>CM077672.1:267845036-269119202 GCA_039707655.1 Elymus sibiricus | reverse complement strand
AATAGGGCACCATCGAAATCCGTTGAGACAACGCCATATGAACTTTGGTTTGGCAAGAAGCCAAAGCTGTCGTTTCTTAAAGTTTGGGGATGTGATGCTTATGTCAAAAAGCTTCAGCCTGAAAAGCTGGAACCCAAAGCGGAGAAATGCGTCTTCATAGGATACCCAAAAGAGACAGTTGGGTATACCTTCTACCTCAGATCCGAAGGCAAAGTGTTTGTCGCTAAAAACGGAACATTTCTTGAGAAAGAGTTTCTCTCGAAAGAATTGAGTGGGAGGAAGATAGAACTTGATGAGGTTGTTGAACCTTTACTTCAACCTGAGAGTAGCGCAGCGCAGAAAGTTGTTTCTGTGGAGCCTACATTAGCTGAAGAGGAAGTTAATGATGATGATCATGAAGCTTTGGATCAAGTTGCTATCGAACCTCGTAGGTCGACAAGGACGCGTACTGCTCCCGAGTGGTACGGCAACCCTGTCTTAGAGGTCATGTTGTTAGACAACGATGAACCTACGAGCTATGGAGAAACGATGATGGGCCCGGATTCCGAGAAGTGGTTAGAGGCCATGAAATCCGAGATGGGATCCATGTATGAAAACAAAGTATGGACTTTGGAAGTATTACCTGAAGGGCGTAAGGCCATTCAGAACAAATGGATCTTTAAGAGGAAGACGGACGCGGACGGTAATGTCACCGTCTATAAAGCTCGACTTGTGGCAAAGGGTTTTTCACAAGTTCAAGGAGTTGACTACGATGAGACCTTCTCACCCGTAGCGATGCTTAAGTCCGTCAGAATCATGTTAGCAATAGCTGCCTTTTTCGATTATGAAATTTGGCAGATGGATGTCAAAACAGCGTTCCTTAACGGTTACCTTAAGGAAGAGTTGTATATGATGCAACCAGAAGGTTTTGTCGATCCAGAGAATGCTGACAAAGTTTGCAAACTCCAGCGATCCATTTATGGACTGGTGCAAGCATCTCGGAGTTGGAATCTTCGTTTTGATGAGGTGATCAAAGCGTTCGAGTTTATACAAGTTTACGGAGAAGCTTGTATTTACAAGAAAGTGAGTGGGAGCTCTATAGCGTTTCTAATATTATATGTGGATGACATATTGCTGATTGGAAACAATATAGAAATGCTGGAAAGCGTAAAGGAATATTTGAACAAGAGTTTTTCAATGAAGGACCTAGGAGAAGCTGCTTTCATATTAGGCATCAAGATCTATAGAGATAGATCAAGACGCTTAATAGGACTTTCACAAAGCACATACCTTGATAAGATTTTGAAGAAGTTCAAAATGGATCAGTCCAAGAAGGGGTTCTTGCCTGTTTTGCAAGGTGTGAAGTTGAGTAAGACTCAATGCCCAGTGACTGCAGAAGATAGAGAAAAGATGAGTGTCATCCCCTATGCTTCGGCCATAGGCTCTATCATGTATGCAATGCTGTGCACAAGACCCGATGTCAGCCTTGCCATAAGTATGGTCGGAAGGTTTCAAAGTGATCCAGGAATGGAACACTGGACGGCGGTCAAGAATATCCTGAAGTACCTGAAAAGGACTAAGGACATGTTTCTCGTTTATGGAGGTGATCAAGAGCTCGTCGTAAAGGGTTACGTCGATGCAAGCTTTGACACTGATCCGGATGACTCTAAGTCGCAAACCGGATACGTATTTATTCTTAATGGGGGTGCGGTTAGCTGGTGCAGTTCCAAGCAAAGCGTGGTAGCAGATTCTACATGCGAAGCGGAGTACATCGCTGCCTCGGAGGCGGCGAAGGAAGGTGTCTGGATGAAGGAGTTCATGACAGATCTTGGAGTAGTGCCTAGTGCACTTAACCCAATGACTCTGTTTTGTGATAATACTGGTGCCATTGCTCTAGCCAAGGAACCAAGATTTCACAAGAGGACCAGACACATAAAGCGACGTTTCAATTCCATCCGCGATTACATCAAGGAGGACGACATAAATATTTGCAAAGTACACACGGATCTAAATGTTGCAGATCCGATGACTAAACCTCTTCCAAGGGCTAAACATGAACAACACCAGAACTGCATGGGTGTTCGATTCATTACAATGTAAATCACATAGTGATGTGAACTAGATTATTGACTCTAGTGCAAGTGGGAGACTGTTGGAAATATGCCCTAGAGGCAATAATAAATTGGTTATTATTATATTTCCTTGTTAATGATAATCGTTTATTATCCATGCTATAATTGTATTGATTGGAAACTCAAATACATGTGTGGGTACATAGACAACACTGTGTCCCTAGTAAGCCTCTAGTTGACTAGCTCGTTGATCAAAGATGGTTAAGGTTTCCTAGCCATTGACATGAGATGTCATTTGATAACGGGATCACATCATTAGGAGAATGATGTGATGGACAAGACCCAAACTGTAAACGTAGCATTTGATCGTGTCAGTTTATTGCTATTGTTTTCTGCATGTCAAGTATCTGTTCCTTTGACCATGAGATCATGCAACTCACTAACACCGGAGGAATACCTTGTGTGTATCAAACGTCGCAACGTAACTGGGTGACTATAAAGGTGCTCTACAGGTATCTCCGAGGGTGTCTGTTGGGTTGGCATGGATCAAGACTGGGATTTGTTACTCCGTATGACGGAGAGGTATCTCAGGGCCCACTCGGTAATACAACATCACAATGAGCCTTGCAAGCAATGTGACTAAAGTGTTAGCCACGAGATCTTGTATTACGGAACGAGTAAAGAGACTTGCCGGTAACGAGATTGAACTAGGTATAGTGATACCGACGATCGAATCTCGGGCAAGTAACATACCGAAGAACAAAGGGAACAGCATACGGGATTAACTGAATCCTTGACATAGAGGTTCGACCGATAAAGATCTTCGTAGAATATGTAGGAGCCAATATGGGCATCCAGGTCCCGCTATTGGTTATTGGCCGTAGAGGTGTCTCGGTCATGTCTACATAGTTCTCGAACCCGCAGGGTCTACACACTTAACGTTTGGTGACGATTAGTATAATTGAGTTATTATGTTGGTGACCGAAAGTTGTTCGGAGTCCCGGATAAGATCCCGGACATGACGAGGATCTCCGGAATAGTCCGGAGGTAAAGATTGATATATGTGATAATAGTGTTTTGATCTCTGGAAGGGTTCCGGGGTTCACCGGAAGGGGTTCCGGATGTTTACCGAAGTGTTCGGGTGCAGCAACACTTTATATGAGCCAAAGGGATAAAGCCCACAAGGTATTGGAAAGTGCAAAAGTAGTTTTGCTGCCGCGTAAGCGGTACTACCGCTTGGTGAAGCGGTACTACCGCCGGAGCGGTACTACCGCTTGTGTGAAGCGGTACTACCGCCCGAGCGGTACTACCGCTTGTGTGAAGCGGTACTACCGCCCAAGCGGTACTACCGCTTGTGTGAAGCGGTACTACCGCTTGTGCGCGGCTGTGCACGGTTCGGCAGGGATCCGAGTTGGACTCTTTCCCTGCGGGCCAAACCGACCTTGTGCGGGCAAAACCGACCCGGAGGAGGCTTTTACTCCAAGTTTAGACCCCAAGGCTCAACATATAAATAGAGGGGCAGGGCTAGCACACGGGACACATCAAGATTTCCCCAAGCCGTGTGCGGCAACCCTAACCCTCTAGTTCCTCCGTCATAATCTCCGTAGCGTTTGGCGAAGCCCTGCAGAGATTGTTCCTCACCACCATCACCACGCCGTCGTGCTGCTGGAACTCAACCACTACTTCACCATCGCTCGCTGGATCGAGGAGGTGAAGGCGTCATCAAGCCGTACGTGTGTTGAACGCGGAGGTGCCGTCCGTTCGGCACTAGATCGGAAGGATCGTGATTGGATCGCGGGACGCTCGGCGATTTGGATCGCGAAGACGTTCGACTACATCAACCGCGTTTATTAACGCTTCCGCTTAGCGATCTACAAGGGTATGTAGATTCACTCTCCCTCTCGTAGATGCTCATCACCATGGATAGATCTTGCGTGTGCGTAGGAAAAATTTTTGTTTCCCATGCAACGTTCCCCAACAGTGGTATCAGAGCCAGGTCTATGCGTAGATGAGATCTCGAGTAGAACACAAACGAGTTGTGGGCGTGGGTGTATACATATTGCTTGCCGTTACTAGTTGATATTTGATTCGGCGGTATTGTGAGATGAAGCGGCCCGGACCGACATTACGCGTACACTTACGCGAGACAGGTTCCTTCAACTGACATGTAATTTTGTTGCATAAAGATGGCTAGCGGGTGTCTGTCTCTCTCACTTTAGTTGAATCGATTTCAATGAAGAGGGTTCTTTTAGAAGATCAAAAAGCAATCTCTACACCACATTGTGGTTTTGCGTAGGTAAGAACGGTTCTTGCAAACCCGTAGCAGCCACGTAAAATTTGCAACAACAATTAGAGGACGTCTAACTTGTTTTTGCAGGGTATGTTGTGATGTGATATGGCCAATTACATGATGAGATATATGTGATGTATGAGATGATCATGTGATGTATAGAATATCACGACTTGCATGTCGATGAGTACGGCAACTGGCAGGAGCCATAGAGTTGTCTTTAATTATTGTATGACCTGCGTGTCAATCATTAAGCGCTATGTAATGCTTTACTTTATCGCTAAACGTTAGCTATAGTCGTGGAAGCAACAGTCAGCGCGACAACCTTATGGCGACACGTTGATGGAGATCAAGATGATGGAGATCATGGTGTCATGCCGGTGACGATGGAGATCATGCCGGTGCTTTGGAGATGGAGATCAAAAGCACAAGTTCATGGCCATATCATGTCACTTATGATTTGCATGTGATGTTAATCCTTTTATGCATCTTATTTTGCTTAGGACGACGGTAGCATTATAAGGTGATCCCTCACTTAAATTTCAAGATAAATTGTGTTCTCCCCAAGTGTGCACCGTTGCGAAAGTTCGTCGTTTCGAGACACGCCGTGATGATCGGGTGTGATAGACTCTACGTTCGCATACAACGGGTGTAAGCCATGTTACACGTGCGGAACACTCGGGTTAAACTTGACGAGCCTAGCATGTACAGACATGGCCTCGGAACACAAGAGACCGAAAGGTCGAACATGAGTCATATAGTAGATATGATCAACATGAAGATGTTCACCATTGAAACCACCTCAACTCACGTGATGATCGGACTTGAGTTGGTGGATTTGGATCATGTTACACTCGAATGATCGGAGGGATGTCAATTTGAGTGGGAGTTTTTTTTATGTGATTAACTAAACTCATTATCTAAGAACAATAGTCTAAGTTGTCTTTGCTATATTTATGTTGTAGATCATGGCTCGCGCAGTAGCACCCCTGAATTTTAATGCGTTCCTAGAGAAAGCTAAGTTGAAAGATGATGGAAGTAACTTTGTGGACTGGGCCCGTAATCTAAGGATTATCCTTACGGCTTCCCAGAAGGCTTATGTCCTTGATGCACCGCTTGGTGATCCACCCGCTCCAGTTGAGTCTCTAGACGTTGTGAACGCCTGGCAGGCTCGTTCTGATGATTACTCAATAGTTCAATGTGCAATGTTGTATGGCTTAGAACCGGGACTTCAAAGACGTTTTGAACGTCATGGAGCATATGAGATGTTCCAGGAGTTGAAGTTTATCTTTCAGAAGAATGCCCGGATCGAGAGATATGAGATCTCCGATAAGTTCTATGCTTGCAAGATGGAGGAGAACGGGTCTATCAGTGATCACATGCTCAGAATGTCTGGGTACTCCACCCGTCTGGCTGAGTTAGGGATGCCCCTTCCGCCAGAGGCTATCACTGACAGAGTTCTTCAATCATTGCCACCTAGCTACAAGAGCTTCGTGTTGAACTATAACATGCACGGGATGAACAAGTCAGTCGCCGAGCTGTTTGCGATGCTGAAAGCCGCTGAGTCTGAAATTCAGAAGGAGCATCAAGTGTTGATGGTCAATAAAACCACTAGTTTCAAGAAAAATGGCAAGGGTAAGAAGGGTAACTCCAAGAAGAGTGGCAAAGCAGTTGCTCCTCTCGTGAAGAAACCCAAGGCTGGACCCAAACCAGAAACTGTGTGTTTTCATTGCAAGGGAACTGGACACTGGAAGCGGAATTGCCCCAAGTATTTGGCTGACAAGAAGGCGGCCAACAACAAACAAGGTATATATGATATACATGTTATTGATGTGTACCTTACCAACTCTCGTTGTAGTGCCTGGGTATTTGATACCGGTGCGGTTGCTCATATTTGCAACTCAAAACAGGAACTGCGGAATAGACGGAGGCTGGCAAAGGACGAAGTGACGATGCACGTGGGAAATGGTTCCAAGGTTGATGTGATCGCCGTCGGCACGCTCGCTCTTCGATTACCGTCGGGATTAGTGATGAACCTAAATAAGTGTTATTTGGTGCCTGCGTTAAGCATGAACATTATATCTGGATCTTGTTTATTGCGAGACGGTTACTCATTTAAATCAGAGAATAATGGTTGTTCTATTTATATGAGTAATATCTTTTATGGTCATGCACCCGATGTGAGGGGTTTATTCTTATTGAATCTCGATAGTAATGATACACATGTTCATAACATTGATGCCAAAAGATGTAGAATTGATAATGATAATACCACTTTCTTGTGGCACTGCCGTTTAGGTCATATTGGCGTAAAATGCATGAGGAAGCTCCATGCTGATGGACTTTTGGAGTCACTTGATTTTGAATCACTTGACACATGTGAGCCATGCCTCATGGGCAAGATGACTAAAACTCCGTTCTCTGGAACAATGGAACGGGCAAGTGACTTATTGGAAATCATACATACTGATGTGTGCGGTCCGATGAGCATTGAGGCGCGCGGTGGTTATCGTTACTTTCTCACCTTCACTGATGACTTAAGTAGATATGGGTATATTTACTTAATGAAACACAAGTCTGAAACATTTGAAAAGTTCAAACAATTTCAGAGTGAAGTTGAGAATCATCGTAACAAGAAGATTAAATTCCTACGATCTGATCGAGGAGGAGAATATCTGAGTTATGAGTTTGGCAGTCACTTAAGACAGTGTGGAATTGTTTCACAATTAACACCGCCTGGAACACCACAGCATAATGGTGTGTCCGAACGTCGTAATCGAACCTTATTGGATATGGTGCGATCTATGATGTCTCTTGCCGATTTGCCACTATCGTTTTGGGGTTATGCATTAGAGACAGCTGCATTCACTTTAAATAGGGCACCATCGAAATCCGTTGAGACAACGCCATATGAACTTTGGTTTGGCAAGAAGCCAAAGCTGTCGTTTCTTAAAGTTTGGGGATGTGATGCTTATGTCAAAAAGCTTCAGCCTGAAAAGCTGGAACCCAAAGCGGAGAAATGCGTCTTCATAGGATACCCAAAAGAGACAGTTGGGTATACCTTCTACCTCAGATCCGAAGGCAAAGTGTTTGTCGCTAAAAACGGAACATTTCTTGAGAAAGAGTTTCTCTCGAAAGAATTGAGTGGGAGGAAGATAGAACTTGATGAGGTTGTTGAACCTTTACTTCAACCTGAGAGTAGCGCAGCGCAGAAAGTTGTTTCTGTGGAGCCTACATTAGCTGAAGAGGAAGTTAATGATGATGATCATGAAGCTTTGGATCAAGTTGCTATCGAACCTCGTAGGTCGACAAGGACGCGTACTGCTCCCGAGTGGTACGGCAACCCTGTCTTAGAGGTCATGTTGTTAGACAACGATGAACCTACGAGCTATGGAGAAACGATGATGGGCCCGGATTCCGAGAAGTGGTTAGAGGCCATGAAATCCGAGATGGGATCCATGTATGAAAACAAAGTATGGACTTTGGAAGTATTACCTGAAGGGCGTAAGGCCATTCAGAACAAATGGATCTTTAAGAGGAAGACGGACGCGGACGGTAATGTCACCGTCTATAAAGCTCGACTTGTGGCAAAGGGTTTTTCACAAGTTCAAGGAGTTGACTACGATGAGACCTTCTCACCCGTAGCGATGCTTAAGTCCGTCAGAATCATGTTAGCAATAGCTGCCTTTTTCGATTATGAAATTTGGCAGATGGATGTCAAAACAGCGTTCCTTAACGGTTACCTTAAGGAAGAGTTGTATATGATGCAACCAGAAGGTTTTGTCGATCCAGAGAATGCTGACAAAGTTTGCAAACTCCAGCGATCCATTTATGGACTGGTGCAAGCATCTCGGAGTTGGAATCTTCGTTTTGATGAGGTGATCAAAGCGTTCGAGTTTATACAAGTTTACGGAGAAGCTTGTATTTACAAGAAAGTGAGTGGGAGCTCTATAGCGTTTCTAATATTATATGTGGATGACATATTGCTGATTGGAAACAATATAGAAATGCTGGAAAGCGTAAAGGAATATTTGAACAAGAGTTTTTCAATGAAGGACCTAGGAGAAGCTGCTTTCATATTAGGCATCAAGATCTATAGAGATAGATCAAGACGCTTAATAGGACTTTCACAAAGCACATACCTTGATAAGATTTTGAAGAAGTTCAAAATGGATCAGTCCAAGAAGGGGTTCTTGCCTGTTTTGCAAGGTGTGAAGTTGAGTAAGACTCAATGCCCAGTGACTGCAGAAGATAGAGAAAAGATGAGTGTCATCCCCTATGCTTCGGCCATAGGCTCTATCATGTATGCAATGCTGTGCACAAGACCCGATGTCAGCCTTGCCATAAGTATGGTCGGAAGGTTTCAAAGTGATCCAGGAATGGAACACTGGACGGCGGTCAAGAATATCCTGAAGTACCTGAAAAGGACTAAGGACATGTTTCTCGTTTATGGAGGTGATCAAGAGCTCGTCGTAAAGGGTTACGTCGATGCAAGCTTTGACACCGATCCGGATGACTCTAAGTCGCAAACCGGATACGTATTTATTCTTAATGGGGGTGCGGTTAGCTGGTGCAGTTCCAAGCAAAGCGTGGTAGCAGATTCTACATGCGAAGCGGAGTACATCGCTGCCTCGGAGGCGGCGAAGGAAGGTGTCTGGATGAAGGAGTTCATGACAGATCTTGGAGTAGTGCCTAGTGCACTTAACCCAATGACTCTGTTTTGTGATAATACTGGTGCCATTGCTCTAGCCAAGGAACCAAGATTTCACAAGAGGACCAGACACATAAAGCGACGTTTCAATTCCATCCGCGATTACATCAAGGAGGACGACATAAATATTTGCAAAGTACACACGGATCTAAATGTTGCAGATCCGATGACTAAACCTCTTCCAAGGGCTAAACATGAACAACACCAGAACTGCATGGGTGTTCGATTCATTACAATGTAAATCACATAGTGATGTGAACTAGATTATTGACTCTAGTGCAAGTGGGAGACTGTTGGAAATATGCCCTAGAGGCAATAATAAATTGGTTATTATTATATTTCCTTGTTAATGATAATCGTTTATTATCCATGCTATAATTGTATTGATTGGAAACTCAAATACATGTGTGGGTACATAGACAACACTGTGTCCCTAGTAAGCCTCTAGTTGACTAGCTCGTTGATCAAAGATGGTTAAGGTTTCCTAGCCATTGACATGAGATGTCATTTGATAACGGGATCACATCATTAGGAGAATGATGTGATGGACAAGACCCAAACTGTAAACGTAGCATTTGATCGTGTCAGTTTATTGCTATTGTTTTCTGCATGTCAAGTATCTGTTCCTTTGACCATGAGATCATGCAACTCACTAACACCGGAGGAATACCTTGTGTGTATCAAACGTCGCAACGTAACTGGGTGACTATAAAGGTGCTCTACAGGTATCTCCGAGGGTGTCTGTTGGGTTGGCATGGATCAAGACTGGGATTTGTTACTCCGTATGACGGAGAGGTATCTCAGGGCCCACTCGGTAATACAACATCACAATGAGCCTTGCAAGCAATGTGACTAAAGTGTTAGCCACGAGATCTTGTATTACGGAACGAGTAAAGAGACTTGCCGGTAACGAGATTGAACTAGGTATAGTGATACCGACGATCGAATCTCGGGCAAGTAACATACCGAAGAACAAAGGGAACAGCATACGGGATTAACTGAATCCTTGACATAGAGGTTCGACCGATAAAGATCTTCGTAGAATATGTAGGAGCCAATATGGGCATCCAGGTCCCGCTATTGGTTATTGGCCGTAGAGGTGTCTCGGTCATGTCTACATAGTTCTCGAACCCGCAGGGTCTACACACTTAACGTTTGGTGACGATTAGTATAATTGAGTTATTATGTTGGTGACCGAAAGTTGTTCGGAGTCCCGGATAAGATCCCGGACATGACGAGGATCTCCGGAATAGTCCGGAGGTAAAGATTGATATATGTGATAATAGTGTTTTGATCTCTGGAAGGGTTCCGGGGTTCACCGGAAGGGGTTCCGGATGTTTACCGAAGTGTTCGGGTGCAGCAACACTTTATATGAGCCAAAGGGATAAAGCCCACAAGGTATTGGAAAGTGCAAAAGTAGTTTTGCTGCCGCGTAAGCGGTACTACCGCTTGGTGAAGCGGTACTACCGCCGGAGCGGTACTACCGCTTGTGTGAAGCGGTACTACCGCCCGAGCGGTACTACCGCTTGTGTGAAGCGGTACTACCGCCCAAGCGGTACTACCGCTTGTGTGAAGCGGTACTACCGCTTGTGCGCGGCTGTGCACGGTTCGGCAGGGATCCGAGTTGGACTCTTTCCCTGCGGGCCAAACCGACCTTGTGCGGGCAAAACCGACCCGGAGGAGGCTTTTACTCCAAGTTTAGACCCCAAGGCTCAACATATAAATAGAGGGGCAGGGCTAGCACACGGGACACATCAAGATTTCCCCAAGCCGTGTGCGGCAACCCTAACCCTCTAGTTCCTCCGTCATAATCTCCGTAGCGTTTGGCGAAGCCCTGCAGAGATTGTTCCTCACCACCATCACCACGCCGTCGTGCTGCTGGAACTCAACCACTACTTCACCATCGCTCGCTGGATCGAGGAGGTGAAGGCGTCATCAAGCCGTACGTGTGTTGAACGCGGAGGTGCCGTCCGTTCGGCACTAGATCGGAAGGATCGTGATTGGATCGCGGGACGCTCGGCGATTTGGATCGCGAAGACGTTCGACTACATCAACCGCGTTTATTAACGCTTCCGCTTAGCGATCTACAAGGGTATGTAGATTCACTCTCCCTCTCGTAGATGCTCATCACCATGGATAGATCTTGCGTGTGCGTAGGAAAATTTTTTGTTTCCCATGCAACGTTCCCCAACAGTGGTATCAGAGCCAGGTCTATGCGT
This sequence comes from Elymus sibiricus, assembly GCA_039707655.1. NCBI lineage: Eukaryota > Viridiplantae > Streptophyta > Magnoliopsida > Poales > Poaceae > Elymus > Elymus sibiricus. The sequence goes on along the minus strand of CM077672.1, from coordinate 269,107,931 downwards.
AGATGAGATCTCGAGTAGAACACAAACGAGTTGTGGGCGTGGGTGTATACATATTGCTTGCCGTTACTAGTTGATATTTGATTCGGCGGTATTGTGAGATGAAGCGGCCCGGACCGACATTACGCGTACACTTACGCGAGACAGGTTCCTTCAACTGACATGTAATTTTGTTGCATAAAGATGGCTAGCGGGTGTCTGTCTCTCTCACTTTAGTTGAATCGATTTCAATGAAGAGGGTTCTTTTAGAAGATCAAAAAGCAATCTCTACACCACATTGTGGTTTTGCGTAGGTAAGAACGGTTCTTGCAAACCCGTAGCAGCCACGTAAAATTTGCAACAACAATTAGAGGACGTCTAACTTGTTTTTGCAGGGTATGTTGTGATGTGATATGGCCAATTACATGATGAGATATATGTGATGTATGAGATGATCATGTGATGTATAGAATATCACGACTTGCATGTCGATGAGTACGGCAACTGGCAGGAGCCATAGAGTTGTCTTTAATTATTGTATGACCTGCGTGTCAATCATTAAGCGCTATGTAATGCTTTACTTTATCGCTAAACGTTAGCTATAGTCGTGGAAGCAACAGTCAGCGCGACAACCTTATGGCGACACGTTGATGGAGATCAAGATGATGGAGATCATGGTGTCATGCCGGTGACGATGGAGATCATGCCGGTGCTTTGGAGATGGAGATCAAAAGCACAAGTTCATGGCCATATCATGTCACTTATGATTTGCATGTGATGTTAATCCTTTTATGCATCTTATTTTGCTTAGGACGACGGTAGCATTATAAGGTGATCCCTCACTTAAATTTCAAGATAAATTGTGTTCTCCCCAAGTGTGCACCGTTGCGAAAGTTCGTCGTTTCGAGACACGCCGTGATGATCGGGTGTGATAGACTCTACGTTCGCATACAACGGGTGTAAGCCATGTTACACGTGCGGAACACTCGGGTTAAACTTGACGAGCCTAGCATGTACAGACATGGCCTCGGAACACAAGAGACCGAAAGGTCGAACATGAGTCATATAGTAGATATGATCAACATGAAGATGTTCACCATTGAAACCACCTCAACTCACGTGATGATCGGACTTGAGTTGGTGGATTTGGATCATGTTACACTCGAATGATCGGAGGGATGTCAATTTGAGTGGGAGTTTTTTTTATGTGATTAACTAAACTCATTATCTAAGAACAATAGTCTAAGTTGTCTTTGCTATATTTATGTTGTAGATCATGGCTCGCGCAGTAGCACCCCTGAATTTTAATGCGTTCCTAGAGAAAGCTAAGTTGAAAGATGATGGAAGTAACTTTGTGGACTGGGCCCGTAATCTAAGGATTATCCTTACGGCTTCCCAGAAGGCTTATGTCCTTGATGCACCGCTTGGTGATCCACCCGCTCCAGTTGAGTCTCTAGACGTTGTGAACGCCTGGCAGGCTCGTTCTGATGATTACTCAATAGTTCAATGTGCAATGTTGTATGGCTTAGAACCGGGACTTCAAAGACGTTTTGAACGTCATGGAGCATATGAGATGTTCCAGGAGTTGAAGTTTATCTTTCAGAAGAATGCCCGGATCGAGAGATATGAGATCTCCGATAAGTTCTATGCTTGCAAGATGGAGGAGAACGGGTCTATCAGTGATCACATGCTCAGAATGTCTGGGTACTCCACCCGTCTGGCTGAGTTAGGGATGCCCCTTCCGCCAGAGGCTATCACTGACAGAGTTCTTCAATCATTGCCACCTAGCTACAAGAGCTTCGTGTTGAACTATAACATGCACGGGATGAACAAGTCAGTCGCCGAGCTGTTTGCGATGCTGAAAGCCGCTGAGTCTGAAATTCAGAAGGAGCATCAAGTGTTGATGGTCAATAAAACCACTAGTTTCAAGAAAAATGGCAAGGGTAAGAAGGGTAACTCCAAGAAGAGTGGCAAAGCAGTTGCTCCTCTCGTGAAGAAACCCAAGGCTGGACCCAAACCAGAAACTGTGTGTTTTCATTGCAAGGGAACTGGACACTGGAAGCGGAATTGCCCCAAGTATTTGGCTGACAAGAAGGCGGCCAACAACAAACAAGGTATATATGATATACATGTTATTGATGTGTACCTTACCAACTCTCGTTGTAGTGCCTGGGTATTTGATACCGGTGCGGTTGCTCATATTTGCAACTCAAAACAGGAACTGCGGAATAGACGGAGGCTGGCAAAGGACGAAGTGACGATGCACGTGGGAAATGGTTCCAAGGTTGATGTGATCGCCGTCGGCACGCTCGCTCTTCGATTACCGTCGGGATTAGTGATGAACCTAAATAAGTGTTATTTGGTGCCTGCGTTAAGCATGAACATTATATCTGGATCTTGTTTATTGCGAGACGGTTACTCATTTAAATCAGAGAATAATGGTTGTTCTATTTATATGAGTAATATCTTTTATGGTCATGCACCCGATGTGAGGGGTTTATTCTTATTGAATCTCGATAGTAATGATACACATGTTCATAACATTGATGCCAAAAGATGTAGAATTGATAATGATAATACCACTTTCTTGTGGCACTGCCGTTTAGGTCATATTGGCGTAAAATGCATGAGGAAGCTCCATGCTGATGGACTTTTGGAGTCACTTGATTTTGAATCACTTGACACATGTGAGCCATGCCTCATGGGCAAGATGACTAAAACTCCGTTCTCTGGAACAATGGAACGGGCAAGTGACTTATTGGAAATCATACATACTGATGTGTGCGGTCCGATGAGCATTGAGGCGCGCGGTGGTTATCGTTACTTTCTCACCTTCACTGATGACTTAAGTAGATATGGGTATATTTACTTAATGAAACACAAGTCTGAAACATTTGAAAAGTTCAAACAATTTCAGAGTGAAGTTGAGAATCATCGTAACAAGAAGATTAAATTCCTACGATCTGATCGAGGAGGAGAATATCTGAGTTATGAGTTTGGCAGTCACTTAAGACAGTGTGGAATTGTTTCACAATTAACACCGCCTGGAACACCACAGCATAATGGTGTGTCCGAACGTCGTAATCGAACCTTATTGGATATGGTGCGATCTATGATGTCTCTTGCCGATTTGCCACTATCGTTTTGGGGTTATGCATTAGAGACAGCTGCATTCACTTTAAATAGGGCACCATCGAAATCCGTTGAGACAACGCCATATGAACTTTGGTTTGGCAAGAAGCCAAAGCTGTCGTTTCTTAAAGTTTGGGGATGTGATGCTTATGTCAAAAAGCTTCAGCCTGAAAAGCTGGAACCCAAAGCGGAGAAATGCGTCTTCATAGGATACCCAAAAGAGACAGTTGGGTATACCTTCTACCTCAGATCCGAAGGCAAAGTGTTTGTCGCTAAAAACGGAACATTTCTTGAGAAAGAGTTTCTCTCGAAAGAATTGAGTGGGAGGAAGATAGAACTTGATGAGGTTGTTGAACCTTTACTTCAACCTGAGAGTAGCGCAGCGCAGAAAGTTGTTTCTGTGGAGCCTACATTAGCTGAAGAGGAAGTTAATGATGATGATCATGAAGCTTTGGATCAAGTTGCTATCGAACCTCGTAGGTCGACAAGGACGCGTACTGCTCCCGAGTGGTACGGCAACCCTGTCTTAGAGGTCATGTTGTTAGACAACGATGAACCTACGAGCTATGGAGAAACGATGATGGGCCCGGATTCCGAGAAGTGGTTAGAGGCCATGAAATCCGAGATGGGATCCATGTATGAAAACAAAGTATGGACTTTGGAAGTATTACCTGAAGGGCGTAAGGCCATTCAGAACAAATGGATCTTTAAGAGGAAGACGGACGCGGACGGTAATGTCACCGTCTATAAAGCTCGACTTGTGGCAAAGGGTTTTTCACAAGTTCAAGGAGTTGACTACGATGAGACCTTCTCACCCGTAGCGATGCTTAAGTCCGTCAGAATCATGTTAGCAATAGCTGCCTTTTTCGATTATGAAATTTGGCAGATGGATGTCAAAACAGCGTTCCTTAACGGTTACCTTAAGGAAGAGTTGTATATGATGCAACCAGAAGGTTTTGTCGATCCAGAGAATGCTGACAAAGTTTGCAAACTCCAGCGATCCATTTATGGACTGGTGCAAGCATCTCGGAGTTGGAATCTTCGTTTTGATGAGGTGATCAAAGCGTTCGAGTTTATACAAGTTTACGGAGAAGCTTGTATTTACAAGAAAGTGAGTGGGAGCTCTATAGCGTTTCTAATATTATATGTGGATGACATATTGCTGATTGGAAACAATATAGAAATGCTGGAAAGCGTAAAGGAATATTTGAACAAGAGTTTTTCAATGAAGGACCTAGGAGAAGCTGCTTTCATATTAGGCATCAAGATCTATAGAGATAGATCAAGACGCTTAATAGGACTTTCACAAAGCACATACCTTGATAAGATTTTGAAGAAGTTCAAAATGGATCAGTCCAAGAAGGGGTTCTTGCCTGTTTTGCAAGGTGTGAAGTTGAGTAAGACTCAATGCCCAGTGACTGCAGAAGATAGAGAAAAGATGAGTGTCATCCCCTATGCTTCGGCCATAGGCTCTATCATGTATGCAATGCTGTGCACAAGACCCGATGTCAGCCTTGCCATAAGTATGGTCGGAAGGTTTCAAAGTGATCCAGGAATGGAACACTGGACGGCGGTCAAGAATATCCTGAAGTACCTGAAAAGGACTAAGGACATGTTTCTCGTTTATGGAGGTGATCAAGAGCTCGTCGTAAAGGGTTACGTCGATGCAAGCTTTGACACTGATCCGGATGACTCTAAGTCGCAAACCGGATACGTATTTATTCTTAATGGGGGTGCGGTTAGCTGGTGCAGTTCCAAGCAAAGCGTGGTAGCAGATTCTACATGCGAAGCGGAGTACATCGCTGCCTCGGAGGCGGCGAAGGAAGGTGTCTGGATGAAGGAGTTCATGACAGATCTTGGAGTAGTGCCTAGTGCACTTAACCCAATGACTCTGTTTTGTGATAATACTGGTGCCATTGCTCTAGCCAAGGAACCAAGATTTCACAAGAGGACCAGACACATAAAGCGACGTTTCAATTCCATCCGCGATTACATCAAGGAGGACGACATAAATATTTGCAAAGTACACACGGATCTAAATGTTGCAGATCCGATGACTAAACCTCTTCCAAGGGCTAAACATGAACAACACCAGAACTGCATGGGTGTTCGATTCATTACAATGTAAATCACATAGTGATGTGAACTAGATTATTGACTCTAGTGCAAGTGGGAGACTGTTGGAAATATGCCCTAGAGGCAATAATAAATTGGTTATTATTATATTTCCTTGTTAATGATAATCGTTTATTATCCATGCTATAATTGTATTGATTGGAAACTCAAATACATGTGTGGGTACATAGACAACACTGTGTCCCTAGTAAGCCTCTAGTTGACTAGCTCGTTGATCAAAGATGGTTAAGGTTTCCTAGCCATTGACATGAGATGTCATTTGATAACGGGATCACATCATTAGGAGAATGATGTGATGGACAAGACCCAAACTGTAAACGTAGCATTTGATCGTGTCAGTTTATTGCTATTGTTTTCTGCATGTCAAGTATCTGTTCCTTTGACCATGAGATCATGCAACTCACTAACACCGGAGGAATACCTTGTGTGTATCAAACGTCGCAACGTAACTGGGTGACTATAAAGGTGCTCTACAGGTATCTCCGAGGGTGTCTGTTGGGTTGGCATGGATCAAGACTGGGATTTGTTACTCCGTATGACGGAGAGGTATCTCAGGGCCCACTCGGTAATACAACATCACAATGAGCCTTGCAAGCAATGTGACTAAAGTGTTAGCCACGAGATCTTGTATTACGGAACGAGTAAAGAGACTTGCCGGTAACGAGATTGAACTAGGTATAGTGATACCGACGATCGAATCTCGGGCAAGTAACATACCGAAGAACAAAGGGAACAGCATACGGGATTAACTGAATCCTTGACATAGAGGTTCGACCGATAAAGATCTTCGTAGAATATGTAGGAGCCAATATGGGCATCCAGGTCCCGCTATTGGTTATTGGCCGTAGAGGTGTCTCGGTCATGTCTACATAGTTCTCGAACCCGCAGGGTCTACACACTTAACGTTTGGTGACGATTAGTATAATTGAGTTATTATGTTGGTGACCGAAAGTTGTTCGGAGTCCCGGATAAGATCCCGGACATGACGAGGATCTCCGGAATAGTCCGGAGGTAAAGATTGATATATGTGATAATAGTGTTTTGATCTCTGGAAGGGTTCCGGGGTTCACCGGAAGGGGTTCCGGATGTTTACCGAAGTGTTCGGGTGCAGCAACACTTTATATGAGCCAAAGGGATAAAGCCCACAAGGTATTGGAAAGTGCAAAAGTAGTTTTGCTGCCGCGTAAGCGGTACTACCGCTTGGTGAAGCGGTACTACCGCCGGAGCGGTACTACCGCTTGTGTGAAGCGGTACTACCGCCCGAGCGGTACTACCGCTTGTGTGAAGCGGTACTACCGCCCAAGCGGTACTACCGCTTGTGTGAAGCGGTACTACCGCTTGTGCGCGGCTGTGCACGGTTCGGCAGGGATCCGAGTTGGACTCTTTCCCTGCGGGCCAAACCGACCTTGTGCGGGCAAAACCGACCCGGAGGAGGCTTTTACTCCAAGTTTAGACCCCAAGGCTCAACATATAAATAGAGGGGCAGGGCTAGCACACGGGACACATCAAGATTTCCCCAAGCCGTGTGCGGCAACCCTAACCCTCTAGTTCCTCCGTCATAATCTCCGTAGCGTTTGGCGAAGCCCTGCAGAGATTGTTCCTCACCACCATCACCACGCCGTCGTGCTGCTGGAACTCAACCACTACTTCACCATCGCTCGCTGGATCGAGGAGGTGAAGGCGTCATCAAGCCGTACGTGTGTTGAACGCGGAGGTGCCGTCCGTTCGGCACTAGATCGGAAGGATCGTGATTGGATCGCGGGACGCTCGGCGATTTGGATCGCGAAGACGTTCGACTACATCAACCGCGTTTATTAACGCTTCCACTTAGCGATCTACAAGGGTATGTAGATTCACTCTCCCTCTCGTAGATGCTCATCACCATGGATAGATCTTGCGTGTGCGTAGGAAAAAATTTTGTTTCCCATGCAACGTTCCCCAACAATTACATCGATACAGTCTTCATCAATGCTCCATGCGATTTTCGATTTAAGTTAAGGGTTTTTGTGTAATACACAATATGATGGCACGGTAGTTGGAAATTGTTCCAAACAAGATACTGTGGCGAATTCTATAACAAAGGCTAAGTATGTTGACGCTTAAGAAGCGACAAAGAAGTTGTTGAATCATATAGTTCATTCATGAACTTAGTATGGTTCCAAGATGGCTTTGGTCTATGGGACACTATTGCAGATAGTTGCTCCATAGCTCAGTCTGAGGAATCAGGTTTCGACCAATGATTCACACATATGCAAAGCCAAGTCCACACAAAATATGAATTTTGTGAAAGCGTGAAAACGCGAGGATATGCAAAGTTACACACAGAGCTGAAGTTGTCAGATCCGTTGGACATCAGGCTATACCACATGCGAAGCATTTTTTTACACCAGTATGCCATAGGTGTAAAGTGCATTAGCATTGACTAGATTATTCACTCTAGTGCAAGTGGGAGTCTGTAGGAGATATGCCCTAGAGGCAATAATAAATGTTATTGATTATCTCCCTGTTCATAATTATGTTTATGTTCCATGCTATAACTGCTATGGTTCTCGAGTCTACAATAACCACGAGGCTCGGAGGAAGACTCATATGCACGTGTGGAATAATAAACGGTAAAATGTATTCCTAGTCTGGCCTCTAAGACTGGCTCAAGTATTGCATGATGATCCTGTTTTCCTGATCATGGGCATGGCTATGCCGGCAATTTTGAGGGCGCAATGTTGGTAGAACACTTGTGTTGAATCGACTCGGATTGATGTTATGATATGAGATATTTTTGTCACAAGTTTATGGTTAATAACACAGAGATGGTTAACGTTTGCATGATTCCTTAGACCATGAGAGTATCGAGTTTCTTCATGCTTGCTTCATGAACTTTGGGGTTTGTTAAACGTCATCCGTAAATGGGTGGCTATTACGGCGGCTTACGGGTTCATGGAAAAGTATGTTAAGTAACTTGATAGCTCAAGATTGGGATTTGCTCCTCCGACGATGGAGAGATATCTCTGGGCCCTCTCGGTGTTACGGTATCCATCATCGTCTGGCCAGACACTTTGTGATTTGATCACGGGGATGCCGGAACACGGGAACGAGAAAAGAGAACAATACCGGCAACGAGGAAACTAGCATAGTGGAAAAGTTGTTGATCCACGAGGATGCCTACATGTCTCACCTCGGGTAATTGTAACATATCGCAAAGCAACAGGAATAGCACACGGCAACTGGAGGTTCACTCGAATATTCATTCGTGTGGGTATAGGGGTCAATATGGGTGTCCACGGCTCCGATGTTGATCATTGATCGGAAGGGGTTCCGGGTCATGTCTATACTTCACCGAACCTATAGGGTCACACGCTTAAGGGTCATCTATCTGTTGAATACTAGACAAGGAGTCTGAGAGAAAGTCACTGAAAAGCTTTCGGAGACAACGGAAAAGTTCCGGAGAGAACACCGGAAAAGTTTCGGTAAAACCAAAAAGTTGATTCGGATAAAACCATTGATCCAAAAAGGTTTCGGCAAGCACCGGGAATGTTTTGGAGGTTGCCACATTGGTCTGGTAATTTCTGGAATTTTTCCGGAGAAAAAACCGAAAAATAAGTTTCGGAGCTGCCGGAATTATTTACTGGGTAAACGAAGATGGTTTTAAATTAAACCACCATACCGGAAATGTTCCGGAGCGTGTCCAGATAATTTTAGAGGGTGCCGGAAATGTTCTGGGACCTTCCAGAATTTTTCTGGAGTAATAGTCGCGGAAAACATCTTGTCCCAGCGTGAGGGGACAAGATCCAACGTTACGTGGGGGCTGTTTTGGGCTGTTTTTGGGGGCGCCCCCTTTAGGGGGCAGCCCCCTTGTGGCTGGACAAAGTGTTGGGGGGGCCCCCCATGGTGGGGGGGCAGCCCCCACAAATGGTGGAGAGTGTTGGGAGGAAGGTGGGGCCCCATGGGGAACACCATGGACAAGGGAACATGTTTTCTCCATGTTTGGTGGGAACATGTTTTCCTTGTTTGGTGGGTGCATGTTTTGTGGGCTGAATTTCAGCCCCCCCTCACCCCTTCCACCACTATATAAGGAGGTGGAGAGGAGCTCTCCATCCTCACTCCAACTCTCTCACACAAGCCATGCATGATCTGGCATTCTCTCTCCCTCCCAGCGAAATAGTTTCGTAGAGCCGAAAGGCTGTCTGGGTTCCGGTGGGAACTAGTTCTGGACGGCGAAGCCCTGCCGGATAGATGACACCGTATGTGTGCAACCCCGTAGAGAGGTCATAGTTTCGATCTTTTGCCCGAGGGGCTATTCGTGTGTCCTCCCGGAGGGTTGTCCGAGTTTCCGTTCGAGTTTCGAGGGTCCTCCCGAAGGGCTGTCCGTGACATCGTCCGAGGGACTGTCCGACCGCCTCCCGAAGGGCTATCTGACGAGGGAGTACATCCTCGCGGTTGGGAGGTTGTAAATCCTAGCTGCGGGGATCTGCACCAACGATCTCCACCGAATCTTCTCCCGCTGCGCTTCGAGTCGGTACGGATCAGATCAAACCTTGTATGCAGTCTCCATAGTGGTCCTGGGCTGGTACGTAGGTCGGAAATTTTTTGTTTTCTGCTGCGTTCCCCTACACACATTGTCCCACAGGGTCATCTCAATACCCTGGTTGTTGAACCAGATCTCGAGGACCTCATCTAGCATATACAGAAAGCTGACTCCGAGGTCGAGAAAATTAAGCGCGATCTCAAAAGGGGAAGGCCCTCATTCTTCACTATTGATGCTGATGGCACCTTGTTCTTCAAAAATCGCTTAGTGGTTCCCAGAAAGGACAATTTGGATCTGACCCCGCGTGTCATGAAAGAAGCTCATGATACACCTCTTTCAATTCACCCTGGTAGTACCAAGATGTACCAAGACATTCGTGAGCGGTACTGGTGGCCTGATATGAAGCGAGACATTGCTCGTTATGTCGCTGAGTATGATGTTTGCCGTCGCATCAAAGCAGAACATCAAAGGCCTGCTGGAACTCTGCAACCCCTTATATTCCTGAATGGAAATGGGACAAAGTCGAAATGGATTTCATTACTGGTCTTCCCAGATCACAGAAGGGTCATGATGCTATTTTTGTCGTCATAGACCGATTCTCAAAGGTTGCTCACTTTCTTCCTATCAAGGAGACAATCACTGCTAGCCAGTTAGCAGACTTGTACGTTTCCAGAATTGTGTCACTCCACGGTGTTCCGTTGGAGATTAGTTCAGACCGTGGCAGCCTCTTTACCTCAAGGTTCTGGGAAAGTTTCCAATAAGCTATGGGAACTCATCTGTCTTTCAGCACCGCTTTTCACCCTCAGTCCCAGGGACAAGTTGAACGAGTCAATCAAGTGCTTGAAGATATGCTTCGAGCTTGTGTCATCTCGTTCGGTAAGAAATTGGAGGAATCTCTCCCGTATGCCGAATTCCCTTACAACAATAGCTATCAGGCTAGTCTAAAGATGGCACCCTTTGAAGTTCTCTATGGACGTAAGTGCCGAACCCCTCTGAATTGGTCAGAAACTGGGGAACGGCCATTCTTCGGTCCGGACATTATCCAACAAGCTGAAGAACAAGTCCGCATTATCCGAGAACACTTGAAAATTGATCAGTCTCGTGAGAAGAGCAATTATGATCGCAAACACCAGGTAATGGTCTATCAACCTGGCGAACAAGCTTACCTTCGTGTTACTCCGATGAAAGGCACCCATCGATTTGGAATCTAGGGCAAGTTAGCTCCTCGCTACATTGGCCCGTTCTGTATCCTCGCCCGTCGAGGAGAAGTGGCATATCAATTGGAATTGCCACCGAACCTTTCTCAAGTGCATGATGTCTTTCATGTATCACTACTTCGTCGCTGCTTCAAGGATCCTATCCGAGCAGTGGATCATGAAATGCTTAAATTGCGAGAAGATCTATCTTATCAAGAGTATCCGATCCGCATTCTTGATCAAGCTGAGCGACGAACCCGTCAAAAGGCAATCAAGTTCCTTAAGGTTCAGTGGTCGAATCATTCTGAAGATGAAGCCACTTGGGAACGCGAGGATCGTCTTTGAGAAGAATACCCCGCTTTCTTCCAGCCTACCTCTTAATTCTCGGGACGAGAATTTCTTTTAGAGGAGGAGAATTGTAACACCCCATGTAATTAAGCTACAGGGATCGCCCTCTGACAATGCCAAGTCACCATGCTTAACAGTGCTTGATCATCATTTGCATCATATCTCATTTCAAATTCCCATTCAAATTGAAATTCAAATATAAAGTGAACAATAAAAGTTGTTCCAATTTGGAAACAAAAATGTTCATTAAACAGCAAATAATCCGTAACTAAATATGTTAAGAAAAACAACATCACCTAAATTCACTAAGTAACTCTAACATCATCAAAACAGTACCAAGACAGCAATATTTAATCCATTTCATTTAATTAAAAATCAAATGAAATCATATTATCTCTAAACCAATTTCTGGTACTAGTTAATATTGCACTGTAAATATTGAGCTAAGTCACATATTTTACAAAAGTCAATTAGTAGCCTAACAATTAATAAAACAGAAGCAAAAAGGAAAACAAAAAAAGAAAAGGAAAAGGGAAAGGGTTTACTGCTTACCTGGGCCTCGAGTGCACAGTAACCCACGGCCCAACCCAGCCGGGTCTTCTCCCACCTCGGGCAGCTGTCGCCTGGCGCGTGCGCCCGAGCGCCGATCGCCACGCGCCGACCATCCCGCGGCTCCCCGGCGCCGTTAAGGGCATCCCCGAGCGCCTCTTCCTCCCCCGAAACCCTAGCTACCCCAGATTTCCCCCATCGCCTCTCCCTCGCTCGTTCCCGACCTCGCCCGAAAACGCCCATCGCCGCCGCTGTCGATCCCGCGGCCACCATCGACCACAAGCCTCGCCGCCATGTCGTAGGTCACCGCCGCCCTCCTCTACGCCGCCTGGGCCAAGCCATTGGAGACGAAGAGCTCTACGTCGAGCGGATCGAGCTCGACATCTACCTCGGCCACGGCGGCTTCTCCGGCGAACTACGGCGTCTCGGCAGCTACAAAACCCCCCAAAGGCTTTTCGTGTGCCGCTAGGTGAGCCTCACCGCGAATCCCCTCCGTCTCCTCTCCATTTTGCCGTGCCTAGCGCCGCTCATCGTCGATGCCCGAACCCAGCTTTGCCATGGTGCTCGTCGCCGTCGCTTCCGTCGATGGCAAGCTCAAGCGAGCTCATGGCCGTGCTCAAGGCCTCGCTAGGACCCCGTAGAGCCCCTCCGCTGGGTCTGCCGTGCCCTCTAGCCGACGTTCACGTAGATGGCCGAACTCCGGCGTACCCGCGGTCGACGCCGCCATCGACTCCATCCATTTTAGCCCGCGTGAGTGCCGTAGATCGACGCGGATCGATGTTCCCGTTCGAATGCCGCAAGCCGCCGTCGATTTGGTCGCCGGACGGCGATTTCCGGCCACCCCCGACGGGCGCCACCGCGGGAAACGCTCGCCGGCGCGATTCCGGCGAGTCTCCGGTCGTCGCCGACGTGGCACTGACCGGGCCCCACCCCGTGCCACTGACACTGGGCCCCACTGGCCCCGCTGACTGGGTTGACCAGTCAACGGTGCTGACTGGGCTGCCCTGTGTCGCTGACATACGGGCCCCACCATGTTAATTAGACTAATTTGAATTTAAATTAATCCGTTAGATTACTTAGACACTCACAGGTGGGTCCCTCTAGTTAATTAGGTTAGTTTAATTTTATTAACTGCTGCTAGTTGAAACACTCACTGATTAGTGGGACCCACTGGTCAAGTTTGACTCTGGTCAGCCAGAGTTGACTGCTGACGTCATCATTACGTCATGCTGACGTCACCCTTCACTGTTCTGGATAATTCAGGATTTAGTTAATTAAAATAATTCCAGAAATGATTAAAACTTTGAAAAATCATATAAAATAAACTGTAACTCGGATGAAAATAATTTATATATGAAAAACGATCAAAAAAATATGACGAATCCATATATCCTACCCACATACCTGCCACACCCCTCTAACATACTGAACATGGAACTTTTTGCCCGATTTCGATAAATGAATAGTGCATGACCCTGATAAAATAAATCCAGATAAATTCTTAAATTATCTAAAACAATTAGATAGGCATTATATCACCTCTGCATATCATTTAGACATGTCATGCATCGCTGTTGCATTTTTGCCATGAATTTATTGTTTCTTCCCCCTCCTTCTCTCTCAATAGACGCCGAGACCGCCGCCGACGCAGCTGAGTACGACTACGCTCCAGATGAGCAGCCTTCAGACGATCAGCCCCTCTCAGCAGAGCTTCCAGGCAAGCAAACCCCCTTGATCATCCAGATATCGCCTATTCTTTCCCTCTTATTCTTGCATTAGAATTGCCCCTGCTACTTTTCCGATAGTTCCTATTCTAATGCATAGCCTGGTTTTGTAACCTGTTGTTGATACCTTACCTATTATCCTATATGCTTAGTATATTACATCAATGGCCCCACACCTTGTCCATGTTGCCACGCTTGTTCACCAGAGACTCGATCAGTAGGATCGACGGTCAGAGACTAACACATCACCGCACATTCCCCCTAAGTTGTTCGACTCTGCAGAGCTACCACCGAGTGCCGAGGGTGATACCTCTTATCTCACTTCCGATGATGCCTCTGTAGAATAGCTATCCGGTTGTGTGTTACCGAGGGTGATTCCTCTTACATCACCTCCGATAAAGCTTTTGTCGTACAACTCCTCAAGTGTCAATCCATCGAGGGTGATTCCTCCGGGTTCACCTTGACTGATACTTCGAGTGGGAATCCATCGAGGGTGATTCCTCGGATTTCTTCTCGATACTTTGGACACACGGGTGTTTTGACTTTACTACTATCATTTGATAAGTCGGGTCGGCCCCGAGGGGTACCCGCGAGTGATACTGTGGCGGAACGACAGGGCAGGCGGAGACCACCCTGATCGTGATCCGTGTGTTACCAAGTCGGAGCGACAGGAGTCCTGATCGTCTCTGCGAGCTACTAAATACGCCTAACGGATTTGGGTATTTGATCTGAGTGGGTCGCTGGCCCTATACGCACTACCACCACGTGGGATAATGGTTATGGGACCCTCTACGTCGTATGTATCAGCCAAAAGCTCTTCAGACATCACAGCTCAGAGATGCGGGCTGATTGCTGGGGTGGGCTGGTTACGTCACTTGTGTATACATTGTCGCGCCTGGGCCCCGGCCAGTCATGCAACGTGTAGGAGTGCAAAGGGCGATGGCCCAAGACCCCTTCGCACTTAGGATTTAGACCGGCATGTTGACCTCTCTGCTGAGCCTAGGTAGGACTGCGTCGTGTCGATTACCCGAGGCCGGGCATTACCCAGCAAGTGTGTCCGGCCAGATGTGATCGAGCGTGTTGGGTAACAGTAGTGCACCCCTGCAGGGAAGTTATCTATTCGAATAGCCGTGTCCACGGTAACAGGACGCTCGGAGTTGTATCATGATCCACTACAACTACAAACTAATGCTGATTCAATATTAAACTGTTAATACTGCTCTCGGGATCGCTTTCTCGCAGGGAGTCGAGAAAGGATCTCAGGGCGCTGCTACTATATAACCACTATTATATGTTACTGTGTTCTACTCTCTTCTGATGCTGCAAGATTGCTTCAAGATGCTAGTCTTCGATAGGCTAGGCTTCTCCCCCTCTATTCTGGCATTCTGTAGTTCAGTCCAAAGATATAGCCCCATTCCTTTGATACCGATGCATACTTAGTATAGTTCTGATATCAGTCTTGCGAGTACTTTGGATGAGTACTCACGGTTGCTTTGCTTCCCTTTTTCCCCATACCCGGTACTTGCGGCCAGATGATGGAGTCCCGGAGCCAGACGACACCGCAGGAGCTTACTACCAGGAGAGTCCCGAAGGCACATACTACTGGGTTGAGCCAGCCGACCAGGAGTAGTTCGGAGGCCCTAGGCAGGAGGCCTTCGCCTTTTCGATCAGTGTCGCTATTTGTGCTAGCCTTCTTATGGCAAACTTGACTAACTATGTTTGTACTCAGATATCATTTGTGTGTATGACTTATGTATTCGGGTCCTCGTGACCCCTGGTTTGTAATATGAAGATTTATGTTTAAATTTGAGTTTAGAGTTGTGTTGTGATATCTTCCCGTGAGTCCCTGATCTCGAGCGAGCACGTTTGCGTGTATGATTAGTGCACGGTCGAGCAGGGGCGTCACATACAAGGCCTTCACCAACAAGCTGGACAACCTGACATCTTACCAGGTATACCAACGAGCTAGTTTTTTTATGTAGCCACTTTCATGGTTGCTTACCAGTCTTTCTGTAGGTTAACTGGTGGCCGTATCATGATAGAGAATGGGGTTTCGAGCTCAACGTGATGTGCTCTCGGGTCAATCTTGCCTGGCAGTGCATTGTCCCAATGATATGCGAGTACGCTATCGAGTGGCACTTACCACAGCGTGTGGCCTTGCAATTTGGTGTATTGCAACACACCCCACCGGCACGCCCCACCGACACTGGTGGTTTCGACCTTCACTGGTGAGGGCGTTGTTCTCTGTTACCGTTTTTTCGTTCTGTTTGACGTTCTTATGATTTTTATGTTTTATTGTTTCTTATGCCTTGCAGGAAGAGTAGGCAGAATTGTCAGTCGATATCGGACTGGGGACACGAGCACACGGAGCACGTGCAAGCGTGGAATGAGAGGAGGTACCGCAAACACGGGGAGAAGAAAGGGTTGACTGGGATGCGTACCAGGAACACATGAATTGGTATGACGATGGCATTAAGTACCATGTGCGCCTGAGGCCATAGTGGACGGCCGCCGATATCGCATCACTGAAGGAGGATGACCCTGAGGATGAAGCCTACAAGGACAGCCTCAGAGAGACGGAAGGTGATTTCAGGGAGTATGCACCCCTGATGAACAGAGTGGTAAGTTGTGTTCAATTGTTTCGATCCGACAGTTGGATGATGCTGACATGGTCACTGTCGCTAACTTATTCATGATGCTTACATTTGCAGGCTTCGCAACTCAACAGAAGCATTTTCAATGGCTTGGATGCGCTAAGTTGTGAGCCCAGGACCGAGGAATCTGACTGCAAGCTGAGGGAAGCGGTGAAGGTAAGTTTGAGCCTCCTAGACTTATGTTCGTGTAACCACAACATCGATCCATGCCATGTTCTTCTTTATTTGTTACTGCAGAAGATCATGAACCGTTGCCGCAAGCTAGTGGGCATGCTTGGGTGCGCTACCTCGGTTGATGTGCATGTTCCTGGAGGGTCGACACGTACCCTCGCTTCATCGAGCCATGCCGGCGGAGGTTCCTCTAGCCATGCCGCCTCATCGTCTCGCATTGTTGAGGAAGACAAGGAAGAAGAGGATGAGGAGCAAGCCGAGGGAGAAGAGGAAGGGGGTGACAAGGAGGAGTACGACGACGATGGCAGACCTCCACCCACTCAGCCAACCCAGCGTAAGAGGGTATCTCATCCACACACGGATGTTTTGAGCCCATCACCGTTCCAGAAAGAGCGTCCTTGTCGCCTGATACGTCTCCAACGTATCTATAATTTATGAAGTATTCATGCCATGTTTATAACAATTTTATATGGTTTTGGTATGATTTGATTAGAACTAACCCGGACTGACGCTGTTTTCAGTATAACTACCGCGGTGTTGTTTTTTATGCAGAAATAAAAGTTCTCGGAATGGGCTGAAAATTTATGGTGGTTTTTTATGGACCAAAAGAGACCCATGAAGCTTCGTGGAAGGACCAGAAGAGCCACAAGGACGCGACAAGCCTGGGGGCGCGCCCTCCCCCCCAGGGCGCGCCGGGCAGGCTTGTCGCTCCCTCGTGGGCCCCCTGGCATAAATCCAATGCTGAAAAATCCTATAAATACCAGAAACCCCGAAAAGAAACCTAGAACTTCCACGTCGCCGTCGCAAGCCTCTGTATCAAAGCGATCTCATCCGGAGCCCAGTTCCGGCACTCTGCCGGAGGGGGAAATCATCACCGGAGGCCATCTTCATCATCCCGGCGGTCTCCATGATGAGGAGGGAGTAGTTCACCCTCGAGGCTGAGGGTATGTACCAGTAGCTATGTGTTTGATCTCTCTCTCTCTCATGTTCTTGATTTGGCACGATCTTGATGTACCGCGAGCTTTGTTAATATAGTTGGATCATATGGTGTTTCTTCCCTCTCTCTATCTTGTTGTGATGAATTGAGTCTTGCTCTTTGAGGTTTCGTTATGTTGGATTGAATTTTGGATTTGAGATCACTTGATGTATGTCTTGCATGTGGATACCCGTGGTGACAATGGGGTATTCTATTGAGTTACTTGATGTATGTTTTGGTATTCAACTTGTGGATTCTCATGGTGACATTGGGGTAATCTAGGCACATAGGTTGATACATGTTTTCATCCTACATTCTCCGATAGAAACTTTGGAGTGATTCTTTGTCGCACGTTGAGGGATTGTTATATGATTCAATTATGTTAGCACGGTTGAGAGATTGCACTAGTGAAAGTATGAACCCTAGGCCTTATTTTCAAGCATTGCAATACCGTTTGTGCTCCGTTTTATCAGTTGCTACCTTGCTGTTTTTATATTTTCAGATTACAAAAACCTATATCTACTATCCATACTACATTTGTATCACCATCTCTTCGCCGAACTAGTGCACCTATACAATTTACCATTGTATTGGGTGTGTTGGGGACACAAGAGATTTCTTGTATTTGATTGCAGGGTTGTTTGAGAGAGACCATCTTCATCCTACGCCTCCCACAGATTGATAAACCTTAGGTCATCCACTTGAGGGAAATTTTCTACTGTCCTACAAAACTCCGCACTTGGAGGCCCAACAACGTCTACAAGAATAAAAGTTGCGTAGTAGACATCAAGCTCTTTTCTGGCGCCGTTGCCGGGGAGGTGAGTGCTTGAAGGTATATCTTTAGATCTTGCAATTGAATCTTTTAGTTTCTTGTTTTATCACTAGTTTGGTTTATAAAAGAAAATTACAAAAAAATGGAATTGATATTGCCTCAAATGCTTTACCTTTATGAAGTCTTTCTTGAAAATAAGGATTCCGATAATTGTGCTCAATTGTTAGAGGACAAATTTAATAAAATGTTGAATGTGAGTCCTTTGAATGATGAGCATGATTGCAATGTTGATAGTATGCTTTCTATGAATATCCATGATGCTAATGATATGCAAAGCCATAAGCTTGGGGATGCTATGTTTGATGAAGATGATATTTTTAGTCCCCCAAGTTTTGATGAGCAAATTTATTATGATGAAAGTATGCCTCATGTTTATGATGAAAGTGGGTTTGGAAGAGTGTCAACTATAGGTACTAATGATCCCACTTTGGAGGGTGTTGAACCTTATTGCAATAATTATGAAAGTGGATTTGGAGAGGTCATGACTTTATTTAATGATGATTCCACTATTTTGGAAGAGGTTTCAATTGACTATGATAACAAAGTTGCTATCTATGATGATTATTGTGATGACATGTATGCTATAAAGAATAATGATAACTATGAAACTTGTCATCATGATTTTAATTTTCAATTGGATTATACCAATCAAGTATCTCATGATAGTTATTTTGTCGAGTTTGCTCCCACTATTATGAATGAGAAGAAAATTGCTTATATGGAGAGTAGTAAAAATTCTATGCTTGTAGATCATGAAAAGAATGCTTTATGTGATAGCTATATTGTTGAATTCATTCATGATGCTACTGAAAATTATTATGAGAGAGGATCATATGCTTGTAGGTGTTGCAATAATATCAAATTTCCTCTCTATGTGTTGAAAGTTTTGAAGTTATACTTGTTTTGCCTTCCTATGCTAGTTGATTCTTGCTCCCATAAATTATTTGCTCACAAAATTTCTATGCATAATAAGTGGGTTAGGATTAAATGTGCTTGCCATATGTTTCATGATGCTCCCATTATTTTTCAATTCTTCACTTTTTATGTGAGCATCATTGAAATCATCATGCCTAGCTAAAAGGCATTAAAGAAAAGCGCTTGTTGGGAGACAACCCAATATTTATTCCTACTGTTTATGTGTTTTCACATGATTAAGATACTGTAGTAATCATGTTTATAGCTTTTATTTCAATAATGTGCCAAGTAAAGCCTTTGGGATAGTGTGGATGATAGTTGACTTGATTCTGTGCAAAAACAGAAACTTTTGCGTCCAGTGCAGAAATTCCTATAATTTACTGGGCGTCAAAACCTTCTGAAATTTTTACACATGATTTATATACAAATTTCCTACGTTGTCCTAATTTTTCAGAATTTTTGGAGTTGCAGAAGTATGGTGTTTATTCAGATCATTACAGACTGTTCTGTTTTTGACAGATTTTGTTTTCAATGCATAGTTTGCTTGTTTTATAGTTTCTATGGCTTATATTGGTCAATATAAATTGTGGAAATGATAGACTACAGTAGGAATTATGTGAGAACAATTATGAATCTTGTCTTGACAGTACCTAAGTGGATGATTTATTTTTATCATACTAACCTATCTCACAAAGTTCCGTAAAGTTTTGTGTGATTGAAGTTTTTAAGTTTTGGGTGAGATATCGATAAGAGGGGAATAAGGAGCAGCAAGACCCTAAGCTTGGGGATACCCAAGGCACCCCAAGGTAATATTCAAGGAAGACTCAAGCGTCTAAGCTTGGGGATGCCTTCCGCGGGATGCCCCGGAAGGCATCCCCTCTTTCATCTTCAACACTATCGGTAACCCCACTTGGAGCTATATTTTTATTCGTCACATAATATGAGTTTTGCTTGGAGCGTCAATTTTATTTTGTTGAGATTTTCTTTCTGTTGTCAATAATAATGTTTTGTATCTTTTAGTTCAATAAAATGCCAATTATAGCCTTTACCATGCTCAGTTTGCAAGTTCATGTGTTGCTGTTTGAAAACAGAAAGTTTTCTGTTATGTCCTGAATATTCCTGAATAGTCAGAACATGATAAAAATCTCAAATTTTTACACATTAAGCATACATGAGTTCTCTGTTACGTGGTAATTTTTCAGAATTTTTGGAGTTAGGGAAGTATGAATTCTTATTCATCCTTTACAAACTGTTCTGTTTAGACAGATTTCGGTTATAGTTGCATTGTTTGCATATGTTGCTTTACCTAGAACAAGTATGAAACTAGAAGTACTTTGTAGGTGCTAGAACTACTTCGCAAGAATAAAACTAGGAGTACTTAGGGAGAATAAAACTACGAGTAATTTGCAAGATAATAAAAGTTAGTTGTTTAGTAGAAAGCTTTTTGTAAGACAAGAGATGGATTTGTCCCTAGGCAATCGATAACTAGACCAGTAATCATAATTGCAATTTTATATGAGGGAGAGGCATGAGCTAACATACTTTTCGTACTTGGATCATACACACTTATGATTGGAACTCTAGCAAGCATCCGCAACTACCAAAGATCATTAAGGTAAAACCCAACCATAGCATTAAGTAACAAGTCCTCTTTACTCCCATACGCAACAACCCCCTTACTCGGGTTTGTGTTTCAGTCAATCATGCAACCCACTATAAGAGAATTATGAACGTATTGCAAACCCTACAGCGGGAATCCCTCATGCTTGCGCGACACGGAGGGCACCATAGGACAGCACCAAAATAAAACATACAACTCAAACCAATCACGATCATCAATCAACCCATAGGACAAAATGAATCTACTCAAACATCATAGGATTGCCACATATCTGTGATGCCCCCGACTCGACCGTGGACAAATCATACACGCAAATGCGCACGATCAAGCCCAGGGACTCACGGGAAGATATCACAACACAACTCTCGACATAAAATAAAATAATACAAGCTTTATATTACAAGCCAGGGGCCTCGAGGGCTCGAATACATAAGCTCGAGTTACACAAGAGTCAGCGGAAGCATCAGTATCTGAGTACAGACATAGTTAGACAAATATGCCTTAAGAAGGCTGAGCAAAACTACGACATCTAGATCGAAAAGGCGCAGGCCTCCTGCCTGGGAGCCTCCTAAACTACTCCTGGCCGTCGGTCTCCACGTAGTAGTAGGCCCCGTCGGGGTAGTAGTAGTCGTCGACGGGATCAGCTTGCTCCGGGGCTCCATCATCTGATCGCAGCAAACGGGTATGGGGAAAAAGAGGTAGCAAAGCAACCGTGAGTACTCATCCAAAGTACTCGCAAGACTTACATCAGAACTATGCTAATCATGCATCGGTATCAAATGAAGGGGTTGTATCTGTGGACTGGACTGCAGAATTGCCAGAATAGAGAGAAGACCTAGCCTATCGAAGACTAGCATCTTCAGCGTCTTGCAGCATTAGAAGAGTGTAGATTAGTAGCATAACATAAAGTAATAATTAATAGTAACAATGCCCAGAGATCCTTCCTCGACTCCCTGCGAGAAAGCGATCCCGGAGCTATCATTTTATTAAGTAACTCAAGTATCCAGTTCAAGTTGTAGTAGATCGGGATACAACACTGAGCGTCCTGTTACCGTGGACACGGCTATTCGAATAGATAACTTCCCAGCAGGGGTGCACTACTGTTACCCAACACACTCGATTAACTCTGGCCGGACACCCTTTTCTCGGTCATGCCCGGCCTCGGCTGATCGAGACGACGTAGTCCTACCTAGGCTCCGCAGAGAGGTCCCCGCCGGTCTACATCCTAAGTGCTCAGGTGTCTTGGGCCCATCGCCCTTTGCACTCCGGGTCGTTGCGAGCAGGGCGATCCAGGCCACCTCCTCTGGGGCGCCAATCCGGCCGTGCCGCAATGCTGAACTGGACGTCTGACAGAGCTTTCGGCTGATACATACGGCATCGAGGGCCCCATTAAACCATTATCCCACATGGTGGTAGTGCGTATAGGCCAGTGGCCAACTCAGATCAAATACCCAAATCCGTTAAGCGTGTTATTAGTAACTCGCGGACACGAACAGGGCTCAAGGCTCACCTCCGACACCCTGTCGCACCGACTTGGTAAACCGCGAACCAACGACCAGGGACCAGGCCCACCTCTCTCCTAGGTGGTCTCCACCTGCCCTGTCGTTCCGCCACAATAATCTCTCGCGGGTGCCCTCATGGCCAACCCGACTTCCCCAAAGGACTGAGGTGAAGGTCAAAGTACCCGTGTGTCCATAACATCATGGGGAATCCGAGGAATCACCCTCGATGGATTCCCACTCGATGTAACCGTCAAGGTGAACTTGGAGGAATCACCCTCGACAAGTTCACACTTGAGGGGATGCACGACAGAGGCATCATCGAAGGTGGTGAAAGAGGAATCGCCCTCGATAACCCACAACCGACTAGCTACGCTACAGAGATATCATCAGGAGTGAGGTAAGAGGTATCACCCTCGGCACTCGATAGTAGCTCTGCAGAGTCGTACAACTAAGGGGGTGTGCGGTGATGTGTCGGTCTCTGCACGTCGACCACACTGATCGAGCATCCGGAAGCAAAGCATGGCAACATGGACAAGGGTGCGGGGCCACTGATGGATCACTAACCAACTTATAGTAAGCATTTAGGATAGCAGGTAAGGTATCAACAACAGTTACAAAAACAGGCTATGCATCAGAATAGGAGCAATCAAATACAGTAGCAAAATCTAATGCAAGCATGGGAGAGAAAGAATGGGCGATATAGGAATGATCAAGGGGGTTTTGCTTGCATGGTTGCTCTGCAGATGAAATTGAATCCTCAACGAAGTAGTCGATCACAGGGGCATCGGCAGCGGTCGCAGGGTCTACCAGAGAAGAAGAGGGGGAAGAAACAAATAAATACACGGCAAATAATTGCAACACAGATGCAAGGCATGGCAGTATGGGTTGACTATGTGCTCTAATGCATCTCTAGATATTTTAGACGGAGGCTTTAGGCAATTATCGGACCGGCGATCCGGAGGGGAAGGTTCCATGTTCACCATGTTAGAGGCATGTGGTAGTTAAGTGGATGACATATTCGGATTCGTCATATTTTTCTGATCATTTTTCATATATAAAACATTTTCATCCGAGCTACGGTTGAATTTATAGGAATTTTTCAAGTTTAAACAATATTCTGAAATTACTGGAATTAATTTAATTCGAAGTATTAAATGACTAAAATGCTATGGGTACACAGAGGTGTACCCAGCAGAGTGGCACAGGGGCTGACAGGTGGGGCCAGGGTCAACGGTTGACCAGTCAAAGCTGACTGGTCAACAGGGGCTGTGGGGTCCACTTGTCAGCTGGACGCAGTCGCTGACGACTGGGCCCAGTCAACGCTGACTGGGCAGGGTCAAAGCTAACACGTGGGGGCCACTGGGTTTAGTTTAATTTAACCAGAAACTTAATCGCGTTTAAATAAACAGCGGGGCCCACTGTCATACACTCAGGGGGGTTATTAGCAACTAACTACGGGCCACGTCAGCGCCTCGTCGACGACTATCGTCGGCGCTAATCCAGCGCGGCGGAGGAGTTCCGGCCGGTCGATTCCGGCAGCGGCTGGACGCGCGCGTGTTCCCTACGGCTTCAGCGTGACCGGGCGCATCTAACGGCGGCAGCAGCGGGTGCTAGGGTGGCCGGCAGCAGTGGCGGTGATGAGCTCGAGTGGCGGCCGGAATACGGCTACGGCGGCAGTTCGCTACAACACTAGTGCAGATGCAGGGAGATGGGGAAAACGCGGCTGTGCTCACCGCAAGCTCGTTGCGGTGGTCGGTGTAGCAGGAAGGGGTCGAGGGCGAGTGGATCGAGCGGCGGCAGAGGTGGTCGTCGCCGGGGATGAAGTGCTCGATGGCGACGATGCAGTGCAGCTCCCGTCGAACCCTTGGGCGTAGTCGAGGCAGACGAGGCAGCGGCAGCTCCTGGACATCGTCTTGGAGCTCAGGGAGGACGATGGCCGTGGCGACGGCAAGGCCATGGCGGGTAAGCACGAAGCGTCGCGAGGAGGAGGGGGAAAAGATCTCGCGCGTGTCCAGGGCGTCTATGCTGGCGTTCTTATCCACCCTGCGGCGTCTGTAGCGGCGCGGTGGCTGGCAGGGTTCGACTAGGACGGCGCCCTGGCTCGGGCGCGTGCTCGGCGTCCAGGCAGCGGGAGGAGGACGAAAGGCCTCCACAGCTGGGCTGGGCCGCACTGTGCACGCATAGAGCCCAACGGTGCAGTATTTTCTGTTCTTTTCCTTTTCTTTTTCTGTCAATTGAATCAGCTGCTATTTTCCATTTATTTAAATTATCAAATGAATTTTGTTTGAGCTGATACTTGGCGCATAAATCCAGTACAACATCTCAAGACCACACACAAAGTTTCACAATATTTGGAAAAGGTTAAGTATTTGTTTATTTCAAAATGGCCAAATTAAGTGCTGCTGGTCCACTGTTTTTAAAATCCAGGGGCATTTTGGGAATCCAAAAGAGGTTGGTGTCATCATGACAATTATTTAGGGAATATTTGCCAAATTATGAACTATTTTTTTTGATTAATTGAAGAAGTTTTATTTTCTCTTGCTATTTGAATTTTTTTTAATTTGAATTTGTTTTGAAACTTAATGGCAATAGCAATGACAACCAGATGACATGGCACATTAGGGTGAGATTACTGTAGCTTACCACTGGGGGTGTTACAATATCATTGGATAATAATATCTAGCGTTAAGCACCATGTTTAAGTAGAGATTACAGCAGGGAGAAGAGGTGTTACACCGCTGCATAGAGGGGGGAGAGTTGGTGATGATGGCGGCGAAGTTGTTGGTGTAGATCGCCGTCACGATGATTGCCCCGGCGGCGTTCCGGCGCCACCGTGAGAGAGGGAGAGAGAGCCCCCCCTCCTTCTTCTTCTTCTTCTTCCTTGGCCTCCCCCCTAGATGGGAGGAGAGCTCCCCCTCTGGTCCATGGCCGCCATGGCTCCCGGAGGGGAGGAGCCCCTCCGAGATTGGATCTCTCTCTCTGTTCTCTTCTGTTTCGCGTTCCTGTTTTCTGGCCGAAAACCATTTCTTATATTCCCGGAGATAACTCCGATTGGGCTGAAATTTTGAGGGGATTTTCTTCCGGATATTATCTTTCTTGCGGCAGAAGAAGGGCCCCAACCGCCTTATGGGGTAGCCACAAGCCTGCTGGGCGTGCCCAGGGTAGGGGGCGCGCCCTCTGAGCTTGTGGCCCCCTCGGGCATCGTCTCGCGTTGATTCTTTTTCCCAAAAATCACATATATTCCAAAATAAATCTCCATAAATTTTTATCGCGTTTGGACTTCGTTTGATATGGATTTTCGGCGAAACAAAAAACATGCAACAAACAGTAACTGGCACTGGGCACTGTATCAATATGTTAGTCCAAGAAATCATATAAAATGTTGCCAAAAGTATGTGTAAATTGTAGGATAATGGCATGAAACAATCAAAAATTATATATACGACGGAGACGTATCAGCATCCCCAAGCTTAATTCCTGCTCGTCCTCGAGTAGGTAAATGATAAAAAAGATAATTTTTGATGTGGAATGCTACCTAGCATAATCTTGATCATGTAATCTAATCATGGCATGAATATTAAGACACGAGTGATTCAAAGCAATAGTCTATAATTTGATATAAAGACATCAATACTCAGGCATACCAACAAACAATCATGCCTTTCAAAATAAAAATGCTAAAGAAAATTATCCCTACAAAATCATATATTCCTGTCATGCTCCATCTTCTTAACATAAAGTATTTATCATGCACTACCCCGATGACAAGCCGAGCAATTGGTTCATACTTTTTAACGCGCTTCAGCTTTTTCAACCCCCACGCAATACATGAGCGCAAGCCATGGATATAGCACTATGGGTGGAATAGAATATAATGGTAGAGATTAATAAGGAGAAGTCAAAAAGGGAGAAAGTCTCGCATCAACTAGGCGGATCAACGGGCTATGGAGATGCTCATCAATCGATATCAATGCGAGGAGTAGGGATTGCCATGCAACGGATGCACTAAGAGCTATAAGTGTATGAAAGCTCAAACTGAAAACTAAGTGGGTGTGCATCCAACTTGCTTGCTCATGAAGACCTCGGGCATTTGAGGAAGCCCTTCATCGGAATATACAAGCCAAGTTCTATAATGAAAAATTCCCACTAGTATATGAAAGTGACAACATAGGAGACTCTCTATATGAAAAACATGGTGCTACTTTGAAGCACAAGTATGGAAAAGGATAATAACACTGCCCCTTCTCTCTTTTTCTCATTTTTTTCTTTTTTTTCTTTTTTTCCTTTTTTCGTGGGCTCTATTTGGCCTTTTTTTTCTTTTTTTAATTATTTCCTCACTGGGATATTGCTCTAATAATGATGATCATCATACTTCTATTTACTTACAACTCGATACTAGAACAAATATGACTCTATATGAATGCCTCTGGCAGTGTACCAGGATGTGCAATGATCTAGCGTAGCAAAGATATCAAAAAAATGAACAAGCCATGAAAATATCATGCTAGCTATCTTACGATCATGCAAAGCAATATGACAATGAATGCTCAAGTCATGTATATGATGATGATGGAAGTTGCATGGCAATATATCTCGGAATGGCTATGGAAATGCCATAATAGGTAGGTATGGTGGCTGTTTTGAGGAAGATATAAGGAGGCTTATGTGTGATAGAGTGTATCATATCACGGGGTTTGGATGCACCGGCGAAGTTTGCACCGACTCTCGAGGTGAGAAAGGGCAATGCACGGTACCGAAGAGGCTAGCAAATTGCGGAAAGGTGAGAGTGTGTATAATCCATGGATTCACATTAGTCATAAAGAACTCACATACTTATTGCGAAAGTTTATTAGCCGTCGAAGCAAAGTACTACTACGCATGCCCCTAGCGGGATAGATTGGTAGGAAAAGACCATCGCTTGTCCCCGACCGCCACTCATAAGGTAGACAATCAATAATAAATCATGCTCCAACTTCTTAGCATAACGATAGACCATACGTGCATGCTTCGGGAATCACAAACCTTAACACCAATATTCTTACTAAACCACAATTATTCACTAGTACCTCCCACATATCACCATCTTAATATCGCAAAACTATTGCAAGGAATCAAACTTATCATATTCAGTGATCTACAAGTTTTATGTAGGATTTTATGACTAACCATGTGAATGACCAATTCCTGTTGACTCTCTAAATAGATATAAGTGAAGCATGAAAGTTTAATTCTTTCTACAAAAGACTTGCCCACGCTCTAATAAATATAAGTGAAGCAAAAGAGCATTCTACAAATAACGGTTTTCTATATGTAGAGAAACAAGCATCCAAACTTCAAATGATATAAGTGAAGCACATGAAGCATTCTATAAAGCCATACTCAAAAGATTTAAGTGAAGTGCATGAAGCATTCTATAAATCAACCAAGGACTATCTCATACCAGGATGGTGCATTATTAAAATAAAAAGAAAAAGCACACGACGCTCCAAGAATTTATGCATATCATGTGAAGGAAACAAAAACCGAAACATGCCGATAATTGTTGAAGAAAGATGGGATGCCTTCCGGGGCATCCCCAAGCTTAGATGCTTGAGTCTCCTTGAATATTTACTTGGGGTGCCTTGGGCATCCCCAAGCTTGAGCTTTTGCCTCTCCTTATTCTCCTCATATCGATACCTCCTCGATCTTCGAACACTTCATCCACACAAAACTTAACCGAACTTTTTATTAAAGGGGCTAGTACATATAACATCAAATCCCATCATGTCCTGCTGTAATATTATTGTATAATTATAATCAAACATTACCCACTATATGCTATCACAATTCTATGGCTCCCAATTCAATGGGGCTCAACAAGATTTCAAACATACGCAAATAAAGAAACTATAACAGCAATCTGTGAAAACAGGACAGTCTGTAAGGATGCAAATGAAACATATACTTCTGTAACTCAAAAAATTCTGAAAAATTAGGAAAAAATAAAAAAATTGCATATCAGTACTGTGTAAAAAATTCAGAATTTTTGCATGTTCCAGTAAAATAAAGAAATTGAAACACTACAGCAAAAGTTTCTGTTTTTGCACAGCACACACCAAAAAAGCAATTGAAATGTCCTAAAGGTAAATCTTGGCACATTATTTTTATAATACAATGGATTTGTACAAGGGGATAATTATTTTTGTTGAAAAGTTTCTGTAATCAAGATTCACAAAGTTTCCATGGGCATGAACAAAGTTCAAGGACGTCCCCCACTTCAATGGTGTTCATCTTTCTCACTTTCACTTTTCTTTTTGAAAAAGTTTTAGGTTCCCCTCTATATTTTTTGTTTTTAAACTTTTTAAAAGCACTCAACAGAATAAAATGACTCTCTAAAACATCCGGGTTGTCTCCCAGGCAGCGCTTTCTTTAAAGCCATTAAGCTAGGCATAAAGTGCTCAAGTAATTGATCCACCCGGATCCCAAGGTATATCAAAGCCAATTTTAATTAACAATGATTTGCAATTTAGTATTGAGCACAAAGCAACATATATCATAGAACAACGGAGTCTAACTCTCTTCCTATGCATCCGCATGTCATAAAAGAACAATTCATGCACATCAAGTAAAGGCCAATGCATAGTATAAACAGCTTCTTGCAATTTTATCGTATTGGAAACATAGAGAGGTGGAGATGTAGTTCCTCTCTCATAATAATTGCAAGTAGGAGCAGCAATCACATGCATATTATATTTATCAAAATCATCATGTGTAATAGTAAAACGCAACCCATCAACATAATCCTTAATAAGCACAAACTTCTCCGGTATAGTGTAGTTGGGAGAATTCAAAAAGATAATAGGACTATCATGTGTGGGTGCAATAGCAACAATTTCATGTTTAACATAAGGAACTATAACAAGTTCATCTCCATAAGCATCATTCAAATTGGCATCATGGCCACAAGCATAGTAAGCATCAATTTCATCAAAAAGGGATATTTCAGACGAATCCAAGGGATCATAGCAATCATCCTTCGGTAAGCACGAAGGGAAATTAAACAATGTATGATTTGAAGAGTTACTCTCATTAGAAGGTGGGCACGGGTGATCAATCCGCTCTTCCTCCCTTTGTTCTTTGCTCTCCTCATCTTTTTCATCTAATGAGCTTACAGTTTCATCAATTTCTTCTTCCATAGGAGCCTGCAAAATATTAGTCTCTTCTTGGACAGCGGAGACTTTCTTAATAAATCCATAAATATAGGCATTATATTCATAATTCTCATGGCAATATTTAAGTATAGCATAATTTTCAGATCTGTAAATAGCAGCATCACAATCTTCATACTTTTCAAACAAAGATTTAATTTCATAAGCACCCTTAAAAGCAACAAATTCTTCTATTTGTTCCACGTCATAGTAATCATATACACCATTAGCATAAGAAGCTAAGGTTTCATTATCATTAAATTCACATTGAAAGGGGAGGTGTGGAGCCTCCATCTTAGAGCAACAAGTACAATCGTATCTTAAGCATAAATCCCAAGCATACCAACGCAATATTTTAATTTGATCCCATAAGTGTTTCCCTTTTTGAGACAAGCGGTAATCCCTAAAGTATTCCCGGTGATCCAAAGTATCTCCCATTATCAAGTTGAATGGAGATTTATCAGGATTATCAAAGTAGTATTTAATGTTTTCCACATAAGCAGCATCGAGGGTTTTAGGAGGTTCCCCATCTCCATGAGTAGCAAGTACAACTATTTTTTTTGGTGTTTCGTGTTCCATATCCATAACTAAAGATATAAAACAACTTACAACAGAAAATAAAAATTACTTAGTGATAAAGCAAATAAGCACACACGAGAATATCAACCCCACACTATTGCTCCCCGGCAACGGCGCCAGAAAAAGGTCTTGATAACCCACAAGTATAGGGGATCAGTTGTAGCCTTTCTCGATAAATAAGAGTGTCGAACCCAACGAGGAGCTAAAGGTAGAATTAATATTCCCTTCAAGTTCTATCGACCACCGATACAACTCTACGCACACTTAACATTTGCTTTACCTAGAACAAGTATGAAACTAGAAATACTTTGTAGGTGTAATGCTAGAACTACTTCGCAAGAATAAAACTAGGAGTACTTAGGGAGAATAAAACTACGAGTAATTTGCAAGATAATAAAACTACGAGTAATTTGCAAGATAATAAAACTAGGATTTGTCCCTAAGCAATCGATAACTAGACCGGTAATCATAACTGCAATTTTATATGAGGGAGAGGCATGAGCTAACATACTTTCCGTACTTGGATCATACACACTTATGATTGGAACTCTAGCAAGCATCCGCAACTACCAAAGATCATTAAGGTAAAACCCAACCATAGCATTAAGTAACAAGTCCTCTTTACTCCCATACGCAACAACCCCCTTACTCGGGTTTGTGTTTCAGTCACTCACGCAACCCACTATAAGAGAATTATGAACGTATTGCAAACCCTACAGCAGGAATCCCTCACGCTTGCGCGACACGGAGGGCACCATAGGACAGCACCAAAATAAAACATACAACTCAAACCAATCGCGATCATCAATCAACCCATAGGATAAAACGAATCTACTCAAACATCATAGGATTGCCACATATCATTGGATAATAATATATAGCGTTAAGCACCATGTTTAAGTAGATATTACAGCGGGGAGAAGAGGTGTTACACCGCTGCATAGAGGGGGAGAGAGTTGGTGATGACGACGGCGAAGTTGTTGGTGTAGATCGCCGTCACGATGATTGCCCCGGCGGCGTTCCGGCGCCACCGGGAGAGAAGGGGAGAGAGCCATCCTCCTTCTCCTTCTTCCTTGGCCTCCCCCCTAGATGGGAGGAGAGTTCCCCCTCTGGTCCATGGCCGCCATGGCTCCCGGAGGGGAGGAGCCCCTCCGAGATTGTATCTCTCTCTCTCTCTGTTCTCTTCTGTTTCGCGTTCCTGTTTTCTGGCTGAAAACCGTTTCTTATATTCCCGAAGATCCGTAACTCCTATTGGGCTGAAATTTTGAGGAGATTTTCTTCCGGATATTATCTTTCTTGCGGCAGAAGAAGGGCCCCAACCGCCTTACGGGGTAGCCACAAGCCTGTTGGGCACGCCCAGGGTAGGGGGGCGCGCCCTCTGAGCTTGTGGCCCCCTCGGGCATCGTCTCGCGTTGATTCTTTTTCCCAAAAATCACATATATTCCAAAATAAATCTCCGTAAATTTTTATCGCGTTTGGACTTCGTTTGATATGGATTTTCTGCGAAATAAAAAACATGCAACAAACAGGAACTGGCACTAGACACTGGATCAATATGTTAGTCCAAGAAATCATATAAAATATTGCCAAAAGTATGTGGAAATTGTAGGATAATGGCATGAAACAATCAAAAATTATAGATACGACGGAGACGTATCACCGACCCACAAAGCTGACTGAGACCCGCTCAAAGAGGAACGAGGAGCGTACCGAACTATTTGCTTTGTGTTGAGCCGAACTATTTGCTTTGTGTTGAGTTGAACGAGATTTGTTGGTTATGCTGAACTATTAGCTATCGTCGATTTGCTATGTTGGATATGTTGAAGCATCTATCCTTTATTTCGATGTGTGATGCATATTATGATGTGTGAGATAGTAATTTTTATTTTCATACTATATTATGATGTGTCAAATTATGCTATATATATATATATATATATATATTGGATGATCAAGCTTTTCTAGGACAGAAAACGAAGTTTGTAGGGGGCAGACCCCTACCGCCAGAGCCTCCGGCGGTAGGGTTGCACATCCTACCGTAAAAAACATGCATTTTTAGGAACAGCACCGAATTGCCCTCCTCGACGCTTACCGCCGAGGGCCCTGGCAGTAGGGTATAACATCCTACCGCTAGAGGCCCCGGCGGTAGGGTTGTACAACCTACCGCAAAACAAATTGCACTTTCAGAAACAGGGACTGGAGCGAGAGGGGTTTTCGGGGGGGGGGGGGGGGGGGGGTTATCAGCTACTGCCAGCCGGCGGTAGGGTTCTTCTAGCTACCGCCACCCGCTCTGGCGGTAGGCTTCCCCTGGCCACGTCAGCAACGGCCGACGGCCGTCTGCCTCTGCCGTCAACCCTACCGTCAGGGTCCTTGACGGTAGGCAGTGCAACCCTACCGCCAACGTCCTCGGCGGTAGGAAAAGGGTCAGATCTCGAAAAATTTCAAATCGGGTCAAATCAGACTAAACTTTATAGAAAGGGTAAAACACCAAATTTGACCGCCTCGTGGTTGTGTGTATCTGTATCTGCGATCCAGGTACGGGTACGGCAACAGCACTCAGTCCGTACCCCGCACGGCAGGCCACAGAGAGTCCCCTGTGCGTGTGCCTGTCCCGCCGTGGCATTGGACGTGCAGGCAGGGTCGTCGACGCCATGGATGGTAAGTTGCTGTCCGTGCCCACACTGTCCTGCAGGGAGGCAACTAGTGCATTTTGGCAGCTCGATTTAGTGTAATTGTGTATCCTAGCGTATATATCTTCAAGTATCCAAAGTTGTATTTTTTATAAAGGAATCCAAAGTTGTATATCGACCAGGCACCATTTCTTTGAAAGGAACCCTCCCTCCTTGAGAAAATAAAAATAAAAACTCCTAGTCCCCGTTACATCTTAACCGTTACATTTTCAGTTGTTTCAGGTATAAGTTTTTGTCACGGGAGGCTGAGAAGATAGTTTTTTTTTAGGCAAGAAAGATAGTCTTTTTTAGTGAATTGGCTAACAAGACAATTAGCCCAGTTATTAGAACGGCTCGTTAGCCCAGCCAGGCCTATGAGGGCAGATCACATTTCCTGCGTAGGCCGGAGAAGAGCGGCAAAATCACTAGTTAAGGTTACCTCTTGCAAACTTTACTGTTCGTCTTCTTTTGAGCTGACAAGTGACGTGCATGTATATCACTTGTCGCAACCTTGGAGCTTTCCATTTTTTCGTAGATTTATTTTTCATAACGGTTTATCTTTTGAGCCGTTCGTCCAAACACCAAATCGTTTTCACCGTTGAATTTCTCGCGTCGAGATCTTTGGAATTAGATCTCATGTTAATAGGTTTCGATGATTTTTTTTCACGAAGAACAGACCCCAAAACCGACAAAGCAACGGAAACCAAGAAAAACGAAAACCGGAAGAAAAAAAATCGGAGCCCAGAAGCACAATTACGTTTTCCATTTTTTTGGGAAGCGCAAACTGTGTTTTTCTCTTTTTTCGGGGTTTGTGCTTCTCGCATAATAAAAGTTGTGCTTCTCACTGAAGCACAGCGGTGCTTTCTCCTTTTTTGTCGAGGGAAGCACAGCATGTGGTCTTGCAGAAGCACAGAAGCATAGACTGTGTTTTTCACTTTTTCGATGGAAGCATAGCAACGCTTTTCTCTTTTGGGAAGCACGGTCGAAGTAGAGCTGAGCTGTGCTTCCCATGGAAGAAATGTTGTGCTTCTCCCGGCTATGCTTCCCATGGAAGAAATGTTGTGCTTCTCCCGACTATGCTTTTTTTCCTTTTTGGGAAGTACAACTGTGCTTCTGCAAGAAGCACATGTTGTGTTTTTCGCAGAAAAACGTTGCTTCCCGAAAGAAAGAAAAACTTGCACCAAAACCAAGAAAACAAAGCAAAAAACCAAAAGGCCGAAAAAACCAAAAAAATAGTAATCCGAAAACATGTGCAGGAAGAAAAAACACAAGATTCCAAGGTTATGCTAGAGGATGACACGTGGCGGCGCCTGGACGCACCACTTGGCATGCTCCAAGGCCATGAAAATGACCCTTGTGGTTGCCCCCAAGGGGGTAACCCTGAGATAGTCGCTCCCGAATAGCGGGAAAAAGGGATAGCCTGGTATATGGGCCGACCCATTCCCGTTTCCTCCCCATCAGTTCTGGGAATGTGAAGTGCATGCTCTAGCCAATGCAATCAAAAGACCGATCTGATGGAAAAGACTAGGCAATACATTTATATGTCAACACTCCCCCTCACGTGTGGCTCCCTCAGGCCTAAACGTGGACCGAAAGTGGGCTGCAATTTAATTGCGCCAGTCGGGTCTTGAACTCAAGACCTCTTGACTCTTACCATGTAGAAGTGCATACTCTAGCCAATGCAATTAAAAGACCGATCTGATGGAAGAGACTAGGCAATACATTTATACGTCAACAGGGAAGGTTGATTCTATAGCATTCCTTGAACCTGTTTTTTTTCTCGGGACACTTTTCTTACATTTTTTCGGTTGTTTTTTGGGTTTTCTCGTTTCGTTTTCCTTCTATTTACTCATGTACATAATTTTTTTCATTTCGTGAACATTTTCAGAAAACATTGAAACATTTTTTGAAATCTAAGAATATTCCAAACTCATGTACATTTTTTGAATCTGAATCAATTTTTGAAACATGTAACAATTTTCAAATTGATGATTTTTGTTAAAACCTTTTTTTTCAAATTTCTGAATATTTTTTGGAAATTCGGAACACTTTTTTATACAGAAATAAATTTCAAATTCATGAACATTTCTGAACTTCAATAATGTTTTTGAAGTTCAAAGCATTTTTCAAATTTGTGAACACTTCTTGAAATTTGGAACATTTTTTAAATCCTAGAATATATTTCATATTCGTGAACATTTTTTGAAACCTAGGAACATCTTCCAAATTCAATAAATTTTCTAAAAGTTGGAAACATTTTTCAAACTCATGAACCTTTATTAATTCAAACAATTTTTGAAATACTGAACATTTTAAAGAAAAACAGTAAACAAAACAAAAAGGAAAAAATAAATAGGCACGATCGCGTTATAGGAGGTGGGCCGTGCGCGGTGCGAGTTTGGTGGTTATTCCCCGGCCCACAGGCGTTATAGGAGGTCTCGCCTTTGAGGGCGCGTCTTTTGCGCCAATAAGTTTGTTGAGGAAAGAGCGGAGAGAAAAAAGGTCTGTTACAGAGAGTTTTCTGTAATCTTGTTTTCTCAAAAACCGAGTATTAGTCGTTTTTGATAAAACGTAGTTTTCTGGCTTTGTGGAAATAAAATTTAATTTATCCACGGTTTTGTTGGAGGGCCCAAACATGGTTTTAGTTTGTTGGGCGGTTATATGAGTTCACGAAAAATTGGGTGCAACTAGTTGACGAACGCTCCTTCGGGAGCCTTCCAACCACCGCCACGTGTCGCGCTCTGGGCGCTCCCTCCGGATTTTATTTTTTTATTTTTCCACACGTGTTTTCGCCTTTTTAAACGGTTTTTTTTTCCGGATTTCTCGGCTTTTTAGTTTCCACCGGTCTTCCTTAGCTTTTGGACAAAAAAAAATTGCGCGAAAAAACGCATTTTCTGTTTTTTTTCCTTTCGCGGGAGGCACGGTTTTGCTTTCGCGAGAGGCACGGCCATGCCTCTCGGAAACTGAAAAAAAACGCGCCTTCCGCGAGAGGCACGGTTTTGCTTTCGCGAGAGGCACAGTTTTGCTTTCGCGAGAGGCACGGCCAATCCTCTCGGAAACGGAAAAAAAAACGCGTTTTCTGTTTTTTTTTCTTCGGCGAGAGGCACGGCCGTGCCTCTCAGAAACGGAAAATAAACGCATTTTTTGTTTTTTTTTCCTTCCGCCAGAGGCATGGTTTTGCTTCCGCGAGAGGCACGGTCGTGCCTCTCGGAAACGGAAAAAAAAACGTGTTTTCTGTTTTTTTTCCTTTCGTGAGAGGCACGGTTTTGCTTCCGCGAGAGGCACGGTTTTGCTTTCGCGAGAGGCACGACCGTGCCTCTTTCGGAAAGGAAAAAAAAATGCTTCCGTTTTGGTTTTTTTGTTCATTTTTTTCGCCCGGATTTTTTCGTGAAAAAAAAGTTCGTCAAAACTTATCAACATGGGATCTAGTTTTGAATATCTCGATGCGAGGAATCCAATGGTGAAAACGGTTCGAGATTTGGACGCACGATTTAAGAGATAAAACGTTTTGAATAAACGGATCTATGAAAAAAATGGAAAACTCCCAGTTGCGACAAGTGGCGCGCATGCAGTGAGCCACTTATCGCAACCTGAGAAGGTGGGAGTGATCTTTGAAAGGAGTACTTCTCAATTAGTGATCTCGTGGAAAAGTAGTTTGGCTAAGGGCGCTGCTCTGCGCCGGTCGACCGGCCGAGTCGCTCCGCCGGTTCCCCCGCGTCCGTTGGATGCGTCCATCCGTAAACATTGGATCTGGCTCACGTAGTCATGCAAAACTGAACCCGCTGAACGCATGCAAAACTGAACCTGCGTCCTCCGCCCGCATGGAACGGGCTGTCATTGCCGTGCCTCATAGCTTTGCTCGTTGACTCGCGACGCCCAGCTTCCATGAATGCCCTGTCCACCGTCGCAGTTCATCGTGGCTGCCTTGCATCGCCGTGGAAACTGCTGTCGTCGCCTCGCGAGCACTCCGTCATCCGGCAAACACGCTGCCGGCGCCATGCGCCGATGCTTTGCTCGTCGACTTGCGATGCCCCAGCTCCCGTGAATGCCCCGTTCACCGTCACAACTCGCCGTCGCCGCCATGCATCACTGTCGCAACTCGCCGTCGTTGCCTCACGCAAAAAGCTCGTTGTAACATGGCATGTGCTGGTCCCAGCAAATCGTCTTGCCGGTCGCAGCTTGCCGTCTCGCCAGTCCCAGCAAATCATCTCCCCCAGCAAATAATCACCAGAAATTCTCAGCGACAAAAACTCACGCCGGTCGCAGCAATAATGTCGTCGGTCCCAACAAAAATGTTCTTCCAGCAAAAAAAATGGCTTACCATCGTCGGGACACAGCAAAAAATCTCACCGGGCGCCGGTCACAATAAAAATTATTGCCGGTTCCAGCAAAGATGATTGCCGGTTCCAGCGACCTAGCAAAATTTCTCGCCGGTCCAAGCAAAACAACTCGTCATTTGTAGCAAAATAAGTTCGCCGTCGTTGGTCGTAGCAAAATAATCACGCTGGTCCAGCAAACGATTTGCCGGTTGTAGCAAAAAAAAAGTTGTCGCCGGTAGCATAAAAAATACACACGGGTCCCAGCAAAACAACTCGCTGGTTCTAGCAAAAATGCCCCGCCATCACAGGTCGCAACAAAAATTCACGCCGGTCCCAGCAAAACGACTCACCGGTTGTAGCAAAAATGCCCCGCCGTCACAAGTCGTAGCAAAAATTCACACTGGTCCAAGCAAAACGACTCGCCGGTTGTAGCTCGATGTCGTGCCGGATGCAACACGTCAACACCGGTAGTAGCAAAAAAGGACATCGCCGCCGCCGCCGCCGTTGGTGTCCTTGTGAACGGTTGTAGCAAATGTCAACACTGGTAGTAGCAAAACACGGCACCGCTTGCAGCAAAAATGGCCATCGCCGCCATCGGTGTCCTTGTGAACGGTTGTAGCAAATCGTCAATATGGTAGTAGCAAAAAACGACACCGGTTGCAGCAAAAGGCCACCGCCGCCGTCATGGGTCTCGGTTCGTCATCAATGGTTGTTGCAGTCGTCGATGCCGGTCGTAGCAAAAACGCCGACGGTTGCAGCAAAAAACTCAGCCGATTCCAGCAAAAAGTTATGTTCGTCGGTTGCATCATTTATTTTGCCTGTGTGGTTCATCTATGTAACAACGCGGCCATGGTTCTTCCAGCAAAAATCAATCAGCCGATTCCAACAAATACTCGTCGTTCGTCAGAGAGGTGGTCGGACGGCCACTGCTGGCGATGCGTTGCGAGGTAGCAGATGAACAGGAGAGAGAGGAGAGATGAAGGAGAAAGGAAGGTCTACAATGAATCGGTGGTTGTCGATAAGGAAAGAAAGCGAGCGATGCGGTGCGTGGGTGGGTCCTAGACGTGGCCTGACTGATTCTAAAAAAAAAAAAGACGTGGCCTGACGAACGTGTGCATCGGGAGGGGTTAGTTGCGCGCCGCACGATTTGGATAGATCCCGCGGCTTGCGCGAGTCCGGCGCAGCGTTCGGCCGGCGCACTGGCTGCAAACATTTCCTTTGGCTAATCCAACGTATCCTTTTTTTTTTGAGGGGTATCCAAACAAGGCCTAAGCTAGCATCGCCTGATGGTTTTCCCTTACTGGGCCGCCCTGTGTTGCCGTTTTTTTTGCTGCTCGCTCGCTGGTTCGGCTTCGTTCGTTGGTGTTTGCCCATCGATTTCTGGCAGTTCGCTCGCTCGCTGCACAGCTTTTGTCCCATTTTCACCTTTTCCTTTTTCTCCTTTTCATTCTTTTTTGTTCTTTATGGTTTTCTTTGTTTTTCTTTTTTTTTCTGTTTGTTTTCTTAAAATTTCACGGTTCTTGACAGTTTCTTTTGCTTCTTCACTGTTTTCTTTGGATTTTTGTTTTTCTTTGTTTTTATCAGATTTCTTTGTTAATTTCTCGGTCACCGAGTTTTTTCTTTTAATTCTTATTTTTCTTCAGTACTTTCTTTCTTTGTTTGTTTTTTTAGGTCTTTCTTGCTTCTTTTGTTTCCTTTTCTTTTGTTGCATTGGTTTTCTTCGGCTTTCTTGTTTTCTTTTTCTTGTTTTTCTTTGCTTTCCCATGGATTTCCACGGTTTTCTTCGGGTTTTCCCATTTGTCTTCGTTTTCTGAGATGTATCTTTTGTTTCTTTCTTCTTGTCTTCGGTTTTCTCCGCTTTTCTTTGTTTTTTTGGTTCTCAACACATGTCTACATTTTTCCATACACATTTGTACATTTTGCGTATATATCAAGAACATCTTTTTATACTTGTTTGACATTTTTCAAATACATGATTAATATTTTTCAATTAGATGATTAACATTTATAATCAATTACATTTGATGACTACTTTTCTCATACTCATTGTACATTTTTGGTATATATCAAGAACTTTTTTAATACATGTTTAACATTTTTAAAATATGTGATCAACAATTTTTAATAATATTTTTTAAAATTTACTTATTTATGTTCAAATTTTTCAAGAAACGTTCTACATTTTTCATATATATATGTGGAACATTTTTAGGTACAAATTTAACATTTTTGAAATAGATGATTAATGTTTTTTCGAATATTTGTGTTTGGGGAATACTTTTTTCATACACATTGGACATTTATGGTATATATTAGAAACATTTTCATACAGTATTAATTTTTTTTCATTATATGATTAACATTTCTTTGAAACACGATCAACTTTTTTTAAAATTTATGTATTTATGTTCAATTTTTTAATACATGTTCTACATCAGAAAAAAAAACATTGTTGGGTAAATCGTTAACTGGTAGCTACTCGGTTGGCTGGCTAGTAGGGGATTAATAGGCTAATCCGCAAGTTAATCAGCGTTAATCAATTAATCGCACAATTTATCGGTTTATCGGCTACTCGGTGACCCTACGAGTAGGGATTAATCGGTGTTAACTGGTTAATCGGATGAATTCTTGAACGGGAAAACATCCAGATTTAACATTTTTTAAATAGATGAATACATTTTTCAAATGCATGGTCAACTTTTGTCATACACCATTTTTGTATACTTTTTCGTACACATGAGAAACATTTTTTCTATACACGGTTACATTTTTAAGATGCTAGATTAATATTTATTTTTTAAATATTTTTTGTAATATATATATTTAGAATATTTGAAAGTACAAATATAAGTAGAAAAAGAAAAAAAACTAGAAAATAGGGAGAAAAAAAAACAAGGCTGTGCGTCCCACGAGCTAGGGCGTCCATCTGGCGCTCGCCTTTATGCGAGGGTTCCCTACATTTCGTTGTAAGAAGGACATAGGGGCGCCCCGTCTTTTGGAGAGCCCCTATTGGACGCGCGCGTGCGTCCAATGTAGAGCCTTTGCTGAAGCGAGCGCGAACAGGCCGGCCTATTGGCAGCGTCGAATATAAAATTCACGAAAAACGAAAAAAGGGCGCGTGGACTCGAACTCCCGACCTCTCGCTATAGAACACCATAGGTACCCACACGATTTAGCTACGGTAGCATGC
The DNA here is from genome assembly GCA_039707655.1 of Elymus sibiricus. Taxonomy (NCBI): domain Eukaryota; kingdom Viridiplantae; phylum Streptophyta; class Magnoliopsida; order Poales; family Poaceae; genus Elymus; species Elymus sibiricus. The sequence goes on along the minus strand of CM077672.1, from coordinate 269,067,733 downwards.
TTAAACGCAACGCTAACATATTAGTACTAGCTACAGTGGCAAAACCCCTAAAAATTGCGGTGGCTGATCTGATTTTTTCAAAATTTTCAACATTTCTTGAAAAAACCGTGAATGAAATTTCTTAAAAAATGCGAATAATGTTTCAAAATTTGATTTTTCTAAAATTAGAACAAAATATTTAAAAGGGAATAAAATTTGAAAAAATGAACAAAAATTGGAAAACATGAACAATTTTCGTATGCGCTGATCATTTTTTAAATATGCATTGAACATTTTGTAAGATACGTTAAACAATTTTTAAATACACATCGAACATTTTTGTGATATACGCTGCACATTTTTAAATACACATTGAACATTATTATGATATACGCTAAACAATTTTCAAATACATAATGCACATTTTTTTAAATACGTTGAACATTTTATTAATATAAGATGAATATTTTGTTAAATATACTATGAACATTGTTTTAATACACGATGAATTTTTTGTATAATACACAAAAAAGAGAAGGAAAGAAAAAATAAACAGAAAAACAAAAAAGGGAAGAAAGAACCATAAGAAAAACCAGAGAAAACAAAAAAAACAAAAAATGTGAATAAAAGATAAAAAGGGAAGAAAAACAGAAAATCAAAAATGGAAAAACAAAAAACCGAATAGAAAACATAAAAAACAACATTTGATTAAAAACAAAAGGTGAAGAAAAACGGAAAAAACATTAACTAAAAAATTACAGAAAAACCCGGTTCAGGAACCTTCTAGAAGGTTCCCAAAACCGGCCACGAACCTTCCTAATTTTTGTTTTTGAGGTAAACGTACCTTCCCTTTTTTTTTTGAGACATAAACGTACCTTCCTAAATGTTCACAAAACCGAGATCCCTCAGCGAACATAACTGAATCGAACCGGTGGGCTGGCCCATATAGACGCGACAGATGGCTCGCTTCAGCGAAAGCGCATCTGTTTGCCGCTGACAAGCGTCAAATAGGGATTGCCCGTCTTTTGTGTCGCTTATAGCGACACCAGCAGGTTCATCGCCTACAACGTCAGCCTCAGTAGGCCAGGCCGAACTGTGCGAGACGTGCATCACGAGCAGGGCGTTAATTCTTCAAGCATCTCCCCATTTTGTTGAGTGTCAGGTGTACATTTTTTATCTTCTTAAATTTTATTTATATACTTGAAAGTTTTAAATTCATATATGAAATTTATTAAATAATTTTAATTTTTAAATCGTTCATCACGCATTTAAAAATGTTCATGCAGTGTAGAAAGTTTGTTTGATTATTTTGAAAAATGTCCTTATAATTTTAGAAAAAGTTTGTGATTCAAAATATGTTCGCGCATTTGAAAAAAAGTTCTTGACATTTTCAAATTGTTAATAAAATGTGAAAAAGGTTCACGTAATTAAAAAAGCTTTTTACCACTCATAAAATGATTTTGTCATTTTTTAATAAAAGTCACGTGTTTAAAAAAATGTAGTGTGTTTATACAATGTAAACCAATGTTCGTGTAGTTTCAAGAAATATTCGGTACCATTCAAAAAAATGTTTGTGATATTTAAAAAATGTTCTAACTCTTAAAAAGATTGTTTTGCGCACATTTGAAAAAATGTTCATATTTGTGAAAAATGTCCAATGTGTGTTACATAATGTTCACCGTGTATTAAAAAAAATCTTCAATGTGCATTTGTTAAATGTTCAACATGTAATTTGGAAAATGTTCAGTGTGCATCTGAACAATGTTCAACCTGTATACGAAAAATGTTCGACATGTGTTTGGAATAGCTAAAGTACTTGAAAAATGAAAAACGAAAAAATGAATAGAAAAACAGAAAGAAAACTAAAAGAAAATAGATAAAAACCAATAGAGGCACACGGAGTACAAGTAAGAAAAGAAAACCAATAAAGAAAACATAGAACAAATAGAACTACTCACAAATCATAATTGTGTTCATGATCAGAGGATATAAATATGTGTTTAACAATCTGAACATATAATCATCCACCAAGTAAACCAAATAGCATCAACTATAGGATGTAATCAACACTACTAGCACCCCGAGGTACCAATCTGAGGTTTCATACAAAGATTGAATAGAAGAGATGTTTTGGAGATGAGATGGTGCTGGTGAAGATGTTGATGGAGATGAGTCCTCCCATGATGAGAGGAGCGTTGGTGATGACGATGGCTTCAATTTCCCCCTCCGGAGGGAAGTTTCCCTGGCGGAATCGCTCCGCCGGAGAGCAAAAGTGCTCCTGCCCAGGTTCCACCTCGAGACGGCGGCGGCTTTGTAACACCCCCATGTATTAATCTACAGTACTTCCCTGGTTAATGTGTCATGTCGTCATGATCATCCTAATTTAATTTGCAATTAAGAATTAATCCAACTCACATATTCAAAATTCCAATTTATAATACAAGTCGAATTATTATCTCTTCAAACATAAAGACAAAAGTGTTCATAATTTTGCAAATAATTACTAGTAAATTGTCATGTAGGAACCAGCATCAAATGGATTTTTAAATTGCCCCTAAGAATATTTAAGATGGACCTACAACACTCAGTTGAGCCATTTAAATACAAACCAAAAATTGAATGTTTGCGAATGCCCTAAAACTTTTTGCGCAGCCCCAAAATATAGTGCTTGATTTATGTGCAAATTTACATGCTCAACAAAATTCATTTGATAATTGAAACTAAATAAAAACAGGAGCTAATAAATAGGAACAGAAAATAAAAATAAAAGAGCTAAAGAACTACTATGCACATGGGCCCTAGTGGCCACAGTGCAGCCCAGCCCGCCTAAACCATCCCCTACCTCACGCTACAGGAGGCAGAGGAGGCCGTGGCGTGCATCCGGCCACCATGGCCACGGCTGGACACGTGCCGGCCATCCCCCGGCCCCCTATGAGGTTAAGAGCATCCCTGCACCCCCCCTGCGAACCCTAGCCGCCGCTTCCTTCCTCACTCGCGTCGACCCCCCCTCTCCCTAGCACGCAACAGAGCATGCCCGTCGATGCGCCGTCATCGTTGACGCGGCCACCGTCTCCCCGAGCTTCGAGACGTTGTCCAGGAGCCTCGTCGTCCTTGTCTCCTTCGTCCCCGCCTCTGGATCGAGGACAAAACGCCCCGTAGCCTCGCCATCGGTCGTCTTCCCCGTCACGGCCGTCACATCTCGACGATGAGCTCGTCGCATCCCGGCCGCCCCGCGCCTTCGGACCATGTCCACGAGCCTCCTGGTGAGCTCCTCATCCGATTCCCCCTCTTCCCCGGCTCGATCCGTGCCTGTAGTCGTCGTCCCCGAGCTCGCCCGTGCTCGCGCGTACGCGTACGTGCCCTGCTGCCGCTGCTCTCTGTCCCTGCTGCTGCCTTGCTCCGTTGCCGCTTGGTGTGCTGCTGCTACTCATGCGCTAGCTGCTGTTGTGCTGCTTGCTCTACTGCTGCTGCTAGTGCCGCCGGCTGCTGCTGCTGCTAGCCATGGCGCTCGGCTGTGCGTGTGTGTGCGCTGTGTATGTGTGTTAATTAGGACTAGGTTTAGTTTAGGGTAGATTTAGTACTAGATTAGTCTAATAGAAATGACATGTGGGACCCCCTTGCACTATTTCCCTTTTGACTAGTCATATTGACTTGGTCACAAGTTGGTATCAGAGCCGACTGCCTGTAGGAAGCCCCCTTCCGATTCCTTGGTCGAAGTTGAGTCTAGTCTTTAAAAAACTATATTTTACTAGCAGTGCTGTGTGGCTTACGGGCCCACGTTGCACATGGATGGGATTAGGATCTTTTATTCCTCTTCCTTACTCTGGGATTCTACTCTCTCTTCTATTCGGGCTAAAATTTTACTAACTCTGTCGCTAGGTTCTCGTAACCATTTTCTCCCGGAGAGCCACTTGATACAGATGTTCCCGCTACTCTTGAAGTACAAGATGGTTAGGAAGACACTCTCCGATGAATCCCCAAGGCCCTTGTGCCCACTGTCTTTGCAATTCTCTATCACCGATAAATCCTTATGGATAACTACCTACACTCGCCGTTCATATAATTATTTCCCCGTTGCTCTTGATTATTACAAAGATGCCCCGAAACACTCTCCGATGTTCCGAGAAATCTCTTGTGTTTACTGCTTTGCAGCTTCTTGCCGCATGAATACACCTACGAATAATTCCTCACACTTACCGGGGATTCATGCACCCCCAGTTGTTCCTCTGTTTCGCAAAATATTTTATAATGCTATTCGATCATTCGATAATCCTCTGCAGCCTACTGCTTCTGAGATTCATCTTACCTGCCTGCACTGGTGGTTAAATTCCATATGTCTAACAATCTTTGTTGTAATCCTCTGCAATAGTCGTTCTTACCCTATTGATTCGTCATGTATGCGAATACTCGCAATCATCAGTTGATCCCTAGGAATTATCCTTCCGGCTCAGACGTCATTCCGGATATGAGCTGGTTTCTAACCAATTAAGTTTTGATCGGTTGTGCCTCTAAGTCCATTCAATTATTCATTCTTTGATCAGAGCTTCTGCTTCTGATTCCCCTGATTTGGAAATCGTAATTCATGCGCTTGCATTCCTTCCTCTTCTGGTGGAGTACCGATACTCACATCAGATCCTTTGCGGACCGCCAGATCTTTTGGTGGATTACTACCTGACAGTTCCTTTGTGTTTTAGACGAATTTCCCCTGATGCAAAATGCCTCTAGCGAATTGTATCATCTACTCCGTGTCGATAGCCCTCTGCTTTCGAGCGTGTATCCGTTGCTCCTATAATTGTGTTGTATAGGTTCCTAAAATGTCCCGATGGGTTGAACCTATGCCTTCCCTACTCTGTGTGAACCCGAAAGTTATGCGGGTTATACTCTACTAGTGTTTCGTCAGATAAAGTTTCAACTCTGCAACTTCATCGAAAGCGAGAAGTGAATGGAAGGTTATGCATTGAAGAAGTGGGAGTCGACCTTGAACTCTGTGTTCATGCCCATGGAAACGATGTAGACCGTTACAGAATCTTCTTGCAAAATATTTATTCAATTGTATAATTCTTCCAGTTTCCTTAACTTGATTCCATGCAGTAACGGTTCTGACCATGCTGACCTCATTTGATAACTCCATTCCCGTGCCTCGTCTATTTTTTCAACAAGGTTAAAGCACCTGCCATCCGCAGATCAACGATCTAGTTCAACTTCTATTCTGTTCTACCTTCGAGTATTACCCTCTGGTATCTCGAGGATATCGTACCATTGCACTACATATTATGAAGCTTTGATAAGGTGATACCTTTCCCCATCATAGTAATTCCACGGGTTCTGGTTGGTTGACAACCGAGGACACCGATAAGTGAACTGAATTCACCCTATGGTTCATTACCCCCTAGTAAATTTGTTGCTGGGAAATTTAAACTCAATCTTGTCATTCCTAGACTACCGCCTACATCCTTATCACGCTACCTTTTACCGTGCTACCTCGTCCTTCTTTGGTGCACGAATTCTTCAGACCGTGAGCAAGGCTTACCGTGAGTTTTCAAAATCATTTTGTTGTCTTGAAAAATAACCCCGATTCCGAGCTTGCATCTTAGCTATCGTTCCCATAACTTTCCACTTCATCATTCCCTTGCTTGATGCCGTCACCGTTTGATTGCATCCTTTTGAAACCTCTTGACATAATGTGTCGTGATCATCGTCAACATTTTGGCTTCTTCCAAGTGTCAATTGAATTCATGATGAGAAATACCATCCTTACCCCTCGATAATTTGTATTATCATCGACAACATCCTTGCTTTTCCTTCCAGCACAGACTTAGTCATGTTTTGGACTATACCTTAAGTTCCTTCCTATCTTAAAAATGTTCCATGTGTTTTGCTGTGATCTTCAAACCCAGCCCTTGCTTAAAACATTAAGTCATTGCTACCCTGAAGCATGACTGTGGTACTCCGATCATCAACAAGAACATTGGACGTGAAATGCTAAATGTTTCTTGATCAATTATCCAAAACCCGTTTTATGGGTAAACATCCTGATTCTCCTTGCCCTTTTTTCTAAAAAGTTTTGTACTTGCTGTCCTATCGTGGATATCATGCTCTGCTTGTCCTTGGGAAGGATATACACCAACACTTGTGAGTGATCACATTTTCCTTCCCATTGGTCTGTTTAATCAGATAAACACATTTTCCTTTCCATTGGTTTGTTTAACCTTTCTTATGATCTATATGATCTAAGCAGTAATAATTCCCTGCTTATGTAAACACCCCAGTGTACAACTTAGTCAGAAAAACCCTATTACTATTTGCTGTTAACATTTCGGTAACCATTGATGGACGAGAACTTTGCCTATTGGTCTGCCTCGCCATGCGAGCAGGAAAATGGTTCTCTTCGTCCCTCGCCCTAGGTACCGACGCTGTTGCCAACATAGTGGACACGTTGTTCTCTGACAAGCCTTGTATCGTGATTGTACAAGATGTCACCAGCCTTCCTATTCTTGATCCACCCTAACTACAGTTCCACAGGACCGAAACCTGACTCTCCTGTACATCCCTGTTCCCAAAGTTATTCCTCGCGCTTGGCCTCGTATGTAATTCACGAGCCATCTACCTTGAGATATTCAATCCGGTATCAGACGCAGTGCTTATGCCTAATGCTCTGGACCCCTTTTCATCATCCGTCATAGACATCGAATGCTTGCCTATCCGCTTGAAACTTCTCATACCTTCTTTTATCTCTTTCGATGTATTTCCCTGAGTTTCAACTCAAGAGATACTTTATACCGTCATCCCCTGAGATAGTTACCGGATGCCAACCTTTTTAGACATCCGTCCTTATAGTTTCCCCTCCTACCCTATTCGTAAGTACGATGGAGTTCCCGAAGAAAGGATGACAACTTCATCATGATGACCTGAAGCAGAGAGATGAAGACATCAATGAAAAGGATCAACTTCTCCGAGAAGAGCAACAAGGAACAAGAAGACTCGTTAGAATTTCGTAACCAAACCTTTTCCCCTTACTCTACCTCTTAATTCTCGAGACGAGAATTTCTTTGAGTGGAGGAGAGTTGTAACACCCCCATGTATTAATCTACAGTACTTCCCTAGTTAATGTGTCATGTCGTCATGATCATCCTAATTTAATTTGCAATTAAGAATTAATCCAACTCACATATTCAAAATTCCAATTTATAATACAAGTTGAATTATTATCTCTTCAAACATAAAGACAAAAGTGTTCATAATTTTGCAAATAATCACTAGTAAATTCTCATGTAGGAACCAACATCAAATGGATTTTTAAATTGCCCCTAAGAATATTTAAGATGGACCTACAGCACTCAGTTGAGCCATTTAAATACAAACCAAAAATTGAATGTTTGCGAATGCCCTAAAACTTTTTGCGCAGCCCCAAAATATAGTGCTTGATTTATGTGCAAATTTACATGCTCAACAAAATTCATTTGATAATTGAAACTAAATAAAAACAAGAGCTAATAAATAGGAACAGAAAATAAAAAGAAAAGAGCTAAATAACTACTGTGCACATGGGCCCTAGTGGCCATAGTGCAGCCCAGCCCACCTAAACCATCCCCTACCTCACGCTACAGGAGGCAGAGGAGGTCGTGGCGTGCATCCGGCCACCATGGCCATAGCTGGACACGTGCCGGCCATCCCCCGGCCCCCTGTGAGGTTAAGAGCATCCCTGCACCCCCCTGCAAACCCTAGCCACCGCCTCCTTCCTCACTCGCATCGACCCCCCCTCTCCCCAGCACGCAACAGAGCATGCCCGTCGATGCGTCGTCGTCGTTGACGCGGCCACCGTCCCCCCCAGCTTCGAGACGTTGTCCAGGAGCCTCGTTGTCCTCGTCTCCTTCGTCCCCGCCTCTGGATCGAGGCCAAAATGCCCCGTAGCCTCGCCATCGGTCGTCTTCCCCGTCACGGCCGTCACATCTCGACGACGAGCTCGTCGCATCCCGGCCGCCCCGCGCCTTCGGACCATGTCCATGAGCCTCCTGGTGAGCTCCTCATCCGATTCCCCCTCTTCCCCGGCTCGATCCATGCCTGTAGTCGCCGTCCCCGAGCTCGCCCGTACGCGTACGTGCCCTGCTGCCGCTGCTCTCTGTCCCTGCTGCTGCCTTGCTCCGCTGTCGCTTGGTGTGCTGCTGCTGCTCATGCGCTAGCTGCTGCTGTGCTGCTTGCTCTACTGCTGCTGCTAGTGCCGCCGGCTGCTGCTGCTGCTAGCCATGGCGCTCGGCTGTGCGTGTGTGTGCGCTGTGTGTGTGTTAATTAGGACTAGGTTTAGTTTAGGGTAGATTTAGTACTAGATTAGTCTAATAGAAATGACATGTGGGACCCCGCTGCACTATTTCCCTTTTGACTAGTCATATTGACTTGGTCAAACTCATATTAAAACAATTTCAGAAATTTCAGAAAATCGAATAAACTTCAGAAAATCATAACTAATTCATACTAACTCGGATGAAAATAATTTATATATGAAAAACGATCAGAAAAATATGACGAATCCGAATATGCCCTCCACATACCTGTCACATGTCTCTAACATACCGAACGTTGAACATTTGCTACCGAAACCGCTAAGTGAATAGTGTTTGGAGCTGGGAGAACACTCCTGGATGTTTTCCCGCTCCGACCAAAATACCTAGCACTGCATTAGATCACCCCTAACACTGCATATTGCCATGTCATGCATTGTGTTGCATTGTTTGTCCTGTATTTATTGTTTCTTCCCCCTCCTTCTCTCCCGATAGGCCCCGAGACTGCCGACGACACTGCTGAGTACGACTACGACGTCGACGACCAGACCCCTTCAGCTGAGCTCCCAGGCAAGCAAAACCCCCTTGATCATCCAGATACCGCCTACTCTTTCTCTCTACTGCTTGCATTAGAATTGCTTCTGTTGGTATTCCGATAGCTCCTATTCTGATGCATAGCCTGATTTTGTCGCCTGCATTTGATACCTTACCTGCTATCCTATGATGCTTAGTTAGGTATGCTATGTTTCATCAGCTGGCCCTTCACCCTTGTCCGTTTGCCATGCTGGTTATCGGGCCGTGATCACTCTGGGTGATGATCACGGGAATGTTTACATATTGCAATACTTTAAAATGTTAAAGTCGGGCTGGCTCCAAGAGTGCCCGCGAGAGATTAATATTAAAGACGGGTCGGCTCCAAGAGCACCCGCGAGTGATATTATGGCGGAACGACAGGGCAGGCGGAGACCACCTAGGAGAGAGGTGGGCCTGGCCCCTGGTCGTTGGACCGCATGTTACCAAGTCGGAGCGACAGGGATCCTGTTCGTCTTCGCGAGTTACTAAACACGCCTAACGGATTTGGGTATTTGATCTGAGTTGGCCGCTGGCCATATACGCACTACCACCACGTGGGATAATGGTTATGGGACCCTCTACGTCGTATGTATCAGCCGAAAGCTCTTCAGATGTCACAGCTCAGAGATGCGGGCTGATTGCTAGGGTGGGCTGGTTACGTCACTTGTGTATACAGTGTCGCGCCTGGGCCCCGGCCAGTCTCGCAACATGCAGGAGTGCAGAGGGCGATGGGCCCAAGACCCCTTCGCACTTAGGATTTAGACCGGCGTGCTGACCTCTCTGCTGAGCCTAGGTAGGACTGCGTCGTGTCGATTACCCGAGGCCGGGTATTACCCAGCAAGTGTGTCCGGCCAGATGTAATCGAGCGTGCTGGGTAATAGCAGTGCACCCCTACAGGGAAGTTATCTATTCGAATAGCCGTGTCCACGGTAACAGGACGCTCGGAGTTGTATCCTGATCTACTACAACTATGAATGGATACTGTGACAATGTTAAACTATCACTACTGCTCTCGGGATCACTTTCTCGCAGGGTAGTCGAGGAAGGATCTCAGGGCATTGCTAATATATACTTATTATATGCTGCTATGTTCTATTCTCTTCTGATGCTGCAAGATTGCTTCAAGATGCTAGTCTTCGATAGGCTAGGCCTCTCCCCCTCTGTTCCAGCATTTCTGCGGTTTAGTCCAAAGATATAGCCCCATTCCTTTGATACCGATGCATAATTAGTATAGTTCTGATGTCAGTCTTGCGAGTACTTTGGATGAGTACTCACGGTTGCTTTGCTCCTCTTTTTCCCCATACCCGGTTGCTGCGATCAGACGACGGAGCCCAGGAGCAGGAGTACCCCGGAGGCACCTACTACTACGTTGAGCCCGCCGACCAGGAGTAGTTCGGAGGCCCTAGGCAGGAGGCCTTCGCCTTTTCGATCAGTGTCGCCGTTTGTGCTAGCCTTCTTAAGGCAAACTTGACTAACTATGTCTGTACCCAGATATTATTTGTGTGTATGACTTATGTATTCGGGTCCTCGTGACCCCTGGTTTGTAATATGAAGAATTTTAGATTTAAGTTTAGAGTTGTGTTGTGATATCTTCCCATGAGTCTCTGATCTCGATCGTGCATGTTTGCGTGTATGATTAGTCCACGGTCGAGCAGGGGCGTCACAGGCTTATCCCGAAAGTCATCTCTTGATTTTTTTTTATAGGGAAAATGGCTTCATATAGGAGAAGATGGGCAGCGGTGGGCCTCGGTGGAGCCCACAAGTCACTAGGGCGTGCCCCTGGCTTCTGACCCACCGAGGTTCCTCTCCAGTACTTCTTTCTTCCAGTATTTTTTATATATTCCAAAATAATTCTTCGTAAAATTTTCACAGCATTTTGAGCTCCGAAGAATAGCTATCTCTGTTGTAGCTTTTTCAGGTCAGGATTCTAGTTGCCGGCAATCTCCCTCTTTTGGTGTATCTTGCATTTTAAGAGAGAAAAGGCATTAGAATTGCATCATACAGTGGAATGTAACTTCAAAACAATAAAAATAACAGTAGGAAAACATGATACAAAATGGACGTATCAGTTCTCTAGGTGGTGGTTTTTGGTAAGTCTAACCAAACTCGACTGGATTGATCCCCAAAGGTGGGGTGGTGGGATGAAGGGCATCGGGCTTGACCCCCCAATGGTGCAATCACCGCTTCGTTAGCGATAGCGGCACCAACAAGTTTCTGGATGTATTTGTCACTACACGATCAATCATAGCTCGAATAATGATGGATTGTGAAGCTAATAATTTATCTAAATACTTGGAGATATAAATCTTTTCATCTTTCAATGAGGTATCCACCTCTAGATCACCCTGCTATGTGGGGTTAGGTAGAACGTTCTCCCTGTCATGGGACATCTCGCTATAGGGAGGTTAAGCCACAAGATAGAGCACGAGACTTTGATACCAATTGAAATGACCAAACCTAGAGGGGTGGTGAATAGGTACAATTACAAATTTTAATTGATCATTAGTAGGCTTAGGCATTGCAGAATATAAAGTGAGGCTAAACAACTGCCATTGTGGGATAAGTAATGCAATGTATTGTGTTCAACAACTTATAGTGAAGCAAGGTCAAGTGACGAAAGTAATAAAAAGGGAGCTAGGGTTATGGATAACTGACGACATGAAGACGAGGTATCCCTATGTTCATTTCCTTGGAGGGAAGCTAATCATCGTTGGAGGAATGAGTGTTACCACGAAGGCACACCAACAACACTAAAGACCCATCCTATTCTCCATGAGATATCACAACAAATGCGATTTTGAACCACTCACTAGTATATAATCGGGCTTTGCAGACAATTTTCGTAGATGGGACGATGGCGGTTGTGAGTTCTGGCTCAAAGACTGTGTCGCTAATACTCGGAAAAACATAGGTGGTTTTCAAAACCACCTGCTCTGAATCACCACCACAGGCGGTTTACGTACACAAACCGCATGCGATGCTCCGAGGACCCGAGGAGGTTTTGTCCGTACAACCGCCTCCAGTACCATTTTTTGGGCTACATGTTGTTTCATTTTTGTAACTGGACCTGCAAATGAAATTGATATACAAACATGATCCGCCAGCATACAACATTCATTGGCACCATACCTTTAGTTTTCACAAAAACCATGCATATAATTGGGGTTTTAAGCCAACATGTACATTACACACTTTACACCGATCATATGGACATATTTCTAAAACATACAAAGTCTATTAGTTCCTTAAAGATTATTTCAGCTGTGCTTCTTAGAGAAACTTGCTTTTATTGGAAGAAATTTTAAACTCTCCTATTCACCCCTTCTAGTCGATTTCTGGTCCTACACGGACAGTCAGACTAATAGCCAGATTAACTGGTCCTTGGCAAACTGTCCGATGAAGCGTTTGACTTGGCATTTTGCTGTTTGATGTTTTGGGGGCACCAAGACGGACAGTCCTGCTAGCACACTGGATAGTCCAACCGTTAGCCTGACAGTCCGACAAGTATGCCAGATAGTCCGGCAAGATAGTGAACACAACAATAAGACTTTGTAGGTTTTTTGGCTTTGGACTATATGCATATGATTTGAGTGGAATTGTATAAAAACATATTGAGTTGGACGTGGTGGCGGCGAGAACCGGATCCGCTTGAGCCGCCCGGAGAGGAGCGACGCGTAGCTGTTTATTTTTCCCAACATTTGGTGTATAAACGATGACAACATTGAGCACTTAATTTGTTGCACGAGAACAAATCCTTTTAACTCCTTCGTCCCCATGCTCTTCTTTAGCATGGTAGTTGTTAGGGTGATTTTTTTCTGAGTTTGTTAGCGTTCTTTGTAAGTGTGCTAGCTGGACTTACAATCGAGATCCCAAACATGCCAAGCTCGGTACATTCCCTCGATAGATGTGTTTAGAATGTTCTTTTATTTTATTTTTTAAAGGCCTAAGCCATGTATTAAGCATCACATGTCCTTACAAACACATCCATACAGAAAAATAAAATTACATTCAAATTCTTGATGGTACCGGAGTCTTCTTCCTCATGCATCCACCGGTGGTGCGCCGTGACCATAGCCAGATGCCACCTCTGGCCCCCGCCTCGGGGGAGCAAACTTTTTTAAACCTAGGAGCTTGTAGAAGCAACGATCGGGAAGTCATCGATGAAAACCAGGAGACGCCGACGACTGTGATCTGCGAAGCAAATTGCTGCCTCAGAGAAGAAAACGCTGATAAGAGCATGTAAAAACTTTGAAGACCACAAATGCCGGCCGAATCCAAAAGGATCCACCGGAAACCAAAACCGACCAGATCGCGAAAGACCCACTAGAGACATGACTCCACAAGCCCTTCACTGGCGATAAGGACACCAACAGAGTGGGGAAAGAGTAGAAAAAACATTATTCCTACACTAGAACAGCATTGCCGCCTTGCTGCCCCAAACCAAACTTGAAGACTCCCTAAAGAAAACCTGGAAAAAAATCACCCATGCCGTTGCACGACATGTCCGGATCCGATGTCGAGATCATCGTAGTCTAGGACCATGCACCAACTCCCTCTTCTCTGATGACCTAGCCAGGCCAGGCCGCCGTTGAAGATCGCAGTGCTAGATGACCAACGCGCTATCGAGCACCGCCTCATGAAGATCACCACTCGAGCACACATCTCCTTCGCCATCCTGCAGTAGCCCTTCAACTCCTCCACAAGCAGGCTGCCCCCGATCAGGACCTCCCAGCCGCCACCGGCGCTGCACGGGCTTTGCCCGATGACGCGGCCTGACGGCGGCAAGAGGGGGGGTTAGATGGGGCGACGGCTAGGCCTTTGTTCATCTTAGGTCTCACAAAATTTTCTCAATCAGCATGTTCTTTTTCAAAATTTTCTCAATCAGCAATGTTCTTTTTCTTTAATTGTTACACCAAATAACTGAAGGTGATGCACATTGTCACATTTGACTAGCGACATATTGTATTTTATCTGGCCCTGCTTTCCTAATGATTAACATTACATATTTTCCCACTAAGCATCATGCATTAGTCTAAGTTGATGCCATACATTGAATTGTTTTTAGAACTCGGTGGTGATAGGGATTGCCATGTGTTGGTCGCTTGTGGCGGTCCCACATGCATAGTTACGGTAGAAAGGTGTGAGCGACGGTTTCAAGAGTGGAGTTGACGTAGTTTTCTTTCTTCTACCCGAAGAAAGAAAAGCAATCTCCGTAGCCGCGGCTGCCAGGAGAGTTTATCCACCGCCGTCCTCCGATGGCTGCCCTTTGTCGATGACCTCAGTCGTCGGTGGTGAGGGGGTCCCCGGATCCACGCGTGTGGATCGTTTTAGGTGCTTGTAGTCTAGGTTTTTTTAGGTTGTTCATCATCTTGGCTTCGACGGCCGCGATGGCGGCGCTGAATAAATAATTTTCAGATCCTTCCCCGACGAGGTGATCAGTCCTATGGTTGGGGATGGATTTGGAAACCGGTTTGTTCAAGCAAGGATCGCGTGGCGGCGGCATCCTCGTGGTGAAGTTGTGTCCTCGGGCTCCGCCGTTGCGACGGCGTTTGCTCCAACGCTGGCGCAGAGCTTGGGAGGTAGTCCAGGAGTGATGCAGATTGTGGTCTGCATCGACGGCATCTAGAAGATGGTGGATCGTGTGCTGGGTTTGTGGTTCATGGATGGCAGGTGTGGTCTCCTCCTCCGATGTCTTAGTCGTGCGGGGGTGCCAGATCTGGAGTTCGGTGGCGTGTCCGAGGTGTTGCTTCGGCCTGATTCGTTCAACGGTAATGGTTTCACCTTTGGTGAGCCGCCTTGGAGGTCCGCAAAGTTGCATATCAGCGATGGAGCCGCGTCGAGCTCGGGTGAGGAGGTGATCCGTCATTATTTCTTTTGGTGGCTGCTGTGGTGGTTCCCGAAGCAGGTGACGGGCGTTGATGTCAAGCTCAGAGGTTTCTTTAGTCATGATTGTAATTTTCCTTCTTGGCTGTTGTTCCTTTATGTAAAGGCTAGCGATCTGCTGTCTTTCAGTTTTGTCGGGTCGGTGTGTACGTGACTTGTATTATGATCCTTATGATATAAATGAGACACGTATTACTGATACGTCTCCAACGTATCTATAATTTTTGATTGTTCCATGCTATTATAGTATCAATCTTGGATGTTTTATATGCAATTATATGCTATTTTATATCATTTTTTGGGATTAACCTAGTGCCCAGTGCTAGTTGCTGTTTTCTGTTTGTTTTTGATTTTCAGGAAATCAGTACCATCGAAGTCCAAAGGCTACGAAACTTTTTGATGATTTTTTTCTGGACAAAAGAGACCCTAGAAGCTTCGGGAGGAGGCCAGAAGCCTCACAAGGAAGCCACAAGGCAACCCCACGCAGCCCAGGGGGCGCGCCAAGATGCCTTGTGGGCCCCTTGTGGCTCCTTTTGACCTAATTCCACTTCTATAAATTCTCAAATATTGGGAAACCAACAGAGAGCCACCCCGAATAACTTTTCCACCGCCGCAAGCTTCTGTCCTTCCGTGATCCCATATGGAGGCCTTTTCCGGCACCCTGCCGGAGGGAGAATCGATCACGGAGGGCTTCTACTGTTGGAAATATGCCCTAGAGGCAATAATAAATTGGTTATTATCATATTTCTTTGTTCATGATAAAGGTTTATTATTCATGCTATAATTGTATTGACCGGAAACTTAAATATATGTGTGAATACATAAACAAATACAATGTCCCTAGTAAGCCTCTACTAGACTAGCTCGTTGATCAAAGATGGTTAAGGTTTCCTAACCATAGACATGAGTTGTCATTTGATAACGGGATCACATCATTAGGAGAATGATGTGATGGACAAGACCCAACCGTAAGCTTAGCATTTGATCGTATCACTGAGTTTATTGCTATAGCTTTCTTCATGTCAAGTATCTATTCCTAAGACCATGAGATCATGCAACTCCCGGATACCGGAGGAATACTTTGTGTGCTATCAAACGTCACTTTGTAACTGGGTGATCATAAAGATGCTCTCCAGGTATCTCCGAAGGTGTCTGTTGGGTTGTCATGGATCGAGACTGGGATTTGTCACTCCGTATGACGGAGAGATATCTCTGGGCCCTCTCGGTAATACAACATCGTAAAGAGCTTGCAAGCAATGTGCCTAATGATTTAGTCATGGGATCTTGTATTATGGAATGAGTAAAGAGACTTTCCGATAACGAGATTGAACTAGGTATGGAGATACCGACGATCGAATCTCGGGCAAGTAACATATCGCTGGACAAAGGGAATTGCATACGGGATTAACCGAATCCTCGACATCGTGGTTCAACCGATAAAAGATCTTCGTGGAATATGTAGGAACCAATATGGGCATCCAGGTTCTGCTATTGGTTATTGACCGGAGAGGTGTCTCGGTCATGTCTACATGATTCTCGAACCCGTAGGGTCCGCACGCTTAACGTTCGATGACGCTAGAGTAATATTGGGATATTTTTTTGTTGGTAACCGAATATTGTTCAGAGTCCCAGATGAGATCCCGGACTTCACGAGGAGCTCCGGAATGGTCCGGAGGTAAAGATTTATATATGGAAAGTTGTTTTCATGGTTTCGGAAAAAGTTCGGTTTTTTCGGTATTGTACCGGGAAGCTTCCAGAAGGTTCCGAAAACTTCCGGAGGAGTAAGGAAGTCCACCAAGGGATCCACCATGTTCCTAGGGCCAACATGGGCTGAGGGGAGGCGCCCTGGCCTTATTGGGCCAGGCGCACTAGCCCTCAAAGGCTCAGGCGCCTAGAGGAGAAGGGAGGAGTCCCGAAGGGACAAGAGGGCAAGAGTTGGACTTGGAGTCCAACTCCTCTCCCTTGGTCGCCGGCCCTAGAGGGAAGAGGGGCTGGACTCCTAGCCCCTCCACCCATATAAATATAGAGGAGGGGGCGCACCAAAGGACACACTAGCCCCTGGGCGCCCCTCTCTCCCGTTACTCCACCACCTCGTCCCGACGACGCTAAGCCAAGCGTTGTCGGCACACCACCACCACCATCACCACCACGCCGTTGTGCTGGTTGTGATCCCATCTACTTCTCTCCTGCTTGCTAGATCAAGAAGGAGGAGACGTCATCGAGCCACACGTGTGCTGAACGCGGAGGTGCCATCCGTTCGGTACTTGATCGGATTGGATCACGATTGGATCGTGACGAGTACGACTACATCAATCGCGTGATATACGCTTCCGCTTAATGGTCTACGAGGGTACATAGACACACTCTCCCCTCTCGTTGCTATGCTTCTCCTAGATAGATCTTGGGTGTTCGTAGGAAATTTTTTGATTTTCATGCAACGTTCCCCATCATCTACATCAACCTTGCTGCCCCTCCGATGATGTGCTAGTAGTTTACCACAGACCTACGGGTCCATAGCTAGTAGCTAGATGGCTTGTTCTCTCTCTTTGATCTTCAATACAATGTTCTCCTCGATCTTCTTGGAGTTCTATTCGATGTAATCTTCTTTTGCGGTGTGTTTGTTGGGATCCGATGAATTGTGGGTTTATGATCAGATTATTCATGAGAAGTAATTGAGTCTTTTCTGAAATTTATTATGCATGATTTTTATAGCTTTGTATTTCTCTCCGATCTATCCGTTTGGTTTGGCTAACTAGATTGATTTATCGTCAGCAGGAGAGGTGCTTTGTGATGGGTTCAATCTTGCGGTGTTCTATATCCCAGTGACAGAAAGGGAGAAGACATGTATTTGTATTGTTGCCATTAAGGTTAAAACGATAGGATTTATTCATATTGATTGGGTTTACTTTGTCTACATCATGTCACCTTGCTTAAGGCATTACTCTATTTTCATTAACTTAATACCCTAGATGCATGCTGGATAGCGGTCGATGGGTGGAGTAATAGTAGTAGATGTAGGCAGGAATCGGTCTACTTCTCTCGGACGTGATGCCTATATACTTGATCATTGCCTTAAATATCGTCATAACTATGCGCTTTTCTATCAATTGCCCAACAGTAATTTGTCTACCCACTGTATGCTATGTGTTCGAGAGAGAAGCCTCTAGTGAAAACTATGGCCCCATGGTCTACTTTAATCATAAAAATAAAACCTAAATATATTTGTTGTAATTTCCTTTCTTTTATTTTCTTTTGCAATATATATATAGGGAAAATCCATCCTACCACCTGGGGGTATGTCGTGCGTACGACCATCTATGGGGCCATCTAGCCCCTTTTTGCAGTTCGGCTAGGGAGATCGACGAGCACAAAGAGCAGAACCAGCAGAAGGGCGCAAGGGATTTACCCAGGTTCGGGCCACCGTGAGGTGTAAAACCCTACTCCTGCTTTGTATATTGGATGTGTATGAGCACAAGTACAAGGAGCGCTTCTCCCGGCAAGGTGCAGAGAGAGCAGCTACGCATGCAAGTTGTGCAAAAGGTCGATCGGGCGATCCCCATAATGGTTGCCCTGGCCCTCCTTTTATAGCTCAAGGGGTCACCACAGTGGCAAAACAGTCATTACAAGTTGATTAGATAGCAAACAGTGATATCATACCTAACTCTGCCAGTTTAGAACAAAAGCAATAAATGCTCCGTTAGGTGTCATGTGGAGGAGGAGCCCCGGCAAGGATTCTGCACCGCTCACCCAGCTACCTCCTATCAACTTGACACGCCTTCTGGATGGGTGTCATTAAAGGAAAATCTCCTTCCAGCATGCTGACACGTGCCCAACAAATCTGACCTAATTGCCTGCGGGTTCGACACCTCATCGATTAGCGACTAGCTGCTCGATGAGGTGGAGCGCTAAGAGCTAGCGAGAGCTTGCCGACACGGAGCTTGCCGGGCCTTCACCTTGCCGTCTCGGCCTTGCCGGCAAAGGTTATCTTTGGTGTAGAACTTGATGCTTCGTCTTGATCTTCTCCCCAGTGGCTCCTGCAACGGGGTCTTGAATCTTGATCTTGGCAATTTCCGGCAAGCTTTGGCCAGCAGGGAAGCTACCACTGTCTGTGCATAAGTCAGGGTATAAAATACCCATGTTTTATACACCGACAGGAGCCCTCTGGCCTGGGCCATACGCGCGTCCGAAGCGTCGTTGGGCTAGGCCCAAACAATGCACAAACAGATGGCGGAAAAACTGCCGCCATAATTTCAATCATGATAGTTTCTGTCTTCTGAGATCTTCTTTGCTTCTTCATTAATCTGGATTTGCGTATGCTCTCGGCCATCCTCCGGCAAACCTTGCCGTCGGGTGGGTAGCTATTGCCCGCGCACAAGCCAGTTATACGCACGTACGCGATGCGCCGTTGGGCCAGACTCGAATAGGTGCATGGCCACGCGTGGCAAGAAATAACTGCTGTATATGCCATTACTTCTCCCTTTCCTACGCCCTTCCACCACGCGTATTTGAATGTGAGGCAATGGATTGGCGAAGAATGGCGGTCGTTGGGGTGGTGCGCCTGGCAAGGGATGCAGGGCGCAGGATTGGCGAAACTGGGCGGTCGCTGGAGTACTGTGCCCGGCCAGGAATGCAGGGCATGGGATTGGAGAAGCTGGGCGGTCGCCCAAAACAGTAAAGAGCCAGCCCTCGTGCCCCCCCTATAAAGAGGGGGCCACAGAGGGCGATGCTCATCCACCTCTTCCCATCCCAATCTCTCAGCCACCGTCGTCTTCTTCTTCTACCTTCCCCCCCGCATCTGCCACCATTATGGCGAGGGGAAAAGGTCGAGCTCGTGCATCTGCCATTGCTGCGAGAGCTTCTCCTCGGTGCCACGCCCACGTCTCGGCCACAGCTGCGGAAGCCGGCCCCAGCGCCCGAAGAGGGGCCGCAGTTTGTGGTCGCGGAAAACGTGGTGCCCGGGGCGGTCGTGGCGGAGCGCTCATCATTTCATCTCCGGCCACTCCAACCCAAGTAGAAGGCCATACGGAGGACACGACGCATGAGTTCGTCTTGGAACTGCGTGATCGGCCGCGGAGCTGGCTGCGGCTTCCTCGTCCTTTCGCTAGGGCGATGGCAGACAGTCATCTGCGCAGCTTGTGGCTACGTGTGGATGGCTGCTACAACAGCCCAGTCTGGGTGACCGTCGAGACCTCCACCAATGGCATCATGTACTTCACGCGTGGATGGAAGTCCTTCGTCCGTGCTCGCTGCTTGGGGCAGGGACACCTCCTTCACTTCAGGTTGGTCAGATCTGACACGCTCGTCGTGAAGTTCTTCGGGGCTTCAGGCGCTCGCCTGGAGTGCTGCGCAGAGAGCTCGAGTGACAGTGACACCGCTTCCTCCAGCAAGACCGAGGACGACGACGGTTCTCCAAACATCAAGATCGAGGACGATGGCTCTGAATCTAGCTGAACGCCGGCAGCACCATCATCTGGTCTTCCGAGAGCGAGTCGGGTTTCGCCTAGGCACTCCTTTTGCCCCTTATTGCACTCGATGTAAACCCTGCGGGGAAGGGCTAAGAAAATGTTATCGAGCGCTCTTTAATGAATATCTACTATTTGTCATGCTCAGATGAATGCGTGCTATCCCCCTTGTTTCTCTTTGTCTTTGTATGATTGTGTTCCCTACGCTGTTTGGAAACTTGCCGGTGCGCACACTTGCCGTGAGCGCTTGAGGAATAGGTCCTTAGCAGCCTGCTGGAAGTGCTGCCACCATCAAAGTAACTTGTCGGTCACAGTGCAGCTACAAACCTTGCCGAGCGGACTCGAGGAAAAATCAGAGCGCGAATGATCACACCGGCAAGGTAACTTGTCGGTCACAGTGCAGCTACAGACCTTGCCGAGCGGACTCGAGGCAAAATCAGAGCGCGAATGATCACGACAAGGTTCCTTTGCGTGCAGGTTTTTCATACAAAGACTAAATCGTTCAAGGGAAATTGCGAATATGACAAGGAATTTGTTTCGAAGTTTTTCAACTTAGCTTTTCCTTGCACTGTCTTTCTTGTCGCATGAAATGATCACTTGAACGTCATTAAATGGTACCCCCATCGTCACTCCCCCCGAGAAACTCGTATGCGAGGGATCCTTCTGTCCTTTGAGAAAAAGAAAGAAGAGAAAAGAGTGGTTTGGGAACCTTGACGGTTCATCAGCCATTTCATACAAATTAAAGTGTAATCACAACATCATAAGCATTTATATACAAATGAATATGTACAAAGAGTTGCGAAACACTTAGCTTTATTTCACTTATGCACAGGGTCTGCACCTGGCTTTGTACAAAGGGTTACAAGTCTTGCCGAAAAGCTTGTACAAAAGGGGTGTCGGTACTGAAACCGGCAGATCTCGGGTAGGGGGTCCAAACTGTGGATCTAGGAATCGATGGGTAACAGGGAACGTAGAGACAGCGATTTACCCAGGTTCGGGCCCTCTCAAGGAGGTAAAACCCTACGTCCTGCTTGATTGTATTGATGGGATTGTACAGATGTTACAGAGTTGATCTACCTCGAGATTGGATGGGCTAAACCCTAGGCAGTTGATATATATCCCTCCCTATGGACTAAACCTTCTGGTTTATATAGACACTAGAGGATCCTAGGGTTACATATAGTCGGTTATCGTCAGGGGATAAACAAGCCGGTTACGCCAATTATTCCTTGGAGGAGACGCCAAGTCTTCGGAGGTTTCCTTCTGATACATAGGGTCACCCATAATCCGGCCTTCCATCGATGAGTAGAGAGCGGCCCACCAGTCCGGCCTACGAGAGATAGGCCGACAGCCCGAGTACCCCCTAGTCCGGGACACCCTCAGTAGCCCCCGAACTAGCCCCCAATGCCGAGGCTGATAGTCTTCGGCAGCTCCATGCTCGAAGGGTCTTCGGCTTGGGTGGCGAGTTCCCTCCATTACCTGTGTCTGATTCAGCACTAGTTCGGCCACCCATAGCTCGGCTGCCATGGGGCTCGTCGTACCGCTTTTCTTCGTCTAGAATTAAATGACGACCCTTGATTTCTGCGCACCCATGGAATGCGAGCGGCTCGATGGGTTTTTACAAGAATGCCCCTCTCTTGGGGGGAGTCAATGCCCTTTTAGTAGGCCAAGGGCGCGGAGGCTAACGCACCCCACCCCCTGCCATTCTTCCTCACATCCGGGCGAGGTCGCGACCAGCAGACTATGGCGAGCGTCCCCAGTTCTTCCTCATGCCATCATGGCCCCCCGTCAAGGTGATTGGGCGAGCTGCTCCGTGTCCCTTATGCGTTTACGCAGGCTCGAGACGCAGGGATATCTTCCTGCTTCAGATTTCACATCCACCCACCCCGGAATAACTTCCGCAGACGGGGAGGCCCTCGCAGAGAACTTTCCTTCCCCCCACGGGGAGGAAAGGGTATGCTTCGTGCCCTTCCTCTTGCGAGGCCTGGGTTTCCCCATTCATCCTTTCTTGAGGGGTCTACTAGAGTTTTACGGGATCCAACTCCACCACCTTACCCCAGGATCAATTCTTCATATATCGGGCTTCGTCGCTCTTTGCGAGATGTTCCTGGGCTGTGAGGCGCACTTCGAGTAGTGGAGGAAGTTCTTCTGCCTTGTCGCCCGTACCCGAGGAGGGACAATCTACGAAGTTGGCGGGGCCGAAGTATGGCGCATCGCCGGAACCGGATACCCCGTAGGGACTCCAAAGAAAGATGCCGAAGAGTGGACTTCGGAATGGTTTTATATCGAAGACGTCCCCCTATTTGATCCAGTCCGGAGGGGGCTGCCCGAATTCTCATTGGTCTCGCCGAAGAAGCGGTTCAACTGGCGCCCGAAGAGTCCTTCCCAAGAGGAAAACACCGAAGTAACTCGGCTGGCCGCTCAAGTGAGGTGGCTAGCCCACAACGGGCTAACCGCTATCGACGTGATGGCCGCAGCCATTGATCGGGTATCCAACCTCTCCAACAGAGGATGCACCTGCTTTGGTGCTACAACGGGGAAGATGATGTGACCCGGTACACGCGGATGGGACCTGCCGACCAGGCGGCGATGGCAGCCATACTGGCCGATCTCTTCAAGGGAGAAGAGCAGGAATTCGCTCGGTTAAGGCCCAAGGAAGGCTTCTTGAGCTATAAACCCATTGAAATGGTGAGTCCGTCCATGTTTTATAGTTCGGAAGGCACCCCAAATTTTTCTTAACCAGATTTCCATCCTGTCCGAACAGAACTGGAGGCGCTGGATCGAGACAGTGAGCTGCCCTGCGCCTCAACCGGAGGATTACTCTCGAGACGATGATCCTGGGTTCCATGATGACCCTGAAACATCAATTAATTTCGAGGAGGGGGTCTTCTACCAGGAGAGCCTCGATGGATCTAAGGTGGCCCTTTTGGCCGACCATCCCGGGGCGCCTCCCTCCTCCGCTGTAAGTGGCCAACGGGCATCTTCTCGAAAGAAACGCTCAGTCGCTGCTGCTCCGAATACACTGACACATACTCCCAAGGGCCGCCGCACGACGCGCCGGACAGCCGCAAGAGCGGCACCAGCGGCCCCAGCGACGAATAGTCGTGGGGTGACCAGACGCGTGGCCCCAACTGGAGCTACATCATCTGCGCCCCGCCCGAAGAGGTAACGCATCCGCCGTACCATCATAGCCTCTATCTTTGATATCCACTGAGTATGCTAACAATTTTCTCCATGGTGTCCTATAGACGATATGTAGAACCGCACTCGGCCGAGGATGTTGAAGAGGCGCCGAGGGGTGACTCGAACCCGAGGTCGCCAGTTGTAACCGGAGTTACTCCGGGGGTCCCTACCGGGGACCAACATCCCGAGGACTCAAGAGGCGTCTCGGTCACTAACTCCGAAGTTGAAAGTGAGATGAATCATCGGCGGCGTAAGGCGTCACTTCGGCATTCCGCGTTTTCCGATCAAGAGTTTAACGCCCTTAGTTCGGTAGACGCGTACCTCGGCGCTGCCTGAACTGGACTTGAAGGGGCAGTGAAGCTGATGTCTACTAATGTGCAGGTATAGTATTAGTTCTGACAACTAGTATCTAACCCAGTAGCCCCCGAGCCTTAATTTGGGTGAAACAGCCGAGTTAAGGGTCTGATGTGTATAACTCCATGCTATTGAGCAAAACAAAAAGCTATCCGAGGACCTCAAGCTGGCGCAAACAGAGTTAAAATCTGTGAAAGCCGAACTAGAGGGGGTGAAGAAATTCACCAGAGAGGCACATGGTAAGTGCCGAACTTAAATTTATGTGAGGAAATTTTGATGGAACACCTCGGCTAATGAAGGATAATTCCGTAGCAGCCGAGTCGATAAATCAGCTGCAAAAGGATCTGGATCATGCCAGGGAAGTACAAAGGTATGCGGAGTCACATCAAGAGGCCGGCTACCGAGTGCTTTCCCGAAGTCATGAGGAGAGGGATAAGCTCAAAGCTGAAAATCAACAACAGGCCCAAGAAATCCAGAGCTTGAAAACTCAGCTGGCCCTATCCCAGGAGGAGAACCAGAAACTCAAAGCTGGCATGTTCGGTAAGTGCGGTCTAGTAGTACATAGACTGCATGCTTGAGGCAGTAATCTGAACAACTCCACGTCCTGATGCAGTTCTGCTGACCGGACACCCCGAAGGGGAGGCCAGCTCTTTCGGACAAGACCTGTTAAAGGAGCTCTCCATGGTGCATGAGCGGGCCCGAAGAGCCATGAAGAGCATGTTCAGGGCATTATGGCCTGGCGAGGTGGTCCCGGAAAGCATGGCCGAACTGGCGAATAGATTCAAAGGAGCCCGGCGCCGCTTTGAATTGTCGAAGATATCATCTTGTCGAGAGGGAGCACGGGAGGCTTTGGCAATGATCAAGACCCGCTTCACCAAGCTGGAGCCGAAGCGTTTAGCTAGGGTTGGGCCGGTAGGGCCAGATGGGCAGGAAGTGCCCTTACATCTGGTATACAACTAGGTTATGCCCGCAGCTCGTCTGTCCCAAGCCGATTGTGCTCTGGAGACCATAATAGATGGTCTTGACCAAGAGTAACATTTTGATTCTATGTATCTATGTACTTTACATCAGATAATCTCCAAAACCGTGCTTGAAGCGTTGTCTTAACCGACCATCGGCTTCCGCCTCCTCGACCAGGGGCCGAGGAGTGTTTCCTACTATGCTATCCGAAAACGCCGGAAAACACTTCGGAGAACCAGGCAATCCGGCCATTTGGTGTAAACAGACAAAAAACGCGCGTGGGGAGCTATGTTATATTACTTTTTAACGTAAGAAACATCTTCCGACGAAAATAGTTCCTCTATGGGTTCCTTTCGTCGGGTTACCATGTTGACCATGGGCGTATAACCGGGTATCCAAAGGAGTCAAGGATGGTTACATCGGGAGAATTATCCCGGAAAATTGGTGATAAGTACCAATTATTTTCACTTCCTCCGCGGCCGACCAATTATATTCTTAAGAACGCTAGCTTTTGGCTTCACCCGTCTGAGGTACGCACCCGGGTAATCCGGACGTAACAATCACAGAGGTGCTCCCTTTACTCCCTAGCCGAACAATCGGAAACGTATGGAGTAAACACAGGAGCGAGGCAACACAGCTTGGCAAAATCTTAAGTCAAATTGATGCATACAGTGGCTTTAGAACGATACAGGAAGGTTGCAAACACGTAAAAACGGATGGTTGCATAAATAAAATATTATTGGCTCCGTAAAAGAAGCCCCCAGGTAACATCGTGTGGTACATTCGAAGATGTTGGCCGAAAAAAAACTTGACGTAGTTCGGCGTATCCGAACACAACCCGGGAAAGACTATTTACTAGAAAAATGTAAATCCGAAAGGGATAAACCGCGCAGGGTAAGGTCGCGGAGTTAGCCGTAGAAACGTCGTAGCCGAGCTGTGTTCCAAGGGTTTGGTTCGAGGCGGTCGTCCTTTGGGTCGCGGAGACGATATGCTCCACCCGCAAGTACTTGATCGATTATGAAGGGCCCCTCCCACTTGGGCGACAGCTTGTGCTTCTGCTTCTCCGGGAGGCGCATGACTAGATCGCCGACGTTGTAGGCCTTGGCCCGTACTTCCCTGTTTTGATAACGTCTGGCCTGCTGCTGATAAAAAGCAGAATGAGCCCGAGCTATGTCGCGCTCGCCCTCCAGGGCGTCCAGGTCATCTTGCCGATCCAACTCGGCCTCCTTTTCTTCATACATACACACCCGAGGTGCGTCGTGAATAAGATCGCTGGGGAGGACGGCTTCTGCCCCATACACCATAAAGAACGGTGTATAGCCCGTGGAGCGATTAGGAGTGGTGCGCAGTCCCCACAATACGGAGTCAAGCTCCTCGACCCAATGGCAGTCGGATTCTTTTAAAGATCAGACCAAACGGGGCTTGATGCCGCTCAAGATCAGTCCATTAGCTCGCTCGACCTGTCCATTAGACTATGGGTGATATACCGAGGCATAGTCGAGCTTAATGCCTAAATTAGCGCACCAGTCCTTAACTTCCTGGGCAGTAAAATTGGATCCATTGTCCGTTATTATGCTATGAGGGACACTGTAATGGTGTACGACGCCGGATATAAAATCAATGACCGGCTTAGACTTGGCAGAAGTTACCGGTTTTGCCTCAATCCATTTAGTAAATTTGTCTACCATGACGAGTAGATATTTCTTCTTCTTGGTCCCCCCTTTAAGTGGTCCAACCATGTCCAGCCCCCAGACCGTGAAAGGCCAAGTAATCGGTATTGTCCGAAGGGCCGTGGGAGGCATGTGGCTCTGATTTGCAAAGAGCTGACATCCAACGCAATGTTGGACCAATGTTTGGGCGTCTGTCCGGGTAGTGAGCCAGAAGAACCCTGCTCGGAAAGCCTTGCTGACCAGGGCCCGAGCTGCCGCGTGGTGACCGCCCATGCCAGCGTGAATCTCGGCCAGGAGCTGCCTTCCCTCCTCTTCGGATATACACCTTTGGAGGACGCCAGTAGTGCTTTTCTTATATAATTCTCCCTCGTGGACTTTATAGGCCTTAGATCGTCGAACGATACGCCTTGCCTCAGTCTGGTTAGCCGGTAGTTCTTGGCGGAGGAGGTAGGCAAGGAAGGGCTCGGTCCATGGCGCAATTACTGCCATGACTTCGTGAGCTGAATATGTTAGTTCGATGGCTGAGCCCCCGATAATTCTTTCGTCTGGTTCGATAGGCGGAGGGACGAGCTCTCTTGAGGCATTGGTTTCCGAGCCCTGGGCCTCCTCCTGCCACACCACGGACGGCTTGAAGAGTCGTTCTAAAAAGGTGTTCTCAGGGACACGGTCGCGCTTGGCGCCCATTCGAGCAAGGATATCGGCAGCTTGATTGCTGTCTCTAGGTATATGGTGAAACTCTAGTCCTTCAAAACGGGCGGAGATTTTTAGGACGGCGTTGCGGTATGCTGTCATTTTTGGGTCCTTTGCGTCGAATTCGCCGTTGACTTGAGAGATGGCGAGATTAGAATCTCCCCGTACCTCGAGCCACTGTATGCCCATTGACACCGCAATCCGAAGTCCATGCAACAGAGCTTCGTATTCGGCTGCGTTGTTGGAGTCAGTGTACATGATCTGGAGTATGTACCGAATATTATCGCCAGTGGGGGATGTGAGGACCACGCCAGCCCCCAGCCCGGCGAGCATTTTGGAGCCGTCGAAGTACATCGTCCAATGTGAGTATGTACTGTACTCCCTAGGGAGTTCGACTTCCGTCCATTCCGCGATGAAATCAGCCAAAACCAGAGATTTAATAGCTCGGCGCGGTCGATATATGATTTCAAAGGGAAGGAGTTCTATAGCCCATTTGGCTATACGGCCGGTGGCATCTTGATTGTTGATTATGTCGTTCAGTGGTACTTCGGATGCCACCGTGACCGAGCACTCTTGAAAGTAGTGGCGGAGCTTTTGGGATGCCATGAAAACTGCGTATGCGATCTTCTGATAGTGTGGGTACCTTGTTTTACACGGGGTGAGCACTTCGGATACGTAGTACATAGGTTTCTGCACCTGGAGCTTGTGACCCTCTGTCTCTCGTTCGACGACGAGAACCGCGATAACCACCTGATTTGTGGCCGAGATATATAGCAGCATTGGCTCGCCCGGACTGGGTGCTGTCAAGATTGGGTTGCTGGCCAGTAGAGTTTTTATTTCCTCAAGTGCAGTCGCCGCCTCGCTGGTCCAGTCGAAGTTCTTCGTCTGTTTGAGCAATTTATAGATCGGTAAGGCTTTTTCTCCAAGGCGTGAGATGAAGTGGCTCAAGGCTGCGACGCAGCCGGCCAGTTTCTGGACATGCTTTAGCTCAGTGGGGATCGCCAGCTCGGACAGTGCCCGTATTTTCGCTGGGTTGGCCTCTATTCCTCTATGGGAAACGCTGAACCCGAGCAGCTTACCGGCCGGCACTCCGAAAACGCACTTTTCCGGATTGAGCCGTATATCGAAGGTCCGAAGACTATTGAAGGTTTGTCGGAGATCGTCCACCAGCTGACTGACGTGTTTGGTCTTAACGACCACGTCGTCCACATACACCTCGACCGTTTTGCCGATTTGTTTTTCCAAACATGTTTGAATCATGCGTTGGTATGTAGCCCCTGCGTTCTTTAATCCGAAGGGCATTGTGTTGAAACAGAATGGTCCATAGGGGGTGATGAATGATGTGGCTGCTTGGTCGGACTCCTTCATTTTGATTTGATGGTATCCGGAGTAAGCGTCGAGGAAACACAGCGAGTCATGTCCGGCAGTGGCGTCTATGATCTGGTCTATGCGGGGTAAAGGGAAAGGATCCTTGGGGCAGGCCTTGTTTAAGTCCTTGAAATCGACGCACAATCGCCAGGATTTGTCCTTCTTAGGTACCATGACCAGATTGGCCAACCACTCCGGATGTTTGATGTCTCGGATGAATCCGGCTTCGAGCAACTTGGCCAGCTCCTCGCCCATAGCTTGACGCTTGGGTTCGGAAAACCGACGTAGAGTCTGTTTGACTGGCTTAAAACCTTTAATTATGTTCAGGCTGTGCTCGGCTAATTTACGCGAGATTCCTGGCATGTCTGACGGGTGCCAGGCGAAGATATCCCAGTTTGCGCGCAAAAAGTTGTGCAACTCTTCATCGACCGCGGGGTCCAGCTGAGCTCCAATGGATGCCGTCTTGTTGGGATCTATTGGGTGTACTTGGAATTTGACGATTTCCTCTGCTGGTTTGAAGGACGTGGATTTGGGCCTTTTATCGAGGATGATGTCGTCCTTGTCCACCGTTGAGTGGAGCGCGGTTAGTTCTTCGACTGCGAGGGCTTCGGACAATGCTTCGAGGGCGAGCGATGCCGTTTTATTCTCGGCTCGAAGGGCTCTGTCCGGATCACTTATTACCGTGATTACGCCGTTTGGCCCTGGCATTTTAAGCTTCATGTACCCATAGTGTGGGATAGCGTGGAATCGTGCGAAGGCATCGTGCCCTAATAAGGCATGGTAGCCACTACGGAAGGGCACGATGTGGAAAAGCAGTTCTTCGGATCGGTAGTTCTCGGGGGTTCCGAAGACCACATCAAGAGCAACCCGACCATTACAACATACCTCCTTTCCGGGGATGATCCCTCGAAAGGTGGTGTGACTTTGCTTGATGCGGGATCTGTCAAACTGCATTTTGTCCAAAGTGTCCTCGTAAATGAGGTTCAGCCCGCTACCGCCGTCCATTAGCACCTTTTGGAGTCGAAATCCATCCACTATGGGATCAAGGACAAGGGCGGCAGCAGCCCGAGTAGGGCAGGACCTCGGCTGATCTTGTTCACTGAAAGTGATGGGTGTGTCAGTCCATGAGTCTGTCTCTGCCACATGGTGAATTTGAGCGAGCTCTCGAAGGGCTCTCTTCCTCTGATTCTTCGAGGTATACGTTTCGTAGATTGTTAGGATCTCGGCGTCGTCATCAAAGGGCACTGCTGGACATTTATTTGAGTACGGGCCTTCGAGGATGACTTCGCCGCTCTTGGCGACTTGCCTGACCACCCAGCAAGCTCGAACGTTGTGGGTTGGGTTTGTGTTGAGGAGGACGGAGTGTATGGGGCATGGTTTATCCAGTAGCTCGTCAAGGACCGTTCTGGATCTCATCAGGGGTTTCATCCTTTTCTCGGATGGCTTGTATTGGTGTGTCCGGCGAGTGTGTGCACGTTTTGCCCGAGCTCGGTTTGGTTCCTCTGTACGGATTGACTCCCTTTGCTCGAGTATACTCCATGGCGCAGTATTTGGACACCAGATCCGATAAATCCGAGAAATGTTGGATGTGGTGGCGGGCGAGGGCGTTTAAGATGCCCTCGTCTCGGCAGTTCTGTCGGAAGATCTCCAGAATTTCCTTGCTGCAGCCGTTCGCCATCTTGTTTTTGACGATAAGGAATCTAGCCCAGAAGTGCCGAACTGTCTCTCCGGGCTATTGTTTTACGTACATTAGGTCCCATATATCAGGCCGTCCTGAGTTATTTGGACAGTACTCGATGTGGGGGGTGGGCGGGATAAAAAATTTGATCCCAGCGGGGTGCGAGCTCGGGGTTTCGGCGGCCGCGTCCTGGATTGGCATGGAATTTAACGCGCCGAGCTCTAGGTCCGGATAGTCGGCTGAGCTCGAGTGCGCGTACTCGAGGTTGCGCGCCGAACCGGACTTCGGCTCTAAACCTTCTCCGGAGCGGAGTTCGGCTGCCGAGCTGGGGGATAAAGCCTGTTGATCAGGAACTTGTACTCCCTGCGTTTCCTTGGTCGAGCCTTCGATAGTGGCGATCAAGTGGGTGGCCGGAGGGGCGTGAATTTCCCTGTCATCGGTTTTAAGCCCGATCTGATCGTAGACCGAGGACTATCCATCGGAGATTCCCAAGGCTTGGATTCGATCTAGTATCCCATTTAATAACGAGAGGTCCGTCGGCTCCAAGTTCTGACAGTTTACGGGGTTAACCCGCAGTATGGTCGTGACGGGGGCGTCCGAATCCGCCCGGCAGTCATGTTCGGCCGAGACTGATCTTCGGCGGCCGAGCGTGGAGATTGGATCCGGGCTCGAGGATGGATCCGCAGCGGCGGCCGTCCCGGTAGTGGGACTGGCCGTACTCGAAGTCGATGCTTCAGGATTTGCGGGTCCTTCAGGCAAGGCTGAGGACCCCGTGAGGATAAGATCTCCCTGGGAGTCGGCGACGAACTCTAAGTTTCCGAACCTGATCTCCTGGTCAAGGGTGAAGCTGTCGATCCGGCCGAGGCGACCGGCCAGATCGGCGTGTAGCATGACGCTGCCGAACGCGAAAAGCTGGCCGGGAACAAAAGTGTCCCCGCGGCTAGCGCTGTTCCTGATGATTAGGCGAGCCATTGATCCTTGATGACCCACGGTGGATCTCTCAATGAAAGCACCAATGTCGGTACTGAAACCGGCAGATCTTGGGTAGGGGGTCCGAACTGTGGATCTAGGAATCGATGGGTAACAGGGAACGTAGAGACAGCGATTTACCTAGGTTCGGGCCCTCTCAAGGAGGTAAAACCCTACGTCCTGCTTGATTGTATTGATGGGATTGTACAGAGGTTACAGAGTTGATCTACCTCGAGATCGGATGGGCTAAACCCTAGGCAGTTGATATATATCCCTTCCTACGGACTAAACCTTCTAGTTTATATAGACACCAGAGGATCCTAGGGTTACATATAGTCGGTTATCGTCAGGGGATAAACATGCCGGTTACGCCAATTATTCCTTGGAGGAGACGCCAAGTCTTCGGAGGTTTCCTTCTGATACACAGGGTCACCCATAATCCGGCCTTCCATCGATGAGTAGAGAGCGGCCCACCAGTCCGGCCTATGAGAGATAGGCCGGCAGCCCGAGTACCCCCTAGTCCGGGACACCCTTAAGGAGTTGCCGGCAGGCCCGACAACTGCGCCTTATGGGTAGAACTTGCGAAGATACTCAATATTCCATGAGTTTTGCACTGGGATGCCATCTTCGGTCTCCAGACGGACTGCGCCAGGTCTGGTGACTCGTGCTACCCGATAAGGGCCTTCCCACTTCGGCGTCAACTTGTTTGATTTCTTGGCGGACTGAATGCGCCGAAGAACAAGGTCGCCTTCCTCAAGGCTTTGGGCATGCACTTTGTGGCTATGATAGCGGCGCAAGGCTTGCTGGTAGCGTGCAGCTCGCATAGCCGCCCGAAGACGATCTTCCTCAAGGAGCGTTGCGTCATCTTGCCGCAGCTGCTCTTGCTTTGCCTCATCGTAGGCAAGCACTCGAGGTGACCCGTATATGAGTTCTGTGGGGAGCACCGCTTCTGCACCATAGACTAGGGAGAAGAGTGTTTGGCCGGTAGCTCGATTTGGTGTCGTTCTGAGTGACCAAAGAACCACCGGTAACTCATCAATCCAGCGTCTTCCACACTTGCGCAGCCTATCAAAAGTTCTTGTCTTAAGGCCTCGCAGCACTTCAGCATTTGCCCTTTCCGCTTGACTGTTGCTTCTTGGGTGAGCAACAGATGCAAAACAGATTTTGCTGCCAAGGTCTTGGGTGTACTACATGAAGGTGCGGCTCGTGAATTGTGTGCTGTTGTCGGTGATGATCCTGTTAGGGATACCAAAATGGCAAACTAATCCTTTGAAGAACTTGATGGCTGACTGTGATGTCACCTTGCTCACTGGCTCCACTTCAGGCCACTTTGTGAACTTGTCGATTGCAACGTACAAGAACTCAAAGCCCCCGGTAGCACGGGGGAAGGGGCCCAAAATATCAAGCCCCCAGACCGAGAAAGGCCAGGAGAGAGGGATTGTTTGAAGAGTTTGAGCTGGATGATGTATGTTCTTCGAATGGAACTGGCATGCTTCACACTTGGTTACTAGCTCAGTTGCATCCTGGAGGACAGTGGGCCAATAGAAGCCTTGCCGGAAAGCTTTGCCGGCAAGTGCTCTTGATCCTATGTGAGAGCCACATACGCCTCCATGTATCTCTGCCAACAGCTTTAGTCCATCTTCCCAGCAAATACACTTCAATTTCACACCGTTTGGTCTCTTTCTGTATAGCATGTTATCCACAAACTGATACATACTTGACTGACAGGCTACTTTCTCAGCTTCTTCTTGGTCATCGAGAAGTTCTCCTATTTGAAGGAAATGAACTATCTGCTGTGCCCATGCCGGAGCCTGTGGCTCGATGACAAAGACTAAAGGCATCTCTTCGACCGTGGGAGTGCTTGCCTCAGCGGCAAGAACCTGAGGTTTTGCGTGAAGCCGCTGCTCACCAGCGGTCGTGTCGTTGTTCCCGGCAACATCTTTGCCGTCGGCTTCTGGGAGCCCTGCCGGAAAATATTTGCCGGTATTCAACTTTCTTCTTTTACTGGCCTGCGTTGATGGAGTGACTGATGGTTAATTCAAATGGAGCACAAAAGTTCCCAGTTCCACGGGAAGCTTCTGAGCAGCACATTTTGACAGGCTATCAGCAATGCTATTTTCCGTACGAGGAATGTGCTCTGTTTGCAATCCGTCAAAGTGCTCTTCCAATTTCCTCACTTCTTCCACATACGCTTCCATCAACGAGCTCTGGTAATCTTTGTTTACTTGTTTCACAACAAGCTGCGAGTCGCCACAGACGATCAACTTTCTGATCCCGAGGTCCACTGTGATCTTGAAACCGGCAAGGAGCCCTTCATACTCAGCAGTGTTGTTTGTTGCTTTCTCCCTGGGAAAGTGCATTTGGATTGCATACTTGAGGTGCTCTCCGGTGGGCGCGACAAGCAGCACTCCGGCACCGGCGCCTTGCAGCGAAAAGACACCGTCAAAGTACATGATCCATTCCTTAGCTGTTTCTTTGCCGGGGAGAGCTGATTCTTGAATTTCCTCATCTTGCGTTGGCATCCATTCTGCAATGAACTCCGCCAAGGCTCTGCTCTGAATAGTTGATGTGCTTTCAAACTTGAGTGCAAAGCTTGACAATTCCAATGCCCACTCCACTATCCTGCCAGTTGTATCTGGATTCCTCAAAATACGCTGCATCGGAAAGCGAGTGACGATGGTAATTTCATGTGCTTGGAAGTAGTGACGCAGCTTTCTCGAGGTCATAAGAAGACTGAAAAGCAACTTCTGCACACTAGAATATCTTGATCTAGCCCCCTGTAGAAGGGAACTAACAAAATACACCGGTCGCTGCACCACCTTCTTCTTCGGCACCACTTGCTGATTAGCTTCCTTTTCTTGCGATGCTTCTGATTTGTCGGCACCAGACCTTGCCGGAGAAGATTCCGGTTTGTCGCTGGACGGGCTTGCCGCTGCTGCTTCTCTGTCATCAGCTTCTCTCTGCGCCACTAATGCAGCATTGACCACTTGATTTGTTGCCGCTAGATATAGCAGCAACGGCTCTTGTGGTTGAGGCGCAACTAGCGTTGGCACGGAGGAGAGGTATCTTTTCAAATCCTGCAGCGCGTCCTCCACTTCCAGAGTCCATTTCATTGGTCCTACCTTTTTCAAGATCTTGAAAAATGGCAAGGCGCGCTCAACATATTTTGAAATGAACCTACTCAAGGCAGCAACACAACCGGCAGGACGCCGCACATCCTTGACGCTCTTTGGTGCTTGAATTTGTTCAATTACTTTGATCTTGTCGGGATTTGCTTCTATCCACGTTGAGATACAAAGAACCCGAGAAGTTTGCCGGATGGAACGCCAAACACACACTTCTCAGGGTTGATCTTCAAATTGATCTTGCACAAGTTTGCAAATGTTTCTTCTAAGTCTTGAATGAGGGTTGATTTGTCCTTGGTTTTGACCACTATATCATCCATATATGCTTCCACATTCCTGTGCAGCTGGGGCTCAAAACCAATCTGGACTGCTCTTGCAAATGTTGAACCAGCACTCTTTCATCCGAAAGGCATACGCACGAAGTAGTATGTGCCACATGGAGTAATGAATGCGGTTTTCTCCTCATCTTCCTTGGCCATGAATATCTGATGGTACCCAGAATATGCATCAAGGAAGGAGAGTAAATCACAGCTGGCAGTAGAGTCTACAATTTGATCAATGCGCGGCAAAGGGAAAGGATCCTTTGGACATGCTTTGTTAATATCAGTGTAGTCGATACAAAGTCTCCACCTTCCATTTGCTTTATGCACCACAACTGGATTTGCTAACCAAGTTGGATGTAGTACACCTCTAACCAAGCCTGCTGCTTCAAGTTTTTTGATTTCTTCGGCATTAAACTGTTGCCGCTCCAAAGCCTGCCTTCTGACCTTCTGCTTGACGGGCCGAGCGTGGGGACAGACAGCAAGGTGGTGCTCAATTACCTCCCTGGGAACCCCGGGGATGTCAGATGGTTGCCATGCAAACACATCAACATTCGCCCGCAAGAAGGCAACGGGCGCGCTTTCCTATTTGCTATCGAGGGTGGTGCTGATGGTGAAGGTACCGTCAGTGCCATCCTCCCTTGCCGACACCTTCTTCGTCGCTGGTGGAGTAGCCTTGGATTTCTTGCCGGTAGAGCATTCCGGCAAGTCTTTAACAGGCGCGCAGCACTCCGAAGAGGTGCGCTTCCCGGAATTCTTGTCAGAGGTCTTGCCGGACTTCTTGCTTTTCCTTTCCTTGGCGGGAGATGGCGCCTTGGCGGCCTCTGCTGCAACCCCATCTCTGTATAGTTTGTCGACGCATATGACTGCATCTTTCTTATCTGAGTTAATGGAAATGACACCCATTGGCCCTGGCATCTTCAACGTGTTATAGGCATAGTGGGATGCTACCATAAACTTAGCCAAAGCTACGCGGCCAAGAATTCCATTATACGGCAAGGGAATCTTAACAACATAAAACACAATCTTCTCTGTTCTATAGTTCAATTCCCCGCCAAACGTCACCGACAATGTGATCTTCCCTTTGGGCTGGCTTCTTCCCGGGTTCACTCCTTGAAAAGTACCAGTTTTCTCGAGTTCCTCGTCGGGGATCTGCGGCCTCTTGATTACTTATGGAGAAATCAAATTTAGGCTGGCCCCACCGTCAACTAACATTTTCGTGACCTGGAGGTTGCGAATTGTCGGTGAAACCAACAACGGCAAACACCCGACCGCGGTTGTGCGATCAGGGTGATCCTCGGCATCGAAAATGATAGGCGTGTGTGACCACTTGAGTGGCTTTTGAGCACCTATTGCCGGTTCTACCGCATTAACCTCACGTGCCCACTACTTGAGTTGGCGGTGAGAGGAGTGCAGAGATGCACCTCCGTCAATGCACATAGCTTCGGTTTCCTTCTGGAATTCTTGTTCACTGGACTCGTCGTCATCCTCTTCGTCACTTCCATCGTCTTCCTCTTTGTTTTCTCGGCCTCTAGCAGGCTTTTCTTTTCGCTGCTTGGCCTTGCCGCGGCGGCCTCCTCGACCACCACGACCCTTTTTGCCGGATCCACCAGCACCATCCTGACCCTTCTCCTTGTCGCGTTTTTCATATTCAGCTTTTTGCTTTTCCGCGAGGTGCTCGACTTGTCGGCACTCTTGGAGATCATGGCCCTTGGTGCGGTGAATCTTGCAATATGGCCCATCAGATTTTCCGGCCTTCTCGTTTGCCGCCGCCTCCTGACAAGCGGCGCATACAGCAGCCTCCTTGCCGGAGTCTTCTGTTTTGGCTTTCTTGGCGGTATTGGAGTTGCCGGTCCCTTCGACAGCCACCACAGTTTTGCCTTTGTGCTTCCTCTTGCGCTTTCGGCCCTTCTTCTTCGGGGTGGCAGCATCATCGTCCTCGGAGTCCACCTCGGCACCAGCGTCCTCCCCAGGAAGTCTCCTTCCTTCCTCAGCGCGCGCGCACTTATCCGCCAATGTGTAGAGCTCGTTGACGGTTTTTGGCAGCTTGACGTTCATCTTCTCCCGCATCCTTTGATTGCGCACGTTCGTGTGGAAGGTGGCAATCACGGCTGCGGGGTGCACATCTGGGATATTGCGGTGTACGCGGCTGAATCTCTGGATGTACTTGCGCAACGATTCACCATCTCTTTGCGGGATCACTTGCAGGTCGCTGGGCTGACCGGGAGCCTTGCGGCCTCCGGTAAAGGCACAAATGAACTCATTGCAAAGATCTGACCATCAAGAAATGGAGTTCTCTGGCAAGTTCATCAGCCAAGATCTCACGTTGGGCTTCAGTACCAATGGAAAGTAGTTGGCGAGAATCTTCTTGTCTCTTCCCCCGGCAGCTTGCACGGCAATCGTGTAAATGCCCAGAAACTCTGCCGGGTTCAGCTTGCCGCCGTACTTTTCTGGTACTTCCGTCTTGAAGGCCCGGACGGACGGCCAGCGGACTTGCCGCAGCTCACGAGTGAAGGCTGGACATCCAACCTCGTAAGGCAGATATCCGCCAACCTCGGGCACAGGCTCATCAATGACTGGGCCGCTGTGCGCGTCGGATTGACGGCGCGCCTCCCGGCGCCGTTCAATGGTGGTGCAGGCATCCTCTACCTGCCTGTCCTGCAGCACTTGCCGCTGATCTTGTCGCGCTCGTGGATCCAAAGAGGCCATCGACATCTCATCAGGCTCAAAAGATCGCTGAGTTTGCCGCGGTTGCTGACGTTGTTGCTGTTGCCGCGGAGGTGACTGTACCATTGGCGCAGCACCTTCAACACGACCACCAGTTGGAGCTACTGGTGTTGTTCGCGGGTGCCGAGATGGCTCCGCTTGCTGTGATCTGCTCGACTCAGCAAATCCAATCAGGCCCTGAATGGTGGCTCTCCACTCATCCATCTTTTCTAGTGCCGGAGGAAAGTTCAGCAGCATCTGGGCTCGCGCCATCGCCTCTGCCGCTGTGGCTGGCATGGCCGGAAGCGAAGAACGCGACGTCGCTCTACTTCTAGCAGAGCCAGCAGGAGCGCCATCATGATCTCGCTGCCGCGGCGCATGTTCAGCAGTAGGCTATCATGGCGGAGGTGGAGCTTGAGGATCTGGGACTTGATCGATAGGCGTCTTGCCATGTGGACGCCGCCGCCCGGAGTCGTCGAGGCCGCTCGGAGTCACATTGCGCCCATCATGCGACGGGCGCGATGTGTGCCTTGATGCAACATCTCTGGACGTCGCCATGGCGGGATCTTGGCTCGCGCCGGCCCGGACATTGTTGCTCCGGTGGCTGCGCTCATTGACGCGGCGAGGAGGAGGAAGACGTCCATCCGTTCCACCCGCGCCGTTGCGACCTTGCTCGCTAGAGGGTCGAGAAAGTCGACCGCCTCCAGCGC
The DNA here is from genome assembly GCA_039707655.1 of Elymus sibiricus. Lineage (NCBI taxonomy): Eukaryota > Viridiplantae > Streptophyta > Magnoliopsida > Poales > Poaceae > Elymus > Elymus sibiricus. The sequence goes on along the minus strand of CM077672.1, from coordinate 269,029,827 downwards.
TTCCGCCTCCTGCTCCGACCACGGTGGGCATGGCGACCGCGCCACCTGCCCTGGTCATGCCAACCGCGGTGTTCGCACCGCCCGCGTCGGCCGCGCCGCCTGCGCCGCCTGCGGATACATGCGAAGGAACATTGGAGGTGGAAGGAGCTGTCATCATGATGCCCTTCTTCTTGGGGGCCATCGACGATGACGAAGACGATGGTGAAGTTGACGAAATTGACACGCAATCTGCTGATTCAGGTTCGCGCAAGCGATCCCCCTACCTGGCGCGCCACAGATGTCGTGCGTACGACCATCTATGGGGCCATCTAGCCCCTTTTTGCAGTTCGGATAGGGAGATCGACGAGCACAAAGAGCAGAACCAGCAGAAGGGCGCAAGGGATTTACCCAGGTTCGGACCACCGTGAGGTGTAAAACCCTACTCCTGCTTTGTATATTGGATGTGTATGAGCACAAGTACAAGGAGCGCTTCTCCCGGCAAGATGCAGAGAGAGCAGCTACGCATGCAAGTTGTGCAAAAGGTCGATCGGGCGATCCCGTAATGGTTGCCTGGCCCTCCTTTTATACCTCAAGGGGTCACCACAGTGGCAAAACAGTCATTACAAGTTGATTAGATAGCAAACAGTGCTATCATACCTAACTCTGCCAGTTTAGGACAAAAGCAATAAATGCTCCGTTATGTGTCATGTGGAGGAGGAGCCCCGGCAAGGATTCTGCACTGCTCGCCCAACTACCTCCTATCAACTTGACACGCCTTCTGGACGGGTGTCATTAAAGGCAAATCTCCTTCCAGCATGCTGACACGTGCCCAACAAATCTCACCTAACTGCCTGCGGGCTAGACACCTCATCGATTAGCGACTGGCTGCTCGATGAGGTGGAGCGCTAACAGCTAGCGAGAGCTTGCCGGCACGGAGCTTGCCGGGCCTTCACCTTGCCGGCTCGGCCTTGCCGGCAAAGGTTATCTTTGGTGTAGAACTTGATGCTTCATCTTGATCTTCTCCCCAGTGGCTCCTGTAACGGGGTCTTGAATCTTGATCTTGGCAATTTCCGGCAAGCTTTGGCCAGCAGGGAAGCTACCACTGTCTGTGCATAAGTCAGGGTATAAAATACCCATGTTTTATACACCGACAGGGTAGTTACCCCACATGTCTCATATACTATCATCTGGTAGTATATATACTACTTTATTATTGTAAGTATGTGCATATACTATATATAAGATACTTCAAGGTGAGTTGCATGAAAAAAATTGCAAATTGGCCCATGGTTTTTATTATATTTGTGAAATACGTACATATTTGTACGAAAAACGAGCATACTCAAAATACGATACATACTACCTAAAAAATGAGATACATACTATCCAAATGTTCTTATATACGACATACTACACATACATACTCTTGGTTTTGACAGATACTACATACAACATACAAAACGCAAGTGGTGGTAACTACCACTGGGTGATAGGAAACATTTGTCATATATATATATATATATATATATATATATATATATATATATGGTGGGACTATTCTGCAACCCCTGTCTAGAGTTCCTAAATAAGCTTATTCAGCAACCACCCCCGCTCCTACCTGTTTCTTTCCCCCAAGGGAGCGAGAGAGCGGCGCAGTAGCGCCGCGAGGGAGCGAGCGAGCTCGGGTCTGCAGGCCATGGCCCGAACCCGCCGCCGCGCGCCGCCACCTAACCCGGCCGCCCCGCTCGCGACCAACCACGGCCGCGTGCTAGATAAAAGCGCAGGAAAAGAAAACCAAATTCTTCCTAAATCCCGTACGGACCCCACCCATCTCCTTCCTCGCGACCACTCTCTCTTCCCTCTGCATGCTAGGCGCGCCGCCGCCCATCCTCCGACCCCACCACCTACCGCCACAGCCCCGCACCACCGCCCAACCCCACGACCGCGCTATCCGGCCACCCCGAGCACTACTACCCCGGCGAGCAGGGGAGCCGCAACTCCTCCCTGAGCACATCCACCCTGAGCTTTGATAGATCCACCTTCCCCGGTTGCTCGCCTGGCGCTCCTGCTATCCTCGGTCTCCCCAACGGCACGGGAGGTGGGCACCCATGGATTCAGGCAACAGGCCTCCCCGGGCGCCCCGTGCCTTCCCTCTCCTCGCCTCCGTCCCCATCGGGCAGCCATCGATGGGATTCAAAGGTCCTCGTCGTCGATTGGATCTAGTGGAGGCTCGCGGGATCCAATGGGATGCAGACCGGTGCCCCTCCCCACCCTCCTCCCCCTCCGAGCGGTGCCAACACGCTCATCCGCAGCCCACCCCCCACATCTGACGAGCGGTGCGCCTCCCCTGCGCCCCGCGGCACACCTCCCGCCTTTCCAGTTGACGACCACGGTCCTACCCCACCTCTGCCGTGCCTCTCCACCGGCCGACGACAAAGCACCTGTCGTTCCCCTCCTTTCCTCATGCAGCTGCTGGTTACGGTTACCCATGGCCGTTTCGGCAGTTACCAGGTAGGTGGGCGGGAGGGGGCCTATTGGGTGGCGCACATGGGGGAAGTCGTTAGTGGTGGTGCACCGGCGGGGTGGCAGGGGTGGCGCACCGGCAGCCACCATCGCCAGGGACTCGGCGCCGGCCCCCCACGTCCTGAAGACCATGCTTCGCCAGCCTCTTCCATGCGCCACCATGACCTCTCCAGTCTCCCGCTCGACTCCTACTGCTGCTGCTAACTATCGTAGCTAGATACAGTTAACTGATGCAGCTAACTGCCGCCGCTAGTTGCAATTAACTGAGAAAAAATGATGTCAACTGCTGCTACTAATTCCAATTAACTGCTATTGTTGTTAACTATTGCTGTTTGTTGCAGTCCAGCGGGCGAGCGGGTTGGGCTAATCACCATGGCAGCGCTCCTCCCTCCGGCGGCCACAATTCTTCTCCTGGCCGCTCCTCCGGCCTCCGTCTCGAGCGGCCACGGCACCCTGCATCCACACCGGCCTCCCCCAATCCTGCAGCTCCTGCTAACTGTTGTTGTTAATTACAGCTAACTAATGCTATTAAAAAAAGCATGGGAGTTTAGTTTGCAAAACAACAAAATCCCAACAGTTAGCTTTCTCGTCACGAGAAGTTGGCTACTTCAACCAAAAAGTTTGCATGTTCTCAATAAAAAAATCATTATAATAGATCAATTAAAAAAAGGCAGTTAACTTCAACTGCCGTAGCAGTTAACTACGCTTGTTTTATCAGTTAACTGTGACAACCATATTAGTTCGGATTAAGAAAAAAAATGGATTTTTGTTTGACCAATTCCACGGGATTTTTTTTGGCTATAGTGGCAGTTAACACCAGCCGGCGTGGCAGTTAGAGTGACCATGGTAAAATAAGAATGTGCGAAAAAAATATAGTATCATCAGCCTTGGCAGTTAGCTTGCTGATCGCTGGACAGTTAGGTATTACTACCCGCAGTTAGTGTGACCCAATTAAATAAGTATTTTCATTCCCGCAGTTAACTTTGTGTTAACTGCCGCAATCCCCGACGGTTAGCTATTTAGTCCCAACAGTTAGCTTGACCTGGGCAAAAAAAAAAATCTTCAATCCTGGCAGTTAACTTGGTGTTAACTGCCGCCATCTTCGGCAGTTAGCTATTTCAGTCCTAGCAGTTAACTTGACCCGACGATAAAAGTATATGAGGAAAAAAACAATTTCATCGGTCTCAGCAGTTAGCTTGTTAGCATAGGGCAGTTAGCTATTCCAGGCGAGCAGTTAGCGTGTACTGTAGTAGTTCGGGCAAAAAATGTCGAAAATGATGTTAGTTTTTGAAAACTGCTCTTAAACCGTAGCAAATCTGAAAACGTGTTACATATGCCAAAGTTCGGGCTAATCGGTAGCTTTCTAACGGTATATCATACACATCATTTCGACAAAAAGTTTGAAAATTCCTTTCACAAAAACATTGAAAACTCGTTTGATGGATTTTCAGTTTTTTGAATTTTGTTTAAAAACCGAATCGATTTTGGGAAAACAATCAACATGAGTTTTTTGCTCCTTTTCAATAGCTATCCAACGGTATAACATTTGCATAATTCTGATAAACGGTTCAATAATTATGACCCAAAAATAATGTGAAAAAACGGTGCCAGAAAAAGTCTGCCCGGCAATTAACTAGTATAGTTCGCACAGTTAGCTGTCTGTTCTCGGGCAGTTAGGAAGGGTTCCTGAATAGCTTATTCAGGAATGAGTTGCAGAATAGCTGGGATATATATATATATATATATATATATATATATATATATATATATATATATATATATATATATATATATACTACGAGATTTAATCCTTGCAAGTAACGAGTTCAAGGGGCTTGACAACCCTCTTGCTCGCGTTGGGTGCAAGTATTTGGTTTTGTGTGTGCAAGTGTTGTTCATGAGGCTTTGCATGATTCTCCTACTGGATTGATACCTTGGTTCTCACTGAGGGAAATACTTATCTCTACTGTGCTGCATCACCCCTCCTCTTCAGGGAAAAACCCAACACAGTTTACAAGTAGCAGGAAGAATTTCTGGCGCCGTTGCCGGGGAGACATCATCAAAACCTATCAAGTACCTTCACACAAACTATCATATACTTGCTCTACTTTTTATTTGCCTTTGCCTCTCGTTTTCATCTCCCCCACTTCTCATAAAAAAATACACAAACACAAAAATATTTTTGTTTGCTCGTTTGCTTGCTTGCAATAATTGTGTGACTCAATGAAAATAAAAATATAGACATATGGATCCTCATCCACTTGCTAATCTTTTCAAACAATCCAATTATGATGAACCAATTACTAGTGAGTTGAGTGCATTTGATTATTTTTATGAAGTTTTGCTTGAAAATCATGAATCTAAAAATTGTGATGAAGTGCTTAAAGAAGAAGTTTATAAAATGATTCATGATAGCTCCTTGAATGAAAACCATGATTGCAATGATGTTATTATAAATTATATTAATGTCAATTATGCTAATAATATGCAAAGCTACAAGCTTGGGGATGATAGTTTTTTCATGTCCACTACTTATTGCAATGATCATGATTGGGGTGATAATGCTTCTTATGATCTTGAAAATTTATTTAAGCCTCATGATGAATATGTCATTGATAATAATGTTTGCAATAATATTGAAAGTGGGTTTGGAAGAGTGTCAACTTTAGGTAAAAATAATCCCACATATTTGCAGAGTGTTCAATCTTATGAAATTTTTGATAAAAGTGGGATTGGAGAGGTCATGACTTTAGTTGATGTTAATCCCACTATCTTGGAAGATTATAAAACTTTGATGCATAATGATCACGAAGAGAATATTTTGTATGATAACTATATTGTTGAATTTGATTATGATCCTACATGCAATTATTATGAGAGAGGAAAATATGGTTGTAGAAATTTTCATGTAACTAAATTACCTCTCTTTGTGTTGAAATTTTTAATGCTTCATTTTTCCTATTTACATATGCTAGATATTGCTTGTCTTGATAAATTGTTTTCTTATAAAATGCCTATGCATAGGAAGTATCTTAGACATAAATGTAGTTGTTGCATGCTATATGATGCTCTCTTTGTGTTTCAATTATTATCTTTCATGTGAGCATCATTGAAATCTCGAGCCTATCTTAATGGCTATAAAGATAGCGCTTGTTGGGAGGCAACCCAATATGTATCTTAAATTTTGTTTGTCCTTTCTGTTTTTTTGTGTCACACAATTTTAGCTTCTGTTATGATTGTGTTTTTATTTTTTAATTGGTCTTTGTGCCAAGTAATGCCTTTAGGATGATTTGGATGATAGTATAATTGATGCTGCTTAAAAAACAGAAAGTTTTGCGCCCAGTTCTGGATTTTTAGTTATGTACGGGAATGTCAGAAAAATCTGAAATTTTTACAAAGTATTGGTATATGAATTGTTTACGTTGTCCTAATTTTTCAGAATTTTTATAGGTACAGAAGTATGGCTTTTAAATAAATCTTTACAGATTGTTCTGTTTTAGATAGATTCTGTTTTCTATTGCATAGTTCGCTTATTTTAATGATGCTATGGATTATATCGGGGGGTATAAGTCATGGAGAAGTTAGAGTACAGTAGCATTATGCAAGAATTAAATATGAATAAATTTATAAAAGTACCTAAAGTTTAAGATTTGTTTGTTATACTAACGTATCTCACGAGGTTTCTGTTGAGTTTTGTGTGCTGAAGTTTTCAAGTTTTCGGTGAGATCACGATGGATGAAGGAATAAGGAGCGGCAAGACCCTAAGCTTGGGGATGCCCAAGGCACCCCAAGGTAATATTCAAGGAAGACCCAAGCATCTAAGCTTGGGGATGCCCCGGATGGCATCCCCTCTTTCGTCTACAATCTATCGGTATATCACTTGGAGCTATATTTTTATTCATCACACGATATGAGTTTTGCTTGGAGCGTCGTGTGCTATAGTTTTGTTTTCTTAGTTTGCTTTTTAGTTTGCCACAATCATCTTTTGTGTAGGATCGAAAGTATGTCTAGAGGGGGTGATTAGACTACTTGACCAAATAAAAATCTATCCTTTTCCAAATTTTAGTTGTGGGAAGATTTTAGCAATTCTACCAAGTCAAGTACACCCTACACATGCAAGTCTAAGAGTTGTGCAGCGGAAAATAATGACTTTGCATATGATTGTAAAGGAGGGGTTGGAGATTTCAAACGCAATGAAGACACGATGATTTTTGGCGTGGTTCCGATAGGTGGTGCTATCGTATGTCCACGTTGATGGAGGCTTCAACCCACGGAGGGTAACGGCTGCGCGAGTCCACGAAGGGCTCCACCCACGAAGGGTCTACGAAGAAGCAACCTTGCCTATTCCACCATGGCTTCCATCCACGAAGGACTAGCCTCACTCGGGGTAGATCTTCACGAAGTAGGCAATCTCCTTGCCCTTACAAACTCCTTGGTTCAACTCCACAAGATCTTGGAGGCTCCCAAGTGACATCTAACCAATCTAGGAGACACCACTCTCCAAAAGGTAATAGATGGTGTGTTGATGATGAACTCCTTGCTCTTGTGCTTTAAATGATAGTCTCCTCAACACTCAATATCTCTCTCACAGATTTGGCTTGGGTAGGAGAATGATTGGAGTGGAAAGCTGTTGGAAATATGCCCTAGAGGCAATAATAATTTAGTTATTATCATATTTCCTTGTTCATGATAATCGTTTATTATCCATGCTATAATTGTATTGATTGGAAACTCAAATACATGTGTGGGTACATAGACAACACTGTGTCCCTAGTATGCCTCTAATACACTAGCTCGTTGATCAAAGATGGTCAAGGTTTCCTAGCCATAGACATGAGATGTCATTTGATAACGGGATCACATCATTAGGAGAATGATGTGATGGTCAAGACCCAAACTATGAACATAGCATATGATCATGTCAGTTTATTGCTATTGTTTTCTGCATGTCAAGTATCTGTTCCTATGACCATGAGATCATGCAACTCACTGACACCGGAGGAATATCTTGTGTGTATCAAACGTCGCAACGTAACTGGGTGACTATAAAGATGCTCTACAGGTATCTCCGAGGGTGTCTGTTGAGTTGGCATGGATCAAGACTGGGATTTGTTACTCCGTGTGACGGAGAGGTATCTCAGGGCCCACTCGGTAATACAACATCACAACAAGCCTTGCAAGCAATGTGACTAAAGTGTTAGCCACGGGATCTTGTATTACGAAACGAGTAAAGAGACTTGCCAATAACGAGATTGAACTAGGTATAGAGATACCGACGATCGAATCTCGGGCAAGTAACATACCGAAGAACAAAGGGAACAGCGTACGAGATTAACTGAATCCTTGACATAGAGGTTCAACCGATAAAGATCTTCGTAGCATATGTAGGAACCAATATGGGCATCCAGGTCCCGCTATTGGTTATTGACCGTAGAGGTGTCTTGGTCATGTCTACATAGTTCTCGAACCCGCAGGGTCTGCACACTTAAGGTTCGGTGACGTTTCGGTATAGTAGAGTTATGTATGGTGGTGACCGAAGGTTGTTCGGAGTCCCGGATGAGATCCTGGACGTCACGAGGAGCTCCGGAATGGTCCGGAGGGAAAGATTGATATATAGGAAGTCCCGTTTTGGTCACCGGAAAAGTTTCGGGTACTTCGGTAGTGTACCGGGAGTGCCAGGAGGGGTACCGGGGACCATCGGGAGGGGTATTTCGACCCAAGGGGCCTCATGGGCTGTGGGAGGAGTCAAGCCAGCCCTTAGTGGGCTGGCCAAGCCCCCCACTAAGGCCCATGTGGCTGGAGGTGGAAAAAACCCAAAGGTGGAAAGGTGGAAAGTGTTTCCAAGTGGAGAGGAGGAATCCTACTCCTAGTAGGATTGGAGTAGGATTCCTCCACCTCCAATTTCGGCCAGCCCTTGAGGGTTTGAGGCTGCCTCCTCCCCTCCCTCCCTCCTATATATACTAGAGGATTTAGAGGAGAAAAATAACCCTAATTGCCACGTGCTCCCTCTACTTCATCTAGATCGGTTTCTCCTCTAGTCTAGTTTCAGCGGTGCTTAGGCGAAGCCCTGCCGGAATTGTTCCACCACCATAGCCGCCGCGCCGTCGCGCCGCCGGAGAACTCTTCTACCTCTCCGCTCCCTCTTGTTGGATCAAGAAGGTGGAGATCGTCATCGAGCTGTACGTGTACTGAACGCGGAGGTGCCGTCCGTCCGGCGCTAGATCGGAAGGCCCGTGATCAGGATCGCGAGACGATTCCTGATTTGATCGCGGAACGGATCGTGATGGGATCACGGGACGGATCAAGATTGGATCGCGAGATGGATCGTGATGGGATCGCGGTACGCTCGGCGATTTGGATCGCGAAGACATTCGACTACATCAACCGCGTTTCTTAACGCTTTCCGCTTAACGATCTACAAGGGTATGTAGATCCACTCTCCCTCTCGTAGATGCTCATCACCATGGATAGATCTTGCGTGTGCGTAGGAAATTTTTTGTTTCCCATGCAACGTTCCCCAACAGTGGCATCATGAGCTAGGTCTATGTGTAGATGAGATCTCGAGTAGAACACAAAGGAGTTTGTGGGCGTTGATATTCAGATTGCTTCCTCCCTTGGTATTTTCTTGATTTGGCGGTATTGTGGGATGAAGCGGCCCGGACCAACATTACTCCTACGCTTACGAGAGACCGGTTCCATCAACTAACATGTAACTTCGTTGCATAAAGATGGCTGGCGGGTGTCTGTTTCTCCCACTTTAGTTGGATCGGATTTGACAAAGGCGGTCCTTGAGAAGGTTGAATAGCAATTTTTGTATCACCATTGTGGTTTTTGCGTAGGTAAGAATTGTTCTTGCTAGATACCCGTAGCAGCCACGTAAAACTTGCAACAACAATTAGAGGACGTCTAACTTGTTTTTGCAGGGTATGTTGTGATGTGATATGGCCAATTACATGATGAGATATATGTGATGTATGAGATGATCATGTATTGTATAGAATATCACGACTTGCATGTCGATGAGTACGGCAACCGGCAGGAGCCATAGGGTTGTCATTAATTTTTTCGCCGTTTTTGCTTTACTTTATCGCTATGAGTTAGCAATAGTCGTGGAAGCAACAGTCGGCGCGACAACCTCATGGCGACACATTGATGGAGATCAAGATGATGGAGATCATGGTGTTATGCCGGTGACGATGGAGATCATGCCGGTGCTTTGAAGATGGAGATCAAAAGCACAAGTTCATGGCCATATCATGTCACTTATGATTTGCATGTGATGTTAATCCTTTTATGCATCTTATTTTGCTTAGGACGACGGTAGCATTATAAGGTGATCCCTCACTTAAATTTCAAGATAAAATTGTGTTCTTCCCGAGTGTGCACCGTTGCGAAAGTTCGTCGTTTCGAGACACCACGTGATGATCGGGTGTGATAGACTCTACGTTCGCATACAACGGGTGCAAGCCAGTGTTGCACGTGCGGAACACTCGGGTTAAACTTGACGAGCCTAGCATGCACAGACATGGCCTCGGAACACAAGAGACCGAAAGGTCGAACATGAGTCATATAGTAGATATGATCAACATGGAGATGTTCACCATTGAAACCACCTCAACTCACGTGATGATCGGACTTGAGTTGGTGAATTTGGATCATGTGACACTCGAATGATCAGAGGGATGTCAATTTGAGTGGGAGTTTTTAAGTAATATGATTAACTAAACTCATTATCATGAACATAGTCAAAATGTCTTTGCAAATTATGTTGTAGATTAGTAGCTCACGCTGTAGCTCCCTTGAATTTTTATATGTTCCTAGAGAAATAGAGTTGAAAGATGATGGTAGCAATAAAGCGGACTGGGTCCGTGATCTGAGGATTGTCCTCATTGCTGCACAGAAGGCTTATGTCCTTAATGCACCGCTCGGTGCGCCAGCCCCTCAAGCGTCGTCTGTAGATGTTGTGAACATCTGACAGGCACGTTCTGATGACTACTTGATAGTTCAGTGCGTCATGCATTACGGCTTAGAATTGAGGCTCCAAAACGTTTTGAACATCACAGAACATATGAGATGTTCTAAGAGCTGAAATTGGGATCTTAGGCTCGTGCCCGTGTTGAGAGGTATGAGACCTCCAACAAGATTCTTTGCCTGCAAGATGAAGGAGAATAGCTCAATCGGTGAGCATGTGCTCAGATTGTCTGGGTGCTACAATCGCTTGAATCGAGTGGGAGTTGATCTTCCAGATAAGATAGTGATTGATATAGTTCTCCAAGTCACTGTCACTAAGCTACTAGAGCCTCGTGATGAACTATAAAATGCCAGGGATAGAAATAATGATCCCTGAGCTATTCGCGATGTTTGACACCACGAAGGTAGAAATCAAGAAGGAGCATCAAGTGTTGATGGTTAGTGAAACCACTAGTTTCGAGAAGGGCAAGGGCTAGGGGGGAAACTTCATGGATGGCAAGTCAGTTGCTGCTCCAGTGAAGAAACCCAAGGTTGAACCCAAACCCGAGACTAAGTGCTTCTATTATGAGGAGAACGGTCGCTGAAGCGAAACATCCCTAGATACTTGGTAGATAAGAAGGCTGGCAATGTCGATAGAAGTATATTTGATATACGTGTTATTGATGTGTACCTTGCTAGTACTCCTAGTAGCACCTGGGTATTGGATACCGGTTCGGTTGCTAAATGTTAGTAACTCGAAATAAAAGCTACGGAATAAACGGAGGCTAGCTAAGGGTGAGGTGACGATGAGTGTTGGAAGTGTTTCCAAGGTTGATGTGATCACCATCACACACTCTCTCTACCTTCGGGATTAGTGATGAACCTAAATAAATGTTATTTGGTGTTTGCGTTGAGCATGACCGTGATTAGATCATGTTTATTGCAATACGGTTATTCATTCAAGTTAGAGAATAATGGTTATTCTGTTTACATGAATAATACCTTCAATGGTCATGCACACAATGAGAATGGTTTATTGAATCTTGATCGTAGTGATACACATGTTCATAATATTGATGCCAAAAGATACAAAGTTAATAATGATAGTACCACATACTTGTGGCACTGCCGCTAAATGTCATATTGGTGTAAAACGCATGAAGAAACTCCATGTTGATGGATCTTTGGACTCATTCGATTTCGAATCGGTTGAGACATGCGGACCATGCCTCATGGGCAAGATGACTAAGACCCCGTTTTCCGGTATGATGGAGCGGGCAAGTGACTTATTGGAAATGATACATGTTGATGTATTCGGTCCAATGAGTGTTGTAGCGTGCGGTGGATATCATTATTTTCCTACCTTCACTGATGATTTGAGTAGATATGGGGATATTTACTTAATGAAACACAAGTCTGAAATGTTTGAAAAGTTCAAACAAATTCAGAGTGAAGTTTGAGATCATCGTGACAAGAAGATAAAATATCTACGATATGATCGTAAGAGGTAAATATCTGAGGTACGAGTTTGATATACAACTTAAGACAATGTGGAAGTTGTTTCACAACTCACGCCACCTGGAACACCATAGTGTGATGGTGTGTCCAAACGTCGTAGTCGTGCTCTATTGGATATGGTGTGTACTATGATGTCTCTTATCGATTTGCCACTATCGTTTTGGGGTTATGCATTAGAGACAACTACATTCACTTTAAAAGGGGGCACCATCTAAAGTCCGTTGAGATGACACCGTATGAATTTTGGTTTGACAGAAACCTAAGCTGTCATTTCTTAATGTTTCGGGCTGCGATGCTTATGTGAAAAAGGTTTTCAACCTGATAAGCTCGAACCCAAAGCGGACAAATGCATCTTCATAGAATACCGTAACGTTACAGTTGGGTATACCTTCTATCTCAGATCCAAGGGCAAAGTGTTTGTTGCTAACGGGTCCTTTCTCGAGAAAGAGTTTCTCTTGAAAGAATTGAGTGGGAGGAAGATAGAACTTGATGAGGTTGTTGAACCTTTGTTTCAACCAGAGAGTAGCGCAGCGCAGAAAGTTGTTTCTGTGGAGCCTACGTTAGTTGAAGAGGAAGTTAATGATGATGATCATAAAGCTTCGGATCAAGTTACTATCGAACCTCGTAGGTCGACGAGGACGCGTACTGCTCCTGAGTGGTACGACAACCCTGTCTTAGAGGTCATGTTGTTGGACAACGATGAACCTACGAGCTATGGAGAAGCGATGATGGGCCCGGATTCCGAGAAATGGTTAGAGGCCATGCAATCCGAGATGGGATCCATGTAAGAAAACAAAGTATGGGCTTTGGAAGTATTACCTGAAGGGTGAAAGGCCATTCAGAACAAATGGATCTTTAAAAGGAAGACGGACGCGGACGGTAATGTCACCGTCTATAAAGCTCGACTTGTGGCAAAGGGTTTTTCACAAGTTCAAGGAGTTGACTACGATGAGACTTTCTCACCCGTAGCGATGCTAAAGTCTGTTGGAATTATGTTAGCAGTTGCTGCATTTTTCGATTATGAAATCTGGCAGATGGATGTCAAAACATCATTTCCTTAACGGTATCCGTGAGGGAAGGTTGTATGTGATACAACCGGAAGGTTTTGTCAGTTCTAAGGATGCTAAAATATATGCAAGCTCTAGCGATCCTTCTATGGACTGGAGCAAGCATCTCGGAGTTGGAATATACGCTTTGATGAGGTGATCAAAGTTTTTGAGTCTATACAAAGTTTATGAGAAACTTGTATTTACAATAAAGTGAGTGGGAGCACTATAGAATTTCAGATAAATATATGTGGATGACATATTGTTGATCGGAAATCCTGTAGAATTTCTGGTAAGCATAAAGGGTTGTTTGAAAAGGAGTTTTTCAAAGGAAAACCTGGAATGAAGCTACTTAAATATTGGGCATCTTGGTCTATAGAGATATATCAAGACGTCTGATAGAACTTTCAATGAGTACATACTTTGACAAAATTTTGAAAGAGTTCAAAATGAATCAGTCAAAGAAAGAGTTCTTGCCTGATTTGTAAGGTGTGGAGTTGAGTGAGACTCAAAGCTCGACCACGGCAGAAGAAAGAGAAAGGACGAAGGTCGTCCCCTATACCTTATCCATAGGCTCTGTATAGTATGCCATGCTGTGTACCGCACCTGTGTGTGCCTTGCCATGAGTCTGTCAAGGGGTACAAGAGTGGTCCAGGAGTGGATCACTGGACAGCGGTCAAGATTATCCTTAGTAACTAGAGGACTAAGGAAATGTTTCTCGATTATGGAGGTGATAAAGAGTTCGTCGTAAAGGGTTAGGTCGATGCAAGCTTTGACACCTATCCGGATGACTCTGAGTAGCAATCCGGATACGTATAGTGGAGCAGTAATTTGGAATAGCTCCAAGTGGAGCGTGGTAGCATCTGCAGTATGACATATAGATTTGCAAAGAACACACGGATCTGAATGTTGCAGACCGTTGACTAAAGACCTCTCTCACATGCAAAGCATGATCGAACCCCAGAACTCATTGGGTGTTAGATTCATAACAATGTAAATCACATGGTGATGTGAACTAGATTATTGACTCTAGTGCAAGTGGGAGACTGTTGGAAATATGCCCTAGAGGCAATAATAATTTAGTTATTATCATATTTCCTTGTTCATGATAATCGTTTATTATCCATGCTATAATTGTATTGATTGGAAACTCAAATACATGTGTGGGTACATAGACAACACTGTGTCCCTAGTATGCCTCTAATACACTAGCTCGTTGATCAAAGATGGTCAAGGTTTCCTAGCCATAGACATGAGATGTCATTTGATAATGGGATCACATCATTAGGAGAATGATGTGATGGACAAGACCCAAACTATGAACATAGCATATGATCGTGTCAGTTTATTGCTATTGTTTTCTGCATGTCAAGTATCTGTTCCTATGACCATGAGATCATGCAACTCACTGACACCGGAGGAATACCTTGTGTGTATCAAACGTCGCAATGTAACTGGGTGACTATAAAGATGCTCTACAGGTATCTCCGAGGGTGTCTGTCGAGTTGGCATGGATCAAGACTGGGATTTGTTACTCCGTGTGACAGAGAGGTATCTCAGGGCCCACTCGGTAATACAACATCACAACAAGCCTTGCAAGCAATGTGACTAAAGTGTTAGCCACGGGATCTTGTATTACAGAACGAGTAAAGAGACTTGCCGGTAACGAGATTGAACTAGGTATAGAGATACCGACGATCGAATCTCGGGCAAGTAACATACCGAAGAACAAAGGAAACAGCGTACGAGATTAACTGAATCCTTGACATAGAGGTTCAACCGATAAAGATCTTCGTAGAATATGTAGGAACCAATATGGGCATCCAGGTCCCGCTATTGGTTATTGACCGTAGAGGTGTCTTGGTCATGTCTACATAGTTCTCGAACCCGCAGGGTCTGCACACTTAAGGTTCGGTGACGTTTCAGTATAGTAGAGTTATGTATGGTGGTGACCGAAGGTTGTTCGGAGTCCCGGATGAGATCCTGGACGTCACGAGGAGCTCCGGAATGGTTCGGAGGTAAAGATTGATATATAGGAAGTCCCGTTTTGGTCACCGGAAAAGTTTCGGGTACTTCGGTAGTGTACCGGGAGTGCCGGGAGGGGTACCGGGGACCATCGGGAGGGGTATTTCGACCCAAGGGGCCTCATGGGCTGTGGGAGGAGTCAAGCCAGCCCTTAGTGGGCTGGCCAAGCCCCCCACTAAGGCCCATGTGGCTGGAGGTGGAAAAAACCCAAAGATGGAAAGGTGGAAAGTGTTTCCAAGTGGAGAGGAGGAATCCTACTCCTAGTAGGATTGGAGTAGGACTCCTCCACCTCCAATTTCGGCCAGCCCTTGAGGGTTTGAGGCTGCCTCCTCCCCTCCCTCCCTCCTATATATACTAGAGGATTTAGAGGAGAAAAATAACCCTAATTGCCACGTGCTCCCTCTACTTCATCTAGATCGGTTTCTCCTCTAGTCTAGTTTCAGCGGTGCTTAGGCGAAGCCCTGCCGGAATTGTTCCACCACCATAGCCGCCGCACCGTCGCGCCGCCGGAGAACTCTTCTACCTCTCCGCTCCCTCTTGCTGGATCAAGAAGGCGGAGATCGTCATTGAGCTGTACGTGTGCTGAACGCGGAGGTGCCGTCCGTTCGGCGCTAGATCGGAAGGACCGTGATCAGGATCGCGAGACGGATCGTGATGGGATCGCGGGATGGATCGAGATTGGATCGCGAGATGGATCGTGATGGGATCGCGGGACGCTCGGCGATTTGGATCGCGAA
This sequence comes from Elymus sibiricus, assembly GCA_039707655.1. Taxonomy (NCBI): domain Eukaryota; kingdom Viridiplantae; phylum Streptophyta; class Magnoliopsida; order Poales; family Poaceae; genus Elymus; species Elymus sibiricus. The sequence goes on along the minus strand of CM077672.1, from coordinate 269,014,049 downwards.
GACGTTCGACTACATCAACCGCGTTTCTTAACGCTTCCCGCTTAGCGATCTACAAGGGTATGTAGATCCACTCTCCCTCTCGTAGATGCTCATCACCATGGATAGATCTTGCGTGTGCGTAGGAAATTTTTTGTTTCCCACGCAACGTTCCCCAACAAAAGCAACTTGAAGAGGCTAGAAATCAAGGTTCAAATGGTTGGATTGGAATCTCTTGATCTCAACACATGAGTAGGTGGTTCTCTCTTAGAAAATGAATGGTGGAAGTGTAGTCACGTCCTGATGGCTCTCTTAGAGAGTAAGTGGGGGTGGAGGGGTATAAATAGCCTTCACCCAAAATCCAACCATTACACACTTTTGACCCAAATCGGTGAGACCGACTAGTGTAAAAGATGTGGATTTTAGGCTTTTCGGTGGGACCGAAGTGGAACAACTCGGTGGGACCGAAGTCCAAAGGCTAGGGCAGAACCAGCCTCGGTCATTCCGATTATTTCAACTCGGTGATTCTGAAGTGAAATAATGTCTTAACAGAAACTTGGTAAGGCCATCTCGGTGGGACCGAGATCCTTTTCGGTGAAACCGAATTGATAGGGTTTGGCAGTGGCAATGTGAAGTGGTAATCTCGGTGGATCCGGATGTAGTAGTTTCGGTGGGACCGAGATAGTGAATTGGGGTTTTGGACAGATGTGATTGTGAGAAAATGACTGAGGGTTTTTGGAGCAATACCACTAAGCACTTGAGCATCAACCTCATCATTAACACCTCATCCCCTTTTAATAGTATTGGCTTTCCTAAGGGACTCAATGTGATCTTGGATCACTAAACCGAAAATGTAGAGTCGTGTAGTTACCAAACTTGTCCTTGACATTTTGAGGGGTCCACATCCATTAGTCCTTGCCATGCCAATCATTGATCTTTTCTGAAATCTATTAGAAATGAGTATTAGATCAATGATGTACATGTTGTTATTGATTACCAAAACCACCCGGGGATTAGTTGCACTTTCAATCTCCCCCTTTTTGGTAATTGATGACAACATATAGATCAAAGCTTCGACAAATGATATAATCAATGGAATACATCGTCGCTTTGAGAAGTATGTGATAAGTAAGAGCCCCCCCTAAATTTGTGCATTATTTAAAATTTGCGTTTGAATGCAAATGCACAACCGATTAGGATCATGGGTCACTCTTCCATGTCACATACATCTTGGTGGAGCGCACAAAATGATATGATTACAATAACATATAAGCACTCATCACCAAACAACCGAATGAATGATCATACATAGATAATGGTAATGATGAGCAATGTGCATAGCATGAAGCATCGTATGATCAAACACACTTAACCAAACGTAGTATCATCACAAGCATAACGATCAAAGTAGCACAAACCAAATAGTAGCAAGAAACTCTCAAGGAAAAACAAACGAACAAAAGCAAAACGCTCTCTCTCGAAGCTCTAATGATCTATACAAATTCCCCCCCTTTGGCAACAAGTACCAAAAAGATCGAATAGGTATAGAGCTAAACGTCGCTCTGGACACGATCTTCGGCAGCTCCAGGTGGTGAAGTCCTCTGGCTGGCAGCTCCGGTGTGCATCGATGTCGGAGTAGAGAGAAGAGCATATGCAAATGCCTCTGAAGAAGTCTACGTGACTAGTGGAGGAGTGGCAACGTCTGGAGCAACTGAGGGTGCAACTGTAGGTGTAGCAGCTGGAGCTGAGACTGTAGCTCTGGAAGTGTCTGGAACTGCTGCTGACCTAAGCTGGGTCCGGAACTGAGTGGTAGTAGGAAGTACTGAACCATGATGTTCCTCATCATCAGTGCTAGCAAGCTTTGCATCATCCACCTCTTTCTTTTTGAGTTCCATACTCCTTGGAAACAACAGCTGGCTTCTTCTTTTTGGAGGTAACCTCTTCCAACTGGAAGTCCTCATCCTCAGATTCTGAGCCCTTTGCTTTCCTGGTTCTCTTGGCAGCCTTTGGCAAATTGCTTGGAGTGCTTCTGCTACCTTCTTCATAGCTGCTCCCAGGACTTGTTCCCGCACTCAAAGCAACATCTTGCTCCTCTTATATGTTCTGGCTGTCACTGGCGTCAGACATCTTGCAAGCTGACCTGTGAAGTAGTTGGGTATAGGCAGAGTGGATGAGTCATCACAAAATGCAGCTGGTTTTTCAAAAAATTGAGTTCAAATTTTCATAGAAGACATTTCAGAACAACCGAGTTGATCATTTTGGTGATACCGAAGCACTTAACAGAGACTTGGCACACAGTTTTGGTCAGACCGATATGTGGTTCGGTCTCGCCGAGATACTAGGGTTTCACAGAAACTTCATTTCGGCCTCACCGATCAGTACAACTCGGCGGCACCGAGACGTACTTGTGCAATGGCCGTAGCCAGATCGGTGACTCCGAAATTTTCAGATCGGCTAGTCCGAGATGTATTTTGCAGAAATTTAAACCTAAAATCTTCGCTCGAATCTAATCTAAGGAATTCATACGTGGAATAGAAGTTGCAAACTGTGGCATGAATCATGGCGAAAACCCTAGTGCATTGAATCGGAAAGAGAAGCACTAAGGGGTCGGATTTTACCCTAACTTGGCGCAAATCCTCTACAGCGGCAACGGAGGGAATGATTTCCGTTGATGGCGGCGGAATCCAACGGCGAAGGTGCGCTGTACGGGACGGCGATTGTCCGGAGACTGGGGCGACGACAGCTGTGGGGTGCAAGGACGAAAACGTTTGAGAAATTTCAATCGTACGGTCTCGCTGGATATATATACCCATCAGCTGTCGGTGGCTCCGATTGAAACAAATCGGTGGCACCGAGATGTGTAACTGCTAGCAGTACAACACATCGGTGTCTCCAAGATGGTTCAAATCGGTCACACCGAGATGAAAACCTAGATCAATCCAAATGGTTTCGGTGAGACCGAATGAGAGTGAGTTGGTCAAACCGAAAGACATTTAGAAGGTTTTGGAGTTCAGTCTTAGGCAGATTGGTGACTCTGAGTGCGCCTCACCCGGAGGGTCCGAAAAAGACTTGTTCAAATTTTGTGATGTAGCATGAAGAGAATTTGAGACAAGAAAGAATAGATAGCTAGAGAAGGTGCTTAGGCATTCTTGTACATCCACTTGGACAGAAAAACCAAGACAATCAAAACAACAAATGGATGTCCTCGAATGAGAAATATGCATAGCAACATGCTCACACAATAAAATAGCAAATGAAATATGTGTCAAACATGCACAACCAACACTAGCATCAAACACACAATGGACGATGACATAGTCATCTATATATGAGTATATTGACTTAGGAGCCAAATGAGAACATTTGATCATAGGTCATACTCATCGTTTAAGCACAAGTGGGGTTACCACTTTTACATAAAGTATTAATATGTTCACAACATTAGAGTTGCTTTAGCTCAAGTCTTAGAGCAAAGCTCCCCCTAGATGTGATATCCCCCCAAAGAGGGATGAACTAACCTTGGGTTTTGTCGATGATGACTTCATGTAGATGTGGATGCTCAATGTTGATGTAGACCATCAAGAGTTGGGAGAAATCCTTGGAGTTTTGCACTTTCAATACCTACATGGGTTAGTCCCACAAGGAACAAATAAGGATATCCATAGACATAGAGTGAAATGCACATATGATGATGTCCATGAATGCATAGAATACCTTGTCCCTTGTCTTACCAACAAGAGGGTTTGTGACTCCATGAACTAGTGCAAGATGTGGAAGTTGGTTGCACAAGTCCTTGCCATGAATGAATACGAGTGAAGTTTGTTGGCGGAGTAACCCTCAAGAACTCTCTAGTTCTTCTTCTTTGGGACCCACATCAATTTGATGGGAATCCTTGGAGTTGTAGTAGCACTTGATGAAGTAGAACTTGATGAGGCCTTGGGAACCCACTTGACCAAAGCATGAGGTGGTTCTTCAAATGAGTCAATCTCTTCTTGAAGCTTGTCCTTGCCTTTTAGCTTGTGGTCTTGTGGTGGAAGATCATCTTGAGCTTGTGTCCCCTTGAAGGAAGTAGGGTCATACTTCTCTTGTTGAGGAACAAACTTCGTCTTGGGGTATTGATCTTCTTCCCACTCAACTCCATTGGCATTGAACTTTCGTTCAAAACCAACACCTTGGTTCTTCCGGTGCCTTCCTTGCTTGCGTACGATTTCCTCAAATTGCTTACTCCCGGCAAGGCTCTTGTAGACACCCTTTTTTATAATTCCTTTCAATAGACTGTTTTCTTGCTCAAGTGTAACTTGGCTAAGAGAATCATTAGTGGAATCAATAGAACTACTAGAAGCAACAACATTGGATTTAGCATTGTTATTGTTACTACTAGAGGTAGAACCCTTTTTACTCTTGTTACTGCTCAAGTATATACACTACGAGATTTAATCTTTGCAAGTAATGAGTTCAAGGGGATTGACAACCCTCTTGCCCGCGTTGGGTGCAAGTATTTGGTTTTGTGTGTGCAGGTGTTGTTCACGAGGCTTTGCGTGATTCTCCTACTGGATTGATACCTTGGTTCTCACTGAGGAAAATACTTATCTCTACTGTGTTGCATCACCCCTCCTCTTCGGGGAAAAACCCAACGCAGTTTACAAGTAGCAATTACCATGCAAAAGAGAGAGTGGAGTTGACGTTGGGGAAAGAAGGAACAACAACCGGGGACTTGGTATTTTTTCCCCATAAAACCCAACCACCAAATGCCAATAAAACCTACGTTCTTTTGTTCCTTCCACAAGCAAGTCCCACATTAGGGTTTTCCTGCCTCCCGCTGGCGCCGCCGCTGATCTACCTCGTCTCGTGCGACCTTAGGCCCATGGAGACGCGTTGGATTCCGTCCCATGCCGGTGGAAGGGCTCCTGCTTCCTTTTAGGTGTTTTTAGGGTTTGTGTCATGCTCAAGTAGACGAGGTGACGACGGCTCCCTAAAGATGGAATGAGGTTCTCGCCGCCTAGCCCATGTTCCGGTGGTGCGTTTAGCATCGTCGTAGGACGTGTGAAGGTATATCTCTGACGAATCTCGTGGGATCCGATCAGTGCTTGTCTTTGGTAGGTTTGCTTGGATCCGGTCTTCGTCCGTCTACGTTCGTGTGTCTATAGATTGGATCCTTCCGATCTACGTTTCTCTTCATCGACGATGGTTGTTGTTCTGGTACGCTGGTCTCTTGGGGCCTTACCATGACGACTTCCCGATTGTCAAGTTTTGCCCGGCTCCGGTGAGGGAGGGACGATGACGGCGGCGCGCCTTCGGCTCACTCTAGTCTTTGTAGTCGTCGCTAGGTGGTCTACGGACATGGATGTAATTTCTATTATTTCTTGTGTTCTTTGTACTGACATGATGTTTGATGAATAGATCGGAGATTTTCCCGCAAGAAATGTCAGTAACCCAACAGAACATTATGGTTTGATATGCAAAGGAGGATGGTGCGGTTTTTGTTGCGAAAGGGCCTATGGTCATATATCAAGCATAAAAAATCCTTACAAACACACCCATACAAAAAATAAAAGTACATTCAAATCTTTAGGGTGCCTAAATATTCTTCCTCCTATATCCAATGGCGGCGCGCTGTGAGCATAGCTTGATGCTGCCTCTGGGCCTCCGCCTCCGCGGAGCAAACTTTTTTTAAACCCAGGAGCTTGTAGAAGCAGCAGCGGGGAAGTCGTTGATGCAGACTAGGAGATGCTAGCGACCGCGATCTGCGAGCATCGCCACCCTAGAGAAGAAAATGTTGATAAGGTCCTGTAGAAACTTCAAAGACAATGAAAGCCGGGCCCAGATGATCCAGCGAAAACGCAAACCGACTGAATCCCGGAAGATCCGCCGGAGACATGACTCCACACCCCCCCGGCGATAAGTACACCAACAGAATGGGGACAGAGCGGGGAGAACATTATTCCTATTCTGGTTCAACACCGCCGTCTTGCCGCCCCAAACCGGACTCGAAGACTGTCTGAAGAAAATCTGAAAAAAATCTCCCATGTCGCTGCACAACGGGTCCGGGTTAGATGTCGATCTCGCGGCTGTCCAGGACCATGCACCGACTTGCTCTTCTATGATGACCTAGCCAGGCCAGGATGCTGTTGAAGATCACTGTGTTGGATCACTAACGCCGCCGTGGAGCACCGCATGACGAAGACTGTCACTCGAGCACACATCTCCTTCGCCTCCAGACCTTCAACTCCTCCACAAACAGGTCGTCCACAATCAAGACTTCCCCGCCGCCGCCTGCGCCCCACGTGCTTTGCCCAGTGACGCGCCCTGGCAGCGGCGAGAGGAGTAGATGAGGCGGCGCCTAGGGTTTTGCTCGTGCGCGTGGTCCTCTCTTTCCACGAAAATGCACCACACTGCCAAACAATTAATGTTCAACACGGAGGATAGTACGCTGCCAAACTAGCTTGACAGGAGATGTCGACCGCACAACGGGGCGTGTAATTCCATATGGGCATCGGGTTGGAGGTTGCATGATGGGTGCTCTCCACACTAAGTTTTTGTTGTCGTTGAGATATCAGCTATGAGGGAATGTTTGTATGGTGACCAAAATCCAATGCGGCACCATTTGTTTGCTACTGCCAATTCATCTTAGTCTTGACAATGTCGACCAACTCATGAGTAAGCAGAAGTTTGACCACAGTTTTGGTTAGCAAATTATCTGTTGGCGTCATATCTAATGAATCCGGCTATATGTTTGCATCCCTGCATCCAATCAACGCTATCCATCCACCTTAAATCGTACGCATGGTGTAACACAACCCTTAAATTTGCAGAAACATGCCCGCCTCCATCCCTTTGTAGTCTAGTAATTTTTCCAAAAACCCCTCAGCCGTGGGCAGTTTTACCAATTCCCTAGTACAAAATCCTTTTCTCAATCACGATTCCAACAACCTGCATCAGCGGCGGCGGGGACGGAATGCATCTGCTTGGACGATCGCCGGAACGGAACACATCTCTTCAAACGGGTGCCGCGACGGCGACGATGGAATGCAACTCCCAGCCCCCGATCAACATGGCGGACATATTCTGCTCATGTGATACGCTGCAACCAATCACCATGGCGGCAGTTAGGGATGATTCATCTGATGGAACAATGATGGATGGAACTCCAAGTTTCCTCCATAAATCACTTGGCGATCCTGAGATTGCCTCCCGGTCTAGCCACCAAGAAACTCACCTCACTTGCCCAGTTATTGCTGTAAAAAATGCTACCACCGCAAACCACCAACTGAACAGTACAACTGATGGAGGTTCAGTTAATAACACATATAAAGAACTAATGTTTTCTGTATGTTGTATATGTGTATTTGCTCTCTGGAACCTGGACGACTCATCGTGTAGATGTATGTGCAGGTGCAGAATCAAGCAACAATAATGTCACACCTGATACATGTTGCAAACTCTAATGATTGAGGGAGAATTTGCTACACGATGTGGTTGTGATGCACATATCTTCGTCAAGTTGTGTGGAGATAACACCTACAAGATACACTCATGGATTCAGTGCCACAGTCATGGCCTTGTATCGCCTGATAATTGCCATTTGATCAGATCAAATCATAGAGTTAAGATAGTGCAAAAATAGTTGCAATTGTCCTAGCAAAAAGGTTAAAACCAAAGAGCCCGAGATTGTGCAACAGATAAAGCCAAATGGTGTTCCGTGATGGATCTCAGTTTGTTAAAATACATGAATTTACATGAGTTATTAAATGTTGATTTCTTTGATGGACTGGATTCTTGTAACGGGTGGAATATGTGTTTTGTCAAACTGTCTTTCTCTTATTTTCCCTGACTTATGTGTACTGAATGAGTGTAGCAAGCAGCCATAGCACCATGTTACATTATGTTCACATAAACATTTTTTTTCTTTTTCCAACCGGGCTTTTCCCCCTTTCCATTAATTTCTTAATGGAAATACAAGGTCTGAAAATATCTGAAAACTGAAACATGCTCTGTTTCACATAAACCTGAAGCATGCTCTGTTTTTTCTCATACAAACGATCAACAACTATCACGCAGGAGTAATACATGTACAAAAAATATTGTCAGCCCGTGAGTGCTCATCTCTTTATTCAGTTGTATAACAGTATAATTGATTCATCGATTATTTGGGCTGTTAGTTGCTTAATTAGTACCAGCTGTAGTATGAATCAGGTGTAAAAGTTCGGCAGTCCCATAGGAATCACGCAAGGAACAACTCAGTTTGCAAACCAACATCAACCTCGACAATAGCGTTCACCAAAAAAAATTAAACAATCGTTTTGTTCAGAATTTTGCAGTCACGAACACCTTTACATTCGCTCCTTATTTCTAAGCTTTCAGATTTGGAAGCTTGCAGCAAGAGCAGCATGGTCTTGTCTATGAATATGAGAATGAAAAGTAGGAGTGCAGAGTCACAAGGAATGCAGAAGCAGCAACTGATATTATGCCCTGGTTCAGCTGTATTACATCATGTACTACAGAACACCTCAAACCACCAGGAACTAGGCAATAAAAAAATTATTTCTGAATTTTTCATTCACAAGATTACAATCTGCAAGTACTAGATACATTCACATTCTGAGTTCTGATCAATACATTCACATTCTGAGTTCTGATCAATACTCACAAGATTACAATCTGCAAGTACAACTTACATTCTATAAAGAACAATTTGTACTGGATAAGATCACAAGCTACAATCTGCATGTACTAGATACATTAAACTGGAACAAAAGCAACTGGTCCTTGTTGCTACAAGGGGTTGCTGGGTTGTGCTCGCTGCCCACGCAAGTTTGTTGTAGCATGCGGATGTCTTCAGGTCCAGGACCAACCGCTGGATGCGAGGGAGCAGCAGATGGTGTGCAGGTTGCGGCCGGCGGCGGACTCGGCGTCGGGGAACAGTAAGAAGGCGGGCGGGCGAGAGGTAGGCCAAACGTGGTGGAGCCGTTTGAGGCGTACGACCGCGGAGGCCGGCCAAGCGCGGCCACTGTCGAAGAGATCACCGGGCCTTGGAGCCGTTTGAGGCAGACGAACGCGGAGGTAGGCCAAGCCAGGCTGTCGTCGAAGGATTCACCGGGGCTGCCGCCATGGAGGGATCGGAGAGGATCCAGATTAAGAAAATGATATTTTGGCAAAGGTCTGCTTTGTCTGAGGGCTCATTAGCAAATTAGCAAGAGCGGCTGCGGGCGTGTTTTTGTAAATTCGTATTGCTTTTGATCCCATGCGTGAGATCTTGATCGGCCGGCTGAGGAGTCGAGGGATACAAGGATGCACGAGCTATCTCGGATGCACTTGATACGACGCAAAAACAAAAATATAGGGCTAGTTTATAGATGATGATAAAATGGCGTGTTGCTTACCGGAACCATGACGAGCAGAGAAAGGGACCAACACCACAAACGAGCAGCGGAAACCATGGGCTGGTTGGCTTGGCGGATATCTTGGATCACCCACCAGTCATTTTTATTTTTGAGGTAAACACCCACCAGTCATTCAAAGCACTAGCTTGGAGAGGAAGATGGTCGTGTGGGCCCAAAGTGCAGGGTCAAGAAAGCAGAAAGAAAGGACGGAGAAAAAAAGCTCTCCACGTTCTTGTATCTGCAGCCGGTTTGCTCCTGCTTTCGCTCCGCCCGCCGGCTGGCAGCAAACCGAATCCGGTACGAGCAGTACTCTACTCTCTGGCGCTAATCGCAATGATTTTCGCAGTAGGGGTCTTGGCCTCTTCCGCTGATCCTCATCCACAACGCCGACTATTTAGGGCAGGGCCGCGGCAGCAGGGTGGGGGAGACACAACAGACGCCGTCCTCACTGGCACTTCACCGCTCCCACCTTTCCCCGCTCTTCTCCAAGCCCCGGCCGGAGGTAAAGAACCGTGGCGACCCAAAAACCCTCATTTCCCCCCTCCTCCTTCCTCATTAATCGTGTGAGATCTGGGCATTTCGTTGTGGCTCCTCTGCTCTGCTTGTTGTTGGTAGGGATGGCGCGATCTTGACGGCCCAAGCACATCCATCTCCCTCTCTGTTTTTCATTTTTCCGTTTTCCGTTTTGTGTTCTTGTTCTTGTTCTCCTTCTCTGCTTCTGCGCTACCTTGCTTCTTCGTTTGATTTATGTAGTCTCTAGTCCAGTGCCGAGCCTTTGCGCGTCGTTGATGTCCTCAACCCGCACCACCCCTCTCGCGCAATTTCCCCTTTGATTCTTTCTTCCTGTTCCGTTGCCTTTACCCTCTCTGTTTTTTTTTTCTTTGAAAAAACCCTAATGTCGAGGATGGATTTTCCCCTGTTTTTCTCCACGCGCCGTCTCTTTCTTGATGTCTGGTGCGACGACTCCAAAGTCTAGTCGTCCTCGATCTCTATCTGCTGCGATTTCCTCGTAATTATATAAAACTAAAAAGAATTGGAAGTTACTGCAGTTTAGTCGTTTGGACGAGAACTGTTGGTGCTTGTGCTAGTTGCTCTCAGATATCTTTTCTCTCGTTGGAGTGTAGCACCAAATCTTACCGGGGTGTCTTTTTCCCTAGTTTTCTCCTTAGATAATCAGTTAATTACTTTTCGTGGATGGTTTGCTGCCGAAATTGCTGAACTTTTTGTGTGGTATATGAGTAGGATCATAGAATTTTCTGCCGATTGCCCATCAAATCGGATAATAATGATAGCACGCAGTCTTTAATATCTTGTCAATGTCCAACTAACTGTCCCTGTACGCTATTTGTCTGCTGATCTGCAAATGGCATGTCCCCAGTATACATCCCTGAAAGTCAGCTAAAACATGCAAGTGGGGCTTTAGCCCGTGCATAGGGTGATGCGTACAACTGTAGCACGTCGTTGCTTATAAATAGCATTGCAGATTCCTTCCCTGCCTAAGTAAAATTAATCACTCCACCCTGTCATTTGGCCCTATCCTAGCACAGTAGCACGAGCCAATCATTCTCTCTTGTCCTGCCGTTTCAAGTTTCAGCTCGGGCAAGTTCTGTTGCATACTTGCATTCTTGTATTGTTTGCTTGGTATTAAACATGTTCTCAAAAATTAATTTTATATTCGATATTTTTATAGTGTGGTTAATATTGTTACTCCTAGTTCTTTTGGCTTTGTTGTTTTCCGGAGCTCTACTAAAAGCCCTTATAGTCGTTGTATTATGTATGATAGTCATCTCTGAAGCCTTGTGATGCCTATACACGAATTAAATCATGCTGTTAGTATTATTTTGTGTGTGTTGGGAATGGGACCATAGACTAGTCTGCCGATTTCACATCAATCCTTTGGAAATCAATAATGATTGCAGAAGCACAGTTGCAGTCTTTAGCATTTTACCATTGTCTAACCTGACTGTTCTGTACGCAGTTGTCTCCTTTACAGTTAGACTATGCATTATGCATTTTTGAAAGTGATTCATATGTTTGTAAGCTAGCTCAAACGCCCAAGTGGGCGATTAGTGAATTGCTTAGGATGAGTATACGTCTTGCTGATTGGTCTCATCTGTCTCCATCCAAGTGGATACAGATAACAATGGGATAATTGAACAGGCTGTAGACTAGTGCGCCCTTGCTTATAAGGCGCGTTGCCGATACCTGACTTCCCTGTAAAGATCCACCTTGTTTGTCATTTGGTCTTATCCTTGTACCAGCTTTTACCCTGCCAATCCAAGTTTTGATTCAGGCATGTTCTGTTGCATTCTTCCATTGATTGCTGTGTTAATATTGTTAGTGTTGTTTTCAAAGATTGTTAGCTCTTTTGCTGACCTGTTTTTGGTGTTCTACAGAAAGCTCTTGTAGTTATATATTCATCTCTGCAGCCTTGTAATTGTTTACAACGAATTAAATTCTTTTGCTCTAGAATACCTTTTCTTTCTGCGGCTTCACAAAACCATTAAGCAGTAAGTTGGAGACCTCAGTTTTGTTCACTGAGAAAATGAAAATCAGGCATCAGTAAAGCTGGAAATTTAGAGTAAATAGCTTTCTTTGGGTATATCTTTAGGTGTTTAGAGGCACAACTGTTTGTTTTGTTGGTCGATATGAGCATCATGCAACTTTTGGATGAGTTTATAAGGTGTTTGACTTTCCGCCTATCTTGAGCCTAGGGATACTTGTTGATTAAATAATGTGTCTAAGGAGAAAATTTGGATGGAAGCATTTATCATCATGTAGTTGCTATTGGTGATTTACTTTTGGAAAAAGAGCTAATGGTATTATGTATATCATCATTGTAGACATCTTTCTTATTACTTTGTTGACCTTATGATATATGAAATATCCAGGTGCACCGGAAGTGATCGGAAGCCTGCAGTATGGGCAATCTGTGCTGCTGTGTTCAAGTTGATCAGTCTACCGTGGCCATCAGAGAGCAGTTTGGGAAGTTTGATAGTGTGCTTGAGCCAGGATGCCACTGCCTGCCTTGGATCTTTGGGAAACGTGTAGTTGGCCATCTCACACTCAGGTTGCAGCAGCTGGATGTGCGCTGTGAAACTAAGACAAAGGTTTATCACTTTATCTTAACACCCAGTTACAAAATGGATGCTTAGATGTCTTTTATTTCCAAAGAAAATGGTGCCATCATTTTTTTTCAAAGCTTAATGTTGCATCTTATAGTAGGTCTTTGTGGGCTGTAAATCACATGAATCCCTGTTTGAAGAAACATTGCTTTTCCTGTTACCTTCTATGTAAAATGAACGGCACTGAAAGTTAAATATAAAATTATATTGGTAGTTAGTTACTTCCTGCAACTTCTAGATTTTAGCATTGTGGTTTGCCATCTGGATATAATCCTAGAGTGATTGCCACATGAAATTAATAAATGTTCCCGTATAACTGTACTTACTAATTATTAATCCTTTAATGACTTAATTAAGTATCCAAAAGGTCACATTGCCATTGATACCGTGTTCTGTATTTTCTTCTGCTATTAAGAATTATCGTGATGTTGCTGACATGTGAAGTTCTACAGGACAATGTGTTTGTCACAGTTGTTGCATCGATTCAGTACCGACCTCTGGCTGGCAAAGAAAGTGACGCATACTACAAACTGACCAACACAAGATCCCAGATTCAAGCCTATGTCTTTGATGGTAGGATTTCTTGGAATACGTGAAGATTTCTATATGTTGTTTCAGTAGCTTAGTATATTCATATCATCACTGATACAGCTGAATGTAATTTGTTCAACATAGCCCACTATTCCTGTATCCACTAATTTGGGGCACTGATTGATATCTGCAGTGATCAGGGCAAGTGTTCCAAAGCTCAACCTGGATGATGCTTTCGTGCAGAAGAACGATATAGCAAAGGCTGTGGAGGATGAACTTGAAAAGGCTATGTCAGCATATGGCTTTGAGATCGTGCAGACCCTCATTGTCGACATCGAGCCAGATGCGCATGTCAAGCAGGCGATGAATGAGATCAATGCAGGTTATTTGCTAAAGCCCTGACGTGATGGAAGTTGGACACTTGTACTTAAATCTGGCCTCCATCATATTACTGACATGATACTTGTGCCTTTTGCAGCTGCAAGGATGAGGGTGGCTGCAAACGAGAAGGCGGAGGCTGAGAAGATTGTCCAGATCAAGCGTGCCGAGGGTGAAGCAGAGGCCAAGTACCTGTCCGGCCTCGGTATCGCCCGCCAGCGCCAGGCCATTGTGGATGGCCTGAGGGACAGCGTCCTGGGCTTCTCAGTCAATGTGCCTGGCACCACTGCAAAGGACGTGATGGACATGGTGCTGATCACCCAGTACTTTGATACTATGAAAGAGATTGGAGCGTCCTCCAAGTCCTCGGCGGTGTTCATCCCCCATGGCCCTGGTGCGGTGCGCGACATCGCTACGCAGATCCGCGACGGTCTTCTTCAAGGCCAGTCTGCCTCTGACAACTAGCAGTTGGCTTCGCCGGCATGAACTTTGAAGCTGGTGGTGGTTTGTGGTTTGGTAGCTATTGCCTACAGTACTGTCTAATATGATGCATGCCGTATTATTATGAACTTATATGGAACCATATGTGGATCGTGGCATGCCATGCCTTAGGTTGATGTGCGGTAACAAAACCTTTAACCTTGTGGGAATGCAGGATGATATAAGTGTGTTATGAAATGTTGGTGATGAACTTGATCTAATGCTTTTGCCTCGTTTATTTTCCATACAGTGTTGTGGTTACACATTTTTCACGGGGGATTTCTTCTGAGATGCCTTTCCTGTTTTGAGAGAGATGTTTTTTTCTTGGAGATTACACTTATGCGTACCATATGTTTATAGAAGAGGAAAATATGATTACAATTGACGCCAGAACAATCACAGGCTGACTGTTAGGGCCAACACCACACCATAGATACAAAGGCTACCCCCTCACAATACTAACACCTCTTCCAAGAACCCCCATGCACAGCTTAAAATCAGCAACAAGCTTGCTGACCAACATAGCCTCATAAACCTATTAGGGGAAATTGGAGAACACCCGAGCATTTCTTTACTTCCAGAGCTCCCAACAGATGATCATGAACTGAGAGTCAAAATCTCGCTGAGTGGCCGTTGGGCATAGGCCCCGGACATGTATCCACCAATCATGAAGCCTACTGAGTGTGTACTGGCACGCACGTACCTGGCGTAGACACATTGGATGAGCAGATGGTAGCCGTGTCGGAACCGGCTCCTCTGCCGTGCCGCTGGGCACGGCACACGTACCGTGCCTTCTTATGACGCGAGCAAACGCACTGATACGGCAGCTTCAGTTTTGCGGCAGCTGTGAATGGCTGATGCATGCTCAAAAAAAAAAAAAAAAAAAAAAAGCTGCCGCAAAACTGAAGAATCACACTCGTCTGAACTGAACCTGCTACAAAACTGAAGAATCACAGACAAACTGAAATTTAAACAAGCAACCTATGCAGGTTACAACCAAGTGAATTCCACTTAATAGTCTTAATCAACTGCTGGTCTCGCATTGACAAATCAAGAGCAGTACAAAAGTTAAAATACTAGAATTTCCACATGTTTTTCCCTGGGGCAGATTTAACTAATTAGTACATGACCAACACTAAGAAAAATGAATGCATGACCGGCAGCATCCATCCAATCTTTAGCATTCACCACTCTTCAAGTCATCCAGTGATAAAATGGATCTTCAAGTCTACTGATGACAAAAGGGATCTGATAGAAACATATCATTTACGTACAGTTATTCGACACTAGAACCCTGCATCATTAAAGGATTGCTCATATTAGAAAAAACATCGATTTTGCTGAAACCGTTAGTCAAGCACAATGGTAAATGGGATGAAGCGTACCATCAATAATTCAGTGTAACTCTTAATACATCCATAACCATGAAAATCATTCTCAATGCTCCTAGTATCTTTCTCTGTCAATGAATGAATCTCATCTTTCTGTTTCTGGGAACCCATAGGCAGGTCATATGCACCGGTGGTTTTGGTAGACTGTTTCTTCCCTTTGTTGGTTTTCTTGATTCCATTCTCTTGCTGCTACATGTAAAAGGAGAACAAAGTGAAAGACTAGTACTTGAATGGACAAGAAAGTAAATATCTTTTAGCATACAAAAGACATATTGTAGGAAACACTTGTGTGTTTTTAGCTTTGGTTGGTCTTTTCCGCCCTTTCATTTGTTGCTGAATCTCATTCTCTGGTTGTTTAAAACAAAAATGAACATAGAGATTTGGCTGGTATGTGACGGCCCCAAAGGAAGAACTATGAAGGAGGAGCGCAGCCTGGCCGGCGGAGCGCTCAGAGAAGAGGCAGATCAAGGGTATGTGACGGCCCCAAAGGAAGAATCACCAAGATCGTTCCGACGGACCTGCCGGCACGTGCTCACGACGCTTTGTGAGGGAGGAGCGCAAGCACCGCCGCATCGGCCGCCTCCGCGCGCTCACGATGCTCTGTTCTGTGTTTTGGCGCCAGAAGACGATACGGCGGCGTATTTTGGCGCCAGAACGGCTGGGTAGATCGGGCTGGATGAGGAACTCCGCTGGGTGCCTTGGTGAATGGGCTTTGATATTTTTCTGGCCCATATCAGTGCGTCCCTGGGGTCGTCCTAAGAAGGCACGGTACTATGGAAACTTCAAGTGCCGGCAAAGTTGAAACACTTTGCTTGGCGTCTCTCCAAAAACTCTATTCCGACGGAATCTGAGAGGCATCACAGGAAGATGTCGGAGACTGATGTTTGCCCTATATGCAATGGAGCGGAAGATACCTGGAAACATGCGCTTGTGGAATGCAATATGGCCAAGAGTGTTTGGTCTTTGGTAGATGAAGAGCTAGTGGATCACTTGATTGCTTGCAAATTTGATGATGCGCGTCTATGGCTGGTTGAGCTGCAAGAATCTATGGGACAGGAATGTTTTGTCAAGACCCTCGTAACGCTGTGGTCAATCTGGTGGGCTAGGCGAAAAGCAGTCCACGAAGAGGAGTTTCAGTCGCCTCTGTCGACATTCTCATTCATACAAAGCTATATGTCTGATCTTGGCCAATTACCTGCTGTGAAGAGAGTGTTACGGCCTCAAACTTCAATCTCAGGGACAGAGATTGGCCGGAGATGGGTGGCTCCATGCCCAGGATCAGTCAAGATCCATGTTGATGCATCAGTGGGACGACATGGTGACAAGGGGGCAATTGCGGCAATCTGTAGAGATGAAACAGGCACATATGTGGGAGCTTCAGTTGTGTGTTTTCAGAGACTTTCTGATCCTGAGATTTTAGAGGCCATGGCGTGCAGCGAGGTACTTTCCTTAGCTGCCGATCTTGCCTGCCAAAGCCTAGTTATTTCAACTGACTGTGCTGCTACTGTCATGAATATTCAGGGTAATCATTTGGGTGCTTCTTCGGTCATTATAAGGGAGATCAAAAGGAAGATGGGAGACTTTGCTTGTGTGCAGATTATTCACGAGAAAAGGGAGCTCAATGTTGAAGCTCACAACATGTCTAAAGCTGCTACTACTCTAGAAGTAGTGAGGCACGTCTGGTGGTCGGAGAGACCAGACTTTATCTGTATTTTGCCCATCTTGAGTTAATAAAGTGCTTCCAAACCTCAAAAAAAAAAAAAAAAAAAGAAGGCACGGTACGTGTGCCGTGCGTGCCGTGCCCAGCGGCACGGCAGAGGAGCCGGTTCCAGCCGTGTCTTGGTCTTGTAGGCATAGGTGGCAAGGCATCATGTCGTCCCGAAGCCCATGTCTCACTCTCCAATCGGAAGTCCAAATGCGATATCGGAGGTGTTGAATATCGTGATTATTTAGGAAACATAGGATAGCGTAGGATTTATTCTACCGTGTCTTGTACTCCAAGGAAATCATGTAGATATCAGCCTAACCCCGATCCATAACTCTAGCCGCCGCCGCTTCCGCAACGCGCTGCCCCCGGGGCGGTCGATCTCCATGATCGCCACCGGGGGCCGCGCTGCCCGTACCTAGGGTTCGTCTGCCAATCGAGTTGATCGGCTGCCCTAAAGATTCTTTTTCCCGATCCTTTGATCCGGGTTTCTCTCTCTCGTCGGTCGTCTTGGTCGGCGTTTCTTTTTGGCTTTCCGACCTAAGATCGGTTTGCATCGCCCGCCGCCGCCCGTCGACCCTCGCGCGCCTCTACTCTGACTTCGGTGTCGACTCCATCGGCCTATTCTTCGACACAGCGGCCTCGCGCTACACGTGGCGGCCCATGTCCGCCGTCCACGCGTCCGTCCACCCGTCGCTCTACGTCAGCCATCATCGCCATGATTGGATCGAGATCCTCCATCAATCTTCATCCTACTCAGCTGCATCAGGCCGCTGGGCCCTAGCGCCGCCACACGTGATGCGTCGGTCGATTGCGTCTGTGCTGCGCCACCCTGCGCCCCGCTTAGGCGTGGGCCGCACGCACGCGTCGGCAGGCGCGTCCGTTCGGGCGTCGCCTCGGTGGCTCGGTCCCTTCATCACCAAGTGGCGTCCCAGACCTCGCGAGCGATCGGATTGATCACCTGCCCACGACCCGCCCCATCCGCGCCGCGCGCCCGACCTGATTAGTCACTTGCGCGCGCCTCTGCAGGTCCCGTGAAGATCGTCCCCGAGTCCAGTGCGCCCCTCCAACGATCGAGCAACGGGCTGACGTTGCGTCGCCCCGTCGGGCCGCAGTGCCGCCGCCCAGTGGTTCTCCCCGCTGCTTCCCTGACCCGCGCATTGCCGCTGCGTCACCCTTCGGGCCGTAGCGCTGTGGCACGAGGTCCATGCCGCCGCCCGAGGCCATCCCCGCGGTTGCACCAACCCGCGCGTTGCCGCTGCATCGCCCCTTCAGGCCGTCAGCCGCGGTGCGTTGTCCACGTCGCCACCCAGAGGTCTTCCCCGCCGTCGCCCCCGACTCGCGCGCTGCCGCGGCATCGCCTCTTCGATCCGTAGCGTCACGACACACAGTCTACTCCGTCGTCCCCGCGCGTCAACTTCTACGTGGTATGTGCCGCTGAGGGTGTCCCGGACTAGGGGGTACTAGCCCATACGGTTTATCACCTATGGGCTGAACTGAGGCCCACCAGTCACCGCCTGGAGGATAGCCGAAGCTGTGAACCTCGCCGTGAGCAAGATGGAAACCACCGAAGACTTGGCGTATACTTCAAGGACAACTCTTGTATCCGGCATGCTTATCTCTAGTTGGCAACCGACCTTATGTGTAAACCTAGGTACCCCTGGCATCTATATAAGCCATGGGGTTTAGTCCGTAGAGACACAATCACAAGCCTTAGGGTTAGAACACAATCATACGATCTCGAGGTAGATCATCTTGTAATCTATACTCCCTCACATCAATATAATCAAAGCAGGGCGTAGGGTTTTACCTCTTCGAGAGGGCCCGAACCTGGGTAAACATTGTCTTCCTTGTCTCCTGTTACCCCTTGATCCCAGATCCACAGCTCGGGACCCCCTGCCCGAGATCAACCGGTTTTAGCATCGACATTGGTGGCCCATACAGGTCCTGCTGTGTGGTCGCTCCGGAGCAATGGAAGTGTCGGTCAACGACCAAAATCTCCACGGCGTACCCTTTACGCCGAAATCCCCCATCGTCGGATCAACCGAAGAAGAGAGGCACCACGAATTGCACCTTCTCCCTCAAGAGTCGAAGTGTGATGATATTGAACTTATTTCGGACCCTCACGCTCTTTCTCCGGACTCGGCCAAAGATCTCCTAGAGCCGAAGTACTAGTCGACGGAGGACCGCGAGCCTAGCTAATCGGAAGGAGCCAAGGGCTCGGATATTAAACCCAATTCGGCTGGCTCTACATCGGCATATCCGCCCCAGGATCAACACTTCGAAGCTTTGAGCCCACATCCGGTGGGGGTCAAATTTTTGATCCCACCCACCCCCCACATCGTGTACTGCCCAAGTAACTCAGGGCCTCCTGATGTCTGGGATCCAATCTACATGAAATAGCAAGCTGACGAGACAGTCCGGCAATTCTGGACAAGATTCCTGTTCGTCGAAAACAAGATACCTGTCGGGGGATGACCCCCGGTAGTCCCAAGACGGCGAGCCGGACAGGGTGCCTGCCTGCCCGGGCCGGCTGCTCCAGCCAGCCGGCTGCCCGAAGTCAACCGTCGGACATGCGCGGACGTGACGGCCATGCCCTGGCCACTATTGCTGCATAGGCGTGCACTGTTCGCTCGTCATCACATCATCATCCACAGTACATGTTAGGCGTCGCGGGCCCCTCCCTTGTCCCCTGGACACCAGCTTAAAAGGTGTCCCAGGGGCCCGCTCGTAGCAAGCATGCTCGCAGACGCTCGTCCACTCCTCTCGCCCTGACCACCAGGCTGAGCTCCTCTCCTCTCGCTCGGAACACACACATGGAGACTGAGGGATGCACCACGCAGCTAGCCCTTGTGCAGATTCACCACGACCATTTTAGGCAGATCAGGCGCGCTGCTCCGCCCGGCTCCGGCTCTCTGCGCCTCCATCCACACCCTGTGCGCGCCCCGGCTCTCTCCGCCTGCTCCGTCCGCGCCACGACAGTGGGCCGCCCGCCGGTCCCACTCCGCTCCGCCATCACGCATCCGCGGCCCTCCGTCGCCACCCGCGGCCTCTGCGCACCCGCGCTCTCCTGGCACCCCCACGCACGCGCGCGCAGTCCTCGCCACCACCGGCCACGCCGCGCTGCTGCCCTCCTGGCCGGGCGTCGGCCGCGACGCAAGCGCGGGCTGTGTCCCCGCGCCTCTCCCCCTTTCGTTTGTCGGAGCCCCAAGCGCAGGCCTCGTCCCGCCCCGGCCTCTGCGCCGCCGGCGCGACCTCGCCCCCGCCCCGGCCTCTACTCTGTTTGCGCCCGCCCGCGACCGGCGTGCCGCAGCGTCCCGGCCCCGGCGCGCCTCCTCCGCCTGCATCGACCCCGTCGCCGCTTCTGCGCTGCTCCACCTCGTCCGCTCGCGCGGTCCGCGCGCGCCCGCCCCCCTGCGCCGCCCCGTCCCCTCGCGCGCAGCACCGCCCGCGCCCGGCCGCCGCGTCGCCGCTCCGCCCCACCCTCGCTGCGTCGCCCCGCACCGCTGCGCGCGCCCGCCCCCTGCACCGCCCCGTCCCCTCACGCGCGGCACCGCCCGCGCCCGGCCGCCGCGTCACTGCTCCGCCCCACCCTCGCCGCGTGGCTCCTCCCGCGCCGCCCCGCTCCAACGCCGGCTCGCTGCTCCGCCCCCGACCGGCCTCCGCCACACCCGCTCGCGCCGGCTCGCCGCTCCACCCCCGGCCGGCTCCCGCACCCGCCGGCTCGCCACTCCGCCCCCGGCCGGCCTCCGCCACACCCGCTCGCGCCGGCTCGCCGCTCCGCCCCCGGCCGGCTCCCGCGCCCCCGTCGGCTCTCCCGCCTCCACGCGCGCGCCCGCCGGCTCGCGCTACCCAACTGCCACGGCCGGCTGCCCGAGATAAAAAGAAAGAAAAGGGCCGGCTGCCCGAAAAAAACAAAAAAAAAAAGAGGGTGGGCCGGCTGCCCAGCCGGCTGGGAAAAAAATAAAAGGGCCGTCTGCCCGAAAAAAAGAGAGAGGGTGGGCCGGCTGCCCAGCCGGCTGGGAAAAGAAATAAAAGGGCCGGCTGCCCAAAAAAAAAAACCGCCTGCTGTACCCGCCTGCCCGCGTCGCCGCTGGGCGGCCCTGCCTGTCCGCTTCAACGCCAGGCCGGCTGCCTGTCCGCTTCGACGCCCGGCCGGTCGGGCCCGACCGGCTAGGGTGCCCCTCGACCGCCCAGAGGCTCTGGTCGCCTGCCGAAGGTCATCTCCGCCTCCGTCTGCGGCAAAAGCAATGTGAGCTCTCGTCCGCGTATCTTTACACCACGTACAAAAACGGATAACCCCGAGCAACCCTCGGGGGCTATTTCCGCATTTTTATCAGCTGCTTTACTGTTCACCCCGGCGCCAGCTAGTCTCGGCCCGGGGGCTGGCCGTTTGGCCCGATACGTTCTTCCTCGCAGACGGCTTAGTAGTGTGAACGGTACTGATGGCCCACTCTTCGTCTCAGCTACAGACCGGCTCCCGGCTGTCTGGCTGACAAGAGCAAAAGCTGGAGGTCACCTCACATAAAAAACGTCTGGGAAGAAAACGGCTTGGGCAACCCGGTCGTTTCCTTTGTGAGTATCTACTTGGTCGAATCTGCTCCCAGAGTCCAAGTACTGTACACTCTACTCCGCGGCCCACTCTTTGCCTCAGCTACAGACCGGCTCCCGGCTGTCCGGCTGGCAAGAGCAAAAGCCAAAGAGCGGGGGGGGGGGGGGGGGGGGGGACATGAAAAAGACTGAAGAGGGCTCGGACGAAACCGAGTCGGCACCCTCCGCATAAAACTTGCGCTGCCAAAGCTAAATATTTGATATATCTGCACTGACTAACTTTGTCTTTCGCATTAACCATTTTCCGTGGGGAACCCCCCCTCGCCCGGAGGCTCGGAGGCTACACCCAGTGGGTGCGCCGGCACGCCCCGCTGGGAAAACGTCGCGCCAGTTGCAGGCCCGCCGCCGGCTGCAACCGGCATCCTCGACGCCATAGTGCTCCAACAACAGCGAAGACCCTCCGCCCGACTCTTCGAGTCGCCCGGAGGCTCGGAGGCTACACCCAGTGGGTGCGCTGGCGCGCCCCCGCTGGAAGCAAGCCGCACCGGCTGCAGCCCGCAGCCGGCTGTCATCGACGACCTCTGCCACGACCGCGAAGACCCTCCGCCCGACTCTTCGAGACGCCCGGAGGCTACACCCAGTGGGTGCGCTAGCGCGCTCCCACTGGAAGCAAGCCGCGCTGGCTGCAGCCCGCAGCCGGCTGTCATTGACGAACTCCGCTACATCAACAGCGAAAACCCTCCGCCCGACTCTCCAAGTCGCTCGGAGGCTCGGAGTCTACTGTCGGGGGGATGACCCCCGAGTAGTCCCAAGACGGCGAGCCGGACAGGGTGCCTACCTGCCCGGGCCGGCTGCTCCAGCCAGCCGGCTGCCCGAAGTCAACCGCTGCGTCCCGTCGGACATGCGCGGACGTGACGGCCATGCCCTGGCCACTGTTGCTGCATAGGCGTGCACTGTTCGCTCGTCATCACATCATCATCCACAGTGCATGTTAGGCGTCGCGGGCCCCTCCCTTGTCCCCTGGACACCAGCTTAAAAGGTGTCCCGGGGGGCCGCTCGTAGCAAGCATGCTCGCGGACGCTCGTTCCCGCCTCTCTCAGATTTACCCATGTAACCCTGGGGGTCGGGCTATAAGACCCCCCCCAGGAGGCCTCCATGCAGGGGGGGGTCGCCTTCACCTAGCTCCACTCATAACACACACACACACACACACACACTCACACTCATAGGAGAGGCAGAATGGCGGCCTAGCCCCTTCTTCCTCCTCCGCCCGAACAGCTCCAGGAGGGCCCCGAACCTGGGTACGTCTTGTGTCTCGCACCCGCGCGCGTACCAACCTTGCTTCCGGAACCCACCGGCGTCCTCACGCAGGCCCCCACTTTTAGCCATCTCATGGCATCTGCCGTGATTTCACCACGACAATACCAGATTGTTGTGATTTAGAGGTCTTGGCAGCCTTTCGGCATAAATGCCGAGATGAAGGCATCCTAAACGCCCTCGCTCGACGCCGAGTTCAAACCTTTTCCGAATTATCGGACATAGTGGCAAAATTTTGCGCCATGGAAGATGCTTGGTTGGCACAAAAAGAGCAGACAAATTCGATCTGCGCTGAAGAATCGAGTCGTGTCAGGCAGAAGTGCCTGAGGGAGCAATCCCGTTGTTCTAGGCCAGATGAGCCATCACGAAAAAGAAAGAAGCCTGTAACAGGACCTAAAACCGCCCTCGACGGTCTGCTGGATAAACCGTGCCCAATCCACTCTGTCTTGTTAAACGCCAACCCAACTCATAGCCTTTGAGCCTGCTGGGTGGTCAAACAAGTGGCTA
The DNA here is from genome assembly GCA_039707655.1 of Elymus sibiricus. Taxonomy (NCBI): domain Eukaryota; kingdom Viridiplantae; phylum Streptophyta; class Magnoliopsida; order Poales; family Poaceae; genus Elymus; species Elymus sibiricus. Next base: position 268,990,708 of record CM077672.1, on the reverse strand, counting down.
AGGGCGGTGACGCCGTCCTCGGAAGCACGAACGCACATATGCGTCCAGCAATATCTTCGGATGAATGCAAGATCTTGATGATCTACGAAACATACACATCGAGAAATCGGCGGAAAAGAGCCCTTCGAGAGCTAAGCCAGGTCCAGCACATGACGACTTCGGATACATGGTTGGACACGCCGATCACCTTTGGACAGCAGGACCAGCCGAAGACCGGCCAAAGCCGATGCCCGACAGCCTTGGTCCTCGACCCCATAGTAGACGGATGTCGGCTACGGAAAGTGTTGATGGACGGTGGCAGTAGCTTGAACCTCATCTATGAGGATACTCTGGATAAGATGCAATTCGACAAGTCACGCATCGAACAAAGTTTTACCACTTTTAAGGGGATCATCCCCGGCAGAGAAGCACGATGTAGCGGAAAAATCAACCTCGACGTGGTTTTCGGAACTCCCGAGAACTACCGATCCGAGGAGTTGACCTTTCACGTTGTGCCCTTCCGAAGTGGCTACCACGCCTTATTAGGGCGTGAGGCATTTACAAAGTTCCACGCCATCCCGCATTACGGATACATGAAACTCAAGATACCGGGGCCCAACGGAGTGATCACCCTAGCAAGTAACCCTGACAGGGCGCTTAGAGCCGAAAATAAAACGGCGTCGCTCGCCCTCAAATCATTGACCGAAGCCCTCGCGGCCGAGGAGTTAACAACACTCCGTGCTACGGTTGATAGGGACAACGTCATCCTCAATAAAAGATCTAAATCCACTTCATTCAAGCCAACTGATGAAATCATAAAGTTTCAGGTGCACCCAACGGACCCAAATAAAACAGCGTCCATAAGGGCACAACTGGACCCAGCGGTTGACGAAGCCCTGCGCAATTTCCTCATGGAAAATTGGGATATTTTTGCTTGGCACCCCTCGGATATGCCAGGAATCCCACGAAATTTAGCCGAGCATAGCCTGAATATAATTAAAGGCTCCAAATCTGGTAAGCAGGCGCTCCGCCAATTTTTCGAGCCTAAGCGTCAAGCCATGGGCGAGGAACTGGCCAAGTTACTTGAGGTCGGTTTTATCTGAGATATTAAACACCCCGAATGGCTGGCTAACCTGGTCATGGTGCCTAAAAAGGATAAGTCATGGCGCCTTTGTGTCGACTTTAAGGATGTTAACAAGGCATGCCCAAAGGATCCCTTCCCCTTACCACGTATCGACCAGATTCTGGATGCCACGGCCGGACACGATTCACTGTCCTTCCTGGACGCCTATTCGGGGTATCATTAGATCAAAATGAAGGAGTCTGATCAAGCTGCTACAGCCTTCATAACTCCATATGGACCATTCTAGTTTAACACAATGCCCTTCGGATTGAAAAATGCAGGTGCGACATACCAGCCCATGATTCAAACATGCCTGGAAAAGGAAATTGGAAAAACTGTTGAAGCATACATAGATGATGTGGTTGTCAAAACCAAAAACGTCAACCAACTAGTTGACGACCTCCGCGAAACGTTCACTAGCCTCCGAGCATATCACATAAAGCTCAATCCAGAGAAGTGCGTCTTTGAGGTACCGGCGGGCAAACTGCTCGGGTTTATCATTTCCCATCGAGGAATAGAGGCTAATCCTGATAAAATCCGAGCCCTGGCCTGGTTAGAGGTGCCTACCTAACTTAAGCACGTCCAAAAACTGGCAGGATGCGTGGCCGCACTAAGTCGATTTATCTCTCATCTCGGAGAAAAAGCCTTACCCCTCTATAGATTGCTGAAACAGACCAAAAATTTTAAGTGGACTAGCGAGGCTGGGGCTGCTTTGGAGGAAATAAAAACACTCCTCGCTACTAATCCAATATTGGCAGCACCTGGAGCAGGTGAGCCGATGTTATTATACATCTCGGCCACGAACCAAGTCGTCAGCGCAGTTCTTGTTGTCGAACGCGACGTTGAAGGTTAGAAGCTCCAGGCCCAAAGGCCTGTCTATGATGTTTCCGAGGTACTTACCCCATGTAAAACTAGGTATCCTCACTACCAGAAGATAGCTTACACAATCTTTATGGCATCTCGGAAACTACGACATTATTTTCAAGAATGCTCAATCACGGTGGCATCCGAAGTACCCCTCAATGATATAATCAATAATAGGGATGCTACTGGGCAAGTTGCTAAGTGGGCAATTGATCTCCTACCTTTCGAAATCACATACCGACCGCGCCGAGCCATTAAATCTCAGGTGTTGGCGAATTTTGTGGCAGAGTGGACGGAAGCCGAGCTCCCTAGAGAGCACAGTACATATTCACATTGGACGATGTACTTTGACAGCTCCAAAATGCTCGTCGGATTAGGGGCTGGAGTGGTCCTCACATCGCCAACTGGCGACAACATTCAGTACGTACTACAAATTATGTACACCGATTCTAACAACGCAACCGAATATGAGGCTTTGCTGCATGGACTTCGGATGGCAGTCTCAATGGGAGTCCGACGTCTCGAGGTCTGGGGAGACTCTAACCTCGCCATCTCTCAAGTCAACGGTGAATTCGACACAAAGGACCCGAAGATGACAGCATACCGAAATGCCGCCTTAACAATCTCAGCCCGGTTTGAGGGGTTAGAGTTCCATCATATCTCACGTGACAACAATCAAGTTGTAGACGTTCTTGCCAGAATGGGCGCCAAATGTGATCCAGTCCCCAAAAATACTTTCCTGGAATGGCTCTTTAAGCCATCCGTGGTCTGTCAAGAAGGGGATATTGATAACCCACAAGTATAGGGGATCAATTGTAGCTTTTTCGATAAATAAGAGTGTCGAACCCAACGAGGAGCTAAAGGTAGAATTAATATTCCCTTCAAGTTCTATCGACCACCGATACAACTCTACGCACACTTAACGTTTGCTTTACCTAGAACAAGTATGAAACTAGAAGTACTTTGTAGGTAATGCTAGAACTACTTTGCAAGAATAAAACTAGGAGTACTTTGCGAGAATAAAACTACGAGTAATTTGCAAGATAATAAAAGTTAGTTGTTTAGTAGAAAGCTTTTGTAACACAAGAGAATGATTTGTCCCTAGGCAATTGATAACTAGACCGGTAATCATTATTGCAATTTTATATGAGGGAGAGGCATGAGCTAACATACTTTCCGTACTTGGATCATATGCACTTATGATTGGAACTCTAGCAAGCATCCGCAACTACCAAAGATCATTAAGGTAAAACCCAACCATAGCATTAAGTAACAAGTCCTCTTTACTCCCATACGCAACAACCCCCTTACTCGGGTGTAAGCTTCTGTCACTCTAGACGCCCACTATAAGAGAATTATGAACGTATTGCAAACCCTACAGCGGGAATCCCTCACGCTTGCGCGACACGGAGGGCACCATAGGACAGCACCAAAATAAAACATACAACTCAAACCAATCACGATCATTAATCAACCCATAGGACAAAACAAATCTACACAAACATCATAGTATTGCCACATATCATTGGATAATAATATATAGCGTTAAGCACCATGTTTAAGTAGAGATTACGGAGGGGAGAAGAGGTGTTACACCGCTGCGTAGAGGGGGAGAGAGTTGGTGTTGACAGTGGCGAAGTTGTTGGTGTAGATCGCCGTCATGATGTTTCCCCCGGCGGCGCTCCGGCGCCACCGGAAGAAAGGGGGAGAGAGCCCCCCTCCTTCTTCTTCTTCCTTGGCCTCCCCCCTAGATGGGCAAAGAGTTCCCCCTCTGGTCCATGGCCTCCATGGCTCCCAGAGGGGAGGAGCCCCTCCGAGATTGGATCTCTCTCTCGGTTCTCTTCTGTTTCGCGTTCCTGTTTTCTGGCCGAAAACCGTTTCTTATATTCCCGGAGATCCGTAACTCCGATTGCACTAAAATTTTAACACAATTTTTTTGTCGATATAAGCTTCCTTGCGGCAAAAGAAGAGCCCCAACTGACTTACGGTGTGCCCACAAGGCAGCACCGCACGGCCAGGGGGGTCGCGCGAAAGTGCCTTGTGGAGGCTGTGGGCCTCCGTTTGCGTTGATTTCACTTCCCAAAAATCACATATATTCCAAAATAATTCTCCGTAAAATTTTATTGCATTTGGACTTCGTTTGATATGGATTTTCTGTGAAACAAAAAACAAGCAGAAAACAGAAACTGACACTGGGCAGTGGATCAATATGTTAGTCCAAGAAATCATATAAAATGTTGCCAAAAGTATGTGGAAATTGTAGAATATTGGCATGAAACAATCAAAAATTATTGATACGACGGAGACGTATCAGTATCCCCAAGCTTAATTCCTGCTCGTCCTCGAGTAGGTATGTCAGGACCCCGATCCTAAGTCACACCGATCTAGCATAAGACACATCATATCACTTTGCGGCCTCACGCACGGTAACCCACGGCTGCCAGCTTTACCTTGGCCGGGACCGTTTGCGTCTTTTGGCTCACGTATATGATTGTGATGCTAGCATCCATATGACAGAGAACCCGGATCGACATGACTAGTCATAAACCAAGGTGGCACAAACTTACAGGGACAGACATACGTGACCCAGCAATGCACGTGTCGGCCAGCAGTGAGTGTAACCTGGCTGTAGCAAGCTATCAGGACTCCGGTAAACACCGCGTGACATTTCCCCGTAGGGACAGACACAGGAGCAAAGAAGGACACCTGCCGGTCAATCCATGTGTTCCGGATGGAAGCACTAGGAGGCATTTCCCCATAAGGAAGGCTACCAAGAATAAACAACTAGGTGTCGAATCCCACACATACCAAAGCATTTCAATAACATACACACAATATGCTCGATATGTGTAGATACAACATGGCATCACAACATAACTCTACGACTCAAAGTATTGCTTTAAGAAGCTCCGCGGAGCCATACATAGTATAATATTACAAACATGGGTCTCATGACCCGACATACAAAGTCATACAAGCAACAAGCGGAAGCATAAACCTGTCTGAGTACAGACAGCTAAAACGGAAGAAGGCTGGAAAGCCTGACTATCTACAAGACCCTCCATAGGAACCAGACCTCTGTCTGGGATTCCCAAGCTACTCATCGAAGCCCACGTGGAACTACTAGTGAGACTGAAATCTCCTCTGCAAAAACGTAAATTAAGCAACCGTGAGTACAAAGGTACTCAGGAAGACTTACATCAGAACTATCTACTTATGCATCTTTATCAATAAAGGGGGGTTGTGGAGTTTAACTGCAGCAAGCCAGCTTTGACTCAGTGGCTATCCTGTACTACGACTACCAGTAATTCCTTTGAGGTGAGAAAGCGCACACGAGTCCACATATTCACCATATCAATACACCACTATGGATCCTCTCCTGTCTCCCTACAAGAAGGCCATCCATAGCACTCACACTTATCTTGCACATTTTAGAGTATCCACTTTAAGTTATCTATGAACCATATAAGTCTTCCAAGTAGTCCATATCCGCGGACGCGGCTATTTGAATAGATCATTAACCCTGCAGGGGTGTACTTCTTCACACACGCTCTCACCACTTACCACCATATACACGCCATGTATCTCGGCAACCTTCAAGCGGAAGACTGGCGAGGGTGTCGGCCACAACCTGACTAACCACGCAAGACTCTGGTCCAGGTTTATCGCCTATTTGAGTCTGACCCGCAAGGAAGTCCGGCCGAGGTTTCCACTACGGCCCCAAACGATGTGTGCAGGGTTCCCAAGTCCACCATCCGGGTGCCACTTGGTACACCGGGCCACGGTGCCTAGTCTGTCCCAAGCCCACTTGTACTGGGTGCCACTTGGTAGACTACTAGCACAACCTACAAACACCAGAAACTAGTTGCAACTCCTGGACAGAGATCAAGGCGATTAATAAGTCGAGAGAGCTTGGAGTGCCCGGAGCCCAATGTGTGGTAGTAATGTAGGGTAACGCAGCAGAAAAAAAAATTTCCGACCTACACACCAGCCCAGGACCACTATGGAGACTGCATACAAGGTTTGATCTTTTTCGTTACCGACTCGTAGCGCAGCGGAAGTAGAGTCGATCACGATCGGCGGTGCAGATCCCCGCAGCTAAGATTTTACAACCTCCCAACTGCGAGGATGTACTCCCTCGTCAGCTCACCGGACTGATCTCCGGGCAGCCCTTCAGGAGGCCTCGGGACAGTCCCTCGGATAGTCCCATCGGACGGATCCTCAGACAGCCCTCCGGGAGGCCTCTGGACAGTCTTTCGGATAGTCCCACCGGACGGACCCTCGGACAGCCCTCCAGGAGGCCTCTCGGACAGCCCTTCGGGCGGGTCACTCGGACAGCCCTTCGGGAGGACCCCTGAAACTCGGACAGTAACTCGGACAGCCCTTCGGGAGGACCCTCGAACAGCCCCTCGGGCAAAAAGATCGAACCTACGACCTCTCTACGGGGTTGCACACATACGGTGTCATCTATCCGGCAGGGCTTTGCCATCCAGAACTAGTTCCCACCGGAACCCAGACAGCCTTTCCGCTCTACGAAACTATTTCGCGGGGAGGGAGAGAAGAAGGCCAGATCATGCATGGCTTGTGTATGTTGAGAAAGAGTGTGTCTTTAGGCAGCCCCCTCCACCCCTATTTATAGGCCAAGCCCAAGGGTAGCTTCTCCAAGAAGCTAAGGGGAAAAATACCAAAAGGCCCTCAAGGTAGCTTCTCCAAGAAGACACCCAAAAAGCACTTTCACTATTCACGGAAACATTTTTCCGCGACCGTTTAATCCGAAAATATTTCTGTGGGTCTTAGAATAATTCCAGTACCCACATAAATTATTTTGGACGCGTTCCGAAACAATTCCGGATTAGTGATTTTCATCTGCGAAAAGCAAACAAAGCGGTTCCAGCAGCTCCGGAACATTTTCGGTTTTTTTCTCCGAAAAATCCCAAAAGTTCCCAGACCAATTCTGGCACCCTCCAAGAATTTCCAGGCGTGTGCCGAAACCATTTTGACTTAATGGTATACCCTGAAACAACTTTTCAGTTTTACCGAAACTATTCCGGTGCTCTCTCTCCGGAACTTTTCCGCTGTCTCCGAAACTTTTCCGGTGACTTTCTCTCAGACTCCCTGTCTAGTATTCAGCAGATAGATGACCCTTAAGCGTGTGACCCTATAGGTTCCGTGAAGTATAGACATGATCGGAACTCTTTCCGATCAATGATCAACATCGGAGCCGTGGACACCCATATTGACCCCTATACCCACACGAATGAATATTCGAGTGAACCTCCAGTTGCCGTGTGCTATTCCTGTTGCTTCGCGATATGTTACAAAACCCGAGGTGAGATTAATCGGCATCCCTATGGATCAACAACTTGTCCACTATGCCAGTTACCTCGTTACCGGTTTTGTTCTCTTTTCTCGTTTCCGTGTTCCAGCATCCCTGTGATCAAATCACATTTGTGTCTGGCCAGACGATGATGGATACCGTAACACCGAGAGGGCCCAGAGATATCTCTCCATCGTCGGAGGAGCAAATCCCAATCTTGAGCTATCAAGTTACTTGACATACTTTTCCATGAACCCGTAAGCCGCCGTAATAGCCACCCATTTACGGATGACGTTTAACAAACCCCAAAGTTCATGAAGCAAGCATGAAGAAACTCGACACTCTCATGGTCTAAGGAATTATGCAAATGTTAACTTTCTCTATGTTATGAACCGTTAACTTGTGACGAATGAATCTCATAGCATAACATCAATTCGGATCGATTCAACACAAGTGTTCTCCTAACATTGTACCCTCAAAGTTGCCGGAATAGTCATGCCCATGATTAGGAAAACAGAACCATCATGCAACACTTGAGCTAGTCTTAGAGGCCAGACTTGGAATACTTTTTACCGTTTATTATTCCACACGTGCATATGAGTCTTCCTTCGAGCCTCGTGGTTATTGTAGACTCGAGAACCATAGCAGTTATAGCATGGAACATAAACATAAATACAAACATGGAGATAAATAATAACACTTATTATTGCCTCTAGTGCATATCTCCTACAAGTAACTGTCTTAGATCACAAACACAGATCTCAGTTCCTGAGGACGGTCTCAATGAGACAACCCACCATGTACTCCTACATGGCCTCTCATCGCTACCTTTACCAAATCGTGTTCACACACTTAGCTCTCACACAGTAGGACATGTTCACCACCATTCCAATCCATCCCAGATGAATCAGGCCTGACACAACTCTAAGCATAGCAGGCATGACAAGCAAGCATGAATGAGTAGGCACATCATGGCTCAAACAACTCCTACTCATGCTAGTGGGTTTCAACTATTTATTGTGGCAAAGACAGGTCATGCAGAGGAATGGGTTCAACTACCGCAACAAGTAATAGTTGAATTGTTGTTGTCCTAATGCAGTAAAAGAGAGCAAGAGCGAGAGAGTGGGATTGTATCGGAATGCTCAATGGGGGTTTTCTTACCTGGCACTTCTGAAGATAGGACGGTTCTTCATCAGTGTCAACGATCATGTCGTCGGATACAACGCCTACCGAGAGGGAACAAACACCGACAAACAAGAAGGAACACAATCAATGCAATGCAACAAACATGATGTATGATCATGACATGTTAAGGTACTGAATTCACCTAATGCAATAGTTAGTCATATTAGTTGAAGTGGAATTCAAACATATAGGAAATTCCAACTCCAAAACTATTTACCATATATTCCATAATCATGATTTGTCCTAGTTGGTGATGTTAACTTGCTCAAACATGCATGAACATGGCATAAACAGATTCTTCATATTTTTCTGATCATTTTTCATATATAAATTATTTTCATCCGAGTTACGGTTAAATTTCTATGATTTTCGGAAGTTTTAGCTATTTTCTGAAATAAATAAATCATTTAAGATTTATTTGAAATTCCAGAAACTCTTTGTTGCGTCAGCACTGCGTCAACATGACGTCAGCAAGGTCAACCCAGTCAACTACAGAGGCTGACCAGTGGGTTCGGGTCAACGCAGACGTGGCCAAGTCAAAGCTGACAGGTGGGGCCAGTCAACGGTGACGTTAGCACGGTCAAACTGACGTGTGGGTCCCGTAGGTTTAATTAAATCTAAACTAAAATTAACCCGCAGTTAATTAGGGCATAGGGCCCATCTATCAGTGACCCAGGGGGTCATTTAGGTTAGTGTTAACCGGGTGGTTAATTAGGCGCTAATGGCGGATTTGCCGGTGGCTAACCGGGGCACGGCGGCATTGCCCGTCCGGCCAACTCCGGCGACGAGAGGTCGCGCGGCTGGGCGCGTTGGAATGCCCGCAACGAGGCGCATGCGCTGGTGGTGGTGGTGGTTGGAGCTGGGGCGGACTACAGCGGAAACGGCAACGACGACAGCGGCGGCCGGAGCTCGGTCGTCGATGAAAACGACGACACGGTGCTCGGGAGGATCAACGGGTGGCACCTACGGGTTCTACGTGCTCTCACAAGGCCAACGGGCATATGCACGGGACCATTTGGTCACCGGAGCCTCGTCGGCGACGAGCTCGTGCGGCGGCGTGCTTCGGGCATCATGGAAACGACGTCTACGGTGAGAATTCAGCCACGGCGTTAGAGGGAGAAGGCTCAGGTGCTCACGGTGGTCACGTAGAGGTGGTCAGCGAGCTCGGGGAGGCAGTGAGGCGAGCGCGGGGTCGCCGGCGATCTCGGCGGGCGGAGGTTGAAGAAGGGGTCGATGGAGTCCTTGCAGGGCTCCCAGTGCCGAATGGCTTGATGTAGATGATGCAGAAGACGACGGTGGTACTTCTGGATGTGTCGGCGAGGCGAAGGGTGGACGGTGGCCGCGGTGAACGGTGACGGTGGCGCTCGGTGCGTTCGGGTGGCGAGAGAGAGAGAGCAGGGGAGGAGGATGAGCTCGAAGGAGAGTGGGAGGGGGTCGAGGGGGTGTCGTGGCGCCGTCTAGGTGCATCGGGGAGGAGCCAGGCTGGCAGGAGGTGGCTGGCGCGTGCCGGCGTGCCGCGGCCACGCGCTCCAGTCCTTCTGTCCGAGGAAGATGACAGGGGAGGGGAAGGTGGGCTGGGCCTGCAGTTGGGCTGCTGCTACAGGTAGGTGACCCAGGTAAGCTATTTTCCCTATTTATTTCTGTTTTCTAATTTGTTTTTCTGTTTTTGATTTAGCAAAAAAAAACTAAACCATTTTATAAAATCCTGAAATAAATTGTGGGCATCTTTTGAATTATTCCCAATAGCCCTCAACTGTTTTCAGTATTATTTAGGCATTTAAAATAATTATAGCAATTAAATGCCCAAATTCAAATACTTTATGATTTAATTCAAAAATCCAGGATGACCTAGAAAAATGTGCACCATTTTTGGTAGAGGTTTTCAACCAATTCAAAAATGATGAACTTTTCTGAAGGGCATTTTGGGTTCATTGAAAATATTTTTAGGTTGAACCTGTTTGAGTTATTTTGGGTGCTAGGGTTTATCATCCCCATTTCAAATTCATTTGAATGTAATCATGATGCATGGATGATTATGCAATGACATGCAAGGCTAATGCTAGGGCTGTGAGAACTCACCCCCACTAAACAAGAATCTCGTCCTGAGATTCAAGATGTGAGGTAAGAAGACAGAGGGGACATGGAGCTGACACAGTCTTCATGATCCATTGCATTTCTCGAGGACGTTGATTCATTGCATCATGTTGATCTTGACATCCTTCCTTTCGAGATGTTCATCCAACTATGACGACGGAAGAGAGGGAAACTCTACAGGATTCATTCTTCACAAAGATCGAGCGACTCACGATCAACTCATGGAATGAGATGTTGGAACACCTCTTGAGCTGAGAAACGAAACATACATTGTGAGGGATGAAAAATAATAGATGACGAAGGTTCAATTTGGTAGGTAACAATTCCACGCTTAAGTAGATGGTGAGTATGTGTCAAAGTAGCGAAGAGATAATTTGCCATGATTCCATAACGGGGCACCTTAGAGGAGGTGACTCGTAGAATTATTCCCTTAAGTGGCAAAAAGAATTACTTTTGATATAGAGATCACTGAAACTCTTCATACCAGGCTAAGGCAATTCACAAAACGATCGTTTGAAGGAGTTCGAAGAAATGGCATACTCAGTCTAGAAAGGAAACTAGAGTTATAAGACAACTCGGCCAACAGAAGGTACATTCCAATTGATACCGAGGATATAACCTAGTGTCTGAGCGTGCTCTCAAGAACTTGAGCATTTCCATATTCATCAGGGTTTTACCAACATCTATGCCAAGATCTTGGCAACACCTCATACTACCATGATGAATAGTGATGGAGGATGCGGATGCAAAGAAGACAACACTTTGTCAGATTTCACCTTAGCAATGCCAAGGAAACAAAATTTGGATGATCGACCGAGAGACATTTAGGACTCCGCTTCTAATGTTCTCCTTGATGTACTAGCGTAACCCGAGTATAGGTACTGTTTGGTATCTAGAACATCAAGTAAATGTCGGACTTCAGAAACACAAAGGATCCATAAGGAACAACTTCCAGAACAAGTCATACGAAATCCTCATGGGGAAGTGGCTAAATTGCTGAATCAAGATACTACAATAATTGGTCTTCTGGCTAGGTGGGTTAGCCACAACATCCACTTTACCGATTTATAAAGACCAATATTATAATTCTTGGGATACGTTCCAACCATCATATCTGCCTAAGATTTAGATCTGGTTGGTGTCATGATATTCCAGACTCAGCATGTCTGAAAAAGAAAGTTTGCAACACAAATCGAAGAGCTGACGTTGTGAGATTCTCAGGAAACGAACTACGATAGCAAGCTCCAAAACATGAGCTAGTTTGCAAGATACAGGTGAACAGAATGTTCAGGACAATCATGGCCACATAGAAATCTTACAACAAAATACTACTGAGTTCTGGTTGGGAACCATCATTAATGACATCGAAGTCTCCACGCGGAAGTCTAAAGGATTCACTTTAGAACAGACTCCTTTATCTTGAACTAATCAATCAGTGGCTTGGTGTGCTAGGAATACGTATGGAATGGAGGTAGCAAGCCTATCAAACCATGGAATACTTCGCACATGCATGACTGACTTGGGATGATTCCAGAGGAAGCAAAACAAACCTTTCTCAAATTCACGCCGGCAACTTGCATCAAATGCACATGAACTAGAGAAAGTCACTTCTTACACCAAACATATGCTTCATGAACGGAACATGAAGATAATGCCTACAAAAGTTTCCAACGCTATTCTAATGTTCAATATGAGTCATGGAGAAGATGAGATGCTGCTGATGGGCTCAACAACAAGTCATCGAGATTTCCATGGAGATGGAATTCCACAATATACGAACAAGGTGATAGCATTGGTCAGACCAAAAGATATAATGATGTATGCTCGAGGAAACATCCACGAGTAAGACAACATTACGAAAATCGTTGGTATTGATTTTGATTTGACGATAGCCCACACTTAAATCAAAACTTGGGTAAGACAATAGATCCAACAATTGACCACAAGGATCAACCGATGAAGATATCATCTATCTTCAACACACACACACACACACACAGAGGATATCCCTGTGGAATGAACTAAGTCAGACAAAGCTTTTATCTTCCAACTCTCCAAGTTGTTGTTTAGCTTAACCAACTAGTTCAGGGTATCCAACACAGATTCTTGGAGAAGGGGTGGTTTAGAGGAAACCCAACTTCATCACGAACTCAACATAACGGCCAGGGGACAACCTGGTGACACTTCCAAGAAGATATTCGAAAAATCACGAACCACCGATATGTTATCAAGCTCGAGGACAATCTTGCTTTCGAGGCAAGATGATGTGATCAAAAGAGTTAGGGATTGACACAATCCTAACTCATTGATCGAAGAGTGCACCAGGGAAAATGGACTAGGTAGCATGTTCAGTCTTAGAATGATGGTTCAATAACCAACACGCTAAGAATGAAATTATTGTCCATTAGCTACCAAGCAACAGGGTTGCTAGGAGTATTGATTTCACACATCACAGTTCACTTGTCGGCATTCCGGTTGCAACGACATGGAGACCGAGAAATAAATGATGATGGTGAGAAGTATCACTGTATCAAGAGTTCATAGGAGGTAGTGCAGTTCTCATGACAATCCTGACATAAAGGGGCTAATACTCCAGGGTAGAACAGAACAAAAGCTGGATTGACATTTTGATCTGCGGAATACAATTACATTGACCCAATCCTTGAAATGGATAAGGTACTGGAGTTTGTTTCACCTAGTCACTCTGAAATAGAATGGCTTGATGGACCACAAAAATATGTGGCATCGATAAGAACGAACGCATGACATACTCTTGACTATCAATTGATAGACGAAGGTCGGAATATAACTGAAGAGGGACAACTCAAATGAGCACATGATTTTCTGAGTTGTGGATGCATAGATTAGCATGTCAAACAAGTTTAACACATTTCTTCCGGATAACCCATGCAGAGGGAAGGTATTGGCAGAGTCACAACTACAGAGTGGAGAACTCATCAAGAGCACTCTTTTGTGATCTTTTCGCTCAAGGAGAACATCTGCCACGAATGGTTCATGGTATTTGGAAGAATGATATACCACGGACCTCGAGGACTAGAACATAGTTACTAATCATCCTAAAGAAACTACAATCACTATCAACAGAGATAAGCGGGATGAATCATGGGTTCAAGAACCCAGACTTAGAATACCTACTAACTAATTAACATCACGAGATGCTTTCGAAATGATGGCCAGAATCATCACACTGGGAACACAAGCATGGCTAGAGTACTGGGTGGTTCACTAAGATATCCTAGTTTCAGTATAACTTCAACATATATGTCGAGGCAACGGAGTACATCAGCGCAACAATTTGTGTGGCTAATCTGGCCTAAAAGGACATCGGAACAGAGAGGAAAGATTTGCAAATGCACCAGACTACTTAGAACCTTGGATAACTCGGACAACATCACGGCTGTACCGGCATGAATATGAGGCAACCTGCAAGACAACTGACAACACAACAAATGGATTCTTATGGAAGCACTGATCCGGGAAGGCTACAACTTTCCTATAAGTCTCCAGCATAGTAACTCGTCATCCTGATAGATAGATGAGAAAGCCTAGTTTCTTAACCCCGTAGAAAAGAGGAGGGTGACTCAGAATAGAATGACACGAGAAGAGAAATAAGAGCCTTACGTTCCCTTCCACAATCAATTCCCTTATATAACTAAAGCATTTCTAGACTCGACTTCGACCAGTTTGGCTTGGTAATCCTACATGCAATCAGGCTCTGATACCAGCGCTGTCAGGACCCCGATCCTAAGTCACACCGATCTAGCATAAGACAGATCATATCACTTTGTGGCCTCACGCACGATAACCCACGGCTGCCACCTTTACCTTGGCCGGGACCGTTTGCGTCTTTTGGCTCACGTATATATTTGTGATGCTAGCATCCATATGACAGAGAACCCGGATCGACATGACTAGTCGTAAACCAAGGTGGCACAAACTTACAGGAACAGGCATACGTGACCCAGCAATGCACATGTCGGCCAGCAGCGAGTGTAACCGGGCTGTAGCAAGCTATCAGGACTCCGGTAAACACCGTGTGACATTTCCCCGTAGGGACAGACACAGGAGCAAAGAAGGACACCTGCCGGTCAATCCATGTGTTCCGGATGGAAGCACTAGGAGGCATTTCCCCATAAGGAAGGCTACCAAGAATAAACAACTAGGAGTCGAATCCCACACATACCAAAGCATTTCAATAACATACACACAATATGCTCGATATGTGTAGATACAACATGGCATCACAACATAACTCTACGACTCAAAGTATTGCTTTAAGAAGCTCCGAGGAGCCATACTTAGTATAATATTACAAACATGGGTCTCATGACCCGACATACAAAGTCATACAAGCAACAAGCGGAAGCATAAACCTGTCTGAGTACAGACAGCTGAAAAGGAAGAATGCCGGAAAGCCTGACTATCTACAAGACCCTCCATAGGAACCAGACCTCTGTCTAGGAGACCCAAGCTACTCATCGAAGCCCACGTGGAACTACTAGTGAGACTAAAATCTCCTTTGCAAAAACATAAATTAAGCAACTGTGAGTACAAAGGTACTCAGCAAGACTTACATCAGAACTATCTACTTATGCATCTGTATCAATAAAGGGGGGTTGTGGAGTTTAACTGCAGCAAGCCAGCTTTGACTCAGTGGCTATCCTGTACTACGACTACCAGTAATTCCTTTGAGGTGAGAAAGCACACACGAATCCACATATTCACCATATCAATACACCACTATGGATCCTCTCCCGTCTCCCTACGAGAAGGCCATCCATAGCACTCACACTTATCTTGCACATTTTAGAGTATCCACTTTAAGTTATCTATGAACCATATAAGTCTTCCAAGTAGTCCATATCCACGGACGCGGCTATTCGAATAGATCATTAACCCTGCAGGGGTGTACTTCTTCACACACGCTCTCACCACTTACCACCATATACATGTCATGTATCTCGGCAACCTTCAAGCGGAAGCCTGGCGAGGGTGTCGGCCACAACCTCACTAACCACGTAAGACTCTAGTCCAGGTTTATCGCCTATTTGAGTCTGACCCGCAAGGAAGTCCGGCCGAGGTTTCCACTACGGCCCCAAACGATGTGTGCAGGGTTCCCAAGTCCACCATCCGGGTGCTACTTGGTACACCAGGCCACGGTGCCTAGTCTGTCCCAAGCCCACTTATACCGGGTGCCACTTGGTAGACTACTAGCACAACCTACAAACACCAGAAACTAGTGGCAACTCCTGGACAGAGATCAAGGCGATTAATAAGTCGAGAGAGCTTGGAGTGCCCGGAGCCCAATGTGTGGGAGTAACTGTCTTGGATCACAAACACAGAACTCAGTTCCTGAGGACGGCCTCAATGAGACAACCCACCATGTACTCCTACATGGCCTCTCATCGCTACCTTTACCAAATCGTGTTCACACACTTAGCTCTCACACAGTAGGACATGTTCACCACCATTCCAATCCATCCCAGATGAATCAGACCTGACACAACTCTATGCATAGCAGGCACGACAAGCAAGCATGAATGAGTAGGCACATCATGGCTCAAACAACTCCTACTCATGCTAGTGGGTTTCAAAAATTTACTGTGGCAAAGACAGGTCATGCAGAGGAATGGGTTCAACTACCGCAACAAGTAACAGTTGAATCATTGTTGTCCTAATGTAGTAAAAGAGAGCAAGAGCGAGAGAGTGGGATTGTATCGGAATGCTCAATGGGGGTTTGCTTGCCTGGCACTTCTGAAGATAGGACGGTTCTTCATCAGTGTCAACGATCACGTCGTCGGAAACAACTCCTACCGAGAGGGAACAAACACCGACAAACAAGAAGGAACACAATCAATGCAATGCAACAAACGTGATGTATGTTCATGACATGTTAAGGTACTGAATTCACCTAATGCAATAGTTAGTCATATTAGTTGAAGTGGAATTCAAACATATAGCAAATTCCAACTCCAAAACTATTTACCATATATTCCATAATCATGAATAGTCCTAGTTGGTGATGTTAACTTGCTCAAACATGCATGAACATGGCATAAATAGATTCTTCATATTTTTCTCATCATTTTTCATATATAAATTATTTTCATCTCAGTTACGGTTAAATTTCTATGATTTTCTGAAGTTTTAGCTATTTTCTGAAATAAATAAATCATTTAAGATTTATTAAAAATTCCAAAAACTCTTTGTTGCGTCAGCACTGCGTCAACATGACATCAGCAAGGTCAACCCAGTCAACTACAGAGGCTGACCAGTGGGTCCGGGTCAACGCTGACGTGGCCAAGTCAAAGCTGACAGGTGGGGCCAGTCAACGGTGACGTCAGCACGGTCAAACTGACGTGTGGGTCCCGTGGGTTTAATTAAATCTAAACAGAAATTAACCTGGAGTTAATTAGGGCATGGGGCCCATCTGTCAGTGACCCAGGGGGTCATTTAGGTTAGTGTTAACCGGGTGGTTAATTAGGTGCTAATGGCGGATTTGCCAGCGGCTAACCGGGGCACGGCGGCGTTGCTCGTCCGGCCAACTCCGGCGACGAGAGGTCGCGCGGCTGGGCGCGTTGGAACGCCCATAGTGAGGCACGTCCGCTGGTGGTGGTGGCTGGAGCTGGGGCGGACTACAGCGGCAACGACAACGACGACAGCGGCGGCCGGAGCTCGGGCACCGATGAAAACGACGACACGGTGCACGGGAGGATCAACGGGTGGCACCTACGGGTTCTATGTGCTCTCACAAGGCCAACGGGCATATGCACATGACCATTTGGTCACCGAAGCCTCATCGGCGATGAGCTTGTGCGGCGGCGTGCTTCGGGCGTCAAGGAAACGACGACTACGGTGAGAATTCGGGCACGGCGTTAGAGGGAGAAGGCTCAGGTGCTCACGGTGGTCACGTATAGGTGGTCAGCGAGCTCGGGGAGGCAGCAAGGCGAGCGCGGGGTCGCCGGCGATCTCAGCGGGCGGAGGTTGAAGAAGGGGTCGATGCAGTCCTTGCAGGGCTCCCGGTGCCGAACGGCTTGATGTAGACGATGCAGAAGACGACGACGGTTCTTCTGGACGTGTCGGCGAGGCAAAGGGTGGACGGTGGCCGCGGTGAACGGCGACGGTGGCGCTCGGTGCGTTCGGGTGGCGAGAGAGAGAGAGAGAGAGCAGGAGAGGAGGATGAGCTCGAAGGAGAGTGGGAGTGGGTCGAGGGGGTGTCGTGGCGCCGTCTAGGTGCATCGGGGAGGAGCCAGGCATGCAGGAGGTGGCTGGCGCGTGCCGGCGTGCCGCGGCCACGCGCTCCAGTCCTTCTGTCCGAGGAAGACGGCAGGGGAGGGGAAGGTGGGTGGGGCCTGCAGTTGGGCTGCTACTACAGGTAGGTGACCCAGGTAGGCTCTTTTCCCTATTTATTTTTGTTTTCTAATTTGTTTTTCTGTTTTTGATTTAGCAAAAAAACTAAACCATTTTATAAAATCCTGAAATAAATTGTGGGCATCTTTTGAATTATTCCCAATAGCCCTCAACTGTTTTCAGAATTATTTGGGCATTTAAAATAATTATAGCAACTAAATGCCCAAATTCAAATACTTTATGATTTAATTCAAAAATCCAGGATGACCTAGAAAAATGTGCACCATTTTTGGCAGAGGTTTTCAACCAATTCAAAAATGATGAACATTTCTGAAGGGCATTTTGGGTTCATTGAAAATATTTTTAGGTTGAACCTGTTTGATTTATTTTGGGTGCTAGGGTTTATCATCCCCATTTCAAATTCATTTGAATTTAATCATGATGCATGGATGATTATGCAATGACAGGCAAGGGTAATGCTAGGGCTGTGACAAGGTAAATGATAAAAAAGATAATTTTTGATGTGGAATGCTACCTAGCATAATCTTGATCATATAATCTAATCATGGCATGAATATTAAGACACGAGTGATTTAAAGCAATAGTCTATAATTTGATATAAAGACATCAATACTCAGGCATACCAACAAACAATCATGCCTTTCAAAATAAAAATGCTAAAGAAAGTTATCCCTACAAAATCATATAATCCTGTCATGCTCCATCTTCTTAACATAAAGTATTTATTATGCACTACCCCGATGACAAGCCGAGCAATTGGTTCATACTTTTTAACGCGCTTCAGCTTTTTCAACTCCCACGCGATACATGATCGCAACGGCACCAGAAATTCTTCCTGCTACTTGTAGTCTGCGTTGGTATTTCCCCGAAGAGCAGAGGATGATGCAGTACAATAGAGATAAGTATTTCCCTCAGTTAAGAACCAAGTTTATCAATCCAGTAGGAGAACCAAGCAAAATTCCGTTAAGCGCACCTACACACAAAAGAGCAAACACTTGCACCCAACGCAAATAAGAGGGTTGTCAATCCTCTTAGCGGTTATTTGCAAGGATTAAATCTTATAGAGATAAATAGATAAACTAAAATACTAATTAAAATAAAAGTAAATAAATTGCAGCAAGGTATTTTTAGGTTTTTTATATATGATAAAGTAGACCCGGGGGCCATAGTTTTCACTAGAGGCTTCTCTCTCGAACACATAGCATACGGTGGGTAAACAAATTACTGTTGGGCAATTGATAGAAAAGCAAATAATTATGACGGATTCATGGCAATGATCATGTATATAGGCATCACGTCCGAGACAAGTAGACTGACTCCTGCATGCATCTACTACTATTACTCCACCCATCGACCGCTATCCAGCATGCATCTAGGGTATTAAGTATAAAACAAAGTAACGCCTTAAGCAAGATGGCATGATGTAGACAAAGTGAACTCAAGCAATATGATTAAACCCCATCTTTTTATCCTTAATGGCAACAATACAAATACGTGTCATGTCCCCTTCTGTCACTGGGATTGAGCACTGCAAGATTGAACCCATCACAAAGTACCTCTCCCATTGCAAGACAAATCAATCTAGTAGGCCAAACTAAATCGATAGATCGGAGAGAAATACAAAGCTATAATAATCATGCATAAAAGAGTTTAGAGAAGACTCAAATATTTCTCATGAATAATCTGATCATAAACACACAATTCATCGGATCCCAACAAATACACCGCAAAAGAAGATTACATCGGATAGAACTCCAAGAACATCGAGGAGAACATGGTATTGAAGATCAAAGAGAGAAAAGAAGCCATCTAGCTACTAGCTATGGACCCGTAAGTCTGTGGTAAACTACTCACACATCATCGGAAGGGCAGCAAGGTTGATGAAGAAGCCCTCCGTGATCGATTCCCCCTCCGGCAGATTACCGGAAAAGGCCTCCAGATGGGATCGCGGAAGAACAGAGGCTTGCGGCGGCGGAAAGGTTTTCTCTTCTCGCTCTCTGTTGGTTTTGGAATATTTGGGAATTTATAGCGTTGGAATTAGGTCAAGAGGTCCCACGATGTAACACCCCATGTATTAAGCTACAGTGATCACCCTTTTGATAATGCCAAGTCACCATGATTTACAGTGCTTGATCATCATTTGTTTCATATCTCATTTCAAATTCCAATTCAAATTGAAATTTAAATATAAAGTGAATTTAAAAGTTGTTCAAATCCAGGAACTAAATAGTTCATAATATTGCAAATATTCCCAAGGTAATTATAAAAATAAAGCCAACATTAACTTAATTATTTAAATGACTCTAGCATCCTAAAACAGTACCAAAACAGCACCATTTAATCTATTCTCATTTAATTAAAATTCAGATGAAAACATATGGACTCCAAACCTTTTATGGCAGTGCTAGATATTGCACTGTATTTATGTGGCTAGTTCACATATTTTACAAAAGTCAAATGGTGGCTAAACATTTTGCAAAACAGAAAAGTAAAAAGAAAAACAGAAAAAGGAAAAGATAAAGGAAAAGGCCCACTGTTACCTGGGCCTAAGTCAAACCGAAAGCCGGCCCATCCCGCGCCTGTCACCTCCTACCTCATGCTTACCCGCGCGCACACCCGCGCCCGACGCCGGCTTGCCGTCCCAGCCGCGCCCGCTCGCCCCGCGTCGCTACAGGGACCCCTGGGGGATAAGAACGACGCCGTGGACCCCCTGGACCGCCCAGATCTTTCCCCCCTCTCCCTCGCTCGTCCGCGAGCCCGAAACCGCCTCCGCCACGAAGCTCGCCGCCGTCGATGTAGTCGACGTCATGGCCGTCCGAGCCCGTAGACATGCGAAGCTTATCAGCGGGAATTCCTTAACCTGTCCCGCTATCCTGAAGAAGACATTGCCACAGATGCACGTAGACAGGAGAAATTCCGCGACGGACTCCACCCAGACCTCAAGCTTGCACTTGCTGTTCATGACTTCGCCGACTTCGCCACTCTGGTGAACAAGGCTATCCAGGTTGAGACCGCTCAGATGGAACATAGGGAATCACTCAAGCGCAATCGTGACATTGGCTCATCTTCGAGCTCAGGACAAAGGCGTAAAATCTGGATTCCCAACAGCATGTATCGTCCAACTGCCCCTGCGCTGAGGCCTTCCTATGTGGCACCCCGTCTGCCTCCTCCATCACCGAGGCAGCCGAGAGCTCAAGCTGCTCCAGCACGTGCTGCTCCTTTTCATCCTGAAGATGGTCTGTGTTTCAAGTGTCGCCGCCCAGGTCACCTTGCCAAGGACTGTCGCCAGAATCAGACTCAGTTGGCACTTCCTCCTACTGGCCATGGCAACAACCAGACACGCAACTATAATACTGGGTCTTCTGGTTATGGTCGTGGACAGGCTTACCACGTCGATATTGAAGAAGTTCAGGATCAACCTGAAACTGTGATGGGCACCCTTCTCGTTAACTCAGTACCCGCTTCTGTTTTTATTTGATTCAGGAGCATCACATTCATTCATGACAGAAGCATTTGCATTAGCACATGACATTGCATTTCAAAAGATGAACCTACCAATAGTTGTTCGTACCCCTGGAGGCCAGTGCGAAACCACCATGATGGCACACAATGTCACTCTTGAAATCAAGGGATTTGAATTCCTTGTTTCACCCATCATCTTGAAAACTTCCACCATAGACCTCATTCTGGGGATGGATTGGTTGAAAGCACACATTGCTTCAATCAATTGTGCCACCAAAGTCGTCCAGCTCCTTCACCCCTCCGACGAGATAGTGAACTACACCGCCTAAGTTATCCGGAATGCCGAAGCTCAGATATATGCTCTGAATGCTTTGAACGCTTCACCTCTTGAGGGAATTGAGAACGTTCCAGTCGTTCGCGAATTTCCAGACGTCTTTCCAGAAGAACTTCCAGGAATACCCCCTGTTAGAGCCGTTGAATTCGTCATCGATTTAAAACCAGGCACTATCCCTATTGCTAAGCGCCCCTACAAGATGCCGCCACATGAACTCCTTGAGCTTAAGGAGGAGATCGACAAATCACTTCGTAAAGGCTTCATTCGTCCAAGTTCCTCTGCCTGGGGAGCACCTTCTCTCTTTGTTAAGAAGAAGGATGGAACGAACCGATTGGTCCAGGACTATCGGCCTATTAACCAAGCAACAATCCAGAACAAATATCCACTTCCCCGGATCAACGATCTTTATGATCAACTTGCTGGATCCTCTGTGTTTTCTAAACTCGACTTAAGGTTGGGTTACCATCAGATACGAGTTCGTAAAGAGGATATTCCGAAGACCGCCTTCGTTACCCGTTATGGATCATACGAGTACACCGTCATGTCCTTCGGGTTAACTAATGCTCCAGCAACCTTCTCTCGATTGATGAACTATATCTTCATGGACTACCTCGACAAATTCGTCGTGGTTTATTTGGATGATATCCTTATATTTTCCAAGAATGAAGAAGAGCACGCCGAACATCTTCGGCTTGTATTGGAGAAACTTCGAGAACACCAGCTATATGCCAAATACTCTAAGTGTGAATTCTGGTTATCTGAGGTGACTTATCTTGGTCATGTAATTTCCAAGGATGGCATTGCTGATAACCCAGAACACATTCACGCTATTCTCGACTAGACTCCTCCGCAAACTGTTAAACAAGGTAATGGTCTATCAACCTGGCGAACAAGCTTACCTTCATGTCACTCCGATGAAGGGCACTCACCGTTTTGGGACCAAAGGCAAGTTAGCTCCTCGCTACATTGGCCCGTTCCGTATTCTCGCAAGACGAGGAGAAGTGGCATATCAATTGGAATTGCCGCCAAACCTTTCTCAACTTCATGATGTTTTCCATGTATCGCAACTCCGTCGCTGGTTCAAGGATCCTATCCGAGCAGTGGATCATGAAATGATTGAGCTGCAAGAGGATCTTTCTTATCAAGAGTCTCCGATCCGCATTCTTGATCAAGCTGAACTTCGAACCCGTCAGAAGGCAATCAAGTTCCTTAAAGTTCAGTGGTCGAATCATTCTGAAGATGAAGCCACTTGGGAACGCGAAGATCGTCTTCGTGAAGAATACCCCACTCTTTTTCAGCCTACCTCTTAATTCTCGGGACGAGAATTTCTTTTAGAGGAGGAGAGTTGTAACACCCCATGTATTAAGCTACAGTGATCACCCTTTTGATAATGCCAACTCACCATGATTTACAGTGCTTGATCATCATTTGTTTCATATCTCATTTCAAATTCCAATTCAAATTGAAATTTAAATATAAAGTGAATTTAAAAGTTGTTCAAATCCATGAACTAAATAGTTCATAATATTGCAAATATTCCCAAGGTAATTATAAAAATAAAGCCAACATTAACTTAATTATTTAAATGACTCTAGCATCCTAAAACAGTACCAAAACAGCACCATTTAATCTATTCTCATTTAATTAAAATTCAGATGAAAACATATGGACTCCAAACCTTTTATGGCAGTGCTAGATATTGCACTGTATTTATGTGGCTAGTTCACATATTTTACAAAAGTCAAATGGTGGCTAAACATTTTGCAAAACAGAAAAGTAAAAAGAAAAACAGAAAAAGGAAAAGATAAAGGAAAAGGCCCACTTTTACCTGGGCCTAAGTCAAACGAAAGCCGGCCCATCCCACGCCTGTCACCCCCTACCTCCTGCTCACCCGCGCGCACGCCCGCGCCCGACACCGGCTTGCCGTCCCAGCCGCGCCCGCTCGCCCCGCGTCGCTACAGGGACCCCTGGGGGGATAAGAACGACGCCGTGGACCCCCTGGACCGCCCAGATCTTTTCCCCCTTTCCCTCGCTCGTCCGCGAGCTCACCGAGCGCCGTCGTCGTCGGGCACCGCTCGATCCCGCGGCCACCGCCACCGCATCGCCTCGCCGCCGTGCCAGATCGGATCGCCGTCGTCCGCTACCCCACCTGCGCCGAGCCATTGGAGCCGGGAACCGCTACATCGAGCGCGGCGACCTCTTCTTCCTCCTCGGCTCCGACGAACTCCGGCGTCGCATCCGGCCACCTCGCGCCTCCCCCGAGCCCACTGAGCACACCTACAGGCGCCCAGTGAGCTCCGCCTCCCTCTCCCTCTCTTCCCGTGCTCTTCTCCGCGCCGTAGCCGCCGCTGCCATCGCCGCCCGAAACCGCCTCCGCCGCGAAGCTCGCCGCCGTCGATGTAGTCAACGTCGTGGCTGTCCGAGCCCATAGACATGCTCAGCACATCCGCGCGAACCCAACGCCGCCTCTGGCGCGCCTTGCCGTGCCCCGTAGCATCGTTGCCGTCCGCGCCCGAACTCCGGCGACCGCCGCGGTCGACGCCGCCGCCATTTTAGCCCATCTCCGGCCAAGCCAGTACCACCACTAGACGTGGCTCTCTGCGCTCGTCTGAACGCTGCCTCGCGCGCGTAAAATGGCGGCCTGTGCGCGAATTCCGGCCGTCTCCCGAATGCGTCGCCGCGCGAAATGGTCGCCGGCGGCGAAATACCGGCAACGCCGACGTGGAGCCGACATGGCTGCCCCCCTATGAGGCTGACATGTGGGCCCGTGAGTCCAGTTGACTGGGTTGACCCAGTCAACTGTGCTGACTAGGCTAGGCCCAGCCACTGACATGCGGGCCCCACGTGTAATAAAATGATTTTATAAATAATATTTTTTTAATTAATTTGTTAACTAATTTAATTGCTAATTAGTCACTGACTACTGGGTCCCACCCGTTAATTAACCTAATTAACTAATTTAAACTCTGTTTAATTAAAACAGTCACTGACCAGTGGGACCCACTGGTCAGGTTTGACTCTGGTCAGCCGGGTTGACTGTTGACGTCATCATGACATTCTGCTGACGTCATCTATCACTGTTTCGGATAATTCGGATTTAATAATTAAAATAATTCCATAAATTCAATAAAACTTTGAAAAATCATATATAATAAACCGTAACTCGGATGGAAATAATTTATATATGAAAAACAATCAGAAAAATATGAAGAATCCGAATATTCCACCCACGTACCTACCACACCCCTCTAACATACTGAACGTGGAACCGTCCCCTCCGGTTCAGTGTACCGATAGTCACCCGGAGCTGGGAGAACACTCCCGGATAATTTCCCTCTCCGACTAACTCGCGTAGTGCTGCATTAGAGCACCCCTAGCACTGCATGTTGACATGTCATGCATCCCTGTTGCATTGTTTGCCGTGTATTTATTGTTTCTTCTCCCGATAGACCCCAAGACTGCCGACGACACTGCAGAGTACGACTACGTCGTCGACGACCAGACCCCTTCAGCTGAGCTTCCAGGCAAGCAAAACCCCCTTGATCATCAGATATCGCCCATTCTTTCCCTCTTATGCTTGCATTAGAATTGCTTCTGTTGTTGCTCCGATAGCTCCTATTCTGTTGCATAGCCTGATTTCGTCGCCTACTGGTGATACCTACCTGTTGTCCTATGATGCTTAGTTAGCTATGCTGTTGATCCATCTGTGGCCCTTCGCCTTGTCCGTATGCCATGCTTGTTATCGGGCCGTGATCACTCTGGGTGATGATCACGGATATACTTACATTACTGCAATACTTTAAACTGTTAAAGTCGGGCCGGCTCCAAGAGTGCCCGCGAGTGAATAATATTAAAGACGGGTCGGCTCCAAGAGCACCCGCGAGTGATATTATGGCGGAACGACAGGGCAGGCAGAGACCACCTAGGAGAGAGGTGGGCCTGGTCCTTGATCGTGGTCCGTGTGTTATCAAGTCGGAGCGACAGGGATCCTGTTCGTCTTCGCGAGTTACTAAACACACTTAACGGATTTGGGTATTTGATCTGAGTTGGCTACGTGCCTATACGCACTACCACCATGTGGGATAATGGTTATGGGACCCTCTACGTCGCAAGTATCAGCCGAAAGTTCTTCAGATGTCATAGCTCAGAGATACGGGCAGATTGTTGGGGTGGGCTGGTTACGTCACTTGTGTATACAGTGTCGCGCCTGGGCCCCGACCACCCACGCAACGTGCAGGAGTGCACAGGGCGATGGCCCAAGACCCCTTCGCACTTAGGATTTAGACCGACGTGTTGACCTCTCTGCTGAGCCTAGGTAGGACTGCGTCGTGTCGATCACCCGAGGCCGGGCATTACTCAGCAAGTGTGTCCGACCAGATGTAATCGAGCGTGTTGGGTAACAGTAGTGCACCCCTGCAGGGAAGTTATCTATTCGAATAGTCGAGTCCATGGTAACAGGATGCTCAGAGTTGTATCTTGATCTGCTACAACTACAAATGGATACTGTTACATTATTAAACTGTTACTAATGCTCTCGGGATCACTTTCTCACAGGGTAGTCGAGGAAGGATCCCAAGGCATTACTAAAATATGATTGATTATATATTATCTTGTTCTACTCTCTTCCGATGCTGCAAGATTGCTTCAAGATGCTAGTCTTCGATAGGCTAGGCTTTTCCCCCTCTGTTCTGGCATTTCTGCAGTTTAGTCCAAAGATATAGCCCCATTCCTTTGATACCGATGCATACTTAGCATAGTTCTGATGTCAGTCTTGCGAGTACTTTGGATGAGTACTCACGGTTGCTTTGCTATCTCTTTTCCCCATACCCGATTGCTGCAATCAGACGACGGAGCCCAGGAGCAGGAGATCCCCGGAGGCACCTACTACTACGTTGAGCCCGCCGACCAGGAGTAGTTCGGAGGCTCTAGGCAGGAGGCCTGCGCCTTTTCGATTAGTGTCGCTGATATGCTAGCCTTCTTAAGGCAAACTTGTTTCCCTTTTATGTCTGTACTCAGATATTGTGTTTGCTTCCGCTAACGCTTGATCGCGAGCTTATGTATTCGAGCCCTCGAGGCCCTTGGCTTGTATTATAAAGCTTGTATGACTTTTATTTGTGTTTAGAGTTGTGCTGTGATATCTTCCCGTGAGTCTCTGATCTCGATCGTGTGCATTTGTGTGTATGATTAGTGCACGGTCGAGCAGGGGCGTCACACACGAGGGGCCCACAAGCCTGGGGGGCGCGCCCTACCCCCCTGGGCGCGCCCTCCAGGCTTGCCGCCTCCTCGTGGCTCTTCTGGTCTTCTCCCGAACCTTCCTGGGTTTCTTCTGGTCCAGAAAAAATTAATCAAAAGTTTTTTCTCGTTTGGACACTTTTTCATAATGATTTTCTGAAAAGGCAAAAACAAGCAGAAAACAGCAACTGGCACTGGGCACTGGGTTAAGAGGTTAGTCCCAAAAAATGATATATAATGGCATATAATTGCATATAAAACATCCACGATTGATACTATAATAGCATGGAACAATCAAAAATTATAGATACGTTGGAGACGTATCAGAACCTAGAACGTTCGGGAGGAGGCGAGAAGATCTACGGGAGAGCCACGAGCTCACACGGCGTGCCCCAGGGTGGGCGCCACCTGAGCTCGTGGGTCACACGCAGGTCCGTTTGACCTAATTTCAGCGCTATAAATTCCCATAAATCTCCAAACCAACAGAGAGCCACCTGAAATAACTTTTCCTCCGCCGCAAGCTTTTATTCTTCCGCGATCCCATCTGGAGGCCTTTTCCGGTAATCTGCCGGAGGGGAATCAATCACGGAGGGCTTCTACATCAACCTTGCTACTCTTCCGATGATGTGTGAGTAGTTCACCACAGACTTACGGGTCCATAGCTAGTAGCTAGATGGCTTCTTCTCTCTCTTTGACCTTCAATACAATGTTCTCCATGATCTCCATGGAGTTGTATTCTATGTAATGTTCTTTTGCGGTGCGTCTATTGGGATCCGATGAATTGTTGGTTTATGATCAGATTATTCATTGAATCTCAAAATACCTTGCTGCAATTATTTTACTTTTTATTTACTTTGCAATTTACCTATCTACCATTACCAGATTTGATCCTTGCAATTAACGAGTACAAGGGGATTGACAACCCTCTTGCCCGCGTTGGGTGCAAGTATTTTATCTTGTGTGTGTAGGTACTTTTGACGGGTATTTGCGTGGTTCTCCTATTGGTTCGATAACCTTGGTTATCTACTGAGGGAAATACTTATTCGCTACTATATTGCTTCACCCTTCCTCTTCGGGGAAAATCCCAACGCAGCTCACAAGTAGCAGAAAGAATTTCTGGCGCCGTTGCTGGGGAGACATCATCAAATACCTAAAGGTCCCTACATTCACATTATCATTTATTTGTTCTACTTTTTATTTTATTTTATTAGTTTCGTAAAATTAAAAACACAAAAATATTTTGTTTTGCTTATTTGCTTCTTGCTTGCTTTGCCACTATGGCTAGTTCTTCACTTGTTACTTGTACCCCTAAAAATGAAGTGCTTAATTTTAAACAAAGGGGAGGAGAGAATTTAAAAGATGCTTGGTATAGGATTTGCGATGCTCAAAATAGATCTACTCGTAAGCAATCCACTACTGTTCTTCTTCGCAATTTTTATGTGGTTGTACTACTTGGTATAGATTTGTGCTTGACACCATTACTGGGGAAAATTTTCTAAGTAGTCACCCTTGGGATGGTTTCAATGCTATGGGAAATTTAGTAGTATCACCACCTATTACTATTAATGAAACGGCATTGACTTTAGAACATGTTATGCGATGGTTAGAAGCTATTGAAAATAAAATGACTACTATTGAACACATTGAGAATCTAGACAAAAAGGTCCACAATCAAGTTACTCAATTTGTTTCAAAGGTAGGAACCACATTAAAGATGCTAAATGAAAAAGAACCAATAATTCATGAAAGAGTAGAACAAAGTCCCGCTAGAATTGATAAATTGAAAGAAATTATTAATAATTTGGATTCATCTTTTTCTTCCATTAAAACTATTGAAAGGACTCCTCCTAATAATAATTCTAATTTTATGTATGTTCCTAAAAATAAAGGTGCTTCACCTAGTAAGGAAAACGAGGATCTTAAAATGATTAGTGTGCACCCCAACCTCATTGATATGATAAAGGAACCTATTACTAAAAAAAATTCCTCAACTTTGTTCCTAGGAGTGTGATTATTAAAAATATGCATGCCAAACCTCCTAGGAAGTATGGATGTATAATTGAGAAGGAGATGATTAAGCATGCTTCGAAAGATGATGATACTTGAAACAATGCATTATGCCTAGCTAAGGGCATAAAACAATAGCGTTTGTTGGGAGGCAACCCAATATTTATCTTTATTGTAATTTTTATTTTTTTGAGTCACATGATTATTGCTACTTTAATTATTGTGTTATCTTTTAATTAGTGTTTGTGCCAAGTAATGCCTTTGGGATGATTTAAATGATAGTATAATTGATGCAGTTTGAGAACAGAAAGTTTGGCACCCAGTATTTGATTTTACATTTCTTACTGGAATGTTCAAAAAATCTGAAATTTTTACACAACATTGGCGTACAATTTTTTTACATTTTCCTAATTTTTCAGATTTTTTTAGTTAAATAAGTATGGATAAATATTCTGTCATTGCGTACTATTCTGTTGTAGATAGATTCTGTTTTTATTGCATAGTGTGCTTATTTTAATGAAGCTATGGATTATATCGGGGGGTATAAGTCATGGAGAAGTTAGAATACAGTAGGTATTATGCAAGAACAATTATGAATGAGTTTATAACAGTACCTAAAGTGTATGATTTGATTTATTATACTAACGGATCTCACGAAGTTTCTGTTGAGTTTTGTGTGCCGAAGTTTTCAAGTTTTGGGTGAGATCACGATGGATGAAGGAATAAGGAGCGGCAAGACCCTAATATTGGGTATGCCCAAGGAACCCCAAGGTAATATTCAATTAATACCCAAGCGTCTAAGCTTGGGGATGCCCCGGATGGCATCCCCTCTTTCGTCTACAATCTATCGGTAACTCACTTGGAGCTATATTTTTATTCATCACATGATATGTGTTTTACTTGGAGTGTCTTGTGATATAGTTTTCTTTTGCTTGTTTTCTTTTTAGTTTGCCACAAGCATTGTTTGCTGGACACACCTTTTGAGAGCTACACACATTTATCGTGATTTGTTAGAATACTCTATATGCTTCACTTATATCTTTTGAGCTAGGCAGTTGCTCTTGTGCTTCACTTATATTTGTTAGAGCACGGCGGTGGTTATATTTTATAGAAATGATTGCACTCTCATGCTTCACTTAAATCTTTTTGAGAGTCTTAAATAGGAAGTGGTAATGTGCACGAGTTATGAGACTACTCCGAAAAGGATAGGTATTCAAGAGTGGTATAATAAAAACTTTCATGTAGTTCACTAAATATGAAACGTATGTCTTAATTATATTGATGTCATAATATGAAAGGGTATTGGTTCATGATCATTGGTTAGTAAAAATATTGATATTAAAGCTTGTTATTAACTACTCATTTAAGTGTCCGACGTGGCATGATGGGGATGTTTGAGCATTTTTATGTCTGATTGAAATCCTTGAGTGTTGTCATAACCGGTGGTGCGCGATGGTTAACTCCTACCAACCTCCTCCCTAGGGGCATGCAAGTAGTACTTTGCTTCGAGGGCTAATAAAACTTTCACAATAAGTATATGAGTTCTTTATGACTAATGTGAGTTCATGGACAATTACGCACTCTCACCTTTCCGTAATTTGCTAGCCTCTTCGGTATCGTGCATTGCCTTTTCTCTCCTCGAGAGTTGGTGCAAACTTCACCGGTGCATCCAAACCTCGTGATATGATACACTCTATCACACATAAGCCTCCTTATATCTTCTTCAAAATATCCACCATACCTACCTATTATGGCATTTCCATAGCCATTCCGAGATATATTGCCATGCAACTTCCACCGTTCCGTCTTATGACATGTGTGTTCATCATCATATTGCTTTGCATGATCATATAGAGCTGACATGATATTTGTGGCAAAGCCACCATTCATCATTGTTATACATGTTACGCTAGATCATTGCACATCCTGGTACACTGCCAGAGGCATTCGTATAGAGTCATCTTGTATTAGTTTATCGAGTTGTAAGTAAATAAAAGTGTGATGATCATCATTATTAGAGCATTGTCCCAGTGAGGAAAAGAATGATGGAGACTAATGAGTCCTCCAAAATGAGGGGATGAGGTCCATGCGATTGTTCCAAAAAAATGAGAGAAAAAGAGAGAAGGGACAATGTTACTATCCTTTTACCACACTTGTGCTTCAGAGTAGCACCAAGTTCTTCATATAGAGAGTCTCCTGAGTTATCACTTTCATATACTAGTGGGAATTTTTCATTATAGAACTTGGCTTGTATATTCTGATGATGGGCTTCCTCAAATGCCCGAGGTCTTCATGAGCAAGCAAGTTGGATGCACACCCACTTAGTTTCATGTTGAGTTTTCATACACTTATAGCTCTTAGTGCATCTGATGCATGGCAATCCCTACTCCTCGCATTGATATCGATTGATGGGCCTCTCCATTGCCTATTGATCCGCCGAGTTGATGCGAGCCTTTCTTCCTTTTTGACTTCTCCTATATATCTCTACCACCGCATTCTATTCCACCCATAGTGCTATCCATGTCCCATGCTCATGTATTGAGTGGAGTTGAAAATGTTGAAGCGCGTTAAAAAGTACAATTGCCTGGTTTGACACTGGGGTGCTCATGATTTATATTTATGCGGTGAAGGCGGAGTCATGCCATGCTTAAATAATTCAGTGAGTAGGGATAACATTCATTGAGCATCGCATATTTTGAAAAAGTAATGATTATGTTCTTGTATTCATGGATATTATTATGTTGATATCAAGTACTTCATCATTTCTCAATATTTATACCGTAAGAGATATTACATGATAAACATGCTAGGTAGCATTCAACATCAAAAATTCTGTTTTTATCATTTACCTACTCGAGGACGAGCAGAAATTAAGCTTGGGGATGCTGATACGTATCTGACGTATCTATAATTTTTTATTATTTCATGCTATTATATTATCAATCTTGGATGCTTTATATGCTTTATATGCAATTTTATATCATTTTGGGAACTAACCTATTAACTTAGTGCCCAGTGCCAGTTGCTGTTTTTTTGCTTGTTTTTGGCTTTTCAGAAAATCAGTACCAAACGAAGTCCAAACACGATGAATCTTTACGGTGTTTTTTTCTGGGCCAGAAGGAACCCTAGAACGTTCGGGAGGAGGCCAGAAGATCTACGGGAGAGCCACGAGCTCACACGACACGCCCCCAGGGGGTGCCACCTGAGCTCGTGGGTCCCACGCAGCTCCGTTTGACCTAATTCCAACGCTATAAATTCCCATAAATCCCCAAACCAACAGAGAGCCACCCAAAATAACTTTTCCGCCGCCGCAAGCTTCTATTTTTCCGCGATCCCATCCGGAGGCCTTTTTCGATACTCTACCGGAGGGGGAATCGATCACGGAGGGCTTCTACATCAACCTTGCTGCCCTTCCGATGATGTGTGAGTAGTTCACCACAGATCTACGGGTCCATAGCTAATAGCTAGATGGCTTCTTCTCTCTCTTTGACCTTCAATACAATGTTCTCCATGATCTCCATGGAGTTTTATTCGATGTAATCTTCTTTTGCGGTGCGTTTATTGGGATCCGATGAATTGTGGGTTTATGATCCGATTATTCATTGAAAGTAATTGAGTCTTTTCTGAACTTTATTATGCATGATTATTATAGCTTTGTATTTCTCTCCGATCTATTCGTTTGGTTTGGCCAACTAGATTGATTTATCTTCAGAGGGAGAGGTGCTTTGTAATGGGTTCAATCTTGCGGTGTCCTCACCTCGTGACAGAAGGGGTAGCGAGGCACGTATTTGTATTGTTGCCATTAAGGGTAAAACGACGGGGTTCAATCATATTGATTGGTTCTATTCTATCTACATCATGTCATCATACTTCATGCATTACTCTATTTGTTATGAACTTAATACATAGAGAGGCAAGCATAGAAGCGCTCTCGAAGTGGAGTAATAGTAGTAGATGTAGAATCGTTTCGGTCTACTTGTCACGGACGTGATGCCTATATACATGATCATTGCCATGAATAACATCATAACTATGCGCTTTTCTATCAATTGCCAAACAGTAATTTGTCTACCCACCGTATGCTATGTTTCGAGAGAGAAGCCTCTAGTGAAAACTATGGCCCCCGGGTCTACTTTAATCATATTCCAAAAACCTGAAAATACCTTGCTGCAATTATTTTATTTTTTATTTACTTTGCAATTTACCTATCTACCATTACCAGATTTGGTCCTTGCAATTAACGAGTACAAGGGGATGACAGCCCTCTTGCCCGCGTTGGGTGCAAGTATTTGCTCTTGTGTGTGCAGGTACTGTTGACGAGTATTTGCGTGGTTCTCCTATTGGTTCGATAACCTTGGTTCTCTACTGAGGGAAATACTTGTCCGCTACTATATTGCTTCACCCTTCCTCTTCAGGGAAAATCCCAACGCAGCTCACAAGTAGCAATCATCTTGTACTCGATACTCCCTCACATCAATATAATCAAAGCAGGACGTAGGGTTTTACCTCTTCGAGAGGTCCCGAACCTGGGCAAACATCGTCTTCCTTGTCTCCTGTTACCCCTTGATCCCCTACCCGAGATCAGCCGGTTTTAGCACCGACAGCCGCGCTGCCTCCCTAGGCGCGGGAACGTCATCGTCCGTGCAGAGTCTTCGTCACCTCCCCTTCACTCCCCGCCTTCGATATCTTCCGTTTCTCCACCGTTCTTGCGGACCAAGATGCCTCCACGACGAGAGAAGTAAGCTCTTTCGATCCCTCTAGTAGTTTTAGTCAAAAAGCTATGGTTTTGATGCATTTTTTGGCACAAGATGAACTAAGCTTTGTTGATTCTAGGTTTATTTAGAATGATTCGATATGATGGATATGTTGAAGATGAACCCTAGTTCATATTGTAGTTTTAAGTTTTGTTGATTCTATCTAGTTTGAAGATGAACCCTAGTTCATATTATACCTTTTTTTACAATGGTTCATTCATGTTTGATAAATATGATTGATGTTGGTTGAATATGATTGATGTTGGATAAATATGATGGATGTTGGTAAATGATTCATATGCATCTAGTAGAATTGTTGAATATGATGGATGTTGGTAAATGATTCATATGCATATTCCAATGTTGTTGATTATATCTTTATTATAGATTTATTTACAATTGTTGATTATAGCTTTATTTAGAATCATTTTGACATATGCATATTCCAATGTTGATTATAGATTTATTTAGAACATTTGAATATGATGGACATTCCAATGTTGATAAATGATTCATATGCATATAAGCATATTTGATGAATGAATGAAGAATGCATATTTCAATGTTGATGAATGAATGTTGTTGATATTTGATGAATGAATGTTGTTGATTAGATTTTTTCTTTAGTTAGTACTATATTAGTGGATTATATGCATATAGAATGAATCTTGATAAATAAATGTTGTTGTCAAAAATTTAACTTGAATTGGCAATTGTTTTAGGAGGACCCTTGATCTGAACATCGGCACTAAGTACACCATGCTTGACCCTGCGTTCGACAACGGTCATCACGCATGTTTTATCGAGAATGGAATGGTAATAACTATGATCAAATTCTTGTAAAAAAATTGGCTTTGCAAAAGTAAGTTACTAACTATTTTCATCTAAATTTTGGCAGATGCTAGCACCATTGTGTATGAGGGATCACACGAAGGCCTGCTAGATGCAATACGACCACCGCTTCGAGCTGTACTTCAGGAGAGCCAGGCTGCTACCGTTTGTGCTTCAGTTCAAGCGTGCGTCGCCGACGCTCGTCCACTCAGCTTTCACAGCTTTGGCGGCCCGAGACGCACAGTTTCCATCTCCCATGTGGTGAGATGACGGTGACCCTCGAGGACTTCGGCATGATCACGGCCCTGCCGCTCCAAGGCCGGCCTCTCACTGGGCGAGTGGACAAGAGCAACTGGCGGGAGAGGGTTGTCGCCCTCATCGGTGCCCCGTCTCTATCCGTAATGAGGCCCAGGGCGTGCCGGATAACCGAACATCCGGTATACCACTAATATGGCTCACTGCCAACCGGTCCGGATGCCCGCAAGATGTTAACGCGCGGACCATGGAGCAGTACGCGAGGGCCTACTTGTGGTATCTCCTGACAGAGGTCGTGTTTCCAGATTGCTTGGGGGACACTACCGTATTGATGTATCTGGACTTCCTGTCCGACTGGGAGGCATGGTACGGCTGGGGGTCTGTCGGCCTCGCGTACCTATACCATTTGGTAAGAAGCTATATCAATATTCGTTTATGGATGTATGTACGCCTCTTTGAATTGTGTCATCTAATCATGAATTGGCATTTGTAGCTAGACGATGCATGTCAAAGGGCCGGAGATAAGTCCGGTATGTGTGGATGTGCCTCGGCCCTCTCGATTTGGATGTGGGAGCGGTTGTCGGTGGGTCGTCTTGAGAAAGATAGACGGCGTCCATGGACGGAGTATGGCGAAGTAGGTGACACTACTCGATACCCCACCGTCGCGTACTCTTGGGACATGGTTAAAGTCTTCACAGGCAAGTCCACTGCGTTATACAAGGCCTTCACCAACGAGCTGGACAACCTGATATATCACCAGGTAAACCTCTTGCTAGTGTTTTCTTGTAGCCTCTTTCACGGTTGCTTACCAATCTTTCTACAGGTTAACTGGTGGCCGGATCACGACACAGACCGGGGTTTTGAGCTAAACGAGATGTGCACTCGGGACAGGCTTATCTGACGGGCTATTGTCCCATTGATATGCGTGTACGCTGTCGAGTGGCACATACCATAGCGCGTGGCCTTGCAATTTGGTAAATTCCAACACACCCCACCGAAGGATACCGACACTGGTGGTTTCGAACTTCACTGGTGCGGGCACTAATATCTATATGTTTTTGTATGGTTTGTTGTTTTTATGATTTTTTATGTTTTATTGTTTCTTATACCTTGAAGAGTAGGAAGAATTGTCAGGTGATATCGGACTGGAGAAAAGAGCACGCGGAGTACGTGAAAAGCGTGGGACGAGAGGAGGCATCGCAAAGATGGGGAGAAGGCAGTGATTGATTGGGAGGCGTATGATCGACATCTGGGTTGGTATGATGATGGCGTAAAGTACCGTGTGCGCCTAAGGCCACAGTGGATGGCAGCGGATATCGCATCACTACAGGCGGATGACCCCGAGGATGAAGCCTACAATGCCAACATCAAAGAGTCCTTCGGTGAATTTAGGGAGTATGCACCCCTAATGAATAGAGCGGTAAGTTGTGTTCAATTGCTTGCTGCCGACATTTAGAGGAGAATCTACTTTAGTCATTGTCACTAACTTATTCATGATGCTGACATTTGCAGGCTTCCGAGCTGAACAGAAGCATTTTCGACGCCTCGAATGCGCTACTTTACGACCCGGGACCGCGGAATCTGACAGCAAGCTGAAGGAAGTGTGGAAGGTAAGTTTGAGCCTAGTCATATGTTCAAGTAACCACAACCTTGGTCCATATCATGTTTTTGTCACTTACTTTGAGCCTAGCCATAATCTAGTATAGTATTTGTCACTACTAGATCCATAACCATAAACTTGATCCATATCATGTTTTTGTTTATTTGTTATTGCAGAAGTTCATGAACCGTTGTCGCAAGCTAGTGAGCATGCTTGCGTGCGCTAGCTCGGCTGATGTGCATGTTCCTGGACCGTCGACATGTACTGTCGCTTCATCGAGCCATGTCGGCGGAGGTTCCTCTAGCCATGCCGCCTCGTCGTCTCACATTGTTGAGAAGGACAAGGAAGACGAGGAATAAGAGGATGAGGAGCAAGCCGAGGGAGAAAAGGAAGAGGGTGGTGAGGAGGAGTACAACGAGGATGACGAACCTCCATCCACTCAGCCAACCCAGGACAAAAGGGGGAAACAACCAAAAAAGCAATGGAAGAGTCCATCCCCGTTTCAGCATCCTTGTCACGTAACAACAACGAGCGCATCGCCAAGCGGGGAGGAAGACTAAGTGATAGAACTATTTGCTTTGTGTTGAGCTGTGAACGAGAACTTGTTGGCTATGTTGAACTACTTGCTATCGTCCATTTTCTAAACTATTTGCTATGTTGGACATGTAAACCTATTTGCTATGTTTGATATGTTAAACCATCCTTTATTTCGATGTGTGATGCATATTATGATGTGTGAGATCCTAATTTTGATTTGCAAACTATATTATACCGTGTGATGAAATTTTTGAATTGAATGATCAAGTTTTGTTCAAAGAAAATCAAAATTTAAATGGGACAGAGCCCTACCGCCATAGTCCGTGGCGGTAGGGTTGTACACCCTACCGCAAAAAAATATGAAGTTTTGGATACAGTACCTATACCCCCTACCGCCGAGGTCGACGGCGGTAGGGTTGCATTGCCTACCGCTAGGCTTGTTGGCGGTAGGGTTGCACTGCCTACCGCATAAAATTTTCCCTCCCTAGCAACAGTACGGGTTTTCAGGTTTTTTTAGGGGATGGGGGAGGGGGTTCCACCATACCGCCAGACTCGTTGGCGGTAGGGTTTACCAAGCTACCGCCAGACTCATTGGCGGTAGGTCGTTAAGCCACGTCAGCCACACCCAACGGCCGCCATCGACTGCCGTTAACCCTACCGCCAGGGCCCCTGGCGGTTGGCAGTTATACCCTACCGCCAGGGCCCCCGGCGGTTGGCAGTTATACCCCACCGCCATCGACCCCGGCGGTAGGAAAAGGATCAGATCCAGATTTTTTTTTTTCAAACCAGAGTCAAATCTTGTTTAACTTTCCCAAATGGGTCAAAACACAGAATTTGGCGCCGGCTGGCAGCAAACCGAATCCGGCAGTACTCTCTGTCTCTGCCGCTAATCGCAATGATTTTCACAGTAGGGTCTTGGCCTCTTCCGCTGATCCTCATCTACAATGCCGACTATTTAGTGCCACGGCAGCAGGGTGGGGAAACACAACAGACGCCGTCGTTGGCCCTAGCAACTCACTCACAAGCCCACCTTTGCCCACTCTTCTCCAAGCCCCGGAGGTAAAGAACTGTGGCGACCCAAAAACCCTCATTTTTCTCTCCCTCCTTCTTCTTCCTCATTAAGCAGCGCTTTCTATCGTGTGAGTGAGATCCGGGAATTTCGTTGTGGTTCCTCTGCTCCCGGATTCTGCTCTGCTTCTTGGTAGGGAGGGTGCGATCTTGACGACCCAAGCGCATCGATCTCCTCCTCTGTTTTTGTTTTTTTTGTTTTTCGTTTTCCGTTTTGTGTTCTTGTTCTCCCTCTCTGCTTCTTCGTTTGATGTAGTAGTCTCTAGTGCCGAGTCTTTGCGCGTCGTCGAGGTCCTCAACCCGCACCACCTCTCTCGCGCAATTTCCCCCTTGATTCTTTCTTCTTGTTCCGTTGCCTTTACCCTCTGTCTTTTTTTTTCTTTGAAAAAAAAACCCTAATGTCGAGGATGGATTTTCCTCTGTTTTTCTCCACACGCTGTCTTTTTCTCCAAAGTCTAGTCGTCCTCGATCTCTATCCACTGCAACTTCCTCGTAATTATATAAAAAACTAAAAAGAATTGGAAGTTACTGCGGTTTAGTCATTTGGATAGGTGCTTGTACTAGTTGCTCCCAGATATCTCTCTCTCGTTGGAGTGTAGCACCCACCAAATCTTACCCGGGTGTCTTTTCCCTAGGTTTCTCCTTACATAATCAATTAACAACTTTTTCATGGGTGCTTGCTGCCGAAATTGCTGAACTTTTTGTGTGGTATGAGTAGGATCATAGAATTTCTGCAAATTGCCTGTCAAATCAAATTATAATGATAGCAAGAAACACTGTTGCAGTCTTTACTATCTTGTCAATGTCCAACTAACTGTTCCTGTACGCTATTGTCTGCTGATTTGCAAAGAGCGTATACCCATTATGCATCCAAAATGTTTAAGACTCAAACATGCAAGTGGGGCTTTAGTCAATGCTTAGGGTCATGTAGGCACTCCCTCATTGGTTCTGGTTTATGTCCTTCCTTATATATACCTCTTCCCTGCCTCATTAATCACTCCACCCTGTCATTTGAACCTATCCTGGTACGAGCCCAAGCATTCTTTCTTGTCATACTTGCATTCTTCTATTGTTGCTTTGCAATAAACATGTTATCAAGAATTACTTCTAGATTCGATATTGTTCTATATGATGTGGTTAATATTGTTAGTTTTTTGGCTTTCTTGTTTTCCGGAGTTCTAGCCAAAGCTCTTATAGTTAGTCATGTCTGAAGCCTTGTAATGATTATGAACAAATAGTTGCTATTTTTCGTGTGTGGTGGGAGTGGGACCATAGAATTGTCACCGACTGCACGTTAATCGATTGGAATAAAAAATGATTGCAAGAAGCAGAGTTGCAGTCTTTAGCATCCTACCATTGTCTAATCTACCTGTTCTGTACGCAGTTGTCTCCTTTACAAATAGCCTAAGCCATTAAAAGTGATTCATATGTTCTTAAGTTAGCTCGAATGCCCAAGTGGGCGATTAGTGAATTGCTTAGAATGCGTATACGCTTGCTGATTGGTCTCATTGGTCTCCATCCAAGTGGATACAGATAACAATGGGATAATTGAACAGGCTGTAGACCTGTAGGGCACCCTTGCTTATAAGGCGCATTGCAGATGCCTGCCTTCCTTGTAAAGATCCACCCTGTTTCTAATTTGGCCCTATCCTTTTACCAGCTGAGCATTTCACTTTTGCCTTGCCAATTTAAATTTCGACTCAGGCATGTTCTGTTGCATTCTTCCATTGATTGTTAGTATTGTTTTCAAGAATTGTTAGTTCTTTTGCTGTCCTGCTCTTGTGGCGTTCTACAGAAAGCTCTTATAGTTATATGTGTTCAGCTCTGCAGCCTTGTAATTTTGTACAAACGAATTAAATCATTTTGCTCTAGAATACTTTTTTGTGGCTTCAAGTAAGTTGGAGATCTCAGTTTTGTTCACTGAGAAGATGAAAATCAAGCATCAGTAAAGCTGGATTTAGAGTAAATAGCTTTCTTTGGGTATATCTCTAGGTGTTTAGAGGCACAACTGTTTGTTTTGTTGGTCGATATGAGCATCATGCAACTTCTGAATGAGTTTATAAGGTGTTTGACTTTCTGCCTATCTTGAGTCTAGGGATACTTGTTGATTTAATAATGTGTGAAAATTTGGACGGAAGCATTTATCATCATGTAGTTGCTATTGGTGATTTACTTTTGGAAAAAAGAGTTAATGGTATTATGCATACCATCATTGTAGACATCTTTCTTATTACTTTGTTGATCTTATGATATATGAAATATCCAGGTGCTACCGGAAGTGATCGGAAGCCTGCAGTATGGGCAATCTGTGCTGCTGTGTTCAAGTTGATCAGTCTACCGTGGCCATCAGAGAGCAGTTTGGGAAGTTTGACAGTGTGCTTGAGCCAGGATGCCACTGCCTGCCTTGGATCTTTGGGAAACGTGTAGTTGGCCATCTCACACTCAGGTTGCAGCAGCTGGATGTGCGCTGTGAAACTAAGACAAAGGTTTATCACTTTATCTTAACACCCAGTTACAAAATGGATGCTTAGATGTCTTTTATTTCTAAAGAAAATGGTGCCAGCGTTTTTGTCCCAACAGAAATTTCAAAGCTTAATGTTGCATCTTATAGTAGGTCTTTGCGGGCTGTAAATCACATGAATCCCTGTTTGAAGAAACAATGCTTTTCCTGTTACCTTCTATGTAAAATGAACGGCACTGAAAGTTGAATATAAAATTATATTGGTAGTTAGTTACTCCCTGCAACTTCTAAATTTTAGCATTTTGGTTTGCCATCTGGATATAATCCTAAAGTGACTGCCACATGAGATTAAGAAACGTTCCCGTATAACTATACTTACTAATTATTAATCCTTTAGTGACCTAATTAAGTATCCAAAAGCCACATTGCCATTGATACTGTGTTCTGTATTTTCTTC
Organism: Elymus sibiricus; assembly: GCA_039707655.1. Lineage (NCBI taxonomy): Eukaryota > Viridiplantae > Streptophyta > Magnoliopsida > Poales > Poaceae > Elymus > Elymus sibiricus. The sequence continues at coordinate 268,949,756 of CM077672.1, read as the reverse complement.
TGCTATTAAGAATTATCGTGATGTTGCTAACATGTGAAGTTCTACAGGACAATGTGTTTGTCACTGTTGTTGCATCGATTCAGTACCGACCTCTGGCTGGCAAAGAAAGCGACGCATACTACAAACTGACCAACACAAGATCCCAGATTCAGGCCTATGTTTTTGATGGTAGGATTTCTTGGAATAAGTGAAGATTTCTATATGCTGTTTCAGTATCTTAGTATATTCGTATCATCACTGATACAGCTGAATGTAATTTGTTCACCACATCCCACTATTCCTCCTTTATCCACTAATTTGGGGCACTGATTGATATCTGCAGTGATCAGGGCAAGTGTTCCAAAGCTCAACCTGGATGACGCTTTCGTGCAGAAGAACGATATAGCAAAGGCTGTGGAGGATGAACTTGAAAAGGCTATGTCGGCATATGGCTTTGAGATCGTGCAGACCCTCATTGTCGACATCGAGCCAGATGCGCATGTCAAGCAGGCGATGAATGAGATCAATGCAGGTTATTTGCTAAAGCCCTGACGTGATGAAAGTTGGACACACGGAACTACTTAAATCTGACCTCCATCATATACTGACGTTGTGATCTGATACTTGTGCCTTTTGCAGCTGCAAGGATGAGGGTGGCTGCAAACGAGAAGGCGGAGGCTGAGAAGATTGTCCAGATCAAGCGTGCCGAGGGCGAAGCAGAAGCCAAGTACCTGTCCGGCCTCGGTATCGCCCGCCAGCGCCAGGCCATTGTGGATGGCCTGAGGGACAGCGTCCTGGGCTTCTCAGTCAATGTGCCTGGCACCACTGCGAAGGACGTGATGGACATGGTGCTCATCACCCAGTACTTTGATACTATGAAAGAGGTCGGCGCGTCCTCCAAGTCCTCGGCGGTGTTCATCCCCCATGGCCCTGGTGCGGTGCGCGACATCGCCACACAGATCCGCGACGGTCTTCTTCAGGGCGAGTCTGCCTCTGACAACTAAGCAGTTTGCTTTGCCGGCATGAACTTTGAAGCTGGTGGTGGTTTGTAGCTTGCTACCTATTGCCTACAGTACTGTCTAATATGATGCATGCCGTATTATTATGACTTATATGGAACCATATGTGGATCATGGCTTAGGTCGATGTGCGGTAACAAAATCTTTAACCTATTGGGAATGCAGGATGATATAAGTGTGTTATGAAATGCTGGTGATGAACTTGATCTAATGCTTTTGCCTCGTTTATTTTGCCTTATAGTGCTGTCAGTTGCATGTAAAATGCTGGTTTAAGGTTACATATTTTTCATGGGCGATTTCTTTTGAGACGCCTTTCCTGTTTTGCAAGGGAATGTGAAGATGAATGTTTATTCATGATTTACTGGAATTCAATGTGAAGATGTAGTGTTGGGAGTAGTAGAATATAGCAATATAACGATGAACTAGAAACATGTAGCATGGTAAATCTCAAAATGTTCAGCCTTGAGATGAATCAAATAGATAATTTTCTTTCAAATAGTTGAGCTTCAAGTCCTTGTTGCGGAAGGGTAGCACGAGTTGGTTTGCAGCTGCGTTGTAGCTTCGAGTCCATGTTTCGTTGACGAACACCCAGATATCAACCTGTGCGTGCTCTAGGATGTCAGTGGCCGCCATGGCAAGCTTGCCAGCGATAGTAGTATGATGGTCCTCCTTGATCCAGCGGAAGGCCTCAATTGTCAGTGTCAAACACGATCATTGTTGCTGTCCGGCTCAAGTGCATGATGTGGTCGCCAATACAGGCTATCCTAGAGAATGACAGGGGGTTGTGTGCGGAGAGATTGGCAAAATAAAATTGGTACCTAACCAATTTGTAGCCAATTTTTTTGGCACCAAACCAAGCAGGGTGATCATCTCAAAAGAGGATGTTCCGTTGACGACAAAAAAATAATGTTGGCGGCACTTTTAAATCTGGATATTTTATGGGAGCCACGGGTGTTGTTGCTCGTAACCATGAAGAAGGGATGTTGCTAATGGAAGCACATACTATCGCTTAACGAATATTGCTGAAAATCCTAAAATAAATTCAGAAAAATGTGTACACTCATGTCAAGTCTAGGACTTGAGGCCGAGCGGGTAGGTTCCACCACAAGGAACCTAGTTATTTGAGCTATGCTCAGTTCGCAGGTGCTCGTTGAACTTTGAGATGAAGGAAACTTTCAACGTTTTCAAGTGGTGGCCATCTTAGCTGATATTACGGAACTTAGCAATAATTTTATTTGTTTAAACTTCAACTTTGTACATACATGTGGCAATGTTGCCGCTGATTTCTGTGCAAAGTACTCGGTGGATCGTGGACAAAATGCGTGGAAGCACAATGCACTCGGGATTCTCCATAATTGCCTATAATCTGATAGTAATCCTACTGCTATGGAATGAGAATGCTCATTTAACTGCAAAAAAGATGGAGTATCTCACTGTGCCATTACCTTTCTAATTCAGTAGGATCACGGTAAGAGTAACCACATCATGGTTGAGATGGATCATGGATGTGCTCGAGGCTGGCCCAACTTTAAGAGTACAACTGTACAAGATAACCACATCACGGTTGGTACACGGGCGTAGAGCCAGGTATGGAAGTAGATCAGTGACACACCCTTACATGAGCTCTCTATGTGCAACATGCTCTCACACTCGCGATGCTCAGGTGTCGGGACGACGTTGCTGAATCATAGAAGTTAGTATGCATGATGGGCAGCGAGATCGAGCACCTGGAGCTTTAAATGGGCGGAGTACCGAAAAAAAAGATTTTGGACTCTTGCCCATGAAGAAATAGTAGCATTTGAAACTAGAAAGATTTACTTTGGATAGTAAATCCCCAAGGAAGGGCTATAATCCAAACAAAGGACGAGCTAGCGGATAGTTCGAATTTCGACGATTAGGGAGGGGAATGAAACACTTGTCTTTCACAATCAAATCGTTTATTTTTATGTTTAGGACACGCAAAGTGAGAGCGAAACTCGCTATGAGGAGAAGACTCGGCAAGAGAGGTTTGAACAATAGGAACTGCTGTCTAGCAGGCCTCCAGCCCGACCTCTAGAAAGCCTCGCTCAACGTCCAGCCTATAGAATAAGAGGGGTGTGGGAGCGGAGGCGAACGTAGTCATGGCAACACTTCGAGATAAGTTGATTGCGAAGCACGCCAGCGACTGAGAGGCATCAAAGGATCTCATTGACGAGGCCATCGGGGAGTTATGTGACGCTCCGTTGGCCACCATGTGGGATGACAGTTACTGTTATGTGTGATTGTGATGGAATGAAGATGGGAGGTTTGTTTTCTTTGGATTTGGGACCTAGATGGAATGCTTGAACTCAGTCGCAAGACATCGTCGGTGCGATGTGGTCTGCAAGACCGGCTTGAAAGGCTAGTGTAGGCCGAGCCACGACGCCTATATGCATGGATTCGAACCGTAGACCTTCTCGGTAAACCAGATCAAACGGATTATTATCGAAATGATTCGAACTGTCTCAACATGCATTTCTTTTTTGCATTGGGCTCTTTCATAAACTGGTTTAAAGATCAGTTAGTCCACCATAGTTTTTCTTTACGGAAAGATAATGAGATGGCTCCCTGTGTGCTCTGATTGATTTTTTGTATTATTATCTATCTAGGAGCAATACCAAAGTGTTTCAAAGGAGTATTAGCAGTCTAAACGTTGGGAAAAATAACGTTAATAAATTTCATACCAGACTTTTATACTTAATTAAAAATTGAAAATACTTTAGTATTAAATGATACAATCTTAATGAACACAATTTTCTATACTTAGCAACCATCGCTAACCACATAACAATGTTGTTAAAAATAGTTGTAGTTTTCTTGTTATACGGTTCATCTGTATCACTGGAATTTTATTGTGCTAATTCAAACTATATGTTGTAACAAAAGTTCTCTACAAATTAAATTTTAAAAGTTACATAAATTATATAGTGTATACATTTATATTTGTATGTATGCGCATATGTTCATGTATATTTTAATATCATTAAATATCATGACATGACAGAAATTTTGAAAGCGCATACTCTAACAACTATCTTAATAGTAGTTTCTAGTATATTATTGGTTAAGATATTTATAGGAAGTTCGTATCAAATGTAAGATGATAACATGTGCATGTTTTGTACTTGTTTTTAAAATAGCATCGTTATTGTAACCAAAGGTTTTCATCTTGTTATCCATGTGCTTTAATCTTCGTGAGCACATCCATTTTAGGCATATGTAATACAGATTATAGGCAATCTAGATTAATTTATATCCAATCCAAGTGCCTAGGTTATCCAACCTAGAATCCAATTTTGTCATATCATCTAATCTAGAAAGATCACATTTGCATTGCCCCAAAAAATGTTTGTTTCCCCTAAATTACTTTAGTTAGGTAATAATCCAACCATCCACCAATTTCTATGATCATTTATTAAGTTTGTGAATTTCTTACATGTTTATCGATCATAATAAATCCCAGGTGACATCAAAGAGTTCGACTTGTAAATCTATTGAACCCTTTATCAAGACCATTGCACATGTTATGTTCTAGCTAAATCCTAGTTATTTCACAAAATTAATTTTCTATACCAAGATCACCATCAATTTCACTTCAAATTTGGACCACAACTTGATATTACAATTACAATACTATACACTAAGGCCTTGTACAATGCAAGGTACTTAGTAAAATAAACAGAATTTTCCTTAAGCACCAGAGATTAGCAGCGGTGCCAAAGATGAGTTTTTGGCCGGTCAATGTCTCGGGGTCAATGATGACATGTTTATCAGTGACCGACTGAAAATAGGTCGGCTTATTTTTTTACAATTGAGACTTGTGATTGAACATGGGCCCATGACAGTTTTAGTAAAATTTTGTACAGGCCGATGGCAATTTTTTGAAAAATAAAGACCTAATACATATGTTTCTAAAAACATGCCATGTTCTTCGAAAACTTGGCAGAAATCGTACAATGATGTAGGATTTTTAGTTGTCTAAATTTTCCATGATGACAAACTTCATGAATCGACAAACTTCATGGCTACTCTTTTTTTGGGTGAAAGTGTTGGCAAAAAATAGTTTGTCATGCTTGGCAAATCTGGGGTTTCATGGATGGCAACTTAGGTTCACAACATAGCTAAAATTTTCATGTCTTAAGTTATGGCAAAACTTAGTTTCCCATGCATGGCATTTTTTTTACAAACAATTGTCATGGCAATTTTTACAGACAATTGCCATGACATATTTTAGAGTATAATGGCACATATCGTGTACGCATCATTTCAGTTTTTATACACATTTGCGATGCTCTGTTTTATCAACATCCATGGCAAGTAGTTGCTCAACATCTGAATAGTTACCACGGCAAAAACTGAAGATCCTTTTTGCCAAGCCACCTTAAGTTTTCTAATACATTTATAAGTCATGTCACGACAAACTTTCTAAAGACGTTTCTGTCAAGGCATCTTAATTTGTATTCGGTCTATGTTCAATTACATGGCAACTTTACATTTCTTTTTTAGCTACAAACTAGCCACGGCAAACTTTCTGATGTTTCTGACATGGCAACTTTATGTTTTAGTAACTTTTCTCATGGCAAATCCTATATTCTTAAAAAGTTCATCCCAATTCTCTCAACATGCAAAGTGTCCACCTCAACATCCCCACTAAGCCATGTATTTACGTCTTCTCTCTCAGTAAGTCATGCATGCATTAAACTTATAAATTACAATTATTTTTTGCATTAGTCTATGCATGTAACGCTACCACATCATACATGCATGTTAGTCATCATTCACATTTTTTATGACATTTTTATATGTAATTCAAAAGATTTTTTTCTCTTTTTAGACACTTTTTTTAATTGTTTTAAGCTTACATTTTCTTTTCATTAGACTTAGTTATTATTTAGCAACTATTTATGCTTTTTTTAACAAAGTTACCGCAGCAACGCGTGGGGCATTATCTAGTTTATTGTATTGACGATGGCAAACTCATTGCATTGACTGTGGCATTTTTATTATTTAGACTATGGCATTTTTATTATTTAAACAATGGAAATTTTATTAATTAGACCATGGTAGTTTTAGTGTAGGTAGCATGGTATTTTTATTATTCAGAGGATGATATTTTTGTTCTTTAAACGATGAAAGTTTTCTTATTTTAGACATGGCATTTTTTTATTTAGACCGTAGCAAATCTTTAGGCAGAAATAACATGCTCTCCTTTTTGAAAACTGCCATGCCTTTTGTTAATATTTGTCAAAGCCATTTAATGATCGTCACCATTCCAATTTAGAATACTAATTTGGTTGTGATGGCAATTTTTGCATAGGTTTTTTTCTTCCCAAATGTTATCTAACACATGGTAATTCGTCTAATATGTTTATCTAGTGGTCAATGGCATTCGTGAACAAATTTGTTTTCTCTATAACATGGCAACTTTATATTTTATTTTTTTAAAGGTCACACGGGAATTCAGAACTTTATATTTCCCAACACATGACAAGTTGTAGGGAATATTTGTAATGGTCACACGGGAATTCAGAACTTTATGTTTCCCAACACATGACAAGTTGTAGGGAATATTTGTAATGGTCACCTGGCAATTCTATGAACTATGTTTTCATATTCGTGGATTTTTTTTTTGAAACAGAAGTATATTTGTCTCATGGGCAATTCTTTTAAACAGTTTTTGATTTCTAAATCATGGCAATTCTTGAAAGAAAATATACTGTCATGGCACCTTATCATATATGGCCATGTACATATAGAGCGTCATGGCAAGTATTTTAAATGCATCATGGCAAATATACAGAATTACGACCTTTTTTTTTGTTCTTGGGCACATTCCGGGACAATTTTATTGGACATGCATGCCATTGAAAAATTACTGAACTTACCACGGCATTTTTTTTTCATTTTAAAAAGTGTGATAATTTTTTATTATCATGCCAATTTTTGTTTTAATTGCATGCCAATTTTATTAGTTCGCCCGTGGCAAGTTTGTATGCACAATTTTTATGTTATTTTTTATGTTGTGAAAAATAAAATATAAGCCATGGCAAATTTATTATCTAGATCATGGTAAATTTATTTTTAATGTCATGGCAATTTTATTTATTTTCAATCACAGCAATTTGTTAGTGTGATTGTTATGTTATGATGACAGAAAAATAGAGGATGGCCATTATGTTATGTTATTAAGAGCACGACAATTTCTTTTAAATGGCATGGCAATTTTTATTTTCTCGACCATCACAATGATTTATTTTATACATTTTCAATTTTGCCTCATTTTTATCGAAAACCAGATTTTTATTTCCTTTTTGAGACCATGGCAAGTTTATTAATTATATTGTGTACATTTTTATTTTTAAGAGCATGGCATTTTATATTATCTAGATCATGGTAATTTTATTTTTAATGGCATGGCAATTTTTATTTATGTTCGACCATTGGCAGAATAAAACTTGCACTTTCTTGGATTTGTTTATAACTGGACGCTAGCTCGTCGAGTATAATTTCCGTTCTACTCACTTTGTTGCTCGAGCCATTGAGTTTCACGATGAGTTTCAGTAGCATGCAACAATAGCTAGTCTCTGTAGTTAGTCGCTGCTGAAAATTACTTTCAATTTGCTTCGGTTCGTTTCAGTTCTCTGCACCTATAAAAACAACTCGTCTCAAATCAAATGTCTGATGCTAACCTATTATTGATTTTTCCTTCTAAAACATGATATATTAACATATTCGTGGAACTCCCTACGACACCTGTAATAATGGTCTTATTCCGGTCCTCTCTCTAATAGCTAAGCGGCATTCAGTATGGGCGGATCGGAGTAAGGACAGGAGAGCCACCCTTTGGAGACGTAGCGGTACGTGGCCTCCGTGAAGTGAGTCCCGTCCCAGCTCACGAACGCCGAGGGATCCTTGCAGGCGGCCACCCCCGGTTGGCTGCACACGGCGCTGACGTTCCAGTTGTACTTCCCGCCGCCTCCGCAGCAGGCCCGTAGAACGTCGCCGCCGGCCACTCCTGCATGCAGATTGGTCGCAAAATTTCAGAAAACTCATGCACATGCACATGCAACCCATGCACGTACGCAGAACTTCCGGGGAGCGTCGTTTTGGCTCCCGAGTCCACTTGCTCCCGCTATCCTGGTCGTCCAGCAGACCTGTGGGATCTGTGCCAGCAATTATTGAATTGGATATACAGGGACAGAATAACAGGAGAATACTCCTGTACGAATTGTGTCAGACGACGGCTGGAGACAACGTGGAGGCGCCGTTAACTGTGGAAAACGCGGTCTCGTTTGTGCCCAGCTCGTGCCGTGTGCATTCTGTTCATCCATGGCGTGACCTGGACCCACAGGTCAGAGCTTAGTAAACTGAAATGCATCCCCAGCCACAAGCGTTCTGTACTGTTCAAGGGAAAGGGGATCGAGTGAGATACAGAGCCGGTGTGCGGCGGCGGCGATGCGTCGTGTGTGCAGCTACATCTAAAAATCAAATCTGCGGCAGTGGGCAGCGTTTTAGAGCTGGCGAAGCATGGCGATGGATTTCCCCGTCTCTCTGGTGGACAGGTAAAAGAATCCATTGCTGCGTACAGAAGTTCGTTCTTCCCCATTTTGCTATGAAGCATGCGCAAGGTCTGACGGCTACTTGTGGATCCTCGCAGGCTGCCTATCTTCCCGGATGAAGCCTGCAGCGCGGCGGCGCTGATGGAGTTGGTTGGCGCGGCAGGCCGCGGGGAGGCAGAGTCCGGCAATGGATCTCGCAGGGCGGTCGTGTGTGGATTTGGGGGCAGTTCTAGGGTTCAGGCTGCGACCATGTGCTACGAGGAAGCAAGCGTTGCCGCCGGCGGCGGCGCCATATCCTGTTTCAGCGAGGGCGAGGGCGACAACGCTGAATCCATTGAACATGGATTCACTGTGCCACCTGTTGATGTGGACCGGGAGGCTGTGATTCAAGATCGAACAGAGAGTGCTGATGGAGGCTCTGCCAAATCTACTGGCAAGGTTGATCCCCAAGCACCTGGTTGGACCAAGAGGTAAACTGAAATTTCGTAGAACATCAAATTATTTTTTCTTGCCTGAGTAGGTGCGGCTGAATCATGGGCCATGAATTTTGGTAGTGTGATGTATCAAAATGTTAGGGGACCATTCTTTTTGTGTGATTAGGACAATTAGATTGGCAAAAATGAACTATAGTAAAATGGATTATGGTGAGAGAAATGAAAAAAAGTACTTGTGTTTTTGCTGTGATTCAGTTGAACTGGTTAGTTGTCAGAGGATGAACAAATGCAGTATTAGTTTCTGGCCATGCGTTTTTTTTTTGCATGAGACAGGGTTAGGGCCGGTAATCAGCCACCCGATAGGGCTCCCTATCCTGAAAGAGTCGGCGCCCTCGAATAGACAATTAGGGGGTATGCAGATAAATTGGGAGAGCATGTAGTTGAGCCTACGATCAGTTTAACTTTTGATTCATTGGGCGAAGCTTATGATTTTTACAACCTGTGCTCGTGGGAGCATGGTTTTGGCATAAGATATGGAAAGAGTAGGCTGAATGCAGAGAAGACAAAATGTATGCAGGAAGTCGTTTGCGGCTGCCCTGTAAGTTTTCTTCTTGGAAGAGCTTCAGATTTGTTTGGAAAAACAATAGCTTTTTTCACTGTGTAGGCTGTAAAAATGTGTTGATTGCAGCTTATGTTTTCAATTTTTTGCAGGGGAAACCTATAAAAGAGAACAGCAGGTCATGCCGTTGTGAGTGCCCAGCAATGATCCGCCTGGATGCCCGATGCACATGTTTGTGAGGCACTACATGAGGTTGCAATTTTCTTGAGATTCAGAAGAAAGCTATGAAGAGAAGAGGACAAGAACAGTGAGTGATCAGATCTCTAGCCTACATCCGCAGCAAACTGTAATCTGGGCACTAACTGATCTTTTCCTGTAGAGTGGTGTTGTGGTGAAGTGCAACATGTCAATAGAGAGGCACGCGAGCAAGATTTACACGAGGGCAATGTTGGACCAGTTCGGCGAGCTGGTGTACAAGGCCAACGCATACAGGATTGAAGAGGTTGAGAAGCTGAAGCTGTACAAAGCGGTGCACACTCAAGCAGAGAGGTGGGAGAAATGGGCCAGGGGTGTATATGATGAAAAGATCCTGGACGATGGGGACAAGTTCGAGTGTGAGTGTGGGCTGTTCGAGCATATAGGGATGCCGTGCAGCCACATGTTGAAGGTATGTTTTCCCAGACTCGGCAACAATTAATACATGTGGTATGTGTCCTGCTATTACCTTCATGAACATGAATACCCGCCTGGTACAGGTCATGGACATTTTTGGTTATACGGAGATACCCCAGCAATTGATCGTGAAGAGGTGGACAAGGGACGCGAGGGATATACTTCCAGCACACCTGCAAATATACCAACGAGATCATGTTGGTAGCAGGACAATGACACATCGCGACACGGCGCTCTATGTCCATGCAATGGAGCTAGTACGTCTCGGTGATGCATGCGTCGAGTCTTACCAGAAAGGAATGCAGATAATTAAGGACGGGATTGCTTCACTGTCTGAATTTAAGGATAGGAGAGACGGTTTAGGTTTGGAAGACCGCCCCACAATTTAAGGACAGATAATTAAGGACGGGATTGCTTCACTGTCTGCAATTCCCGACCCGCAAGAAGAAATGAGAGAGGTTGTCTGCAATTCCCGACCCGCAAGGAGCACAAGTTGAAACTTTGGCTAGTTTGGGTGCACCCGAAAAGAAGAGGAACGCGGGACGACCAACAAATAGTCGTGAAAAGGCACCGTACAAGGAGTTGAGTAAGCAAACGCGGTTTTGCAGCATTTGCAGAGGAAAATGGCATAAGAAGACGACCTGCCCAGAGAACGGTGATTTGCCGAAGCAACCAAGGAAGGAAGCGAAAGTGTAGCAACTGTGGTGTGGCTGGTCACAGGAAGAATACCTGCACCAACCCTGAGGGGGTCAAGCTGTAAACAGCACCTGCAAACAACAGCTAGAGGCAGTAGATGAGAACTAATATTCCTATTTTTTCCAATCATTTATTTGGCAGTGAAAATGTAGCACCGTTCCTGTTAACTCAACCGCCCCTGGTGTGTGTTGAATGTTCACTGTGCATGTAAAACCATAGGAAAATTCATCCATTGCCTGTTCTTGTATAATTTTAGATGTTGCCCATCACATAAACAGCTTAGGGGCGTGGTTGTAAAAGTACTCAGTCTTGAAGGGTGTGGCCGTAGTATTTCCTGCAGTGCAAGCCAGGTGAGCGTGGACAGTTTCGAAATTCGAATTTTGAAACAGGCTTGGTGGTGGGGTGCAGGCGCGAGTAGTACCAACAAGAGTGAGAGTGGAGTTGTGAATTGGTCGAGAACGCCCTCCATCAGCTGGCCAAGCTCAGGCGTGCTAACCTCAGGCTTGGTGTGGAAGGCTGACAGCGATGCTTTCTACTATCAGGGATGTGTGCATGGGTAGTTTGTTTTTATGTAGAGTAATTATCTTGTGCCAGTTGATACACCCACTGATCGTTGGTGGAATTAGTGCGAGGGCTCGGCTGATGGTGGTGTCAGTCATGGGCTGGAAGCTACTAGCGCTATCCGAGCACCAGATCTGCCAGCGAACCAAGAAGTACTTGTCCTGGAGCAGCAAGATTCGGATGATGTGAGAATGGATTAACCAGCTAATCTATTTTATTTATTAGGAAAATAATATGGCCACGTTGCGCTAATCGGAAAGGAGTTGTATATGCAGGTTCCGCCGCCGCCGGAGTTTGATCTGTTCGTCGGCCAGGAGGAGGCACACCCTGCTGCAAATACTTCCGTCGTCGTCTTGAGGTGTGGTCCAGATCCGTCGTCGTCTGGTACACCTCCGTCGCCTCCCATCTGGACCCGTCGCCCGTCAGGTAGCCACGTCGTTATTCCGTCCCTGGATGTGGGCCATGGCTGGACTATTTTCGAGTGAATACGCCAGCAAATACTTTGCAACGCACAGATCACCAGGTGCATGTGTGGTCCAGATTCCGGGATCATCTGGACCCAGGAGCCAAATTGCATTTCCGGAACTTCCGGGCCTTTCTTTTCTTTTTCTTACGTACCGAATCGGCCGGGGTTTTGGAGGATCTCGATGATCGGGCTGTAGAAGTCAGCCTTGATGACCTTGGCATGCGCGTACTTGCCCCTCAGACCGCCGATGGCATCACGGAGCTCGGTGTTGTGGTACGTGGCCACGCGGTTGACGTCGCTTAGGCAGCCGATCCGGTCGAACTCCTTCGCCTTGTTGAGCCTCACGCGGGTCGCCAGCAGGGACGGCGAGCACCCGATCGGCGGGATCCCCGGCAAGACCACGTAAGTTGCGCCGCCTTTGATGAGCACCTGTGCACCAAGGTAAGCAGACCAGTTTAGCGTCCTAACGTTATTACAGTGCAAAAAGGGTGTGCTATGTACAAAATAAATCTAAACCAAAACTAAGGTAACTGCACAACGTATGTATACCTCCGCGGCATTGGCAATATTTTGCACAACTTGAGGTACATAAGACCTCACTTCGCTCTCGGCCTTCCCCGCACCCCATGCCAGGTTGTAGTCGTTCACCCCAAACCCCCCGACGAAGAAGAGGGTTTTATTGAAGCATTCATTTGGTCCTGTACGTACGTATCAAGCAGTTTCTCAGTATGTATATAACAGCCAAGAATTATATATGCAATGTGACGGCTAGACAAGGTAGCGTGTCGCAGACCTGCCGTCTTGCAGAACGCTGGCTTGAGTTTCTCGAACCAGTCCAGCGGCACATTCAGAGAACTGTTCAGAAGCTTGAAATTAACCACTTTGTTCCTCTCGAAGAAGTCGACGTTGATCGACGTCGCGCCGCTGACGGCGAAATTGACGCCCTTGGAGACGTCTGGGTTATTCTGCAGGGAGGGTCGAAGAAGCGGGAGACCAAACTGCTCGGCTGATTCGGAACCAAGAAAGAACATACACTCAAACTCACAAAAAAAAAAGGTACGTGCTCAAATATTTAAATTCCATCTAATCAAATCTTGAGCAAAGTTTCAACTTACCGATGAAATCGATGGTGACTCTCCCGTTGCTGAAGCGGCCACTGGGGTGGCCAAAGAAGGTCTTGCCGTAAGGAGGCTTGTTGTTGAACACAGGCACATCCGGAGTAGCCAAGATCACCAGGTTGCCGGTGTCGGTGTTGGAGTCGCCGAGGGTAAACAAGGAGGTGAAGTTAGGCCTGTCGGCGCTCACGCCGTGGAGACACAAGAGGACGAGAAGGGAGACTACAAGCGTAAGCTCCATGGCTGCGAAAACGTGGATTGCTGAAGAAAATCAGTGGCACCCGAGGGCTAGTTATAGTGGACGCTGCCCTGCTGATATGGAGTTACCATGCGTGTTTTCAGGAAACAGTCAATGGAGTTACCATGTTTTTCCTTTGGGAAACCAATGGAGTTACCATGTTAATTAAGGTAGGAGCTCCTAAATTGATACGAGCCGATCCGATGGCTAACAATAGAGCACCACTCTTTAGGAGGTACTAATTGAATAAGATTGAGCAAGGATTTTGCTCTTCTACACAGACTGTATAATTGCTCGCACAATATTTTGTACGCAATCACCGTGATTACATGACAAATATGGACTTTAGCTGCCAAATGAATCAGCACTTACTTATAATAAAACAAAAATTATTTGATTTACCAAAGAAGACATGATTTCATTTGGTAAACCAATAAGACGTGTGCGGTTTTCAACGAAAACCAGTGAAAGAAAACCAAAGGTGGGAGAAAAAAAAAGTTAAAACAGAGAAGGGGAGCAGAGGACATACATAGTGGGGGTTGGACACTCACTACCATCAACCTAATAGCAATTTTTTATGTCTGTAAGAATTGCACCAGTACAGAGCACCTTTTACTTCTAAGATATCATGAACTATAGATAAAAAAAATCATTCTGAGCGAGTACATAAGAGCGGTCCACTTTTTGTAATCGGTTTTAGGGAAGACCGAAGATCTTTCGCCGGAAAAACTCCGAAGAGAAAGAAGTCTCATTAATCTCTTCATGCTCATTTCTCGCAAAAAAAAATCTCTTCATGCTCGTTCCAATTTCGTAGTATCTTTAGGCCAAAGAAAAACCAGCTTCATGGCACGATTGCGAGGAATGCCGTTTTAGGGCATCTTCAGCGGACCCTCAAACCTTCCGCAAGCGTCCGGACAGCCATCCTACGACATCCCGTATCGGTCCGCGGACCAGTTCGGAAGTCCGTTTTTCCGCAAACCGGAAGCAACTTAGGGGAGCTTTGTGAGAGTTTGGACACCATCCATGTAGGACTCCGACACCCCCGGTCCATCCAAAATCCCACCCGAAACCCCACCCGGACCTCGTTTCTCCATCCTTCCCTCTTTCTCTGCATCCGCTTTCATTCTCGCTGATGCAGCCGCTCTACTAGCCTGGCCGCCCGCCAAGTCCTTCCCGGAATTCCGCGACCTCCACCGCTACACCCGGCCTCCATGCCGCTTGTCCTCCGCCGCTGGTCCACACTTCTCGTTCGTCCGTTGCACGGGTATCACCCGCCCCTATGGTAGTCACCACGCCCGACAAGTGTTTGGTGAAATGCTCGTACCAAAATTTGTGTCCCTTCTTTGAAGCAATCGATTCGGACATGGAGTACATATGCGAGGACTACACGGATGAAACGGTGATGATGCAGGCGGTCCTTGTAGACACGGTGCATGTGGAAGAGCATGTTCTCAATTTTAAAGGATCGATCAAGGGTCATCGAGTGCTCAATCGGAACAGGGCACGGGGCCATTTGACACTGATGGACGACTAATTTGCCCCCGATGCCCTATTCACTGACAATTTTCGCCGGCGCTTTCGGATGCGAAAAATGCCTTTGATCGCCTCTATCATGGCGTCCGGTCCTTTGTTGACTATTTCGTCTTGAATAAGGATGCCGTAGAAAGGATTGGATTCCATTGTTTGCTAGGCTGACTGAATGATGGTGTCCCGGCTAGGGGGCCTCTCATCATGTCGACTCCCGGCCTGGTGGGCCGGGTTGACGACCCCTTGTCGGTTTCGGTTTGGGCCACTTTGGGCGGCCCATGGCGATCTACAAGAAAAATCAATAATCCTTGCCGTTCAAGACAAAGACTGCTTATCCGTGGAGGACTCCTCTCCATCGACATGGACTCCTGTGATCCTAGGCCTCCGGTAAAATATATAGGGTGTGACTATATAACATCTAGATGTGAGAAAATATCTCACATCTAAGTCTCTTGTTTTGTTTGTTTTTTTTCGACTGAAGCGCGACAAAAAAAATGCAATTGACGTGTGCGCTACATAGGATTTGATCTCAGGACCTCACATAGGGAAATGACAGCTCCTACCGCTCCAACCAACAGCTGCTGTTGACAATCAGTAAACCGGAAACGTTTATGAACATAGCGCAGCGTCCAGATTAGAAAGCATGTTTGAAATTTTTTGAAACTTTTTTTTACAGATTGCGATTTTATTTTTAAATGTCCGATATTTTTGAAAACACAAACAATTTTAAAATTTGGAAAATGTATTTTTCAAATGTGAATAAACTTTATAATTCTGTTTTTTTTTAAATAAGAACAAAATTTGGTATTCCGAACAATTTCTTCTGGAACAAAATTTGAAAACATGCACACTTTTTTTAAATCCCCGGACAATTTTTAGAGAGTGGACATTTTTTGAAAAACATGAATAAATTTATTCTATTTTCATTTTAATAATAAATTTTCAATAAAAAAAATTGTTTGTACAATTTAAAAAATGTTGAAATTTTGAAATGTTCATGCATTTCAAAAATAATGTGTGTGATGTTTAAAAAAAGTATTATTCAATGGGAAAAATTGTAACATTCAAAGAAATGTTTGTGATTTTCTTTAAAAGAAACTTCACGCATTTCAAAAATATCATGACATTTTCTAAAAAAAAATATGCAATGTAAAAAAATGTTCACATAATTTTTTTTAAAAGGTTTCATTCCATTTAGAAAAATGATCAGTATGAATATGAAAAATGCTTACCATGTATTCTAAAAAATGCACGTCCCTATATTTGTAAAATTATTCATCATGTATTTAAAAAAAATCAATGTGTGTTAAAAAAATGTTCCCGTGTATACAGAAAAATATAAAATGGGTATTACAAAAGTGGACATGTATTTGTAAAAAAAAGTACAACTATATAGGGGTACTGGGTTGAGAACGAGTTGCATGCCGAGAGTGGAGATGCAACTATGTTGGGCACGAGTTGCATGTTTGGTTTGGACATGCAACTGGGTCGAGTGGGTTTACATGTTGGGGTTGGACATGGAACTAGATAGGGGTCGGGGCAAGTTGCGTGTTGAAAAACAAAGCACAAGCCTAGTTGCGAGTCAAAGGGTGGGCTTGCAACTGGGAGAACTACGAGCTGAGTTGCGAGTTGAGGATGGACTTACAACTAGAACAACTACAAAGTATCAGACCAGTTGCGAGTCAAGGGTCGACTTGCAATTGGGATAAAACAAATTATGGTTCCAGTTACGAGTCAAGGATGGATTTGCAACTAGAATGAAAGACAAAAACACAGGCCCAGTTGCGAGTCAAAGGTGGGCTTGCAACTGGAATAAAACAAATTATGTGCCTAGTTGCGAGTAGAGGGTGAACTTGTAACTAAGACAAGTATATAAAACAATGATAAGAGTTGCGAGTTGAGGGTGGACTTGCAACTGAAATAAAAAACAAAACACATCCCAATTGCGAGTCGAGAGTGGATTTGCAACTGGGACAACAACAAACTTTGGGCCCCAGTTGCGAGTCGAGGGTGGACTTGCAACTGGGACAACAACAAACTATGATCCCAGTGCGAGTCGTGGATGGACTTGCAATTAAGACAACTACGAAACAAATGAGCCCAGTTGCGAGTCAAGGGTCGACTTGCAACTGAGATGAAACAACATACGGTCCCCAGTTGCGAGTCAAGGGTGGACTTGCAACTGGGATGAAAAACAAAACACATGCATAGTTGTGAGTCAAGGGTGGGCTTGCAACTGCGAGAACTATGAGCCCAGTTGCGAGTTAAAGGTGGACTTGCAACTGGAACAACTACGAAAATATGAGTCCAGTTGCGAGTCAAGGGTTGACTTGCAACTGGGATGAAACAAACTATAGTCCCAGTTGCGAGTCAATGGTGGACTTGCAACTGGGATGAAAGACAAAACACAGGCCTAGTTGCGAGTCAAGGGTGGGCTTGCAACTGGGATGAAAGACAAAACACAGGCCTAGTTGCGAGTCAAGGGTGGACTTGCAACTGCGAGAACTATGAGCCCAGTTGCGAGTCGAAGGTCGACTTGCAACCGGGACAACTACGAAACTACGAGCCCAGTTGCGGGTTAAGGGTCGACTTGCAACTAGAATGAAAGAAACTACAGTCCCAGTTGCGAGTCAATGGTGGACTTGCAGCTGGGATGAAAGACAAAACACAGTCCCAGTTACACGTCAAGGCTGGGCTTGCAACTGGGATAAAACAAACTACGGGCCTAGTTGCGAGTCGAGAGTGGACTTGTAACTGAGGCAACTATATAAAACTATGATACGAGTTACAAGTCGAGGGTGGACTTGCAACTGAGACAACTACAAACTATGAGCCCAATTGCGGTCAATGGTGGACTTGCAACTGAGATGAAAAACAAACCATAGGCCGAGTTGTGAGTCAATAGCGAGCTTGCAATTGGGACGAAAGAAACTACGGGCCCAATTATGAGTCAAATGATGAGCCAAAGGCCTTCTCATTTTCCAACCTCTCTTGAAATCCTAACTCACTGTCCTTCCCAACAAAAATAAAATAAAACCAAATGAACTTTTTTGATGAATTTTTTTTTGAAGTGAGCGGGAAACTAATTAATTGGTGATAAGAAAAAGACGAGACGAAGAGAGAATGGAGAATGATTAAACCTCACAAATCACGCGTCTCTGTCACTACTCTCTCCCTCTCATTTGTTCCCACCAACTTCCCAAAAAAAAATGACAGTTCACACAACATATAGAATGCAACCCACACAGAGGTAAACCCGCCCACGGCCCGGACAGAAAGGGACAACATCCCATACACTATAGGGGGGGGGGGTGTCATGCGACGCGTAACATGGCACACCGCTAAAAGACACGAAACTGGCCAAAAAAAACACAAATATCTGCGTCTGAATTGTACAATTAGAAAATTAGCTGAGAGTTAACTATTTCACATCTAATAAGAATTAGTAAATCCGATGTTCAAAATTCACAGCGATCTATACGCCTTATTTTTGGTGTAGAAAAATTACCAAAAAATAAGAGAAAAAGTTACCAGAAAAAAACAAAAACAAAAAGGACAAAAAATCCATATCAAAAAAGAATAATGAGATCCTCAAAAAAATAGAATAATGAGTTGAAATGTGATGCATTTCCTTCCTTTTTCTGTAACAAGTGCGCTACCTTGAAACGAGCTCAAAATGCAAAAGAAAGCCCCCACGTACAAACATATACACTAAAAAGAAATGAACAAAAAACAGGGGGCCAAATAATGGCTGTGCACGCTACAAAAGCTACTTCAGGCAAAAAAAGAAAAAGAAAAAGGGCCACGAAAAAAGCAAGGAAAATGGGAGAATGGACCGATGCACAGATGGATAAGCTACATAGGAAAATCGTAACTTAACACGGGGACAAACCCACGTAGCCACGCACAAGACACAGTCTAGCAATCCGGACATGAAAAAAAACACAGCCCATAGAGCCCATGTAATGCATGTACACAAAGGACAACCAGCCCAGGCCTGATAAAGAGGACACAACGACACGAGTGAACACAGTGCGTGAAGATCAACAGATTTACATGAAATTTACAGAAATTGATTATATGATAGATAACTTAGATGTGAGGTAGCTATTTTACATCTAGATGTGAAATAGCAAAACTGAAATATATAAATCGGGGCTGAGCTAGTCGA
Source organism: Elymus sibiricus (assembly GCA_039707655.1). NCBI lineage: Eukaryota > Viridiplantae > Streptophyta > Magnoliopsida > Poales > Poaceae > Elymus > Elymus sibiricus. The sequence continues at coordinate 268,930,742 of CM077672.1, read as the reverse complement.
TAGAACATGATTAGACAACTAAGATCATCAGATCTAGACACAACAATCTTAGGGTAGATACTATAGGATCTGTTGTTGACTAGATGCTCACTTGTTGACGAGATACTATAGGATCTGTTGTTGACTAGATGCTCTCTTGTTGACGAGATTCTCCCTGACTTATTCTATGACTCTTCCCAGGCCAATCGCCGTGAAGAAGTTGATGGCGAATCTTGTATTCTTGGCAGAGTCAGTGGGGAAGAGGGCATCCCGGACCAGCGGGTCGTCGTCGATCATCCTGCGGCGGACCAGCCATATCCCGAGCCGCTCCAACAGCTCCTGGAAGAGCACCTTGAGGAACAACCGCGACGAAAACGTGGTGTCCTCCTCCGTCAACCAGACGCAGCCGGCAAGGACGCGGCGCCAGGAGACGGCGTTCGTCACCAGCAGGTGCGCGTAGAGCCTGGCGGGGCCCCGCACCTCGTTGGTGGCCATGCGGTGCACCGCCGTGTAGAGGCGCGCGAAGCAGGCTTCGAAGCCGGCTTGGTACGCCCGGTCGTCGGCGAGGGTGCAGAGCCACTGCGCGAGCTGGCCGTAGTGACGGGTGTACGTCCTCTGTCAGCAGCACTCGATGAGCATGATGCACACCTCCCTCTCCTGGCCGGGCCTGACCACCGACAATAGCCTGCGCCCGGCCTCCTCGACGTCCACCGTTGACATTATTGTTTGGCATATTGTCCTCCGGAGGCCCATCATGTTGATTTAGGAAACGTAGGATAGCGTAGGATTTATTCTACCTTGCCTTGTATTTTAAGATGACCATGTACTCCTATATATATGCCCACAAGGCTCAAGCAATATACATCCATTACATCAAATCATCTATATCCCTTCTAATATGGTATCAGCCTAACCGATCCAACCCTAGCCGCCGCCCGACGCTTCCGCCCCGCGCGCCGCCCTCGGGGCGGTCGGTCTCCATGACCGCCGCCGGGGGCCGCGCCGCCCGTACCTAGGGTTCGTCCGCCGGTCGTGTCGACCGACTGCCCTAGAGAGTCTTTTTCCCGAGCCCTTGCTCCGGGTTTTTCTCTCTCTCGTCGGTCGCTTTGATCGGCGACTTTTTGGTTTTCCGATCTAAGATCGGTTTGCGTCGCCCGCCGTCGCCGTCGACCCCGCGCCTCTACTCCGACATCGGCGTCGACTCCACCGGCCGCTTCCTCCTCAACCGCGCGGCAAGGCTGGACGCGCCGCCCAAGGGACGCCTTCGTGCGTCGCTGCCGGCCGCACGTCCGCGCGGTCTCCATCGCCGGTCCATCTTCGTCATCATCGCCCGGGACATCACCGACAACGTCGCCATCGACTCCGATCAGCGCATCGTCCCCGCCATGGCGCGTACAGCGCCGCCGTCAGTCTGATCAACCGATCGCGAGCCTGTCTTCGCCAAGCACGTCCCCGAGCACGCGCCTACCGCCGATCGAGCCACAGGTTGTCGTCGCGTCGTCCCTTCGGACCGCTGCGTCGCCGCCCCGAGGTCTTCCCGCCGGCTGCCCCGACCCGCGCGTCGCTCCCGCCGACGCCCTTTGGGCTGTCGCGCTGTGGCACGCGGTCCACGCCGCCGCCCCGAGATCCTCCCGCCGGCTACCCCCGTAGCCGCCGCCACCTTTGCGTCGCCCCTTAGGGCTGTCGCGCCGCAGCACGCGGTCCACGCCGCCTCCCGTCGGGCCGTCGCCCCCGGCCAGTGGTTCTCCCCGTGGCTGCCCCGACCTGCGAGCCGCCGCTACACCGCCTCTTCGGTCTGTAGCGCCGTGGAACGCGGTCCTCACCGCCGCCGCCCGAGGCCGTCCCCGCGGCATCGACCTGCGCACCGCCGCTACGCCGCCCCTTCGGGCCGTAGCGTCGCGGCACGCGGTCCACGCCGCCGCCCGAGGTCTTCCCGCCGTCGCCCCGACCTGCCCGCCGTCGCTGCGTCGCCCCTACGGGCCGTAGCGCCGTGGCCCGCGGTCCACTCCGCCGTCACCGCGCGTCGACTTCCCGTGGTATGCACCGCGCCGCCTCTCTCGGCGCAGGAACGCCACCGTCCGCGCCGGTCTTCGTCACGCTCTCGGGTTCTTCGCCTACTTCGAGCACCGCCGCCGCGCTCATAACTAGCCGCCGTCGCTCTTCTTCGGCCGTCGCCGCTACTACCCCCGTGGCCGCCGCCGCCGCCCGTCCACCCCCTTTGTCTACGTCCAGCACCAGCCCGTCGCCAGCGTCGCCATCATCTTCCCCGACCACTTCGTCTACTCCGACCACCGTTGGTGACATCGGCCCCAGACCGATTGGCACCACAACCGTCGTCGAGTCTTCTTCTCTGCAGGTCCTCCGACTCCTCGACATGGTATACAGCTCGTGCAGGTCCCTCCTCTACGCATGCCCGGTGCTGGCAACACCGATGCGTGCCTTCGTCCATGACGTGTCCCCGGGCCTGGCAAGCCTGGTCGGCGCTTCGTCAACTTCGTCTTCGTCCATCTACGCATGCCCGGTGCTGGCAACACCGGTGCGTGCCTTCGTCTACGATGTGTCCCCGGGCTTGGCAACCCCGGCGCGACGCGTCGTCAACATCGTCTTCTCCCCGGCGCACCACTACTTCGACACCACTGCGCCCATGACTAACTCGGCGCCTCCTTGCGTCCGCGGCTCCACGGCGACTTCCTCGACACCGGCCACCCCGACTCGACATCGACCACGGCGTTCTTCGCACGGCTACCTCGACCATGGCTACACCGCCCTACGCTCTCGGCTACCTCGACATCGGCACAAAGGGCTACCGCCTTGCTTGAGCAACCTCGTCGGTTTCCACTCCAGCCACGACTTCCGCGATGCATCGACCGTTACGACTGTGGGGGATGTCCGTCGGCTTACCTTCGGATTCTTCTCCAGTCTCACCGTCTGCGTCGCTACCGTTGTGACTGCGGGGGGATGTTGAGTATAATGTTTATTTAGGAAACATAGGATAGCGTAGGATTTATTCTACCTTGCCTTATACTCCAAGATGACCATGTACTCCTATATATATGCCCACGAGGCTCAAGCAATATACATCCATTACACCAAATCATCTCTATCCCTTCTAACACATCAGATCGGCCGCAGTCTCGTCCCTGATCATCATCGCCGCCGTGTCTTCGTCGTCCCTGTTGATGTGTGCTGAGAGAAGTCCATATTACAACCTCAAATTACCACCAAAGTCTAAAACACAATCCTGAACTACGAAACTGTCTAGTTTACAACTCTGAACTTTCAAAACCGCTCAGTTACTAGCATTTCCTCTCGTTGGGTGGCTGGAAAAAGACTAGATGCTCTAAATACTGTCTCTGCTGCTGCTCTCTGGGCTTTGTGGAAGCACAGAAACAGCTTGGTGTTTAATGGTGTGCCTTGGCTGTCTCTTAAACAGATCTGGTCACTGCTTTTAAGAACAATCAAGAAATGGCGAGTGCTCTACAAAGAACACATGCTGGAGATGATAGACTCGTTCTGCCTCCACCTCCAAAATCTGCTGCGTGGGCCAATGATGATCAGGATGGGGTAGGTGCCTCCAAGGGAATGGCGTCTCCACTCAAGTTGAGGATGGAAGGTTTTGCTGCTGGACAAAGCCCTGTCTCTGTTCTGGAAGACCTGGGATCTCCAATGGCCCCCACAGCGTGAAAGTGAAAATGTGGAAGTGGTCCTGTTTAACTGACATCTTCATCTTGATTTACTTGTGTCGCGTGATGCCGCTTGTGGTGTCAGCCCCGAGGGTGCCACTGGTTTCAGTAGTTTTTGTGTTGTTTTAGCTGTTAGTCTCTTTTCTTCTACTGTTTTTGAACAATGTATCAGACCTGTTTCGCGGGCTTCTTTCCAAGTAATGGAGCCGGGGAGCTCCTCCCTGTTGATCTAAAAAAACTTTCAAAACCGGACAGAAAACAACCCGGGGGTGGTATTTGACTGATTTTGACCGGTTTTGACCATTTTTGACCAGTCAACAACCCAGTCAGCGCCAACTCATCCGCCACGTCCTCCTCTGGTCAAATTTCGATCCCAAAAAAAATGTGTCCAGAAAAATTTGAATCTTTTTTCAAAAATCCACACAACCGTCATCTTAAATCTGAGAAAGTTTCAACAAATTTTGCCGAGCAGAAAAAAATTAGAGTGAAAATTTAAATTTGACCCAAAATGGCTCTGAATTTTTGCTCTAAATTTTTTTCGGCTAGGCAAAATTTGTTGAAACTTTTGCAGATTTAATATGACGGTTGTCTAGATTTTGGGATTTTTTTAAAAAATTTCTGGACACTTTTTGTTGGCCAAAATTTGACCAGGCGAGGACGTGGCGGATGAGTTGGCGCTGACTAGGCTGTTGACTGGTCAAAACCGGTCAAATACCACCCCAGGGTTGTTTTCTGTCCGGTTTTGAAAGTTCAGGATTGTAAACTAGACGGTTTCGTAGTTCAGGGTTGTGTTTTAGACTTTGGTGGTAGTTTGAGGTTGTAATATGGACTTCTCTCATGTGTGCTTCACCTTCAGAAGAAGAAAGTTCGTCGCCGTCGTTTCCATGCATGATTCTTTTCAGGTGCTCTTAGGTGGCGCTTGGGTTGAATACGTCGAGCTGGGTATCACGGTCGAGACCATGGCCGGAGATCTCAACGGTATATAAATACATTTTGCGCAAGGATCCGTGTGCGGTAAGGAGACGACAAAGTTGAAACTGTAACCGACACGATTGTGGCAGTATCTACTCCTAATGGAGGACTTGGTAATCTCCGTTCCACGGTTTATTTTTGTCCGGTTATTTTTCGTCTGGTTATTTTTCGTCCCACCTCCCACACACCCCCCCCCCCTCCTCTCGCTACAAAACGAAAAAAAACCATATCGCCCACGCATAGAAAAAACGACGGGCGGGATCCAACACCCACGTCTTTCATAGCGCACCCCCGTGCCATTGTTCAACCCTAACCCTTTCCCCGTTCTCTGCCGCCACACCTCCCGATCCCGGGCAAACATCGCAGTCAGATGCTGCCACCCACAAACTCGCCGCGTGACGACGCCACTCCGGTTCCTGTACATCTACCTCCGCCCGCCGCCGCCACCTGTGCATCAGTCTGCTCCGTTGCTGAGCAGGCTGTTGTCTCCATTTCCTCCGGCGTCGTCGTTGTTCTGACGGCCTCATCCCCTCGCGCTACCGCATCTTTGGCGGCCCCGAGCGGCTGTGACTGCGCCGCCCTCGTCCACCTCGGCTTCGGACCCGGCCTGTGCGGCGACGACAGCGAGATGCTGCCTGGCCAGGGCTTATCCCCAGACACGCCACCGCAGGATCCATACATCACAGGGTAATGCTCTCGGTTTCTTCCTACCCAAACTAAGATGATTAGTTTGATTCAACTTGCAAGGGTAGATCCGTAGATGCATTCTTCTATTGGATGAGTCGGTGACCAAAAATTCCCGGTCTTAGGCACGCCATTTTGCCCAGGAAATCTTCTTTTCTTAATTAGGATCTTGTTTGATTAATGTTGGCTTAGTTTCTGGAATTTCCTATTGATTGATCGATCTTGCTTTTTTTTTACACGAAACAATAGCCAGTTTACCTGTTGCAAATTTTGTCTGATCTTGCTTCTATTCATTCCATTGATAATACCAAGATGAAGACGAGTGCAGGGGCGGAGCCAGGATTTGAGCATAGGGGGGGCGAGGAAGACAATAACAACACATGTCACAAAAGATATAGGATAGAACATGAATATACCATATGTTTTTGTTTTCAATTTGAGCTTATTCGGAATTTTTAATCATGCCACAATATTTCGAGCGGGAGTTTGCATTCCAATCGAGCAGAACATCTCCTCAATTAGATTAAATTTTTGATACTAGAGTGATGCTTAATTATTTTCTCTTTATTATTCTTGAAGCACAACAAACTTCAAAATAATAAATAGACTTCTAACCAGTCTTTTAGATTTTGTCTTCTGCGATTCTATGTTAGTATACATATACAGCCTAGACCAAAAGTTCCTAACAGATAGTTTGATCTATATCTAGCAAAACCACTAAGCAGAATGCAATCTGTAATTGATGTAACAAAAAATAACTGTCAGTAGTAGTTTGTACAAATCTAGCACTATTAGTGATTACCTTTGATCTATATGTGTGATTCACGTGAGCCACAATGGGAGGTCTCAGGTCTGATTATGAGGACCGAGGGGCCATGGACAAAGGCACGCAGTGCTCAGCGCGCTGCAACCACGATGTCTTGCTGCCCCTCGACGAAGTCTCCTAACGGCGGCAGGTGCCACTGCGAATCGCTGGACGAAGTCTCCCATCGGCGGCTGGTGCCCATGCCCTAGGCCGCCACCACCGCTTGACTAGAAGGAAAACGAGTTAGTACATATTTGTGGATCGATCGATCGTAGCCATCCTCCGAATCATCTTCTGGCTGGTGGACGTAGCTTGTCGTGGGTTGACTTCTTGGGCTTGGCCAATCAGCCCATTAGGTCCTTGTCCACTTATGAGTATTATTATTATTTGTGTTAATAGCCCATTACATGTGACAACTTAATGCTACGTTGTTAATACTAGCTAGTCCCCGCTGGATTCTGTTGGGGGTGGCCGATCGATAGAGGGGGTCTGGCCCCCGCTCGCCCCCCTAGTGGCTCCGCCTCTGGACGAGTGGATGTGCAATCAGGACTTTGGCACTCCTTACTCTTTAATTGGAGATGACGAATGGCTGTGGCAGGAGGAAATGTTTGTACTGAGAGAGGGTGAGGGGTTGTTTTATTTTCAACTTTCATGTCTAGCACTTTTCTCTTCTAGCAGATATACAAGTTGTTGCCGACGACTCCGGCCGGGCGGATGATGCCATGGTCGACCACGTCCTGCATGAAATGCTGGGCAGATGATAACATTGTTGTCTTCTGTCTCAAATGTCGTCTGAACTTCAAGTTCTTTCTCCGTGTGACAATCCAGCTCTGCTGCACAGATATGAAGGTCGCATGTTATTCAGGTTGGACTTAAATAGCTCAATTTTGTCTACCAGTTGCACATCTCTCTCAATTATTTAAAAGAAATGCAGAATCTTTATCCATATGTACATTTACTTTTAGTTATAGCAGAAAAGGATGGGGGCGGCAACTGCAACAGCGATAGGATGGAAGCCAGTATGCCTGAACCAACAAGCCGGTCTTCTTCCATCCCTTCTTTCATAACGTCGGGAGTGGATAATCAGTGTTCTTTTTTCTTTTCTGTACCTTCTTATTTATGTATCTTAGTCAGGAAGCTAACTGCGATTCTTTGCATCATCATCGAATATTCTTTTGGAGGATTTGCAGACATTTGCTAAACTCAAATATGTGAAATGGACAGGTGATATTATTCATAAGAGTAGCACACAAACAAAGATTTGGGTGGTTTAGAATTTTTATCAGAGGTTAGTACTGCTATTGTGCATGTTGTTCATTAACTTTTTTTGCTGTTCTTGCACATAGATCGACAACCAGTCGTTTGGTGTTGTTGTAGGCCCTTTGTTGTTACATAATTTCAAATCATATTTCTTAATCATGTACAGATATTTCAGTAAATGTCTGCGTTAAACCATGCCTACTATCATTACAATTAGTAACCCATATTGTGTCCCATAACAAGAGATTGGCAGTCAATTATCGACTGTCATGCAGATATTGAGTTCAGCACAGAGACAATATTTTCTTCTTGCAAAAACAGTACAAATCCTCTGCTACAACTTTTATTGTAAAAATAATATTTACATTAAACTAAAACTAAGAGCCAACTGAAACAAAAAGGTTGTGACCAATCAGAAAACTGTCCTGCATATTTTTGAAGGTCCATATACCCCACAAAAATAATTCCATACATGTGGGGGCATCGTTCTAAAAAAAATCAGCATGTTCTTTGTGTGACGGTATTGGCATGTAAGGCCTATTGATGTATGGTTATGTTCAATAGATTTGCTCTTATATGTGATAATGCTATTGTGTGAAATATCATTACTGTACATTATTTCACTAGCATACATGATATTGTTACGATTGCTCTTATGATATTTGTTTTATTTTTTTGTTAAGTCGAGTTTTAGTATCAATTTCTTACAGATTGTTATCTAGAGGTTTACAAAATGTAATTTGGATTGGAGGTAATGTTGGTGTTACTTTGATCTGTGGTTTCAAAAAAACTATAGTACTTAAATACGGGAGAGAAGAGAGGAGAGGGGAGCAAAGGAGAAATTGAAAGAGTTTCTCTACTATTAAAGGGGACACATATTAGAGGAGAAGGAGAACAATTGTCTGGCAGAGGCCCTGGATAGCATGTCTTTATTATAAGCGCACACATGAAGTTGGAGCTCCTGCACACACTAAGATGACAAGATAAAATGCATGCTTTGCATTGCTCCAAATATTCTAAAATAGCTAGTGATACCTATAATTGATTAAAAAAAGGCAGCAACCATTTAGGATACCATGTCCTCGATATAATTCCGTGAATTTATGTTTCAGCCTTGCACACAATAATATGTGAAGATCAGATGCCAAATATTGAGACGGTAGAGGATTTGTGGCAAGGATCATTCATTATGTTATGTGGTGACAAGTGAAGACAATGCTTATGTTTTTATTATGCGATATATCTTTTTTTACTTCGATTAGCATATATTCTATGCAATAATTCCAACTGAACGAATGAAAAAATAATTTCCATGTAATGCCTTTCTTTTCCTTGATTGTTTTTACTGTCCATATTTGAGTATTTCTGATATTTCTTTTTGAAGACGGCAGCAAAGAGCAACACAAGGCGATGTCGATCTCTGGGAGTATTTTCTCCGGTCACAGTCTGACGGCACACCTGACGGCTACAGCTGCTCTATGGACGTTGATCTTTGGGAGTACTCTCCGGTCGCAGCCCGACAGCACACCTTACAGTTACAGCTGCTATGCTCGCGTATCATGTGCAAGTGCAAACAATAAGCCCTTTGATCCATCTCCATACATAGCATTACCACAAACGTAAGAGAGATAAGTAAACTCACAGCTGTACAATGCGTACCTCTACATGAAAATTGAACTTGAACTCCTTTTCAAGAATACAATACTATTATTACCATTGCTGGAGTTTCTTGGGAGTAACTACTTCTATGGTGTTTCTTTTTCAGGCTGACAGTATTTTAGGCTTCCACTCCAATTGTCATTGCTGCGCAAATGAGATATGAAATCACCAATCCAAATTACAGTTTGTAAACCTCTAGATAACAATCCAAATTACAGCAGTGATGTTCTTTACGCGGTAAAATAATGCAAATCATGCTTTTTTGGAGAGTTCAATTACTCACTAATTCACCGGAGAAAAATTATTGGTGACCGGTACCCAGCTGATATGAGTGTAACCGTCTAAAGTTAGCAGCTTACATTAACATGTTGGCTACCGTTATTTCTCTTCTACCGGAGGTTTTTCAATCCTTGACATGTGAATATGTCTCTGAAATTGCAGGAACATCAATGATCGACATGTCTGTGTTTGTGTCATTACTCTCCCAACAAATCTTAAGACTATAAATGGGAGGGAAATTCACCTTCATATGAACGAGGGCATGCCCGCATTCACCTTCATATGAACGTGCACATGCCAGCATTAACCTTCATATGAGCATGCATCTTTTAAAAAAGGTTCCCCATGGTTCAGTGAAGATGCATGTAATTACATTTTTTTTTTACTTTTAACCATGGAGTTGATCGTTGGTGATGTAATAATTAATGGTGGCATAAATATCGCGAGTCATTCTCTATAGAAAAATCAGTAGATGAAAGTAATTCGGTCTATCTAATGACCTTTTCAGGAGCCAGAGGACAAAAGAAGCAAACTTCACATTGTTCGGCTTTTTTTTTTTGAGAGCCAGGGTACAAACTCAGGCAGGGTTACACTCAGACAAAAGAGTACAAACTTCACATTGTTCGGCTAATTAATTGCAGAGACTCTTTTTTCCACTCTTCTGATCTAGCAGGTTATTGGTACAGCATAACTTTATGACAATATAAAAAATGACTGGATGGGCTCATATTTCTTTGTAGCTATAGCACGAGAGGCCATCTCTCACGCGCTTCAATTTTCACATAGGCGTGCTAACGATCCAGAAAATTATGGCCACTTTGATTGAAAAGATAGACCATTCATGAAGTTTACTGAAGGTTCTTGTTTTTTCCGTCATTGTACTATATTTTCTTCTTATACCTGGTTTTTAGGGTTCTTATACCATGTCGATATTCAAACAAAGTGCAGGCTGTGGACAAAAGATTTGACATTCTTGATTTAGACAATATGGAGGTGTTTTTTCTATGTTAGTTAATTCTTTTATGTCAAACTTGGCAATACAATGTTCTTAGCAATCCGTCATCAGATGGGTGGGTCGTCAGAGCAGGGGGGGTGGGGGGGAAGAAGACAACATGCCCTATGTAGTCGCTCCCATAGTATTTAGTAGACAAATTGATAAAAGACATATATATATACCTACATTTCGAAGGATTTCATATGTGTAACTTAATCATCTGTTATATTTACCTACATTTCGCCCGTATGGCTGTGTGCATCTCTTGATGCAGAGGCTGAGGGTATTCATCCTTTTCGAAAAAACCTACATTTTGCCCATAGCAATGCACGGGCAGTCTACTAGTAAATTTGTAACAATCATGGTCGTGTCGGTTAGAATCTGTTTTTTTTTTACACAGTACAGACAAAGTACAAACGCAAGCGCTCATATATACGCGCATACACTTACCCCTATGAACGCGCATACACACCCTACCCGTATGAGCACCTTCGAGAGACTGAGCCGGCATATTATCATCGCCGGAAATCCTAAAATAAATCCAGGAATATACGAGTACCAGGACATGAACCCTAATGAGCTGAGGATACCACTGTCCTCTTAAGCATCCAACCACACGTTTGTTCGCGGTTAGCAATATGCTCTTAAGCATCCAACCACACGTTTGTTCGCGGTTAGCAATATGTTGAGAACGTCAAAATTGTATCGGTTAGGAAAAAAAGCGACATGCTTTCCAAAAAGAAAACTAGCAGATTCGTCATATGGACGATCGTCATATGGGTTATGAAGCGTGTTTCATATCGGCATGCAGGTCACGATGCACGCGCAAACAGAAAGTCGTCATAATGCAGTCTTTATATTATTATATATATTTTGGATCACAAAAATAGAAATTTTTTAGGCTACTTACTGGACCATCATAAGTAAAAAGGGGGAAATGCCATCATATTTAAATATATTCATGCATGGCAGATTTTTTGTTTAAAAGTTCTCGTCGTCCTATATATTTGAGTTGCCATGTCAAGAAAGAGGAAGAAAATACCATGATAAAAATGCCATATCTTAATATAATAAAAATACCATCTCTTAATAAACAAAAAATGTCACCTCTTCTTAATAATAAAAAATGTCATCTCTTAATAAACAAAAAATAGCATCTCTTCATAAACAAAAAATGTCATCTCTTAATAATAAAAATGCATCTACAAAAACAACTTGGCATCTGAAAAATATATTTAAATTGCCATGTGACATATTTCTTTATAAAATTGCCATGTACCGCTAGCTGGTGCGGTGCACAGGGGGTGTTTGAAAATTAAAATGTTCGCTGTGTTTTATCTTATAGCGAACTAGTTTCAAAATCTGACGTGGCATTGGCCATGCGCTTAGATCCGTGCAACGGTAGGGGAGGCGTTCGCTGGCAGTTGCCCAAAAAATTGACGAACGACAGATAACATTTCCGTTTTCTATTTATTTGATCTTTTAAAAAGGCAAGGGCAAATTAATCTCTAACAAATGCATGTTTCAACATGATAAATCACAAGAAACTATTTTTTTATTTATAAAAGGCGTCAAAATCCGTCGCACTGCATATCATGAAACTATAATAGGGGCCAAAATTCGTCGCATTACTATAAATAGCGACTACAAATGTCGTTTGACGACATTTTCTTTTCTTTTTTTGCGGGAAAAACATCCGATCTATTCATCAACTGTTAAGGTAGTACAAAGAACTCTAGAAGTAAAAAATACATTCAGATTCGTAGACCACCAAGCGACGACTACAAGCACTGGAGCGAGCCGAAGGCGCGCCACAGTCATCACCCCTCCCTAATCGGAGCTGGGCAAACCTTGTTGTAGTAGACAGTCGGAAAGTCGTCGTGCTAAGGCACCATAGGACCAGCGCACCAGAACAACAACCGCCGCCGATGAAGAGGATAGTAGATCGGAAAGATCCAACCTGTAGACACACGAACACAGGTGAACGAAGACCGGATTCACATGGATCCACCAAAGACAAGCGCCAACCGAATCCCGTAAGATCCTCCGGAGACAAACCTCCACACGCTGACATTTTCAACCTATACTATCTACACTACTAGGTGGTAGACGCCTTCTAGTCGTCACTCTCGTCATCGTCATCCTCCTCCTCCTTGTTCTCGTCCTCGCCATCCCCGCCGTCATCCTCCTCCACCACCGCCAAGGAGATATCCTCCATCCAGGTGCAGGGTCGGACTCATGAGCAGCAGTCGCGAGCTGTCGTGTCTCCTCGGTGTTGGTGTGTGCGGGGTCATACTCACGAATGATTCACGTGTCGTTGCGAGCTTGGGTGATTGTGAGCTCGAGCACATGGCCTTGTATTGATAACGACGCAGCAAAGTTGGTCGTTACCAGTGTCGCGATATAACTAGATTTGATGGCGCCGTCGGTAACTCTAGTCTTCAATGCTCCATGTTCTGTTCAGTTGGATGAATGTCATGATGCGAGTTAGACGAATGGGCTAGATGATGTCGGCTCTGCCCAATGATTCACTTAGTGCAAACTCGAGTTGTTTGGCCCTGCTGGGCCGTATCCTCGTCATGGGCCTACCCCCCAGGGAGATCCCGTCCACAACAGGGAAATAGAGTAAAATGCATGTATCATCCTCATGCTTGTTGGCGAGGCCCAAAACGGGCGCCCGGTAAGTGATCCGATACGGTCCAATACTTCAAAATACATGTTGTATATGGCCCTGGAGGTCGGAATGACGGTCCTGGGTCGACGCGACACATATGTACCATGTATTCTGCCAGTGCCACATCACCATAGGGATCGTGCCAAAGTAGGTAAGGATCCACACCACATTGATGGGGGCAAAATTCCCCACTTAACCCGCACCATAATACCTAGGGACAATTACATTTGTGCCCTTAATTGGAACCCACTACTCAAATTTGCCCCTAATTTTGAAGTGTGCTCAAATTTGCCCCTCTGCCGTTAAGTCCAGTTATAGAAATGCCCTTCCGTACAGTACTGTAGCACTTTCCGTCCAGTACTGTAGCACTTTCCGTCTGCTACAGTACACAGAGGCCTCTGACGGTCAAAGGCCTTTGACTGGACGGAAGGGCATTTCTATAAGGTGACTTAACGGCAGAGGGGCAAATTTGAGCACACTTCGAAATTAGGGGCAAATCTGAGTAGGTGGTTCGAGTTAGGGGCTGAAATGTAAATGACCCTAATACCTAACCCCTTAGCTTCGATGGGCGACACTAGCTTTACCTCCGCCACTGTGTCCGTGGACGGCGAGTGGTGCGCCTCGAGCGCATCCATGGAAGGCGGGCGCACGAGCAACACATGGATCGTCTCCATATGGAGATAAGGCTCTACTTGCTGCCACACCTCTTGGGGAAACACACTCTCCAGCAAGTTGCGGTTGGATCCAACGTCATTGATGATCGAGGCCGCGACGCTCCCGCCGTCAACATTCTCGTCTCCATATGGAGATAAGGCTCTACTTGCTGCCACACCTCTTGGGGAAACACACTCTCCAGCAAGTTGCGGTTGGATCCAACGTCATTGATGATCGAGGCCGCGACGCTCCCGCCGTCAACATTCTCGCCGTCCACGGACACAGTGGCGGAGGTAAAGCTAATATTTCATCTAGTGTGTTTCAGAAAAGTTCAACATTAGCATGGCAAGGACATGAGATTGTGGACCCCTTCAAAATACTAAGGACATGGATTAGCAAAAGCTTCAAGACTCTACATTTTTGGTTAAGTGATCCAAGATCACCTTGAGTCCATAGGAAAGCCAATACTATTAAAAGGGGATGAGGTTTTGATCATGACTCAATTGCTCAAGTGCTTGAAGATATTGCTCCAAAACCCTCAACCATTTTCTCCAAATCCTATCTGTCCAAACCCTAACTTTCAAACTCGGTCCCACCGAAACTTCTACATCCGGACTGTCCTGGTGTTCTCACGGCAGATGCCATGGGATGGCAAAAAGTGGGTGGAGCCTAAGGACGCCGGTGGGTTCCGAAAGCGAGATTGGCACGAGCGGGTGCGAGACACACGACGTACCCAGGTTCGGGGCCCTCCGAGGGAGGTAACACCCCTAGTCCTGCCGAATGTAGTATGATGAGCACAAGGGCTACAAAGGTGCTCCTGGAGCTGTCTGGGTGGAGGAGGAAGAAAGAGCGCTCCTTTGTGTGTGTGTGTGTGTGTGTGTGTGGAATGAGCCGACCCCCTGCCTGGGGGCTCCTGGGGGTCTTATAGCCTGACCCCCAGGGTACAATGGTAAATCTAAGTGGGGGCGGGGCCCTGCTAGCATCGTCTCAGGCCGGCAGTGGGGCCCGCCGGCTGCACGGCACTGTAGCCCGTCGCCTCATGCGTCACGAAGTGGTTGACGTCGTGGGGCTACAGTAGTGGGCCGCGCTGACATCGCTCGCCCGGGTCAGCGGGGACGGCCGCACTGTAGCCATGCGCTCGCGTCGTGGGGGAGCGGTCTTGTCGTGCGGATGGATGGGACGGGCGCTGACCCGCTGAGGGCCGGCCCGGGCGTTGACCGTGCCCAGTCGGCCCGCCACCAGGCGGCTGGCTGGAGGTCCAGTCGGACTGAGGGGCGCGAGCCGCCCCGATGTTTTGAAAAATGTCTTGCTCTCCCGAGCCTACCCGGGGGTCATCCCCCCGACAGTAGTCCTCGAAGCTGTTGAGGCTCGCCGGCTCCAAGCGGGGGGGCCTCTGCAGCTTACCCCCCCGGATGAGGTAGTTGATGATGACGAAGCTGGCCCGGCTGGGAGGCGTTTCCCAGCCGGGTGCCGGCCCGACGCTGCGGACGCCGGCCGTCGGGTGCCGAGCCGCAACTCCTAGCCGGAGCGGAAGCTGAGCGGTCCAGCCAGTTCGCACCCAACCGGCGTGGCGATTCGTGCCCCCCGAAGGCCAGGGACTTGCCACGTGCAGCCCAGCGGCGGGCGAGGCCCTGCCAGGCCACGCGCGCGATGGGATGTTGTAGCGGGCCGGGACCCACCAGGCCGCGGCCTCGGCCCGCGCGCGGGATCCGCTGCGGCCATGCCAGTCGATTGGGCTTCTCGATGTGGTTATGACGCCCGTGTATTGCGGAGGGGAGTGGGGATCATGGACGCAGATGATCCCACTCCCTCCACGATCTCCGCGGGGGTTTAAATGGAGGGAAGGGGAACGGCCAAAATGCTCCTCACACTTTGCCCCCGCCCCTCTGCTTCCTCTTCTTCTTCCTTCGTCTTCCTCTGCCTCCCGCGCAGGCCACCGGTGTGCTACGCAGCTGCACCGCCCGACTTAGCCGCCACCGCGCCGCGCCGGCGACCCGCTGGGTCATCTCATCAGCAGTCTTCGCGTCGTCGCCATTCGGGAGCCCGCGCCGCGCCCGACCATGGCGTTGCCGAAGAGCTCGTGGGAGGGCTCCGATGTCACGGAGGACTTCATCGAGCACCTCCAATTCCGGCGGAAGTTGTCGCCAGCGGCGCAGGTGGAGGCGCGCATCGCCGGCGACGAGGTGGCGCCGGAGCCACGGGAGGGCGAGGTGGTCGTCTTCGCGGAGCACTTCTCCCGCGGGTTCGGCCTCCCGGCGAGTACTTTCTTCCGCCGCTTCTGCACGAATTTTGGGTTGCAACCCCACCATCTCGGTGCGAACTCCATTTTGCAGCTCACCGCGTTCGCCACCTTCTGAGAGGGATACCTCGGTCTCCTTCCATCGGTGGATATCTGGAACTGGCTGTTCTACCTCCGCCCACAGACGGTATCGACGGAGGAGGGTCCCGTCATGACCGCCTGCGGGGCGGCGGCGGTGTACATCCGGCTGACTGGGGGCTTCCCCAAGCTTCCGCTGCAGGACTCGGCCAAGAAGTGGCAGCGGTCGTTCTTCTACGTGAAGAACGTCGACACGACCATCGACTACATCAACCTGCCCCGTTCATCGACTTGCCGCCGACTGCGAAGCGGAACTGGCCGTTCGACCTGAAGAGGTTGACGGCGGAGTCCATAGCGGCCAGCACCCGGCTCGACCAGATGATTAAGCACGAGGGCCTCGTCCCGGCGGATTTTATTGCAGCCTTCATCGACCGCTGCTTGCAGCCGCTCCAGCGCCGGCCGCATCGCATCTGTGACATGAGCGGCCGGCTCGACCCGTGCCGGCTGTCGACGTCCGAGCTGATGCCGTACCAGGTGGCTCGCCGGGTGAACAACATCACCTCCGCCAAGCTCAACCCGGAGACATGGCGGTTCGCCAAGGCACCATATAGTCGTGCCAACCGGGCGCCCGCGGTACGTCCCCACCTGGCGAGGCTTCATCGTTTTCCCTTCTCTTTCTTTATCTTGACATTTGCGCACGTCGGCTCCGGCCGCAGAGGTTCCTGAGCCAGCTGACGCACGACGGGCCGCACCTGCAGGACCTGCAGCCGGACCGAGAGGCCTCCGATGGGGAGGGCAAGCCGAAGGGCGATGAGGATGAGGAGGGCGGCGAGCGCCCTGAGGATGCCAGAGCCGGCAGGTCCGACCAAGTCAGTGAGCCTCTGACCTCCGACCCCTTGCGCGAGTGGTCTGACGACGATGCGCAACCGGCTGCGGTGGCGGACGCCAGCACCGCCCCCAGCAGGCGGCTAAGGAGGGCGGCCGGAGCCGGCCCATCCAGGGAGCAGGCGGCCGCGGGGCGGCCGCATGGGAAGCAGCCGGTCGAGTCATGGCCGGCTGGGAAATGCCCAGCTAGGACGCAGCCGGGAGGCGCGAGGAGGGCTGTGAAGAAGATGCGTCGGCTCACCCCGTCAGTGGGCCCGAAGCGGGCAGTTCCCATGAGCACCGGGTAAGTACTTTCTCATGTCATGTGTCTTGTTTTTCTTCTATGTTTCGCGTTGCTGCGCCGTTTTTCCTCCCCCCCTCATGTCCTTCACGTGCCAACCAGAAACCCTCTCGAGCTGTTAGAGGCAGCAGCGTCGACCACGCCCGGAGGCGCGGCCGGCAAGCAAGGAGTCCGGAGCAGGGCGGACGGGCGCGAGCCGGCCGAGACCGCCGAGGAGGAGCTCGCGACCCGGCAGGCCGGCGTCGCGCTGGAGGAGGAGGAGCGCGCCGCATGGAGGGCGCGGGCGGAGGCTGTGAGAGAGGAGGAAGAGGACTCGACCAAGGTGTGGGAGGACGCCGTGAGGACGCGGGAGGGCGCCGCAGAGAACCCCGGGTGGCCGGCTTGGGAGACGAGCTCGCCACCGCCGTCACCGACCCCGGAGCACCGCTCGAAGAGGGTGCACGACCCGCCCGCCGGGCGGAAGCCGATGCCCGCGCGGCCTCCGAAGCAGCCGGCCATGGCGAGACGGGCGACCACGAGCCGGCGGCCAACCAGACGGCCGCGCTGGACATTGAGACGAAGGAGGCCGCAGGCCAGAGACCGCCCCGACCAGAGGGGGAATGCCACCGCCAAGCGCTAGGGCCATGCCCGGGAGCTTTTGCGCCATGGTGTTTGCTACTTGTAGTCTGCATTGGTATTTCCCGGAAGAGGAGAGGATGATGCAGTACAGCAGAGATAAGTATTTCCCTTAGTTAAGAACCAAGGTTATCAATCTAGTAGGAGAACCAAGCAAAATTCCGTTAAGCGCACCTGCACACACAAGAGCAAACACTTGCACCCAACGCAAATAAGAGGGTTGTCAATCCTCTTAGCGGTTAATTGCAAGGATTAAATCTTATCGAGGTAAATAGATAAACTAAAATACTAATTAAAATAAAAGTAAATAAATTGCAGCAAGGTATTTTTAGGTTTTTAATATATGATAAAGTAGACCGGGGGCCATAGTTTTCACTAGAGGCTTCTCTCTCGAGCACATAGCATACGGTGGGTAAACAAATTACTGTTGGGCAATTGATAGAAAAGCAAATAATTATGACAGATTCATGGCAATGATCATGTATATAGGCATCATGTCCGAGACAAGTAGACCGACTCGTGCCTGCATCTACTACTATTACTCCACCCATCGACCGCTATCCAGCATGCATCTAGGGTATTAAGTATGAAACAAAGTAACGCCTTAAGCAAGATGACATGATGTAGACAAAGTAAACTCAAGCAATATTATTAAACCTCATCTTTTTATCCTTAATGGCAACAATACAAATACGTGTCATGTCCCCTTCTTTCACTGGGATTGAGCACCGCAAGATTGAACCTATCACAAAGCACCTCTCCCATTGCAGGATAAATCAATCTAGTAGGCCAAACCAAATCGATAGATCGGAGAGAAATACAAAGCTATAACAATCATGCATAAAAGAATTCAGAGAAGACTCAAATATTTCTCATGAATAATATGATCATAAACTCACAATTCATCGGATCCCAACAAACACACCGCAAAAGAAGATTACATCGGATAGAACTCCAAGAACATCGAGGAGAACATGGTATTGAAGATCAAAGAGAGAGAAGAAGCCATCTAGATACTAGCTATGGACCCGTAGGTCTGTGGTAAACAACTCACACATCATCGGAAGGGCAGCAAGGTTGATGTAGAAGCCCTCCGTGATCAATTCCCCCTCCGGTAGAGTACCGGAAAAGGCCTCCAGATGGGATCGTGGAAGAACAGAGGCTTGCGGCGGCGGAAAGGTTTTCTCTTCTGTCCCTTTGTTGGTTTGGGAATATTTGTGAACTTATAGCGAAGGAATTAGGTCAAGAGGTGCCACGAGGGGCCCACAAGCCTGGGGGCGCGGCCAGCCCCCTGGGGCGGGCCCTCCAGGCTTGCCGCCTCCTTGTGGCTCTTCTGGTCTTCTCCCGAAGCTTCCTGGGTCTCTTCTGGTCCAGAAAAAATTAATCCAAAGTTTTTTCTCGTTTGGACACTTTTTGATAATGATTTTCTGAAAAGGCAAAAACAAGCAAAAAACAACAACTGGCACTGGGCACTGGGTTAATAGGTTAGTCCCAAAAAAATGATATATAATGGCATATAATTGCATATAAAACATCCAAGATTGATACTATAATAGCACGGAACGATAAAAAATTAGAGATACGTTGGAGATGTATCAAGCATCCCCAAGCTTAATTCCTGCTCGTCCTCAAGTAGGTAAATGATAAAAACAGAATTTTTGATGTGGAATGCTACCTATCATGTTTCATCATGTAATCTTTCTCTTACGGTATGAATGATAAGATTCGAATGATTCAAATCAATAGTCTATAATCTGATATAAAGACATCAATACTCGGGCATACTAATAAACAATCATGTCTTTCAAAATAAAAATGCTAAAGAACGTTATCCCTACAAAATCATACAATCCTGTCATGCTCCATCTTCTTAACACAAAGTATTTATCATGCACTACCCTGATGACAAGCCGAGCAATTGGTTCATACTTTTTAACGTGCTTCAGCTTTTTCAACTCCTACTCAATACATGAGCGCAAGCCATGGATATAGCATTATGGGTGGAATAGAGTGTGGTGGTAGAGATAAATAAGAGAAGTAAAAAATAAGAAGAAAGTCTCACATCGACGAGGCTAATCAACGGGCTATGGAGATGCCCATCAATTGATGTCAATGCAAGGAGTAGGGATTGCCATGCAACGGATGCACTAAGAGCTATAAGTGTATGAAAGCTCAACATGAAAACTAAGTGGGTGTGCATTCAACTTGCTTGCTCATGAAGACCTCGGGCATTTGAGGAAGCCCGTCATCGGAATATACAAGCCAAGTTCTATAATTAAAAATTCCCGCTAGTATATAAAAGTGACAAAATAGGAGACTCTCTATATGACAAACATGGTGCTACTCTGAAGCACAAGTGTGGAAAAAGAATAGTAACAATGCCCCTTCTCTCTTTTTCTCTTTTTTTTCATGGCTCTTTTTTGCCTCTTTTTTTTCGTCCAGAGTCTCATCCCGACTTGTGGGGGAATCATGGTCTCCATCATCCTTTCCTCACTGGTACAATGCTCTAATAATGATGATCATCACACCACTATTTACTTACAACTCAATATTACAACTAGATACTAGAACAAAAATATGACTCTATATGAATGCCTCTGGCAGTGTACCAGGATGTGCAATGATGCTAGCGTAACTTGTATAAAAATGATGAACGGTGGCTGAGCAACAAATACTATGTCAGCTATATGATCATGCAAAGCAATATGACAATGATGATGTTTGTCATAGAAATGGAATGGTGGAAGTTGCATGTAAATATATCTCGGAATGGCTATGGAAATGCCATGATAGGTAGGTATGGTGGCTGTTTTGATGAAGATATAAAGAGGCTTATGTGTGATAGAGCGTATCATATCACGGGGTGTGGATGCACCGGCGAAGTTTGCACCAACTCTCGATGTGAGAAAGGGCAATGTACGGTACCGAAGAGGCTAGCAAATTGCGGAAGGGTGAGAGTGCGTATAATCCATGGACTCACATTAGTCATAAAGAACTCACATACTTATTGCGAAAGTTTATTAGCCCTAGAAGCAAAGTACTACTACGCATGCCCCTAGAGGGATAGATTGGTAGGACAAGGTCCATCGCTCGTCCTCGACCGTTACTCATAAGGTAGACAATCAACAATAAATCATGCTCCAACTTCTTAGCATAACGACAGATCATACATGCATGCTTCAGGAATCACAAACCTTAACACCAATATTCTTACTAAACCACAATTATCTACTAATACCTCCCACATATTACCATCTTAATATCGCAAAGCTATTGCAAGGAATCAAACTTATCATATTCAGTGATCTACATGAAAGTTTTTATTATATCCCTCTTGAATACCTATCATATCAGGACCAAATTCATAACCCGTGCATATTACCATTGCTATCATGAGACTCTCAAAAAGATATAAGTCAAGCATGAGAGTGCAACTATTTCTTTAAAATATAACCGCCGCCGTGCTCTAAAAGATATAAGTGAAGCACTAGAGCAACTGCCTAGCTCAAAAGATATAAGTGAAGCACTAGAGCAACTGCCTAGCTCAAAAGATATAAGTGAAGCACATAGAGTATTCTAACAAATCACGAATAATGTTTGTCCCTCTCAAAAAGGTGCGTTCAGCAAAGATGATTGTGACAAACTAAAAAGCAAACAAACTATAGCACAAGACGCTCCAAGTAAAACACATATCATGTGATGAATAAAAATATAGCTCCAAGTGAGTTACCGATAGATTGTAGATGAAAGAGGGGATGCCTTCCAGGGCATCCCCAAGCTTAGATGCTTGAGTCTTTCTTGAATATTACCTTGGGGTGCCTTGGGCATCCCCAAGCTTAGGCTCTTGCCGCTCCTTATTCCTTTATCCATCGTAGTCTCACCCAAAACTTGAAAACTTCAGCACACAAAACTCAACAGAAACCTCGTGAGATCCGTTAGTATAACAAACAAATCTTAAACTTTAGGTACTGTTTTAAATTGATTCATATTTAATATTGGCATAATGCTACTGTACTCCAACTTCTCCATGACTCATACCCCCCGATACGATCCATAGATTCATCAAAATAAGCGAACTATGCAACAAAAACAGAATCTGTCTAAAACAGAACAGTCTGTAAAGATCTGAATTATCATCATACTTATGTAACTCCAAAACTTCTGAAAAATTAGGAAAACGTGGGCAATTCATATATCAATATTGTGTAAAAAATTTAGAAGGTTCTGACACTCCAGCAAAAAACAAAATTCCAGAACTGTACGCAAAAGTTTCTGTTTTCCAACAGCATCTATCGTACTATCTTCCAAATCATCCCAAAGGCATTATTTGGCACAAACACTAATTAAAACATAAAAAAATCATAACAGAAGCTATAATTGTGTAAACACTCAAAAACAGAAGGTAAAAGCAAAAATTTATTTTATTCATTGGGTTGCCTCCCAACAAGCGCTATTGTTTTATGCCCCTAGCTAAGCATAATGCATAGTTTCAAGTGTTGTCATCCTTGGTTTTTGCTAATTTAGATGGATTGGTTTCAAACCCGGGAGGCTCTTTACGCTTCCCATGATTTTCAGAAAATAAAGCAATTTTACTATCTAAAGTGTCAGTCTTCTTATTGCAAATAGTGAGGAGATTATTCATACGATTGAGGTTACCACTAACATTTTTAAGGGGTTCATTGGACTTTTGTAACTCCACCAATTTTTTTTGTATGTCACCTAGCTTTTCCAAAATTTGGATCCCTTCTTGAGTATAATTAGGTCCTTTTTGCAATGGTGGGGTTACCACTATTCCCTCTATTAATTCATAAGCAATATTAGAATCACTGTCAATAAAATTTCCTTTGGTAGAAAAGTCCAAGAGTTGTCTATTGGGCATAGTTAGCCCTACATAAAAGTTTCGCAACAAAATTTCCATATCCCCTTTTATAGTGCAAACACGATAAGATTCAATTATCCTATACCAAGCATCTTTCAAATTTTCTCCTTGTTTCTGTTTGAAGTAAAGAACTTCAAAATCCGGAGACAAAGGAGGGATGGTAAAACTAGTCATAGTGAAGAGGCAAACAAACAAGCAAGCAAATAAAAAAAATATTTTTGTGTTTTTGTAAAAAAATTAGAAGTGAGGGAGTTGAAAACGAGAGGCAAATGCAAATAAAAGGCAGATAAAGTAAATGCAAGTGGATGATAGTTTGTGCGAAGGTACTTGGTAATTTTGATGATGTCTCCCCGGCAATGGTGCCAGAAATTCTTCCTGCTACTTGTAGTCTGCGTTCGTATTTTGCCGAAGAGGAGAGGATGATGCAGTACAGTAGAGATAAGTATTTCACTCAGTTAAGAACCAAGGTTATCAATCTAGTAGGAGAACCAAGGTTATCAATCCAGTAGGAGAACCAAGCAAAATTCCGTTAAGCGCACCTGCACACACAAGAGCAAACACTTGCACCCAACACAAATAAGAGGGTTGTCAATCCTCTTAGCGGTTAATTGCAAGGATTAAATCTTATCGAGGTAAATAGATAAACTAAAATACTAATTAAAATAAAAGTAAATAAATTGCAGCACGGTATTTTTAGGTTTTTAATATATGATAAAGTAGACCGGGGGCCATAGTTTTCACTAGAGGCTTCTCTCTCGAGCACATAGCATACGGTGGGTAAACAAATTACTGTTGGGCAATTGATAGAAAAGCAAATAATTATGACGGATTCATGGCAATGATCATGTATATAGGCATCACGTCCGAGACAAGTAGACCGACTCGTGCCTGCATCTACTACTATTACTCCACCCATCGACCGCTATCCAGCATGCATCTAGGGTATTAAGTATGAAACAGAGTAACGCCTTAAGCAAGATGACATGATGTAGACAAAGTAAACTCAAGCAATATGATTAAACCCCATCTTTTTATCCTTAATGGCAACAATACAAATACGTGTCATGTCCCCTTCTGTTACTGGGATTGAGCACCGCAAGATTGAACCCATCACAAAGCTCCTCTCCCATTGCAAGATAAATCAATCTAGTAGGCCAAACCAAATCGATAGATCGGAGAGAAATACAAAGCTATAACAATCATGCATAAAATAATTCAGAGAAGACTCAAATATTTCTCATGAATAATCTGATCATAAACTCACAATTCATCGGATACCAACAAACACACCGCAAAAGAAGATTACATCTGATAGAACTCCAAGAACATCGAGGAGAACATGGTATTGAAGATCAAAGAGAGAGAACAAGCCATCTAGCTACTAGCTATGGACCCGTAGGTCTGTGGTAAACTACTCACACATCATCGGAAGGGCAGCAAGGTTGATGTAGAAGACCTCCTTGATCGATTCCCCCTCCGGCAGAGTACCGAAAAAGGCCTCCAGATGGGATCGTGGAAGAACAGAGGCTTGCGGCGGTGGAAAGGTTTTCTCTTCTATCCCTCTGTTGGTTTGGAAATATTTGTGAATTTATAGAGAAGGAATTAGGTCAAGAGGTGCCACGAGGGGCCCACAAGCCTGGGGGGCGCGGCCACCCCCCCTGGGGCGCGCCCTCCAGGCTTGCCGCCTCCTCGTGGCTCTTTTGGTCTTCTCCCGAAGCTTCCTGGGTCTCTTCTGGTCCAGAAAAAATTAATCCAAAGTTTTTTCTCATTTGGACACTTTTTGATAATGATTTTCTGAAAAGGCAAAAACAAGCAAAAAACAGCAACTGGCACTGGGCACTGGGTTAATAGGTTAGTCCCAAAAAATGATATATAATGGCATATAATTGCATATAAAACATCCAAGATTGATACTATAATAGCATGGAACAATCAAAAATTATAGATACATTGGAGACGTATCAGTGTTGGCGGGGCCGCGGGCCACGGGGCGCAGCTCCGAGCTGAGGCCGACAGGCAGCGGAACCAGCGCCGGGTCCGCGACCCAGCTGCAACCGGATTGGGCGAGCACCGGCGAGGGCACCAGCGGGGCGCATCTGGGTGACCTGCCTGCAGCGGTGAATGCCCTGTACCTGCAGTTCGCCGACCACCGCGGCCAGCTGCAGAGCTTCACCCAGGCGGAGCAGAACCGGCTGCAGCAACTGGAGCAGATCGTCGCGGTGAGTCCTTCGTCCCTTGCACTTTTTGTAGCTTTGATTTTTTCTTCTATGACCGACTTGGTCGCTCTCCGGTGGGGGTGCGTCAGCGCACCCACTGGGTGTAGCCCCCGAGGCCCGGGTCGGCTGCGCAGCAGGCGGGTCGGGCCTTCTCAGGCGTTTGTTTTCTGACTTGCTTCTCGCAGACCATCTACGACCAGCGAGTGGCGGCGTACAACCACCTCCTGGGCATGTACCGCAGGACCAAGACCCAACTCGCCGCCAAGGAGGAACTGCGCCAGGCCAAAGGTACGCGGCTTGCGTTTTTCCTATGGGGGTGCGCCAGCGCACCCACTGGGTGTAGCCCACGAGATTCGGGCCGGTTGCACAGCAGCCGGGTCGGATCTTCTTGCGTCATCGTTTTCTTTGCTTTTCGTTTCTTGTCCGGATGCTGACCGGGAGCTCCGTCCGGCTGCACAGCTGCCGCCATCAACCCGGCTGAAGTGCAGGAACTCCGGCGCCAGCTGGCTAAGGCCAGCCGACAGCATGACGAGGCGGCCGCAGAGCGCGACCGGCCGGCCCAGGAGAAGGACGAGGCGGCGACCGCCCACCGGGCCGAGCTGAACAGGTTGGCGGAGGAGCACCGCAAGGCGGCGACCCAGAAGGATGAGTAGGTGGCCAAGGCCGTTGAGGAGGTCACCCTGCTCAAGGCGGATTATGATCGCCGCGCCAGCGAGTGGTCGGTGAAGGAGCAGGGGATGCTGGCGGAGGCGCAGCACATCAACGAGCTCCTCTCCCGTAAGTCCTTTGATTGTTTTCTTGACTTTCTGTGCCCGGCCGGCAGTTGCAGCCGGCTAGGTCTTTGGTTCTTCTCTTACTTCTTTCCTTTCTTCATTTCTCTCTTATCCAGAGGCCTTCCCCAAAATGCAAGCGCTGGCCGAAGGGGCCATGGACGCCCACCGGGACGACCAGAGGGCGGCCGGAGTCAACATCGGGCCGCTCGCTGCTTGGAATAGGAGAGGTATCTCTAGGCCCTCTCGGTAATGCACATCATAAGAAGCTTGCAAGCAAAGTGACTAAGGAGTTAGTTACGGGATGATGTATTACGGAATGAGTAAAGAGACTTGCCGGTAACGAGATTGAACTAGGTATGGAGATACCGACGATCGAATCTCGGGCAAGTAACATACCGACGGACAAAGGGAATTACGTATGTTGTCATTGCGGTTCAACCGATAAGATCTTCGTGGAATATGTAGGAACCAATATGAGCATCCAGGTTCCGCTATTGGTTATTGACCGGAGAGGCGTCTCAGTCATGTCTACATCATTCCCGAACCCGTAGGGTCCGCACGCTTAACGTTCGTTGACGATATAGTGTTATATGAGTTATGTGAATTGGTAACCGAATGTTGTTCGGAGTCCCGGATGAGATCCCGGATGTCACGAGGAGTCTCGGAATGGTCTAGAGGTAAAGATTTATATATGGGAAGTCATATTTTGGGTTCCGGAAAAAGGTGCGGTTTTTTCGGTATTGTACCGGGAAGCTTCCAGAAGGTTCCGGAGGATTCCGGAGGAGTCCGGAAGTCCACAAGTGGGTCCACCACGTCCCAAAGGGCTGGCATGGGCTAAGGGGAGGCGCCTTGGCCTTATTGGGCCAGGCGCACCAAGTCTTCAAAAGCCCACGCAGCTAGGGAAGGAAAAAAAAGGGAGAGTCCTAGTAGGAATAGGATTGGACTTTGGAGTCCAAATCCACGTGTGTACTATTCACGGTTACTGTTCACGTGGCACTATTCCTTCTACTCCAAGCCCCTACACATATATAAATAGAGGAGAGGGGGCGCCCCAAAGGACACAACATTGTCTTAGCCGTGTGCGGCGCCCCCCTCCACAGTTCCGTTCCTCGGACATATTTTCGCAGTGCTTGGGCGAAGCCCTGCGGAGATAGCATCACCATCACCGTCACCACGCTGTCGTGCTGCCGGAACTCATCCACTACCTCGCCGTCTTGCTGGATCAAGAAGTCGAGGACGTCACCGAGCTGAACGTGTGCTGAACGCGGAGGTGCCGTACGTTCGGTGCTCGGTCGGTTGGATCGTGAAGTTGTTCGACGACATCAACCGCGTTGTTCTAACGCTTCCGTTTACAGTCTACGAGGGTACGTAGACACACTCCCCCTATCGTAGCTATGCATCTCCATGGATAGATCTTGCGTGTGCGTAGGAAATTTTTGTTTTCCATGCAACGTTCCCCAACAGTGGCATCATGAGCCAGGTCTATGCGTAGATGATATGCACGAGTAGAACACAAAGAGTTGTGGGTGGTGATCGTCATACTGCTTACCACCAACGTCTTATTTTGATTCGGCGGTATTGTAAGATGAAGCGGCCCGGACCAACCTTACATGTCCACATACATGAGACCGGTTCCACCGACAGACATGCAACTTGTTTTGCATAAAGGTGGCTGGCGGGTGTCTGTTTCTCCTACTTTAGTTGAATCGAATTGGACTGCGGCCGGTCCTTGTTGAAGGTTAAAACAGCAAACTTGATAAATCACCGTTGTGGTTTTGTGCCGTAGGTAAGAACGGTTCTTGCTAGAAGCCCGTAGCAGCCACGTAAAACTTGCAACAACAAAGTAGATGACGTCTAACTTGTTTTTGCAGGGTATGCTGTGATGTGATATGGTCAAGTCATGATGTGATATACGTTATTGTATGAGATGATCATGTTTTGTAATTTATCGGCAACCGGCAGGAGCCTTATGGTTGTCTCTTTATTGTATGAAATGCAAGCGCCATGTAATTGCTTTACTTTATCGCTATGCGTTAGCAATAGTTGTAGAAGCAATAGTTGGCGAGACGACCACGACGCAACGATGGAGATCAAGGTGTCGAGCCGGTGACGATGGAGATCATGACGATGCTTTGGAGATGGAGATCAAAAGCACAAGATGATGGCCATATCATGTCACATATTTTGATTGCATGTGATGTCTATCCTTTATACATCTTATTTTGCTTAGAACGGCGGTAGCATTATAAGATGATCCCTTCACTAAATTTCAAGATAAAAGTGTTCTCCCCGAGTATGCACCGTTGCTAAAGTTCGTCGTTTCGAAGCACCTCGTGATGACCGGGTGTGATAGATTCTACGTTCACATACAACGGGTGTAAGCCAGTTTTACACAAGCAGAATACTTGGGTTAAACTTAACGAGCCTAGCATGTACAGACATGGTCTCGGAACACTGGAGACCGAAAGGTCGAACATGAGTCATATAGTAGATATGATCAACATGGAGATGTTCACCATTGATGACTATCCCATCTCACGTGATGATCGGACATGGGCTAGTTGATTCGGATCATGTATCACTTAGTTAACTTAAGGGATGTTAATTTAAGTGGGAGTTCATTAGTAATTTGATTAATTGAACTTAATTTATCATGAACTTAGTCTTGATAGTTTCTTTGCATATCTATGTTGTAGATAAATGGCCTGTGCTACTGTTCCGTTGAATTTTAATGCGTTCCTAGAGAAAGCTAAGTTGAAAGATGATGGTAGCAACTACACGGACTGGGTCCGTAACTTGGGGATTACCCTCATTGCTGCACAGAACAATTATGTCCTTGATGCACCGCTAGGTGATGGACCTGCTGCAGGAGCTGCTGCAGACATTGTGAACGCCTGGCAGGCTCGATCTGATGACTACTCGATAGTTCAGTGTGCCATGCTCTACGGCTTAGAACCGGGACTGCAAAAGCGTTTTGAACGCCACGGAGCATATGAGATGTTCCAAGAGCTGAAATTGATATTTCAAGCTAATGCCCGGGTTGAGAGATATGAAGTCTCCAACAAGTTCTTTAGCTGTAAGATGGAGGAGAACAGTTCTGTCAGTGAACATATACTCAGAATGTCTGGGTACCACAACCACTTGACTCAGCTGGGAATTGATCTTCCGGTTGAGAGTGTTATTGACAGAGTTCTTCAGTCACTGCCACCAAGCTATAAAGGCTTCGTGATGAACTATAATATGCAAGGGATGGAGAAGACAATTCCCGAGCTCTTCGCGATGCTGAAATCAGCGGAGGTAGAAATCAAGAAGGAGCATCAAGTGTTGATGGTTAACAAAACCACTAGTTTCAAGAAAAAGGGCAAGGGAAAGAAGGGGAACTTCAAGAAGAACGGCAAGCAAGTTGCCGCTCCCACGAAGAAACCCAAAGCTGGACCCAAGCCTGAAACAGAGTGCTTCTACTGCAAAGGGACTGGTCACTGGAAGCGGAACTGCCCCAAGTATTTGGCGGATAAGAAGGATGGCAAAGTAAGCAAAGGTATATTTGATATACATGTTATTGATGTGTTCCTCAAAAATGCTCGCAGTAGCGCCTGGGTATTTGATACTGGTTCGGTTGCTCATATTTGTAACTCGAAACAGGAGCTACGGAATAAGCGAAGATTGGCTAAGGACGAGGTGACGATGCACGTCGGGAATGGTTCCAAGGTTGATGTGATCGCCGTCGGCACGCTACCTCTACATCTACCTTCGGGATTAGTTTTAGACCTCAATAATTTTTATTTGGTGCCAGCGTTGAGCATGAACATTATATCTGGATCTTGTTTATTGCGAGACGGTTATTCATTTAAATCAGAGAATAATGGTTGTTCTATTTATATGAGTAACATCTTTTATGGTCACGCACCTTTTGTGAATGGTCTATTCTTGTTGAATCTCGATCGTAGTGATACACATATTCATAATATTGATGCCAAAAGATGCAAAGTTGATAATGATAGTGCAACATACTTGTGGCACTGCCGTTCAGGTCATATTGGTGTAAAGCGCATGAAGAAACTCCATGCGGATGGACTTTTGGAATCTCTTAATTATGAATCATTTGATACTTGCGAACCATGCCTCATGGGCAAGATGACTAAAACTCCATTCTCCGGAACAATGGAGCGAGCTACTGATTTGTTGGAACTAATACATACCGATGTATGCGGTCCGATGAATGTTGAAGCACGCGGCGGGTATCATTATTTTCTAACCTTCACAGATGATTTGAGTAGATATGGGTATATCTACTTGATGAAACACAAGTCTGAAACATTTGAAAAGTTCAAAGAATTTCAGAGTGAAGTAGAGAATCATCGTAACAAGAAAATAAAGTTTCTACGATCTAATCGCGGAGGCGAATATTTGACTTACGAGTTTGGCCTTCATTTAAGAAAATGTGGAATTGTTTCACAACTCACGCCACCTGGAACACCACAGCGTAATGGTGTGTCCGAACGTCGTAACCGTACTTTATTAGATATGGTGAATTCTATGATGTCTCTTACCGATTTGCCACTATCGTTTTGGGGTTATGCATTAGAGACAGCTGCATTCACGTTAAATAGGGCACCGTCTAAATCCGTTGAGACGACACCATATGAACTATGGTTTGGCAAGAAACCTAAGCTGTCGTTTATTAAAGTTTGGGGATGCGATGCTTATGTGAAAAAGCTTCAACCTGATAAGCTCGAATCCAAAGCGTAGAAGTGCGTCTTCATAGGATACCCTAAAGAAACAATTGGGTACACCTTCTACCACAGATCCGAAGGCGAGGTCTTTGTTGCCAAGAATGGGTCCTTTCTAGAGAAGGAGTTTCTCTCGAAAGAAGTGAGTGGGAGGAAAGTAGAACTTGATGAGGTAATTGTACCTTCTCTCGAATTGGAAAGTAGCTCATCAGAGAAAACCGTTCCCGTGATGCCTACACCAATAAGAGAGGAAGATAATGATAAAGATCATGAAACTTCAGATCAAGTTACTACTGAACTTCGTAGGTCGACCAGAGTACGTTCCGCACCAGAGTGGTACGGTAATCCTGTTCTGGAAGTTATGTTGTTAGACAACAGCGAACCTACGAACTATGAAGAAGCTATGATAAGCCCGGATTCCGACAAATGGCTTGAGGCCATGAAATCTGAGATAGGATCCATGTATGAGAACAAAGTGTGGACTTTGGTGGACTTGCCCGATGATCGGCAAGCCATTGAGAATAAATGGATTTTTAAGAGGAAGACAGATGCTGATGGTAATATCACTGTCTACAAAGCTCGACTTGTCGCGAAAGGTTTTCGACAAGTTCAAGGGGTTGACTACGATGAGACTTTCTCACCCGTAGCGATGCTTAAGTCTGTCGCATTTTATGATTATGAAATCTGGCAAATGGATGTCAAAACTGCATTCCTTAATGGTTTTCTCAAACAAGAGTTGTATATGATGCAACCAGAAGGTTTTGTCGATCCTAAGGGTGCTAACAAAGTGTGCAAGCTCCAGCGATCCATCTATGGACTGGTGCAAGCATCTCGGAGTTGGAATATACGCTTTGAGGAGGTGATCAAAGCATATGGTTTTGTACAGACTTACGGTGAAGCCTGTATTTACAAGAAAGTGAGTGGGAGCTCTGTAGCATTTCTAATATTATATGTGGATGACATATTGTTGATTGGAAATGATATAGAATTTCTGGATGGCATAAAGGGATACTTGAATAAGAATTTTTCAATGAAAGACCTCGGTGAAGCTGCTTATATATTGGGCATCAAGATCTATAGGGATAGATCAAGACGCTTGATAGGACTTTCACAAAGCACATACCTTGACAAAGTTTTGAAGAAGTTCAAAATGGATCAGTCAAAGAAAGGGTTCTTGCCTGTCTTGCAAGGTGTGAAGTTGAGTCAGACTCAATGCCTGACCACGGCAGAAGATATAGAGAAAATGAAAGTCATTCCCTATGCCTCAGCCATAGGTTCTATTATGTATGCCATGCTGTGTACCAGACCTGATGTGTGCCTTGCCATAAGTTTGGCAGGGAGGTACCAGAGTAATCCAGGAGTCGATCACTGGACAACGGTCAAGAATATCCTGAAGTACCTGAAAAGGACTAAGGACATGTTTCTCGTTTATGGAGGTGACGAAGAGCTCGTCGTAAATGGTTACGTCGATGCAAGCTTCGACACTGATCCGGATGACTCTAAGTCACAAACCGGATACGTATTTATATTAAATGATGGAGCTGTCAGTTGGTGCAGTTCCAAGCAGAGCGTCGTGGCGAGATCTACGTGTGAAGCGGAATACATAGCTGCTTCGGAAGCAGCACATGAAGGAGTTCATATCCGATCTAGGTGTAATACCTAGTGCATCGGGTCCAATGACAATCTTTTGTGACAACACTGGAGCAATTGCCATAGCCAAGGAGCCCAGGTTTCACAAGAAGACCAAACACATCAAGAGACGCTTCAACTCCATTCGTGAATATGTCAAGGATGGAGACATAGAAATTTGCAAAGTACACACGGATCTGAATGTGGCAGACCCGTTGACTAAGCCTCTTCTACGAGCAAAACATGATCAGCACCAAGACTCCATGGGTGTTAGATTCATTACTATGCAATCTAGATTATTGACTCTAGTGCAAGTGGGAGACTGATGGAAATATGCCCTAGAGGCAATAATAAAGTTGTTATTATTTTATATTTCCTTGTTCATGATAAAGGTTTATTATTCATGCTAGAATTGTATTGACCAGAAACTTAAATACATGTGTGAATACATAAACAAATACCGTGTCCCTAGTGAGCCTCTACTAGACTAGCTCGTTGATCAAAGATGGTTAAGGTTTCCCAACCATAGACATGAGTTGTCATTTGATAACGGGATCACATCATTAGGAGAATGATGTGATGGACAAGACCCATCCGTTAGCTTAGCATATGATCGTTTTGTTTATTGCTACTGCTTTCTTGAATGTCAAATACATGTTCCTCAGACCATGAGATCATGCAACTCCCAGATACCGGAGGAATACCTTGTGTGATATCAAACGTCACAACGTAACTGGGTGATCATAAATATGCTCTACAGGTATCTCCGAAGATGTCCGTTGAGTTGGCATGGATCGAGACTGGGATTTGTCACTCCGTGTTTCGGAGAGGTATCTCTAGGCCCTCTCGGTAATGCACATCATAAGAAGCTTGCAAGCAAAGTGACTAAGGAGTTAGTTACGAGATGATGTATTACGGAATGAGTAAAGAGACTTGCCGGTAACGAGATTGAACTAGGTATGGAGATACCGACGATCGAATCTCGGGCAAGTAACATACCGACGGACAAAGGGAATTACGTATGTTGTCATTGCGGTTCAACCGATAAGATCTTCGTGGAATATGTAGGAACCAATATGAGCATCCAGGTTCCGCTATTGGTTATTGACCGGAGAGGCGTCTCAGTCATGTCTACATCATTCCCGAACCCGTAGGGTCCGCACGCTTAACGTTCGTTGACGATATAGTGTTATATGAGTTATGTGAATTGGTAACCGAATGTTGTTCGGAGTCCCGGATGAGATCCCGGATGTCACGAGGAGTCTCGGAATGGTCTAGAGGTAAAGATTTATATATGGGAAGTCATATTTTGGGTTCCGGAAAAAGGTGCGGTTTTTTCGGTATTGTACCGGGAAGCTTCCAGAAGGTTCCGGAGGATTCCGGAGGAGTCCGGAAGTCCACAAGTGGGTCCACCACGTCCCAAAGGGCTGGCATGGGCTAAGGGGAGGCGCCCTGGCCTTATTGGGCCAGGCGCACCAAGTCTTCAAAAGCCCACGCAGCTAGGGAAGGAAAAAAAAAGGGAGAGTCCTAGTAGGAATAGGATTGGACTTTGGAGTCCAAATCCACGTGTGTACTATTCACGGTTACTGTTCACGTGGCACTATTCCTTCTACTCCAAGCCCCTACACATATATAAATAGAGGAGAGGGGGCGCCCCAAAGGACACAACATTGTCTTAGCCGTGTGCGGCGCCCCCCTCCACAGTTCCGTTCCTCGGACATATTTTCGCAGTGCTTGGGCGAAGCCCTGCGGAGATAGCATCACCATCACCGTCACCACGCTGTCGTGCTGCCGGAACTCATCCACTACCTCGCCGTCTTGCTGGATCAAGAAGTCGAGGACGTCACCGAGCTGAACGTGTGCTGAACGCGGAGGTGCCGTACGTTCGGTGCTCGGTCGGTTGGATCGTGAAGTTGTTCGACGACATCAACCGCGTTGTTCTAACGCTTCCGCTTACGGTCTACGAGGGTACGTAGACACACTCCCCCTCTCGTAGCTATGCATCTCCATGGATAGATCTTGCGTGTGCGTAGAATTTTTTTGTTTTCCATGCAACGTTCCCCGCCATTTTGGCTATCAAAGATTTGTTTGTTCCTGCAGAGTTACAATGTAACCCGGTTTGAAAACTGGCTCCTGCGACATAAACAAATATAGACATGTATATATGATGCATTGTATGATGATGCAATGTATGATGACGGAATGTATGATGATGTATATGTATGATAACAGAGTATAAAAATGCCGGCTTTCGAGGCACGACATAAGACCGGCTTTCGAGGCTCGAGTCTTGGTTTTGCTTCCTGTGGAAGCAGGCTTTTTGGCCTCTTTTGATTTGTCCTAGCTCTCTGAAAGTCGGCTCTCACGTGACCAACAGACGTTTTAACTCTAATGAATTCAGGGTCACCTTTGTGATTGACTCATCAGGCGTACGCCGAGTCATCTTTTCGGAGTAGCATCTTGCTAACAGGCAGGTTTAACCAAGTATATTTTGGCTTGTTGGTTTATCCTCGCTTTCTGAAAGCCGGCTCTCACACAACCAATCGAGCGTTTTAACTCCGATGAATTCAGGGTCACCTTTGTGATTGACTCATCAGGCGTACGCCGGGTCGCTTTTAGGGAGTAGCATCTTGCTAACAGGCAGGTTTAACCAACTTATGGCATCTCGCCGGGTTAAAGGGTTTTGTAAGCTAAACTCGATGAGTTGGAAGCCCCCAAGTAACCATTTGATCATGGAAAAGCTCAGCATAGGATATACAGGAGACAATGCTACTACTGCAAAACATCTGGGGTCCAGATAAGCCGGCTTTATTCCATTGATCATTATTGAGCAGGATACCCATGTTTAGACTGCGCATCATGGCAACTAGTCTTCTTTGGTAACCTTTCTTTTCGCCAATATGGCAGGGTACCCATGTTTGAACTGCGCATCGTGGCAGCTAGTTCTCTTGGGCAACCTTTACTTTTTCGCCAATAAGGCAGGATACCTATGTTTGAACTGCGCATCATGGCAGCTAGTCCTTTTTGGCAACCTTTACCTTTTCGCAAATAAAGCAGCAGCCCCGGGACTGGGTTGTCTTCCTGTAGGATCGAAGTATGTCTACTAGAGGGGGGGTGAATGGGAGTTTTAAATTTTTCTTGGAAATATCAAAACTCTCAGAACCCAGCAGCGGAACGAATGAAAATACAGTAAACAGTGAAAGAATACAAACTACCGAATGGAAACTAATCACATGTACCGAGGTAAATCACATGATTGAAAGATGGCATGTCACAGTTCGAATATAAAGAAGGGTAGTAGAAGTGACCAATGATGCTCGATGGCGACAAGGTGTTTGGTAGACCAGTTCGCCCTTCTGCACAAGGACTACGTCTGGTTGGAGGGGTTGTGATTTAACACAGAAGATAAACTCTCTTCGCCCTATTCTCCTCGACAATTGGTTCGTCAACCAATGCCGATTACTCGTGGTAGATACTTGACGGCGATCTCCAAACCTTCACTGAAGATAAACTCTCTTCAGCTCTCTTCGCGAACCACAATACTCTTGGTTGCTGAAGAGTTTGCTCGGTGAAGACAATACTCTTCGACACTCGAGCTGACACCTATCCGTCTAGAGAGTTGCAGCTCTCAAGAGTAATAGGCGGAGCGTACTGGACTTAGATTCTAGTGATGCTGAACCACTATCTAATTTTTCGGCTCTGGGATTTTTCTCTCGGTGGATTTTAAACTCAAATCTTTCGGAGAGGGGGTTGCTCAACAATCTTCTCAGAATCAAAACGGAGCAGCCGTCGGACAACGCCGGCGCGGGGTGGCTATTTATAGCCGCAGCCTTCCCTGGTGGGAAATGACCATTTTGGACACGCGGTCCAGCCAATGGCCAACCGACATGTTCACAACGGTCAGATTTGGGAGAAACGGTAACATTACTTGCGGAGCAAGAAATGCTAACTCCTCGGTCAGAGTCAAATCTCTCGCAGCGAAGAAGATCACAGTCTCTTGCTGGCAAGTATTTGCTCGGAACACAAAGAGATTTCTCTCGCATCTTTCATAGGATTTGGGTTTAGCATCAGAGAATCATAGCTTCGAACGCTACACCCCTCTTAATAGTACGGTGGTCCTATGACCCAATGAAAAGAAACGAAACAACGAAAAGAATGCTACGTCTTCTCTTCGTCTTCAATTTCCTCGGCTGCAGTCACTTCCTTCGAACAGGCACCGAACCAATTGCTTCACGTCAGCAATTTTTGAGGGTCACTCTTGTCGTCATATCCTTCGGTGATAACTTTCACTGCAACGCAGGGGATAAACTTCGGAGATATGAATCCAAACTTCTCTCAACTCCAGGGACCTGTTACTCTGTGTGCACTAGCAAACACATCAGTCCCTTATTGTTTGTCAACAATCTCCAAAACATAAGGAGGCAACATTATTGCACCAACAATCTCCCCCTTTTTGGACGATTGATGACAAAACAGATAATCATCGAAGTGAAGATAGATAAATGTAAAATGGGTCACACAAGAGTGAGTAAGCGTTACTTGCTCGAATATGAAATGAACTCCCCCTAAATGTATGCAGGGACGAAAGATATGAGATAGATTCTCCTGCAATAATTGAAATATATGGAGGAAGTTTCAATCATTCGAGACATTTGATTCGCACTGATGAGATATAATCCATCGAGATCTTAGTGCAATCAAAGTTAACTTCTGATAATAATTCCACCTGCAAGACAAATACTTCGAGAGAAATGGTGCAGCAGCAGGGGTTATTAATATTACATCACAGAGGTTAATCGAGTTTGACAACAAGGAGCAAATGGACTTGAACCGAAAGATTCAAACTCGAACGAAACCAAAACAAATGAAACACCAAAAGCAAATCTATCGAGACTCGATGTAATTCTCCCCCTTTTTGTCAACAAGTGTCAAAAAGGTGACGAATAACATGAGTGAAGAAACGCAGATCTCATCAATCAGTGGCATCTCCAGATGAGCTGTCCGAGGAGATTTCTTCTTCGGAAGTGACTGGAATAGCTTCGTCTTCGGCAACAACAAATTTTTCTTCAAGAACAAGAGCTTGAGGTTGAGCAGACGAAGGAATAGCTAGAGTGGCCACTGGAGGAACACGAGACTGCACATTGCCTTCGGTAGGTTTCTCTGTTGGTGATGTGGCTTCAGATTCATCAAGCAATTTACATAGCCTTAGATGAAGAAGATCAGTTGTAGGCTCACGAGCAGGCAGAGAAGGAGTCCTATCTTGAAAATCTTCGATAGTGAAGCCTTTGTCAATATAATCATAAAGCTCTTGGAGATTGACCTTCAGGAGTTGTTTTTCAGTAAAGAACTTGTGAAGCAATTTCCAGAGTCTTTTCTTATTTTCATCAGCAATCAGATGCATTATCCTCGTGCGATTGTTAATTGCATTCAGCTCGGAGGCAAGATGTTCTTTCTCACGTCTATCTTCTGCAATATGTTGCATGAGCAGCTGTTGAGTACGCAAACTGACTTTGAGTTGCGATGGAGGTTGAGGCGTAATCTTTCTGTCGCGCTGAGGCAGACGAGGCCCATCAAAGTGCTTGTGATAGTCGCGGGAGCTTGAAGCAGTCGACTTGCCCGAAGAAATATCTTCCATAACTTGCAGAGTATCGCGAACTGGAGGAATGAAGCTTTTGTGGCTTTCCTTCGCAAGATACACTGTTCGCATCGCATGATCAATAACTTTCTGTATCCAAGGTGCATATACCTTGATGCAAAATGGATACTGAGCAGAATCCTTTAGGATATGCAGGAACATGTCTTCGACATCGAAAATATATCGTTCGGAGATTGCATATATCGCATTACGAAGAACATCTGATATTGACTTATCTGGATTCATGCCAGCCATCGGACAAATAGTGTAAGAGAGCATGTGAAACAAAGTCTGATTGTCGAATGTCAAATGTTCAGGACGAGGAGGACCAGAGTAGTCACGAATCTTGTCTTTGTCCATAGTGCACCAAAAAACTTCATCTGAGATAACGTCAATGTTGTGAACTTGAATGTTAGTGTTACCGCGCTCAAAGCGAGGGAAATGGAAGTGCGAGACAAAATCTGTCGAAGTGCACTTGATGCGTTTTCCTTTGGTCATCCATTCCATGATCCATTTTGAGCTATCATTTTCATCACCAGAGATGTACAAAGTTGCATAGAATTGAAGAATGATTTCTCTGTTCCATGGGTGCTCGAACTCAAAAATCTTTGTGAGGCAGAAATCATCTAGATCCTGTAGCAATTGATTAAAGCAGCCAATAGTTCGCATAGCAGGAATATCCAGAAATTCATGAGGAAAAATCTTCTTGCTCTCATAAAGGACCCGAGAGTAATAAATAGCTTGTTCCTTGGTCCAGAACCGAGGTGATTCAGAAGTGCGCGGGCCATCATACGGACTGGCCTGAAAGAATTTTGGATGCGCATTCCGATTGAAAAGCGGTCCTTTTGCGCCTGCGCCTGTTGAGAACAATGGCAATTCTTTGCAAGGATATGGATATTTAAGTTCTTCTTCGGGAGAAATAACTTCATCACCGTACACAACTGAGTCAGATCGGCGGACAGAGACAGGTTTGCGCTCGGAGGGACCAACATCTGCCATTCGTGCGACTGTATCGATGGATAATTTTAGTGGGGAGGGAGCAGGAGGCACAACAGATGGTGCAGCAGGGGCGGTTGGTACTCGAGCAGGTTCATCAAC
The DNA here is from genome assembly GCA_039707655.1 of Elymus sibiricus. Taxonomy (NCBI): domain Eukaryota; kingdom Viridiplantae; phylum Streptophyta; class Magnoliopsida; order Poales; family Poaceae; genus Elymus; species Elymus sibiricus. Next base: position 268,892,042 of record CM077672.1, on the reverse strand, counting down.
TTGGGGCACCGAGGCCGAAACATCCATTGGAGGAGGCAGAGACTGTTCCACAGTAACTTGTTTTTGCCCGTCGACAGATGGAACTGGGACTTGCGGCGCTTCATGAGCTGGAGAGGCCTGGGGTTCGGAGCGAGGAATTTCACCTTCCTCTGAAATAATGTGTTGCGAGGGAATTTCAGCCCGAGCAGGGGAGGCCACAAGCACTGATTCAGTTGGCCTTGGCGAGGGAGGAGCATCCGAGTCCTTAACAGGTGGTGGCGAAGGAATAGCAGGCTCAGGAGATTTTTCTTTCTGAGACTGAGCATCTTGACGGACAGGCGACGGTTCCTTCAGAGCCGGAGGTACATTTTTCTTCGCCATTTTCTTTCTTTGCTTGATCTTTTACTTTGCAACATGATCAATATGGCCTTTAACCAGATCATTGTAGCCAGTTACTTTGGCTTGATGTTCATCACAAATTTTTCGAACAATTTCATCAAGATCTGTGTGAAAGCGCAACCTTCGGTTACGTAGAAGACTCAGGGCTCGGTTGATATCCTTGTAGGAATCTTCGAGTGTGTTGATGACAAACTTTGATGAGGCAGTTTTCATTCGCTCATTAAGATCCAGTAGTTCGACAGAGAGGGAATTAATCTCAACTGCATCATCTCTCAGTTCTTGCACTACTGATGTTGCTTGAGCAATAACTTCGGCAGGGATAGGCAAAGATGCCACTTCTCCATCGAAAGGGTTCTCCACAAACTTATCGAGCTGCTCCATGATAAATATATGATCATAATAATGAGGTGCATCTGACTTGCCAGAGGGAGCAATCTGAACAGGAACATGAACTTGCTCGGAAGGTGGCTTAGAAGCCAATGGTTGAGTCAGTGTAGGTGCAAATTTAGCAACCTCTTCCTTCGGAGCAGAGGATTGAGAAGCATCTTGCTCGGTAGACGTCTTGATCTTCCTCACTTCAGGTATGGGAATGTTTTTGCCAGGCTTCGCAGTATTCACTAGAGCATCAACTACCAAATCCTTCAAGTCAATTGCATCTGGATGCGGAGTTGTGTTCACGTGCTGTTTCATGGTGACAGTGGTAGCTGGTGTTTTTCTGGCAGGCATCTTCTTCGATGGCGCCAAATTGATCCGTAGATTAGGCAGCACGGTTGAGGTGGTAATGTTCACATCCTCGCTGAGAGCAGCAGCAACCTCTTCTTTGGTGAGCGGAGGATCATCTTCATCAGCCGAGGAATCATCCATATTTGCTTCATCTGCTGGTACAGCCTTTTTCTTCTTCGGTGCACGCTTTATCTTCGGAGCATTAGCATTGGGATCATGCTTATGTTTGGTGCGTCCTTCAGACATCCCTTCGGCCCTTTTCTTTTCCATATCATCTCTGAGAAGACGAAGGTTTTCTTCTTCACGAGCCTTTTTCTTTTCTGCCCTCTCAGCTCTTTTTACAGCATTGCGTTGACGATTAGCAAGTTCATCGGGATATGAGGCCGGAGTGCGAAGAGAGGACTCATGAGCATTTGCCGGAGGAGGTGGTCTCTCTTGAGGTCCATTTGACTTGATTAGAGAAAGTTCTCGGCAGTCACCCCACGGTGGATGGAATGCAAAATTCTGAGCAAAATGAGGGGCAACGAACTCATAATTGAACCATTTGCGCACCCAGTGGCGTCGAATCCATTGCTGTCGTGTATCTCGTTCATGTTTTGATTTGCCTGGAACTGTGTTGTATCGGTCATGAGAAATATATTCAGCTGTGTTTGTGAGAGCCTGTCTGCCACCCCTCTTCTTTTTCGGAGCAGTTTCTAGTTGCTCGTCGTCATTATGTTCGGCCCTTTTTCTCTTGCTGGTTGACGGTCCTACCATTGGGCCCTTAGCATTCAGAGCTTTTGATTCATCAGCAGTGCCCAATACAATATCATCTCTTTCAGGCTGGCTACGCTGAGCTGAATCTGCAACTGACTGCATTTTCCTGTGAACATAGATAGATGCGAGGGAAAATGGGGACAGGGTTACGAATGCACACAGCTAAGATTTGGAAAAACAGAAATCATTTTTGATGAAGAGGTAGATGCAGACTTTGAGAAATGTTTCGGGCGAAAGAAATGTATAGAACGAACTAGTAGGTTCGAAGAAAATACTAGTAAGCGTGCTAAGCATCCCGTTCGGACGAGACACAACACAAACCCTAGATCTGAAGTTTTTCGGATGCGAGGGACAACTACAAACCACATCCACAAAAGTTACCTAGCAGTAAGGATCTGAGAAATTGCAGTAAAACAAGGCTATTTCTACCGCGGACGAACTTGAACTGGATGAACGTAAGAACAAGTTCGCACTGCACATACCCTAGCTTGGTGATGTGCAACAGCTACGGCGCCGCGGAGACGAAGATGATCCGCGGCGGCGAGGGAGGACTCCGGCGATCCCTTTCCGGCAGTGAAGCGGCGAAGGTGGTCGGCGTCGTCGAGCTCGAGGAGGAGCAGTGCGGTAGGGCTTCGGTGAGAGGCGATGGTGAAGACGCGAAGTGAATCAAGGAAAGGGGGCGGCGCAGTATTTATATGCGAAGGAAAAAATGACCGCACCCTGTAAATCTGATCGGATGGACGGAGTCAAGGGACGTTTGCGATTCAACGGATAGGATAAGCTGGCAGTTGATGATGAGCACGTGGCAACCGTCATCTAAGAATGTGGTCCAGACCTGGGCGGGAAACCCCAAATTTTGGACGGCTTTCGCCAAAACAGATGAAGTTCGGACCGAAACTTTAGCGTGGTCAAGGACACCAGATAAAGTTTCGTTCACAGATGAATTTTGTGCATTCAGAACAGAACAACATAGACTGGAAGAGATAGAATAGAGGGAAAACAGGGTCCTAGATATTTCACTCAGACGAAGAAAAAACAAATACTCGAGAGAAAAACTATGAGTGAAATTCATTCGGACAAACACAAAATCCTCAAGTGCAGCTCATCCAAGAGAAATTGTGGTGGCGTTACCCACCGTATAAGAACTGTATGACCCCGAGCATCGCACAATTATCGTGGCACCCGGTTAGTCTAGTTCTTCGTTAATGTATTCACTCTCAGAAAGAAAATTTCACTTTGTTGAAATTTTCAAACTCTTCGAGTGTTATGCACCCATTCCTTCTAAGATGTGGAAGTGTTGGTACGGGTGCCGAGTTCAGCTTACTGCACGTTTGCGGAATCTAGGATATTTAGCTCACACCGTAACGCACAGAATCTTTTCTCGTCGAGAGGCTTGGTGAATATATCGGCGAGATTCTCTTCGGTGTTGACGTGCTGATAACAATATCCTCTCGAGCAACATGATCGCGTAGGAAATGATGTCTGATCTCAATATGCTTGGTGCGAGAGTGCTGCACAGGATTGTGCGCAATTTTGATCGCACTCTCATTGTCGCACAATAGAGGGATATTCTTGACCTTGATGCCATAATCCTTCAGAGTCTGCTTCATCCATAGCAACTGTGTACAACATGCGCCAGCAGCAATATATTCGGCCTCAGCCGTAGAGAGTGAGACACAATTCTGCTTCCTTAATGACCAACAAACCAATGATCTACCGAGGAAATGACATGTCCCCGAAGTAGATTTCCTGTCAACCCGGTCACCTGCATAATCTGAGTCTAAATAGCCAACGAGGTCAAACTGTGCTCCCTTAGGATACCATAAACCTAAGGTGGGGGTGTGAGCCAAATATCTCAGAATACGCTTGACCGCTTGGTGATGCGATTCTTTCAGTGCAGCTTGAAAACGAGCACACATACAAACACTCAACATAATGTCAGGTCTGGATGCACATAAGTAAAGCAAAGAACCAATCATCGAACGATAAGCTTTCTGATCGAAATCTTTACCGTACACATCTGCGTCCAGCTGGCCATTAGTGGGCATGGGAGGTTTGTAACCGTTCTGTTTGCAATCTTGCATTTTGAACTTCTTAAGACAGTCTCTCAGGTATTTCTCGAGATATGAAAGTTCCATTGTCCTGTTGACGAATTTGCAGTCCGAGAAAGAACTTAAGTTCACCCATCATAGACATTTGATACTTCTCGGACATCATTCGCCCGAATTCCATGCTGCAAGCATTGTTAGTACAACCAAAAATAATATCATCCACATAAATTTGACACACGAATAGATCGCCATCGATAGCACGAGTGAAAAGAGTGGAATCAGTGGATCCTGGCTTAAAACCTTTGTCGAGCAAAAACCTCTTTAGAGTGTCATACCAAGCTCGAGGGGCTTGCTTCAATCCATACAGCGCCTTTTTCAACCTGAAAACTTTGTTAGGAAACTGAGGATTTTCAAAGCCAGGTGGCTGCCTAACATATACTTCCTCATCAATTTCACCATTGAGAAAAGCACTTTTCACATCCATTTGATAAAGCAGAATATCATTGTAATTTGCATATGCGAGAAGAATACGAATTGCCTCAAGGCGAGCAACAGGAGCATAAGTTTCACCGAAATCAATACCTTCTACCTGTGTATACCCTTGAGCGACAAGACGTGCTTTGTTCCTCACAACAATGCCATTTTCATCTTGCTTATTTCGGAAAATCCATTTTGTGCCGATGATATTGTGCTTCTTAGGATTCGGTTTGTCAACCAATTCCCACACATCATTTAATTCGAATTGCACCAACTCTTCTTGCATGGCATTCATCCAATCGGGATCATTCATGGCTTCCTCATAATTGGTAGGCTCTGTCAATGAGACGAAAGAGAAACTGCCACAGTAGTTAGCCAAACGAGTGCGAGAACGAGTTGTGGGTCTGTAACCTGGATTCTCGAGATCTTCGAGAATTAATGCAGGGTCAACTCGATTTGCCACTCGTGGGTGAGGATTTTCTTCTTGATTTTCATTTTCCTCAGTATCAGCATCATGATTGGCATTAGTATCGCCATTTCCATCACGATTGCCATTTTGGTCGGCATTAGGATTTGGGTTGCCATTTGTGTTCGGTGCAACATTTGCTTCGGCAGTAGCTTGGCGTGTTCGTCGAGCTATGGGATCATCATCATCGGAAGAATCATTTACATTTCCTTCGACTGGCCTGACATCCCCAATAGCCATTTGCCGAATAGCATCCCAAATCGGAGGTTCATCTATCACATTAGGCAGGTGCTCCTTTTGGGAGCTGTTAGATTCATCAAACCGCACATTTACCGTTTCCATAACTTTCCCGTGGTGAGAGTTGTAGACACGATAAGTATGCGAGTTCGAGCCATAACCAAGAAGAAAACCTTCATGTGCTTTGGGTGCAAACTTAGAATTATGATTCATGTCACGAATGCAGCATGGTGCACCAAAAACACGTAAATAAGAAACATTCGGTTTCTTGCCAATGATAAGCTCATATGAAGTTTTCTTAAGGAATTTGTGAAGATAAACACGATTCACAACATGGCAAGCAGTATTAATAGCATCAGCCCAGAAACGAATAGGAGTTTTATACTCACTGAGCATTGTTCTCGCCATTTCAATAAGAGTTCTATTCTTTCGCTCAACAACACCATTCTGTTGGGGAGTGTATGTGGCAGAGAATTCATGAGTAATACCATTTTCATCGAGAAAATCTTCGATATGAGTATTTTTGAACTCAGTGCCATTGTCGCTTCTGACATGTTTAATACGCACTTCATATTCATTTTCAGCTTTCTTGGCGAATCTTTTGAAGATGTCTTGGGTGCAAGTTTTGTCTTCTAGAAAGAATACCCAAGTGTATCGAGAAAAATCATCAACAATAACCAGACCATAATGACTGCCTCCGAAACTTGCGTAGTTTTGAGGCCCGAATAGGTCCATATGAAGAATTTCCAGTGGTCTCGTTGTGGTCATAATAGTTTTTGATGAATGATGCTTCTTGGCCAATTTACCAGCCTCACAAGCAGCACAAAGACGATCCTTGTCGAATTTCACATCAGGAATACCACGGAGATGATTTTTCTTCACGAGTGTCTGCAAGTTTCTCATACCTGCATGACCAAGTCTTCGGTGCCACAGCCATCCTTCGGTTGCTTTCGCAAGCAAACAAGTTCGGACTGAGGGACCCTTAGAGAAATCCACAATATATAAATCACCTTTTCTATTTCCTTCGAATACGAAGGAATTGTCAGTGGCCATGAAGACAATGCATTTGAATTTAGAAAATAGAACTAGCATGCCTAGATCACACAGCTTGCCGACAGACATAAGATTGAATCCAAGAGACTGAACAAGTAAAACATCATCAATGTTCTTATCCTTGGATATAACAATTTTACCTAACCCAAGTACCTTTCCTTTGTTGTTGTCGCCGAAAGTGATGTATTTCTCAGATGAAGCAGTTAAATTTGGGTCGACAAACAACGACTTGTCTCCGGTCATATGACTAGTGCATCCACTATCCATTATCCATTCGGTACACCCGGAGACATAGTCCTGCAGAGAAATCAGGCTTTCTTAACCACCCACATCATTGTAGGTGGCTTCGAAACATATGAGCGAGCAGGATATGATTTCTTTCGAAAATTATGTGAATTATAACTTGAGTCAGTACGAGCATAATCGAAAGAATAAGCATTGAAGTTTCTTCCTGATGAATGAGTATAGTGGTTTGGTGAAGCAAGTATGTACTCATTCCGTCGAATCTTTTCAAGGACATATCGAGCATTTTCTTCCTGCATGGTTAGTAGTCTAGTGATAGGTAATGCCTCGATAGTTTTCCTGGGCACCCAGATAGATTCTTTTGGGGGGCCATTCCTGCTGTTTGGACCAACATAGCGAGCAACAGCCTCACCACGTTGGTTTTTGAACAACTTATAGTTGTCCAGAGAATCATCATATGAGTATTCGGGGATTGGCGAGTTATATCCCGAAAGTAAAGCAGGATCGAGCGTTTTGCTCTTAGCAGGCACCCACACAGTGCGAGGATATTGATCCGGTTCCCATTAGGAGCCATTCTCATTTAGTTTCCTTTCGAAACCGATACCTTCCTTCCTGGGGTTTTTGTGAAGAATGGATTTCTTCAGAACATCACACAGGGTTTGATGCCCTTTGAGAGACTTGAACATTCCTGTCTGAAGAAGATCCTTCAACCTAGCATTTTCATCAGACACAGAACCATTTTCCTCGACCGAGGGGTTAGCATTCACAGAAGATTCAGCATTTGATTCAGCATTACTGCGTTCGAGACATTTTAAGCAAGGAGGTACAAACACTTCAGGTTTCTCTTTGAGTTGTTGGGTGAGAAGAGAATTTTCTCTGATCAAATCATCATGAGCCTCTCTCAGCGACTCGAGTTCCTGTTTCCGTTTCAGGTAATCATAAGTCAATCTTTCGTGGTCAGCCGAGAGAAAATCATGACGATCTGAGAGATCCTTCATTCGAGACTCGAGAGCGGAATACTCTTCGGTCAACGACTGATTTTTCTCCATCTCCTCAACCAACAACCCTTCAAACTTCCTGAGGGTTTTCTCAATTTTCTCGAGAGAGTTTTGTTGTATATTAGCAATTTTGATCAGTTTAGCATAGTCATCCTCATCAGAAGAATATTGATCACTGGAGTGAACCTTGTGATGTTTGGAGGATACCTTTTCTTTCGAAGCTTTGGCCATGAAGCAGTACGCAGGAGACACGTTGTCGCTCGAATGATTTTCGAAGAAGTTCGATGCAGGAGTAGAGCCACATGCTATGCCAGCCATGCCAGAGTCGGAATCCTCCTCTGATTCATCAACCTCTTCGTCGTCAGAAGATGCTTCTTCTTCGGAATCCATTTCCTTGCCGATGTACGCCTTGGCCTTGCGTGAAGTGTTCTTGCGTTTGGACGAGGACTTGGAGGGATTCTTCGAGGAAGATCTTGATGAGGACTTGGAGGAATCCTTCTTATTGAAGAACTTCTTTGTTTTCTTCTCATCATCGGAGTCGTAGCTCTTGCTCTTGCTTTTGCCATGGTTTCCTGAATCATATCTTCCACTAGCACGGATTTCAGCTTCCCAGAGAGGGCAGTCCGAAATGAAATGACCTGGCTTTCTGCACTTGAAGCAGGTGTAGTCTCCTGTTGCCTTTGATGAAGATTTGGAGCCGCCAGAGTTGCTGGATCCTTTCTTCTGAAACTGATTTTTCCTATGAAGACGCTGGAATCTTTTTGTGATCAATGCGAGATCCTGACTAATCCTTTCGGTGTCATCTGAATCTTCATCGGCATTTACTTCCGAGGAAGAATCAGGCACAGCCTTGAGAGCATGACTTTTTCGGTGACTTGAGCCATAGAGATCTCTCTTCTCTTCTTCTTGTTCTTCGTGGGTGTTTAGCCTTTCCATGATATCAGCAGAGTCGAGAACTTTGAAATCAGCCCGTTCCCGAATAATCAGAACAAGTGTGTCGAACGAACTGTCAAGAGACCGGAGCAACTTCTTCACAACTTCATGATCAGTGATGTCTTTGGCGCCGAGACCATGTAGCTCGTTTGCAATGTCACTCAGACGATCGAAAGTTTGCTGACAACTTTCATTTCCAATGCGCTTGAACCGATTGAACTTGGCCCGAAGTGTATCAATGCGAGCTTCTTTCTGAGTTGAAACACCCTTGTTTATCTTTTCGAGAAGGTCCCACAATTCCTTTGCAGTTTCACACTGACAGTAGCGAAGAAATTGAGCACGAGAGAGATGGCCACCAATTTCATCTTTAGCTTGAGCATCCATCTGAATGAGTTTCTTCTCATGGTCAGTGGGGACCTGGGGTACTTCAACTGTGAATCCATTCTGCACCACATTCCACATATCATCATCAATAGCTCGGAGACGGATCTTCATCTTCTCCTTCCAGAAGGGATAGTCCGTCCCATCGAAGATGGGAATCTTGAGGTGCGACTTGTAGCTCACTCAAGACATACTTAAACTCCAAGGTGGTTAGACCAAAATGAGCAGAGTCAAGGAGTACCTTGCTCTGATACCAATTGTAGGATCGAAGTATGTCTACGAGAGGGGGGGTGAATGGGAGTTTTAAATTTTTCTCGGAAATATCAAAACTTTCAGAACCCAGCAGCGGAACGAATGAAAATACAGTAAACAGTGAGCGAATACAAACTACCGAATGGAAACTAATCACATGTACCGAGGTAAATCACATGATTGAAAGATGGCATGTCACAGTTCGAATATAAAGAAGGGTAGTAGAAGTGACCAGTGATGCTCGATGGCGACAAGGTGTTTGGTAGACCAGTTCGCCCTTTTGCACAAGGACTACGTCTGGTTGGAGGGGTTGTGATTTAACACAGAAGATAAACTCTCTTCGCCCTATTCTCCTCGACAATTGGTTCGTCAACCAATGCCGATTACTCGTGGTAGATACTTGACGGTGATCTCCAAACCTTCACTGAAGATAAACTCTCTTCAGCTCTCTTCGCGAACCACAATACTCTTGGTTGCTGAAGAGTTTGCTCGGTGAAGACAATACTCTTCGACACTCGAGCTGACACCTATCCGTCTAGAGAGTTGCAGCTCTCAAGAGTAATAGGCGGAGCGTACTGGACTTAGATTCTAGTGATGCTGAACCAGTATCTAATTTTTCGGCTTTGGGGTTTTTCTCTCAGTGGATCTTAAACTCAAATCTTTCGGAGAGGGGGTTGCTCAACAATCTTCTCAGAATCAAAACGGAGCAGCCGCCGGACAACGCCGGCGCGGGGTGGCTATTTATAGCCGCAGTCTTCCCTGGTGGGAAATGACCATTTTGGACACGCGGTCCAGCCAATGGCCAACCGACACGTTCACAACGGTCGGATTTGGGAGCAACGGTAACATTACTTGCGGAGCAAGAAATGCTAACTCCTCGGTCAGAGTCAAATCTCTTGCAGCGAAGAAGATCACAGTCTCTTGCTGGCAAGTATTTGCTCGGAACACAAAGAGATTTCTCTCGCATCTTTCATATGATTTGGGTTTAGCATCATAGAATCAAAGCTTCGAACGATACACCCCTCTTAATAGTACGGTGGTCCTATGACCCAATGAAAAGAAACGAAACAACAAAAAGAATGCTACGTCTTCTCTTCGTCTTCAATTTCCTTGGCTGCAGTCACTTCCTTCGGACATGCACCGAACCAATTGCTTCACGTCAGCAATTTTTGAGGGTCACTCTTGTCGTCATATCCTTCGGTGATAACTTTCACTGCAACGCAGGGGATAAACTTCGGAGATATGAATCCAAACTTCTCTCAACTCCAGGGACCTATTACTCTGTGTGCACTAGCAAACACATCAGTCCCTTACTGTTTGTCAACAATCTCCAAAACATAAGGAGGCAACATTATTGCACCAACACTTCCCTTCAACGACCCGGGGTTCTTGTATTTGTAAAAACTGGGCAAATACGCCGAGTCATATTTGTGTACCCCCGAGTCTTAAGTCGACTCGAGGAGTTGGCTTGAGATTCTTTATACTTGGCTATGGTATAAGCCGGAGTAGAGTTGACAGATGAAAGCTGGAATTTATTGAAACCGGAGGCGATGTGGCGAGTTGATGATCTTTGCGATGCTCGTCGTATGTCCTCCCATCCCTTGATATTCTCTTTTAGTCTGGCTCTCCTGTATCTTACATGGTCATTTTCTTTTCTGTTTCTTCACTGTCGGTTTTTGAATTGCCGGCTCTACTGAGACCGGCTCTCTTTGCTCGTTCGGGGATGTTTCCTCCATGGCCGACTCTTCTGTTTCTTTTGATGTGGTGAATTAGACCAGACCACAGGATGGTGAGCTGCGTGTTTTACTGGATAGCTTGGCGTGGCCAGTTGACGGAGCGGACTCTGGCATGCTTCGGTGTGTTGATGTAAATTGGACCGCGGTGGCGGCGGCTCGCGCGCGTGTCCGTTGGGCAACTCGCGCGAGCGGGCGCGGCCCTGGCGCGTTGATGTAGACTGAACCGCGATGACGGTGGCCTGCGCGCGTCCGTTGGGCAGCTCGTACGGGTGGGTGAGGCCCCGGTGTGTTGATGTAGACGCGACAGCTGGCCGGTAAATTGACGTGGACGCGGGAGTCGGCCGCGATGGTCGAAGCCGGCGCGGATGCGAGAGTCGGCCGCGGCGTTGTAAGCCGGCGCGGGCGCGCAGGTCGGCCGCGGCATTGCAAGCCGGCGCGAACGAGGGAGTCGCCTGGCGTGTTGATGTAGACTGAACCGTGGAAGCGGCGGCTTACACGCATGTCCGTCGGGCAGCGCGGCACGGATGAACGCCAGTGTAGAATGATGCTGGTGCGCGCTTCGTATCCATGGTATAACACCACTTTTGTGATGAACAATTGTCCTGTGTAAAAATATTACATGCCAGAGTAATTATTCTCGGATGAATTAATATGTGCTGATAAAATACATAGAAAGGATAGCACCTGATGTTTTTGAGACGACAGATTATCCGTGTGTACGTCCGCCAGGATGTATGATTAATGAGACTTGCCCTAATATTTCATGCCACAGACCAATCCACTCCTTTTTTTTACGTCTTGTTGAAGTAGACTGGAACAGAGGGATGATAGGCTGCGCGCATACTCCTCGGACGACGCCTTGTGGCGAGGATGCGAATGCGGCCTCGGTGTGTTGAAGTAGATTGAACCGCGAAAGCGACGGCCTGTGCATGCATCCGTCGGGCCGTGCCATGCGGGGGAATGCCAACGCGGCCTCCGGTGTGTCATTGTAGACTGGACCGTAGACTGGACCGCATGGACGGAGGCCTGCGCGCTTGTCCACCGGACAGCATGGCACGAACGCAGTGCAGGACAATGCAGGCGCGAGCTTCGTATCTAACAATGTATGAGGGGCATGGCCGGGCCACCCGAGTCTCTGACGGAAAATCACCTGACGAGGAGTCAATCAAACGCTATATACAGAGCCGCGGAATAAGGCACAGTGCAGAGACGTGGTTGCACTGTAATCAATTAAACCTTGAAATCCGCATAGCACTAGATGTACTTTATGATTTATTTAGTATCCACGTGATGAGCTCCTGGGGCCTTCCAGCGTGCTCTTTAATTAGCAGTGCTTTGGATGGAATCAGGTGTGGGGACATGGGTCCATGGCCGCCTGCCAACCTCCTTTTTTTCTTTGTCTTGTGCAGGCACACGGACTCCGGTCTTCTAGGGCTTGAGGTGCTCCGCGTACACCGCGACAACGAAGATGTGTGGATGATTTTTCTAGGGACTCCGAGCGCTCTGGCTGGATCTCATAGGTCCCGTACAACAACTGTTCAATTGCTTTTCTCCTCGATATGGGATCTATATCAATTGGATCGACTTTGACTGATTCTTCCAAATAGACGTGGTGGCGATACTCCCGATTAGGAGACGAATCGGTAGACTTTTTTGATTCCAAACGCTATCCACCTCGGCGAAAATGGCGAAACAGCGTAGCACTGAAGCTGCCGCTCATCGGTAGCAGATCCAAATTTACCATGATTTTGATCACCCGGTATTTTTTTATGCCGTCCGTCTCGATCTCCTCTGGCTTGCTTTTGCTGAACGCCGCCGCTAAACTTTTTTTTTCCGACTGATGAATTTGGAGTCGATGTAAATCCTTTTGAGCCGGATTTTCTTCATCCGGCCAATCGTGAACTTCTTGATCCTTGGAAGGGATTCCCTCTAAGAACACAACACCACCGTGCGCGTGCCCCACGGTGGGCGCCAACTGTCGTGGTTTTGTCACGGCAGAGGTCCTCAAAAAAGGACTTAGTCATGAGGCCATCGCAACTAGGTAGTAGCTTGCACGGGGTTGGTCGGAATCGAGAGACGCGAGTTTTTACCCAGGTTCAGCCCCTCGCGGTGGAGGTAAAAGCCTACATCCTGCTTGATTGCTATTGATGATGATCTCGATTACAAGGGTGCTGTTTCGCTACCTCTATCTCGAGAGCTAGTTTTTCTGTCTCTCCTGACTTGTCTGTCTCTCAACTTGTCCCTCTTAGGGTGCCTTGCCCCTCCTTATATAAGTTGAAGGGGCCGGCTTACATGTAGAGTCCTAGTTGGATTAGGACTAGTCTATTTTCTATTACAAGTCGAATCCTAGTCCGGGTCTTGCTTCCCTTGTCAAGGAACTTTCCTCTTCTTGGACCTTCTCCGCAAGCCGGCCCATTGGGCTCCCCTTAAGCCGGCCTCCTGCCGGGTCTCGCCCTGGGCCCTTGGTCTCTCCTTGTTGTCTCGCCGTAACCCAGAATATGAGATGACCCATAGAGCCTCCCGACTCTTGGCCGGGTCAAACTATGGCCGGGTCAAACTATGGCCGGGTCATAACCGTGGGGAATATCCCCAACACGGCGGGTAAAAACCCTATTAGGGTAAGGGTTTGGGAAAAATAAATACCCATGGATTTATAAATGGGAAAAAGTTGTACCCATCGGGTAAGCCGGGTATGGGTACGGGAAGGCAATACCCATATCCGCGTACCCGCATACCCATATACTAGTTTCTTCTAACAGTAGGCTTGATAACCCACAAGTATAGGGGATCAGTTGTAGCTTTTCTCGATAAATAAGAGTGTCGAACCCAATGAGGAGCTAAAGGTAGAATCAATATTCCCTTCAAGTTCTATCGACCACTGATACAACTCTACGCACACTTAACGTTTGCTTTACCTAGAGCAAGTATGAAACTAGAAGTACTTTGTAGGTGTAATGCTAGAACTACTTTGCAAGAATAAAACTAGGAGTACTTTGCGAGAATAAAACTATGAGTAATTTGCAAGATAATAAAAGCTAGTTGTTTTGTAGAAAGGTTTTGTAACACAAGAGAAAGATTTGTCCCTAGGCAATCGATAACTAGATCGGTAATCATTATTGCAATTTTATATGAGGGAGAGGCATGAGCTAACATACTTTCCGTACTTGGATCATATGCACTTATGATTGGAACTCTAGCAAGCATTCGCAACTACCAAAGATCATTAAGGTAAAACCCAACCATAGCATTAAGTAACAAGTCCTCTTTACTCCCATACGCAACAACCCCCTTACTCGGGTGTAAGCTTCTGTCACTCTAGCCGCCCACTATAAGAGAATTATGAACGTATTGCAAACCCTACAGAGGGAATCCCACATGCTTGCGCGACACGGAGGGCACCATAGGACAACACCAAAATAAACATACAACTCAAACCAATCACGATCATCAATTAACCCATAGGACAAAACGAATCTACTCAAACATCATAGGATTGCCACATATCATTGGATAATAATATATAGCATTAAGCACCATGTTTAAGCAGAGATTACAGTGGGGAGAAGAGGTGTTACACCGCTGCATAGAGGGGGAGAGAGTTGGTGTTGATGGCGGCGAAGTTGTTGGTGTAGATCGCCGTCACGATGATTGCCCCGGCGGCGTTCCGACGCCAGCGGGAGATAGGGGGAGAGACCCCCTCCTTATTCTTCTTCCTTGCCCTCCCCTAGATGGGAGGAGAGTTCCCCCTCTAGTCCATGGCCGCCATGGCTCCCGGAGGGGAGGAGCCCCTCTGAGATTGGATCTCTCTCTCTCTGTTCTCTTCTGTTTCGCGTTCCTGTTTTCTGGCTGAAAACCGTTTCTTAAATTCCCGGAGATCCGTAACTCCGATTGGGCTGAAATTTTGAGGGGATTTTTATTCGGATATTAGCTTCCTTGCGAAAGAAGGACACCCTCAACCGACCTACGGGGGAGCCACAAGCCCCCTAGGCGCGCCCGGGGGGGGGGGGGCCCTGCAGGCTTGCCGTGTCCTCGGGCATCGTCTCGCGTTGATTCTTTTTCCCAAAAATCACATATATTCCCAAATAAATCTCTGTAAATTTTTATCGCCTTTGGACTTCGTTTGATATGGATTTTCTATGAAATAAAAAACATGCAACAAACCGGAACTGGCACTGGGCACTGAATCAATATGTTAGCCCAAGAAAATCATATAAAATGTTGCCAAAAGTATATAAAAGTTGTAAAATATTGGCATGAAACAATAAAAAATTATAGATACGATGGAGACGTATCAGCATCCCCAAGATTAATTCCTGCTCGCCCTCAAGTAGGGAAATGACAAAAAGATAATTTTTGATGTGGAATGCTACCTAGCATAATCTTGATCATATAATCTAATCATGGCATGAATATTAAGACACGAGTGATTCAAAGCAATAGTCTATAATTTGATATAAAGACATCAATACTCAGGCATACCAACAAACAATCATGCCTTTCAAAATAAAAATGCTAAAGAAAGTTATCCCAGAAAATCATATAATCCTGTCATGCTCCATCTTCTTAACACAAAATATAAATCATGTACAACCCCGATGTTAGCCGGGCAATTGGTTCATACTTTTTAATGCGCTTTAGCTTTTTCAACCCCCACGCAATACATGAGCGCGAGCCATGGACATAGCACTATGGGTGGAATAGAATATAATGGGTAGAGGTTAATAAGGAGAAGTCAAAAAGGGAGAAAGTTTCACATCAACGCGACTAATCAACGGGCTATGGAGATGCCCATCAATTGATGTCAATGCGAGGAGTAGTGATTGCCATGCAATGGATGCACTAAGAGCTATAAGTGTATGAAAGCTCAAACTAAAAACTAAGTGGGTGTGCATCCAACTTGCTTGCTCATGAAGACCTCGGGCATTTGAGGAAGCACATCATCAGAATATACAAGCCAAGTTCTATAATGAAAAATTCCCACTAGTTATATGAAAGTGACAACATAGGAGACTCTCTATATGAAAAACATGGTGCTACTCTGAAGCACAAGTGTGGAAAAAGGATAGTAACATTGCCCCTTCTCTCTTTTTCTCTCATTTTTTTTGTTTTCTCTTTTTTTCTTTTCTTTTTCTTTTTTTTCTATTTTTTTTGTGGGCTCTTTTTGGCCTCTTTTTTTTTCGTCCGGAGTCTCATCCCGACTTGTGGGGGAATCATGGTCTCCATCATCCTTTCCTCAATGGGACAATGCTCTAATAACGATGATCATCACACTTTTATTTACTTACAACTCAAAATTACAACTCGATGCTCGAACAAATATGACTCTATATGAATGCCTCTGGCAGTGTACCTGTAGGAGATATGCCCTAGAGGCAGTAATAACAGTTATTTTGTATCTCCGAGTTTGTAATGAATGTTTATGTTCCATGCTATAACTGCAATGATTCTCGAGTCTACAATATCCACGAGGCTCGGAGGGAAACTCATATGCACGTGTGGTATTATAAATGGTAAAATGTATTCCTAGTCTTGCCTCTAAGACTGGGTCAAGTATTGCATGATGATCCTGTTTTCCTGATCATGGGCATGGCTATGCCGGCAATTTTGAGGGCACAATGTTAGTAGAACACTTGTGTTGAATCGACCCGAATTGATGTTATGCTATGAGATACATTCGTCACAAGTTAATGGTTAATAACACAGAGATGGTTAATGTTTGCATAATTCCTTAGACCATGAGAGTGTCGAGTTCCTTCGTACTTGCTTCGTAAACTTTGGGGTTTGTTAAACGTCATCCGTAACTGGGTGGCTATTACGGCGGCTTACGGGTTCACGGAAAAGTATGACAAGTAACGAGATAGTTCAAGATTGGGATTTGCTCCTCCGACGATGGAGAGATATTCTCGGGCCCTCTCAGTGTTACGGTATCCATCATCGTCTGGCCAGACACATTGTGATTTGATCACTGGGATGCCGGAACGCGGAAACGAGAAAAGAGAACAAAATTGGTAACGAGGTAACTGGCATAGTGGACAAGTTGTTGATCCACGGGGATGTAGAAAATCTCACCTCGGGTGTTTGTAACATATCGCGAAGCAACAGGAATAGCACACGGCAACTGGAGGTTCACTCGAATATTCATTCGTGTGGGTATAGGGGTCAATATGGGTGTCCACGGCTCCGATGTTGATCATTGATCGGAAAGTGTTCCGGGTCATGTCTATACTTCACCGAACCTATAGGGTCACATGGTTAAGGGTCATCTATCTGTTGAATGCTAGACAGGGAGTCTGGGAGAAAGTCACCGGAAAAGTTTCGGAGACAACGAAAACGTTCCGGAGAGAACACCGGAATAGTTTCGGTGAAATTGAAAAGTTGTTTCAGGGTATTCCATTAAGTCATATTGGTTCCGGCACATGCCTGGAAATTCTTGGAGGGTGCCAAAATTGTTCTGGTAACTTCTGGAATTTTTCCGGAGAGAAAAACCGGAAATGTTCCGGAGCAGCCGGAACCGCAATGGTAGCTTTTCGCTGAAGAAAAACATTGTTTCGGAATTGTTTCGGAATGCGTTCAAAATTGCTTTTGTGGGTACTGGAATTATTCTAGGCACACAGAAATAATTTGGGATTTAACGGACGCAGAAAAATGTCTTCGTGAATAGTGAAAGTGCTTTTTGGTTACTTTATGGAAAGCCACCTTTTGGGATATTTCCAAAAGGCTTCTAGAAGGGCTTGGGGGCCAAGGAAACCCCTCATGGGGGCCCCCCAAGGAGTGGCCGGCCAAAGGGGTGGTGCTCCTTGGAGCTCCACATGCCATCCCTTTTTGCTTTTATTCTTTTATGTAAGACATAAAGTGGGGGTACTTTTGGTATTTTTGAATGCCAACTTTACCCCTTGGCTTTCCGATAAATAGAGGTGGAGGGGTGCACTCCACATCCATCCCTTGCTCTCATACACATGCCATGCTCGTCTGGCTCTCTCTCTCCCTCCCACGAAATAGTTTCGTAGAGACGAAAGGCTGTCTGGGTTCCGGCAGAAACTAGTTCTGGACGGCGAAGCCCTGCCGGATAGCTGACACCGTATGTGTGCAACCCCGTAGAGAGGTCGTAGTTTCGATCTTTTGCCCAAGGGGTTGTTCGAGTGTCCTCCCGAAGGGCTGTCCGAGTTACCGATCGAGTTTCGAGTGTCCTCCCGAAGGGCTGTCCGAGTTACCGATCGAGTTTCGAGGGTCCTCCCGAAGGGCTGTCCGTGACATCGTCTGAGAGACTGTCCGACCGCCTCCCGAAGGGCTGTCCGACGAGGGATTACATCCTCGCGGTTGGGAGGTTGTAAATCCTAGCTGCGGGGATCTGCACCGACGATCTACACCGACTCTTCTTCCGCTGCGCTACGAGTCGGTACGGATCAGATCAAACCCTGTATGACATCTCCATAGTGGTCCTGGGCGTGCTCGCTATACCATTTTTTTTTGTTTTCTGTCGCGTTCCCCTACAGTACCAGGATGTGCAATGATCTAGCGTAGCAAAGATATCGTGCTAGCTATCTTACGATCATGCAAAGCAATATGACAGTGAATGCTCAAGTCATGTATATGATGATGATGGAAGTTGCATGGCAATATATCTCGGAATGGCTATGGAAATGCCATGATAGGTAGGTATGGTGGCTGTTTTGAGGAAGATATAAGGAGGCTTATGTATGATAGAGCGTATCGTATCACGGGGTTTGGATGCACCGACGAAGTTTGCACCAACTCTCGAGGTGAGAAAGGGCAATGCATGGTACCGAAGAGGCTAGCAAATTGCGGAAGGGTGAGAGTGCGTATAATCCATGGACTCACATTAGTCATAAAGAACTCACATACTTATTGTGAAATTTTATTAGCCCTTGAAGCAAAGTACTACTACGCATGCCCCTAGGGGGGAGGTTGGTAGGAGTTAACCATCACGCCCCCCTGACCTCCACACAAAGGAAGACACTCAATAATAAATCATGCTCCAACTTCTTAGCATAACTAAAGACTATATGTGCATGCTTCGGGAATCACAAACCTTAACACCAATATTCTCCCGAAGGGCTGTCCGATGAGGGAGTACATCCTCGAGGTTGGGAGGTTGTAAATCCTAGCTGCGGGGATCTGCACCGACGATCTACACCGACTCTTCTTCCGCTGCGCTACGAGTCGGTACGGATCAGATCAAACCCAGTATGACATCTCCATAGTGGTCCTGGGCGTGCTGGCTGTACCGAATTTTTTTGTTTTCTGTCGCATTCCCCTACAGTGGCATCATGAGCCGTGCAATGCGTAGATGCAGGTTACGATCTGGAATACATGGAGATGGAGAAGACACCGGAAGAGGTGCTCGCCATGCTGAAAACTGCGGAAGGAGGACTGCGGAAAAATCGCAAGCAAGTGTTGCTTGTGAATAAAACCGCCAGTTTCAAAAAGAAAGGCAAGCCAAAGAAGGGCAAGGGCACCGGTAAGACCGGCTCCCAAAGCAACTCTAAGGGCAGAGCCAAGAATGAAACTGAGTGCTTCTACTGCAAGGGCACAGGACACAGGAAGAGAAACTGCAAGAAGTATCTGGAAGATAAGAAGTCCGGGAAAACCGGAAAAGGTATAATTGTTATACAAGTTAATTTCATTGACGTTTTGCTTGCTAGCGAAAATTCTAAGTCTTGGGTATTTGATACCGGGTCGGTTGCTCACATTTGCATCTCGATACAGGGATTGCAGAAGGTGTGCAAGTTAGCAAAGAATGAAGTCGTGATGCGCGTCGGGAACGGCGCTGGGATCGCCACTCAAGCCGTCGGCATTATGCCTCTACGTCTCCCTTCAGGATTTATCTTAGAACTAAATAACCGTTATTTTGTTCCACTATTGTGTAGAAACATTATCTCTGGATCATGTTTAGTACACGATGGGTATTCGTACAAGTCTGAGAACAATGGTTGTTCACTTTATTGTTAGGATATGTTTTATGGATTTGCACCCATTGTTGGGGGGCTTTTCATTCTAAATCTTGAATGTGGAAATGATGTCTTTAACGTAAATGCTAAACGCCTTAAGAAGGTTGATACCACCACCACTTTCATGTGGCACTGTCGGCTTGGCCACATCGGAAAGAAACGCATGCACAGACTCCATAAAGATGGAGTTTTACCATCCCTTGATTTTGAATCATTTGACACATGTGAAGCTTGCTTGATGGGGAAAATGACCAAGACACCGTTCACGGGTCATCCTGAACGGGCGAGTGAATTTTTGGAAATAATACATAGTGATGTATGCGGTCCAATGAGCACAATCGCACGGGGTGGGTATTTCTACTTCGTGACTTTTACTGGTGATTTGAGTAGGTATGGATATATCTACTTGATGAAGCATAAGTCGGAAACCTTTGAAAAGTTCAAAGAATTTCAGAATGAGGTAGAAAATCATCGTAACAAAAGGATTAAGTTTCTGCGGTCTGATCGCGGGGGCGAATACCTTAGTCATGAGTTTGGCCAACATCTGAGTGACCGTGGAATCGTTTCACAGCTTACGCCTCCCAGAACTCCACAGCGAAACGGAGTGTCGGAACGACGTAACCGAACCCTGTTAGACATGGTAAGGTCGATGATGTCTCTTACAGATCTACCGATATCTTTTTGGGGTCACACACTACTCACTGCAGCTTATACATTAAACAGAGCACCGTCTAA
The DNA here is from genome assembly GCA_039707655.1 of Elymus sibiricus. Classification (NCBI taxonomy): domain Eukaryota; kingdom Viridiplantae; phylum Streptophyta; class Magnoliopsida; order Poales; family Poaceae; genus Elymus; species Elymus sibiricus. The sequence goes on along the minus strand of CM077672.1, from coordinate 268,871,654 downwards.
GTCTGTTAAGACGACACCACATGAGATGTTGCATGGGAAGATTCCTAGTGTGTCGCATCTTAAAATTTGGGGTTGTGAGGCATACGTAAAGCGTTTACAGCCAAGCAAACTCGATCCCAGATCAGACAAATGTTACTTTGTAGGTTATCCCAATAACACCATTGGGTATTCCTTTGACAACCAGTCCGAGGGCAAAGTGTTTGTCGCAAAAGTTGGACACTTTCTCGAGAAAGAATTTCTCACTAAAGAAGTGAGTGGGAGGACAGTACAACTTGATGAGATTAGTGAATCTTCGGTAACCGTTGATATGGCTAAGGAACCGGAAGAAATTCCGCTAATTATCCCTACAACCGAGCCGGAAGTTGTCGCATGTGATGCAGAAACTTCAGAGAATGTTGTAACTGAACCGCACAGATCAGGTAGGGCTATCCATCCACCTGAGTGGTTTCATAACGAAATCTTCATTCTTGAAGATGATGAACCTGCGCACTACAGGGAAGCGATGGCGGGGCCCAGCTCAAGGGAATGGCACAAGGCCATGAAATCCGAGATGGAATCCATGTACGAAAACCAAGTTTGGAACTTGGAAGAACTTCCAGAAGGCGTAAAGCCCATTGGTTGTAAATGGATTTTCAAAAGAAAGACGGACGCGGATGGTAACATTACTATCCACAAAGCTAGACTTGTCACAAAAGGGTTCACGCAAGTTTCAGGAGTGGACTACGACGAGACTTTCTCGCCCATAGCTATGCTTAGGTCTGTTCGGATATTGCTAGCAATTGCTGCTTATTTCGATTATGAAATATGGCAGATGGACGTCAAAATGGCTTTCCTAAATGGAAACCTCAAAGAGGATGTATACATGATACAGCCAGAAGGTTTTGTCGTTCATAAGGATGCTGGAAAGGTATGCAAACTTCAGAAAGCCATTTATGGTCTGAAGCAAGCGTCAAGGAGCTGGAACATTCATTTTGATGAAGTGGTCAAACAGTTTGGCTTCATCAGGAATGAAGAAGAATCTTGTGTTTACAAGAAGTTTAGTGGGAGCACAAAAGCATTTCTAATCTTGTATGTGGATGACATATTGTTGATTGGAAATAACATGAATTTTCTAAGCGAAATAAAAGACTCATTGAAAAAGAGTTTTTCAATGAAAGACTTAGGCGAAGCGGCATATGTATTGGGCATTAGAATCTATAGAGATAGATCAAAACGCCTGATAGCACTTAGCCAAAGCACGTACATTGGCAAGGTGTTGAAAAGGTTCAACATGGAGAACTCCAAGAAAGGCCTACTCCCCATGTCACCTGGCACAGTGCTCTGCAAGAATCAGTGTCCTCGGACTCTCAATGAGCGAGTACAGATGAATGATGTTCCATATGCTTCGGCAGTTGGTTCTATTATGTATGCCATGCTATGTACAAGACCGGGCGTTTCCTATGCGCTAAGTGTTAGTAGCCGGTACCAAAGTGATCCAGGATTGGAACACTGGGCCGCAGTCAAGGGTATTCTTAAGTACCTCAGAAGGACCAAGGATTTACTCCTTGTGTACGGAGGTGATGAAGAGCTCATTGTAAGTGGTTACACTGATGCAGGCTTCATGACTGACCCAGATGACTTCAAATCTCAATCAGGCTATGTTTTCATATTGAACGGCGGCGCAGTTGATTGGAAAAGTTCCAAAAAAAGACTGTGGCGGATTCTATGACGGAGGCGGAATATGTTGCTGCTTCGGAAGCCTCCAAGGAAGCGGTATGGATCAAGCAATTTCTTGAAGACCTTGGTGTGGTTCCAAGTGCTCTGGACCCGGTGGAGATCTATTGTGATAATAGTGGCGCCGTGGCTCAGGCAAGGGAGCCAAGTTCGCACCATAAGACAAGACATATTGAACGCAAATATAAACTCATTCGACACCATGTCGAAGCGGGTTTAGTGAAAGTACGCAAAGTTCACACGGATCTGAACGTGTCAGACCCGATGACAAAGCCTCTACCACGAGCAAAGCATGAGCAGCACCGGAGAGCCATTGGTGTTAGGGAAGCCATGTAACTAGATTATGACTCTAGTGCAAGTGGGAGTCTGTAGGAGATATGCCCTAGAGGCAGTAATAACAGTTATTTTGTATCTCCGAGTTTGTAATGAATGTTTATGTTACATGCTATAACTGCAATGATTCTCGAGTCTACAATATCCATGAGGCTCGGTGGGAAACTCATATGCACGTGTGGTATAATAAACGGTAAAATGTATTCCTAGTCTTGCCTCTAAGACTGGCTCAAGTATTGCATGATGATACTGTTTTCCTGATCATGGGCATGGCTATGCCGGCAATTTTGAGGACACAATGTTAGTAGAACACTTGTGTTGAATCGACCCGAATTGATGTTATGCTATGAGATACATTTGTCACAAGTTAATGGTTAATAACACAGAGATGGTTAATGTTTGCATAATTCCTTAGACCATGAGAGTGTCGAGTTCCTTCGTACTTGCTTCGTGAACTTTGGGGTTTGTTAAACGTCATCCGTAACTGGGTGGCTATTATGGCGGCTTACGGGTTCACGGAAAAGTATGACAAGTAACGAGATAGTTCAAGATTGGGATTTGCTCCTCCGACGATGGAGAGATATTCTCGGGCCCTCTCGGTGTTACGGTATCCATCATCGTCTGGCCAGACACATTGTGATTTGATCACTGGGATGCCGGAACGCGGAAACGAGAAAAGAGAACAAAATCGCTAACGAGGTAACTGGCATAGTGGACAAGCTGTAGATCCACGGGGATGCAGAAAATCTCACCTCGGGTGTTTGTAACATATCGCAAAGCAACATGAATAGCACACGGCAACTGGAGGTTCACTCGAATATTCATTCGTGTGGGTATAGGGGTCAATATGGGTGTCCACGGCTCCGATGTTGATCATTGATCGGAAAGTGTTCCGGGTCATGTCTATACTTCACCGAACCTATAGGGTCACATGCTTAAGGGTCATCTATCTGCTGAATGCTAGACAGGGAGTCTGAGAGAAAGCCACCGGAAAAGTTTCGGAGACAACGGAAACGTTCCGGAGAGAACACCGGAATAGTTTTGGTGAAACTGAAAAGTTGTTTCAGGGTATTCCATTAAGTCATATTGGTTTCGGCACATGCCTAGAAATTCTTGGAGGGTGCCAGAATTGTTCTGGTAACTTCTGGAATTTTTCCGGAGAGAAAAACCGGAAATGTTCCGGAGCAGCCGGAACCGCAATGGTAGCTTTTCGCTGAAGAAAAACATTGTTTCGGAATTGTTTCGGAATGCGTTCAAAATTGTTTTTGTGGGTACTGGAATTATTCTAGGCACACAGAAATAATTTGGGATTTAACGGACGCAGAAAAATGTCTTCGTGAATAGTGAAAGTGCTTTTTGGTTACTTTATGGAAAGCCACCTTTTGGGATATTTCCAAAAGGCTTCTATAAGGGCTTGGGGGCCAAGGAAGTCCCTCATGGGGGGGGGGGGGGGCCCAAGGAGTGGCCGACCAAAGAGGGTGGTGCTCCTTGGAGCTCCACATGCCATCCCTTTTTGCTTTTATTCTTTTATGTAAGACATAAAGTGGGGGTACTTTTGGTATTTTTGAATGCCAACTTTACCCCTTGGCTTTCCTATAAATAAAGGTGGTGGGGTGCACTCCACATCCATCCCTTGCTCTCATACACATGCCATGCTCGTCTGGCTCTCTCTCTCTCCCTCCCACGAAATAGTTTCGTAGAGCCGAAAGGTTGTCTGGGTTCCGGCAGGAACTAGTTCTGGACGGCGAAGCCCTGCTGGATAGCTGACACCGTATGTGTGCAACCCTGTAGAGAGGTCGTAGTTTCGATCTTTTGCCCGAGGGGCTGTTCGAGTGTCCTCCCGAAGGGCTGTCCGAGTTACCGATCGAGTTTCGAGTGTCCTCCCGAAGGGCTGTCTGAGTTACCGATCGAGTTTCGAGGGTCCTCCCGAAGGGCTGTCCGTGACATCGTCTGAGAGACTGTCCGCCCGCCTCCCGAAGGGCTGTCCGACGAGGGATTACATCCTCGCGGTTGGGAGGTTGTAAATCCTAGCTACGGGGATCTGCACCGACGATCTACACCGACTCTTCTTCCGCTGCGCTACGAGTCGGTACAGATCAGATCAAACCCTGTATGACATCTCCATAGTGGTCCTGGGCGTGCTCGCTATACCAATTTTTTTGTTTTCTATCGCGTTCCCCTACAGTACCAGGATGTGCAATGATCTAGCGTAGCAAAGATATCGTGCTAGCTATCTTACGATCATGCAAAGCAATATGACAGTGAATGCTCAAGTCATGTATATGATGATGATGGAAGTTGCATGGCAATATATCTCGGAATGGCTATGGAAATGCCATGATAGGTAGGTATGGTGGCTGTTTTGAGGAAGATATAAGGAGGCTTATGTATGATAGAGCGTATCGTATCACGGGGTTTGGATGCACCGACGAAGTTTGCACCAACTCTCGAGGTGAGAAAGGGCAATGCATGGTACCGAAGAGGCTAGCAAATTGCGGAAGGGTGAGAGTGCGTATAATCCATGGACTCACATTAGTCATAAAGAACTCACATACTTATTGTGAAATTTTATTAGCCCTTGAAGCAAAGTACTACTACGCATGCCCCTAGGGGGGAGGTTGGTAGGAGTTAACCATCACGCCCCCCTGACCTCCACACAAAGGAAGACACTCAATAATAAATCATGCTCCAACTTCTTAGCATAACTAAAGACTATACGTGCATGCTTCGGGAATCACAAACCTTAACACCAATATTCTTACTAAACCACAATCATTCACTAGTACCTCCCACATATCACCACCTTAATATCACAAAACTATTGCAAGGAATCAAACATATCATATTCAGTGATCTACAAGTTTTATGTAGGATTTTATAACTAACCATGTGAATGACCAATTCCTGTTGACTCTCTAAATAGATATAAGTGAAGCATGAGAGTTTAATTATTTCTACAAAAGACTACACTTTAATAAATATAAGTGAAGCAAAAGAGCATTCTACAAATAACGGTTTTCTATATGTAGAGAAACAGGCATCCAAACTTCAAATGATATAAGTGAAGCACATGAAGCATTCTATAAAGCCATACTCAAAAGATATAAATGAAGTGCATGAAGCATTCTATAAATCAACCAAGGACTATCTCATATCAGCATGGTGCATTAGTAAAAGAAAAAAGAAAAAGCACACGACGCTCCAAGAATTTACGCATATCATGTGAACGAAACAAAAACCGAGACATACCGATAATTGTCGAAGAAAGATGGGATGCCTTCCGGGGCATCCCCAACTTAGACGCTTGAATCTCCTTGAATATTTACTTGGGGTGCCTTGGGCATCCCCAAGCATGAACTCTTGCCTCTCCTTATTCTCCTCATATCGATACCTCCTCGTTCTTCGAACACTTCATCCACACAAAACTTAATCGAACTTTTTATTAGAGGGTACATATAACATCAAATCCCATCATGTCCTGCTGTAACATTATTATATAATTATAATCAAACATTACCCACTGTATGCTATCACAATTCTATGGCTCCCAAGTCAATGGGGCTCAACAAGATTTCAAACATACGCAACGAAAGAAACTATAACAGCAATCTGTGAAAACAGGACAGTCTGTAAAGATGCAAATGAAACATATACTTCTGGAACTCAAAAAATTCTGAAAAAATAGGAAAAAATAAAAAAAATTCACAGAAGTACTGTGTAAAAATTTCAGAATTTTTGCATGTTCCAGTAAAATATCAAAATTCAAGCACTACAGAAAAAGTTTCTGTTTTGTCACAGCACACACCAAACAAGCAATTTAAACATCCTATAGGTAAATCTTGGCACATTATTTTTATAATACAATGGATTTGTACAAGGGGATAATTATTTTTGCGAGAAACTTCCATGAAAAATTCCACATTGTTTCCATGAGCATGAACACAAGTGTTCAAGGTCGACCCTCACTTCTCCAATGCATAACCTTCCAATCGCTTCTCTTTTTGAAAAAGTTTTTATGTTCCCCTCTGTATTTTTTTTGTTTTTAAACTTTTTAAAAGCACACAACAGAAATAAATGACTCTCTAAAACTTTCGGGTTGTCTCCCAGGCAGCGCTTTCTTTAAAGCCATTAAGCTAGGCATAAAGTGCTCAAGTAATCGATCCACCCGGATCCCAAGGTATATCAAAGCCAATTTTAATTAACAATGATTTGTAATTTAGTAGTGAGCACAAAGCAACATATATCATGCAATGACGAAGTCTAACTCTCTTCCTATGCATCAGCATGTCATAAAAGAACAATTCATGCACACATAATAAAGGCCGATACATAGCATAAACAGTTGCTTGCAATTTTATCGTATTGGAAACATAGAGAGGTGCAAATGTAGTTCCTCTCTCATAATAATTGCAAGTAGGAGCAGCAAGCACATGCATATTATATTCATCAAAATCATCATGTGTAATAGTAAAACGCAACCCATCAATGTAATCCTTAATAAGCACAAACTTCTCCGATATAGTGTAGTTTGGAGAATTCAAAAAGATAATAGGACTATCATGTGTGGGTGCAATAGCAACAATTTCATTCTTAACATAAGGAACTATAGCAAGTTCATCTCCATAAGCATCATTCATATTGGCATCAAGGCCACAAGCATAGCAAGCATCAATTTCATCAAAAAGGGATATTTCAAACGAATCCAATGGATCATAGCAATCATCATAGCATTCATCCTTCGGTAAGCACGAAGGGAAATTAAACAATGTATGAGTTGAAGAGTTACTCTCATTAGAAGGTGGGCATGGGTAGCTAATCCGCTGTTCTCCCTTTGTTCTTCACTCTCCTCGTCATCTTTTTCATCTAATGAGCTCACAGTTTCAGCAATTTCTTCTTCCATAGGTTCCTGCAAAATATTAGTCTCTTCTTGGACAGCGGAGACTTTCTCAATAAATTCATCAATAAAGGCATTGTATTCATAATTCTCATAGCAATATTTTAGTATAGCATAATTTTCAGATCTGTAAACAGCATCATCATAGTTTTCATACTTTTCAAACAAAGATTCAATTTCATAAGCACCCTTAAAAGTAACAAATTCTTCTATTTGTTCCACATCATAGTAATCATATACACCATTAGCATAAGAAGCCAAGGTTTCATTATCATTAAATTTACATGGAAAGGGAAGGTGTGGAGCCTTCATCTTAGAGCAACAAGTATAATCATATCTTAAGCATAAATTCCGAGCATACCAATGCAAATAATCAATTTGATCCCATAAGAGTTTCCCTTTTTGAGATAAGAGATAATCCCTAAAGTATTCCCGTTGATCCAAAGTATACCCCATAGTCAAGTTGAATTGAGATTTATCAGGATTATCAAAGTAGTAATTAATGTTTTCCACATAACCAGCATCGAGGGTTTTAGGAGGTTCCCCATCTCCATGAGTAGCAAGTACAACTAATTTTTTGTGTGTTTCGTGTTCCATGTCTATGACTAAATATAGAGAACAACTTAGAACAGAAAATAAAAACTACTTAGTGGAACAAAAAATAAAAACTACTTAGTGATAAAGCAAACAAGCGCACACGAGAATATCAACCCCACGCTATTGCTCCCCGGCAACGGCGCCAGAAAAAGGTCTTGATAACCCACAAGTATAGGGGATCAGTTGTAGCCTTTCTCGATAAATAAGAGTGTCGAACCCAATGAGGAGCTAAAGGTAGAATCAATATTCCCTTCAAGTTCTATCGACCACCGATACAACTCTACGCACACTTAACGTTTGCTTTACCTAGAGCAAGTATGAAACTAGAAGTACTTTGTAGGTGTAATGCTAGAACTACTTTGCAAGAATAAAACTAGGAGTACTTTGCGAGAATAAAACTATGAGTAATTTGCAAGATAATAAAAGCTAGTTGTTTAGTAGAAAGGTTTTGTAACACAAGAGAAAGATTTGTCCCTAGGCAATCGATAACTAGATCGGTAATCATTATTGCAATTTTATATGAGGGAGAGGCATGAGCTAACATACTTTCCGTACTTGGATCATATGCACTTATGATTGGAACTCTAGCAAGCATCCTCAACTACCAAAGATCATTAAGTTAAAACCCAACCATAGCATTAAGTAACAAGTCCTCTTTACTCCCATACGCAACAACCCCCTTACTCGGGTGTAAGCTTCTGTCACTCTAGCCGCCCACTATAAGAGAATTATGAACGTATTGCAAACCCTATAGCGGGAATCCCACATGCTTGCGCGACACGGAGGGCACCATAGGATAGCACCAAAATAAAACATACAACTCAAACCAATCACGATCATCAATTAACCCATATTACAAAACGAATCTACTCAAACATCATAGGATTGCCACATATCATTGGATAATAATATATAGCGTTAAGCACCATGTTTAAGTAGAGATTACAGGTGGGTGAAGAGGTGTTACACCACTGCATAGAGGGGGAGAGTGTTGGTGTTGAGAGCGGCGAAGTTGTTGGTGTAGATCGCCGTCACGACGATTGCCCCGGCGGCGTTCCGGCGCCACCGGGAGAGAGGGGGAGAGAGCCCCCATCCTCCTTCTTCTTCCTTGGCCTCCCCCCTAGATGGGAGGAGAGTTCCCCCGTTGGTCCATGTCCGCCATGGATCCCGGAGGGGAGGAGCCCCTCCGAGATTGGATCTCTCTCTGTTCTCTTCTGTTTCGCGTTCCAGTTTTCTGGCCGAAAACCGTTTCTTAAATTCCCGGAGACCCGTAACTCCGATTGGCCTGAAATTTTGAGGGGATTTTTATCCGGATATTAGCTTCCTTGCGGCAGAAGGACACCCTCAACCGACCTACAGGGGAGCCACAAGCCACCTAGGCGCGCCCAGGAGGCCCCGCGCTCTGCAGGCTTGCCGTGTCCTCGGGCATCGTCTCGCATTGATTCTTTTTCCCAAAAATCACATATATTCCAAAATAAATATCCGTAAATTTTTATCATGTTTGGACTTCATTTGATATGGATTTTCTGCGAAACAAAAAACATGCAACAAATAAGAACTGTCACTGGGCACTGGATCAATATGTCAGTCCAAGAAAATCATATAAAATGTTGCCAAAACTATATAAAAGTTATAAAATATTGGCATTAAACAATCAAAAATTATAGATATGATGGAGACATATCAAGGCTACATGTTTCATTCACTAAAGGAACCTAGCCATTGTACCCTAGGCTAACGCAACTGCTAGCCTTGACCCAAAATCCTCTCCCCTTATGCATGTGCATAATCTTGTTTAAATGCGTTGATCTTTTATTGTGAACTCATGATTTTGTTGATTTCATTATATAGTCTCCTTCATTTGATTATTTCGAGTATGGGCTGCAGAAGTACCTTCAATAAAAGAAAATTAGAGAAAATTGTGTCCCTCTTGTTTGTCTTGTAATTGAAAAAAAAATAGATGTGAACGTTTCTCTAAAAGTTCACTTACAGGCTACTGGACATTGTTTAGTGCCATCTATTTCATGCTTATTGCTATCCATTTCTGAAAATTAATATCATTCTTTTTATTCCATCGCACAACAAATCATCATCTATATGTGCTCAAATGCTAATATGTGGTATATATGTACTAAAATGTTGAAGTATACATGTTGAAATGTTGTGTCTATATGCGTAAATTTTGAAAAATACATGGTGAAGTGTGAATTGGGTAAGGTGGCCAAGATGGGTATTTTTACCCGCGGGTATTATCCGCACCCGACCGGGTATGGGTATGGGAACAGTTTGAAACCCAAGGTGTGGGTACGGGTACGGGTATGGGCAAAAAATAATGAGACGGGTACGGGTTTGGGCGACCATTACCCGCACCAGAACCCGGCGGGTGCCATGTTGATGGTGGACCGCGCCATGACCCGGCTTCGCGACGCCGGCTTGGCAGTGGTGCGCGCCCTCTGGCCGAGCGCGGTGCAGCCCGAGACCGTCAGCCGGCTGGTGAGGTAGTTGGAGGCTGGGCCTACGCGGCTCGATGCGTGGAGGGCCTCAGCGGCCCGGGCCAGCGCAGAGATGGAGCTGAGCTTTGTGGTGTCCTGGTACCCAGGCATTCGACTGGAGCAGCTGGCCACCCGGCGGGCCGGGGCGGAGGAGGACCTGGTGCGGCTCGCCGTCCCGCTTACCACGTGGGCTAGCGATATCGCATCCTTCTCCCCTCATGACGAGTTCATCCTGGAGCGGGCGGCCGCCGGCACGACGATCCCCACGGACACCTTCGGCCTGGCCTTCGAGGACCCGGACGGCAGCGAGGGCCAGACGGGGGACGAAGGAATCGGCTCCAGCACCGGAGCCTATGCCGCCGCCGCTGCCGAGGAGGACACCGGCGCCTCGGTCGAGCCGGAGCAGCCTGGAGCCAGCGCGCCCACTGCATAGGGCTTTGATTTCTTTTTTCTGTCTTTTGTTATCATGCTTCGAACTGCTGTTAGTTTGCAAGTCCACCCACTGGGGGTGTAGTTTATGTAATGAACTCCTGGCCATGGGCCTCTTATTGTATATATGCCTGCACTTCCGTTCACGTGAGTTTCTGCCGATCGCCGGCTCGCTTTTGCGTTTGTCCTTAGTCCATTTTTCTTGTTCGCCCTCCCCTCTCAACCTCCCCCCCCCCCCCCCCCCGGCCAGCCGGACAACCGGGAGCCGGTCTGTAGCTGGGACGGGGAGTCGGTTTTAAAGGAAAGCGTACAGTACTTAGGTTTTAAGACTTAGGTTTGAGCGAACACCCACTGGGCCGGCTGGCTGCAGGCGGCGAAGCTGGCTGGAGCGTAGCTGGTCTGTGCGGGGGCGGATGAGAGGTGCAGCCGGTTTTGACCGAGCCGGACGCTCCTCCTTAGTCGTTTTTCATGTGAGGACGCTTCCGGCCTTTAGCTCTTGCCAGCCGGCCAGCCGGGAGCCGGTCTGTGGCTGGAGGCGAAGAGAGGGCCTTGGCGACGCGCACACTACTAAGCCGGCTGCAGGAGATCGAGGCGCGGGCTAGCCGGCGAGCCCCCGAGCCGGACTGGCCGGCCCGGGAGGAGAGAAAGGAGAGTGCAGTATAAAACGCGCGGGCGAGCCGGCGAGCCCCCGAGATGGTCTTACCGACTCGGGCGGAAAAACGAAAAGGTAGTGAGGCATGCGATATGCTCGATAGAGATGAAAAGGTAGCCCCCAAGTGTCGTTCAGGGGACCTGCTGCTTTCATTAAGTCCAAAAGGTGGCGATACATACATACACTGGTTCAACTGTAAAATGGGCGGAGGAGCTCCCCGTTCCAGGGGCGCTCCGTCTCCTCGCCGGAGGCGTCTTTCTTGCGCTTGTTTGCCTTCTGTGTGTCGATGAGGTAGTACGCATTGTTGCGCAAGGCCTTGCTGATGATGAAGGGGCCCTCCCATGGGGAGGACAGCTTGTGCTGGCCGGCTGTCCGTTGGACGAGTCGGAGCACAAGGTCGCCCTCGCGGAACGCGAGGGGTCTAATCTTCTTGCTGTGGTAGTGGCGCAGGCCCTGCTGGTATATGGATGACTGGCTCTGGGCCAGCAGGTGCGCTTCCTCGAGCAGGTCGACGCCGTCTTCACGCACCTCCCTTGCGTCCACCTCCGTGCACAGGGTGAAGCGAGGCGAGTTGAACTCGAGGTCCATGGGGATGACCGCCTCGGCCCCATAGACGAGGAAGAAGGGGGTGAAGCCGGTGGACCAGTTGGGCATGGTCTTGAGGCTCCAGAGTATAGCCGGCAACTCATTGATCCAGCAGCCGGGCGAGCGCTCGAGTGGCTCGACGAGCCGGGGCTTGATGCCGGCCAGGATCCGGCCGTTTGCCCGCTCCGCCTGGCCGTTCGACTGGGGATGTGCAATGGATGCCCGGTCGAGCCGGATGCCGGAGGCGGAGCAGAAACAAGCCAACGCGCTCTTGGCGAAGTTGGTGCCGTTGTCGGTGATGATGCTGTGGGAGACGCCGTAGCAGACCGTGCTGTCTTTGATGAACTTGACGGCTGTGGGACCGTCGAGCTTCTTGATCGGCCTTGCCTCGGTCCACTTGGTGAACTTGTCGATGGCCAACAGCAAGTGTTTCAGGCCACCTCAAGCGGTCTTGAATGGTCCCACCATGTTGAGACCCCAGACGGCAAAGGGCCATGTGATGGGGATGGTTTTGAGGGCTGCAGCCGGCTGGTGACTCCGCGTGCTGAAGTGCTGGCAGCCCTTGCACTTAAGGACCAGCTGCTCGGCGTCCTTCAGAGCCGTTGGCCAGTAGAAGCCGTGGCAGAAAGCCTTGGCCACGAGGGCCCTCGAGGCGGCATGGTGCCCGCACTCGCCCTGGTGGATGTCTCTCAGGATCTCGAGCCCCTTGGCCAGCTCGACGCAGCGTTGGAATACGCCGGTTGTGCTACATTTGACGAGCTCGCGATTGATGATGCTGTAGGTCGAGGCCCGACGTTGCACCTACCGGGTCGCGACTTCGTCGTCGGGGAGTTCACCGCTCACCAAGAAGGTGAGGATCAGTTGTGCCCAAGATGGTGCCTCCACCACCGTCAGGACAGCGGCTTGCACGGGGCCGGCTGGGTCAGGAGGTGGCGAGCTGGAGCCGGCAGTCCCCGAGTCGGAGGCGGCAGCCCCCCGGACTGGGTCGGGGTCGGCAGCCCCCGGGACTGAGCCGGTAGTCCCCGAGACGGACGCGACAGCCCCCGGGACTGGGCCGGAGCCGGAAGCCCCTGGGGCCGAGCCGACAGTCCCCGAGCTGGAGGCGGCAGCCGTCGGGTCGGCTGGGATGAAGATGGACTACGAGTCAGGGGAAGGCTTGATGGAAGGCTTGCGCAGATTCTCAAGGGAGACGCCGGCTGGGATGGCCTGCCGGGTGGAGCCGATCTTGGCCAACGTGTCTGCGGCCTCGTTGTCGGCTCGAGGGACGTGGTGGAACTTGCAGCCCTCGAAGCTGCCGGTCATTTGCTGAACCAGGAAGCGATAGCTGGCCATGTTGGCATCCCTGGCGTCCCACTCGCCAGAGACATGCTGCACCACCAGGTCGGAGTCGCCGTAGAAGAGGATGCGCCGGATGCCGATGTCCTTGGCCAGCCGGAGGCCGTGGACAAGGGCCTCATATTTGGCCGCGTTGTTGGAGGCGGCGAAATGAATCTGCAACGCGTACCGCAGTCGGTCGCCCTTGGGGGAGGAGAGCACGATGCCGGCTCTCAAGCCGGTGCGCATCTTCGAGGCGTCGAAGTGCATGCGCCAGTGCGTCGAGTCGGGAGCCGGCGGCAAGTACTGGGTTTCCGCCCAGTCGACGAGGAAGTTTGCAAGGGCCTGGGACTTGATGGCCGTGCGGGGCTCGTAGAGGATCATGTGGGCGGCCAGCTCAATGGCCCAGTTGGCGACCCGGTCGGTGGCATACCGGCTGCCGATGATCTCTCCGAGGGGAGCCGTGCTTACCACGGTGACGGTGTGCTCCTGGAAGTACTGCTTCAGCTTCCTGGCGGCCAGGTACAAGCCGTAGCACATCTTCTGGTAGTGGGGGTAGTTCTGCTTGGAGAGGGAGAGCACCTCGCTCAGGTAGCACACAGGGCGCTGGACCGGCTGCGCCATGCCCTCCTCAGGGCGCTCCACCACCAGCACCACGCTGACCTCCACACGAGTGCAGAGGTCTGCAACGTCACTGGAGATGCCGTGGCCAGCAGGGAGGGGCGAGTCGGCGAAGGTGAGTACCTCACTGGGGAACTCATCGGGGACGAGCGTGACGTGGACGCGAAGCGCGCCGAAGGGGACGACGGAGCCGCTTGCGGGGACGGCGCCGCTAGCAGGCTGCGCCGCATCGCTAATGGCGCAGCCAGCCGCGCCAAGCTTGCTCATCAAGCCATGCATGATTGATTACCCACAAGTATAGGGGATCAATCGTTGTCCTTTCGATAAGTAAGAGTGTCGAACCCAACGAGGAGCAGAAGGAAATGACAAGCGGTTTTTAGCAAGGTATTTTCTGCAAGCACTGAAATTATCGGTAACGAGTAGTTTGATAGCAAGATAATTTGTAACAAGTGACAAGTAGCAATAGTAACAAAGAGTGCAGCAAGTTGGCCCAATCCTTTTTGTAGCAAAGGACAAGCCGGAACGATCTCTTATAGTAAGTAAAGCGTTCTCGAGGACACATGGGAATTTCATCTAGTCACTTTCATCATGTTTGTTTGATTCGCGTTCGCTACTTTGATAATTTGATATGTGGGTGGACCAGTGCTTGGGTGCTGTTCTTACTTGAACAAGCCTCCCACTTATGATTACCCCCTCTCGCAAGCATCCGCAACTACGAAATAAGAATTAAGATAACTCTAACCATAGCATTAAACATATGGATCCAAATCAGCCCCTTACAGAATAGCGCATAAACTAGGGTTTAAGCTTCTGTCACTCTAGCAACCCATCATCTAATTACTACACCACAATGCATTCCCTTAGGCCCAAAGATGATGAAGTGTCATGTAGTCGACGTTCACATGACACCACTAAGAGAATCAACAACATACATATCATCAAAATATCGAACGAATACCAAATTCACAAGATTACTTATGACAAGACTTCTCCCATGTCCTCAAGAACAAAAGTAACTACTCACAAATCATATTCATGTCCAAGATCAGAGGGGTGTTGAATAGCATAATAGATCTGAACATATAATCTTCCACCAAATAAACCAACTAGCATCAACTACGAGATGTAATCAACACTACTAGCAACCCACAGGTACCAATCTGAGGTTTTGAGACAAAGATTGAATATAAGAGATGAACTAGGGTTTGAGATGAGATGGTGCTGGTGAAGATGTTGATGAAGATCAGTCCTCCCATGATGAGAGGATCGCTGGTGATGTCGATGGCGACGATTTCCCCCTCCCGGAGGGAAGTATCCCCGGCAAAATCTCTCCGCCGGAGAGCAAAAGTGCTCCCGCCCAAGTTCCGCCTCGAGACGGCGGCGAACCATCCCGAAAGTCTTCTCTATATTTTTTCTAGGGTAAATGGACTTATATACCTGAAAATGGGGGCCAGAGGCTGGCCAGGGGCCCCACGAGGTACCAGGGCACGCCTGGGGGGGGGGGGTGGCGCGCCCTGGTGCCTCGTGGGCTCCTGGGTGGCCCCCTCTGGTACTTCTTGCTTCCAGTATTTTTTATTTATTCCAAAATAAATCTCCGTAAAATTTCAGCTCATTTGGAGATGTGCAAAATAGGTATCTCTGACATAGCTTTTTCAGGTCCAGAATTCCAGCTGCCGGCAATCTCCCTCCTTGTGTAAATCTTGCATATTAAGAGAGAAAAGGCATTAGAATTGCACCACAAAGTGTTATGTTGATCAAAAACACTATAAATAACAGTTGCAAAACATGATGCAAAATGGACGTATCAACTCCCCCAAGCTTAGACCTCGCTTGTCCTCAAGCGAAAGCCGATATCGATAATCATGTCCACATGTTTAGAGAGAGAGGTGTCGATAAAAACAAAATACGGACATAGTAGCATCATGATCATTATTATAACAGCAATATTTATTATCATAAAACTTCTCATGAGCAAGTAACAATTCATCACAACAATGGAGTATAAGGCATAAACTTTCTTGAAAACTAACAAACTATGTTCTCAGTCAACAATGCAATTGCAATTCATCATATTTTCAGGAAGGGTCTCATGTAGGAGCTATTTAGCAAGTCCACATACTCAACCATCATTTAGTCTTCTATGATTGCTAACACTCACGACATATATATGGAGCAAAAAGTTTCAGCCAGACACATAGAAAGATAGGGGCTTGTGAGTTCGCCTCCCAACTTATTCACCTCAAGGGTGATGTCAACAATAATAACTCATGATCACTCATATCCAACTGGATATATATGCTTAGATCTTTCCCCACCACATGATGCTTACAAAAGAGAAAAATAAAAAGGAAGTAGAGGAGAACACTATTGACTCTTGCATAAAAAGTAAATGCATAAAAGTAAAGGATAGGCCCTTCGCGGAGGGAAGCAGAGGTTGTCATGCGCTTTTTGTTGTTGGATGCAAGAGCTCTTAATGCAAAGGAACGTCACTTTATATTGCCCCTTGTGATAGCAACCTTTATTATGCAGTATGTCGCTTTTATTTCTTTACCATCACAAGTTCGTACAAAGCTTATTTCCCTTACAATAAAAGTTTAGACATATTTAGAGGCAATTTTTATTGCTTTTTGCACCAATGACAACTTACTTGAAGGATCTTATTCAATCCATAGGTAGATATAGTGGACTCTCATGACATGAAACTGGGTTTAAAGGTTTTGGATGCACAAGTAGTATCTCTACTTGGTGCGGATTTTTGGCTAGCAAAGATATTGGGCAAGCACCACATGTTGGAGGATCTATAACTATATAACTTCTATGTGAATATGAACAAACATAATTCATTACGTTGTCTTCCTTGTCCAACGTCAACAATTTGACATAAAATACTTAATGGGGGCTCACAATCATAAAAGATGTCCAAGATAGTATATTTGCATGTGAATCTTCTCTTCCCTTATTAATTCTTTCATGAATTGCATCATTGACTAATGCTATGTTTGTTAACTTCCAATAAATTTTACCACTAATACTTTTCTTTATGTAATGTCATTACCTTCCATAAGATTAGCATATGATCTTTTTCATTATTTTCATTGCTAGAATTGAAACATGAAAGTAAAGAAACAAAAACTCAAACTACTCTTTATTATATAACTCTCAACTCGATTACATAGATAGATAGATCATGAAGCTAACACTCGAAAATAGATCATACTAAACTTTTATTCAACTAGATCACGAAATAACTAAGGATCGAACTAAAAATAGGTAAAGATAATAAAAGTGATGGTGATACGATACTGGGGCACCTCCCCCAAGCTTGGCACAAGCCAAGGGGAGTGCCCATACCCATGTGCTCAAGTCTCCTTCTTCGGTGATGGTGGTGGTGATGAAGTGATGGGCTTGTCCTCCGGCTTCCATGGCATAGGTTCCCCATCATAAAAAAATGAACGAGTTTCCGGAGTCCTAAAACTTGCAGCTAAACTCATACCTTTGAATCTTGCCTCATACTCAAAATTTTGGTTTTGAAGATCATAGATTTGGCCTTGGAGATAGTCGATTCATTCATTAAGCTTGAAGATGATGTCCCCCATCGATTGGCCCTCCACCTTGTGATTACGGGTGAATTCCGTGATCATGGAGTGGTTGGCGCAGAGTCCACGTTCCACCATCCCTTGGCACTTGAAGATCTCCTGCTCCACTGCTTCGAGCCTGGACTCCACGCCCCCGGTCTTCTTGGGTCCTTGAACATCCCGGATGTGAAGCACCCCTCACACATCTCAATGGCTTGAGGGTGTTTCATCACCTCCGGTAGGTAGGGGTTGATGACCTTATCGTAGAACTTGTCCTTGGAAGAGCTTGGTGGAGCCATAGCGATCTAGATCTGTCAGAAAAATAGCACGAAACAAGAACAGAGGAGATTTCTGCGATACGGTGGTCAAAACGTCCGGGAGTATATATATAAAGATTTTCTATCTTGCAAAACAAGTAATCCAGGAGAAAACGGAGTCGGGAAGGCTCACGTGGGGCCCACGAGCCACCAGGGCGCGCCTGGGGGGTGGCACGCCCTGGTGCCTCGTGGGCACCAGGTGGATCCCCTCGGCTGTTTCTTATTTTTGTATTTTTTTCTAATATTCCAAAACTAACAGAAAGTATTTTTATGGAATTTTTGGAGTCGGTTTACTTATAGTATCACATACCTCTTCCTTTTCAGGGTTCTGGAGTGTTTCGGAAGGTCTCTCTTATGTATTCCTCTGGTGTAATTGTTTCAATAATATTAGTTTCAACATTAATGGGGTACCTGAAATATAGTGCTTAATTCTTTGCCCATTCACCACTCTCGGATTAGTGCCTTCGGAGTTGTTTATTTTGATGGCTCCGGAGCGATAAACTTCTTCGATGATATACGGTCCTTCCCATTTAGAGAGAAGTTTTCCTGCAAAGAATCTCAAACAAGAATTGTACAATAGAACTTGCTCACCTACTTTAAATTCCCATTTTTGAATTCTTCTATCATGCCATCTTTTAACTTTCTCTTTAAACAATTTGGCATTTTCATAAGCTTGGGTCCTCCATTCATCTAATGAGCTAATATCAAATAACCTCTTTTCACCGGCAAGTTTAAAATCATAATTTAGTTCCTTAATTGCCCAATATGCTTTATGTTCTAACTCAAGAGGTAAATGACATTCTTTTCCATAAACCATTTTATAAGGAGACATACCCATAGGATTTTTATAAGCAGTTCTATAAGCCCATAATGCATCGTCAAGTTTCTTAGACCAATTCTTTCTAGATCTATTGACGGTTTTTTGCAAAATTAATTTTATTTCTCTATTGCTCAATTCAACTTGACCACTAGTTTGAGGGTGATAGGGAGATGCAATTCTATGATTGACATCATATTTAGCGAGCAATTTATGGAATGCACCATGAATAAAATGTGAACCACCATCAGTCATTAAATATCTAGGGACTCCAAACCTCGGGAAAATAACTTCTTTAAGCATTTTAATAGAAGTGTTATGATCAGCACTACTAGTTGGAATAGCTTCTACCCACTTAGTAACGTAATCAACAGGAACTAAAATATGAGTATACCCATTGGATTTAGGAAAAGGTCCCATAAAATCGAATCCCCAAACATCAAATGGTTCAATAGCAAGTGAATAATTCATAGGCATTTCTTGACGTCTACCAACATTACCAATTCTTTGACATTCATCACAAGCTAAAACAAACTTACGAGCATCCTTGAAAAGAGCAGGCCAATAAAAACCAGATTGCAATACCTTATGTGCAGTTCTGTCTCCCGCATGGTGTCCTCCGTAAGCCTCGAAATGACACTTCCGTAGGATTTGTTCCTGTGCATGCTCAGGTATACAACGTCTAATAATACCATCTACTCCTTCTTTATAAAGATGTGGGTCATCCCAGAAGTAATGTCTTAAATCAAAGAAGAACTTTTTCTTTTGTTGGTATGTGAAACTAGGTGGTATGTATTTAGCAACAATGTAATTAGCATAGTCCGCATACCATGGAGTAGTAAGAGAAGCATTTATGACAGCTAATTGTTCATCAGGAAAATCATCATTAATAGGAAGTGGGTTATCAAGAACATTTTCCATTCTAGACAAATTATCTGCTGCGGGATTCTCAGCTCCCTTTCTATCAATAATATGCAAGTCAAATTCTTGTAGCAATAGAACCCACCTAATGAGTCTAGGTTTAGCATCTTTCTTCTCCATAAGATATTTAATAGCAGCATGATTGGTGTGAATAGTTACTTTAGAATCAACTATGTAAGATCTGAATTTATCACATGCAAACACAACTGCTAGAAATTCTTTCTAAGTAGTAGCATAATTTCTTTGGGCACTGTCTAGAGTTTTACTAGCATAATGGATAACATTTAATTTCTTATCAACTCTTTGTCCTAGAACAGCACCAACAGCATAATCACTAGCATCACACATAATCTCAAAAGGCAAGTTCCAATCAGGTGGTTGGACAATAGGTGCAGTGGTTAAGGCTTTCTTAAGTGTTTCAAAGGCTTCTAGACAATCATCGTCAAAAACAAATGGAACATCTTTTTGCAAAAGATTGGTAAGAGGCCTAGAAATTTTAGAGAAGTCTTTAATAAATTTCCTATAGAAACCAGCATGACCAAGAAAACTTCTTATACCTTTAATATCTTTAGGACATGGCATTTTCTCAATAGCATCAACCTTAGCTTTATCAACTTCAATACCTCTTTCAGAAATTTATGCCCCAAGACAATGCCTTCATTCACCATAAAGTGGCACTTCTCCCAATTCAAGACAAGATTAGTTTCTTCACATCTCTGCAAAACTCGATCATGGTTGCTTAAGCAATCATCAAAAGAAGTTCCGTAAATGGAGAAATCATCCATGAATACCTCAACAATCTTTTCACAACAGTCAGAGAATATAGCAGTCATACATCTTTGAAAGATAGCAGGTGCATTGCATAAACCAAAAGGCATACGTCTATAAGCATAAGTTCCAAAAGGACAAGTGAAGGTGGTTTTCTCTTGATCGGGTTGTGATACGGGTATTTGAGAAAAACCAGAATAACCATCTAGAAAACAAAAGTGTGTATGCTTAGATAATTTTTCTAACATTTGATCAATAAAAGGTAAGGGGTAATGATCTTTTCTAGTAGCTTTGTTTAATTTTCTAAAATCAATTACCATCCTATAACCAGTTACAATTCTTTGTGGAATGAGTTCATTTTTATCATTAGGAACAACGGTAATACCTCCTTTCTTAGGGACAATGAATGAGACTTACCCATCTACTATCAGCTATGGGATAGATTATACCTGCTTCCAGAAGTTTTAATATTTCGGTTCTTACCACCTCCTTCATCTTAGGATTTAATCGTCGTTGGTGATCGACAACTGGTTTAGCATCAGGCTCCATATTAATTTTATGCTGACATAGAGTGGGACTAATGCCCTTAAGATCATCAAGAGTATATCCAATAGCAACTCGGTGCTTCCTTAGAGTTTTTAGTAATCTCTTTTCTTCATGAGCAGAAAGGTTAGCACTAATAATAACAGGATATATCGTCTTTTCATCAAGATAAGCATATTTCAATGTATCAGGCAATTGCTTCAATTCAAATACATGATCACCTTTAGGCGGAGGAGGACCTCCAAGAGTTTTAACAGGCAAATTATGTTTAAGGATAGGTGGTTGATCAAAGAACATATTATCTATTTCATTTCTTTCATTCATATGCATATCGTTTTCATGGTCTAGCAAATATTGTTCTAGCAGACCAGTAGGAGGTACGGCAATAGAAGCAAGACCAATAATTTCATCTTTACTGGGCAATTCTTTATCATGAGGTTGTCTACGAAACTTGGAGAAATTAAACTCATGAGATATATCACCAAACTTAACTCGAACCTTTTCTTTAACACAATCAATTTCAGCATTAACGGTATTCAATAAAGGTCTACCAAATATAATGGGACAAAAATTATCTTGTTGTGAACCAAGTACTAAGAAATCAGTAGGGTATTTGATTTTACCACACAAGACTTCAACATCTCTAACAATCCCAAGTGGTGTAATAGTATCTCTGTTCGCTAGCTTAATAGTAACATCAATATCTTCAATCTCAACGGGTGCAATATCATGCATTACTTCTTGATATAAGGAAAATGGAATAGCACTCACACTAGCACCCATATCACACAAACCATGATAGCAATGATCTCCAATCTTAACAGAGACAACAGGCATACCAACTACAGGCTTGTTCTTGTCTAACTTATCTCGTTCATTTTTAACAGGTTTAGCAATTCTAGCAGCCTCCTCACAAAAGCAAATAACATGCCCATCTATATTATCGACTAAGAGATCTTTAATCATAGCAACATCAGGTTCAACTTTAATTTGTTCAGAGGGTCTAGGTGCTATAATATTACTTTTGTTAACCACAGTTGAAGCTTTAGCATGTTCCTTAATCCTAACAGGAAAAGGTGGTTTCTCAATATAAGCAGTAGGCACAACTAGATCAACATGGTAAACAATTGTTTCTTCTTTAACACTAACATGTTCCTCAATCTTTTCTTTAATAGGGGGATGATATTTAAACCACTTCTCCTTAGGGAGATCAACATGAGTAGCAAATGATTCACAAAAGGAAGCTACTATCTCAGAGTAAAGTCCATATTTAGTGCTAAACTTATGAAAAGCATCGGTGGCCATAAAAGATTTAACACAATCGAACTCAAGTATTATACCTGACTCATTACCTTTGTCGAGTTCCCAATCTTCAGAGTTGCATTTAATTCTTTCCAGAAGATCCCATCTGAATTCAATAGTTTTCTTCATAAAGGAGCCAGTTGAAGAAGAATCGAGCGTAGTTTGATTATCATGAGAAAGCCGAGAAAAAATTTCTGTAAGATAATTTCTTTTGAGAGCTCATGATTGGGGCATGTGTACATCATGTACTTAAGCCTCCCCCAAGCTTGAGCGATGCTTTCTCCTTCACGAGGCCAAAAATTATATATATAATTCCGATCACGATGAACCAAATGCATAGGATAAATTTTTTGATGGAATTCTAGTTTCAATTGGTTCCAGTCCCATGTATCAGTATCATCACATAGCCTATACCACATCAATGCCTTTCCCTCCAAAGATTAAGAGAATACTTTCTTCTTAACTCCATCTCCGGATAAACCTGCAAGCTTAAACAATCCACAAATTTCATCCACATAGATCAAGTGCATAACAGGATGTACCGTTCCATCTCCTGCATAAGGATTAGCTAGCAGTTTTTCTATCATACCCGGAGGAATCTCATAATAAATATTTTTAGTAGGTGCAGTAGGCTGAGGAGCAACTATTTGTGTTTCTGGTCGAGGTGAAGATACCCCGAACAAACCCCTCAAAGGATTACTTTCCATAGTGACAAGCAACAGGAAATTTCAGCACGTAATATAAATGTTTCCTTACCAAATTCCACTCACCAAAGGTGCTTCACTCCCCGGCAACGGTGCCAGAAAAGAGTCTTGATGACCCACAAGTATAGGGGATCAATCGTAGTCCTTTCGATAAGTAAGAGTGTCGAACCCAACGAGGAGCAGAAGGAAATGACAAGCGGTTTTCAGCAAGGTATTTTCTGCAAGCACTGAAATTATCAGTAACGAGAAGTTTGATAGCAAGATAATTTGTAACAAGTGACAAGTAGCAATAGTAACAAAGAGTGCAGCAAGTTGGCCCAATCCTTTTTGTAGCAAAGGACAAGACGGAACGATCTCTTATAGTAAGTAAAGCGTTCTCGAGGACACATGGGAATTTCATCTAGTCACTTTCATCATGTTTGTTTGATTCGCGTTCGCTACTTTGATAATTTGATATGTGGGTGGACCAGTGCTTGGGTGCTGTTCTTACTTGAATAAGCCTCCCACTTATGATTACCCCCTCTCTCAAGCATCCGCAACTACAAAAGAAGAATTAAGATAACTCTAACAATAGCATGAAACATATGGATCCAAATCAGCCCCTTACGGAATAGCGCATAAACTAGGGTTTAAGCTTCTGTCACTCTAGCAACCCATCATCTAATTACTACTCCACAATGCCTTCCCTTAGGCCCAAAGATGGTGAAGTGTCATGTAGTCGACATTCACACGACACCACTAAAGGAAGCACAACATACATAGTATCAAAATATCGAACGAATACCAAATTCACATGATTACTTATGACAAGACTTCTCCCATGTCCTCAAGAACAAAAGTAACTACTCACAAATCATATTCATGTTCAAGATCAGAGGGGTATTGAATAGCACTAAGGATCTGAACATATAATCTCCACCAAATAAACCAACTAGCATCAACTACAAAATGTAATCAACACTACTAGCAACCCACGGGTACCAATCTGAGGTTTTGAGACAAAGATTGAATACAAGAGATGAACTAGAGTTTGAGATGAGATGGTGCTGGTGAAGATGTTGATGAAGATTGGTCCTCCTACGTTGAGATGATCGTTGGTGATGTCGATGGCTTCGATTTCCCCCTCCCGGAGGGAAGTATCGCCGGCGGAATCGCTCCGCCGGAGAGCAAAAATAGCTCTTGCCCAGGTTCCGCCACGAGACGGCGGCGCTTCGTCCCGAAAGTCTTCTTCTGATTTTTTTATGGCAAATGGCTTCATATAGTAGAAGGAGGGGGCCAGAGGTCTGCCAGGGGCCCCACAAGCCAGGGGGGCGCGCCCAGGGGGGTAGGGTGCGCCCCCCAGGCTTGTGGCTTCCTGGTGGGGCCCCTTCTGTTGATTCTTTCGCCAGTATTTTTTATATATTCCAAAACAATTCTCCGTAAATTTTCAGGTCATTTGGAGTTGTGCAGAATAGCTATCTGTGTTTCACCCCTTTCAGGTCCAGAATTCCAGCTACCGGCATTCTCCCTCTTCATGTAAATCTTGCAAAATAAGATGGAAAAGGCATAAGAATTGTACCATAAAAGGAAATGACAAGCGGTTTTCAGCAAGGTATTCTCTGCAAGTACTGAAAGTAGCAGTAACAGATAGTTTCGGTAGCAAGATAATTCGTAACAAGTAACAAGTATAATAAA
Organism: Elymus sibiricus; assembly: GCA_039707655.1. Taxonomy (NCBI): domain Eukaryota; kingdom Viridiplantae; phylum Streptophyta; class Magnoliopsida; order Poales; family Poaceae; genus Elymus; species Elymus sibiricus. Next base: position 268,847,403 of record CM077672.1, on the reverse strand, counting down.
GTGCAGCAAGGTGGCCCAATCCTTTTTGTTGCAAAAGACAAGCCGGAACGAACTCATATAATAAGCAAAGCGTTCTCGAGGACACATGGGAATTTCATCTAGTCACTTTCATCATGTTTGTTTGATTCGCGTTCGCTACTTTGATAATTTGATATGTGGGTGGACCAGTGCTTGGGTGCTATTCTTACTTGAACAAGCCTCCCACTTATGATTACCCCCTCTCGCAAGCATCCGCAACTACGAAAGAAGAATTAAGATAACTCTAACCATAGCATTAAACATATGGATCCAAATCAGCCCCTTACGGAATAGCGCATAAACTAGGGTTTAAGCTTCTATCACTCTAGTAACCCATCATCTAATTACTACTCCATAATGCCTTCCCTTAGGCCCAAAGATGATGAAGTGTCATGTAGTCGACGTTCACATGACACCACTAAGAGAATCAACAACATACATATCATCAAAATATCGAACGAATACCAAATTCACATGATTACTTATGACAAGACTTCTCCCATGTCCTCAAGAACAAAAGTAACTACTCACAAATCATATTCATGTCCAAGATCAGAGGGGTGTTGAATAGCATAATAGATCTGAACATATAATCTTCCACCAAATAAACCAACTAGCATCAACTACGAGATGTAATCAACACTACTAGCAACCCACAGGTACCAATCTGAGGTTTTGAGACAAAGATTGAATACAAGAGATGAACTAGGGTTTGAGATGAGATGGTGCTGGTGAAGATGTTGATGAAGATTAGTCCTCCCACGATGAGAGGATCGCTGGTGATGTCGATGGCGACGATTTCCCCCTCCTGGAGGGAAGTATCCCCGACAGAATCTCTCCGCCGGAGAGCAAAAGTGCTCCTGCCCAAGTTCCGCGTCGATACGGCGGCGCACCTTCCCGAAAGTCTTCTCTATATTTTTTCTAGGGCAAATGGACTTATATACCAGAAAATGGGGGCCAGAGGCTGGCCAGGGGCCCCACGAGGTATCAGGGCGCGCCTGGGGGGGTGGCGCGCCCTGGTGCCTCGTGGGCACCTAGGTGGCCCCCTCTGGTACTTCTTGCTTCCAGTATTTTTTATTTATTCCAAAATAAATCTCCGTAAAATTTCAGCTCATTTGGAGATGTGCAGAATAGGTATCTCTGACATAGCTTTTTCAGGTCCAGAATTCCAGCTGCCGGCAATCTCCCTCCTTGTGTAAATCTTGCATATTAAGAGAGAAAAGGCATTAGAATTGCTCCACAAAGTGTTATATTGATCAAAAACACTATAAATAACAATTGCAAAACATGATGCAAAATGGACGTATCAGCGATGCGCTCGCCGGAGCTGGTGAAGGGCCTCGTCCGGAACACGACTCCGGCCAACGCCGCGCTAGGCCCCACGGTGGGCGCCAACTGTCGTGGTGTTCTCACGGCAGATTCCATGGGATGGCTAAAAGTGGGTGGAGCCTAAGGACGCCGATGGGTTCCGGAAGCGAGATTGGCATGAGCGGGTGTGAGACACACGACGTACCCAGGTTCGGGGCCCTCCGAGGGAGGTAACACCCCTAGTCCTGCCGAATGTAGTATGATGAGCACAAGGGCTACAAAGGTGCTCCTGGAGCTGTCTGGGTGAAGGAGGAAGAAGGAGCGCTCCTGTATGTGTGTGTGTGTGTGTGGAATGAGCCGACCCCCTGCCTGGGGGCTCCTTGGGGTCTTATAGCCTGACCCCCCCAGGGTACAATGGTAAATCTAAGTGGGGGCGGGGCCCTGCTGGCATCGTCTCAGGTCAGTAGTGGGGCCCGCCGGCTGCTGGGGCCCGCTAGCTGCACGGCACTGTAGCCCGTCGCCTCCCGCGTCACGGAGTGGTTGACGTCGTGGGGCTACAGTGGCGGGCCGTGCTAACGTCGGTCGCCCGGGTCAGCGGGGACGGCCGCACTGTAGCCATGCGCTCGCGTCGTGGGGGAGCGGTCTTGTCGTGCGGATGGATGGGATGGGCGCTAACCCGCTGAGGGCCGGCCCGGGCGTGCACTCTGCCCAGCCGGCCCGCCACCAGGCGGCCGACTGGAGGTCCAGCCAGACTGAGGGGCGCGAGCCGCCCCGATGTTTTGAAAAATGTCTTGCACTCCCGAGCCTACCCGGGGGTCATCCCCCCGACACGGACCCACTGAGTTGATCTTAGACAGAGCCACAGCCAAGCCCTAACAAATCGGCTCTACTGAGATGACGTTTAGTCCCACCGAAATGAGGAGACCAAGTTTCAGTAACCCTTTCACACCTTTTTGGAATTACCGAGTTGGTTTGATCGAAACTGCCGAAACGAGGTCTCACTTAGGTCATTGCACATCGATCCCACCGAGTTGTTCCAGTCGGTCTCACCGAGACGCTCAACGTTCGAATCTTTTACACAGGTCCGTCTAACCGAGATTTTCATTTCGGTGTCATCGAGTTGAGTCAAAAGGTTGTAACGGTTGGATTCTTGGTGAAGACTATTTATACCCCTGCACTCCCATTCATTCGAAGTGAGAGCCATCAGAACAAAACTACACTTTCACCATTCATTTTCTGAGAGAGAACCACCTACTCATGTGTTGAGCTCAAGGCATTCCAATCCAACAATTTGAACCTTGATTTCTAGCCTCCCCAAGTTGCTTTCCACTCCAATCCTTCTCCTACCCAAGTCAAATCCGCGAGAGAGTGACTGAGTGTTGAGGAGACTATCTTTTGAAGCACAAGAGCAAGGAGTTCATCAACAACAACAACATCTATTACCTTTTGAAGAGTGGTGTCTCCTAAATTCGTTAGGTGTCACTTGGGAGCCTCCAAGATCTTGTGGAGTTGAACCTAGGAGTTTGTAAGGGCAAGGAGATTGCCTACTTCGTGAAGATCTACCCCGAGTGAGGCTAGTCTTTCGTGGACGTAAGCCATGGTGGAATAGACAAGGTTGCTTCTTCGTGGACCCTTCGTGGGTGGAGCCCTTCGTGGACTCGCGTAGCCGCTAACCTCCGTGGGTTGAAGTCTCCATCGACGTGGACGTACGATAGCACCACCTATCGAAACCACGCCAAAAACCGTCGTGTCTTCATTGCGTTTGATCTTCCTATCTCTACCCCATTACCTTCCGCACATTTGCATGTTGTACTATTTTCGCTGCTCTATCTCTAGATATGCATGTGTGCAAAGTATTTCCGCTGCTACAAGATATTGTGCTCTGATCTCCATTGCTTAGCTTCTTCTTCGGACTGAAAACAGGAGGCCATTGAGCTACTAGATTAGCCACAACATCATCCCATGCTCCTCCTCCCAAATTTTGGCTATCCAAATGATCAGATAAAACATATGATATTTGTGCCCTGCATTGACTTTTACTGCAATCTCATCTAGGTTTGCATCATTGGACAAAAGCCTTGCACCATCTTCATTAAGCTGACAACCAGAAAGCAACCAGTACAAAGCAATTATGCATGCCTTCTCATAACACATGTGCTTGACTAAATCTTCAGACAGTTTAAAGTACAAACAACGTGTCACAATTATCATAGCAGATCTTTTGACCACTCAAATGAGACCTATTGTGCCCACTGCCGAAGAAAAAACCCTCCATGGATGAACTCAACAGTTAACAGACCACTATCATTCACTGAACAACAAAACAAAGACAAAAACTCAGACTTTCTGCGGGGAAACCTATCACAATGTGTGCCTAATTGCGTCAAATCGATGTACAAGAATGAAATAAACTGCACAAAATGGCCTAAACCGTGCAAATATACAACGATTGCGCCTAAATTGCCCCATACTTGCAGTAATGGCATGTACCGTACGTTGACGCCGCAACGTTCTCGCGCCATCAACGAGGGCCCATCATTGCTGCTGCAAACCGCCATCTGCGGTCGCTGCGCCGTTGCCCTCCCTTCCTCCACCGGCCGCGCTATGATCAACACACTACGGGTCGCCGATCAACTGCCGGCGCACCATGATGACCCTCGGGTTGCTGTTTCGGGAGAAAGAAGAGGATCGAGGGCACAAAATGAGAATCGGAGTTTTCAAGGGGGGCGATTGCAAAATTACCACCATTTGGACTGGTTTCGTGCGAGTAAACAACCGACGACGGTGACGTGGCACTAATGGAATACAAAATACATACGGGTCGCGTCGACTCAGGACCATCATTCCAACCTCCAGGACCGTATACAACACATATTTCAAGTATCAGGACTGTATTGGATCACTTCGTGAGTATGAGGATCATTTTGGACCTCGCCATCAAGCGTAAGGATGACAGGTGCATTTTACTTTAGGGAAATAGCGTGCCGACCAGGCAGTAACGATGAAGCAATAAGGAGATCGCCAAGCACAAAACTCTTGTGGCATCTGTTCGATTTGGACGTGCGACCTAGTTGCTGAACGTCACAGCACACCGTTAATTCTGATGCTTCGGCAAGTACAACACCACAAGCAAGACAGACTGTTTTCGAAGACATTGAAGTTGGGTTCGGTTTGGTGTGGCGAGGTATTTTATTCCATCTCACGTTTATATGGCTGCTCGGATCCGCCTAAGATTTGGACAGAGAAAATCGTGCGGTATTTAACTAGGATCAAGTTCCGGTCACTTGCATAGCTTCGTCAAGCTCAACACCACAGGCAAGGCAAACTGTTTCGAAGACATCTTAAACATTTCGCTTCCTCTACACGTGGTGTATATGCTGCCTGCCCGGATGCTCGTAGGATTTGAAACACACAAAGAGAAAGCATATACAATATTTAGAGCATCTCCAATAAAAGATGTAGATGCAAAAATACCTAACTTTTGCATCTCCGAGGCCCCAAAACTCCTCTCCAACAGAAGATGTAGATGCAAAAAAATTTACATCTTCGCCTTTTGAAGATGTAAAATACAACACCTCGTGATGCAAATTTGCATCTCCGCCGACTGCAAATGTAAAAAGGCAGCCGCGCGCCAACCGCTCTTCATTTCATTTCCCTCCACCCATTCTTCTTCCTCCCGCTGCCCCGCCGTCTCCTCCACCCCCGCCGCCCGCCGTCCCCGGCTGCGAATCGGGCGATTTTCCACCCGCCGTCGCCCCGCGATTCGGCCGCCGCCCGCCGCTCGATTCGTCTCCGCCCGCCGGTCGATTCGACTCCGCGGCCTTCTCCGCCGTCACCAAGCACCACCGCGTCGCCGCCTCGCCGTCGCCAACCACCACCTCCTCGCCGCCCCGCCGTATCCAACCCACTGCGCCCCCCCCCCCCCCCCCCCCCCCCCCCGCCGTCACCATGCCGCCGAAGAAGACCCCGAAGAGCAAGACAGGGTTCTTCGGCATGAGGGCGAAGCCCTCCGGCTACTTCGGGGTGGAGTTCAGCGACGCCGACCGCCGCTTTTGGCTCGACACCTACCCCACCGTCCACGAGGCCGCACGTGCCTACGACGTGGCGGTGTGGCGTGCCGGGAGGCCGAGGACGGACCTCAACTTCCCGGAGATCGAGACCCGGGCGGATGCGGAGTTGCTCGTGCCGGGAGGCATTCATATGGAGGAGATCACAACGAATAAGACGAAGAAGAGGCCCGCCATTGTCGTTAGTCCCGGCGATGGCGAGGTTCACGTGTAAGCATCCGGAGTATGTGCAGGCCGAGCAGGAGTTCTTCTGGAAGCGCGACGCCGAGCAGAAGAAGAAGAAGAAGGAGGACGAGGCCGGCCCCTCGACGGTGATCCCCGTCGAGTCCTCGGAGGAGCACTGGGGTGACTCGGAGGAGGAGGACGAGGGGTGCGACGACTCGGACAAGGATGAGTTCTGGGATCAGTTCAAGAGCTTCGACGATGAGGAGTAGTTTTATCTTCGATGGTGTTGTTGAAGTAGTAGTTCGAACTAGTAGTAGCAGTAGTAACTTGATGAATGTAGTAGCTCGAACTAGTAGTAGTCGTCGTTTAATTTATGTTTTTAATTAGAACTATGTTTAATTATTATGTTTGAAATGAAGTAGTAGTTGAATTTGCTATGTTTGAATTATAGGTTTCAAATGATAAGTATAGTTTACATCTTTATTTGCATCTTCTATTGGAGTTGCTCTTTTACATCTCTGTTTTGCATTATCTGTTGGAGTTGCCTCTTTTTTGAAGATGCAAAAGGCACTTTTTGAAGATGTAAATTTTTACATCTTCTGTTTTACATCTTCAAATTTGCATATTCTATTGGAGATGCTCTTAATACTCCGTCCCAAAATAAATGTCGTGGTTTTAATTCCACGACACTTATTTTGAGACGGAGGATTTGAACTAAAATCACGATACTTATTTTAGGACGAAGGGAGTAGTCACCAAGGCTCCGTTTCAAACAAAAGAAAAAAACACCAAGCAGGTGTCAACTTGGAAAAAAATGACAAAAGAACAAATTGCATTGACTTCGACAAAATACTACCCCTTCGTAAAGAAATATAAGAGCGTTTAGATCACTGCTTTACCGATCTATACTGTTATATTTCTTTATGAAGGGAGTATCATCTATGTTCCGAATTATAAGACGTTTGGATATTTCAATTGTTGGGACCCATGTGACAAACAAACAACGATTGCTACCCATGTGATGCATTCCCTTCTCTCTTCATTTGTACGTACGGAGTACAACACAAGCTGACGTGATTTGCCTGTTGCAAATTGGAGGAGCCACGTCTTACCGGACCGGACGATGATTAGCGCCCCGCATTAAACAAATCACCATCCATCCAAAATATCTCCAAAAAAAACAGAGCCGGCATCGCCCCTAATCCAGACAGCCCCAGCGACAGTGAGCAACAGACAAGGGATGACGGGCCCACATCACGTGACTGCTGCGTGGGCCCGTCCAAGCCACCGAATCCTCGCCGTCCATCACGCCACACAAAAGCCCGTCGCTCTCCCATCCCAGTGGCCACGCGATTGCTGCCACGCGCACCCTACCCGGTTTGTAGGTCGGTGGGGCCAAGGCATCAGCTGACGTGGGCTCCCCCGCCACGCGGCCGGTGGCGACTGGGCTCTATAAATGCTGTCCTCTGTTCGAGGCCCCGCATTCCTCCACCACACTTCCCTCGTCTCCGATCGCATCGCATCGCATCGCATCGAACCGAATCGCCTTGAGGATCCCACCAGAATAGCTCCGCGACAACGAGCTTCCTCGCGCGAGCGAAAAGATCGCACAGAAGGAGGTGTGGAAGCGAGGGCGCGCGCGCGCGAGGGATATGGGATCGGATGGCCGGAGCTGGAACGGGGTCGCCGGCGGTGCCAGAGGCGGCGGTGAGGAGAAGATGAGGGCGGCGCCGGCGCCGGCGCCGGCGGAGGTGCCCACGTCGACCGCCGCGGTCGACATCTCGCTGCCGCTCCCCGAGATGACTCCCCTCATCATGCAAGTCTCCTGATCCCTCTTCTCATTTGCTTCTGCACAGGCGGGTGTGCGTTGGGTATGTGGTTCTGCTGCACACACGCGCCGGGTGTGTTGAGCAACCACGACCGGTCTCCGCGAGACGGGTCGTGGTCTGTCCGGGTGCGCGCTCGTATGAACTGATGGTGTTTGGAGAAATGCCTCGCGGAGAGCGACAGGCTCCACTGCCCCTGATTAATTCCCCGCTTCCCATTTTATTTTTCTAATACGGTGGCTTACTTCTCCAGAGATCTCTGCAAGGAGTTGGTGAAGGAGTGGTCGTCCCTGGACAGCTCGTGCTTCTCAATCTCGACGGTGTCCGGCGGCATCACCAACCTATGTGAGTTCTGCTCCTTGCCAGTGGCATGGCTGTGGCACTGTCCTGGCTCCTGAATCCTTATTCATCTCCCTGGCCTCACCTGACTACCTGAGCATGCTTGGAAGAGGAAAAAACAGAGGCTATGTAATTATAGTAATTCTCAGGCAAGGCAGTTGCTTGAATTGTCCACACAGACCATGACATAACTTAATGACTGCGCTTTAATGTAATTATAGTAATTCTTAGGCAAGACAATTGCTTGAATTGTCCAGATGTGGCACTACAACTTGATTGCATCTGGCAACCTTTATGAGACCATATACTACTCTTTAGCATCAGTGCTTTGCACTCATTTCTGCTTATAAATCACTCGTACTGTCATTGCATCGGTAGTTATGGACCCATTATTTTAGAAGCAACTGGGAGATAGAGCAATTTCTTTTCTTTTGTGCTGGTGCGGCACTTTTTCTTTCATCCATATGATCACTTTATCAAACTTTTCTTCCGCTCCCTTCTGCTAAATCAATGAATGCCAGTAGCATGCTGGATCTTTCAAAAAATAAATAAATTTAGAAGCGTTAGGAAATAAGTCATTTCTCTGTGCAACTGTACCTAATTTACTTGTAAATCATAGATACAGCAATAATACCTAAATGGTTATCTTATATTGTCTGTGATGTTAATGACCTGCAGTGCTAAAGGTATCTGTCAAAGAAGGCATGGATAGTGAGTCGTCTGTGACTGTTCGGCTGTATGGCCCAAATACAGATTTGGTGATCGATCGAGAGAGGGAATTGCAGGTGAGCGCTTCAATTTTAGTGTATGAAAATTGTTTGTGTTACTGGCATGTAATATTTACCTGCATTCTGTAGTGTTCCTGTGATTGTCATTATAGTATTGGTTTATTTGTTGGTGCTTTCTTAGTTGTGGTTCAGTTTAAAATTTTAGAAATGCAATGGTCATTTCCTTTCATAGAAATAGTACCTATGCCGTAACACTCAAAGTACCTCATTGTTACATAAAATTAAGTTGTCAAGTAGGCCGAGTATTGTGTTGTCATTTTCGGGGCTGAACTGTTTCCTAATGCATACATCTATTACAATCATGGTTAGGCCATACCATATCTCTCAGCTGCAGGGTTCGGGGCTCGGTTACTTGGAGTATTTGAGAATGGAGTGGTTTCATCATTCATCCATGCTAGGACACTATCACCTTCAGGTAGGCATTTTTATATTTTGCACAATACAAATGGGTGGTTTCATTGTCTACATAATGCAATGATTTATCTTTTCTCATTTTCTATTTTTTCACACGGTAATTTTAAGGGATTTGTGGTTTTAGGTATATAACTCAATGGTTGTTATTTTGCACCCATAGGTGCATGGAGACTGGAGAGCCTGCAATAAATGCTTCTACAAATAGTATGTTCATTTCCCTTGTTCTGTTTTTCAGACATGAAGGAGCCTAGAATTGCCGCTGAAATTGCTAAGCAGCTACAGAAATTTCATCAAGTAGATATACCGGGATCAAAAGAACCACAGTTGTGGAATGACATATTCAAGTTTTTGAAAAAAGGTTACATTCCAAACTCCAAAGTTGTTTTGGATATTTCATTTTGGAACTGGTTACTTTTATTTCATTCACATTCATTGAATGACATTACATAATATTGTTGTGTGCTCTGAACTATTTATCACAGCTTCCGTATTGAAGTTTGAAGATAATGAGAAGCAGAAGAAGTATGAGACGATCTCTTTTAGAGAAATACAAGATGAAGTTAAAGAACTTAAGGTACGTTATGATAAGACTTACTATCATGTACTCCCTTCAAACGCTCTTATATTTCTTTACAGAGGGAGTACTATTGACCAATGACCATTGCAGCAATTTGAGCGCATTTCAGTTTCATATTCCTAAAGGAGTATCTTTTTTTTTCTTTCTAATTTGGCTTTCTCACAAAGGCCTATTACATATTCATGCTAGTAGATCAATCCTATAGCACAATCATTCAATCAAATGGCTACATGACTGTTTGCTAAATTGGTATCCATGAATATAATGTCTCACTGTCCTCTTATAGGATCTCTCCGATCTTTTGCATGCTCCTGTTGTGTTTGCACACAATGACTTGCTATCGGGTAATCTGATGCTGAATGATTTGGAAGGTAAATATCACATTCGCTTGTCACCTTCTCTTGATTGTTCAGTAACATTATGCTTAAGCTTTCCTTTTGCCCGTTTTGCAAAAGCTAAGATGGCGTCTCTGTTTGTTGTCATTATTGTCTTCTGTTTTTACAGAGAAGCTCTATTTCATTGATTTTGAGTATGGGTCATATAGCTACCGTGGCTACGACATCGCGAACCATTTCAATGAGTATGCAGGCTTTGAGTGTGACTACAACTTGTACGTTCTCTTCTTGCTGGTTGAATAGTCCGATGGAGCTTTTATCTTCATGCTCTTGCCTAGTAATATTTATTTTGTTGCTTCTTTTAGGTACCCCGATAAAGATGTACAATACCATTTCTTCAGGAATTATCTATCTGATAGACCAAGTGAGGTATGTGAATTCAATACATTATCTTCTCTGGACAAAACCAACCGAAAGCTATTCATAGGTTGTGCAGGCAACGTCTCCGAGGAAAGAAAGATATTCATAAGCGCCCACTACTGTAACTTAGATGGTGCTCATTCCATGAGTAGCTTTGTTTCTTATTTTGGAATGTAATTCACAAACACCATGTCATGTGCTACATATACTTGACATTTATATATCTTTTAAGTTAAAGAACAGATGATTTGCATCTTTTTATGAGAAAAGAAATGTAGGATACTTGGCATTCATACAGTTCAAGGTAATAGGAAGACATTCAGAGTGTTACTGAGAAAACAAGTGTCTTCCTCAAATAGCAGAACATAACAATTTAACTTTCACCATAACAATTCAATACATTTTCGCGTAATGTACTTTCACCATAACAATTTAACTTTTCTTTTACCAAAGGTCCAAGAGCAGGATCTGAATGCCCTTTATACTGAAACAAACACCTTCAGATTGGCATCGCACGTCTACTGGGCATTGTGGGCACTCATTCAGGTAAGCACCATTAAACTACTTTTAGCACATAGGATTTGAGCGCCATGCAACTGTCATAACAAAATATGTGCTGTAATCTAATTGCAGGCAAGGGTATCCCCAATAGATTTTGATTACCTTGGATACTTTTTCCTACGGTACGGCGAATACAAGAAACAGCGAGAGTTCTGTTTCTCCTTGGCGCAAGGCTTCCTTTCTTCACTGAGAAGTGGCTAGTGCTTAGAAGTTGTGTCCCCGAGCCACTTCTTTGCCGCTCACTTATACGTTGGGGGCAAGCACGGATGATCAGCTGTTGTACTTGTGTTAATTAGCGAGTCTTCCTTTTTCGTTTATGATTATGTCAGCTGTGAGATTCTTCCTTTTTCATTTATTTTCCTGCAGGAGGCTGCAGTGCCCAATAGAAAGTTGTACAATATGTGAATAATGTACACCTGTTGGTTGCTACAAACACAAGCCTAATGAATTCTGTTTTGTGTATCATTGTATGCCCCCATTGATTAGATTACCCAAAGCTCTTTCAACATGTGATAGTTTTTTCCACAATAGAAAGAGCCCCCCCCCCCCCCCCCTCTACTGTTTTTGCGGTGCGACTGTGTAACCCACGTGGTAGATCACGGTTCAGTTCACGAACTAGTTTTAGTTATTTGTTAATTACCACAGTAATTAACAAATGTCATTGACAGTTGTGTCCATACACCGAAGAGGTGCCTCTCCGTAGAAACACGTCTCTTAGTACAGACGCATCCTTTCCTCTCTCTCTCTCTAATTGTAACTAGCGTCCCTCAGAGGAAGCGAGTCTTGTAGCAAAAATGGTTCACACAGAGACCCGACATCGATTACGATGTAACATACCCTCTTGGTATGAGTGGAATTATGTTTCGATACTAAATATCATTGGCAATAATATTATCCATGCAGTGATAGATGTTGTGGCTACATACTCATATGAGTCACTCATTTCGGATATCTATATTGAAGTCCCTGAAAGGCTTATAATTCCGAATCCAAAAAGAAACCGCAACATGTTTTGTGTAAAACTCCAAAAGTCACTCCATGACTTGAAATGTTCGGAAATCATATGGTACTACCGACTAAATGAGTTCCTTCTTTAAAAGGACTACTCAAATGATGATTGTTTATGTGGTTAATAAAGGAATCCCAAATCTAATTTCCTTATATCACTTAGTGTATCTCATTGATCTCATCATCAATGTCTATTCAAGACTTGAACATACACAAAATCATCTCAAGACGGAAATATAACTTGAGCATTCTCTCAAGAAATACATATCAGTCTACATATATCCAAAACATATATGAGAAGTTCAGTGTGGATATATCATACCAATAAAAGACATGTTTGGTCATACTACCCTGACAGGGTACAAATCCATTTATACCTATGGTGATAGTGAAGTGATATCAGAACCTGAAGTTCTTTATCTCACTAATGCCAAAGCACTCATATAATTGCAAACTACGTCAGGCCTGGCACTATATTTGCTATGTTTGTTCAGAGTGCAACCCCAACAAAAGGTATATGGTCCATATAAGGAATATCAGCTTATATCTCAAGATCACAATAAATCTTGGACAATTCCATCAGGAAAATCAAGATATGACCATGATATGATATAATGATATTGGCTACATATTTGATCCCAACAATGCCATATCAATGACTGAATTTACTGGAATAGCCTTCTTATGGAAGTCAGCTAAATAGACTTTAATGGCTACTTCCACTTATCATTCCAACATAATTGATTTATTTAACAGCATTGCAATATATGCATGGCTCAGCAGAATGATTAACCACACTCAAAGTCATGTGGTTGAGATTCATCAGAATCACATAACTTGATTTATCAAGATACTACCACTTGTGTTACTCAATACCTACATGTTATATGAAGAGCAATATCATAAAGCACATTGCTCGAAAATAACTTATCCTCGCGAATTATAAAAAGTGAGGAAACAATTTGCAAACAAAATACTGTGAAAATCCAACAGATTATTCACAATGTCATGATCATGTCAATGAAATTGGTATGAGACATTCTCCAGATTTGCAAAGCTCAGGGGGAGTCATCTCCCAAACTATAACTCGTTAACAATCATCAGATTGCATATATTGTACTCTTTTTCCCTTCATGAGTTTTTCCCTAATGGTTTCTCATAAAAGGTTTTTAACGAGACAATAATATAAACACAAGTGTTCGTATATGTCATATCATTTTCTCCTTATATTTTCCCACTGGGATTTAAAGGAGTTTTCAATGGCATATCAAATTGCACTCTTTTCCCTTATGAGTTTTCTCTCAAAGTTTCTCATAATGATTTTTAATGAGGCAATATCTTCTCAAAGATCATATGTCATACTTTCAATTTTCCCCACCGGGGTTTTTAAAGGAAGTACTCAAGACATATTAGTTGTTCTCTAAACTCACCTATGAGTTTTCTCCTTCTTCGAAGGTTTTTCTCATCTGAGTTATCAAGAGACAATATTCATTATATGTTGCATCATTTTCTCCTTATTTTTTTCCACTGGGTTTAAAGGAGTTTTAGCAACATATCTACACTATTCTCCTCATATTTTTCCCACAGGGTTTTTGGAGGAGACTTTAAAGACTATACAAGGACTTCTCAAGATGAATGATGAATATACAAGAAGAGTTTGATAATGGATTATTCAAGAAGTGGTGATGTACAAGGGGGGGGGGGGTGTTAGAATTAGTTTTAGTTATTTGTTAATTACCACAGTAATTAACAAATGCCATTGGCAGTTGTGTCCATACACCGAAGAGGTGCCTCTCCGTAGAAACACGTCTCTTAGTACAGACGCATCCTTTCCTCTCTCCCTCTCTAATTGTAACTAGCGTCCCTCAGAGACGCCTCTTCAGATTGTATATATATCAAGATCATCAATGAGAATCCTTACAAAATTCATACAATCACTTTTAGTTTTAATAAATTCAACTCAAATTTCGCATGACTTACCAGATGGTACATCACTTGCTCGCAAAAGATATCAGTTCAACACTTGCTAGATCAGGGCAGGAACATGTATAGCGAATTAACACAAGGGCGCCATGGTGGTAGCAGTTATCACATTGCTGTAGGGCTGAGAGGCCAGGAGAATCAAGGCAACTTAAAGCAACATTGGAGGGTAGGCTTTACATTCGGCCTGGTCATTCAGGAAAAACAAATCACTCGCCGGATAAACCCATCGCGGTTTCGGCACTGGCCATCTGTCAAAAAGTGATTCTTCAGAGTTAGCAGATGAGTAAATTCATGTAAAGCACTGTTGCAATTATAGTTCTGAGGCGTTCTCGAAAGGTGACCTGTTTAAATTGTAGTTTATTGTGCTGCTGGTATCAATGCTCCTGTCAAACACCACACAAATACAGCTTTAGCATCCGAAACAATTGCATTTGCAATGCATACAGAGCACTCAAATGTATTTACGAGCGCGGCTATTTGATATGCAAGGCAGTGAAAAAGAAGTACTTGAGTATTTATACAAAAAGAAAAAAATACTTGCATGCCATGCAAAATCTACATTAACACTATAAGACATATACATGTTTGTCTTAAAATGCCTCAGGCATTCAAGAATTGTATCCTAGGTATGAATGGAGTTTTTTCCTCAACATAGAAGTTCATGCCAATAAAGTACCCGTCAAAATCAACAAGGGGGCCTCCAATCCCAACCTAACACAAAAATTTAGTGACAGTGAACAATGATAATATTGGACAAGATGACAGTTATAATGCCTTGTGTAATATAGTCTGAAGACACACCAGCAGATTAAGGAGCTCTCTTCCAAAAAAGACAGATTAAGGCACCCAGAGACTGATGCAACTATTTATCTGCCAAATAATGAAGTAAGAGAAATCAACCATTTACCTTTTTAATTTTACATGTGGAAGTCAAAAGCTCTGTGCAATCAAATTTGCTCGGCTCGTCAGTCAACGTTCCACATGTGGCCGTTAATGCGCCACCTACAAAAGTGCGTCCTAGAGCCACCTGTAAAAATGGTTAAAGCGTTCCTACTCTCCAACAGGGAGAGCCGCGTGGTATTTATAGATAAGTGGTGGTGGCTGATTGTTTACAGGATGCGTAAGTTCATACGAAACGTACGACTTAACTAATGCCATTAATTCTAATCTTAACATCACATGCGTTAAGAGAGAGAGAGAGAGAGAGAGAGAGAGAGAGAGAGAGAGAGAGAGGTTGAGGTTACAATTAGGTTGAAACACCCATATCTATTAACACCCTCCCTTAATCTCAACTATCCCAAATTAAGATTGTTTCGAAATTCGTTAAATGGTTTGACCGAAAGAGCTTTAGTGAAGCCATCCGCCACTTGATCCTTTGATGGAATGAATCGTATCTCCAGTTTCTTTTCTACAACCCTTTCTTGTACAAAATGGAAGTCAGTTTCAATAGGGATTTTCTATTTCTGTGCCCCTCATCGCTTAGTCCTCCTCAGTTTTGCCCACGCTCTTTGGTAGTCCTCACTTTTCCCCTCCACCACGCGGCCCACCCTCGCAAAAGCCCAAACGGGGGTTTGCCGTCTGGTCAAAGTCTTTGACCGTTACCGGGCATGGTTACTGGCGTGTGGGACACCCCTGTCAGCGGCTACCTGCTCATCGATGGTGGGCGCATATACTGACTTGTGGGACACCTCTGTCAGCGGCTACGCGGTCGTCGATGGTGGGCGCATATACTGACTTGTGGGACACCTCTGTCAGCGGCTGCGCGGTCGTAGATGGTGGGCGCATATACTGACTTGTGGGACACCTCTGTCAGTGGTTGCGTGCTCGTAGACGGTAGGCACGTATTCTGACTTGTGGGACACCTCTGTCATCGGCTGCACGGTCGTAGGTGGTGGTAGCGGTTACTGGCGAGTGGGACACCTTTGTCAGTGGCTTAGCGGTCGTAGGTGGTGGGCGCAGTTACTGGCTTGTGGGACACCTTTGTCAGCGGCTGCGCGGTCGTTGGTGGTGGGCGCAGTTACTGGCGCGTGGGACACTAACGGCGGGTCCATCTGTCAGCTGGTCCGCGGTGGTTTGTGGGCAGAATGACTGGAAAAAAAAGAGGTGGCTTATTAAACCATTTGGTGTGGCGGATGCACTTGAGTCAACCAAATTAGTTTAGTCCTGAATATTGGTATATTCCATACATGTAGTTGAGTTTCAGTGAATTATCAGGAGAGGCCCAAATTTGCACTACAAGTGTGACGTAATTTTTGAAAACAAAACAAAGAAATTGAAAAAAGGCTCAAAATCCATGATAACATGCCCAAATTTGGCACAACTAGTGGTGTTACCATTGTGGACAATGTTGCATAGGAATTTGCAATTATTTTGTAATAAAAAAATAAATTTTCCATTTTCTTAACCCCAGAAATGACTTTTTTGTGTGAAGGAAGTGCCTCAAATAATTTTGAAATTTGTTCCATTTCATTTTTCATCAAAAGCAGGCCACATTGGATGGCCACTAACCAAGTTTCAGCAATTTCAGAGTAATATTGCTATATTCCATACATTTAGTTGAGTTTCAGTGAATTATCAGAAAAGGCCCAAATTTGCACTACAAGTGTGACGTAGTTTGGTCCTGAAAATTTCAAAAAAATCATTTTATGCTCCAATATTGGTGGTGGATGAACTTGGGACAAGGAAAGTAGGAAGTCCAAACCATTTTGTATGAATGGTCAACACTGCAAGTTTGACCCCAATTTGAAAAAAAACAAAGAAAATGAAAAAGGGCTCAAAAATTCAAATGCCTTTGCATTGAGCCATCTTATGTGCACTAGTTTGTGGGAAAAATATTAAACTTGCAATACAACAAGTTTGAAAAAAAAACCTTTACAAAATGGCCTATCTAGTATGGACTTGTGTGGATTTCAAGGCATATGCACATGGAAATGGCCACATACATGGAAAAATCCATGATAACATGCCCAAATTTGGCACAACTAGTGGTGTTACCATTGTGGACAATGTTGCATAGGAATTTGCAATTATTTTGTAATAAAAAAAATAAAATTTCCATTTTCTGAGCCCTAGAAATGACTTTTTTTGTGAAGGAAGTGCCTCAAATAATTTTGAAATTTGTTCCATTTTATTTTTCATCAAAAGCAGGCCACATTGGATGGCCACTGACCAAGTTTCAGCAATTTCAGAGTAATATTGCTATATTCCATACATTTAGTTGAATTTCAGTGAATTATCAGAAAATGCCCCAATTTGCACTACAAGTGTGACGTAGTTTGGTCCTGAAAATTTCAAAAAAATCATTTTATGCTCCAATATTGGTGGTGGATGAACTTGGGACAAGGAAAGTAGGAATTCCAAACCATTTTGTATGAATGGTCAACACTGCAAGTTTGACCCCAATTTGAAAAAAAACAAAGAAAATGAAAAAAGGCTCAAAAATTCAAATGCCTTTGCATTGAGCCATCTTATGTGCACTAGTTTGTGGGAAAAATATTAAACTTGCAATACAACAAGTTTGAAAAAAAACCTTCACAAATTTGGCACTGTTTGATTGAAAACACCCAATTATTTTAGCATCTTAATGAAATTTGGCTCACCACTTGTCACACACAAGCAAACAAGGCACAAATTGGACATTCAAACATGCATAGCTACCGACATTCAAATTGGACATTCAAACAGCACAAATTTCATTTAAAGTTTATCATTTGTACAGACATGAACCCTAAACAAAGCTACTGATCGTCGTCGCCCACGTCGGAGCCGCCGCCACCGCCGAAGAAGTCCTCGTCGTCCTCCTCCTTCTCGTCCTCATCGTCCTTCTCCTCCTTCTCGTCCTCATCGCTGACGAGGTCGATGGTGAAGTCAACCACCGAGGCGACGACCGCCTGTCGCAGCCCCGGCGAGTCCACCAGGTCATCGGGGTGGCGCTGCGGCCCCTTTGTCAATTTGCGCAGCGCCTGGAGGAGCCCTGTCATGTCTGCAGGCTCGCCGGGCTCGCTGGCCACCGCCACCTATACTCCGCCAGTAGCGGCGGCTCCGGCTCCGGCTTGGGCTGGAGCAGGGGGCCGCCATAGCCCGTCCCAGGCTCGGGCTTGGGCACGAGCAGAGGGCTGCGCGAGCTCGTCCCGGGCTCGGGCTTGGGCACGAGCAGGCGGGCACGCGAGCTCGTCCCCGGCTCGGGCTTTGGGATGCGCAGGTGTAACACCCCAATGTAATGAGCTACAGTGATCCACTATATTAATGCCAAGTCATCTGAGATTTGCAATGATAATCAATGTGGATTAATATCTCATTTCAAATTCCTCTCTGAATTCAAATTCAAATGCAATTAAAATTTGAAGTTGCACAAAAGTTGCTGGAAAAATGTTCATCATTTAGTAAATATTCCAAAACAATTTGTTGTTCAGGAAAACAACATCACCTTGTTGCTAAGATGAGCATTAGCATTTAATACAGTGCACTTCCAGCAATTATAATTGCAAATCCATTTATGAAAATTGCAAAAATGAATTCCTCGGCCTTCCAAAATATTTGTGGCACTGCCAAATAATGTGTTGGATTTAATGGGCCTAGTTCCATAAATTTCCTAAATCATTTGGATGCCCCAAATATTCCTTTTCCCTCTCTGTTAATAAATAAACTGAAAAACAGAAAAGGAAAAAGGGGAGTTGGGCCTTACCTGCTTACATGGCGCGGCCCAGCCAGCCCACTGAGGCCCCCTTCACCTGCTCCCTCCTCCGTGTCATCTTCTCCGCGCCCGGCGCGTACGGCGGCCGTCCACCGCTCGCCACCGAGCCGGAGTGGTTGAGAGGAGGGGATAAGGCCGTCCCCGTCCATCTCCCCTGGGCGTCTTGCCATTCCTCTTCCTCCCTCTCCCTCGCGCGCACTCGCCCCCTTCTCTCTCTCTGTCCCGAACGCCGCCGCCGCGCCCGACGTCGATCCACGGCCACCGGCGTCCATTCTCGTCGCCGCCGTGCCCGTCGTCTCCGCCTCGTTCGACTACGTCATCCACCGCCCGCCATTTCGCTCGGGGAGGACCGCACGAGCGGGATCGAGCTCGGTGCCGATCTCTCTGTCACCGGCGAACTCCGGCGACCGCGGCCTCCCTCTACGCTACCGATCACCGAGGGGCCTCCGTGAGCCCGCACGGTGAGCTCCGTGTCCCCTCCCTCTTCTTTCTTGCTCCGTTTCGAGCTGGCTAGCCGCCGCTGCTACGGCCGAGCTCCGGGTTCCGCCATTGCCGGCGACCTCCTTGCTCCCGAGCCGGTCTGCTCGAATGCGTAGCTCCGATGAGTTCCCGGGGTCCCGTAGAGCTCGCCTGCGTAGTTAGATGGCTCGAACGCGTCGCGTAGCCGCGTTTCCGGAGTAGCCCGAAGTCCGGCCGCCGCACGCGAGCTCGCCGTCGACTGCACCGACCACCTCAGCTCCCGAGACCACCCGTGATGGATGCGCGTCGCTCCCCTCGTTCGAACGCCGTAGAAAATGCCCGATTTGGTGCCGTGTGGTGAAAATCCGAGCCCCGCCGGCGTTCGGCCACCGCGAACGGCTCGCTGGAGCCTGTTCCGGCGCCGGCGCTGAGCTGGACTGGTGTGGGGCCCGCCTAAGGTCGCTGCCATGTGGGCCCCTGGTCACGGTTGACCGCGTTGACCACGGTCAACGGGTTGACGTGGCACTTACAGTCTCTGACTAGTGGGCCCCTTCGGTAATTAGTCTAATTAAATAGTTTTTAGTTAAAACTAATTTAGATTAACCTAACTAGTCACTGACATGTGGGGCCCTATCCTAATTAACCCCCGGTTTAATTTAAATTAACTCTGTTAAGCCCACTGTCTATGACTGGTGGGTCCCGCAAGTCAGAATTGACTCTGGTGAGCTCAGTTGACCCACTGACGTCATGCTGACGTCATACTAACATCAGCAATCACTATTCTGGATAATACGAATTATTTAATTAAATAAATTCCAGAAATTTCAGAAAATAGTTTAAAACTTTGAAAATTCGTAGAAATTAAACCGTAGCTCGGATCGAAAAACTTTCTACATGAAAGTTGCTCAGAAAAATCCCATGAATCCGATTGTGCCGTCTGTTTTCTTGTCGGGACCCTCTACGTAGGTGAACCCGCAACTTTTTGCCCATTTCCGGTAGATGAATAGTGCATACATACCGGTTAATAATTCCAACTTAAATCCTAAAATAACTAAAATGGTTTAGAGATACATTTAGGCAACCCTGCACTGCATTTTAACACGTCATGCTCTGTGTTGCATTTGTCTGACTTTATTTATTGTTTCTTCCCCCTCTTCTTCTCCGATAGCCCCCGAGACCGACGCAGCCCAGGAGACAGAGGACACCGCTGACGATCCCTCTTTTACCGCAGAGCTTCCAGGCAAGCAACCCCCCCTTGACGCATGCCTATATCACCTATTCTTTCTCCCTCCTGCTTGCATTAGAATTTGATACTGCTGTTGATTTTATCCTACTCTGATGCATAGCCTGTTTCTTGTAACTGTTATTGATACCTGCCTGATATCCAAAATGCTTAGAATAGGTTGGATGGTAAACCATCTGTGGCCCCTCTTCCTTGCTCTAGTTGCCCCGCATTAGTACCTGTGCCCCGATCGATGTGATCGTCGGGCTGTGACCAGCACAACACCTCACACCCCCCTAAGTTGCTCGACTCTGCAGAGCTAACATCGAGTGCCGAGGGTGATACCTCTTATCTCACTCCTGATGTTGCCTCTGTAGTATAGCTAGTCGGTTGTGGGATACCGAGGGTGATTCCTCCTTCACCACCTCCGATAACGCTTCTGTTGTGTAACTCCGCAAGTGTGAATTCCATTGAGGGTGATTCCTCCGGGTTCACCTTGTCGGGTACATCTAGTGGGAATCCAACGAGGGTGATTCCTCGGATTCCTACTTGATGTTATGGACACACGGTTACTTGCACTTTACTACTGTTACTTGGTAAAGACGGGTCGGCCTCGAGGGGTACCCGCGAGAGATGTGGATTCGGGTTGACCATGAGGGTGCCCGAGAGATGAATACGTGGCGTGGCCGGGCATTCTTAGCCCTTGCCGTAAGTCCACGAGACGGGGCAACGGGGTCACATGATCGTGAGTCTCTGCTTGTTACCGCGTGCTCCTATTGCACTAAGGGTTAGGATATGTAATCTGAGTAGGCCTCTGGCCTTATTCGCGCTAACCAGCACGTGGGAATAATATGGGTACTCGGCGTTGTAGTATCAGCTGAAGCTCTCTAGACGTCAGCAGTTGAGCGGCGCTTGCCGGGTTGGTCTGGTAAAGCCTGCGCTTGTATTAAGGGGGCTAGGACTGCTCACCGGCCGCGTACGCAACGCGCAGGAGTGCAAAGGGCGATGGGCCCAAGACCCCTGAGTGCTTAGGATGTAGACCGGCGTGCTGACCTCTCTGTTGAGCCTAGGTAGGGCTACGACGTGTCGATAGTCCGAGGCCGGGCATCGACTGAGCAAGTGTGTCCGGCCAGAGTCATCGAGCGTGTTGGGTAAGTTGGTGCACCCCTGCAGGGAAGTATATCTATTCGAATAGCCGTGTCCACGGTAACAGGACGCTCGAAGAATATCCCGATCTTCTACAACTAGAATGGGTTGAATATATTGGCTCCGGGATCGCTTTCTCGCAGGGAGTTGAGGAAGGATCTCTGGGCGATGTTGATACTTGTTGCTACTACTATATTTATGTACTAATCTGTACTCTTCTAATGCTGCAAGACCCTGAAGATGCTAGTCTTCGATAGGCTAGGCTTTTCTCTCTGTTCTGGCATTTCTGCAGCCAAGTCCACATATACAGCCTTCCTTTGATAATGTTGCATATTTATAATAGATCTGATGTAAGTCTTGCTGAGTACTTTGGATGAGTACTCACGGTTGCTTTGTCTCCCTTTTTCCTATATACCCAATTGCTGCAATAGACGATGGAGCCCAGGAGCCTGTTGAGCCAGCTGCCCCTGCTGACGACGACGACTACCAGTACTACTACGCCCCTGGTTATTACTACTACGAGGAGCCCTCCGACGACCAGGAGTAGATAGGAGGCACCCAGGCAGGAGGCCTGCGCCTTTCGATACAGTGTTTTTTTATTTGCCCCGCCTTCTTAAAGGCCTATCTGTTTAACCTTGTGTCTATACTCAGATACCTGATGCTTCCGCTGATGCTTGTATGACATCGAGCTTATGTATTCGAGCCCTTGAGGCCCCTGGCTTGTACTATAAAGCTTGTATGACTTTTATTTGTGTTTAGAGTTGTGTTGTGATATCTTCAAGTGAGTCCTTAGGCTTGATCGTGTGCATTTGCGTGTATGATTAGTGCACGATTAAGTCGGGGGCGTCACAAGTTGGTATCAGAGCCGTCTGCCTGTAGGACTCCCCCTTTCCAACTCCCTGGCCGAAGTTGAGTCTAGAATTTGCAAAATGTTTTTTACTAACATGGCTGTGTGGCTTACGGACCCACGTCGCCAACGGGTGGTATTAGGATCTTTTATTCCTCACCTATACTCTGGGACTCTGATCTCTCTTCCTTTCGGGTTAAATGATTTACTAACTCTCACATTAGGTTCTCGTAATCACTTTCACCCGGAGAGCTGGATTGTCTGCAACTAATTCATTCCTTTGGACTGATTAATCTGATAATCACTTTTTCTTTTCCATTGGTCTGTTTAACCTTTCTTTCCAAGTTATCTTATGCTACTCACACTGTCATTTGACAGTTTTGGAACCTCTCGGCAAGATGTGTCGTGATCAGCGTCAACATTTTGACTTCTTCCGAGATGTTAATTGAATTCATGGTGAGCAATGCCATCCTTGCCCCTCGCTGATCTGTGTTATCATCAACAACTTCTTTGACCACCTGCCCACGCATTGCTGTCAACCCAGAACGAGTTCAGGCTATTCTTGACTGGACTCCCCCAGAAGAATGTCAAGCAAGTCAGAAGTTTTGTCGGTCTCGCAAGCTATTGTCGTCGCTTTGTCGAGAACTTCTCAAAGATTGCCAAGCCCCTGACTGATCTGCTTCACAAGGGCATTAAGTTTGAGTGGACAGATAAATGTCAGGAAAGTTTCCAGACCCTCAAAGACAAGTTGACTTCTGCACCAGTGCTTGCACCTCCGGATTCTCACAAAGATTTCGTGATTTATTGTGACGCTTCTCGTCAAGGATTAGGCTGTGTCCTGATGCAAGAGCGCGGAGTAATTGCTTATGCCTCGCGACAGTTGCGTCCTCATGAAGAGAATTATCCAGTGCATGATCTTGAACTTGCTGCAGTGATTTATGCATTGAAGCTGTGGCGACATTACCTTCTCGGTAACCGGTGTGAGATATATACTGATCATCAAAGTCTGAAGTATTTATTTACTCAGCCGGATCTCAACCTCCGCCAACAGCGATGGTTGGAAATGATTACTGACTATGACTGTGGTATTTCATATACCCCTGGCAAGGCTAATGTGATGGCCGATGCCTTGAGCCGCAAGTCCTATTGTAACAACCTCATGGTTCAGCGAGCTCAACCTCGTCTGTATGAAGAACTGTGCAAGCTAAACCTCTGCATTGTTCCTCAGGGTTCTCTTAATACCCTTGTTATTCAGCCAGATCTTGAGAAGGTTGTTAAGCGAGCGCAAGCTAAGGATGCTGAAGTTGATCTGATGAAAAGGGATCTTCACCTTGAAAAGTACAGGGATTTCTCGCTTGCTCAAGATGGAACTTTGTATTTCAAAGACCGCATTGTGGTACCTCGGTTCGAATTGATGACTGACAAGATTATGAAGGAGGCTCATGATACACCACTGTCTATTCATCCGGGTAGCACCAAGATGTATCGTGATCTCCGTCAAAGGTACTGGTGGTCTAGAATGAAGCAGGATATTGCTCGATATGTTGCTGAATGTGACGTTTGTCGTCGCGTGAAAGCAGAACATCAGAAGCCTGCTGGAATTCTGCAACCACTTCCTATTCCTTTGTGGAAATGGGACAAGGTGCAAATGGATCTTATCACTGGTCTTCCCAGGTCACAGAAGGGTCATGATGCTATTCTTGTCGTCATCGACCAACTTTCCAAAGTTGCACACTTTCTGCCAGTCAAGGAGACGATCACTGCTAGTCAGCTAGCAGATCTGTATATCTCCAGAATTGTATCACTCCACGGTATTCCGAAAGAGATCAGTTCGGACCGTGGCAGCCTTTTCACCTCAATGTTCTGGAAAAGTTTTCAAGAAGCCATGGGAACTCACATAACCTGGAGTTCAGCTTATCACCCCCAGTCCCAAGGCCAAGTTGAACGAGTTAATCAAGTGCTTGAGGATATGCTGCGTGCTTGTGTTATATCATTTGGCAAGAAGTGGGAAGAATCTCTCCCGTATGCCGAATTCTCTTACAACAACAGCTATCAAGCAAGTTTGAAAATGGCCTCCTTCGAAGTGTTATATGGACGTAAGTGTCGAACCCCTCTGAATTGGTCAGAAACTGGGGAACGACCGCTCATTGGTCCGGATATTATCCAACACGCCGAAGAGCAAGTTCGAATTGTGCGAGAAAATCTCAAAGCTGCTCAGTCTCGCTAGAAGAGCAATTATGATCGTAAACACTGGGGATCGATCTATCAACCTGGTGAGCAAGTCTATCTGCATGTCACTCCTGTGAAGGGCACTCACCGTTTCAGAATCAAGGGCAAGTTAGCTCCTCGCTAGATCGGCCCCTTCCGCATTCTCGCCAGACGTGGACATGTGGCTTATAAATTGGAGTTGCCTCCGCAATTCTCTCACATCCACAATGTCTTCCATGTGTCGCAACTTCGCCATTGCTTCAAGGAATCTCCGCACCGAGCAGTGGATCATGAGATGCTTGATTTGCAAGATGATCTATCTTATAAGGAGCATCCGATCCGCATTCTCGATCAAGCTGAACGTCGCACTCGTCAGAAGACTACCAAGTTCCTGAAAGTGCAGTGGTCAAATCATACTGAAGCTGAAGCCACTTGGGAACGCGAGGATCGTCTTCGAGAGGAATACCCCGATCTGTTTCCTTCTACCTCCTAAATTCTCGGGACGAGAATTTCTTTTAGAGCAGGAGAATTGTAACACCCCTATGTAATGAGCTACAGTGATCCACTATATTAATGCCAAGTCATCTGAGATTTGCAATGATAATCAATGTGGATTAATATCTCATTTCAAATTCCTCTCTGAATTCAAATTCAAATGCAATTAAAATTTGAAGTTGCACAAAAGTTGCTGGAAAAATGTTCATCATTTAGTAAATATTCCAAAACAATTTGTTGTTCAGGAAAACAACATCACCTTGTTGCTAAGATGAGCATTAGCATTTAATACAGTGCAATTCCAGCAATTATAATTGCAAATCCATTTATGAAAATTGCAAAAATGAATTCCTCGGCCTTCCAAAATATTTGTGGCACTGCCAAATAATGTGTTGGATTTAATGGGCCTAGTTCCATAAATTTCCTAAATCATTTGGATGCCCCAAATATTCCTTTTCCCTCTCTGTTAATAAATAAACTGAAAAACAGAAAAGGAAAAAGGGGAGTTGGGCCTTACCTGCTTACCTGGCGCGGCCCAGCCAGCCCACTGAGGCCCCCTTCACCTGCTCCCTCCTCCGTGTCATCTTCTCCGCGCCCGGCGCGTGCGGCGGCCGTCCACCGCTCGCCACCGAGCCGGAGTGGTTGAGAGGAGGGGATAAGGCCGTCCCCGTCCATCTCCCCTGGGCGCCTCGCCATTCCTCTTCCTCCCTCTCCCTCGCGCGCACTCGCTCCCTTCTCTCTCTCTGTCCCGAACGCCGCCGCCGCGCCCGACGTCGATCCACGGCCACCGGCGTCCGTTCTCGTCGCCGCCGTGCCCGTCGTCTCCGCCTCGTTCGACTACGTCATCCACCGCCCGCCATTTCGCTCGGGGAGGACCGCACGAGCGGGATCGAGCTCGGCGCCGATCTCTCTGTCACCGGCGAACTCCGGCGACCGCGGCCTCCCTCTGCGCTACCGATCACCGAGGGGCCTCCGTGAGCCCGCACGGTGAGCTCCGTGTCCCCTCCCTCTTCTTTCTTGCTCCGTTTCGAGCTGGCTAGCCGCCGCTGCCATGGCCGAGCTCCGGGTTCCACCATTGCCGGCGACCTCCTTGCTCCCGAGCCGGTCTGCTCGAATGCGTAGCTCCGATGAGTTCCCGGGGTCCCGTAGAACTCGCCTGCGTAGTTAGATGGCTCGAACGCGTCGCGTAGCCGCATTTCCGGAGTAGCCCGAAGTCCGGCCGCCGCACGCGAGCTCGCCGTCGACTGCACCGACCACCTCAGCTCCCGAGACCACCCGTGATGGATGCGCGTCGCTCCCCTCGTTTGAACGCCGTAGAAAATGCCCGATTTGGTGCCGTGTGGTGAAAATCCGAGCCCCGCCGGCGTTCGGCCGCCGCGAACGGCTCGCTGGAGCCTGTTCCGGCGCCGGCGCTGAGCTGGACTGGCGTGGGGCCCGCCTAAGGTCGTTGCCATGTGGGCCCCTGGTCGCGGTTGACCGCGTTGACCACGGTCAACGGGCTGACGTGGCACTTACAGTCTCTGACTAGTGGGCCCCTTCGGTAATTAGTCTAATTAAACAGTTTTTAGTTAAAACTAATTTAGATTAACCTAACTAGTCACTGACATGTGGGGCCCTATCCTAATTAACCCCCGGTTTAATTTAAATTAACTCTGTTAAGCCCACTGTCTATGACAGGTGGTTCCCGCAAGTCAGAATTGACTCTGGTGAGCTCAGTTGACCCACTGACGTCATGCTGACGTCATACTGACGTCAGCAATCACTATTCTGGATAATACGAATTATTTAATTAAATAAATTCCAGAAATTTCAGAAAATAGTTTAAAACTTTGAAAATTCGTAGAAATTAAACCGTAGCTCGGATCGAAAAACTTTCTACATGAAAGTTGCTCAGAAAAATCCCATGAATCCGATCGTGCCGTATGTTTTCTTGTCGGGACCCTCTACGTAGGTGAACCCGCAACTTTTTGCCCATTTCCGGTAGATGAATAGTGCATACATACCGGTTAATAATTCCAACTTAAATCCTAAAATAAGTAAAATGGTTTAGAGATACATTTAGGCAACCCTGCACTGCATTTTAACACGTCATGCTCTGTGTTGCATTTGTCTGCCTTTATTTATTGTTTCTTCCCCCTCTTCTTCTCCGATAGCCCCCGAGACCGACGCAGCCCAGGAGACAGAGGACACCGCTGACGATCCCTCTTTTACCGCAGAGCTTCCAGGCAAGCAACCCCCCTTGACGCATGCCTATATCACCTATTCTTTCTCCCTCCTGCTTGCATTAGAATTTGATACTGTTGTTGATTTTATCCTACTCTGATGCATAGCCTGTTTCTTGTAACTGTTATTGATACCTGCCTGATATCCAAAATGCTTAGAATAGGTTGGATGGTAAACCATCTGTGGCCCCTCTTCCTTGCTCTAGTTGCCCCGCATTAGTACCTGTGCCCCGATCGATGTGATCGTCGGGCTGTGACCAGCACAACACCTCACACCCCCCTAAGTTGCTCGACTCTGCAGAGCTAACATCGAGTGCCGAGGGTGATACCTCTTATCTCACTCCTGATGTTGCCTCTGTAGTATAGCTAGTCGGTTGTGGGATACCGAGGGTGATTCCTCCTTCACCACCTCCGATAACGCTTCTGTCCTGTAACTCCGCAAGTGTGAATTCCATTGAGGGTGATTCCTCCGGGTTCACCTTGTCGGGTACATCTAGTGGGAATCCAACGAGGGTGATTCCTCGGATTCCTACTTGATGTTATGGACACACGGTTACTTGCACTTTACTACTGTTACTTGGTAAAGACGGGTCGGCCCCGAGGGGTACCCGCGAGAGATGTGGATTCGGGTTGACCATGAGGGTGCCCGAGAGATGAATACGTGGCGCGGCCGGGCATTCTTAGCCCTTGCCGTAAGTCCACGAGACGGGGCAACGGGGTCACATGATCGTGAGTCTCTGCTTGTTACCGCGCGCTCCTATTGCACTAAGGGTTAGGATATGTAATCTGAGTAGGCCTCTGGCCTTATTCGCGCTAACCAGCACGTGGGAATAATATGGGTACTCGGCATTGTAGTATCAGCCGAAGCTCTTCAGATGTCAGCAGTTGAGCGGCGCGCGCCGGGTTGGTCTGGTAAAGCCTGCGCTTGTATTAAGGGGGCTAGGACTGCTCACCGGCCGCGTACGCAACGCGCAGGAGTGCAAAGGGCGATGGGCCCAAGACCCCTGAGTGCTTAGGATGTAGACCGGCGTGCTGACCTCTCTGTTGAGCCTAGGTAGGGCTACGACGTGTCGATAGTCCGAGGCCGGGCATCGACTGAGCAAGTGTGTCCGGCCAGAGTCATCGAGCATGTTGGGTAAGTTGGTGCACCCCTGCAGGGAAGTATATCTATTCGAATAGCCGTGTCCATGGTAACAGGACGCTCGGAGAATATCCCGATCTTCTACAACTAGAATGGGTTGAATATATTGGCTCCGGGATCGCTTTCTCGCAGGGAGTCGAGGAAGGATCTCTGGGCGATGTTGATACTTGTTGCTACTACTATATTTATGTACTAATCTGTACTCTTCTAATGCCGCAAGACCCTGAAGATGCTAGTCTTCGATAGGCTAGGCTTTTCTCTCTGTTCTGGCATTTCTGCAGCCAAGTCCACATATACAGCCTTCCTTTGATAATGTTGCATATTTAGAATAGATCTGATGTAAGTCTTGCTGAGTACTTGGGATGAGTACTCACGGTTGCTTTGTCTCCCTTTTTCCTATATACCTGATTGCTGCAATAGACGATGGAGCCCAAGAGCCTGTTGAGCCAGCTGCCCCTGCTGACGATGACGACTACCAGTACTACTACGCCCCTGGTTATTACTACTACGAGGAGCCCTCCGACGACCAGGGGTAGATAGGAGGCACCCAGGCAGGAGGCCTGCGCCTTTCGATCCAGTGTTTTTTTATTTGCCCCGCCTTCTTAAAGGCCTATCTGTTTAACCTTGTGCCTGTACTCAGATACCTGATGCTTCCGCTGATGCTTGTATGACATCGAGCTTACGTATTCGAGCCCTCGAGGCCCCTGGCTTGTACTATAAAGCTTGTATGACTTTTATTTGTGTTTAGAGTTGTGTTGTGATATCTTCAAGTGAGTCCTTAGGCTTGATCGTGTGCATTTGCGTGTAAATATGTGCACGATTAAGTCGGGGGCGTCACAGCAGGAATGGCTTGGTGGAGCTCGTCCCCGGCGTCGCTGGCTCCGGCTTAGGAGCGCGGAGGCCCCGGCTGCTACTGGCACCGATGCCTCCTTCTGCAGATGTGAGCATGGCCCGCATTGTGGATCGAGCCATGGCCCGCGGCGGCGAAACCGAGTCGCCCTCGTCCAGGCCGAGCTGGACGTGGCACGTGGCCATGGCATCGGGGAAGATACGCCCTTCCCAGAAGGCGTATGCTACTTGTAGTCTGCGTTGGTATTTCCCCGAAGAGGAGAGGATGATGCAGTACAGTAGAGATAAGTATTTCCCTCAGTTAAGAACCAAGGTTATCAATCCAGTAGGAGAACTAAGCAAAATTCCGTTAAACGCACCTGCACACACAAGAGCAAAACTTGCACCCAACCGAAATAAGAGGGTTGTCAATCCTCTTAGCGGTTATTTGCAAGGATTAAATCTTATCGAGGTAAATAGATAAACTAAAATACTAATTAAAATAAAAGTAAATAAATTTCAGCAAGGTATTTTTAGGTTTTTTATATGATAAAGATAGACCCGGGGACCATAGTTTTCACTAGAGGCTTCTCTCTTGAGCACATAAACATACGGTGGGTAAACAAATTACTGTTGGGCAATTGATAGAAAAGCAAATAATTATGACGGATTCATGGCAATGATCATATATATGGGCATCACGTCCGAGACAAGTAGACCGACTCCTGCCTGCATCTACTACTATTACTCCACCCATCGACCGCTGCATGCATCTAGGGCATTAAGTATGAAACAGAGTAACGCCTTAAGCAAGATGACATGATGTAGAGAAGCAAATTCAAGCAATATGAATAAACCCCATCTTTTTATCCTTAATGGCAACAATACAAATACGTGTCATGTCCCCTTCTGTCACTGGGATTGAGCACCGCAAGATTGAACCCATCACAAAGCACCTCTCCCATTGCAAGATAAATCAATCTAGTAGGCCAAACTAAACCGAAGGATTGGAGAGAAATACAAAGCTATAACAATCATGCTTAAAAGAGTTCAGAGATGACTCAAATATTTCTCAGGAATAATATGATCATAAACTCATAATTCATTGGATCCCAACAAACACACCGCAAAAGAAGATTACATCGGATAGAACTCCAAGAACATCGAGGAGAACATTGTATTGAAGATCAAAGAGAGAGAAGAAGCCATCTAGCTACTAGCTATGGACCCGTAGGTCTGTGGTAAACTACTCACACATCATCGAAAGGGCAGCAAGGTTGATGTAGAAGCCCTCCGTGATCGATTCCCCCTCCGGCGGAGTACCGAAAAAGGCCTCCAGATGGGATCGCGGAAGAACAGAGGCTTGCGGCGGCGGAAAGGTTTTCTCTTCTCGCTCTTTGGGGGTTTCCCAATATTTTTGAATTTATAGAAGTGGAATTAGGTCAAATGGAGTCACGTGGCCCCCACAAGGCAGCACGGCACCCCCCTGGGGCACACCCTAGTGCCTTGTGAAGCCTCCGTGAGGCTTCTGGCATCCTCCCGAAGCTTCCCAGGTTTGTTTTGTCCAGAAAAAAATCTCCAAAAAGTTTCGTGGCATTTGGACTTCATTTGGTACTGTTTCTCTGAAAAGCCAAAAACAAGCAGAAAACAACAACTGGCACTGGGCACTAGGTTAATAGGTTAGTCCCAAAAAATGATATATAATTGCATATAAAAACATCCAAGATTTATACTATAATAGCATGGAACAATAAAAAATTATAGATACGTTGGAAACGTATCAAGAATCCCCAAGCTTAATTCCTGCTCGTCCTCGAGTAGGTAAATGATAAAAACAGAATTTTTGATGTGGAATGCTACCTATCATGTTTCATCATGTAATCTCTCTCTTACGGTATGAATAATAAGATCGAAATGATTCAAAGCAATAGTCTATAATTTGATATAAAGACATCAATACTCAGGCATACTAGCAAACAATCATGTCTTTCAAAATAAATATGCTAAAGAACGTTATCCCGACAAAATCATATAATCCTGTCATGCTCCATCTACTTCACACAAAGTATTTATCATGCACTACCCCGATGACAAGCCGAGCAATTGGTTCATACTTTTTAACGCGCTTCAGCTTTTTCAACTCCCACTCAATACATGAGCGCAAGCCATGGATATAGCACTATGGGTGGAATAGAGTACGGTGGTAGAGATAAATAGGAGAAGTCAAAAATGGAGAAAGTCTCACATCAACGAGGTTAATCAACGGGCTATGGAGATGCCCATCAATTGATGTCAATGCGAGGAGTAGGGATTGCCATGCAACGGATGCACTAAGAGCTATAAGTGTGTGAAAGCTCAACATGAAAACTAAGTGGGTGTGCATCCAACTTGCTTGCTCATGAAGACCTCGGGCATTTGAGGAAGCCCATCATCGGAATATACAAGCCAAGTTCTATAATGAAAAATTCCCACTAGTATATAAAAGTGACAAAATAGGAGACTCTCTATATGAAAAACATGGTGCTACTCTGAAGCACAAGTGTGGAAAAGGATAGTAGCATTGCCCCTTCTCTCTTTTTCTCTCATTTTTTTCTTTTTCTTTTTTTTCTTTTTTTTTCTTCTTTTCATCACTTTTTTCTTTTTTTCTTTCTCCTTTTTTTTTCTTTTTTTCTTTTTTCTTTTCGTCCGGAGTCTCATCCCGACTTGTGGGGGAATCATAGCCACCATCATCCTTTCCTCACTGGGACAATGCTCTAATGATGATGATCATCACACCTCTATTTACTTACAACTCAACATTACAACTCGATACTAGAACAAAAATATGACTCTATATGAATGCCTCTGGCAGTGTACCAGGATGTGCAATGATGCTAGCGTAACATGTATAACAATGATGAACGGTGGCTGAGCCACAAATACTATGTCAGCTATATGATCATGCAAAGCAATATGACAATGATGATGTATGTCATAAAAACGGAACGGTGGAACTTGCATGGCAATATATCTCGGAATGGCTATGGAAATGCCATGATAGGTAGGTATGGTGGCTGTTTTGAGAAAGATATAAGGAGGCTTATGTGTGATAGAGCGTATCATATCACGGGGTTTGGATGCACCAGCGAAGTTTGCATCAACTCTCGATGTGAGAAAGGGCAATGCACAGTACCGAGGAGGCTAGCAAATTGCGGAAGGGTGAGAGTGCGTATAAGCCATGGACTCACATTAGTCATAAAGAACTCACATACTTATTGCGAAAGTCTATTCGCCCTCGAAGCAAAGTACTACTACGCCTGCCCCGAGAGGGATAGATTGGTAGGACAAGGTCCATCGCTCATCCCTGACCGCCACTCATTAGGTAGACAATCAATAATAAATCATGCTCCAACTTCTTAGCATAACGACAGATCATACGTGCATGCTTTGGGAATCACAAACCTTAACACAATTATTCTTACTAAACCACAATTATCTACTAATACCTCCCACATATTACCATCTTAATATCGCAAAGCTATTGCAAGGAATCAAACTTATCATATTCAGTGATCTACATGAAAGTTTTTATTATATCCCTCTTGAATACCTATCATATCAGGACCAAATTCATAACCCGTGCATATTACCATTGCTATCATGAGACTCTCAAAAAGATATAAGTCAAGCATGAGAGTGCAACTATTTCTTTAAAATATAACCGCCGCCGTGCTCTAAAAGATATAAGTGAAGCACTAGAGCAACTGCCTAGCTCAAAAGATATAAGTGAAGCACATAGAGTATTCTAACAAATCACGAATAATGTTTGTCCCTCTCAAAAAGGTGCGTTCATCAAAGATGATTGTGACAAACTAAAAAGCAAACAAACTATAGCACAAGACGCTCCAAGTAAAACAAATATCATGTGATGAATAAAAATATAGCTCCAAGTGAGTTACCGATAGATTGTAGACGAAAGAGGGGATGCCTTCCAGGGCATCCACAAGCTTAGACGCTTGAGTCTTTCTTGAATATTACCTTGGGGTGCCTTGGGCATCCCCAAGCTTAGGCTCTTGCCGCTCCTTATTCCTTTATCCATCGTAGTCTCACCCAAAACTTGAAAACTTCAGCACACAAAACTCAACAGAAACCTCGTGAGATCCGTTAGTATAACAAACAAATCTTAAACTTTAGGTACTGTTTTAAATTGATTCATATTTAATATTGGCATAATGCTACTGTACTCCAACTTCTCCATGACTCATACCCCCCGATACGATCCATAGATTCATCAAAATAAGCGAACTATGCAACAAAAACAGAATCTGTCTAAAACAGAACAGTCTGTAAAGATCTGAATTATCATCATACTTATGTAACTCCAAAACTTCTGAAAAATTAGGAAAACGTGGGCAATTCATATATCAATATTGTGTAAAAAATTCAGAAGGTTCTGACACTCCAGCAAAAAACAAAATTCCAGAACTGGACGCAAAAGTTTCTGTTTTCCAACAGCATCTATCGTACTATCTTCCAAATCATCCCAAAGGCATTATTTGGCACAAACACTAATTAAAACATAAAAAAATCATAACAGAAGCTATAATTGTGTAAACACTCAAAAACAGAAGGTAAAAGCAAAAATTTATTTTATTCATTGGGTTGCCTCCCAACAAGCGCTATTGTTTTATGCCCCTAGCTAGGCATAATGCATCGTTTCAAGAGTTCCATCCTTCAAGTTAATTCCATAAGTGGCCCTCATAATGGATTAATAGGGTGTTTTAATTATTTTCCTAGGGAAGTGTTCCATCCCTTTGTTTAGTGGAAATTGAAATCTTATATTACCTTCTTTCATATCAATAATAGCACCAATAGTTCAAAGAAAAGGCCTACCAAGTATTATGGGGCAAGAAGGATTGCATTCAATGTCAAGAACAATAAAGTCCGCGGGCACATAATTTCTATTTGCAAGAATAAGCACATCATTTATTCTTCCCAATGGCTTTTTGATAGTGGAATCCACAAGATGCAAATTAAGGGAACAAGGATCCAAGTCGGTGAGACCTAGCACATCACACAAAGACTTTGGTATAGTGGAAACGCTAGCACCAAGATCACAAAGAGCATTGCATTCATAATCGTTAATTTTTACTTTAATAGTGGGTTCCCATTCATCTTGTAATTTTCTAGGAATTGATACTTCCAACTCAAGTTTTTCTTCATGTGCTTTCATCATGGCTTCTACAATATGTTTAGTGAAAGCTTTATTTTGTTCATATGCATTTGGTCCCACTATCATAATTAAAGAACAACTATCATAATTAAAGTCCTTGTAATCCAAAGTAGTGGGTGCATTACTATTTAAAGTTTTAACCTCTCCAAACCCACTTTTTTCATTTTTATGATCAAGATTATCACCCTCCAAGCAAGTGGGACTCCTCCTATCTAAAGTTGACTCTTCTTCAGTCCCTTTTTCATCAAGTTTTATGTTACTAAATAATGATTCAATAGGGGTGACACCAATCATTTTAATATCTTCATCATTACTACGTAGTGATTCTGGTTTGGCAGCCATCCAATTCACTAGAGTTGTTTGTTTATCCGAAATTTTACCTAGTAAATTTTCAGTATTAGCAAGTTGAGCCTGAATGTTTGGCACTTCTAAGTTAACCTCTTCAAGTTGTTTATTAATGGCATCCAACAAGCTAGAATGTTCCTTAAGATCTTTGGAAAAGAATTTATTTTGCTCAAATTGTGAAGTCATAAAACTCTTAGTAACATTTTCAATTTCAGACAATCTTTTGCTATAGAAACTATCGCGAAAGTCCTCTAACGACATAGTGACGTTTTAAGCAAGCAAACTAGCAAACAAGCAAATAAAATATTTTTGTGTTTTTGTGAAAAAAAAATTTAGAAGTGAGGGAGATGAAAACTAGAGGCATATGCAAATAAAAGGCAAATAAAGTAAATGCAAGTGAATGATAATTTGTGCGAAGGTACTTGGTAATTTTGATGATGTCCCCCCGGCAACGGCGCCAGAAATTCTTCCTGCTACTTGTAGTCTGCGTTGGTATTTCCCCGAAGATGAGAGGATGATGTTGTACACCAGAGATAAGTATTTCTCTCAGTTAAGAACCAAGGTTATCAATCCAGTAGGAGAACCAAGCAAAATTCCATTAAACGCACCTGCACACACAAGAGCAAACACTTGCACCCAACGCAAATAAGAGGGTTGTCAATCCTCTTAGTGGTTATTTGCAAGGATTAAATCTTATCGAGGTAAATAGATAAACTAAAATACTAATAAAAAAAATTGCAGCAAGGTATTTTTAGGTTTTTTATATGATAAAGATAGACCCGGGGACCATAGTTTTCACTAGAGGCTTCTCTCTTGAGCACATTAACATACGGTGGGTAAACAAATTACTGTTGGGCAATTGATAGAAAAGCAAATAATTATGACGGATTCATGGCAATGATCATGTATATGGGCATCACGTCCGAGACAAGTAGACCGACTCCTGCCTGCATCTACTACTATTACTCCACCCATCGACCGCTATCCAGCATGCATCTAGGGTATTAAGTATGAAACAGAGTAACGCCTTAAGCAAGATGACATGATGTAGAGAAGCAAATTCAATCAATATGAATAAACCCCATCTTTTTATCCTTAATGGCAACAATACAAGTATGTGCCATGTCCCCTTCTGTCACTGGGATTGAGCACCGCAAGATTGAACACATCACAAAGCACCTCTCCCATTGCAAGATAAATCAATCTAGTAGGCCAAACTAAACCGATAGATCGGAGAGAAATACAAAGCTATAACAATCATGCATAAAAGAGTTCAGAGATAACTCAAATATTTCTCATGAATAATCTGATCATAAACTCACAATTCATCGGATCCCAACAAACACACCGCAAAAGAAGATTACATCGGATAGAACTCCAAGAACATCGAGGAGAACATTGTATTGACGATCAAAGAGAGAGAAGAAGCCATCTAGCTATGGACCCATAGGTCTATGGTAAACTACTCACACATCATCGGAAAGGCAGCAAGGTTGATGTAGAAGCCCTCCATGATCAATTCCCCCTCCGGCAGAGTACCGGAAAAGGCCTCCAGATGGGATCGTGGAAGAACAGAGGCTTGCGGCAGCGGAAAGGTTTTCTCTTCTGGCTCTCTGGGGGTTTCCCAATATTTGTGAATTTATAGAAGTGGAATTAGGTCAAACGGAGTCACGTGGGCCCCACAAGGCAGCACGGCACCCCCTCTGGGGCGCACCCTAGTGCCTTGTGAAGCCTCCGTGAGGCTTCTGGCCTCCTCCCGAAGCTTCCCAGGTTTCTTTTGTCTAGAAAAAAATCTCCAAAAAGTTTCGTGGCATTTGGACTTGATTTGGTACTGTTTCTCTGAAAAGCCAAAAACAAGCAGAAAACAGCAACTGGCAGTGGGCACTAGGTTAATAGGTTAGTCCCAAAAAATGATATATAATTGCATATAAAAACATCCAAGATTGATACTATAATAGCATGGAACAATAAAAAATTATAGATACGTTGGAGACGTATCAGCGTACCTCTCGTCGATGTTGTAAGGCGACGGCGGTGGGTGGCGGCCGTCGTAGCACTAGATACAGGCGGCATTCTCCGTCGCCCGGATCTCCGACCACCGTGGGTTGCTGGTCGCATAGCGCTGCTTCGACCGCTCCTCCGGCGGCAGGCTTTGCCAAAAGTCGCGTATTGCGTGCGACATGGCCAGCGTGCCGACGGTGGGGACAGGCTCCACCGGGAGCCCCCCGGCGCTCAGGTGCCATCCGACTGGCAGGCGCGTGTCCGGCGGTACCATGATGCCGCAGCCGGCGAGGAGTGACGCCTCGTCGAACCGTAGGGCGCGCGGTAGGCCGGGAATGACATACGCGCGACTTTGCTCCCGGCGGCTGCTTCCCGCCCCACCATCGTGGCTGGCCATGGTTGCGGCTGTGAAAGGGGAGGCGGCTAGGGTTTGGTGGAGGTGGCTAGGGTTTGGTGGAGGCGCACGGCGGAGAAGGCTGTGGGGCGGCGACGGGAGGGGAGGGGGTTGGGACAGGAGTGGGTGCACGACGGTGCGCCCTGCGCGGCTATAAAATGCATTATTAGACGCCTGCCGGGCACGCCGGTGACGTGACTACTCACATGGGAAACCGCGCGGTGCGTACTCCCTGTGTGTGAAAGCGCCGATGTGACCGCGATGTAACTACTCATGCATGCATACCACCAAATGTGAGAACGCCACCTGGCACGGTGTGTGATACGTCCAATTTGCATCATGATTTCCTACTGTTATTTATAATGTATTTGGTCATTATTTCACTTTATGATGCAATTCTTATGCCTTTTCTTTCTTAATTTGCAAGATTTATATGAAGAGGGAGAATACCGGCAGCTGGAATTCTGGACCTGAAATAGCTACAGCAGAGATACCTATTCTACAGAGCTCCAAATGACCTGAAATTTTACGGAGATTTTTTTATTGAATATATAAAAAATACTGGAGAAAAGAAATACCAGAGGGGACCCACCAGTTGCCCACAAGGCAACAGGGCGCGGCCCCCCCCTAAGGCGCGCCCTGATGCCTTGTGGGGCCCATAGCTGGCCTCCGCCTCCCTCCTTCTGCTATATAAGCTCATTTGCCCTGAAAAATTATAGAGAAGACTTGGGACGAAGCGCCGCCGTCTCGAGGCAGAACCTAGGCAGGAGCAGTTTTGCTCTCCGGCGGAGCGATTCCGCCGTGGATACTTCCCTCCGGGAGGGGGAAATCGAAGCCATCAACATCACCAATGATCCTCTCATCGTGGGAGGACCAATCTTCATCAACATCTTCACCAGCACCATCTCATCTCAAACCCTAGTTCATCTCTTGTATTCAATCTTTGTCCCAAAACCTCAGATTGGTACCTGTGGGTTGCTAGTAGTGTTGATTACATCTCGTAGTTGATGCGAGTTGGTTTATTTGGTGGAAGATTATATATTCAGATCCTTAATGATATTCAATACCCCTCTGATCTTGAACATGAATATAATTTGTGAGTAGTTACTTTTGTTCTTGAGGACATGGGAGAAGTCTTGCCATAAGTAATCATGTGAATTTGGTATTCGTTCGATATTTTGATGATATGTATGTTGTTGCTTCCTTTAGTGGTGTCATGTGAACGTCGACTACATGACACTTCACCATACTTGGGCCTAAGGGAATACATTGTGGATTAATAAGTAGATGATGGGTTGCTAGAGTGACAAAGCTTAAACCCTAGTTTATGCGTTATTCCGTTAGGGGCTTATTTGGATCCATATGTTTCATGCTATGGTTAGATTTATCTTAATTCTTCTTTCGTAGTTGTGGATGCTTGCGAGAGGGGTTAATCATAAGAGGGTTGTTTGTTCAAGTAAGAACAGCGCCCTAGCACCGGTCCACCCACATATCAAATTATCAAAGTAGCGAACGCGAATCAAATAAACATGATGAAAGTGACTAGATGATAATTCCCATGTGTCCTCGAGAACGCTTTGCTTTATATAAGAGACCGTTCCGGCTTGTCCTTTGCTATAAAAAGGATTGGGCCACCTTGCTGCACTTGTATTACACTTCTTACTTGCTACTCGTTACGAATTATCTTGCTACAAAACTATCAGTT
This sequence comes from Elymus sibiricus, assembly GCA_039707655.1. Taxonomy (NCBI): domain Eukaryota; kingdom Viridiplantae; phylum Streptophyta; class Magnoliopsida; order Poales; family Poaceae; genus Elymus; species Elymus sibiricus. Next base: position 268,808,676 of record CM077672.1, on the reverse strand, counting down.
ACCGCTACTTTCAGTGCTTGCAGAAAATACTTTGCTGAAAACCGCTTATCATTTCCTTCTGTTCCTCATTGGGTTTTTCACTCTTACTTATTGAAAGGACTACGATTGATCCCCTATACTTGTGGGTCATCACGACTCTTTTCTGGCGCCGTTGCCGGGGAGTGAAGCGCCTTTGGTAAGTGGAATTTGGTAAGGAAACACTTTTATTACGTGCTGAAATTTACTGTTACTTGTCACTATGGAAAGTAATCCTTTGAGGGGTTTGGTCGGGGTATCTTCACCTCGACTGGAAGAATTAAGAGTTGCCCCTCAACCTATTGAACCTACTGAAAATATTTATTATGAGATTCCTTTGGGTATGTTAGAGAAACTGCTACCTAATCCTTATGCAGGAGATGGAACAATACATCCTGATATGCACTTGATCTATGTTGATGAAATTTGTGGATTATTTAAGCTTGTAGGTTTATCCGAGGAGGGAGTTAAGAGGAAGGTATTCCCTTTATCTTTGGAGGGAAAGGCATTGACATGGTATAGGCTATTGGATGATACTGGAACATGGGATTGGAACCGGTTGAAGTTGGAATTTCACCAGAAATTTTATCATATGCATTCGGTTCACCGTGATCGGAATTATATATATATATAATTTTTGGGATCATGAAGGAGAAAGTATCGCTCAAGCTTGGGGGAGGCTTAAGTATATGTTGCACACATGCCCCAATCATGAGCTCTTAAGAGAAATAATTATACAAAACTTTTATGCTCGGCTTTCTCGTAATGATCAATCCATGCTCGATACTTCTTCTACTGGTTCTTTCATAAAGAGAACTATTGAATTCAAATGGGATATTCTAGAAAGAATTAAACGCAACTCTGAAGATTGGGAAATCGACAAAGGTAAAGAGTCAGGTATAAATCTTGAGTTTGATTGTGTTAAATCTTTTATGGAAACTGATGCTTTTCATAAGTTTTGTACTAAATGTGGACTTGACTCTGAGATAGTAGCTACATTTTGTGAATCATTTGCTGCTCATGTTGATCTCCCTAAGGAGAAATGGTTTAAGTTTCATCCACCTATTGAATTAAAGGAAGAACCCATCATAGCTAAAGAGGAAATACTTATTTATAATGTTGATCCAGTTGTGCCTACTGCTTATATTGAGAAACCTCCTTTCCCTGTTAGGATTAAGGAACATGCTAAAGCTTCAACTGTGGTTAATAAGAGTAATATTAAACCAATTAAATCCCCTTAACAAATTAAGGTTGAACCTAATATTGCAATGGTTAAAGATCTTTTGGTTGATAACATTGATGGACATGTCATATATTTCTGTGATGAAGCAACTAGAATTGCTAAGCCAGATCTTAAAGATAAAAACAAACCTATAATTGGCATGCCTATTATTTCTATTAAAATTGGAGATCATTGCTATCAAGGTTTTTGTGATATTGGTGCAAGCGTGAGTGCTATTCCATTTACTTTTTATCAAGAAGTCGTGAATGATATTGCACTTGTTGAGATTGAAGATATTGATGTTACTATTAAGCTTGCAAACAGAGATACTATTGCACCACTTGGGATTGTTAGAGATGTTGAAGTCTTGTGTGGTAAGATCAAATACCCTACTGATTTTCTTGTTCTTGGATCACCACAAGATGATTATTGTCCCATTATATTTGGTAGACCCTTCTTGAATACAGTTAATGCTAAGATTGATTGCAATAAAGAAATAGTCAGTGTTAATTTTGGTGATGTATCTCATGATTTCAATTTCTCTAAGTTTAGTAGACAACCTCATGCTAAATAATTACCTAATAAATATGAAATTATTGGTCTTGCTTCTATTGTTGTGCCTCCTACTGATCCTTTAGAACAATACTTGTTAGACCATGAAAATGATATGCATATAATGAAAGAAATGAAATAGATGAAATATTCTTTAAACAACCACATATCCTTAAACATAATTTGCCTGTTGAAACTCTGGGAGATCCTCTTCCACCTAAGAGTGATCCTGTGGTTGAATTAAACAAACTACCTAATACACTTAAATACGCTTATCTTGATGAAAAGAAGATATTTCCTGCTATTATTAGTGCTAACCTTTCAGAGCATGAAGAAAAGAGATTACTTAAAACTCTGAGGAAGCTATTGGGTATACTCTTGATGATCTTAAGGGCATTAGTCCCACTCTATGTCAGCACAAAATTCATATGGAGCCAGATGCTAAACCAGTTGTTGATCATCAAAGAAGATTAAATCCTCAAATGAAGGATGTGGTAAGAACTGAAATATTAAAGCTTTTGGAGGCAGGTATAATTTATCCTATAGCTGATAGTAGATGGGTAAGTCATGTTCATTGTGTTCCTAAGAAAGGAGGCATTACTGTTGTTCCTAATTATAAAAATGAACTTATCACACAAAGAATTGTAACTGGTTATAGGATGGTAATTGATTTCAGGAAATTAAATAAAGCAACTAGGAAAGATCATTACCCCTTGCCTTTTATTGACCAAATGTTAGAAAGATTATCTAAACATACACACTTTTGCTTCCTAGATGGATATTCCGGTTTCTCTCAAATACCTGTATCAAAAGAAGATCAAGAGAAAACCACTTTTACTTGTCCTTTTGGAACTTATGCTTATCGTCGTATGCCTTTTGATTTATGTAATGCACTTGCTACCTTTCAAAGATGCCTGACTGCTATATTCCCTGACTTTTGTGAAAAGATTGTTGAGGTATTCATGGATTATTTTTCCGTTTACGGAACTTCTTTTGATGATTGCTTAAGCAACCTTGATCGAGTTTTACAGAGATGTGAAGAAACTAATCTTGTCTTGAATTGGGAGAAGTGCCACTTTATGGTGAATGAAGGTATAGTCCTTGGGCATAAGATCTCCGAAAGAGGTATTGAGGTAGATAAAGCTAAAGTTGATGCAATTGAGAAAATGCCATGTCTTAAAGATATCAAAGGTATAAGAAGTTTCCTAGGTCATGCTGGTTTCTATAGAAGGTTTATAAAAGACTTCTCTAAAATTTCTAGGCCTCTTACTAATCTCTTGCAAAAAGATGTTCCATTTGTGTTTGATGATGATTGCGTTGAACCCTTTGAAATACTTAAGAAAGCCTTAATATCTGCACCTATTGTTCAACCACCTGATTAGAACCTACCCTTTGAAATTATGTGTGATGCTAGTGATTATGCTATCGGTGCTGTCCTAGGGCAAAGAGTTGATAAGAAATTAAATGTTATCCATTATGCTAGTAAAACTCTAGACAGTTCTCAAAGAAATTATGCTACTACTGAGAAAGAATTTTTAGCAGTTGTGTTTGCATGTGATAAGTTCAGATCTTATATTGTTGATTCTAAAGTAACTGTTCACACTGATCATGCTGCTATTAAATACCTTATGGAAAAGAAAGATTCTAAACCTGGACTCATTAGGAGGGTTCTTTTGTTACAAGAATTTGATTTGCATATTGTTAATAGAAAAGGAACTGAAAATCCAGTAGCAGATAATTTGTCTAGGATGGAAAATGTTCTTGATGACCCACTACCTATTAATGATAATTTTCCTGATGAGCAATTAGCTATTGCAAATGCTTCCCGCACTAGTCCTTGGTATGCAGACTATGCTAATTATATTGTTACTAAATATATCCCACCTAGTTTCACCTACCAACAAAAGAAAAAGTTCTTCTCTGATTTAAGACATTACTTTTGGGATGACCCACATTTATATAAAGAAGGAGTAGATGGTATTATTAGATGTTGTGTACCTGAGCATGAACAGAAACAAATCCTACGGAAGTGTCACTCTGAGGCATACGGAGGACACCATGCGGGAGACAAAACTGCACATAAGGTATTACAATCCAATTTCTATTGGCCTACTCTTTTCAAAGATGCACGCAAGTTTGTCCTTTCTTGTGATGAATGTCAAAGAATTGGTAATGTTGGTAGACGTCAGGAAATGCCTTTGAATTATTCACTTGTTATTAAACCATTTGATGTTTGGGGTTTTGATTATATGGGACCTTTTCCTAAATCCAACGGGTATACACATATTCTTATTGCTGTTGATTATGTTACTAAGTGGGTAGAAGCTATTCCAACTAGTAGTGCTGATCACAACACCTCTATTAAAATGCTTAGAGGAGTTATATTCCCTAGGTTTGGAGTCCCTAGATACTTGATGACTGATGGTGGTTCACATTTTATTCATGGTGCTTTCCGTAAACTTCTTGCTAAATATGATGTTAACCATAGAATTGCATCCCCTTATCATTCTCAGTCTAGTGGTCAAGTTGATTGAGTAATAGAGAAATAAAGTTAATTTTGCAAAAGACCGTTAATAGATCCAGGAAGAATTGGTCTAAGAAACTTGATGATGCATTATGGGCTTATATAACTGCTTATAAAAATCCTATCAGTATGTCTCCATACAAAATGGTCTATAGAAAAGCATGTCCTTTACCTATTGAACTAGAACATAAGGCATAGTGGGCAATTAAAGAACTTAACTATGATTTCAAACTTGCCAGTGAGAAGAGGTTGTTTGACATTAGCTCTTTAGATGAATGGAGAACCCAAGCCTATGAAAATGACAAGTTATTTAAAGAAAAAGTTAAAAGATGGCATGATAAAAGAATCCAAAAACGGGAATTTAAAGTGGGTGAGCATGTTCTATTGTACAACTCTCATTTCAGATTTTTTGCAGGAAAACTTCTCTCTAAATGGGAAGGTCCATATGTCATCGAAGAAGTTTATCGCTCCGGAGCTATAAAAATCAACAACTCCGAGGGCACTAATCCGAGAGTGGTTAATGGTCAAAGAATTAAACATTATATCTCAGGTACACCCATTAATGTTGAAACTAATATTATTCAAACTATGACACTGAAAGAACACATCAAAGAGTCCTTCTGGAACGCTCCAGAACCCTGAAAAGGGGTAGGTATGTGATACGGTAAGTAAACCAACTCCAAAAATTCCATAAAAATTATTTCTGTCCGTTTTGGAATACTAGAAAAATACAAAAATAAGAAACAACCGAGGGGACCCACGAGGAGGTCACAAGGCAACAGGGCGCGACCCCCCCCTGGGGCTCGCCGTGTTGCCTTGTGGGCCCCTCGTGTGCCCTCCCGACTCCGTTTTCCTCTCGTATGCTTGTTCTGCAAGATTAAAATTCTTTATATATACTCCCATATGTTTTGACCACCGTATCACAAGTTTCTCCTCTGTTCTTGTTTTGGGCTGTTTTTCTGACAGATCTAGATCGCCATGGCGCCCCCAAGTTCGTCCAAGGACAAGTTCTTCGAGAAGGTCATCAACCCTTACCTGCCGAAGGTGATGAAGCACCCTTTGGCCATTGAGATGCGTGAGGGGGTGCTCCACATCCGGGATGTTCAAGGACCTAAGAAGACCAAAAGCGAGAAGGCCAGGCTTGAAGCAGTGGAACAGGAGATCTTCAAGTGCCAGGGGATGGTGGAGCGTGGACTCAGCACCAACCACTCCATGATCACAGAATTCATCCGTGAACACAAAGTGGATGATACACCTCCATCATATCTATAATTTTTGATTGTTTCATGCCAATATTCTACAACTTTCATATTTTTTTGGCAACATTTTATATTATTTTTGGGACTAACATATTGATCCAATGCCCTGTGCCAGTTCCTGTTTTTTTGCTTGTTTTTTGTTTCGCAGAAAATCCATATCAAACGAAGTCCAAACGCGATAAAATTTTAAGGAGAATTATTTTGGAATATATATCAATTTTGGGAGGTGGAATCAATGCGAACGGAGGCCCACAGCCTCCACAAGGCATCTTGGCGTGACCTCCCCCCAGCCGCGTGGTGTTGCCTTGTGGGCCCACCATAAGTCGGTTGGGGCCCTTCTTCGGCCGCAAGGAAGCTTATATCGAGAAAAAAATCATGTTAAAATTTCAGCCCGATCGGAATTACGGATCTTCGGATATTTAAGAAACGGTGAATGGCCAGAAACCAGGAGCGCGAAACAGAAGAGAAACAGAGAGAGAGAGAGATCCAATCTCGGAGGGGTTCCTTCCCTCCGGGAGCCATGGCGGCCATGGACCAGAGGGGGAACTCTCCTCCCATCTAGGGGGGAGGCCAACGAAGAAGAAGAAGGAGGGGGCTCTCTCCCCATCTCTCCCGGTGGCACCGGAACGCCGTCGGGGCAATCATCGTGATGGCGATCTACACCAACAACTTCGCCGCCGTCATCACTAACTCTCTCCCCCTCTATGCAGCGGTGTAACACCTCTTCTCCCCGCTGTAATCTCTACTTAAACATGGTGCTTAACGCTATATATTATTATCCAATGATATGTGGCAATCCTTTGATGTTTGAGTAGATTCATTTTGTCCTATGGGTTGATTGATGATCGTGATTGGTTTGAGTTGTATGTTTTATGTTGGTTCTATCCTACGGTGCCCTCCGTGTCACGCAAGCATGTGGGATTCCCGCTGTAGGATTTTGCAATACGTTCATGATTCACTTATAGTGGGTGGCTAGAGTGACAGAAGCTTACACCCGAGTAAGGGGGTTGTTGCGTATGGGAGTAAAGGGGACTTGTTACTTAATGCTATGGTTGGGTTTTACCTTAATGATCTTTGGTAGTTGCGGATGCTTGCTAGAGTTCCAATCATAAGTGCATATGATCCAAGTACGAAAAGTATGTTAGCTCATGCCTCTCCCTCATATAAAATTGCAATAATGATTACCGGTCTAGTTATCGATTGCCTAGGGACAAATCTTTCTCTTTGTGTTACAAAAAGCTCTCTACTAAAATAAACTAACTTTTATTATCTCACAAATTACTCCAAGTTTTATTCTCGCAAAGTACTCCTAGTTTTATTCTTGCAAAGTAGTTCTAGTATTACACTTACAAAGTACTTCTAATTTCATACTTGTTCTAGGTAAAGCAAATGTTAAGTGTGCGTAGAGTTGTATCGGTGGTCGATAGAACTTGAAGGGAATATTGATTCTACCTTTAGCTCCTCGTTGGGTTCGACACTCTTATTTATCAAGAAAGGCTACAACTGATCCCCTATACTTGTGGGTTATCAGTGGACAGCAATGATATTGGGGACGTCATCTTCAAGCTCAATGACAGGATTTATCACCTTCAAGCCCAAATTTATGACTTACAAAACCAGAATTTTGACTACGAAGCCAAATTTAAAGGTATGAGTTTAGCTGCAAGTTTCAGGACTCCAAAAACACGATCATCTTTTTATGACGGAGAGCCTATGCCGTGGAAGACGGAGGACAGGCCCATCACTTCATCACCACCATCACCGAAGAAAGACAATTGAGTACACGGGTATGAGCACCACCCTTGGCTTGCTCCAAGCTTGGGGGAGGTGCCCCGGTATCGTATCACCATCACCTTTTTATCATCATTATCTATCTTAGTTCGATCCTTAGTTATTTCATGATTTAGAAGAATATAGTTTTATAATGATCTAGTTTCAAGTGCTTGTTTCGTGATCTATCTATCTATGTAATCGTGTGTGATATTTATATAATAAAGAGTAGTTTGAGTTTTGCTTCTTTACTTTTATGTTTCAATCTAAGCAATAAAAGAATGAAAAGATCATATGCTATTTCCTTGGAGAGTAATGACTTTACATGAAGAAAGTATAGTTGATAAAATTTATTGGAAGTTAACAAACATAGCATTGGTCATTGATGCAATTCATAAAAAAGTTAATAAAGGAAGAGAGGATTGACATATAAATATACTATCCTGGACATCTTTTATGATTGTGAGCCCCCATTAAATATTCTATGCCAAATAGTTGACGTTGGACAAGGAAGACAACGTAATGAGTTATGTTTGCTTATATTCACGTAGAAGTTATATTGTCATAGATCCTCTAACATGTGGTGCTTGCTCACTATCTTTTGCTAGCCAAAAATCCGCACTAAGTAGAGATACTACTTGTGCATCCAAAACCCTTGAACCTAGTTTCATGTCATGAGAGTCCACTATATCTACCTATGGATTGAACAAGATCCTTCAAGTAAATTGTCATCGGTGCATAAAGCAATAAAAATTGCCTCTAAATATGTATGAACTTTTATTGTAAGGGAAAATAAACTTTGTACAATCTTGTGATGGTGAAGAAATAAAAGCGAAAGACTGCATAATAAAGGTTGCTATCACAAGGGGCAATATAAAGTGACGTTCCTTTACATTGAGAGTTTGCACATCCAAAAATAAAAAGCGCATGACAACATCTGCTTCCCTTTGCGAAGGGCCTATCTTTTACTTTTCTGTATTTACTTTTATGCAAGAGTCAATTGTATTATTCTCTATTTCGTTTTTATTTCTCTCTCTTTGCAAGCACCATGTGGTCGGGAAAGATCTCGGCATATATATCTTGTTGGATGTAAGTGATCATGAGTTATTATAGTTGACATTACCCTTGAGGTAAAATTGTTGGGAGGTGAAACTACAAACCCCCATCTTTCTATGTGTCTGATTGAAGCTTTTGCTCCATAAAAATATGCCGTGAGTGCCAGCAATCATAGAAGACTAAATGATAGTTGAGTATGTGGACTTGCTAAAACAAAAAGCTCTTACATAGACTCTCCCTGAAAATATGATGAATTGTAATTGTTTCATTGACCGAGAACATAGTTTGTTAGTTTTCAAGAAAGTTTATGCTTTATACTTCAATGTTGTGATGAATTATTACTTGTCCATGGGAAGCTTTATGATAGTATATTGCTGTTATGAAATTAATCATGATGCTTTCATGTCCGTATTTAATTTTATCAACATCCCTCTCTCTAAACATGTGATCATGATTATCGATTTCGGCTTTCGCTTGAGGACAAGCGAGGTCTAAGCTTGGGGGAGTTGATACGTCTGATAACCCACAAGTATAGGGGATCAATTGTAGCCTTTCTCGATAAATAAGAGTGTCGAACCCAACAAGGAGCTAAAGGTAGAATCAATATTCCCTTCAAGTTCTATCGACCACCAATACAACTCTACGCACACTTAACGTTTGCTTTACCTAGAACAAGTATGAAACTAGAAGTACTTTGTAGGTGTAATGCTAGAACTACTTTGCAAGAATAAAACTAGGAGTACTTTGCGAGAACAAAACTATGAGTAATTTCCAAGATAATAAAAGTTAGTTGTTTAGTAGAAAGCTTTTTGTAACACAAAAGAAGGATTTGTCCCTAGGCAATCGATAACTAGACCGGTAATCATTATTGCAATTTTATATGAGGGAGAGGCATGAGCTAACATACTTTCCGTACTTGGATCATAGGCACTTATGATTGGAACTCTAGCAAGGATCCGCAACTACCAAAGATCATTAAGGTAAAACCCAACCATATCATTAAGTAACAAGTCGTCTTTACAACCATACGCAACAACCCCCTTACTCGGGTGTAAGCTTCTGTCACTCTAGCCGCCCACTATAAGAGAATTATGAACGTATTGCAAACCCTACAGCGGGAATCCCTCGTGCTTGCGCGACACGGAGGGCACCATAGGACAGCACCAAAATAAAACATACTACTCAAACCAATCACGATCATCAATCAACCCATAGGACAAAACGAATCTACTCAAACATCATAGAATTGCCATATATCATTGGATAATAATATATAGCGTTAAGCACCATGTTTAAGTTGAGATTACAGCGGGGAGAAGAGTTGTTACACCGCTACATAGAGGGGGAGAGAGTTGGTGTTGACGGCGGCGAAGTTGTTGGTGTAGATCACCGTCACGATGGTTCCCCCAGCGGCGCTCCGGCGCCACCGGAAGAGAGGGGGAGAGAGCCCCCTCCTTCTTCTTGCTTGGCCTCCCCCTAGATGGGAGGAGAGTTTCCCCTCTAGTCCATGGCCGCCATGGCTCCCGGAGGGGAGGAGCCCCTCCGAGATTAGATCTCTCTCTCTCTGTTCCTCTTCTGTTTCGCGTTCCTGGTTTCTGGCCTTTCACTGTTTCTTAAATATCCAGAGATCCGTAACCGATCGGGCTGAAATTTTAACACGATTTTTTTCTTGATATAAGCTTCCTTGCAGCCGAAGAAGGGCCCCAACCGACTTACGGTGTGCCCACAAGGCAACACCATGCGGCTGGGGGGGAGGTCGTGCCAAGATGCCTTGTGGAGGCTGTGGGCCTCCGTTTGCGTTGATTCCACCTCCCAAAAATCACATATATTCTAAAATAATTCTCCGTAAAATTTTATCGCGTTTGGACTTCGTTTGATATGGATTTTCTGCAAAACAAAATACAAGCAGAAAACAGGAACTGGCACTGGGCATTGGATCAATATGTTAGTCCCAAAAATAATATAAAATTTTCCCAAAAGTATATGAAAGTTGTAGAATATTGGCTTGAAACAATCAAAAATTATAGATACGTCGGAGATGTATCAACATCCCCAAGCTTAATTCCTGCTCGTCCTCGAGTAGGTAAATGATAAAAAAGATAACTTTTGATGTGGAATGCTACCTAGCATAATCTTGATCATATAATCTAATCATGGCATGAATATTAAGATACGAGTGATTCAAAGCAATAGTCTATAATTTGATATAAAGACATCAATACTCGGGCATACCAACAAACAATCATGCCTTTCAGAATAAAAATGCTAAAGAAATTTATCCCAACAAAATCATATAAGCTTGTCATGCTCCATCTTCTTAACATAAAGTATTTATCATGCACTACCCCGATGACAAGCCGAGCAATTGGTTCATTCTTTTTAATGCACTTCAGCTTTTTCAACCCCCACTCAATACATGAGTGCAAGCCATGGATATAGCACTATGGGTGGAATCAAATATAATGGTAGAGATTAATAAGGGAAGTCAAAAAGGAAGAAAGTCGCATCAACTCGGCGGATCAACGGGCTATGGAGATGCCCATCGATCGATATCAATGCGAGGAGTAGGGATTGCCATGCAACGGATGCACTAAGAGCTATAAGTGTATGAAAGCTCAACGTAAACTAAGTGGGTGTGCATCCAACTTGCTTGCTCATGAAGACCTCGGGCATTTGAGGAAGCCCATCATCGGAATATATAAGCCAAGTTGTATAATGAAAATTTCCCACTAGTATATGAAAGTGACAACTCTGGAGACTCTCTATATGAAAAACATGGTCCTACTCTGAAGCACAAGTGTGGAAAAGGATAGTAACATTGCCCCTTCTCTCTTTCTCTCTCATTTCATTTTTTTGTTTTCTTCTCTCTTTTTTTGGCTCTCCCTTTTTTTGGCCTCTTTTTTTTTCGTCCGGAGTCTCATCCCGACTTGTGGGGGAATCATGGTCTCCATCATCCTTTCCTCATTGGGACAATGCTCTAATAATGATGATCATCACATTTTTATTTACTTACAACTCGATAAAAAAACTATACAAGATGACTCTATATGAATGCCTCTGGCAGTGTACCAGGATGTATAATGATCTAGCATAGCAAAGATATAAAAAAATGGACAAGCCATGAAAATATCATGCTAGCTATCTTACGATCATGCAAAGCAATATGCCAATGAATGCTCAAGTCTATATGATGATGATGGAAGTTGCATGGCAATATATCTCGGAATGGCTATGGAAATGCCATGATAGGTAGGTATGGTGGCTGTTTTGAGGAAGATATAATGAGGCTTATGTGTGATAGAGTGTATCATATCACGGGGTTTGGATGCACCGGCGAAGTTTTCACCAACTCTCGAGGTGAGAAAGGGCAATGCACGGTACCGAAGAGGCTAGCAAATTGCGGAAGGGTGAGAGTGCGTATAATCCATGGACTCACATTAGTCATAAAGAACTCACATACTTATTGCGAAAGTTTATTAGCCCTCGAAGCAAAGTACTACTACGCATGCCCCTAGGGGGATAGATTGGTAGGAAAAGACCATCGCTCGTCCCCGACCGCCACTCATAAGGTAGACAATCAATAATAAATCATGCTCCAACTTCTTAGCATAACGACAGACCATACGTGCATGTTTCGGGAATCACAAACCTTAACACCAATATTCTTACTAAACCACAATCGTTCATTAGTACCTCCCACATATCACCATCTTAATATCGCAAAACTATTGCAAGGAATCAAACTTATCATATTCAGTGATCTACAAGTTTTATGTAGGATTTTATGACTAACCATGTGAATGACCAATTCCTGTTGACTCTCTAAATAGATATAAGTGAAGCATGAGACTTTAATTCTTTCTACAAAAGACCACACTCTAATAAATATAAGTGAAGCAAAAGAGCATTCTACAAATAACGGTTTTCTCTATGTAGAGAAACAGGCATCCAAACTTCAAATGATATAAGTGAAGCACATGAAGCATTCTATAAAGCCATACTCAAAAGATATAAGTGAAGTGCATGAAGCATTCTATAAATCAACCAAGGAATATCTCATACCAGCATGGTGCATTATTAAAATAAAAATAAAAATCCACACAAAAGACGCTCCAAGAATTTACGCATATCATGTGAACAAAACAAAAACCGAGACATACCGATAATTGTTGAAGAAAGATGGGATGCCTTCCGGGGCATCCCCAATCTTAGAAGCTTGAGTCTCCTTGAATATTTACTTGGGGTGCCTTGGGCATCCCCAATCTTGAACTCTTGCCTCTCCTTATTCTCCTCATATCGATACCTCCTCGTTCTTCGAACACTTCATCCACACAAAACTTAACCGAACTTTTTATTAGAGGGGTTAGTACATATAACATCAAATCCCATCATGTCCTGCTGTAACATTACTGTATAATTATAATCAAACATTACCCACTGTATTCTTTCACAATTCTATGGCTCCCAAGTCAATGGGGCTCAACAAGATTTCAAACATACGCAAATAAAGAAACTATAACAGCAATCTGTGAAAACAGGACAGTCTGTAAAGATGCAAATGAAACATATACTTCTGTGACTCCAAAAATTCTGAAAAATTAGGAAAAATAAAAAATTTGCATAGAAGTACTGTGTAAAAATTTCAGAATCTTTTCACTTTCCAGTAAATTATCAAAATTCAAGCACTACAGCAAAAGTTTCTGTTTTTGCACCGCACACACCAAACAAGCAATTTAAACATCCTAAAGGTAAATCTTGGCACATTATTTTAATAATACAATGGATTTGTACAAGGGTATAATTATTGTTGTTGAAAAGTTTCTGTAATCAAGGTTCGCAAAGTTTCCATGGGCATGAACAAAGTTCAAGGCATGCTCCCACTTCAACGGTGCTCGTCTTTCTCACTTTCACTTTTCTTTTTGAAAAGTTTTAGGTTCCCCTCTATATTTTTTTGTTTTTAAACTTTTTAAAAGCACACAACAGAATAAAATGACTCTCCAAAACTTCCGGGTTGTCTCCCAGGTAGCGCTTTCTTTAAAGCCATTAAGCTAGGCATATAGTGCTCAAGTAATTGATCCACCCGGATCCCAAGGTATATCAAAGCCAATTTTAATTAACAATGATTTGTAATTTAGTAGTGAACACAAAGCAACATATATCATGCAATGACAAAATCTAACTCTCTTCCTATGCATTGGCATGTGATAAAAGAAGAATTCGTGCACATCAAGTAAAGGCCAATGCATAATATAAACAGTTTCTTGCAATTTTATGGTATTGGAAACATAGAGAGGTGGAGATGTAGTTCCTCTCTCATAATAATTGCAATTAGGAGCATCAAGCACATGCATTTCATATTCATCAAAATCATCATGTGCAACGGTAAACCGCAACCCATCAATATAATCCTTAATAAGCACAAACTTCTCCGATATAGTGTAGTTTGGAGAATTCAAAAAGATAATAGGACTATCATGTGTGGGTGCAATAGCAACAATTTCATGTTTAACATAAGGAACTATAGCAAGTTCAACTCCATAAGCATCATTCATGTTGGCATCATGGCCACAAGCATAGCAAGCATCAAGTTCATCAAAAAGGGATATTTCAAACGAATCAAAGGGGTCATAGCAATTATCATAGCATTCATTCTTCGGTAAGCACGAAGGGAAATTAAAAAATGTATGAGTTGAAGAGTTACTCTCATTAGAAGGTGGGCACGGGTAGCTAATCCGCTCTTCGTCCTTTTGTTCTTCGCTCTCCTCGTCATCTTTTTCATCTAATGAGCTCACAGTTTCAGCAATTTCTTCTTCCATAGACTCCTGCAAAATGTTAGTCTCCTCTTGGACAGCGGGGACTTCCTCAATATATTCTTTAACATAAGCATTAGAAGCATAATTTTCATAGCAATATTTAAGTATGGCAAAATTTTCAGATTTGTAAAAAGTAGCATCGTACTTTTCAATCAAAGAAGCAATTTCATAGGCACCCTTAAGAGAAATAGATTCTTCAATTTGTTCAATATCAAAGTAACTATAAACACCTTTGGCATAAGAAGATAAGATTCCATTATCCTTAAACTCACATTGGTATTGAAGGTGTTTTTTAGGGTCTTCAGAACAACAAGTAAAATCATATATTTCACATAAATTCCAAGCATAGCATTGCAAACAATTAATTTGATGCCTTAAGAGTTTTCCTTTTTGAGACAAGCGGTGTCGCACAAAACAAGCATGCTCATCTAATGATTTTCCCTCAACTAAGCTAGTTGGGTTTTCAGCATGAGCACAAAGGGATCGAAGATGATCCAAGTAGAAAGCTTCAGCAGTATGAAAGATTTTGGGTGATTCTTCAACCATTGGTTTAGCAAGTACAACTAATTTTTTTGGTATTTTACGTTTCCTACCCATAACTAAAGATAGAAAACAAGAGCACAAAAAAAAACTACTTCATGATAGAAAATAAAATCTACTTAGTGATAAAGCAAACAAGCACACACAAGAATATCAACCCCACGCTATTGCTCCCCGGCAACGGCGCCAGAAAAAGGTCTTGATAACCCACAAGTATAGGGGATCAATTGTAGCCTTTCTCGATAAATAAGAGTGTCGAACCCAACGAGGAGCTAAAGGTAGAATCAATATTCCCTTCAAGTTCTATCGACCACCGATACAACTCTACGCACACTTAACGTTTGCTTTACCTAGAACAAGTATGAAACTAGAAGTATTTTGTAGGTGTAATGCTAGAACTACTTTGCAAGAATAAAACTAGGAGTACTATGCGAGAACAAAACTACGAGTAATTTGCAAGATAATAAAAGTTAATTGTTTAGTAGAAAACTTTTGTAACACAAAAGAAGGATTTGTCCCTAGGCAATCGATAACTAGACCGGTAATCATTATTCCAATTTTATATGAGGGAGAGGCATGAGCTAACATACTTTTCGTACTTGGATCATATGCATTTATGATTGGAACTCTAGCAAGCATCCGCAACTACCAAAGATCATTAAGGTAAAACCTGTTGGGGAACGTTGCATGGAAAACAAAAAAAATTCTACGCACACGCAAGATCTATCCATGGAGATGCATAGCTACGAGAGGGGGAGTGTGTCTAGATACCCTCGTAGACCGTAAGTGGAAGCGTTAGAACAACGCGGTTGATGTCGTCGAACAACTTCACGATCCAACCGACCGAGTACCGAACGTACGGCACCTCCGCGTTCAGCACAGGTTCTGTTCGGTGACGTCCTCGACTCCTTGATCCAGCAAGACGGCAAGGTAGTGGATGAGTTCCAGCAGCACGACGGCGTGGTGACGGTGATGGTGATGCTATCTCCGCAGGGCTTCGCCCAAGTACTACGAAAATATGACCGAGGGACGGAACTGTGGAGGGGGGCGCCGCACACGGCTAAGACAATGATGTGTCTTGTTTGGGGCGCCCCCTCTCCTCTATTTATATATGTGTCGGGGCTTGGAGTAGAAGGAATAGTGCCACGTGAACAGCACCACGTGAATAGTACTAAGTGAACAGTACCACGTGAATAGTACACACGTGGACTTGGACTCCAAAGTCCAATCCTATTCCTACTAGGACTCTCCCTTTTTCCTTCCCTAGCTGCGTGGGCTTTTGAGGACTTGGTGCGCCTGGCCCAATAAGGCCAGGGCACCTCCCCATAGCCCATTCCAGCCCTTGGGACGTGGTGGACCCACTTGTGGACTTCCGGACCCCTCCGGAATCCTCCGGAACTTTCTGGAAGCTTCCCGGTACAATACCGAAAAAACTGCACCTTTTTCCGGAACCCAAAATATGACTTCCCATATATAAATCTTTACCTCTCGGCCATTCTGAGACTCCTTGTGACGTCCGGGATCTCATCCGGGACTCCGAACAATATTCGGTTACCAATTCACATAACTCATATAACACTATATTGTCAACGAACGTTAAGCGTGCGGACCCTACGGGTTCGGGAATGATGTAGACATGACTGAGATGCCTCTCCGGTCAATAACCAATAGCGGAACCTGGATGCTCATATTGGTTCCTACATATTCCACGAAGATCTTATCGGTCGAACCGCAATGACAACATACGTAATTCCCTTTGTCCGTCGGTATGTTACTTGCCCGAGATTCGATCGTCGGTATCTCCATACCTAGTTCAATCTCGTTACCGGCAAGTCTCTTTACTCATTCCGTAATACATCATCCCGTAACTAACTCCTTAGTCACTTTGCTTGCAA
Source organism: Elymus sibiricus (assembly GCA_039707655.1). Taxonomy (NCBI): domain Eukaryota; kingdom Viridiplantae; phylum Streptophyta; class Magnoliopsida; order Poales; family Poaceae; genus Elymus; species Elymus sibiricus. The sequence goes on along the minus strand of CM077672.1, from coordinate 268,792,030 downwards.
GCTTCTTATGATGTGCATTACCGAGAGGGCCCAGAGATACCTCTCCGAAACACGGAGTGACAAATCCCAGTCTCGATCCATGCCAACTCAACAGACACCTTCGGAGATACCTGTAGAGCATATTTATGATCACCCAGTTATGTTGTGACGTTTGATAGCACACAAGGTATTTCTTCGGTATCCGGGAGTTGCATGATCTCATGGTCGGAGGAACATGTATTTGACATTCAAGAAAGCAGTAGCAATAAACAGAACGATCATATGCTAAGCTAACAGATGGGTCTTGTCCATCACATCATTCTCCTAATGATGTGATCCCGTTATCAAATGACAACTCATGTCTATGGTTAGGAAACCTTAACCATCTTTGATCAACGAGCTAGTCTAGTAGAGGCTCACTAGGGACACGGTATTTGTTTATGTATTCACACATGTATTTAAGTTTCCGGTCAATACAATTCTAGCATGAATAATAAACCTTTATCATGAACAAGGAAATATAAAATAATAACAACTTTATTATTGCCTCTAGGGCATATTTCCATCAGTCTCCCACTTGCACTAGAGTCAATAATCTAGTTCACATCTCCATGTGATTAACACCCTAGAGTTCACTAGAGTCAATAATCTAGTTCACATCACCATGTGATTAACACTCAAAGAGTTCTAAGGTGTGATCATGTTTTGCTCGTGAGAGAGAATTTTAGTCAATGGGTCTGCAATATTCAGACCCATGTGTACTTTGCAAATCCTTATGTCATACTGTAGATGCTGCTATCACGCTTTACTTGGAGCTATTCCAAATGACTGCTCCATTATACGTATCCGGTTTGCTACTCAGAGATATCTAGATTGGTGTCAAAGCTTGCATCGACGTAACCCTTTACGACGAACTCTTTATCACCTCCATAATCGAGAAACATTTCCTTAGTCCTTTAGTTACTAAGGATAATTTTGACCGATGTCCAGTGATCCACTCCTGGATCACTCTTGTACCCCCTTTGCCAGACACGTGGCAAGGCACACATTAGGTGTGGTACACAGCATGGCATACATTATAGAACCTATGGCTGAGGCATAGGGAATGACTTTCATTCTCTCTCTATCTTCTGCCGTGGTCGAGCTTTGAGTCTTACTCAACTTTACACCTTACAATACAGGCAAGAACTCCTTCTTTGACTGATCCATTTTGAACTCCTTCAAAATCTTGTCAAGGTATGTACTCATTGAAAGTCTTATCAAGCGTCTTGATATATCTCTATAGATCTTGATGCCCAATATATAAGCAGCTTCACCGAGGTCTTTCATTCAAGTATCCTTTTATGCCATCCAGAAATTCTATATCATTTCCAATCAACAATATGTCATCCACATATAATATTAGAAATGCTATAGAGCTCCCACTCACTTTCTTGTAAATACAGGCTTCACCGTAAGTCTGTACAAAACCATATGCTTTGATCACCTCATCAAAGCGTATATTCCAACTCCGAGATGCTTGCACCAGTCCATAGATGGATCGCTGGAGCTTGCACACTTTGTTAGCACCCTTAGGATCGACAAAACCTTCTGGTTGCATCATATACAACTCTTCTTTGAGAAAACCATTAAGGAATGCAGTTTTGACATCCATTTGCCAGATCATAAAATGCGGCAATTGCTAACATGATTCGGACAGACTTAAGCATCGCAACGGGTGAGAAAGTCTCATCGTAGTCAACCCCTTGAACTTGTCGAAAACCTTTCGCGACAAGTCGAGCTTTGTAGACAGTGATATTACCATCAGCGTTTGTCTTCCTCTTAAAAATCCATTTATTCTCAATGGCTTGCCGATCATCGGGCAAGTCCACCAAAGTCCATACTTTGTTCTCATACATGGATCCTATCTCAGATTTCATGACCTCAAGCCATTTGTCGGAATCTAGGCTCATCATAGCTTCTTCATAGTTCGTAGGTTCGCCGTTGTCTAACAACATGACTTCCAGAACAGGATTATCGTACCACTCTGGTGCGGAACGTACTCTGGTCGACCTACGAGGTTCAGTAGTAACTTGATCTGAAGTTTCATGATCTTCACCATTATCTTCCTCTCTAATTGGTGTAGGCATCACGGGAATGGTTTTCTCTGATGAGCTACTTTCCAATTCGAGAGAAGGTACAATTACCTCATCAAGTTCTACTTTCCTCCCACTCACTTCTTTCGAGAGAAACTCCTTCTCTAGAAAGGACCCATTCTTGGCAACAAAGACCTTGCCTTTGGATCTGTGGTAGAAGGTGTACCCAATTGTTTCTTTAGGGTATCCTATGAAGACGCACTTCTCCGCTTTGGGTTCGAGCTTATCAGGTTGAAGCTTTTTCACATAAGCATCGCATCTCCAAACCTTAAAAAACGACAGCTTAGGTTTCTTGCCAAACCACAGTTCATACCGTGTCGTCTCAACGGATTTAGACGGTGCCCTATTTAACGTGAATGCAGCTGTCTCTAATGCATAACCCCAAAACGATAGTGGCAAATCGGTAAGAGACATCATAGAACGCACCATATCCAATAAAGTACGGTTACGACGTTCAGACACACCATTACGCTGTGGTGTTCCAGGTGGCATGAGTTGTGAAACAATTCCACATTTTCTTAAATGAAGGCCAAACTCGTAACTCAAATATTCGCCTTCGCGATCGGATCGTAGAAACTTTATTTTCTTGTTACGATGATTCTCTACTTCACTCTGAAATTCTTTGAACTTTTCAAATGTTTCAGACTTGTGTTTCATCAAGTAGATATACCCATACCTACTCAAATCATCTGTGAAGGTTAGAAAATAACGATACCCGCCGCGTGCTTCAACATTCATCGGACCGCATACATCGGTATGTATTATTTCCAACAAATCAGTAACTCGCTCCATTGTTCCGTAGAACGGAGTTTTAGTCATCTTGCCCATGAGGCATGGTTCGCAAGTATCAAATGATTTATAATCAAGAGATTCCAAAAGTCCATCAGCATGGAGTTTCTTCATGCGCTTTACACCAATATGACCTAAACGGCAGTGCCACAAGTATGTTGCACTATCATTATCAACTTTGCATTTTTTGGCATCAATATTATGAATATGTGTATCACTACGATCGAGATTCAACAAGAATAAACCATTCACAAGGGTGCATGATCACGAGGGATATTATTCATATAAACAGAATAACCATTATTCTCTGACTTAAATGAATAACCGTCTTGCAATAAACAATATCCAGATATAATGTTTTATGCTCAATGCAAGCACCAAATAACCATTATTTAGGTTTAATACTAATCCCGAAGGTATTACGAGCGTGTCGATATTGATCATATCAATCTTGGAGACACTTCCAACACATATCATCACCTCGCCCTCAGCTAGTCTCCATTACTCTGCAGCTCCTGCTTCAAGTTACTTATATTAGCAACTGAATCGGTATCAAATACCCAGACGCTGCTACGAGCACTAGTGAGGTACATATCAATAACATGTATATCAAATATACCTTTGTTCACTTTGCTATCCTTCTTATCTGCCAAATACTTGGGGCAGTTCCGCTTCCAGTGACCAGTTCCTTTGCAGTAGAAGCACTCAGTTTCAGGCTTGGGTCCAACTTTGGGTTTCTTAGTGGGAGCGGCAGCTTGCTTGCCGTTCTTCTTGAAGTTCCCCTTCTTTCCCTTGCCCTTTTTCTTGAAACTAGTGGTCTTGTTAACCATCAACACTTGATGCTCCTTCTTGATTTCTACCTCCGCCGATTTCAGCATCGCGAAGAGCTCGGGAATTGTCTTCTCCATCCCTTGCATATTATAGTTCATCACGAAGCCTTTATAGCTTGGTGGCAGTGACTGAAGAACTCTGTCAATAACACTCTCAACCGAAAGATCAATTCCCAGCTGAGTCAAGTGGTTGTGGTACCCAGACATTCTGAGTATGTGTTCACTGACAGAACTGTTCTCCTCCATCTTACAGCTAAAAAACTTGTTGGAGACTTCATATCTCTCAACCCGGGCATTAGCTTGAAATATCAATTTCAGCTCTTGGAACATCTCATATGCTCCGTGGCGTTCAAAACGCTTTTGTAGTCCCGGCTCTAGGCCGTAGAGCATGGCACACTGAACTATCGAGTAGTCATCAGATCGAGCCTGCCAGGCGTTCACAACGTCTGCAGCAGCTCCTGCAGTAGGTCCATCACCTAGCGGTGCATCAAGGACATAATCCTTCTGTGCAGCAATGAGGACAATCCTCAAGTTACGGACCCAGTCCGTGTAATTGCTACCATAATATTTCAACTAAGCTTTCTCTAGGAACGTATCAAAAACAGGGAGCTACAACGCGAGGTATTGATCTACAACATAATTTGCAAAGACTATCAGGACTAAGTTCATGACAAATTAAGTTCAATTAATCAAATTACTAATGAACTCCCACTTAAATTAACATCCCTCAAGTTAACTAAGTGATACATGATCCAAATCAACTAACCCATGTCTGATCATCACGTGAGATGGGATAGTCATCAATGGTGAACATCTCCATGTTGATCATATCTACTATATGACTCATGTTCAACCTTTCGGTCTCCAGTGTTCTGAGACCATGTCTGTACATGCTAGGCTCGTCAAGTTTAACCCAAGTATTCTGCTTGTGTAAAACTGGCTTACACCCGTTGTATGTGAACGTAGAATCTATCACACCCGATCATCACGAGGTGCTTCGAAACGACGAACTTTAGCAACGGTGCATACTCGGGGAGAACACTTTTATCTTGAAATTTAGTGAAGGGATCATCTTATAATGCTACCGTCGTTCTAAGCAAAATAAGATGCATAAAGGATAAACATCACATGCAATCAAAATATGTGACATGATATGGCCATCATCATCTTGTGCTTTTGATCTCCATCTCCAAAGCATCGTCATGATCTCCATCGTCACCGGCTCGACACCTTGATCTCCATCGTTGCGTTGTGGTCGTCTTGCCAACTATTGCTTCTACAACTATTGCTAACGCATAGCGATAAAGTAAAGCAATTACATGGCGCTTGCATTTCATACAATAAAGAGACAACCATAAGGCTCCTACCGGTTGCCGATAAATTACAAAACATGATCATCTCATACAATAACGTATATCACATCATGTCTTGACCATATCACATCACAGCATACCCTGCAAAAACAAGTTAGACGTCCTCTACTTTGTTGTTGCAAGTTTTACGTGGCTGCTACGGGCTTCTAGCAAGAACCGTTCTTACCTACGGCACAAAACCACAATGGTGATTTATCAAGTTTGTTGTTTTAACCTTCAAGAAGGACCGGCCGTAGTCAAATTTGATTCAACTAAAGTAGGAGAAACAGACACCCGTCAGCCACCTTTATGCAAAACAAGTTGCATGTCTGTCGGTGGAACCGGTCTCATGTATGTGGACATGTAAGGTTGGTCCAGGCCGCTTCATCTTACAATACCGCCGAATCAAAATAAGACGTTGGTGGTAAGCAGTATGACGATCACCGCCCAAAACTCTTTGTGTTCTACTCGTGCATATCATCTACGCATAGACCTGGCTCATGCTGCCACTGTTGGGGAACGTTGCATGGAAAACAAAAAAAATTCTACTCACACGCAAGATCTATCCATGGAGATGCATAGCTACGAGAGGGGGAGTGTGTCTACGTACCCTCGTAGACCGTAAGCGGAAGCGTTAGAACAACGCGGTTGATGTCGTCGAACAACTTCACGATCCAACCGACCGAGTACCGAACGTACGGCACCTCCGCGTTCAGCACACGTTCAGCTCGGTGACGTCCTCGACTTCTTGATCCAGCAAGACGGCGAGGTAGTGGATGAGTTCCGGCAGCACGACGGCGTGGTGATGGTGATGGTGATGCTATCTCCGCAGGGCTTCGCCCAAGTACTGCGAAAATATGACCGAGGGACGGAACTGTAGAGGGGGGCGCCGCACACGGCTAAGACAATGTTGTGTCTTGTTTGGGGCGCCCCCTCTCCTCTATTTATATATGTGTAGGGGCTTGGAGTAGAAGGAACAGTACCACGTGAACAGTACCACGTGAACAGTACACACGTGGACTTGGACTCCAAAGTCCAATCCTATTCCTACTAGGACTCTCCCTTTTTCCTTCCCTAGCTGCGTGGGCTTTTGAGGACTTGGTCCGCCTGGCCCAATAAGGCCAGGGCGCCTCCCCTTATCCCATGCCAGCCCTTGGGACATGGTGGACCCACTTGTGGACTTCCGGACCCCTCCGGAATCCTCCGGAACCTTCTGGAAGCTTCCCGGTACAATACCGAAAAAACTGCACCTTTTTCCGGAACGCAAAATATGACTTCCCATATATAAATCTTTACCTCTCGACCATTCCGAGACTCCTCGTGAAGTCCGGGGTCTCATCCAGGACTCCGAACAATATTCGGTTACCAATTCACATAACTCATATAACACTATATCGTCAACGAACGTTAAGCTTGCGGACCCTACGGGTTCAGGAATGATGTAGACATGACTGAGACGCCTCTCCGGTCAATAACCAATAGCGGAACCTGGATGCTCATATTGGTTCCTACATATTCCACGAAGATCTTATCGGTCGAACCGCAATGACAACATACGTAATTCCCTTTGTCCGTCGGTATGTTACTTGCCCGAGATTCGATCGTCGGTATCTCCATACCTAGTTCAATCTCGTTACCGGCAAGTCTCTTTACTTGTTCCGTAATACATCATCCCGTAACTAACTCCGTAGTCACTTTGCTTGCAAGCTTCTTATGATGTGCATTACCGAGAGGGCCCAGAGATACCTCTCCGAAACACGGAGTGACAAATCCCAGTCTCGATCCATGCCAACTCAACAGACACCTTCGGAGATACCTGTAGAGCATCTTTATGATCACCCAGTTACGTTGTGACGTTTGATAGCACACAAGGTATTCCTCCGGTATCCAGGAGTTGCATGATCTCATGGTCGGAGGAACATGTATTTGACATTCAAGAAAGCAGTAGCAATAAACAGAACGATCATATGCTAAGCTAACAGATGGGTCTTGTCCATCACATCATTCTCCTAATGATGTGATCCCGTTATAAAATGACAACTCATGTCTATGGTTAGGAAACCTTAACCATCTTTGATCAACGAGCTAGTCTAGTAGAGGCTCACTAGGGACACGGTATTTGTTTATGTATTCACACATGTATTTAAGTTTCCGGTCAATACAATTCTAGCATGAATAATAAACCTTTATCATGAACAAGGAAATATAAAATAATAACAACTTTATTATTGCCTCTAGGGCATATTTCCATCAAAACCCAACCATAGCATTAAGTAAAAGTCCTCTTTACTCCCATACGCAACAACCCCCTTACTTGGGTGTAAGCTTCTATCACTCTAGCCGCCCACTATAAGAGAATTATGAACGTATTGTAAACCCTACAGCCCGAATCCCTCACGCTTGCGCGACACGAAGGGCACCATAGGACAGCACCAAAATAAAACATACAACTCAAACCAATCACGATCATCAATCAACCCATAGGACAAAACGAATCTACCCAAACATCATAGAATTGCAATATATCATTGGATAATAATATATAGCATTAAGCACCATGTTTAACTAGAGATTACAGCGGGGAGAAGAGGTGTTACACAGCTGCATAGAGGGGGAGAGAGTTGGTGTTGACGGCGGCGAAGTTGTTGGTGTAGATCGCCGTCACGATTGTTCCCCCGGCGGCGCTCCGGCGCCACCGGAAGAGAGGGGGAGAGAGCCCCCCTCCTTCTTCTTGCTAGGCCTCCCCCTAGATGGGAGGAGAGTTTCCCCTCTGGTCCATGGCCGCCATGGCTCCCGTAGGGGAGGAGCCCCTCCGAGATTGGATCTCTCTCTCTGTTTCGCGTTCCTGGTTTCTGGCCTTTCACCGTTTCTTAAATATCCAGAGATCCGTAACTCCGATCAGGCTGAAATTTTAACACGATTTTTTTTCTGGCTATAAGCTTCCTTGCGGCTGAAGAAGAGCCCCAACCGACTTACAGTGTGCCCACAAGGTAATACCACGCGGCTTGGGGGGGAGGTCGCGCCAAGATGCCTTGTGGAGGCTGTGGTCCTCCGTTTGCGTTGATTCCACCTCGCAAAAATCACATATATTCCAAAATAATTCTCCGTAAAAATTTATCGCGTTTGGACTTCGTTTGATATGGATTTTCTGTGAAACCAAAAACAAGCAGAATACAGGAACTGGCACTGGGCACTGGATCAATATGTTAGTCCCAAAAATAATATAAAATGTTGCCAAAAGTATATGAAAGTTGTAGAATATTGGCATGAAACAATCAAAATTATAGATACGACGGAGCCGTATCAACGTCCAATTTGCATCATGATTTCCTATTGTTATTTATAATGTATTTGGTCATTATTTCACTTTATGATGCAATTCTTATGCCTTTTCTCTCTTAATTTGCAAGATTTATATGAAGAGGGAGAATACCGACAGCTGGAATTCTGGACCTGAAATAGCTACAACAGAGATACCTATTCTACAGAGCTCCAAATGACCTAAAATTTTACGGAGATTTTTTATTGAATATATAAAAAATACTAGAGAAAACAAATACCAGAGGGGACTCACCAGTTGCCCACAAGGCAACAGGGCGTGCCTCCCCTGGGGCGCGCCCTGATGCCTTGTGGGGCCCATAGCTGGCCTCCGGCCCCCTCCTTTTCCTATATAAGCTCATTTTCCCTAAAAAAATTGTAGATAAGACTTGGGACGAAGCGCCGCCATCTCGAGGCGGAACCTGGGCAGAAGCACTTTTGCTCTCCGGCGGAGCGATTTCGCCGGAGATACTTCCCTCCGGGAGGGGGAAATCGAAGCCATCGACATCACCAACGATTCTCTCATCGTGGGAGGACCAATCTTCATCAACATCTTCACCAGCACCATCTCATCTCAAACCCTAGTTCATCTCTTGTATTCAATCTTTGTCCCAAAACCTCAGATTAGTACCTGTGGGTTGCTAGTAGTGTTGATTACATCTCGTAGTTGATGCTAGTTGGTTTATTTGGTGGAAGATTATAAGTTCAGATCCTTAATGATATTCAATACCCCTCTGATCTTGAACATGAATACGATTTGTGAGTAGTTATTACTTTTTGTCTTGAGGACATGGGAGAAGTCTTGCCATAAGTAATCATGTGAATTTGGTATTCGTTCGATATTTTGATGATATGTATGTTGTTGCTTCCTTTAGCGGTGTCATGTGAACGTCGACTACATGACACTTCACCATACTTGGGCCTAAGGGAAGACATTGTGGAGTAATAAGTACATGATGGGTTGCTAGAGTGACAGAAGCTTAAACCCTAGTTTATGCGTTGTTCCGTAAGGGGCTGTTTTGGATCCATATATTTCTTGCTATGCTTAGATTTATCTTAATTCTTCTTTCGTTGTTGCGGATGCTTGCGAGAGGGGTTAATCATAAGAGGGTTGTTTGTTCAAGTAAGAACAACACCCTAGCACTGGTCCACCCACATATCAAATAATCAAAGTAGTGAACGCGAATCAAATAAACATGATGAAAGTGACTAGATGATAATTCCCATGTGTCCTCGAGAACGCTTTGCTTTATATAAGAGACCGTTCTGGCTTGTCCTTTGCTATGGGCCACCTTGCTGCACTTGTATTACACTTGTTACTTGCTACTCGTTACGAATTATCTTGCTACAAAACTATCAGTTACTGCTACTTTCAGTGCTTGCAGAAAATACCTTGCTGAAAACCGCTTATCATTTCCTTCTGCTCCTCGTTGGGTTCGACACTCTTACTTATCGAAAGGACTATGATTGATCCCCTATTCTTGTGGGTCATCAGTGTGCCCCATGCGTCAGTAACAGCGCCGGCTAACAGTCAACTCCCTTGACCAATGGCAAACCCCCGTTTGGGCATTGGTGAGGGTGGGTGGCGCGGTGGAGGGGAAAAGTGAGCAAAATAAGTGTGCTTGGGAAAAATTGGGGAGGGCTAAGGAATGAGAGGAACATAAATAGAAATCCCATTTCAATATGTTTCGTTTTGGCATGGAAGACAGGGTTAGCAGACAAATATGTGGCTCCCAACTTATCACACCAAAGACACGAGATATGACTTCGCTTAATTCCCAATTCTTCAAACAGAGATTCTAGCCAAATAATTTTAGCAGTGGCGTTAGCTAAGGATTTATACTCTGCTTCTATACTTGATCTTGATGATGTGGCATGTTTTCTAGCACTCCAAGAAATAAGGTTAGTGCCAAAAAATATTGCAAAACCTCATGTGGACTTTCTGTCATCACTGCAACCTGCCCAATTAGCATCAGAGAAGGCACTCACAAGTGTGGAATTCGAACATCTGATTTCAAGTCCCAAATTCACTGTATGTTTCATATAACGTACAATTCTTTTGATAGTTGTCCATTGTGTAGTGGTAGGTGCATGCAGATATTGACAAACCTTATTAACAGCAAATGATATGTCAGGACGTGTGAGAGTCAAGTATTGTAAGGCTCCAACGACACTTCTATAGTTTGTACTTTCTTCTTCCTTAAGTAGTTCTCCTTCATATGTTGAAAGTTTTTCTGAAGAAGATAAGAGGTGTGGGTGAATACTTACAATCCTTCATCCCCATGCGAGCTAGAAGTTCAGTAGCATATTTCTCTTGTTTTAGTACTATGCCATCTTGAATGTTTTCAACCTCAATACCTAGGAAGAAGTGCAAATCTCCAAGATCCTTCAAGGCAAATTCAGAACTCAAATCTTTCAGAAGAGCATCAGTAGCACTTTGTGAAGAGCTTGCAACTATGATGCCATCAACATATATAAGCACAAAGATAACAATGTTTGCTTTGTTATAAATGAACAATGAAGTGTCAGCTTTGGATGCAACAAAACCAAGATATTTTAACTGGGAGCTCAACCTAGAGTACCATGCTCTAGGTGCTTGTTTCAGACCATAAAGAGCTTTATCAAGCTTGCATATGTAATGGGGTGTTTTCTTGTCCTCATATCCTGGTGGCTGCCTCATGCAAACCTCCTCTTCCAGAACACCATGCAAAAACGCATTCTGCACATCTAGCTGTCTCATACTCCATCCTCTGGATACAACAACAGCTAGCACAAGTCTTATAGTTGCGGCTTTTATAACAGGACTAAAAGTATCTTCATAGTCTATACCATATCGTTGCTTAAAACCTTTTGCAACTAGACGAGCTTTATACCTGTCAATAGAACCACCTGCTTTCTTCTTGATTCTATATACCCACTTGCAGTCAATGATATTTTTACCTCTTTGATCAGGCACAAGATGCCAAGTTTTGTTTCTCATAAGTGCAAAATATTCTTCATCCATTGCTTTCTTCCATCTCGGATCTCCAAGTGCATCATCCAGTTTTGTTGGCTCTCCTACAATACACAACATACCCCAGGGTATAGTACCATCTTTTCTTAACTTCGGGATTCTTATACCTTTCTGCAGCCGAGACATGAAACGAGAAATAGCCGCCGGTTGTGTTTGCATTGGAGATGGTACAGTAGGGCTTGCAACAGAAGATCCTGTAGAGGAATTTGCATGTGTAGACGCTTTAGATCCAGAACTGGCGCCCGATGTCTCAGGGAACGGGGATCCATGTGATGGCGCAGACGTACATGGGCTAGACAGCTGATGCTGCCCAACAGGTGTAGGCACGTGATCCAGGACAGATCCCCCTGCATGACCCGAGGCAAATGGCATGGTAGGCACCGCCGGATCTTCCTCGTGTTCTGCGCCTACTTCGTTTTCTTCTGCCACATGAAATATTTCTCCAATCTCATCCGGATTTTGATCATTGTGATTTTTTTCTTTAGGGATCTGCACAGGCACAATAACAGGTCTAGAAATAGCAGAGTTATCACATTGGTTAGTACAATTGTCACCCCCGTGATCACAACTACGGAGATTAGGTGGAAGGAGTAGAATTTCTTTGTGAAGAAGTGGCCCGGCATTTGGATGAAGGGATTTGAAAGGAAAAACAGACTCATCAAACACAACATCTCGGGAGATATAAACTCTACCCGTAGATACATCTAGGCATTTGACACCCTTATGAATAGGACTATATCCAAGAAACACACATCGTTTGGAACGAAACGCGAGTTTGCGTGTATTATAGGGTCTAATATTTGGCTAGCATATGCAACCAAAGACACGAAGGGAATTATAATCTGGTGTGATGCCCAAAAGAAGTGTGATTGGAGTCTCAAACTTGAATACTTTGCTAGGTAGCAAATTAATGAGGTATGTGGCAGTCAAAAAAGCTTCATCCCAAAATTTGAGTGGCATAGATGTGATACGTCTCCAACGTATCTATAATTTTTGATTGTTCCATGCTATTATAGTATCAATCTTGGATGTTTTATATGCAATTATATATCATTTTTTGGGACTAACCTATTAACCCAGTGCCCAGTGCCAGTTGCTGTTTTTTGCTTGTTTTTGTCTTTTCAGAAAATCATTATCAAAAAGAGTCCAAACAAGAAAAAAACTTTGGCTTAATTTTTTCTGGACCAGAAGTGACCCACGAAGCTTCGGGAGAAGACCATAGGAGCCACGAGGAGGCGGCAAGCCTGGAGGGCGCGCCCAGGGGGGTAGGCGCGCCCCCAGGCTTGTGGGCCCCTCGTAGCCCGTCCTGACCTAATTCCACCGCTATAAATTCATAAAATATTCCCAATATAGCAAAAGGACAGAAGAGAAAACCTTTCCGCCGCCGCAAGCCTCTGTTCTTCTGCGATCCCATCTGGAGGCCTTTTCCGGTACTCTGCCGGAGGGGGAATCGATCACGGAGGGCTTCTTCATCAACCTTGCTGCCCTCCGATGATGTGTGAGTAGTTTACCATAGACCTACGGGTCCATTGCTAGTAGCTAGATGGCTTCTTCTCTCTCTTTGATCTTCAATACCATGTTCTCCTCGATGTTCTTGGAGTTCTATCCGATGTAATCTTCTTTTGCGGTGTGTTTGTTGGGATCCGATGAATTGTGAGTTTATGATAAGATTATTCATGAGAAATATTTGAGTCTTCTCTGAACTCTTTTATGCATGATTATTATAGCTTTGTATTTCTCTCCGATCTATCGATTTGGTTTGGCCAACTAGATTGGTTTATCTTGCAATGGGAGAGGTGCTTTGTGATGGGTTCAATCTTGCGTTGCTTAATCCCAGTGACAGAAAGGGGCATGACACGTATTTGCATTGTTGTCATTAAGGATAAAAATATGGGGTTTAATCATATTGCTTGAGTTTACTTTGTCTACATCATGTCATCTTGCTTAAGGCGTTACTCTGTTTCATACTTAATACCCTAGATGCATGCTGGATAGCGGTCGATGGTTGGAGTAATAGTAGTAGATGCAGGCAGGAGTTGGTCTACTTGTCTTGGACATGATGCCTATATACATTATCATTGCCATGAATCCGTCATAATTATTTGCTTTTCTATCAATTGCCCAACAGTAATTTGTTTACCCACCGTATGCTATGTGTTCGAGAGAGAAGCATCTAGTGAAAACTATGGCCCCCGGGACTACTTTTATCATATATTAAAACCAAAAATATCTTGCTGCAATTTATTTACTTTTATTTTATTTATTATTTAGTTTATCTATCTATCACTATTAGAATTAATCATTGCAAATAACCGCTAAGAGGATTGACAACCCTCTTATTTGCGTTGGGTGCAAGTGTTTGCTTTTGTGTGTGCAGGTGCGTCTAACGGGATTTTTCTTGGTTCTCCTACTGTATTGATAACCTTGGTTCTTAACTGAGGGAAATACTTATCTCTACTATACTGCATCATCCTCTCCTCTTCGGGGAAATACCAACGCAGTCTACAAGAAGCAGGAAGAATTTCTAGCGCCGTTTCCGGGGAGACGTCATCAAAATTACCAAGTACCTTCGCACAAGCTATCATCCACTAGCATTTATTTTATTTGCATTTTTATTTGCATTTTCCTCTCGTTTTCATCTCCCCCACTTCTAATTATTTTTAAAAAAAACACAAAAATATTTTTATTTGCTTGTTTGCTAGTTTGCTTGCTTCGTCGCGATGTCTCAAGAAAACACAAAATTGTGTGACTTTTCCAATACTAATAATAATGATTTTATTAGTACTCCTATTGCTGCTCCTGCCACTAGTGCGGAGTCGTGTGACATTAATGCTGATTTGCTTAATCTTGTTATGAAAGAACAATTTTCTGGTAGTCCTAATGAAGATGCCACATCCCATCTAAATACTTTCGTTGAACTTTGTGATATGCAAAAGGAAAAATATGTGGATAATGATATTGTCAAATTATAATTATTTCCGTTCTCACTACGAGATCACGCTAAAACTTGGTTTTCATCCTTGCCTAGAAATAGTATTGATTCTTGGGATAAGTGTAAGGATGCTTTTATTGCCAAGTATTTTCCTCCCGCTAATATTATTTCTTTAAGAAATCAAATTATGAATTTTAAGCAACTTGAACATGAGCATGTTGCACAATCTTGGGAGAGAATGAAATTAATGATAAGAAATTGCCCAACACATGGTTTAAGTTTATGGATGATCATACAAAAAATTTATGCGGGACTAAACTTTGTTTCTAGAAATTTGCTAGACTCTGCCGCAGGTGGTACTTTTATGGAAATTACATTGGGAGAAGCTACAAAACTTCTTGACAATATTATGACAAATTATTCTCAATGGCACATTGAACGAACTCCAACTGGTAAGAAGGTAAATTTTGTTGAAGAAATTAATACTTTGAGTGATAAGATGGATGCTCTTATGAAATTGGTTGCTAGTAAAAGTGCTCATGTTTATCCTAATTATGTGCCATTGTCTACCTTGATTGACCAAAAATAATGATGCTATTGATGTGAATTTTGTCTCTAGAAATAATTTCAACAACACTGCTTATAGGGGTAATTTCAATCCTAGACCGTTTCCTGGAAATTCCTCTAATAATTATGGTAATTCCTATGGCAATCCATATAATAATAATAATAGGATACCCTCTGATCTTGAAAGCAATATTAAAGAATTTATTAATTCGCAAAAGAATTTCAATGTTATGATAGAAGAAAAATTGAATAGAGTTTATGAATTGGCTAGGAACATGGATAGAATTGCTCATGATGTGGAAAATCTTAAAAATAAAATTTTGCCACCCAAGCATGATATAAATGAGTCTATTAAAGCTATCTATGTCTCCATTAATGAAAGTAAAGAAAGGACCGCTAGGTTGAGAGCTAAGCGAGAATTTCTAGAAAAAGCTATTCCACCCGGTTTCTATCGTAGTAATGATGAAGATATTAAAATGATTGGTGTCACTCCTATTGAATCATTATTTAGTAATATAAAACTTGATGAAAAAGGGACTGAAGAAGAGTCAACTTTAGATAGAAGGAGTCCCAATTGCTTGGAGGGTGATAACCTTAATGATAAAAATGAAAAAAGTGGGTTTGGAGAGGTCAAAACTTTAAATAGTAATGCACCCACTACTTTGGATTACAAGGAATTTAATTATAATAGTTGTTATTTAATTGAGTGTATTTCCTTGTTATAATCCATGATTAATTCACCAAATGCATATGAACAAAATAAAGCTTTTACTAAACATATTGTAGAAGCTATGATGAAAGCTCATGAAGAAAAATTTGAGTTGGAAGTTTCAATTCCTAGAAAATTACAAGATGAATGGGAACCTACTATTAAAGTCAAAATTAAAGATTATGAATGTAATGCTCTTTGTGATCTTGGTGCTAGCGTTTCCACTATACCAAAGTCTTTGTGTGACGTGCTAGGTCTCACCGATATGGATCCTTGTTCCCTTAATTTGCATCTTGCGGATTCCACTATTAAAAAAACCATTGGGTAGAATAAATGATGTGCTTATTCTTGCAAATATAAATTATGTGCCCGTGTATTTTATTGTTCTTGATATTGAATACAATCCTTCTTGTCTTATAATACTTGGTAGGCCTTTCCTACGAACCATAGGTGCTATTATTGATATGAAAGAAGGTAATATAAGATTTCAATTTCCATTAAAGAAAGGGATGGAACACTTCCCTAGAAAGAGAATTAAGGCACCTTATTAATCTATTATGTGTGCCACCTATGGAATTAACTTTAAGGATGACAACACTTGAAACTATGAATTATGCCTAGCTAGGGGCATAAAACAATAGCGCTTGTTGGGAGGCAACCCAATGAATAAAATATTTTTTTGTTTTACCTTCTGTTTTTGTGTGTTTATACAATTATAGCCTCTGTTATGATTGTGTTTTTATCTTTTAATTAGTGTTTGTGCCAAGAAATGCCTTTGGGATGATTTGGAAGATAGTATAATTGATGCTGTTTGGAAAACAGAATTTTTTGCGTCCAGTACTGGAATTTTTGATTTTTTGCTTGAGCATCAGAAAAATCTGAAATTTTTACACAGTATTTATATATGAATTGCGCACGCTTTCCTAGTTTTTCAGAATTTTTGGAGTTACACAATTATGGATTTTAAATAGATATTGAAGACTGTTCTGTTTTAGACAGATTCTGTTTTTGTTGCATAGTTTGCTTATTTTGATGAATCTATGGATCGTATTGGGGGGTATGAGTCATGGAGAAGTTGGAGTACAGTAGCATTATGCCAATATTAAATTTGAATCAATTTACAACAGTACCTAAAGTTTAAGATTTGTTTGCTATACTAACGGATCTCATGAGGTTTCTGTTGAGTTTTGTGTGCTGAAGTTTTCAAGTTTTGGGTGAGACTACGATGGATAAAGGAATAAGGAGCAGCAAGAGCCTATGCTTGGGGATGCCCAAGGCACCCCAAGGTAATATTCAAGGAAGACTCAAGCGTCTAAGCTTGGGGATGCCCCAGAAGGCATCCCCTCTTTCGTCTACAATCTATCGGTAACTCACTTGGAGCTATATTTTTATTCATCACATGATATGTGTTTTACTTGGAGCGTCTTGTGATATAGTTTTTTTGCTTTTGTTTGCTTTTTAGTTTATCACAATCATATTTGCCGAACACACCTTTTTGAGAGGGACACACATTATTCGTGATTTGTTAGAATACTCTATGTGCTTCACTTATATCTTTTGAGCTAGGCAGTTGCTCTAGTGCTTCACTTATATCTTTTAGAGCACGGCGGTGGTTATATTTTAAAGAAATTGTTGCACTCTCATGCTTCACTTATATCTTTTTGAGAGTCTAATGAATAGCAATGGTAATATGCACGGGTTATGAATTTGGTCCTAATATGATAGGTATTCAAGTGGGATATAATAAAAACTTTCATGTAGATCACTGAATATGATAAGTTTGATTCGTTGCAATAGTTTTGCGATATTAAGATGGTAATATGTGGGAGGCGCTAGTAGATAATTGTGGTTTAGTAAGAATATTGGTGTTAAGGTTTGTGATTCTCGAAGCATGCACATATGATCTGTCGTTATGCTAAGAAGTTGGAGCATGATTTATTCTTGATTGTCTACCTTATGAGTGGCGGTCGGGGACGAGCGATGGTCTTTTCCTACCAATCTATCCCCCTAGGGGCATGCGTAGTAGTACTTTTCTTCGAGGGCTAATAAACTTTCACAATAAGTATGTGAGTTCTTTATGACTAATGTGAGTCCATGGATTATACGCACTCTCACCTTTCCGCAATTTGCTAGCCTCTTCGGTACCGTGCATTGCCCTTTCTCACATCGAGAGTTGGCGCAAACTTCGCCGGTGCATCCAAACCCCGTGATATGATACGCTCTATCACACATAAGCTTCTTTATATCTTCCTCAAAACAGCCACCATACCTACCTATCATGGCATTTCCATAGCCATTCCGAGATATATTGCCATGCAACTTCCACCGTTCTGTTTTTATGACACACATCATCATTGTCATATTGCTTTGCATGATCATATAGCTGACATAGTATTTGTGGCTCAGCCACCGTTCATCATTTTTTATACATGTTACGCTAGTATCATTGCACATCCTGGTACACCGCCAGAGGCATTCATATAGAGTCATATTTTTGTTCTAGTTTTGAGTTGTAATTTTTTGAGTTGTAAGTAAATAGAAGTATGATGATCATCATTATTAGAGCATTGTCCCAGTGAGGAAATAAAAAAAAGAGGCAAAAAAGGGCACACGAAAAAAATGAGAGAAAAAGAGAGAAGGGGCAGTGTTACTATCCTTTTCCATACTTGTGCTTCAAAGTAGCACCATGTTTTTCATATAGAGAGTCTTCTATTTTGTCACCTTCATATACTAGTGGGGATTTTTCATTATAGAACTTGGCTTGTATATTCCGATGATGGGCTTCCTCAAATGGCCGAGGTCTTCACAAGCAAGCAAATTGGATGCACACCCACTTAGTTTTCATGTTGAGCTTTCATACACTTATAGCTCTTAGTGCATCCGTTGCTTGGCAATCCCTAATCCTCGCATTGACATCAATTGATGGGCATCTCCATAGCCCGTTGATTAGCCTCGTCGATGTGAGACTATCTTCTTATTTTTGACTTCCCCTTATTAATCTCTACCACCAAACTCTATTCCACCCATAGTGCTATATCCATGGCTTGCGCTCATGTATTGCGTGGGGGTTGAAAAAGTTGAAGCGCGTTAAAAAGTATGAACCAATTGCTCGGCTTGTCATCGGCGTAGTGCATGATAAATATTTTGTGTTAAGAAGATGGAGCATGACAGGATTATATGATTTTGTAGGGATAACTTTCTTTAGCAATTTTATTTTGAAAGACATGATTGTTTGTCAGTATGCCTGAGTATTGATGTCTTTATATCAAACTATAGACTATTGCTTTGAATCATTCGGATCTTATTATTCATACCGTAAGAGAGATTACATGATGAAACATGATAGGTAGCGTTCCACATCAAAAATTCTGTTTTTATCATTTACCTACTCGAGGACGAGCAAGAATTAAGCTTGGGGATGCTTGATACGTCTCCAACGTATCTATAATTTCTGATTGTTCCATGCTATTATAGTATCAATCTTGGATGTTTTATATGCAATTATATGCCATTATATATCATTTTTTGGGACTAACCTATTAACCCAGTGCCTAGTGCCAGTTGCTGTTTTTTGCTTGTTTTTGTCTTTTCAGAAAATTGTTATCAAAAGGAGTCCAAACGAGAAAAAAACTTTGGATTAATTTTTTCTGGACTAGAAGAGACCCACGAAGCTTCGGGAGAAGACCTGAGGAGTCACGAGGAGGCGGCAAGCCTGGAGGGCGCGCCTAGGGGTAGGCACGCCCCCCAGGCTTGTGGGCCCCTCGTAGCCCCTCCTGACCTAAATCCAGCGCTATAAATTCCCAAATATTCCCAATATACTAGAAGGACAGAAGAGAAAACCTTTCCGCCGCCGCAAGCCTATGTTCTTCCGCGATCCCATCTGGAGGCCTTTTCCGGTACTCTGCCGGAGGGGGAATCGATCATGAAGGGCTTCTTCACCAACCTTGCTGCCCCTCCGATGATGTGTGAGTAGTTTACCACAGACCTACGGGTCCATAGCTAGTAGCTAGATGGCTTCTTCTCTCTCTTTGATCTTCAATACCATGTTCTCCTCAATGTTCTTGGAGTTCTATCCGATGTAATCTTCTTTTGCCGTGTGTTTGTTGGGATCTGATGAATTGTGAGTTTATGATTAGATTATTCATGAGAAATATTTGAGTCTTCTCTGAACTCTTTTATACATGATTATTATAGCTTTGTATTTCTCTTCGATCTATCGATTTGGTTTGGCCAACTAGATTGATTTATCTTGCAATGGGAGAGGTGCCTTGTGATGGGTTCAATCTTGCGGTGCTCAATCCCAGTGACAGAAATGGACATGACACATATTTGTATTGTTGCCATTAAGGATAAAAAGATGGGGTTTAATCATATTGCTTGAGTTTACTTTGTCTACATTATGTCATCTTGCTTAAGGCGTTACTCTGTTTCATACTTAATACCCTAGATGCATGCTGGATAGCGGTCAATGGGTGGAGTAATAGTAGTAGATGCAGGCAGGAGTCAGTCTACTTGTCTCGGACGTGATGCCTATATACATGATCATTGCCATGAATCCGTCATAATTATTTGCTTTTCTATCAATTGCCCAACAGTAATTTGTTTACCCACCGTATGCTATGTGTTCGAGAGAGAAGCCTCTAGTGAAATCTATGGCCCCCGGGTCTACTTTTATCATATATTAAAACCAAAAATACCTTGCTGCAATTTATTTACTTTTATTTTATTTAGTATTTAGTTTATCTATCTATCACTATCAGAATTAATCCTTGCAAATAACCGCTAAGAGGATTGACATCCCGCTTATTTGTGTTGGGTGCAAGTGTTTGCTTTTGTGTGTGCAGGTGCGTCTAACGGGATTTTGCTTGGTTCTCCTACTAGATTGATAACCTTGGTTCTTAACTGAAGGAAATACTTATCTCTAATATACTGCATCATCCTCTCCTCTTCGGGGAAATACCAACGCAGTCTACAAGTAGCAAGATGCATTGGCTAGCAAGGCTAGACCTACTTCAACAATGTGGCTATGTTTTCTTTTAGTGGATTCATTCTGTTGGTGTCCATGTGGGCAAGATACATGGTGAGAGATGCCAATTTTCTGAAAGAAGGAATTGAGCTTCTCATACGCACCTCCCCAATCAGTTTGCATAGCAATGATTTTATAGTCTACTTTCCGTTCGACAAGATATTGGAAATTAGCGAAAACTTGGAACACATCAGATCATTTGTTCAGAAGATAAATCCAAGTAAATTTGATATAGTCATCAATAAAGCTTACATAATATGAGTGTCTACCAACTGAGGTAGGGGCTAGCCCCCAAACATCTGAAAATACAAGTTGTAAGGGGGCAGTGAAAAGACTGGTAGAAACAGGGTATGGTATGTAGCTGATGACTTTTGGCTTGTTGGCAAGGATCACAAACTGACTCAACACGGGACTCATGAGAATGAGGAAGTTTATTTTGGCTAAGAACATGCTTAACAATAACTGAGGATGGATGACCCAAACGACTATGCCACTTTGCCGAGGATGGCTTGGTGACAACAAAGACTTGCTTATTTGACCATGATGACGATGAGATGAGTGGATAGAGGCCTCCCACGCACTTTCCTCTAAGAATTATTTTTCTTGTCTCCAGATCCTTAATCAAAAAGAAATAAGGGTGAAATTCTATAAGAACATGATTATCAAGGGTAAAAACGATGAACGGACACAAGATTCTTTGAGGCTTGAGGAACATGTAAAATATTATTGAGTTGTAAATTCTTCACGAGAGTTTTAACAATTGAATGACCAATGTGAGTAATTGCCATACCAGAACCATTGGCAGTGTGCACTTGATCTTTCCATTGTACTTGTCCCGCGTTGTTAGCTTGTCGAGTTCTCCTGTGATGTGGTCGGTGGCACCGGTATCTGGATACCAGTTTGTATCAACCCCATAGGAGTTAGTGGCCACATTGGCCCCCTTCTCCTCATGATAGTTGTCTTCTTCGTAGCGCCACCAGCATTCTCGTGTGCTACCTAGATAGTTCTTACAAATCTGACATTGGTCATGAGATTGTGGTTGTTGTTATTGTGGTCCATGTGAGCGACTTCGGTAGCCAACGCCACCACCGCCGCTTCTACCAGAAGGGGAGGGGCGACCGCCCCTGCCTCGCCCTCTAAATCCACACCCACGACTACTTCTGTCGCGGCTTTGTTCGTGCCTTCTGTAGGCAGCGTTCATGGAGGTGTTGAAGCCTCCACTTGTGCCGTCACCTAGCATCTCAATTCTTTGGTCAAACGCAAAGATTTGTGAGAAGAGGTCATCAACAGATATAGAAGACTTGACGGCGCCAATTGCCGCAACGATTGGATCATAGTCACGATCGAGATCGGCGACGATATAGTCAACCATCTCTGGATGAGAGACCGGACGACCAACAGCAGAAAGTTCATCACGTTGGCTCTTCATCTTGGCGATGTAGGTGGGGCTTGACATGACACCCTTCTTGGTGTTGGCGATGGCGATCCGCGGGTTTGTAACCCGAGAAAGAGACTGTGAGGCGAACAACGTCATGATCGCAACCCACAGATCAAGCATGGTTTCCTTCCCCACAACTTGTGTGAGAATTTCTCTGCAGAGAGATAATTCAACAGGTAGCTCAGAACCTTCTGATCCTCCGATATCCATGTAGCATACATGGGATTTGGTGCCATGGCCATGGTTTTGTCCGCCTCTTGTGTTTCCACCGTCTTTGGTGGCACGACGTCTATGCCATCAAGGAGACCCATGACCTACGAACCACGCAGACCCAACATCACTTGAGCCTTCCAAAGGAGGTAATTCTCCCTTGTCAATTTCTCGGATGGAGGTGAGCCGAGGTTGAGGACGACGGCAGCCGAGTTGGAGGCCATGGCATGAGGTTTCTGTATGTTATTTCCGTAGCTAGATGATAGGGAAGAAGTTGGCTCTGATACCATGTAAAAATGGTTAAAGCGTTCATACTCTCCAACAGGGGGAGCCGCGTGGTATTTATTGAAAGTGGTGGTGGCTGATTGTTTACAGGATGCGTACGTTCATACGAAACATACGACTTAACTAAGACCATTAATTCTTATCTTAACATCACATGTGTTAAGAGAGAGAGAGAGAGAGAGAGGTTGAGGTTACACTTAGGTTGAAACACCCATATCTATTAACACCACCACCTTACAAGAGGGCTCAAATTGTACTTCATGGTAGGATTTGCTGTATGAACATTAGGAGAAGGCATGATGTCTACTACAGCGATATTGTAGTGTAAACTACAATGCTGCAGATTTCCTACGACACATTGTTTGTTGGGAAGGCGCACTTCAATCTGAAACAGTAAAGTTATCCCTAAGTAACATGTTAACGAATAAACACGCGAATAAGGAAAATTAGCAATACTAACCCTCAAGTTATCCTCGATGTTATTTTAGTCATCAGAAGATCTGACTAAGCTTACTGATATCAGAACTCTCGTGTGTTCTACAAGTATGCCTGTGCATGCAAATAACCTTGTATTCCCTGCACATGACATATTTCAGATCATCAACTGCCGATGATCAAATGCAAATGAGGAAAATCATGTATTATTAAAGTATTTTCACCATTGAACGAAGAAAGTGAGACAACACTGCAAGACAAATTTAAAGCAACTACTTCACTGAGCTCCTTAAGGACATTTCGACAGGTACCATTCATGTAAGAAAATTTCTCATCGCAATGATTAATCAAACGCATGCCTCCTGGTTAAAGAAATGTTACACGACACAATAGTAAGAACTAGAGCAAAGATGTCACAAATAGTGCAAACAAGAGGGTGAGACTCGGCAAAACAGGAAGCAGCAACTCACCACAAAATTTTGTTGGCAAGGGATGACCAAGTGAGCGCAAATTTTCATATATCCTATCAACAGATACTAGGCAACAAAGGTTCAACCAATTAGCACTGTTGACATATTAAAACTAGGATCCCAAGCACCAATATAAAACCAACGGTCTAGCTTACTAGTAAAAATTCTGAAGAACAATAAGTAACAGTTGGATACAGCAGCAACTTGCATATTAATTTACATTTTAGCAGTCATTAAAGATTCACCTTATGGGTTAAAGCAAGAATCTTCAAGGAGATTCACACCATTGTTTGTGTTTCTCACCAATATCCCACCTACGATGGAAAAGTTGGGTGAAGAACTGGCCAAACTAACAAAATGATACACCAGCCCATGCAATAGTATATTCTTATGCAGCATACAAACGAACTAAGTGAATAGGGTGAAAGTGATCTTTTCAAGGAACAAGGTGAGGTGCTTTATTTTAAGAAACAACATAAAGTGGCTTATTTCATCAAGGAACCAGGTGAACTGATTAGCACAGAAACCAGATGCAACTTAGAATGTCAGTGGCAGGTAAATTGTAAAACCATCCTTGCACTACAGTTAGGATTACATAACAAATAACTGGGGAAAAAAATACAATACATGAAAAGGAAGAAGAGCGACAAAGTTGAAAGCAAATGACCACCTACGCTTCCTGTTGTGCAATCTTTTAGTCTGTTACTTTCATTACTTACTATTGTGCAATCATGTTCTCGTTTTGTCTTCAGTATTTTTCCAAACTACAGCATTACAAACAATATGCAATTTTCCTGTCATAACCAGTAAGCCAAAGATTTGATAGAACGTCATGCGCGGAATTGGCAGAGTACAAGGATACGAGTTTCATGGCAAACTGAAGTGTTCTATCACCGCGTAATAGGGACCTTAAGCGGTATGCATGCTCATGAAAGAAAATAAAAAAGTTATGGACAATGTAGTTGCAAAATAGACTAAAACTCAGCATGGACAATTGTAAAAAGACGGAGTGCTCCAATCTAGGAAAATCCTAGCTTTGCAAGGAGCATCAGGGAATTCATGTTACGAACTGGTTCCTTCATTAGAATGAGAACAGAGAGCCAGCTGAAGACACAGAGGCTAGTACAGTGAATTCCAAGATTGGCCAGTATGTGTCAAAAGCAGGATTGAGCAAGCAAGCCTGCTCAAAATTACCAAATGGAATCTTGTGACAGTGAGTCAGAACATAAAAAAGTTCAAATCAGACAAGATTGGCTCAAATGCATCAGTCTTCACTTATAAAATGTTTAGTAATTTAAAGAGTATTTATATTGATGAATCAACTTCGTGAGTCCTAGTTAAGTATAAGCAGTATCTGTTCCACCAAAAACCATGTTTCCCAAATGCCCTAACTAAATTGGCAAAAAAAGACCAACGAAAGGCCGTTAAGGAGAACAATTGTATGTACACGATTGAAGTGAAAAGGGCCATTCAACACATCCAAAAACATACTCCCTCCATTTTTAATTATAAGATGTTTTAGATATTGCAATATGAACTACATATGGAGTAAAATGAGTGAATATACACACTAAAACACGTCTAGATGCATACGAATCTGAGAAAAATAGAGAAAAGCTAAAACATCTTATATTTAGGAACGGAGGGAGTATAACATCAATATAGTTCATCATTTTCAATTAGAAGCCACTGTGCTACGATAATGTTGAGCACCAGATCTTAGCACTATTCGGGATAATCACGAAACACGACGTGTAGTTTTCTCTGTTATTCTATTATTAACCCCAGGTCCCAACTCCCAATTAGATTACAGTGTAGAACAGTCGTTAGCCTAGATCCGAGTGTTAACGATGGTCTATCAAAACCACGAACATGAACATACTAAGGTAATTATTCACATTACGCCGCCCCACTCACCGCGTCCCAGCCATGCATTCCCTACCATGTTCCCCATGTCCCGCCCGCCAACCCTCAATGAGGAGAGAACGGAGGGAGGAGAAGCACTCGTTACCTGTGGGTGAGGGGCAGCGAGAAGGGAGAGAGAGGTGCTGGCGTGTTGCTGGAGAGTGGAGATGGCACCGGTGGTAGGGGCAGAAGTGGAGATGGCGCCTGGAGCAGGAGGGACGCGGCGCGGCAAGTAGAAAGAACAGTTTCGGCAGAGCCAGCCAACAATCAGGGATGTGTTTGGTTACCTGCATCGTTTTTTTGTCCCTTTGCATACTTGTCTCAGTTGGGCCTGATTGTGCAAATGCAGACCAAAACCCAACATCTGCATGTTGATTGGTTGCCTGCATCCCCTCTGGCCTGCATGGGCCGAAACGGAAGGCAGACTATTTGGTTGCCGACTTGTTTCAGGGGAAACACAAGTCTGGTTGCTTGGTTACATCGAGGACAAGTGTGTGCCAACCTCCTCCTCCATGTGGTGAGGTTACCAGAGGCACACATTGATAGCTAAAAACAAACTTAGGCACACATCAAAGTATTAACCACGCCTAGAAGTTTAACATACACTACTGTAGGCGACCGCTAATGCAACACATGAATCAGAGACCCCTCGACCAAACTGTGTGCGATGCATGAATCGCAAACGGTGTCGTAAAAAAACCATCGCCAATAAGACGAACTGTTTGCGATGCCGAAGACATCAAAAACGATTCAGATTAGAGACGCGTGTGCGATACGTGGCATACAGTTGATCCATACGAACTGTTTTTGATAAGCCAGAACAACAAACACGGCCAGCCAGTTCATGGTGTGTGCGATACACGGCATACAGTTCACTCGGATGAACTGTTTGTCATTACCCAACACAGCATACACTACTGGAATCAGGGACTTTGCCATCTGCCAGCTCTTTGTTGTCTGCTGGCAGACGGCAAAGAGGTTGTTTGCCGTCTGCTTTGGGAAAGCAGACGGCAAAGATCTGGCTGATGGCAAAGACACTGTTTGCCATCAGCCAGCTCTTTGCCGTCTGCTAGCGGACGGCAAAGTTTCTTTGCCGTCCGCTAGCAGACGGCAAAGAGGTGGGGTGGGGCCCAGTGGAGGCCAGTTAACTGCAACGGCCCACCCCACCTCTTTGCCGTCTGCTAGCGGATGGCAAAGAATCTTTGCCGTCTGCTAGCAGACGGCAAAGAAAATACCTACTAACGGCCCTAACGGCCCACCCCCCCCCCCTCCACTCTCTCCACTCTCTCTACCTCTCCCCTCCCGACCCCGACCCCACGCCGCCACCGCACCCGCCGCCGCCCCCGACCCCCCCCCCGGCCCGCCGCTCGCCGCCGCCGCACCCGCGACCACCGACGCCGCCCACTGCCCCGCCCCACTGCCCCGCCCCGTGCCCGCGCGGCCGCGCCCAGGCCTGCCCCTCGCCGTCCCGTCGCGGCCCGGACGCCGGCCAGCCCCGTCGCCGCCCCCTCACCGGCCAACCCCTCTGCCCCCCTCTGGTGAGCTCCCCCTCCTGCCCCTTTTTTCTGTTTTTTTATTATTTTTTCTGTTTAGGTTTTAGATATTTAGACATTTAGGAGTTTAGATACTTAGATGTTTAGGTTTTTAGATATTTAGACATTTAGGTAGAAAGAAACCTAGAAGAAAGAAAAAGAAGAAAAGAAAAAGGAAAAAAAGGAAAAAGAAAAAGGAAAAGAAGAAAAAAGTAGAAGAAGAAGAAGAAGAAGAAGAAGAAGAAGAAGAAGAAGAAGAAGAAAAAGAAGAAGAGGAGGAGGAGAAGAAAAAATAAGAAGAAGAAGAAGAGAAGAAGAAGAAGAAGAGGAGAGGAGGAGAAGAAGAAGAGGAAAAAGGAAAGGAAGAAGAAAAGAAGAGGAGGAGGAGAAGAAAAAAGAAGAAGAAGAAGAAGAAGAAGAAGAAGAAGAAGAAGAAGAAGAAGAAGAAGAAGAAGAAGAAAGAGGAGAGGAGGAGAAGAAGAAGAGGAAAAAGGAAAAAGGAAGAAGAAGAAGAAGAAGAAGAAGAAGAAGAAGAAGAAGAAGAAGAAGAAGAAGGAAAAAAGGAAGAAAAGGAAGAAGAGGAAGAAGAAGAAAAGGAAAAAGAGGAAAAAAAGACCCCGACACCCGGACCCCGACCCCGACACGACACCCCGACCCCGACACGACACCCCGACACCCCGACCCTGACATGACACCCCGACCCCGACATGACACCCCGACACCCCGACACGACACCCCGACACCCCGACACCACGACACCCCGACACCCCAACCCGACACCCCGACACCCCGACACCACGACAGCCCGACACCACGACACCCCCGACGCCGACACCTCTTCGGCCTCCTGTTGACCGAAAAGGTGCTCTTTGGCCTTCCAGAGGCCGACGGGGTCATATATTTCCCTATTTTGTTATGAAAAACATCATATATATTTGTGTTGATCGGGTGGATTTAAATGTGCAGTTCTTTCGTTGCTGCGAGGGTCTGGTGTTCGACGACCTCCCCGTGCGTACGACGAGCTCCGCCCCTGCGTTCGTGGGTGAGCACAAATGACATCTCCTCCTCCCCCTTCATTTGCTCTGTTCCGGTCTTCATGCCGATGAAACTTGCTAGCTATAGGTGTCAATCATCAGTATGCGTGACCACTATGCGTCTCCCGTTCGAAAGGGTTACATCTATAAATATGCATGCATTTGCATATTTATAACCGTGATTCTTTCGAATTGTCCAACGTTATCCATGGACAGCCCGAGTATGTGTAGATTGGGTTCATTTTCCCATATGCTCTACTCCGGATCCGATGCAGAATTTTGTCAGTGCCTCCCTGTTGTTCTCCGGGTACACATCCTCTCTGCTTATTGCCGAGACGTGTATCAGGAGAACAGCGGGGAGGTGCTGCCGAAATTTTACCTACTAGCGTCTAGGTTGCATGGACGTAATAAAACTGACAAACTCTATTAACTGATGAATATGGTTTGCTGAATTATGTATATATTTCTTGTGTGTCCAGTAGCTAGGCAAGATGAGTGATCGTGCGTGGATGTACACCGGTCACACTAGTCAGAAAGACATGACCCATGAATGGATAAGAAAAACCAAGGGGTTTGTGAGAGCCGCATTTGCAAATGGCCAGGAAACAACCTGGTGCCCCTGTGTCGGGTGCGACAACTTTCATAAGAAGTCAGAGTTTGAAACGATCAAACACCTGCAGAAGTTGGGTTTTACGCCTAATTATACGGTCTGGACATTTCGTGGTGAGTCTGCCCAACGTGCCAGAGCTGAGGAGGGCCGTCGTCGCACCGACGAGCATGGTACCGGGATGGAAGACATGGTGGAAGACTTTGATGATGCTCGGGATTCGGACGATGAGATGGAGGAATGTGCAAAAGCCTTCAATGATATGTTGGAGTCTTCAAAACGTCCTCTCCACGAGCACACTGAGCTTTGTCAGCTGGATGCCATCGCACAAGTAATGGCTCTGAAGGCTCAATTCAACTTGGGCAGAGAATGCTACGACGCGATGATGACACTATTTGGACGTTTTCTACCCAAAGGCCATGTAATGCCTGCAAACCTGTACTAGTCGGACAAAATCCTCCGTGTACTTAAGATGCCCTATGAGAAGATAGATGCCTATGAGAAAGGATGTGCCTTATTTAGGCTTGAGTATGCGGACTTGAAGTATTGTCCCGTTTGCCAGTCTTCCAGGTATGTTGAGGTAGACAACGGTATGGGTGAGAAGAGTCAGACAAAAATCCCAGTTAATGTTCTTCAGTATATGCCAATCATACCAAGACTTCAACGTCTTTTCATGGTCGAAGAGACGGCCAGACAGATGACATGGCACAAATTGGGCAAAAGAACCGAACTAGATGCAGATGGGGAGCCGATGTTGGTACACACATCGGACGCTTTTGCGTGGAAGCGCTTCGATGCAATACATCATGCTAAAGCGGCATATCCAAGGCATCCTCGAATCGCCATAAGCACGGATGGGTTCAATGTGTTTGGTATGATGGCAGCCATAAGCACGGATGGGTTCAATTTGTTGGCCTGTATTTGTCATTCCACTCAATCTCCCCCCCGGACAGATTATGCAAAGAAAGAACATTTTCCTGGCGTTGATAATTCCGGGGCCTAACTATCCGGGGAAGAGTATGAATGTGTACATGCAGCCGCTTAAGGATGAACTGCAAGAAGCTTGGGATAATGGGATCAAGACATACGACGCCGCTACAAAAAAAAACTTCCTAATGCGTGTGTGGTACATGTACTCGATGCATGACTTGCCGGCGTATGCGCTATTCGTTGGCTGGTGTGTGCATGGAAGGTTCCCGTGCCCCACATGCAAGGCAGCTCTTGAGTTTCGTCGGCTGCAGGCGGGTGGCAAGTTTTCTTGCTTCGACATGCATAGACAGTTCCTGGATCCTCGCCATAAGTTCAGAAAAGACAAGAAGAACTTCATCAAAGGTAGAGTTGTCAAAAACTCTGCACCACCTGCGTTGACAGGCCAACAGACCCTAGATCAGTTAAACTCTCTCGAGCTGGATCCAGAGCGTCCAGGGTATTTCAAGGGGTATAATTCGGAACACGCCTGGACTCACAAGACATGCTTGTGGGATCTGCCTTACTTCAAAGACCTCCTTTGCCCACACAACATCGACGTGATGCACACTGAAAAGAATGTTGGCGAGGCCCTCTTTGGTACATTGTTCGGCATAGAGGGGAAAACAAAGGATAATCCTAAGTCTAGAGTCGATCAGCATGCTCTATGTGATAGACCACTACAAAACATGCGACAACCGAAAGGAAAGAAGAACTGGACGAAGCCAAAGGCATGGTTCAATCTTGGAAGGCCAGTTATGAGGGAAATACTCCTGTGGGTGAAAAATGAGTTGATGTTCCCCGATGGGTATGCAGCGAATCTAAAGAGGGGAGCGAGCCTTGAAAAATTGAAAATATTTGGTCTCAAGAGTCATGATTGGCACATATGGCTTGAGCGGGTAATGCCGGTGATGTTGCGTGGCGTTATCCCTGAGGATGAATGGCTAGTACTGGCAGAGCTGAGCTATTTCTTCCGTGTTCTTTGTGCGAAAGAACTATCGCCTGGCTTGCTAGAAGAACTGGAAGAGTTGGCGCCGGAGTTGATCTGCAAGTTAGAGAAGATCTTTCCAGCGGGCTTCTTTAATCCAATGCAGCATTTGATTTTGCATCTCCCGACCGAGGCACGATTGGGGGGGCCCAAGCAGAATCGTTAGTGCTACGCAACTGAGAGGATGCAGAAGACGCTTCGAGAAAAATGTAAAAATAAACGTCAAATTGAAGCATCGATGGCCGAGGCATTCATTACTGAGGAGGCGGCAAACTTCGTGACAGCACACTACGAAGCCAAAAATCGTCATTTGCATAATCCGAAGCCTCGGTACAATGCTGGCGACCCTAAAAAGGGTGGATCCAACCTCAGCCTATTCAAAGGGAAGCTCGCACCAGCCGGTGCTTATACTTCCTTACCGTTGGATGTCGACGAATGGCGGACCATTACGTTGTATATCTTGAACAACCTAACAGAAGTGCGGCCGTACATCGAGTAAGTTCTTGGTACATTGTTTCGCAACCTCTAATTCCTTTGAACTGCTCTTATTCCCGGATATTTGATACAGTCGATACGTCGCCGAATTCTCGTATGGAGCGGTGATCCAAAAGGATTTCGTCGAAGAGTATGAGCTTCTGGCAATGCATGGAGGCGGCTATCCCGGTTTCATCTCTTGGTTCAAACAAACGGTAATTTCCATTAGACCATTTCATTTCTTCGTCTAATTTCCGGCTAATGCAACAATCCTTTCGTATTAAACTTGTAGGCTAGTTCAGAGTCTATGGACGCCGAATTGAGACAATTCGCAAATGGTTTTGACTATAAGGTCCGTTCATTTGACAAATACGACATCAACGGGTATCGCTTTCGTACCTATGGCAAAGAGCTATCTATGGCCGACCGAAAGTCTACAAATTGTTGTGTCTCTGCTATCGGCGAAGGAGGTACCGAGTATTATGGAAGAGTTGAAGCAATTTATGAACTTCTATTCTATGGTGCAAACCCACCGAACGTCGTAGTCTTCAAATGTTATTGGTTCCATCCGAAGGAGACTAGAAGGACTCATGAACATCTAGGGCTAGTCGAAATCAAACAAAGCACCCATTTGGATGTTCCTGATGTATATATTACGGCTCAACAGGCGACCCAAGTTTTCTATCTACCGTGGGCCTGCCAAACTGATCCAAATCTGAATGGTTGGGATGTCGTTTATGAAGTGCCACCACGTGTTAGACCACCTCCCCCCAATGAAGAGGATTATGAACCTCACATTAACCCAGACACATATGAAGGAGAATTCTTCCAAGAAACACGTCTTTCCAAAAAATGTTTCAAGAACCGCTCTACTTCACACCAGAACATTGAAGTAGACAGCGGCAGTGAATCCGAGCCTGAGCCGGAACAAGAAGAGCCGGAACAAGAAGAGCCAGAACAAGAAGAGGTTACTGCTGCGGATGACCTGTCAATGCTTGACCGATTACGTACAGGAGGCCTTCCACATGTTGATGCTTTTATTGATGATGATGATGAGCACGTCATTACTGATAGTGATGATGATGATGATGCATTTATTGACCCCGAAGCATATATAGACGATGATGATGCATTTATTAATGATGACGATGAAGATTAACATTATAGTTCATGCCAGGTATTCAATTATTATTATGTAAATATATATTATTAATTAGTTCATGTTAGGTATTCAATTTTTTATTATGTTCATGATGATGATACACTTAAATTATATACATATTATTCATGTCAGGTATTCATTCTTTAACCTAGGATAGCTCTAAAATGACCTATACTTAGCATTTATTCCTCCAAAATGAATTTATATGCTTAGCTAGCTCAAAAATTACATAACAACCTTAATTAGCTCCAAAATGACCTATTTAACCTAGGATAGCTCTAAAATGACCTATACTTAGCATTTATTCCTCCAAAATGACTTAATATGCTTAGGTAGCTCAAAAATGACATAATAACCTTAATTAGCTCCAAAATGACCTATTTAACCTAGGATAGCTCTAAAATGACCTATACTTAGCATTTATTCCTCCAAAATGAATTTATATGCTTAGCTAGCTAAAAAATGGACCTATTTAACCTTGGATAGCTCTAAAATGACCTATTTAACCTAGGATAGCTCTAAAATGACCTATACTTAGCATTTATTCCTCCAAAATGACTTAATATGCTTAGCTAGCTCAAAAATGACATAATATGCTTAAGAAATGACCTATTTAGCTACAAAATGACTTAATATGCTTAATTAGCTCAAAAATGGCATAATTACTTATGTTAGCACAAAAATTACCTATACTTAGCTTTTTTAGTTCATTTATGATATACTTAGCATATTTAGGTCAAAAATGGCCTATTTACCTAGGTTAGCTCTAAAATGACACAAGTAAGCAATAAGAAGAAGAACAAGAAGAGGAGAAAAATTCTAGTCTTCTTCTTCTTCTTCTTCTTCTAGTCTTCTTCTTCTAACTTTCTTCTTTCTCATTTTGCAGATTTGATTCACTTCACGGAAGCTTGCGTTCATGGAGTCCTTGTCCTTCCATTTTGTTTTGATTTTGTAGGATCAACAATGTGACACTTGCATATGTATGTATAGATGAATGAAACTTGCATATGTATGGATGAGACTTGCATATGTTTTGATTTGGTATGTGTTGGATGATCATATCCATATGGCTTGCATATTATTTGCATATGTGTTGTTTATTATGTGGTGGATGAGACATATTATGTGGTGGATAAGACATAATGTTTTGCCTTATTATGTGATTCTGAATATATATATATGTGTGTGTTTGAATTTCTGTGAAAATGAATTGATATAAGAAAAAACAGAAAAAACAGTTGCTATATAGCCACTTTGCCGTCTGCTAGCAGACGGCAAAGAGGTTTGCCGTCTATTAGCAGACGGCAAAGTGGGCACGTGGCAGCAGCTTGTGCAACATGGGCTGGCCTATTTGGCCTCTTTGCCGTCTGCTAGCAGACGGCAAAGACCTTTGCTTCTTTGCTGTCTGCTGGCAGACGGCAAAGAGCCTGCGTTGGCCCAGCTGACGCATGACGTTAGCTGACATCAGCTGCAGCTCTTTGCCATCTGCTGGCAGACGGCAAAGAGCGCCGTTAGGCCCCTAACGGGGCTGGCACCTTTTGTCTGCCGTCCAGGTGCTTTGCCGTCTGCCAGCAGAGGGCAAAGAGCTTTGCTTCTTTGCCGTCTGCCAGCAGACGGCAAAGAGGCATTTGCCGGCAGCCGTTCAGCCGGAGTGTTGGCCGTCTGCTGGCAGACGGCAAAGGCTTTGCCGTCCGCAAAGTATGCATTTGCCATCTGCTATGGCAGACGGCAAAGCAGCTGATTCCTGTAGTGATACAGTTCACTCGGATGAACTGTTTGTGATTACCCAACACAACAGAAACGGCCAGGCAGATCAAGGTGTGTGCGATATATGACATGCGGTTCACTCGGATGAACTGTTTGCAATTACCCAACACAACAGAAACGGTTCAACTTAACAAGATGTGTGTGATGCACGGCAAACAGGTCAGTAATCTGAAATGTGTGGGAAGACCGATAACAACACAGACGATTCCTGCTAATAACCCGTGTGTGTTGTGGGCAAACGCTTGCTGGTATACAATTGTCAGCGATTGATGAAATCATCACCGACGGGTTCCCTAGTTTAGCCCATGGCCGATGTGATTTGCTCTGTCCGCACAACATCTATGCTCTGTCTACACAACAACAACATATATACTTATAAGAACATTGTTGCATAACCAAATAAAACATCCAATTACATATGTGACTACACACACTAAAAGTAAACAATTACATGCACACTGAACTAGGAGAAACGATCATCTACTTCTTGTTGTGATGATGCTTGCCATTGCTCTGCTTCCGGCTGGATCCCTGGCCGTTTTGGGGAAGAAGGAGGCACTTCCTCATGTCAACGATCTGCCTGTACATCTCGTAGCTCGTGTGCGCCTCCTTGGTCGCGTACACAACGTGAGCTTCGTCGAGTTTCTCCATCTAGGCCGAGTGCCAGGCACGCTTGTCCTTGTTGCAGGAATCCTTCATGTCTCTGTAGTAGGGGTCGATGATGGCCTCGGCGAGGTGAACCAGTGAGTCCTTCTCATGCTTCTTGCTATCCCAGATCTTGTATTGGCCCTGGATGTCGACAAGATTCTGGCAGGCGATGCCCGAATTCTTGAGCACCTTTACATCGTTGGTGATGTCCACCATAGCGAACACGTAGTGGGGGCTATTGATAAACCTGGCGAAACGCTCGCAAGGCCTTGTGGCCAGGCAGTAGTGGTAGATGAGGACGTGATTACGCACGCACATCTGGGCGACGGCAACCTTGTGACGAGACCCGGCATGAGCGCGGGTGTACTCGAGGTCGAACCCAGCCACCTTGTACTTCTCCGCAGCAAGCAACAACTCCATAGTGTGGATGGAGTTCTCCACCCAGATCGGGTTATTGGTGTACACCACCGAGATCTCCATGAACCTTCTATGGGTGTCCACTACGACATGCATGGTGAACTACTGCTCGTCGTCGGCAGCCGCTAGGACCGCCATTGGAGCCGAGCAGGATACCCTCTCTGTATTTGTCGTCGTGGGTGTGCTTCTTGCAATACTGGGGCGCGATCGAAAGGTTGAAGAGACACAATGGTTAAATGGCTGCTGTAATAAATGGGGGCCGGACGGCCTGTAATCGTCATGTCTTGTCACCGCGTTCCTAGCGGAGGATTCCAGTGCACCCTTGAGCTGTTGAGCACCCCACACGCATTTCGTTTGACCACGCATGGGCTCGAAGAGGCGCCAAGTTTACCGTGGGTGATGAGGTCAAAGTTACACAGACGGGTAATGATGGACACTCGAGTGCGATAATTCTGGGCACATAGTTGAGGAAACCAACTGTGTACAATAATGTCGACGATCGCTGTCGTGTCCGCAATATAGACCGTTGGCGATTGAGATCGACAGGGGAAACACATTCGAGAATGGAAAATAAAACCAAGTCGATTGAGGTCCAGATATTAATCGTCCATTGCATATGAATGTCAAAATAGTACTACCAATATACGAGTCTCATACGATGCCATTTCAACGATTGTACCACAAAAGCCCCAAATATTACAAGGTTCAAATTCCAGAGTTAGAAGGCTCAAATTCGAAGATTAATTACAAGGTTCAAACTGATATTAGAAATGAAATTCAGCTCATGCAGCTGCAGATTCCCGCGCTGATCAGCTGAACTTGGACATATGAGAGGTTCAAACTGATATTACAACTTGTAACACCCGTTTCGAAACCTCAACATTTCTGCAAAGGGATCAGCCACTGAGAAGTCATGTATGGGCTTGACATAATGACTTCCGATTACTGTGTCAGCTGATCTTGCAAAATGAAATTCAGCTTCTGCAGAGCCTTTTCCATTCTGCCGTAGCCGCCGGCGCTGATCAACAAACCATTCAGTTTTGCGAAACAAATGTTGGGCAAGCCTCATTACCTTTAGCACCCTTGCTCTCACAACAAAGAACCTGGCGAATATAATCTCCGGTAAGGTCCCTCGGTAGGAGTTCAAAGTAATTTCTAAGAGATGCAGATCAAGGCATTCGATGTGGTTGTTATATTGTATCAGATTATCCACTACCGGGCCTAATCTAATCTGCAAAAGAAGAGAACGTATTAGTGTCTACATGCAGTTTTGAACACTACTACATGCCACTTTGATTTGTAGGATTTCTAAAATACACGAATAGAGTGACATGCCATCTTCGATCCTACATGATTAACATGGGCATTTGATTACAATCTAGAAAAACGTAGGCTTCTTCCCAAGAGGTTGGAGTGGATGGAAATTTACCTACGAAAACTAGTACAGATGAATCGAAAGGAGAAATGCATATGGATTGTAACCTTATGAATCAAGCAACCACTGTAGGGAAAACAACATCAATGTATTGAAATCCTCCAAAATTCCTTCAGAAATCGTAGTACATTCGTCATTGTAAACTTGGGAAAAGGTACCAAAAAATTGAACTCCCTGATGGTTATCATTTAACAGGAAAGGAGCATCACCTCGATATATAGGTTCTCCAGGCACGGAAAGCATCTCAGGAAACTGACAACTTCATCCAGGTTGGGGCCGATAGATTCTACTGCGAAGACCTTCACTGTGCGCAGATACGTTGTCAAGCTTGTCGGGTTCATTTTCTGGATGACAAACGAACATACATCTTCAAAATTAGAAAAAATGTTAATTCAAGAAGGAGAAGAAGAAGGCGAATGTTGTACCTGAACGGGTGTGGATCCAATAACAAGTTCGGAGAATTTGACAGACAAGTAGCCCACCACTGTCAATTTCGGCGCAGAAATGACACTGATTCTTGTTGGACCTTGTTGATCAACTACAAGTAATCTCTCAAGTAAAGGTGTGTCCTCAATGACCATACTGTGATACACCTTCTGTGATCTCTTGTTGCAGCACCATCAACACACATAAATTGTCCGGAGAGTCATGGAGGTGATGTGGAAGCTACTCAACCCATTGATCGCCTGAAGACGAAGGTACTCGAGTGCAGTACAGCCGTGGAGCAGGCGCTCCATGTCATCCTTGGGGATGCAAACGGCGATGAGCTTGTGGTGCTTCAGTCGAGGGAGAAAAAGAGCGGGCGCGTCATTAATCAGGGGCAAATGGCAGTTCATGAACCCGGCGACCCGCAGCGTGGGCGCGAGGCGGAGAGCGGACGGTGGTAGCAAGCGCATATGTCCATCATTAAAACTGAGCTCCTCGAGGTGATCTAGTGCGGGGGATTGGAACCACTCATCAAGCTTGGCTCGATCCTTGCCGTTGGAACGGAACTTGCCCGTGATAAGGCCTCTGATTGGGCCAAGGTGCCTGCCGAGGATCTGGGACAACGCGTCCAAGCTTTTGCGATAGCCATGGAAGAGCTTGTGGATGTCGATGAGGTCGAGAGGGGTGGAATGCCATAGGGGGTGCCACCACCGGGAAAGGACGGTTGTCCGCGCGCCATATTTGATTGGGAGGAGGGAGATGATGACGATCAACATATCATCGGGGAGGCTGCTGATGAAGTATAGGCCCGCCGGAGTCGCTTGCGGTTCTTGCTCGACCCGCCTCCGCTTGTTGGCAGCCTCGTCCTCCACCTCCGGAGTCTCCTCGGCGGCGACGCTATCTGATAGGACTGGAGGAGTGGGAGGATAGGGAATATTAAGTTAGAACAGGGCAGAAGAAAAGTGTATTGGTAACTAGAAGTTACTAGGTAGGAACAGACTTAACAGAGTCAGAAAATGTATCCCTATTGGTTGCTTAAATACTACACAATTACTTTGATATTTCTAGGTAAGTCAACATGCAAATACTTGAAAAGAACACTTACTTGGAACAAAGTTCGAACGGATGATATCGTCGGGGAAGTTAGCATATATCATATGACCAGGCTCTTTTAGGTGCAGTGCAATTTTAGTGCCAGCTTTCACTACATAAAACTTAGAAATTTCTGTCCAAAGGCCCGCGCCAAAATAGGAGTGACCATGTTCTTCAAGTTTTACAGAAGCAACGATTGTAAATCCATGGTTTGTGTTCAATATGACATTCCTGGAGTCTTCAGTTATGTAAAGGCCAAGATTGTGTACTACAGTTGATGTTGCAAAGCAAGGGATGTACTGCAGGAAATGATAAGATTGTTAAAGAATAGGGTAACATGCAAATATGGGAGTAATTGAAAGAACAGTACACATCAGTTGAAATCAAAGGACACAAATTTATAGTTAAACAGATAGTGTAACCTTGATGTCATGCAAATATGAGAGTAATCGAAAGAACATTACAGCATTAATTTGCCTGATATAGGAAGAAGAAAAATCCCCTTTGATGTATATACTGCATGTGGCACCTTTTATCCAAATGTAGCAATATATACTATGTGTTCAGAAAAGTAGGCCATGCCAACCGAGGTCGGGTGAGACTGAACATACCGTGCGATTCCTGAATCCAGCTGGTACGGTGAGATGGAACTTCTTGGCTGTCTGGCCGAGGCCGCGTAGGCCTGATGTCTCCTTGCACTGTACACTCTATGAATGAAAGAAAACCCTCAAATCAGCTAGAAGAAAAATGAATCCACGGTGATTTCGGCCGGGTGATTAAAAGGGGCAGACGGACTGGGATAAGAGATGATGAAATATTTTAGTAAATTAGTTACCTGGTTCTCCATGAGAAAACGCTCTAATACGGCAGATTCCCCGATCGGGCGGAGCTGGGTCGACGGCGAGCCGCGTCGAGAAAGTCGGTGGCGATAGGTGGCGGCAAGCGGTAGTGGCGAAATGCGGTGGGGTTTGCTGGCAGCCGACGTCAGCGATAGGCGTCGAGCTAAGTGGTTACCGCGGCGATAGGCGGTGACATGCAGAGTCGCGGAGGAGTGCAGGTGCGACTGGGGACGGGGAGGGCGGAGGTGGCGGGCGGGGGTGAGGGTTTTGTGACGTGGGGGTGGTGAGGGTTTTCTTTTTTCCTTTTTGAATTGGGTGGTGAGGGTTTTCTGTCCCAGAGGCCAGAATGCATTTCAGAGGCAACGGTTTGGTAGACTCAACCGTGTGCGATTAACATCACTCTGTGTGTGGTATGGGCAATGGCGTACCCAGGGGGTCTTCCATGGCACACCCAGATTTTTGGAAAACATTTTTCACCATGTAAAAATTAGCTGATTTTTAAGGCCCATGCAAGCTAATTGAAATAGTCTCAATTTTTTTAAAGTGTGCACACCTTATATTTTATTTCTAGGTCCGCCACTGGGTGTGGGCAATCATATGTTGGTATAAGAGAAGCATAAAATTCCATCAACCAAACTGATTGCATACTCATCCCACATATATATAGGGTAGGTCTATTCTACCAACCCCCTTAAGACCTTATTCTACCAACTCTTGGGCTTATTCTGCCAACACCCAAACCAACCTCACAGCGACTACAAAAACCGAAAAAAAAGACCCAGCCCCACCCACAGCCACGATACTCTTCCTCCCCCCTTCCCTCACCTCCTTCTCCAGCTCCCGGTCGGGCCGCCGTCCCCCTCAACCTCCCTCCCCCGTGCCGCCACCCTCTCCGCTCCCGGCCGCCGTGAGCCAGCGCCGCCCCGCCCCACCACGGCACGCCCCAGCCCGCGGGACCACGGCCGTGAACCCAGCACCGGATCCACCAGCGCCACCCCACCCAACCCCGCGGCGGCGCGTTCCCTACCCCGGCAACCACCCCACCAGTGCCTCCCCCACCCCGCGGCGGCGCGTCCCCTACCCCGGCAACCACCCCACCAGTGCCTCCCCCATCCCCGCGGCGGCGCGTCCCCCACCCCGGCAACCACCCCACCACCGCGACCTCTCCCGGTCCCGGATCCGGTGGGATCCGCTTCCAACGCCGCCGCCCCTCCTGGACCCGCGCCGCCGCGGCCGGGCTAGCTCCCCCGTCCCGTCTCCTCCCCATCCTGGACTGGACGGCTGATGGGTCCAGGTCACTGATGCCTCCGGTGGCTCCAGGGCGAGGGGGCTCTCTGCAGTTCGATGGCGTCCGTGGTGCAGCTCGGTGGCGGTGCAGCACATGGACAACCCCCGCCGTGCAGTTCGAGCGACCGCGAGCATGTAGTGCGTCCGACGAGTGCATGCGGTTCGGCGGAGGATCCGAGCAGGACCATCCAAGTGGGTGTTCTCCCATCCCTTCCTCTCCGAAGAGCTCTTGCTGTCTGCTGTTTGATTTTTCTCCAGGCTTGAAGTTCGCCGGGTGCCGACAGGAAGACCACGACGAGTCATTCGGCAGCACACCCACTTGCAGTTCAGTCGCCGGTGGGTTTCATGAGCTTGCAGTTCGCCACCTCCCCTTGGTGGCACTCCGGCAAACGCTTGCCTTCACCAGCGACGAGCTCACCTGAAGTTCACTTTTTCGTATTACGGATGTGTTTGTGTTCGCTTGCAGTTCGCCTGAAGTTCATTCATCGCCTCCAAATGTGTTTGTGTGTCGAGCCTCGGTTCACTAAATTGTCTCACCTTCGTATTTTTGCTTTTTCAAATTAAGCTTTGGCACATCATTGCAGTTCGCCTGGGTTGTTCGGTGCGGTGTAGTGCGGCTGGGTGTCCAGTGGTTCTTTTTTGTTGATTTTTCAGGTGTTCAGAGACTGTTGTAATTTTTTTGATGAAGTTAACTACTCTCGTTCGTGCAGTCTAATTTAAAGTCACGTGTAATCTAGAAAAAAAATGTCCATAAAAGACGTGCAGTTCATTAGTCTCGCCTCGGCGGTACTGATGCATTCACAAAAAGGTTAGCAGAAAAATGACAAAAAAAATCATGCAGTTCACTTGCCCCGTCTGATGCAGTGCGGTATTCATTCTGAAGCAGTACAGTCACCCATCTGATGCTCTTTCGAGTGATGTTGTTCACTTGTTGTGTGATGTTGTTCACTTGCGCTCAAACATGAAAGGTGAAAAAAAATGTTAGGGAAACAACAAAAAGGAGTAATGCGGTCCACTTTCGATACTGTTATGGTTCACTTGCCTTGTCTGTGCGGTCCACTCTTGTTCGTAAAAAAGAGTTAGAAAAAATGACAAAAGAAATCGTGAGGTTCGTTTGACCGACTGATGCAGTGCGGTTTTCAGTCTGAGGCAGTGCGTTTTTCTGTCTGAAGCAATGCGATTTTCTCTCCGATGCGGTTCACTGGTCGATTTTGGTGTCGCGAAAAACAGAGTGTGTGCATTTCGGTAATTTCAAAACTGCTCTTAAACCATAAGGAATTAGAGAGGGTGTTCTACATGAAAAAGTTGCGTCTCGTCGATATCTTTCCAACGGCGTATCATTTGAATCATTCCGACCAGCGGTTTGTAAAAATTCGCGGAAAAACGTCCGCTGCCACCCGTCGTCCGCCGCATCATTTTCAAAATTAATTTAAAACTGTAAGGAATCTCAACAACATTTCTACATATGAAAGTTGTGCCTCTTCCATAGCTTTCCAACGGCGTATCACACGCCTCGTTTCGACAAACGGTTAAAAAACTGGAGCGAAAACAGTACCGAAAAATTGAAAAAAATTGAAAAACGGAATTTCCGTGTTTGAGTAATTTTGAAACTGCTTTTAAACCGTAAGGAATTAGAGAAAGTAATATATATGAAAATTTTGCGCCCCGATGATATCTTTCCAATGGCGTATCATTTGCTTCATTCCGACTAGCGGTTTGTGAAAAAACGTTCGCTGCCACTCGTCGGATGCCCACCGTTTTCGAAACTGCTCCTAAACCGTGAGGAATTTCAAAAAAAATTCAACATGGCGAAGTTGCGCCTAATCCATAGCTTTCCAACGGTATATTACACGCCTCATTCCGACAAACGGTTTCAAAATTGGATCAAAAACAGTACCGAAAAAACACCGCGTACAGTTTTTTCGACGAGAAGTTCACTCGTCTCGGTACTGCAGTGCGCTTGCTTCAGAAAGGGCAGTGTACTCACGTTCAGCGTCGAGTTCTGAAGTGTTGGCAGAATAACTATTCTGCCAATATTGGCAGAATAGACGGGCTGTATATATATATATATATATATATATATATATATATATATATATATATATATATATATATATATATAGGGTGGGTCTATTCTACCAACCCCCTAAAGACCTTATTCTACCATCATATTGCTTATTCTGCCAACACCCGCACCCCCCTAACCACCTTCTTCCCCGCACCCCCTCACCCACCCACGACACGACCTCCCTCCTCCCACCTTCTTCCCCGCACCCCACTCCAACCCACGCCCTGACCTCCTTCCTGCGCACGGTGCGCCGCCGGTCCGCGCTCGCGCCGTCCCGCGGCCTCCCACCTCCCACCGCGCTACCGGCCTGGGGTCGTGCCGCCCCTGCCCTGCATCTCCGGTGCCCTCAGCATCGAGATCCACCTTCGCCGCAGGTGGATTCCACCCCCACGCCCGGATCCGCTACCCATCCACGATCTGGATCGAGCCTTCCTCCTCGATCCCCCAATGTAAGAGCCTTCCTCCTCCCCCGCCTTCCCACCGGATCTAGCGTCCCCCGTCAGGAATCTCTCCCGCCGTGCCTCCCGGTCCCCCACCGCTGGATCCACAGAGGCCGCAGGCCACCCCACCTTCCTCGACCCCCGCACGTCGCCGCGCCGCCATGTAGAGTGAGATCATGGATGGTGCTCGAGGCAGATCCCGCGGGTGCTCTTCTCCCTCTCTTCACCGTCGTGGTGCTCGAGCGCAGTCTCCACAGTGGTGCCTTCTGCCTCCTCCCCTCTTGCTTGGCATTCCATGGGGATGAAGGTCAGTGCTGGCGACGACCCCCGTGTAGTTCATAAGGGGCTTTTTCATCTTTTTTTGGATTTTGGATGTGCAGTGCAGCTGGATCCCACGAGCAGTGCGCCCCGCGCCTTCGTGTGGTTCATCCACTGCCACCGCGATCCCCTCCCTTCCCTAATCTCTCTACTCCACAGACGAGATGCTCTTCTATCGCTCATGGACGCGCGCCTGACGGGGCTGCTACTGGTCCGAGCTACCACCACCTCTCCTCCTGGCGACATCTACCTCTGTTTCGAGACGCCTCACCTTGCGCGCAGTTTGGGTGTCTGTGGTGCAGTCCAGCCATCGTGGACGTGCGGTTCGGTGCTCGTGTCGGTGCAGTTCGTGGGCGCACCAGCGACGACGACAACAACGCCTTGATCTCCGGAGAGCTCCCGTGCAGTTCGAACTCCCGCTTGGCGCAGTGCAGTTTGACTAGTGTTAGGCGCAGTTTGTGGTGCTTGCTATGTAGCATAAATTTGCAGTGAAATGTTTGTATTCTTTTTTACAATGGATGCAGTTCATTCCGTGGTTCACTCTGTGAAAAAGAGAGAAAAGAAAAAATTACGATAAAGTTCACTCCTTTTTAGATGTAGTTCGATTTATCCATGGATTTTTGAAAAAAAGAGGTTGAAGTTCTTTGTTTGGCGTAGTTTGATTGCATCCAGGATTTGCAGTGACAAAAAAGAGAGGTTGAAGTTCACTTCTTTTACAGCGAGGGAGAACATTAAAAAGAGAGGTTGACTACACCCAGTATCAAAGTTATCTGTTTGGTGCAGTTCGATTGTAAGCCTTTCTAAGAAAATTTATGTGTGTGTTGAGAAGTTCAGTATTTCGGTCGTCGAGAAGCTCACCTTGCACTAGGAACACCGTTCATTGGAAAAAAGAGAAGGCCAAAATTAGAAGTATGAAAAAACACAACAAAAACTCATGCGGTTCACTTTCGGTAGTGTCGCGGTTCACTTTCGATACTGTCGCGGTTCACTTACGCTCAATGTGAAGAGTAGAAAAAATGTTACAGAAACGACAAAAAAAGTAATATGGTTCACTTCTTAATAGTGTTTGCGGTTAACTTACGCCCGATGTGCACCGCATTGCACTTCTTCATGTGAGAAAATTTACGTCTCACAAAAAAGAAACCATGCAGTTCGCTTGCCCGTCTGATGCAGTGCGGTTTTCAGTCTGAAGCTGTGCGGTTTTCTGTCCGATGTGGATCACTCGTCGATTTTGGTGTCGCGAAAAACAGTGTCCGCATTTCGGTAATTTCAAAACTGCTCTTAAACCGTAAGGAATTAGAGAGGGTGTTCTACATGAAAAAGTTGCGTCTCGTCGGTATCTTTCCAACGGCGTATCATTTGAATCATTCCGACCAGCGGTTTGTAAAAATTCACAGAAAAACGTCCGCTGCCACCCGTCGTCCACCGCACCATTTTCAAAATTAATTTAAAACCGTAAGGAATCTCGAAAACATTTCTACATATGAAAGTTGCGCCTCGTCCGTAGCTTTCCAACGGCGTATCACACGCCTCGTTTCGACAAACGGTTAAAAACTGGAGCGAAAACAGTACCAAAAAATTACAAAAATTTAAAAAAACAGAATTCCGCGATTTAGTAAATTTGAAATTACTCTTTAACCGTAAGGAATGAGAGAAAGTAATATATATGAAAAACTTGCGCCTCGACGATATCTTTCTAACGGCGTATCATTTGCTTCATTCCGACAAGCGGTTTGCAAAAAAACGCGAAAATACGCTCGCTGCCACTCGTTGGGCGCCCACCGTTTTCAAAACTGCTCTTAAACCGCGAGGAATCTCGAAAACATTTCAACATGGCGAAGTTGCGCCTAATCCATAGCTTTCCAACGGTATATTACACGCCTCATTCCGACAAACGGTTTAAAAACTGTAGCGAAAACAGTACCGAAAAACAC
Organism: Elymus sibiricus; assembly: GCA_039707655.1. Classification (NCBI taxonomy): domain Eukaryota; kingdom Viridiplantae; phylum Streptophyta; class Magnoliopsida; order Poales; family Poaceae; genus Elymus; species Elymus sibiricus. Next base: position 268,747,203 of record CM077672.1, on the reverse strand, counting down.
CGCGTACAGTTTTTTCGACGAGAAGTTCACTAGTCTCAGTACTGCAGTGTGTTTGCTTAAGAAAGTGCAGTGCCCTCGTGTTGAGCGTGCTATATATTGGCAAAATAGACGGGATATATATATATATATATATATATATATATATATATATATATACATCCCAGCTATTCAGTAACCCATTCTTGAATAAGCTATTCAGGAACCGTTCCTAACTGCCCAAAAGCAGATAAGCTAACTGTGTGTCATATTCCAGTTAACTGCCGAGCGGACTTTTTCTGGCATCGTTTTTTTGCACTGTTTTTTGGCGTAATTTTTGAACCGTTTATCGGAATGATGCAAATGATATATCGTTGGATAGTTATTGAATAGGCGGAACTTCTATATGTTGATCATTTTCCCAAAATCCTTACAGTTTTTAAACAAAATTCAGAAAACTAAAAATTCTTCAAACGCGTTTTCGGTGTTTTTGTGAAAGAAATTTTCAAACCGTTTGTCGGAATGATGCGTATGATACACCATTGGAAAGCTATGGATTAGCCCGAACTTTGGTATATAGAACTCGTTTTCAGATTCGCCACGGTTTAAGAGCGGTTTTAAAAAAAACTACGACATTTTCGTCATTTTTCCCCCGAACTGCTACAGTACACGCTAACTGCCCGACCAGAATAGCTAACTGACGTATGATGACCAAGCTAACTGCCGTGACTTAAGACACTATTTTTTTTCCTGGTTTTTCCCGGATCAAGCTAACTGCCGGGAGTGAAATACCTAACTGCCAGGAATCGCGGCAGTTAGCACCAAGTTAACTGCCGGGACTGAATGTAGTACAAATTTTTCTTTCATTCTTTTTTCCCTGGTCACGCTAACTATCGAGACTGAATAGCTAACTGTGTCGTGGCGACCAAGCTAACTGCCGAAATTGTAAGTATTTTCATTTTGTATTCCTTTTTGCCCGAATCACGCTAACCGTCGATAGTGAAATAGTTAACTGCCCGACGCCGGTAAGCTAACTGTTTTGGATCTACAGTTTTTTGCAAGGTCACTCTCATTTTTTGGGAGTAGTTAGAAATAGATTTGGCGGACCGTTAGCAAAAAAATTGCTGAAATTAACCAAGGTTAACTACTCCAGGTGGACCACCTAACGTGATTTTGCAAGTGTACCAAGTTTGTTTTGTAAGAGTTAACTTCTGGCTTTTAAAACCGCAAAAGTGAACTCTTGTTTTTGGACGAGTGAACCGCTAAAGTATAGTATTTTAATTTTTAATATTAATGTTTTTGAATACCCGCTACGGCCACCGAAGTTAACTTTTCTCGTGTTTTTCAGCACATAGTCAACTCACATATTTTTCATAGCAATATTCGTTTCCTTTTCACGTGTTTTTAATAACTGCTACAAAATACAAAATCAACTGATGTAAATTGCGAAGTTAACTTCCTTGATTAATTATAGCAAATTGTTTTTTCCTCTTTTAACCAGGGTTTTAAGTGTGCAAATGACAAAGTCAACTGCTGTAATTGTAAGTTAGCTTCCATATTTTTCTTTTTAACCGGGGTCTTAATAAGCTAATTGTTTGTTTTCCTAAGTAAGAAAATAATTGCTACTGCTTTTACAATGTCTTTTTCTTTTTGAACTGATGGCTAACTACTACTGTTTTTATAGTGTTTTTTTTAACAAGCTAACTGATGGTTTCTCCGAGTAGAAAAGAGTTTCTAAAAAAACTAACTATTGTTTTTGCTAACTGCTACACATACCCCCGAGTGAACCGCCACAACATCCAAAAGCTAACTGTTGTTTTTGCTCATATAATCAGACTTTTCATGCTGAAAAAAATCATAGAACAACTGCTGTAAATTTCTAAGTAAACTGCCATTTTTTTAATCAATAATGAACTGTATTCTTTCTGGGCTTTTTAGTTAACTACAAAAATTCCAAAGTTAACTTCCCAGGGTTTCCTTGTTTTTTATACATAACTGCTGAAACCACAGGAGTTAACCGAGCCACCAACAAAACTGGACTTAAAAAAGAGGAGCCATAGAGAGTGACATGATACTTTTTCAGAAAACTATCTAGTTTTACTTCTGGTGCACAAAAGAATAAGTATTGCAGTATACACTTAGAAAAAAAAATGAAGGAACTTCTCTCTACCACACGTAATCTTATCCTTTCACCTTGCTTGCTTTTTCCTTTTTTTCTAAATAACTGAAAGCACTAATACTCTTAACTGCAGTATAATAACTGAACCAAAAAGAACTCCATAGGTGCTGCCATCTCACCCATCATCGGCGACCCCGGAGGACGGAGCATGCGCGGGATTACCATAGCCAGCCATTGGTTTTCTGGAAGCGCCTCCTGCGCGGGAGCACTGGAGCCAGCCGTCGTCTTCTGGACGCAGAGCGTCGCACAACACAACATCTGACCATCATCTGCATTCTTGTTTTACCCTGCTAGTCAACTCGTATCAGTTAAATAGATAATTGAGATAATACAACAACGCCTCTCTGTTGCTCTTTCTTTCACTTTTTTGTGCTGTGTGCTCACTGATTTTGTCGTGTGGGGAGTTAACTGAACCGATCCAGAAACTGGTCCAAACTACTTCCATGTTCAGTGTTCAGAAACTGAGACGGTCGACTGCACGAACCAGGGGAGTTAACTGAAGTTAACTGAACTGGAAACTGAGAAGAAGCAAGGAGTTAACCGAACCAGAAAAGTAAAGTTAACTGAACCAAGCAAGTTATTTACATAGTGTCCAGGATAAGATGCAAAGGCTCGGAAGAAGAAATAGGGAAACAACTTGCTATTTTGATAGTGGATTTTTCCACGACATATGGAGGAGCTAAATTTTGAAAAAGATGATGAAGCACACACACACAAGCTTTTTCTATTCTCTTTCCTAACTGCTCCCATGGCCGGAACCAACTGCCCCTATAGTGGATTTGCCGACATCATTTTTTTTCTGCTGTAGATAATTGCATCTGAAAAAGAAATGTCATGGACCTCCAATTTAACTGGAGCCATGCTGCGTGGTAACTGACTGAACGCAACTTTCTTTTGTGTTGTTGTGTGCACGGAGTACCCAATGGAACATGAGGCGACAAGAACTAAAAAACAATTTTTTCATCAAAAATAAATTAATACAGTAACAATTTAAACACTACTAGCAACAATTAGAAGATTAAAAATTCAGAAATCATAACCATCCTTTTTATGAACTGCTCTCACTGCCTTTTGCTACCACTTTGTGTGTTTGGGAGAGAAGAGAATGGTGGATGGCTGGTTGCATCGGTTGCAATGGCTTGCTGCATCTGCACACAAATTAGTAGCAGTAGTTAATTGCAACTAGCAGCAGTAGTTAATGGCATCTAGCTACAGCACTGAGCAGCAACAGGTGCGACCGGATCAACACCTCTAGGATACCGTGGATGTGCTGCAGTTCACGCCGACTGCTCTCGATGGCTCAGGGCCTCCTGCACCTCGTCGATCCCCAGTGCGATGAAGCAGGTGGCTGGGGCTAGGGCGCTGACGGAGCCCTGCCTGTAGAAGTGAGCAGGCCCATGGGGCGGACCAAGCAAGGGTCGCCAACAGCAGCCATGGATCCACCACCATCAGTACACAGGAAGTGGCAGTGGCTCGTCGAGCTACAACTGCCGACTACTGGTGGTTCCTCGCTCGCCGGCGCCCCTGCGACCTCAGAAGGGGACAGGTGAGAAAGGAAAGGGAACGGGAGGAATTCAGTTAGCTTGAACGCTTACGACAGTTAGAGATGTGGCATTAGCGACGGCAGTTAGAGATGTGGTAGTAGTAAATTGGAATTAGCATCAGCAGTTAACATCATTTTTCATAGTTAATTGCAATTAGTGGCGGCAGTTAGGAGCAGCAGTAAACTGCATCTAGCTATGGCACTTAGCAATAGCAGGAGCGGTCGAATGGGAGAGCTTGGGGCGGGCTCACCGAAGGCGTCGTCACTTGAGCAGGAGGCCAGAGGAGGAGGCCTCGTCGGAGATGCGGTGCGCCGGGCGAAGCAAGTCCTCAACCGCGGACCTAGGCGAGCCAGCGGCGATGCTTACCTTCGACGGGCAGGTAGCCTCGTGCGGTGGATCTTCGACCGCTGCCAGTAATGGATCCCGGTGAGGTGTCTCACCGCGCCCCGCCGTCGCGCGTGAGTGGGATCCGCCTCCCTCAAGCACCTGCCACCAGGGTTGGGCCGCGTCGGCAGGGGAGGGGGGTTGGGGGCGACAGTCAGGTCCTCCCGCACATCGATCTACACCGGGGAAGGTGGGGCAGATGGATCCGTTGGTGGAGCGAACGGCGAGGAGGTGCTCGGGCCGGCGGTGGGCACAGGGGAAGTAGGGTGGGGGTCACGGGATGGGGAAGGTCTGGCGTGGGCACGAGCGTGGGCGAAGTGGGGTGCGTGGGTTGCTGTGGAGTACGGGGCGGCCGAGGTCTGGTGGCGCAGGGCGCGGCGGCGGGAAGAAGGTTGAGGCAGGATCGCGGCTTGATGCGAGAGCAGAACTGCGCCGGGTATTTAACCACCGGCTCCACTCGCCGCCGCTCGCTCTGCGGTAGCTACAAGTAGAGGGGGGAGGTTGCGGGTAGCTACAGGTAGGAGGGGGTGGGGGGTTGCTGAATAAGCTTATTTAGGAACTCTAGAGGGTTTCCTAAATAGTCTTACCCTATATATATATATATATATATATATATATATATATATATATATATATATATATATATATAGGACTCCTATTCTGTACTCCTGGGTGTATGTACTCCCATGTTCAATATACCTCATATATGCATTAATTATACCTCTTTATCATTCTAAATATACTTCATTAAATATTTTAAGATACCCCAATACGAGTTTTGCCAAAAAATATCATTTGTGACGTACTTTTTGTAATATACCTTTTTCACGTACGAATAAATCAGTATATTAAAAATGATAAAGAGGTATAAATGATTCATCTATGTGGTATATGAGTCCTGGGAGTACGTACTCCCAGGAGTACACAGTCATTTTCCTATATATATATAAGCATACTCAGGCATAGATAATAAGCGTACTCAAGCATTGTTAAATCATAGTTCAACCGATATTAAGCATACTCAAGCATATAACTAAGACACTACATAGCCATGGTTCAATCCCACATCTCATCTGTCGGCAGGCCTGCACGAAGGTGAAGCTTCTCTAGGTAGTCAGCGTACGCGGCGTGCGCCACCCTGCGAGAATACTTCTGCTTGAAGGAGCCAACGGCTCATCCTCTTGCATGCACCAGAACACTTTCATACTCGTCATGAAGCTTTTGCTTGCAAAATGGGCATCCAAAGCCCATATTCCAGGTCCTCACACGCCTGTTATGCAGTCCCGCATAAAGCTCCCTGAGCTTTTGCCTCTTGTACCTTCTCTAGGCATCTTCGTCCTCGCTGTCGGCATAGTCAGATAGCACCTATACATATAGTAAAAAATGTGGCGTCAGTATATTTTATAATAATACGAATTCAGCAGGCAGAGTTTTTGAAACATAATATATCCTGTGACAGCGTGAACCCTAAATCATCAAGTGATCTTGATGAAAGAAATGCATAAATAGAGAGCACACAACTTAGTGCAACAAAATTAAGTGTCTGATTGGTTTGCTACCAACATTTGGCAGAATCAAAAGTTTGGTTTGCTACCGACATTTGGCAAAATCAAAAGTTGCCAACACTTGGCAACCTTTTGTGAGATTGGCAATGAACAATGGAATGCAAACTAATCTCTAGCGAACATTTGGGAGTTGCCAAAATTTGGCATGCTGACGACTTTTGGCATCAAACCAATTTACATGCCGTAAAGTAGGATCAAAATTTGGCAGGCCAGCGACTTTTGGCATCAAAATCAATTGTCAAGATCTGGCTAGGAATTATTAGCAACACTAACCCTAGTCGGATTATTTTTTTAGAAGAACACGGAGGCTCCTCCCCGGTTCCATTACTCGAATGAAACACTCATAGTGCCATACATCAGCTCACTAACATGAGATGTTCGAAAGCAACAGCTAAAGGGAAATACACAATGACAGAAGTATGAGGATTACAAGTTATCCTGCGCCCCAAAGGGGTCCCTAGTCGAATTTTTAGCAGAAATCATTTGTACAGAAGAAACAATTAATCACTTATCATTTGTATCATTCAAACAAGCAATACACTACACGGATCTATCGAATCTAACTCAGATTTCATGGATCTGTCGAATCTAACTCAGATTTCATGGATTGAGAGAACATAACCATAGGATATCTATTCCAAAATGGGGAGGCAGGACTAACCAGAGAAACCCTAGGATATATTTGCCACATAAATGGGTATAGATGACTAACCGGTTCTCCGTCGTCGTCGGAGTCATCGCCGGAGTGGTCGTCGAAGTCGTCGCCGGAGTCACTGTGGACCTCTGGCTCCGGCAGTGGAAGCACGACGCCGTCGCCGTCGCGCTTCTGCCCGCGCAAGACCTCGTCGGTAGCGATGGCAACCTCTTTCTCCAGCTTCACGCCGTGCTCGGGTGCTTCAGCAGCCCCGGCGTCGCCACTCCTTCCGATGGTGCGCTTCGGTGGCATCCTCATACACTGACGGCGGTGACGACTGAGAGCGGCGTCGAGGATGCAGGCGGAGAGAGAGGATTGTGTGTGTAGCAAGAATGGGGGTGCGGCCGCCTATTATAACCAGCGGCTCGGGCGCGCCATTAATATGGAGCAGTGGGGAGCGAGGTGGGCGGCGGTCAAAGGGCTGGCTCACCTCCCGGTGAGCCTGCGCAGCGGACTGCTCGCATGCCTACCTTCATTTCACACAGCTACTCGCACGCCTCCCGGTGACACTGCACAGCGAACACGCCTCCTGTCAATTCACACACCTGCCCGCATGCCTCCGGGTCTGCCTGCGCGGCGGACTGCGCACATGCGTCGCGTCAACTCACGTCTGCTCGCACGGCACACGGGACGCATGGCGGCATGTATATTGTTTTTCTTTTTTGATGATTATTTCTGCCGCTATATTACTTAACCGAAGCATGGCACGTACATTGTTGGTCTAATGCCCACGGTACGAATAAATAATCCGTTTGCGATGTTGGTTGCCAATTATTAATAATCTCCCGTTTGTAATAATAATATATCAAAACTTGTCTCAAATTTGAAAAAACAATACAATATCACAGTCTATTAGTGTCCATATGACACCACGATAGGTTTCATGAATTTCAACTAAGTTTTGGATTTACTGGATTTTAAAAATCAAGATTCTCAATGTTTGAAATTTCTTGCATGGGGACTAAACATGCACCCAGAGACACACATATGATTTTTCCAATCCATTTTGGTGCACTATCACGTGTGCATGTAGCTCAAATTTGATATTTGCACATTATATCCCTAGGAAATCAATCTATGTATAAAAACGTCCGAATGACGATCTCTGATTTTTCTTCCTTCCAAATTTTAACACGACACTCCTTTGGTCACATATGTTCACCGCGGAAAAAGTTTAACATGCCTCGTAGTGGCGGTGGTGGTGCGGTGTGTGTGTGTCGGGGGGGGGGGGGGGTCCGGCAGTACAGAGCCACCGTGTGGGGTTGACTGTTTTGTGAGGCAGGTGCCACTTCAAAGTCGTGAATTGGTTATTTAAAACATTACACGGCCATTTCATACATACATGTTTAGGCCACATGCATGCATGGTGGTCCTCGGACACTCCCTCGTGTGGTTATCAGCGATGTGCCCATTCGTTAGCCCGCGAAGGTTATCACTTTTCACCGACATCGAGAGGCATTTGACCAAAGGTGGATTCATCTTGGGATTAGTTACGGTGTGGATCATGGTGAGATTCCAGATCAAAGTTCAAGCGCGTGTGCGTACACATGAATCCCTCCCACCGGCTCGAAGTGAGGGGGACTACGAGACGTCGTGGACCTCTGTGTAGGGCATTTCCGGTTTGCGAAGCATGTGCCACATCAAAGTTGTTCAGTGGGTATTCAAACATCACACAACACCTCTTTGGGTATGCAGGCGGGTGGTTGTCCTAGGACACACTCACTCGCGTGTGACGCTTTCTGTGGGCCCGCGAGGTCGTCATCCATCACTTTGACCTACATCGAGAGAGGTTAATTTGACCAACAAGGATGATTCTTTTTGGTTTGTGTTATGGTAGGAGTACATAGTACGCATCGAAGAGGGGGGAGGGGACCAGCATATACTACACATCATGAACCTCGCTCCGTGTGGGGACTTTCCGGTTTTCGAGGCAGGTGCCACATGAAAGTTGTGCATTGGGTATTCAAACATCACACAACACCTCTTTGGGCCACATGCAGGCGGTGGTTGTCCTACAGGACACTCACTCGCGTGCGACGCTTAATTTCCATCTGTGAGCCCACGAGGTCATCGTCCATCACTTCGACCCAACGATCGAGAGAGGTTAATTTGATCGACAAGGAGGATTCTTTTTGGTTTGTGTTACGGTAGGAGTATATAGTACGTGTCGAAGAGGGGGATGGGACCAGCATATACTACGTGTCATGAACCTCGCTCTGTGTGGGCACTTTACAGTTTCCGAGGCAGGTGCCACATCAAAGTTGTGCATTTTGGGTATTCAAACATCACAACAACCCACACACACCTCCGTACTTACATATGTTTTGGCCCACATGCAAGCGATGGCGGTTGTCCTCTGACACTCACTCACGCGGTTATCGGCGATATCGATGCTTTCCATCTGTGGGCCCGCTTGGTCCATCACTTTGACCGACAGCGAGAGAGGTTAATTTGACTTAGGAGGGGATTAATTTTTGGTTTGTCTTACGATATATATAGGTCATGCTATGAGATTACATAATATAGTTTGAGCGCATGCATGTGTACTCATGCATGAATCCCTCTCGCACCAAATCGAAGTGGGGGGGGGGGCAGCACACGACACGTCATGAACCGATCTCGCTCTGTGTGGGGACTGTACGACTTTCGACGCAGGTGCCACATCAATGTTGTGCATGGTATTCAAATTAAACATATGCATGCATGCATCACCTCCATATACATATGTTTGGGACACATGCATGCAGTGGTTGTCTTCGGACAGTACTCTCCTCGCGTGGTTATCGGCGGCAAGCCTATATATTCATGGGCCCGCGTGGACGTCCATCACTTCGACCGGCATCGAGAGAGGTTACGAGGGTGGATTCTTCTTCTTTGGTTCGTGTTACCGTGTAGTAGGTCATGGTGATGAGATTCGAGACCTAAGTTTGAGCGCATGCGTACGCATGAATCCCCGTCACCGGCTCGATGTGGGGTGACATACATAGTACCCGTCATGGACCCTCGCTCCGTGTGGGGACTTTCCGGTTCCAAAGCACGGTACCGTGCCACATCAAAGTTGTGCATTGGGTATTCAAACACACCACACAACACTTCCATACATATGTTTGGGCCACATGCAGGCAGTGGTTGTCTTCGGGCACTACTCCCTTGCGTGGTTATCGGCGAGCTAGCCCATATCTGTGGGGTCGCGTGGATGTCCATCACTTTGACCAACAACAAGAGAGAGGTTATACGACCAAGGTGGATTCTTCTTGGTCCGTGTTACACTACATCTTGGTGAGATGCCCCCTCCCACTGACTCAAAGTGTGTGTAAGTGTGGGTGGGGTGTGGGGGGTACTTCGCACTTCCTGAACCTCCGTGGGGTAGGGGATGTCCGGTTAATTTGCGAGGCACATGTGCCACATCAAAGTTGTGCATGAATTGGGTATTTAAATATCACACACCCTTTTCATACATATAGTTGGGCCACTCGCAGGTCGTTCGTATGTGGTCTCACCCATCTCGCGCCACAAGCACACATTTGTGGGCCCGCACACGGTCCACCTTTGACCGAAGCGAAAGGGGCGTTTGACCATGATGGACTCCTATAGGTTTAGTGTTACTGTAGGGTGTGCTATGTCAGACCTATTCCCCTCCCACCGACACAAAGTGGGGGGGTGGCGGACTAGCAATAATGTGGGCTTTGTGAGATAGGTGTCACATCAAAGTTGTGCATTGGGTATTTGAACATCAAACCAGGATTTTCATACATATATTTGGTCCACATGCAAGTGTGTTCGTGTTCTGACCCTTTCCCATGTTTTTTTGGCCACGCAACACACACGGTTCCCTCAGACTACCCGTGTGCCACTCCCATGCCCCTGTCACCCACATCAGCATAGTAGATTGGGCTCCACGAGGCTTCCCTCGCAATCTCAAAAATATCTACCCGCCTGGAGGGTTTTTCTGTTTGATAGCACACGATTATTATGTTTCGACCGTGTGTGATGTTGTTTGCCCCGCCCCCCCCGCTCCCACCTGCATCCCTCAAAAATATCTACCCGCGTGGAGGTTTTTTTTGTTTGATAGCACACGGTTATTATGTTCCGACCATGTGCGATGTTGTTCGCTCCCGCTCCCGCCTGCATCCCTCAAAAATATCTAGCCGCCTGGAGGGTTTTTCTGTTTGATAGCACACGGTTGTTATGTATGGACCGTGTGCGATGTGTGTTGCTCAATCCCTTCATCCAAATTTTCAGTAGCCCCGGCATTTTACTCCCGCCTAGTAAAATTTTCAGTACCCGCGTCATTTCCTCAGACACCACCTTGCCCCCCCTCCACACACACACCCCAAAAACTCCGCGCGCTCGCACACACACACACACACACACACACACACACACACCTCTCCCTCGCTCGAAACCCTAGCAAGGTCGCCGCCGCCACTGCCGCGCCGCCTCCATCGTTAACATCTGCCGGTTTGCCCGTGCAGTTTACCCACCAATCTCCATACCCTAGCCGCCCTGAGTTTCTTAGATGACGCCTGCCAAACGCCCCCTTTCCCACAGATCCCCATCCCCACTCCCCTCCCCCACTCCAGAGCGTCACAGCCTAAGCCCGGCTACGCTTCCCGTGGAGGCCCAGGAGCTAATGGCCCAAAAGAGGTTTATTGCGGCCTCTTCGCCCGACGTCGACGAGGTGGCCGCCGAGGAAGCTGACGACGATTACTGGCCGCAGGCTCTCAATTAGCGGGCTAGAGTATGCCGGCATGTCGCGGATGCCGGCTACGACATCGAGGTCGTCAACAGCGATGGCCTGACGCGGGCTATGTCACAGGTTAAGTGGCCCACCCCCAACCCCTCGGGTTCAATCGCCGTCGATCTCATCCATGGCCCCGCTGCTGATCTCCTCTGGCTCGATATCAAGAATTTGCCATCCTACATCGCCATTGAGCCCCTTTTGTCATTTCTGAAGGACACGTTCTGCGACGCTGGCTTGGGATCCTTAGCTGCCAAGTCAGACCTCATCGACGGCGACCATGAGGAGGGCACCCTCTCCGCCTCTTCCAAGGGGAAAGAGCACATCTGCGACATCAGGGAGGGCACCCTACAGCCATGCTCTTCCAAGGGGAAGGAGCCCATCTGCGACAACATGGAGCGCACCCAGAGTCCGCGCTATTCCCATGCGAAGGAGCCCATCTGTGACAAGTGAGGAAACCTATGATTTTTTTTGCCGTGCCTCTTCACAGGGGGGAACCCATGATTTGTTTTGTCGAGCCCCTTTTGTAGTGAGAATATGTTTAGTTTTAATTGCTGTGTTTGGTTGTTTGTAGTATGCCTTGTTTATTTCAGTTATTCACAGTGTGATGCTCTATATGTGCAACTATTTACCGTGCAGTACAATTTCATCAATACCAGTTTCAACAATACCAATATGAATGACTATATTTGCTTGCTGTTAAGCCTGTTATAGCTAGCATATGCCTCTTTTAACGTTTTTTGGTTGTTCGGTTGTTTGTAGTTAGCATATGTCCAGTTTCAATTGCTATCTTTGGTTGTTAGTAGTATGCCTTGTTTATTTCAGTTATTCACAAAGTGATGTTCTATATGTGCAAGTATGAACTGTGCAGTTCAATTTCATCAATACCAGTTTCAACAATACCAATATGAATGACTATTTGGTTGTTGTTAAGCCTGTTCTAGCGAGCATATGCCTCTTTTAATGGTTTTTGGTTGTTCGGTTGTTTGTAGTTAGCATATGTCCAGTTTCAATTGCTATCTTTGGTTGTTCGTAGTATGCCTTGTTTATTTCAGTTATTCACAAAGTGATGTTCTATATGTGCAAGTATGAACTTTGCAGTTCAATTTCATCAATACCAGTTTCAACAATACAAATATGAATGACTATTTGCTTGCTGTTAAGCCTGTTGTAGCGAGCATATGCCACTTTTAACGGTTTTTGGTTGTTCGGTTGTTCGTAGTTAGCATATGTCTAGTTTCAATTGCTATCTTTGGTTGTTCGTAGTATGCCTTGTTTATTTCAGTTATTCACAAAGTGATGTTCTACATGTGCAAGTATGAACTTTACAGTTAACACACCTTTCCACTTCTTGTTTTGCTTAACTAGCATGCTTAAACCTGCACACTGAAGCTATCATTTGGAGATTATGTTGTCTACCATGGATATATTTGGTTGATGTTTAGCCTGTTGTGCTTAACATGCCTTTCGATGTACTTACACAGGACAATATTGGGAACGACTGCTGTTTTCCATCGAGGTTAGTTTCATCCCATGGCTTATATATACTCGCTGTTCAGGATATCGGTAGCTGGTACCATATCGTCCGGGGGCTGATAAGGGATTAATCGGCGAATCGCACATTTAACTGAATATATCTGTAACCCATTTGTCGGTAGGTTAACTAGGGCCATATCTAATATATCTGAGGCTACATAGCAACATGCATTGTACTGAATGTCTAAATATGCAATCCTAGGATACATAGCAACAAGGAAGAGTGTTACCTTAATGTTCTGATGATGTCTAGATATACATAGAAGAGCAGCAACAGCAACAACACAGCAGCAGTTAACTGCAGTTAATCGGCCGATATTTGTAAAAATCTAATAAACTCCCTCCGCCCCATAATATAAGATGTTAATTCATCCAATATGTGAGTATATTGGATGTACTAAGATCTTAGATAATGGGACAGAGGGAGTGTTGTACTACATCATTGTGCAATTGTTGTTTAGCTTCTAATATTAACTTGGTGCTTGTAGGTACATATGTCATTGGTAAAGATCCGCGCTTCGACCCTTTTTGCGTATGGGGCAATGAGATATTCATGAACCAGCATCAAGTGAGGAAACTGATAAAGATTGTTAGTAAAATGGGTCAAGAGATGGCAATTAAACTATTTGTTTACACTTTGTCCAAGATAACAGTGAACTGCAGGATGGTAAGTAAGAACTCTGCATGCTTCTTTTTACTGCCCATAATGAGTTGTGTTAGATGACAATGTCTGAATCTTTTTCCTTTGCAGTGGTTCCCAAAGCAGTTTACCCAAGATTACCTCTCAAACTACATGATTGGTGGGCATGCAAAGGTTAAAGTATTTCTACCAGAACACAATGACTATCTAGATGTCGTCAAGAAGACAGTGAAGGATGGGTGGTCGGACATCACAAGGGGTTGGACTAGAGTCGTGCGTGCCTTCTGCATGGAGGAGGGCACAATATGGGCATTCCGCCTCACCTTGTTCAGCAACCAGAATGTCTTTCGCCTCTTTCTTTACCATCTTTAATAGTACAAGTATACAACCCTGGTTCATCATTTTTTATTTGGTGCATATGTAATTCTTTTTTTATGTAACTCTTGAACATATGTACCTGTGAATCGAATAATGCATTGGTTGTTAAACCTGATGGATATGAATAAAGTTATAGCCTACTTTCAAATTCAAATTCGGTACAATTTTAAATAGCAGCGATTAAATTAGGGTGAAAATACGCTCTGCAGGTCATTACGGCACACACACGGTCTGTAAAGCACATCGTGTATGATATACATCATAATCCGACACGGTTCACAGAGAGGAAACATGTGCGACCATGCACACAGTTGCCGTTTGCAAAGCGTGTGTGATGTCAGACTATATCACAAACGGTGCGAGCAAACTAAATGTTTGTGATAGTCGCATTATCATACACGCTTTACAATCATGAACTGTTTCTGATGTCGTAAGCATCGTAAACGTTTGCATAACATAATAGCGTGTGCAATAGTTATCCTGTACGACACTGGTATGACAGTCCGACGTTTCGTAATCCTATCCGACACTCGTACGATGATTAACTAATCTTCTTGATTATATATCGCATACGGTTTGGGAGAAGTGAATGTGTGTGATAGTCTCCTTATCATACATGTTTTATAATCGTGAACTGTTTGTGATGGGGCGCACATCGTAAACGTTGCACCACAGAAACCGAGTGCGATGGTAATGCGAGCACACACGAGTAGCAAGGATGGAGCATTTGGGATATTCGATAGATCACAAACAATTGTGTGACGAGTCGCGTTTGGGATAGATCGAGCATCGCATACGCTTAGTTCTGCGAAATGTATGCTTGTGTGCTCCCTATCACCGACGGTTTCTGGGTCGTGTGGGAAGACCCCCCCCTATCGCACACACATGCAAGGCGACGGTTTAAAACTCCGTCGCGGAAAGGGGTTAAAACCGTTTGTATAGCAGCTCGATGTACCAGTGATAGTACTTAAAACAAAACTGTGGCACACATCAAAGTCTTAACCACGCAGAGAAGTCTAACTTAGTACTTAAACGAACGGGCAATATGAGCTCATTTGGCAGTCACGGCGAACGTTTCGTCATGCTTCTTGCACTTGGTGACCACCTCCACGCCGTCGTCGTTCAAGACGATCACCTTCATGGTGTCAGGGGTCAGCAACTTGAACGTCACCATGTACCCGATCATGATCTGGTGAACGGCAGCAAAGGTGGCCCAACCCTGATCAAGGGTGACCCTGTCGTCGACCACCCTGATGTCTACTATGCAACTTTATTCTTGTAGACGTTGTTGGGCCTCCAAGTGCAGAGTTTTGTAGGACAGTAGCAAATTTCCCTCAAGTGGTTGACCTAAGGTTTATCAATCCGTGGGAGGCGTAGGATGAAGATGGTCTCTCTCAAACAACCCTGCAATCAAATACAAGAAATCTCTTGTGTCCCCAACACACCCAATAGAATGGTAAATTGTATAGGTGCACTAGTTCGGCGAAGAGATGGTGATACAAGTGTAGTATGGATAGTAGATATAGGTTTTTGTAATCTGAAATTATAAAAACAGCAAGGTAACTAGTAGTAAAAGTGAGCACAAACGGTATTGCAATGCTTAGAAACAAGGCCTAGGGTTCATACTTTCACTAGTGCAATCTCTCAACAGTGCTAACATAATTGAATCATATAACAATCCCTCAACGTGCGATAAAGAATCACTCCAAAGTTCCTAAGCGGAGAACATAAGATGAATTTGTTGTAGGGTATGAAACCACCTCAAAGTTATCCTTTCCGATCAATCTATTAAGCCATCCCTATAAGTGTCACAAACAGCCCTAGAGTTCGTACTAAAATAACACCATATGATACGCATCAACCAACCCTAATGTCACCTAGATACTCCAATGTCAGCACAAGTATCCGTGAGTTGATTATTCGATATGCATCAAACAACTTCAGATTCATAATATTCAATCCACACAAAGAACTTCAAAGAGTACCCCAAAGTTTCTATTGGAGAAAAGAAGATGAAAATGTGCAACCAACCCCTATGCCTAGATCACCCCAAGGTCACGGGAATCCGTGAGTTGATCACCAAAACATACATCAAGTGAACCAATAGAATACCCCATTGTCACCACGGGTATCCACATGCAAGACATACATCAAGTGTTCTCAAATCTGAAATATTCAATCCGACAATAATGAAACCTCAAAGGAAAAGACTCAATTCATCACAAGAAGATAGAGAAGGAAGAAACACCATATGATCCAACTATATTAACAAAGCTCGCGATACATCAAGATCATGCCAAATCAAGAACACGAGAGAGAGAGAGAGAGAGAGAGAGAGATCAAACACATAGCTACTAGTACATACCCTCAGCCCCGAGGGTGAACTACTCCCCCTCGTCATGGAGACCCCCGGGATGATGAAAATGGCCTCTGGTTATGATTCCCCCCTCTGGCAGGGTGCCGGAACGGAGCTCCATATGGGTTTTCTTCGGTACAGAGGCTTGTGGCGGCGGCGGCGAAGTTCTAGGTTTATTTCTGGGGGTTTCTCTATTTATAGGATTTTCCAGCGTTGGAATCACGCAAAAAGGAGTTACGAGGGGCCCACAAGGCAACATCACACGCCCCCCAGGCCGCGCCGTGATACCTTGTGACATCCTCGTGAGGCTTCTAGTCCTTCCATGAAGCTTCGGGGGTCTCTTTTGGTCCAAAAAATCATCAAAAAGTTTCGTCCAATTCCGAGAACTTTTATTTCTGCACAAAAAACAACACCACGGTAGTTCTGCTGAAAACAACGTCAGTCCGGGTTAGTTCTAATCAAATCATACCAAAACCATATAAAATTGTTATAAACATGGCATGAATACTTCATAAATTATAGATATGTTGGAGACGTATCACACCCCTCACCATGACCCTCCATGCGCAGCCGGTCTTTGTCTTGAGCTTGAACTCTGTAGGGATGGTGGGGAAGTGCTTCGTGAACTCCAGAGGCATTGGCAGACTCTCTAGCTTTGGAGCAAAGATAATCTTCTAGAAGTGGCTTGGTCCTGACACCTCATGGTAGTGCCCGTAGTTCCTTCGCTTGGCACTTGGGTGTTCCCGCACCAGCACCTCGACCAATGGTGGCACGACCTCTTTGCCCTTCTCCAATGGTGGCACAACCTCCTTGCCCTTTTCGATCTGCATTATGAACAGCACGTAGTTCAAAGGTCAGCATTCATACCTCTCGGCCTAACGCTCCTATATTTACCCACACTACTTACCCAGCACCACACTCAAACCCTCTCCCTCTCTGTTTCACCACCTCTCCCCTGCCATGAACTCCAACTCCAACTCCAACCCCAACCCTTTCCCCTGGGGCATTGGATGGAGGGCCTTCTTTCTCGTGTGTTCGCTCGATGACCACGCGAAGTTCAAGAACACCATGGAAGTGTGCTTGAACTTCAGTAGCATCGAAGACAAGCACAAGGAGGCCAACGCTGTGATTAAGAAGGCTACGCTAGATGACCTGAAGACACTGATTCCTAACCCAGCCAAGGGCGCAATGTTTGTGGACATCCTATGCTGGGCCATGAATCAGGCAGACTCTAGCGACGCTGGTCAGAGGGCAAGATGGGCCAAGTACAAGGAGTACAAGGCGCCTCAAGACCAGCGTGCTGCAACATACTGGACTAGGACGTTGGTGCCGTCGGAGGAGGACTACGACACAGTGCAGATGGTGGTCAGGGTGCCGACAGTAGGCGTCCGTGCAAGACCTATCGTTCTTGACGATGAGGACGAAGACGATGAGGAAGAAAAGAAGATGCCTACACCCCCCGCCGCTCGACGCGACTCCAGGGTCGCCGCAGCTAGACAAGAAAGTTTGTACCCCTACGCCCCCCCCCTAGTAGCCGTCGGTGCAGCATCCATGGATTCGAGTGTTCATCTGCAGTGTTTCCCCTAATCCAAGCCATCACCCCCGATGTGTTCAATCCCCTCCCTAACTCTCCAATCATGTGCGCAAATCAAATCTAGCCCGAGTCGAAAGCAGTAAATCTAGAGACAGGGCAAGGACTTACCGCCATTGCCGATGCGCTCCGGTGGAGTTCTGCAGTCGCTACGGTGGTCGCCGCCGTCTTGGAAAGTCCTACAGTTGCTCCAGTGGTCGCCGCCGCCGGTGTGAGTGGGGAAGAGGGGAGAGAGCAGTGAGGAAGGGAGGTGAGGGTAATTTATGACGCGGCTTCGGGAAACAATGCGATGTCTTGAGACTGGATCCACGCATGCAACCGCCCACGCCCACGTGCCTAGGGTTGCACTGCTCGGGCCTGGCTCCACAAAAACGGTCAATTTGAGCGTTCCTCTGGATGCAGGCCCAGTGGTGCTTTAAGTTCCATGCATGCCAACTTTTAGATGCAACCCAAGCAGCCAAACGGGCCGAAAACTGCCCGTGCGGGCCTGGCTGGGCCTAATGCAGGCTACCAAACGCATCCCAGGTTGTGGGTCGCACCATTTTACGGCAAGACGGTCAGCGCAATACCGAAGGGGCAAAGACAAGTTGACCAATCTATCAGTTTTTTTGCAAACAATCGCAAGATACGAAAGTTCAAATTTAAATTCAAGATACACATGGGGTCATTGAATAGTTTTTTAGAGAAGTAACTGAATGCCCTCCGCCGCCTCCCCAAGAAAAGCTTAGGGTTCCTCTGTCTCCCGTCGGTGCCGCCGCTGATCCGCCTCGTCTCCGGTTGCCTTAGGGCCATGGCGGCACGGTGGATCCTAACTCTTGCCCGCGGGAGGGCTCTGTTTTTAGATGTTCCTTTGAGTCTTGTTAGGGTTTGTGTCCTGGTCAGGAAGACGAGACGGTGACGGCTCCCTGAAGATGGAATAAGGTTCTCCCCACCTAGCCCCCATCCCGGTGGTGTGTCTAGCATCGTCGGTGGGCGTGTGGAGGTGTGTCTCCGGCGGATCTGTCCTTGGTGGATTTACTCGGATCTGGTCGTAGTTCTTCTACATTTGTGTTTCTTCAAGTTGGATCCTTCCGATCTACGCTACTCTTCATCGAGGGCGGTTGTTGTTCTGTTGCGCTGGTCCTATAGGGCCTTAGCACGATGAGTTCCCGACTGTCTACTACAACAAGTTTTGCCCGGCTCCGGGGAGGGAGGGGCGATGACGGCGGCGCTCCTTCGGCTTGCTTCAGTGATTGTGATGCGGAGCATCCCGAGGTCATCCCCATGAACTCACCTACGTCACCTCAAGTGCCGCGAGGACCTATGACACGAGCATGAGCAAGAGCCATCGAGAACGAGGTGACATCACTCCTCTCACAATTCCCCTTCGATGCACATGAGAATTGGATGCTACCTCAAGCGGAGACCCTGTGCATACTCAGGTATCAAGAGGATCATCATGGAGATGCTAAGGACCAAGGACGAGCGAAGGAGAAGGAGGAACACGAAGACAAAGAGGAAAAGGAGCAAGTCAGCAGGAGCCCGGACGATCCGGAATGCCGTCTGGATGATCCGGCCAATGCCCGGACGATCCGGACCGCCGTCCGGACGATCCGGCCGAAGAGCGCCCCGGCTACAGAACCTGCCCCAACGAAGCCGGATCATCCGGACCCTGGCCCGGATCATCCGGCCTAAGCCCGGATGTCCGGACCCCGGCCCGGATGTCCGGCCCTTCCACGCCGTATCTGGACCGCCCGGACATTCAGGCTCCCGAAGGCCGGATCATCCGGACGGCCACCCGGATCATCCCCCCCCCCGATTGTGTGTGTTTGCTTCGGGCCCGAGGCCCATGTAACTCCTTCGCCCACTAGACTGTAAATATCCCTTCCCCCTCTATGTTTTAGGGTTAGCAAAGTGTTCGCTCTTGAGATTAGAGCTTTGCTCATCCATACCTCTCCTACGGAGATCAAGACCTCCTTGAGGAGAAGATCCACTTCGGATATCAAGACCTCGACTCCTCTTCGGATCGGGATGAACTAGCTACCGTGTTGACTTTGTATCGTGATTCATCGTATGTGTATGTGGATCTAGTGTATGTGTGACTTGTGATTGTGTCAATTGAGTGATTTGTGTTCTTGTGTTCTTGCCTCTCCCACCTCCAATTGTGAAAAGATCGACGAACTAGGGTTCCACCCTACATCATCTTGGATCAGAGCCACGTTGATTCACAATTTGGAGTTCTTCCCCTCCATTTGCTACCCTCAATTTTGTTGTTTTTCCCCAATTTTGAAAATTCCACAAAAATAGCCCCACCAATTTTTTTTGTGATTTGTGAGTTTGATGATGTTTTGTTGATTTTGATCCGTGGATTTCGTGTATTGCAAGTGGATCTACACTTCCCCAATCTCCCCCCATCTCGAAAACCCCTCAAAATTCTTGAATTTTTTGAATTTTTCCGGATTTTTGAGCCTCACCCGAACCCTCCCCGAGCCGGTTTGACCTGCCTGGATCGACCAGACCGGTGCCCGGATCATCCGGACGAGCCCGGATCAGCCGGACGGAGGCCCGGATCATCCGGCTCCGGTTGTCTTTGCTGAATTTTTTTCAGCCACCGTTCCACCACCGCGCCCGCTTCCACCTCGTTTCCCCGAGCCCCACCATAGTTGTTCCACCTTTCACAACACCCCACTACCACCATTTGACATTTATTTTGAGATTTTGAGTTGCGGATTTCCGTTTCCTAGTGTGTTTCGGCTAACTAGGCACGGTTCGACATCGACTTCACCGCCACTCATCCTCGCCACGGACTCGACATCGACACCGACCGTCTCACCATCGTGACACCACCACCGTAAGTAAGGACGGTAACCTTGACAACAACTTGTTCCTTCCCTTGCCATTGCATTGTTACCCAAAGGCCCTCTTTTGCGTCGCTTCCTATGAGACTAGCCATTTGAGTATTGCCTGGCAACGATTACTTGTGCACTCTAGTGTTTCCATCCTATCATCTCGTGTGCCAAAATTGTGTTCCCGCATATACATCATTGCTACCATCATGAGAGCATTTCGCATAAGTGTCCAAAAGAGAAAGGGCAAAAGAAAGAAAAGCTTTTAAGCAAAGAGAAAAGAGCAACAACAAGCTTGTAAGCAATAGCCATAGCATCGCCATATTACATATCATATTTGATCATCTTGGATCATCGTGACAAGTTCACTAGGGCTCATACATAAAAAGCATACTTGAGATAGGAGTTGATCATTTTGTCTCCTATAGGTTGTGCACAAGTGTCGTATCCACCTATTAAGCAATCATGCTAGCGTCTCTCTAGAGTTGTGCAACACGAGCGTTTTCGGGTGTTCCACATTTTGTGCTCATACCTTGGTTGCATGACCTCATTTATCTATCCATGTGTGTGTTTCCGTGTAACTTTGCTTTTGGTCTACTTGTTTCACTTGCGAATTTGCGAATCTTTCTCAACATTATTGATATCTTGCTTACAATTGCAAATATTTTGTGCCACCATCCTAACCAAACTCCTCCAAAGGCTTTACTTGTGTAGGTGTGAGAATTGACACGATCCGGTACCAATTGCACTATTTCCATAATACCATATCGAGTGATCATTGATCCATCTTCAACATTGGATAAGGTACATTGGTCTAGTTCATTCCCTTCTTCCACTAACACTTGTTTGAGAATCATGGATAGGTTGGGCACTACTTCGAATCATCTCTTCGATGAGCAAGACGATGCACCTAACGACTACGTCACCAAGGCACACCTCTTTGGCGTCCAACGAACCTTACATCAAGAAAGTGAAGCTTTGGGCGAACGCATCGAACAACTCGCCTCCGACTTTGGACAAACTCTTGACAACAAGCTATCATCTCAAATGGAAGAGTTCCGTGCCATGATGGTCAACTGCTCTTCTTCCACTTCGTCGAGTTCAAGATCAAGGCGGCGACACTCAAGCCGCAACTCTTCGGAAACTTCTTTGGATGCAAGTCTTCCAAGAGCACGCTCTCATCGCCCTCAAGTACATGATGACCGGCAAGCTCCAAGAAACCCATTCCATGGCAATGTTTTGCAAGACTATCTTCGAGAGCGCGAACGCCAAAACCGGCAAGCACAAGCTAACATGGAGCAAGATCAAGTTCCACAACGCCAACGTCAAGTACACCAAGATGACGACGCTCTACTACAAGAACGCCAACATCGTGAGGAGCAAGCACTTGAAGCTCAACGTGCCCTATGAGAAGCAACTCGCAACGTCGCCAACCGCCGTGTGCGAGAACAAGATGAGGCCCCCCAACGCGAGCAACAAGAAGAGGCCGCAAGAAATGAGGAGCGCCAAGAGATGAGGAACCGTGCAAGAATTCCACGACCTCGACGTCAAGCCAATCAAGATGAGCACGATGAGCAAGAGCTAGAAGATCTTCCTCCAAGACACGAGCGTCATTGACATCGCCAACAACACAATGAAGAGCGCTATGGCAAGCTCAAGTTCACCATGCCTAAATTCTCCGGTGGCAATGATCCACAAGAATACCTCTCATGGGCATTGAAGGTTGACAAGATATTCCATCTTCACAACTACGAAGAGGAAAAGAAGATTGCCATGGCATCTCTTGAGTTCCAAGACTATGTTCTCATTTGGTGGGAGCAAGTGATCCAACGACGCCAAGACAAGGGCAAGCCACCGATCACCACTT
Source organism: Elymus sibiricus (assembly GCA_039707655.1). Lineage (NCBI taxonomy): Eukaryota > Viridiplantae > Streptophyta > Magnoliopsida > Poales > Poaceae > Elymus > Elymus sibiricus. The sequence continues at coordinate 268,724,927 of CM077672.1, read as the reverse complement.
GGAACCAAATGAAAGATGTCATGAGAGCTCGCTTTGTGCCTACACACTATAGCCGTGACCTCTTCAAGAAGCTACAACTCCTCAAGCAAGGCACCAAGTCCGTTGAAGAATACTACCAAGAAATGGAGATTGCAATGATACGAGCCAATGTCAAGGAAGATGATGAACAAACTATGGCGAGATTCTTGAATGGCCTCAACCATCCCATCAAGAAAATTGCAGATTTCCAACCGTACTCCAACCTCCTCGAGCTAGTGCACCAAGCAACCAAAGATGATTGACAAGTACAAGAGGACTACAAGTACTCCAAGTACTCTTCCAAGACCTACGGTTCTTACACTCAAGCTTCAACGACTTCTACAACTCCTTTCATGACTCGATCTACACCAAGTACCGGCGACAAATCAAGCTCCAAGCAACCTATGACATCTTTGAGTCGTCTTACCTCAAGCTCCAAGCAAAAGCCTTCGTCATCAACAACTCCTACGGACGACACCAAGACGAGTGACATCAAGTGCTTCACTTGCAAGGGATGAGACCACAAGTCTTTTGAGTGCCCCACTAGGTGCACCATGATCGCCAATGCAGACGGCACCTACGATTCCATGAGTGAAGATCAAATGGAAGCCCTCGACCATGTGGCCATGCACTACCAAGTGAATGAGATGAAGATAATCAAGTATTTTGCGATAATGATTCAAGCCCCGCTCTTGTTGTCTCCAAGGTCTTGACACTTCAACAACATCAAGATGAAGACCAACGTTGCCACATCTTCCATACCAAAGCGGGTATTCAAGGACGTTCCGTCAAGGTCATCATCGACGGTGGAAGTTGCCACAACTTGGCAAGTGAAGAATTATGTTCCAAGCTACAATTGGTCAAGAAGAAGCACCCTCGCCCCTACAAGGTCCAATGGCTAAGCGACCCCGGCACCATTCAAGTGGAGCACACCGTTCAAGTCTTCTTCAAGATTGGAGCATATGAAGACACCTTAGAGTGTGATGTGGTTCCTATGTCCGTATGCCATCTCCTACTTGGACGACCTTGGCAATTCGACCGCGGCGTCGCCCACAACGAACGGACCAATCACTATAGTTTCAAGATGAAGGGCAAGGAATTCATACTTCGACCAATGACACCAAGTCAAGTCATCGCAGACAAGCAAGCATCTACCCATCGTGGAGAGACTAGTGAGCGAGTGAACCACCAAAAAGAAAATGAGCGCCACAAGCCAAAAATGAGCGACTCCACGATGAGCGACAAGAGAGATCTCGTTCTTTTAGCCACCAAGAGATTTGAGGGATGTGAGTGAGAGCCCATCAAGTGTTCCTCACTTTGTGCTTTTATGCAAAGGTGAAGTTGAGCAGACTAATACTTCACAACATCTTCCTCTAGTGTTGTCTCATCTCTTGCAGGAATACAAGGACATGTTTCCCAATGAGCTACCTCCCGGACTCCCTCCTCTACGCGGAATCGAACACCGCAACGATCTCATCCCTGGTGCACCTCTACCGAACAAGGCACCATACCGCGTCAACCCCGACGAGACCAATTAGATCCAAAGGCAAGTGCAACATCTCATGAAGAATGGGTATGTACACAAAAGCTTGAGCCCATGTGCCGTTCCGATAATTCTTGTGCCTAAGAAAGATGGTTCCTATCGCATGTGTTCCGATTGCTGTCCCATAAATGCTATCACCGTTAGATATCGCCATCCCATTCCACGCCTAGATGACATGCTTGATGAACTTAGTGGAGCCACCATTTTCTCTAAAATTGACCTTAAAAGTGGCTATTATCAAATTCGCGTGCAAGAAGGTGATGAATGGAAAACCGCTTTTAAAACCAAATTTGGCTTGTATGAATGGTTAGTCATGCATATGGGTTTATCGCAAGCACCTAGCACTTTTATGCATGTGATGGACTATGTTATTCGCAAATTAATTGGCATTTGTGTTGTGGTTTACTTTGATGACATCCTTGTGTTTAGTGAAACTCTTGAAGATCATGTCAAACACCTTAGAGAAGTATTACAAATTCTTAGAGACGAGCGACTCTATGCTAACTAAAATTGATGCTATTAAAAATTGGCCACAACCAACCAATTTGCTTCAAGTGCGTAGCTTCCTTGGTCTAGCCGGATTTTATAGACGCTTTGTGAAGGATTTTAGCACTATTGCATCACCATTGCACGCATTGAGTAAAAAGAATGCACCATTTGTTTGGGGTCCATCCCAAGATGCCGCATTTCATGAGCTTAAGAACTTGCTTACACATGCTCCACTACTTGCATTACCAAACTTCGAGAAAACTTTTGAAGTGCATTGTGACGCTAGTGGTAATGGCATAGGTGGTGTGTTAATGCAAGAGAAGCGGCCCATTGCATATTGTTGTGAAAAACTCTACGGCGCACAACTTAACTACCCTATCTATGACAAAGAGTTATATGCTCTAGTGAGAGTATTGCATGTGTAGGAACATTATCTCCGTCCACGTGAATTTGTCATCCATACGGATCATGAAACGCTTAAGTACCTAAAGGGTCAAACTAAATTGAATAAGCGTCATGCTAAATGGAGTGAGTTCATTGTGTGATTTCCTTATGTTATCAAGTATATAAAAGGTAAGGAAAATGTTGTGGCGGACGCTCTTTCACGCAAGTGTATGTTGGTTACTCAACTTGAGTTGAATGTCATAGGATTTGAGCACATTAAAGACTTGTATGCGCATGATTCATCATTTGCAATCCCTTATGCCAAATGTTTACCACACAAAACTTGGGTGCAATATTACTTGAAAGATGGTTATCTTATGCAAGCTAACAAACTTTGTAATCCTGAGTCTTCTCTTCGTTTGCTACTTTTGCAAGAAGCTCATGGTGGAGGACTCATGGGGCATTTTGGACGTGACAAGACCTTCGCTATGCTCTCCAAGAACTACTTTTGGCCAAAGATGTTTCGAGACATTTCATGCTACACAAACCGGTGCTCTACATGCCGCAAAGCTAAGTCAAAAGCTCAATCTCATGATCTATATATGCCACTTCCTATTCCATATCAACCATGGGAAGATATTAGTATGGATTTTGTGCTTGGTTTGCCTCGTACTCAAAATGGCAAAGATTCGGTATTTGCCGTTGTGGACCGTTTCTCTAAGATGGCACATTTTATTCCATGTAACAAGAGCGACAATGCTTCACATGTTGCAAATCTCTTTTGTAGGGAAATCTTGAGATTGCATGGAGTGCCCAAGACGATTGTATTGGACCACGACGTCAAGTTCCTAAGCTACTTTTGGAAGACCCTATGCGCCAAGCTCGGAATCAAGCTACTATTATCTTCGGCATATCATCCACAAACCGACGGCCAAACGGAGGTCATGAACCGGACGCTATCCACACTCCTTCGCGTGTTGATCAAGAAGAACATAAGGGAGTGGGAGGAATGCTTACCCATCGCCGAGTACGCCTACAATCGAGAAAGACATTCGACTACCGGCAAGTCCCCCTTCGAGGTCGTCTAAGGTTTCAACCCGTTGTCTCCATTGGACATCCTACCGCTACCACTCCAAGAGCGCATCGACATGGACGCGAGTGCACCAGCGACATACCTCAAGAAGGTGCATGAAGATACAAGGCAAGCAATCGAGCGCCAAGTAAAACAACTCGCGACCAAGGTCAACATCAACAAGCACCCCATGGTGTTCAACCCCGGAGATCTTGTGTGGCTCCACCTACGCAAAGAACGCATCCCCAACAAATGCAAGTCAAAGCTACTTCCTCGAGCCGATGGACCGTTCAAGGTGCTAGCACGCTACAATGACAACGCCTACAAGATCGATATCCCACATGATAAGTACAACGTGAGCGATACATTCAACGTCAAGGACTTATCTCCCTTCCATGGTGATGTGGATCTCGATCCGAGGACGGATCTTTCCCAAGGGGGGGGGATGATGCGGAGCATCCCGAGGTCATCCCCATGGACTCACCTACGTCACCTCAAGTGCCGCGAGGACCTATGACACGAGCACGAGCAAGAGCCATCGAGAATGAGGTGACATCACTCCTCTCACAATTCCCCTTTGATGCACATGAGAATTGGATGCTACCTCAAGCGAAGACCCTATGCATACTCAGGTATCAAGAGGATCATCATGGAGATGCTAAGGATCAAGGACGAGCGAAGGAGAAGGAGGAAAGCGAAGACAAAGAGGAAAAGGAGCAAGTTAGCAGGAGCCCGGACGATCCGGACCACCGTCTGGATGATCTGGCCAACGCCCGGATGATCCGGACAGCCGTCCGGACGATCCGGCCGAAGAGCGCCCCGTCTACAGAACCTGCCCCGACGAAGCCGGATCATCCGGACCCTGGCCCGGATCATTCGGCCTAAGCCCGGATGTCCGGACCCCGGCTCGGATGTCCGGCCCTTCCGCGTCGTATCTGCACCGCCCGGACGTCCGGGCGACCGCCCGGATCATCCGGACGGCCACCTGGATCATCCGGGCCCCCCTGATTGTGTGTGTTTGCTTTGGGCCCGAGGCTCATGTAACTCCTTCGCCCACTAGACTATAAATATCCCTTCCCCCTCTATGTTTTAGGGTTAGCAAAGTGTTGGCTCTTGAGATTAGAGCTTTGCTCATCCATACCTCTCCTACGGAACTCAAGACCTCCTTGAGGAGAAGATCCACTCCGGATATCAAGACCTCGACTCTTCTCCGGATCGGGATGAACTAGCTACCGTGTATCCTCTCGTGTTGACTTTGTATCATGATTCATCGTATGTGTATGTGGATCTAGTGTATGTGTGACTTGTGATTGTGTCAATTGAGTGATTTGTGTTCTTGTGTTCTTCATGTTCTTGCCTCTCCCACCTCCAATTGTGAAAAGATCGACGAACTAGGGTTCCACCCTACATCAGATTGTAGTCGTCGCTAGGTGGTCTACGGATCTGGATGTAATTTTTATTATTTCTAGTGTTCATTGTACTATCATGATTGAAGATGAATAGATCAAAAGTTATCTCGCAAAAAAAGTAATTGAATAGGTCGGCAACATATTTTGCAACCAAAAGTAGGTCAAAAAGTTGGTTCAGTTTTTGTTTTGTTTGATGCGAGACACGTAATAATACCAAATGTATGGAAAACAAAGGTGGATCCTATTCTGCCTGTATCACGTGGAACAGCAACCAGCCAACCACACACATACCCTCTCATGGCTTTGGGTCTGCTCATGTCACTACAAAAAAAAAACACTTCCGTGATGATACGTCTTTGTCGCAGTAGGTCAAGTTTTCTGTCACGCATGTACATCCGTGACAATTTCATGACATAATCAAGATAGTCATACCTGTGCCGTAGAAGTGTTCCATGACAATACTGAAATTATCATCACGGAAGTGTGTCGGGCCTGTTTCCGGAATAAATCTCGGAATAGCCTCAAGTCACACCAACCCCCAAGATCAGAACAACTGGTGGACTCCCTTGATATAGATATCCAGTACATACATAATATTACACAAGGTTGAGCCAAAGTGCTCAACATTTATTACAGACTTGTCATTATATGACGGTGGCGGTACAAGACAATGGTGTGGTGATATTACAACACTGATACATTAAAGTACAGCCAAGCGTCAGTGTGAGGCTTGACTATTTTATTAGTGGGGCGGAAGCACTGCGGATGATACACGTGGTAGACTCCAAGACCACAAGGTGACTGACTGGGAACACCTCTAAGCGTCGGGCTCGCTAGCGCACTCTTCCTCCTTAAGATCGTCTTCATCCCTGGCCAAATTAACAAGCCAGGGACAAGCCAGTGAGTATGTTTGAATGTACTCGCAAACATTATGAACAAAAGATATACCAAATGCATATGTTCATGATGGACTAAATTATATGCATATTTTGGTTGATATTATAGCATGGCATGATAAATATTAATACGGTGTAAATGGCTAATTATGTCATTGAAGTAATAACCAAGAAAATAAAATGGAACATCGGGCGTTAGACCGCTCGAGGATTCCAAGAAAATAAAAATGGAACATCGGGCGTTAGACCGCCCGAGGATTCCAAGAAAATAAAATGGAACATCGGGCGTTAGACCACCCGAGGATTTCCAAGAAAAATAAAATGGAACATTGGGCGTTAGACCGTCCGAGGATTACCAAGATAAATGCCAAACGGGTGTCTGAATGCGACACCTCGAGGGGTCTTGAAAAGAAATGCCAAACGGGTGTCTGAATGCGACGCCTTGAGAGGTTTTGAAAAGAAATGCCAGACGGGTGTCTGAATGCGACGCCTTGAGAGGTCTTGAAAACAAATGCCAAATGGGTGTCTGAATGCGACGCCTCATGAGGTCTTGAAAAGAAATGAGTATCCAGGTGGCACAACCATCCCAAGAGATACTCAGGGTTACACATAAGAGAAAATGGTTAGTCCACAGTAATATTCATGTTAACAATAATATTCATGATAGCATCAGTAGTGACAATAATCATTCATTAAAAGTGGATCATGATCAGTTATATTATTTCCTCCGAAGACCGACACCGGGACTGACACTTGACCCTTCCCAGCTAACGTCCTTGACCGTGGACACGACTATTCGAATAGGTTTAACTCTGCAGAGGCTGTACTCTTTACCCACAAGTATAGGATTTCTTTAGTCAACCTCGAGACACTGACTAATTCCGATTACGGTCTTTGGGTTGAAAACACACCTGACCAGCACACACACACCAGATTAACTTTCCTGATGCCAGGAATCACCCAAAGCATCGTTCAAGAAAAACTCTAAGACGGGGAGACCACTGTCTCGAATAGCATGGGATCACAATTTATAACGCGCGCAAATACAAGGGGTGTCCCCCTCTCGGCCAAGCCGGATGCACCCATGCCCCCTGACCCGATGACTGGCATTAGTCCATGGCCATGGAACCCTCATCACGGCCCCTCTATGTGGTGTGTACTTGGAAAGGGGTTAGCAACTTACTAAGTCGTACTCCCCTCGCGGGAAGACAAGTGGCAGCACTATTTTTAGCTAGGCATGACGGAACAAGACTCGATCTAGGTCGACTCAGGAGGTTTTATTATCATGACTGGCATGCTTCACATGCCACAGTGACACCATCGTGCCACGTCATGATTCATGCTAACCGGCATGACATGGACAGGGGGTATACCCCTGGTATATAACCAACTTTATCCAAGTTAATGATTTTTAAATGCATGCAAGAAATGCACAATGAAATATGACCGTGCAGGCACCTACTGCCCACCACATATCGGTGATCACTTATGCCACCATGTATGCAAACACCATATCCCAAGTTCAAAAATGCTTGCCTTGATCAAAGTAGGCAGAAGGTGATCCCTCGAAATTTTTGACAAAGTTTCCCTCCTAGTTTTCTATAAAATAAGAATTCAAAATTCGATCAAAATTTTTGTGACAGCACAAAAAGTTGACTCAAAATATTTTTAAATAAATACTAAAAAAAACTAGAATGAAAAAGAAAATTTTCAGAAAAAGAATCAATTAAAAATGTGTTGTGGTTAAAAAGTAATAAGAGTTTTAAAACCAGGGACCATTCTATGAATAAAATTCTTGCCAGCGGGTCCCTGAGCAGTAAAACAGAAAGCGCCTCGGGCGAAAGTACGTTTCCTAGTTCAGAAAACATATTAAGGCAGAAGACGCCAGAGAAATAAACAGAAACAATTATAACACTGACGGGTGGGCCCCACCCGTCAGGTTTGAATTTTGAACGCGCCTCATGCGCGAGTATAGTGAGGATGCGGTGGTCACCGGCGGCGATCGCCAGCGTTTCGAGGGGCGGTGATGATACGAGCATGCTCAGGGCGTCTATCCGCGTCAGTGGGTGGTGGTGGTGATCGCCGGCGGGCACTGTGGTGACGGCGGTGTCAACTCCGGCGGACGGTGGTGTCGGGTGGTGGTGGATCTCGTCGGAGAGAGCTTCAGACATCAAATTGACGCGCGGGATGGTTGAGGTGGAGTGGTAAGTGGTGACTGGCGAGTTTTTAGAGGCGGAGGTGGACGAACGGCGACGTGGTGCTCACGGAGGCATTGGCGGATCGAGCGGCCGGAGTCAGGGAAGAAGGCTTCCCCGAGGTCGTCCGACTCCTCTGGGTGGCGATTGGGGATGGGTGGAGGTGCGGTGAGCTTTCAACGGGCTCTGGGTGCCCTTTTATAGGCCGTGCGGAGATGGCCGGAGCGGGGTGGATCACGGCGGAGTAATTTCGGCCGGTGGGGTTGGTTGGGGTGGTCGGTTTGGACGATGGTCATCCGTGAGGTCAGTGGAGCCTTCTCAAAGTGCCAGCGCAACGGCCCTCGAGCTCTATCCATCTCCCCGTGGTGGAGCTCCCGTACGGCCATGGCGGAAGGCGCTCGCCTCCGGTGGCTGACAGGCGTGGCTGGGGCGATTTGGACGGTGGCCGTGCACTGTGTGAGAGGCGACGCGTGCGAGGTAGGTGTGGGGAGAGGTGCGGGGCAGTGAAGGCGAGCTGGTGGCCGAGCGGATCGCCTCGGTCCGCCGTGCCTAAGGACGGCGGCCGTTGCACCGGCTCGCCACCGGCCGTCGGCGGTGAGAGGCTGGCGGGAGGGGCCCGGGACGTGGCATTGATGAGTAGCAGCGACGCCATGAAGGAGAGGAGAAGAAGTGGAGTGCACGGCATCGATCTCCTCTCTGAATTTTTGACAGTGGTGAACCGTGCACAGAAGGTGTTCGATGAAATGCTAGATGGCCCTGGGCATTTTTGGAATTTCTGAAATTTTTTGTGGTCAGGTACTGATGCATACCAAGGGTGCTGGCAAAGTTTCAGAATTTTTGGAGTAGTTTAGATTAGGTTTTGAGCAAGGAGATTGAATCTGGTCCAAATTTCATTTGAATGAAATTTGAAAATTTTGAGCTATGGATCAGAAGGTTTTTGGTGAAATGGAGTGTGGGTACTGTCATGTAGTTGGGATAATTTTTGTGGGTGCAGAAGAGCTAAATAATTTATAGTTCCTTTGTAAATCAAAGGAACTAGGAATAAATGGAATTCTAGTTTTGCAATTTGCTAAATATGATAAATAATATTTTTGTGGAGAGAGGAAGTATTGGGTACTGTCCTAGGGTGAGAGGATAGCTTGGATGATAATTTGAAAATGACAGATGAATTTTTTTGAGAATTTTCTAAGTGTTTGAAAAAGATGAAATGGACCATTTCTTTGAAATAATTAATTATTCAAAAAGTTTTCTAAAAGAAAAGATTTTTTTTGGTCCTGCAAAATATTTACTCAAGTAAGAAACCATTAAATCAGAAACCATTTTAAATTTTAGAAACCCAACTGAAAACTTAAAAATGGCTTTCAAAACAAAAGAAAGAGAGAAATAGAGCCATAGTAATCCAAAGTATGTTCTTTTAAAGAAAAGAGTTTCAAAATCAAAAGAAAATATTTTTGGGGTGTTACAACACCTACCTCCTTAAGAAAAATCTCGTCCCCAAGATTTCGGCTGTCCCTCAAATAGGTACGGGTACTCGGTCCTTAGATGATCCTCTCTTTCCCATGTTGCTTCCTCTTCGGTGTGATTACTCCACTGGACCTTGCAAAACTTTATCACATTCTGACGGGTCCTCCGTTCTGACTCTTCCAAAAAAATTATAGGGTGTTCCTTATATGTAAGGTCTGGTTGGATATCCAGGTTCTGATGTTGGACTTGTTTGTCCGGACTACTAACACATCTCCTCAGTTGTGACACGTGAAACACATCATGAACATCTGACAATTCTGCTGGTAGCTCCAGTTGGTAGGCAACCTTGCCTCTCCTTGCAATTATTCTAAATGGTCCAATAAATTGCGGTGTCAGTTTCCCTTTGACTTTGAATCTTTCTAGTCCCCTCATTGGGGATACCCTGAGATACACATATTCGTCGGGTTCAAAGCTGATCTGACGGTGTTTTCGGTCATAATAGCTCTTGTGACGGCTCTGAGCTGCTTTCAGTCTGTCTCGGATAAGTTTTACTTTTGTTTCTGCTTCTTTGAGAATTTCCGGGCCGAAGGTTTGGCTATCTCCGGTTTCAGACCAATTGATTGGGGTACGGCACCTTCGTCCGTATAGGGCTTCGAAAGGTGACATCTTTAGACTGGCTTCATAATTGTTGTTATATGAAAATTCCGCATATGGCAAACTGTCCTCCCAGCTGACTCCATAGGTAAGGACACAAGCTCTCAGCATGTACTCCAATATCTGATTTATCCGTTCAGTCTGCCCTCCTGTTTGTGGGTGGTACACTGTACTGAATACCAGTTGAGTTCCTAAGGCTTGCTGCAAGTGGTCCCAAAACCTAGAGATAAACAATTCGGGAGAGGTATAGCTTAGCAAGCTTCTGTGTTGAATATGTTGTTTTTACCGAAATGAAGTGTGCCACCTTGGTTAATAAATCTGTGATAACCCAGATAGCATCATTCCAGTGTCGTGACCTTGGTAATCCGACAATAAAATCCATCCCTATCTCATCCCATTTCCAATGAGGCACTCTGAGTGGCTGTAACAATCCTGCTGGCCTCTGGTGTTCTGCTTTTACGCGCTGACAAGAGTCGCAGCGTGCGACATATATGGCTATATCCCTTTTCATCCCGTGCCACCAAAATTTGTCCTGAAGATCTTTGTACATCTTGGTTCCCCCTGGGTGAATGGAGTATGGGGTGGTATGGGCTTCTGTCAAAATCTGTTGCTTTAGCTCTTCCTTATTGGGTACGCATAATCTTTTCCCGTACCATAGGATTCCCTGATTATCAATAGTAAATTTGGACGCCCTGCCCGAACTTACTATCCTTTTAATTCCCACGATACTGGGGTGTCCTTTCTGGGTTTCTTTGGTTTCTTTGATCTGATCCTCCAATGTTGGTTTTACTTCTAGGCGAGCAATGGTTCCTTCCGTGACTAGAACCATGTTAAGTTTGGCAAATTCCCAGTTGAACTCATGTTGTGACAATTGCACACTTTCATTGTCAGTGCATGGATTTCGGCTGAGGGCATCTGCCACAACATTTTCTTTACCAGGGTGGTAATGAATTCCCACATCATAATCCTTAATTAGCTCAAGCCAGCGATGTTGTCGTAGGTTTAGTTCTGGCTGGGTGAAGATATACTTAAGACTTTTATGATCCGTGTATATCTCACATCGACTACCAAGAAGGTAATGTCGCCATTCCTTGAGTGCATGTACTACAGCTGCTAGTTCCAAGTCATGGGTAGGATAATTTTCTTCGTGTCGTCGTAGCTGTCTTGAAGCATAAGCTACGACCTTTCCTTCCTGCATTAACACGCATCCAAGGCCTTTTCTGGAAGCGTCACAATATATTTCAAAATTCTTGTGCACATCTGGCACGGTCAGAACAGGTGCCGTTGTTAACCTCTTTTTTAATTCTTGGAAACTTTTCTCACATGCTTCAGTTCATTCAAACTTTTTATCCTTCTTGAGTAATTGAGTCATGGGTTTGGCTATGGTGAAGAATCCTTCAATAAATCGTCAATAGTAGCCAGCCAAACCAAGAAAACTCCTGGTCTCAGTCATGTTGGTGGGTTGCTTCCATCCTAAGACATCCTTTACTTTACTTGGGTCCACTACTATTCCATCCTTTGTCAGTACATGTCCCAGAAAACCAACTTCTCGTAACCAAAATTCACACTTACTGAATTTGGCATATAGTTGATTTTTTCATAATTCTTCCAGGACTATTCGAAGATGTTGCTCATGTTCTTCTAGCGTCTTGGAATAGATAAGTATATCATCAATGAATACCACCACAAACTTGTCCAAATATTTCATGAAAACCTTGTTCATGAGATGTACAAAATAAGCAGGAGTGTTGGTCAATCCGAAAGGCATCACAGTGAACTCATATAATCCGTATCTGGTGGTAAAAGCGGTCTTGGGTATGTCTGATGATCGGATTCTTAACTGATGGTAGCCTGATCTCAAGTCTATTTTTGAGAAAACCTTGGCTTCTGCCAGTTGGTCAAACAAGTCGTTGATCCTTGGTAGTGGGTATTTATTTTTGATAGTAACCATATTGAGTGCCCTATAATCAATACATAACCTTAGGGTCCCATCCTTTTTCTTGGCAAATAAAACCGGTGATCCCCATGGTGATGAGCTGGGTCGGACATAACCCTTTTTTAGTAATTCCTTAATTTGTTTCTTCAGCTCAACCAATTCTGTCGGAGCCATTCGATAAGGCTTCTTGTAGATGGGTGCCGTTCCAGGTGCTAGTTCAATAACAAATTCAATTTCACAATCTGGTGGCATGCCTGGTAACTCCTCAGGGAACACATCGGGGTATTCGCATACCACAGGAACCTTGCTTAATTCTGTCATGTCCACTTGATTTAGCTTTCCTTGCGAGGTAGAAACTCTTCTTGTTCCAAAATTTACTGTCTTCCCTTGACAATTGGTGAGAGTCACTGTACAATTGTAGCAGTCTATAAAACCTTTATTTGTGGTCAACCAGTCCATTCCCAAAATAACATCCAAATCGACTGCTTCCAGTACAATAAGATTTGCTAAAAACCTCATTCCTTTTATTTCAATGTTCACATCCTGGCAGTACCATTGTGTGCTTTGCTTTGATCCCGGGGACTGAATAACCATCGAATTTTTCAAAGGCGAAAAATAAAATTGATTCTTCGAGGCAAATCTTTTAGAAATGCACGAATGGGAAGCTCCAGAATCAAATAAAACTGTAGCATTAATGGTGTTGACAGGAAACGTACCAAACACAATGTCCGGTGCATTCTGTACTTCCTCAAATGTCACATGGTTAACCTGCCCCTTTCTTAGATTGTTGTTGGTGTTGAGGTTGTTGTGTCGCGGAGCTGCACTAGTACTGCGGCCATTGTTGTTGGGTTTGGGGGCATTATTCCCCTGTTTTGGGCATTGCCTAGCATAATGCCCCTCTGCTCCACAGGCATAACAGGTGATGCCAGGACGGTATATTGCTTCCTTGGTCCTGTTGTTGTAGGGACTGCGGTTTTGTTGCGTTCGTGGTGTTGGAATTGCTGGTCGGGGTGCCATAGGCCTCTGGGATTCATTTCGGGGCCTGTTGTTGCGAACCTGTACTGACTGGTTCATACAACGTTTGCGAATCTCATTCAGGTAGCGATGCTCATTTTCCAAAATGATGGCCTTGTCTACCAGTGTCTTAAAATCTGGAAAGGTATGAACTACCAATTGACACTTTAATGATGGAACAAGCCCATCTCGGAATTTCTCCATTTTTTTGCTCTCTGTCATATATTCATCATTGGCATACCGGGCTAGCTAAGTAAACTGGTCGAGATACTGGGTTACTGTTGTGCCTCGTTGCTTGAGATCCTCGAATTCTCTTTTCTTCAATTTCATGATGCTGTTTGGAATATGTGCTCCTCGGAAACTTTTCTTGAATTGCTCCCAGGTGATGTCTTCTCCATTGGGATGCGTGTGGCGTAGATTTTCCCACCATGATGCTACTAGTCCAGAAAAATAATGCGGAGCGTATAGTACTTTTTCTTGGTCCGTACACTGAACTATGACCAATTTTCTCTCAATATCACGCAGCCAGTCGTCTGCCTCCAAAGGTTTGTCTGTGTGAGAAAAGACAGTCGGATTGGTTCGATGAAGTTCAGATAGCTTTGATCTAGGTTGATGTCGTCCTTGGTGATTTCCCATATTTATCAAATGCTACATCATTTCCTGATGCTGCTGCTGACTTTGTTCATAAAGACGGCATACTTGTGAGAATGCTGAATCATTGCTTTGCTGACTTGTCTGTCCTGGTGTCAAGTTATTTTCCATTTGTGCAAAGTTGTCCTCTGGTGGACTGGGCATAGAACGAGTCCAGGGACGATGCATTTTCTTTCTGGGGTATTGGTGTAAACACCGATGAGGAAAGAAATTATGAAGGAAAATTTTTAAGAGACTGAAAATAATTTCCCTCCCAAAAGCGTAGGTACATACAAGTAGCGAGTTATATTATACATGCAAGACTTAATTATACATTACTCTTATCATAGTTGTCATGACAGATTATTTAGACTAGTGCACTTCTCCATCCTCTTAGCATGCTGCGATCCAAGGTCTACTACTCCCCATCTTAAAAAGAAGAAAAGAAACAGAAAATAAATATTTTACAGCTACACTCTCATAAAAGGTGACTACGGTGCCGATGCCTAGTCTGCTATCACAGAGTGTCCGGAACGTCGCAGGCCCTGCTGAGGGTAAGTCCCAGACGGGGTGCTGAAGACTCGACCTCCTCCTCCTCGGGTATGGTCTCCAGTCGGGCAGCTGTCGATGTCATGCCTGCCCGTGGTGGTACTGTACTCGTAGGCGGTGAAGCTCTAACCGGAGTGGGGGCAGCCAAGCGACTAGACTCATCGCTCGGGGATGTGTGTCGAATCGCGGAAAGGGTAGGAGGATCGTATGGTGGAGTCGGAATGCGAGAAGTGCATGGTGAAGGAGAACGGAACTCACTCCTGCGAGGAACCCTCGCACGAGCCAAGTCCATCATTGCGGCGAGATAGTCGTCCACCAGTGAGGTGAAGACTGACTCTAGAGCCATGATGTACTGGACAAGGGGCTCAATCGCCTCGTCCCTTTCTCCCGCGGTGCAAGAGAAAGCATAGTGACTATTGTATGGAACATGGCATGGGAGATAATGATAGGGACGTGTCTGCATGACTGGAAGAATGTCCCTAAGACGAGCGATGGCCTCTCGGGCAGCCATCTGGATAGCATGACTCTCAGTAGGCATGACTCTCCCCACAAACCGATAGTTGCGATGAGGCTCGGCATGTCCACCCCGAATATATACCGAGGCCTGGTACATAGTCAGGGTGTCCGAGATCCTGTCGGGATAGACTGTGTACTCCGGACAGCTTGGAGATCCCATCGCGACCCTGGCGATGTAGACGAGAAGGCGGGAAAACCCCGCAGGCTCGTTGGCGAAAATCTGGGTCGAGCAGTTACCGCCAGACATCTACAACAGTAGACAAAAAAATCCAAATAGTCATATCATAAATATATGATGACCAAGGAAAATTTGTTACAATGCATGAGATGCTGCTAAAATTTGTTAGAACTGACTCTACTACTAGCGATTGCACCTAGGGCTTCCTAAAGTCAGCCTGGCTCTAATACCAAGGTTTGTCGAGTCTGTTTCCGGAATAAATCTCAGAATAGCCTCAAGTCACACCAGCCCCCAAGATCAGAACAACTGGCGGACTCCCTTGATATAGATATCCAGTACATACATAATATTACACAAGGTTGAGCCAGAGTGCTCAACATTTATTACAGACTTGTCATTATATGACGGTGGCGGTACAAGACAGTGGTGTGGTGATATTACAACACTGATACATTAAAGTATAGCCAAGCATCAGTGTGAGGCTTGACTATTTTATTAGTGGGGCGGAAGCACTGCGGATGATACACGTGGTAGACTCCAAGACCACAAGGTGACTGACTGGGAACACCTCTAAGCGTCGGGCTCGCTAGCGCACTCTTCCTCCTTAAGATCGTGTTCATCCAGGTCTGGCCAAATTAACAAGCCAGGGACAAGGCAGTGAGTACGTTTGAATGTACTCGCAAACATTATGAACAAAAGATATACCGAATGCATATGTTCATGATGGACTAAATTATATGCATATTTTGATTGATATTATAGCATGGCATGATAAATATTAATACAGTGTAAATGGCTAATTATGTCATTCAAGTAATAACCAAGAAAATAAAATGGAACATCGGGCGTTAGACCGCCCGAGGATTCCAAGAAAATAAAAATGGAACATCGGGCGTTAGACCGCCCGAGGATTCCAAGAAAATAAAAATGGAACATCGGGCGTTAGACCGCCCGATGATTCCTCCGAAGACCGACACCGGGACTGACACTTGACCCTTCCCAGCTAATGTCCTTGACCATGGACACGGCTATTCGAATAGGTTTAACTCTGCAGAGGTTGTACTCTTTACCCACAAGTATAGGATTTCTTTAGTCAACCCCGAGACGCTGACTAATTCCGATTACGGTCTTTGGGTTGAAAACACACTTGACCAGCACACACCAGATTAACTTTCCTGATGCCAGGAATCACCCAAAGCATCGTTCAAGAAAAACTCTAAGACGGGGAGACCACCGTCTCGAATAGCATGGGATCACAATTTATAACGCGCGCAAATACAAGGGGTGCCCCCCTCTCGGCCCAGCCGGATACACCCATGCCCCCTGACCCGATGACTGGCATTAGTCCATGGCCATGGAAGCCTCATCACGGCCCCTCTATGTGGTGTGTACTTGGAAAGGGGTTAGCAACTTACTAAGCCGTACTCCCCTCGCGGGAAGACAAGTGGCAGCACTATTTTTAGCTAGCCATGACGAAGCAAGACTCGATCTAGGTTGACTCAGGAGGTTTTATTATCATGACTGGCACGCTTCACATGCCATAGTGACACCATCACGTAACGTCGTGATTCGTGCTAACCGGCACGACATGGACAGGGGGTATACCCCTGGTATATAACCAACTTTATCCAAGTTAACGATTTTTAAATGCATGCAGGAACTGCACAATGAAATATGACCGTGCAGGCAACTACTGCCCACCACATATCGGTGATCACTTATGCCACCATGTATGCAAACACCATATCCCAAGTTCAAAAATGCTTGCCTTGATCAAAGTAGGTAGAAGGTGATCGCTCGAAATTTTTGGCAAAGTTTCCCTCCTTGTTTTCTATAAAATAAGAATTCAAAATTCAATCATAAATTTTGTGACAGCACAAAAAGTTGACTCAAAACATTTTTAAATAAATACTAAAAAAACTAGAGTGAAAAAGAAAATTTTCAGAAAAATAACCAATTAAAAATGTGTTGTGGTTAAAAAGTAATAAGAGTTTTAAAACCAGGGACCATTCTGTGAAAAAAATTCTTCCCAGCGGGTCCCTGAGCAGTAAAACAGAAAGCGCCTCGGGCGAAAGTACGTTTCCTAGTTCAGAAAACGTATTGAGGCAGAAGACGCCAGAGAAATAACCAGAAAAGAATAAAACACTGACGGGTGGGGCCCCACCCGTCAGGTTTGAATTTTGAACGCGCCTCGCGCGTGAGTACAGTGAGGATGCGGTGGTCACCGGTGGCGATCGCCGGCATTTCGAGGGGCGGTGATGATATGAGCGTGCTCAGGGCGTCGGTCCGCGTCGGTGGGTGGTGGTGGTCGCCGGCGGGCACTGTGGTGACGGCGGTGTCAACACTGGCGGACGGTGGCGTCGGGTGGTGGTGGATCTCGTCGGAGAGATCTTCGGACGTCAAATTGACACGCGGGATGGATGAGGTGGAGTGGTAGGAGGTGACTGGCGAGTTTTGCGAGGCGAAGGTGGACGAACGGCGACGTGGTGCTCACGGAGGCAGTGGCGGATCGAGCGGCCGGAGTCAGGGAAGAAGGCTTCCTCAAGGTCGTCCGACTCCTCTCGGTGGCGATTGGGGATGGGTGGAGGTGCGGTGAGCTTTGAACGGGCTCTGGGTGCCCTTTTATAGGCCGTGCGGAGATGGTCGGAGCGGGGTGGATCACGGCGGAGTAATTCCGACCGGTGGGGTTGGTTGGGGGTGGTCGGTTTGGACGGTGGTCATCCGTGAGGTCAGTGGAGCCTTCTCGAACTGCCAGCGTGACAGCCCTCGAGCTCTATCCATCTCCCCATGGTCGAGCTCCCGTACGGCCATGGCGGGCGGCGCTCGCCTCCGGTGGCTGACAGGCGGGGCTGGGGCGATTTGGACGGTGGTCGTGCACTGCGTGAGAGGCGACGCGTGCCAGGTAGGTGCGGGGAGAGGTGCAGGGCAGTGAAGACGAGCTGGTGGCCGAGCGGATCGCCTCGGTCCGCCGTGGCTAAGGACGGCGGCCGTTGCACCGGCTCGCCACCGGCCGTCGGCGGTGAGAGGCTGGCGGGAGGGGCCCGGGGCGAGGCGTTGATGAGCAGCAGCGACGCGGTGAAGGAGAGGAGAAGAAGTGGAGTGCACGGCATCGATCTCCTCTCTGAATTTTTCTCTGAATTTTTGACAGTGGTGAACTGTGCATAGAAGGTGTTCGATGAAATGCTAGATGGCCCTGGGCATTTTTGGAATTTCTGAAATTTTTTGTGGTGAGGTACTGATGCATAACAAGGGTGCTGGCAAAGTTCTAAAATTTTTGGAGTAGTTTAGATTAGGTTTTGAGCAAGGAGATTGAATCTGGTCCAAATTTCATTTGAATGAAATTTGAAAATTATGAGCTATGGATCAGAAGGTTTTTGGTGAAATGGAGTGTGGGTACTGTCATGTAGTTGGGATAATTTTTGTGGGTGCAGAAGAGCTAAGGAATTTATAGTTCCTTTGTAAATCAAAGGAACTAGGAAAAAAATGGAATTCTAGTTTTGGAATTTGCTAAATATGATAAATAATATTTTTGTGGAGAGAGGAAGTATTGGGTACTGTCCTAGGGTGAGAGGATAGCTTGGATGATAATTTGAAAATGACAGATGAATTTTTTTGAGAATTTTCTAAGTGTTTGAAAAAGATGAAATGGACCATTTCTTTCAAATAATTAATTATTCAAAAAGTTTTCTAAAAGAAAAGATTTTTTTTGGTCATACAAAATATTTACTCAAGTAAGAAACCATTAAATCAGAAACCATTTTAAATTTTAGAAACCCAATTGAAAACTTAAAAATGGCTTTCAAAACAAAAGAAAGAGAGAAATAGAGCCATAGTAATCCAAAGTATTTTCTTTTAAAGAAAAGATTTGGAAAATCAAAATAAAATATTTTTGGGGTGTTACAAAGTGTCCACTTCCATGACGATAAATGTCGCTTCATGGAAGTGTTTTCGTCAAGGGTAACCGACACGTGGCATTCACCGTAACGGGTCGTCGTTAAGCTATCGGGTTCCGGTTTGGATCCGATAACCCGTTAGCAGCCCTGACCAATGACGATTTTCCATGTGTAAATTTCTCATTCGCCGACGAAACCAGGTGTCAGCTCGGCGTTGGGACAGATGTCATCCATTCATTGGACGCAAGACACCTATGATACGTCGACACGTGGCACGACCCAATAGTGGCCCATTTACGTTGAAAAGGCCGGCCCATTTGACTTGGTCAAAAGTAAGCGGGCCGGCCCAAGGAAAGCCTATTAACGGCCTATTCGCATATAGCCCATTTACGGCCCGGGTACTCATGGCCCGTTATGGCCTTTCAAAATTCAACCCAGTAACGCCATGTGGGCCGTGCCTTATGATTTCAGCCCGTTGTCACTTTCGGCCCATCTCTGGCCCGTGACGTCTTTCGGCCCATATTAGGCCTTTTGTTTCTCTGGGCCCATCGTCTTTCGGCCCATATTAGGCCTTTTGTTTCTCTGGGCCCATTGACGGCCCGTGGTGATTCTGGCGCATCATGAAAAGTAAACGGCTTTGAGCCCATTAACGGCCCATGATTCAGTTGGGCCGTTTCCAGCCTGTGTTTTCTTTCGGCCTTCTAAGGGCCCATAAAATCTTGGGCTCATTTTCGGCCCTCGATTACTTACGGTCCGTTACTGGCCTGTTATGCTAATGAGCCAGATTCAGCCCGTGGTTACAATCGGCCCGTTTGTGGTCTGTTAACCTATTGGGCCATTTTCAGCCCATCATGTATTCCGGCCAATTAATGACCCGTTATGACTGTCGATAGAATTAAGCCTGTGATGACTTTCGGCCTGTTAATGGCCCGTTATGCTATGTGCCCTTAAACGGACCATTCCCACTATGGCCCGTTTACGGCCCATAATGCGGTCCGCTTTTGGCCCACGGATCCTACGGCCCGTAGATGGCCCTTGGGCACTACAGCAGGTAGCAGGCCCATGGTTACCACGGGCCGTATGTGGCCCATGGTTATTGCGGCCACTAACAAACCGATGAAAAATATTATTATGAGGAAATAAATAAGCACGGAACTAACGCTAGGCTATTACGGCGATTGCACAGATTACATCCACTGGGCATCAAAGTTCGCCACCCGTGCAAATATAGGGAACACCCTACACTATACAAAAATCGCTTGCTGTTTTCTTCAGCCGGTCGCTGCCCGTTAAGAACAAATTTTGTAACGCAACAAAACAAATTACAGCCATATAACAAAAGGAGGGTTGGCATAAAAGTAAATGCACCATCAGAAGTTCAGAAGCTCGGATGATTTGACCTGACTAGTACGTTTTCATGCTGTAGTGTCTGATGGAGCACCATAAACTTCGCTGTCATTTCTCCTAGGCTCCTGAACAACATAGCAAATGTCTGATAGTCTGGTTTCAAAACCATGCATATCTTGACGACATCGAACAATGGTTGTTCTTGTTTCACAAAGGGTCTCTGTTAGGGATTGGACTTGTGTCTAGAGTGCAGATATATCATTCTGTCGAGCTTGCAGATCTTGTTCATGAGGCAGTTTGGACGAGGTTGCCTTAACAACCAACCCAGTATTACACAGGAAGGTGCTTTTGGCACTGTTAGTGGAGAGATACTGACCCACTGCAGCAAGAGGTGACATTGTGGTTATGGTTGCCTCATCACCTTCAGGAGGTTGTTGCGGTTCCACCATTTGTTCCATAGCTTGCTGAAAAGTTGAGTTTGTACATTAGTAGTACTAGAACAGAAGTTATTAATGAGGCAGCTAAACGAAACAGAATAGCTTTGGTTTATATACAGAACTTATTTTGGTGAACCCGTGTAAAATATTAGTTGTATTTTACTGCAAAGTACATAATAAAACCAGGTTCCAAACATATGACCATATACCATGGCTAATGTATTGTATATTTCTTCACATTGTATTGGCAGCTAAGATAAAGAGACAAAGTTTATAATACGGTGAGCATAGTATGACATCATTCATATCACAAAACTACTGAGATCAGACAAACAGGCAATTGTAACATTGTGTGCAGCACGGAACTAGATTACAGATCAAGAGCAAAGGAACATCGTTCCTCTCTTTTAAACCTTCTAAAGTGCAATGATACGTTCAGACAACTGTGTATAAAATTGAAAAGAGTAATAGACATTGGCTGCAAACCATGCTGTTCAATGCACCACAAGTCAGAGTAACCAGTAGTTCAAAGGGCCTTAGGATTAAGGACTTACTACAACGGCTTTGACTGGTGTAGTCATGCCCTTCGTCTTGCTGGTGTGACAGTCCTTGAAGATTTCCACCGCATTTGGTTCAGGTTCTTTTTGGTCCTTGCAAGCTTTCCTCTGCATTTGGAACAAGTCAATATAGATCTGATAATATGGCACAGCCAAAAGAGTGAAACAGCAGCTAGTTACCAGAGCCTCGCAGTGTGCAATATAGCTACTAGATCCTGTCATCTGTTGGAATTTCACTTTCGTACGGTTGGCCTTGTTCTTTGAACAGTTCACCTAGAAGAAGATAGATTTGTGAGGGACATGTGTAAATAGGAGTTCAACATGTGATCTGATCACATCTATATAACATACTTGATACTTTGGATCAGACCAATGTTTAACAAGGGCTGTCCAGTCTTCATCCGTTATATTTTCCACTGGAGATGTTTGGGCAAGTTCATTGTTAGCCTTGCCTTCAAAGTGAGTTTTCCTCAGATTATACCGATAATGTCGCAGAGCAGACTTGAAAACATGAGTGCATGCTTGTCTGGTTGCATCATCTTGCCGATCCAACTTGAACCTCATCTGTTCAAAATTATAGGAGTCTCATTACCAGCAACCTAGAAAGTATGGGACAGAGCAAGATGATATTACTAAGTTCCATAAATAACCATACTTACAGATAAATGGTCGAGGAAGGTGTTAAACTGGATTTCGTCTTTGTCATTCCTGTACTAAATCCATGTTGGGAGGATACGTGCATGACACCTAACAGCAACGGCTGCCTCTGATACTAACTTGGCTGACTTTGTAGCTTCACATGGCCTTTTTAAACCTGACTCGAAATGGATCTCCATTCTTCCTCCTTTAGATTTAGTTAACCTATCGAGCATTATCCCTGATGTCTGTTTCCTCTTGCGCCTAGGTGCTAGTTCAACAACGAACATGGGAAGTGTTAGTGTACATCAAACTGTGAGACTACATATAAAGAAGCATGCAACTGTAACTTGACTCGATCAACTACCATCTTGGTGTTCAAGCTCACAAGGTTCATCTGATCTTGCCAAGTCCTCTTGTGCCAAGAGTGGTTCGGAAGTAGTGTCAGGTGGCAAAGGAGCTTGGGAACTTGCCGCTAGCAGAGTTGACGAACGAGTAAGTCGTGCACATGTTGGTACTATGGAAGAAGGTGCTGCAACCACTAGGTCTATCATTGCTTGTTTGGTTCGTTTGTCTTTGGTACGTTTTGCAGGTGGTGTAGCAGGGGATACTGTGTTTGTACATTTATCCGCTGGACTTTGACCTTCTCTTGCACTATCAGTACCAGCAGAATTTGTAGAGCTGTTCCGCTTCCGTTTCCGTGCCTCCCGAGTAGTAACACCATCCCCTACCATTCTGTGTACCTTCCTCTCTTTTTTCCATGTCAAGTCAAACCCACGAGAAAAAGGAATAAAAATTTAGTTCTTCAAAACTAATTGATGTGTGATTCAGACGAACTGAACTTTGATGTTAGACAACCGCATGATAGGAGGATGTAATATGTACGAAAAACAGGACGGCATGAGATAATCAGACCTATGATGCGTAAACTAAGCAGAAAGCATTTCAATAAATTAGAAGCAATGCAATGGAAGCTAGACACCATATGAAAGATGCTACAAATATCACTCTGCCAAGTTAATAGTGTCTCGTCATAAGTGGCATGTAAACAAATGTGAAGCAGTACAAGCAATAAATCATATGCAAGATCCAAACAATATCACACTACCAAGTTAAAGGTGTTTCGTCATAAGTGATTGATGTAGGATAGACACGAAAAGTACGTCGATGTTAGAACATGTAATAGACAGATGTAGTATATGCAAAAAAAAGGAAGACATGCCATGTTAACATGTATAATGTGTAAACTAAGCAAATGCAATTTAATCAAATTAGAAGCAATACAAGCTAGACACCATATGCAACATGCAAGCAAATATCACACTGCCAAGCTAGAGAAAGCACCTGGGATGCTGGAGTAGGGTTGTTGGGCACATCATATTTACTTGGAACTTCTACTGCACTAGCAGTAGTTGCAGAATCTCTAGAGTGCCTTCTTACCGGTGGCGCCAGATGACCGCCATCAGCCCCTGCCTTACTTTTTTCCTTCCTCTCTCTTATTTTTTTTGCCTTGTCAAGTCAAACCCACAAGAAAAATGAATAAAATTCGCTTTTTAGAACTCATTGATGCATGATGCTGACGAACACTACTTTCATGTAAGGCGACCGCATGATAGGAGGATTGAATATGTAAGAAAAAAGGACAACATTGCATATTCACACCTATGATGTGTAAACTAAGCAGCAGGCATTTCAACAAATTAGAAACAATGAAAGCTAGACACCGTATGAAAGATGCAACGAATGTCACTCTACCGAGTTAAAACTGTCTCGTCATAAGTGCCATTTCAACAAATTAGAAGCAGTACAAGCTAGAAAACAATGCAAGATGCAACCTATATCACACTCCCAAGTTAAATGTGGCTTATGATAAGTGATTGTTGTAGGTTACACAACAGTAGTACTTTGATGTAAGAACATGGCGTGATAGACAGATATTGTATGTTCTAGAAACAGGAACATGTGTCTTATTCACAAGTATAATGTGTAAACTAAGCAGATGCAATTCAACAAAATTAGAAGCAATACAAGCTAGACATCATACGTAACATGCAACCACATATAACAGTGCCAAGTTAGAGCGGGCACCTGTGATGGTTGGGTAGGGGAGATGTGCTCATCATCAACACAACTACGTTGACTGTCTATGCATGTGTTGTCTTGCAAATCTTGTTTGGAGGATGGCGGAGTAGAATCTGTAGAGACCCTCCATTTCAGTTGGTCGAAAGGAGCACCATCATCCACTGCCTTGCTAATTTCCTTCCGCTTCATTGATTTTGCATTGTCAACTCAAACGACAAGAAAAAGGAATAAAAATCACTCTTTAGAACTCATTCATGCATGATACTGACGAACACTACTTGGATGTAAGGCAAACACATGATACGAGGATGGAATATGTACAAACGGCTCGCAAGTCGAGCAATTGCCAATTGATGTAGGAGATCAAGAACCATCGGAAGCGATCCAAGACTTGTCCATTGGCAAGATTCGCCCCGTGGAAGTAAAAGAGAGTACCTCGTCTATTCAAGTGGAAGCCCCAACTTCACATCAAGGTGAACAACAAGTTGATACGGAGGCATCCACAAGTGGAACACGTCAAGACAAAGGAAATGGGGAAGTGCAACAAGATGATCACCTCAACCTTCTTCTCCACCTCCACAAGCGAACAACGACAACACCAACGAAGAAGAAGAAGATGATGATGATGAGGAAGCCTCACCACAACCCAAGCAAAAGCTACCTCGAGTTAGAGCAAGGATCGACAAAAATCAACATGTGGAACAAATACTTGGAGATATCCAATCCGAGAGAATCACTCGCTCTAAATCTCGTTTAGATAACTTTTGTGAGCATTACTGATACGTCTCCAACGTATCTATAATTTATGAAGTATTCATGCCATGTTTATTATAGTTTTGTATGATTTTGGTGCACTTTTATATGGCTTTTATATAATTTTTATGGACTAACATATTGACCTAGTACCCAGTGCCAGTTACTGTTTTCGGCTTGTTTTTGGTTTTCCAGAAAATCCATATCAAACGAAGTCCAAATGCAGCGAAACTTTTTGACAATTTTTTCTAGAAGGAAACAGACCCAGGAAGCTTCGGAGGAGCAGCAGAAGAGCCACAGGGACCCCACGAGCCACCTGGGCGCTTGCCCCCCCCCCAGGCGCGCCCTGGTGCCTCGTGGGCCCCTTGTGGCACCTCTTTGCGTGATTCCAACGCTGAAAAATCCTATATATTCAGAAACCCCCGAAAGTTAACCTAAATGAGTTTTTACGCCGCCGCAAGCCTCTGTACCTCCACGATCTAATCTACAGCCCTTTTCCGGCACCCTGTCGAAGGGGGAAAGCATCACCGGAGGCCATCTTCATCATCCCGGCGGTCTCCATGACGAGGAGGGAGTAGTTCACCCTCGGGGCTGAGGGTTTGTACCAGTAGCTATGTGTTTTATCTCTCTCTCTCGTGTTCTTGATTTGGCACGATCTTGATGTATCGCGAGCTTTGTTAATATAGTTGGATCATATGGTGTTTCTTCCCTCTCTATCCTTGTTGTGATGAATCGAATCTTTTCCCTTTGAGGTTTCGTTATTGTCGGATTGAATATTTCAGATTTGAGAACACTTGATGTATGTCTTGCATATGAATACCCGTGGTGACAATGGGGTATTATATTGATTCACTTGATATATGTTTTGGCACTCAACTCGCGGATTCCCGAGGTGACATTGGGGTAATCTATGCATAGGGGTTGATGCACGTTTTCATTATCTTTTCTCCGATAGAAACTTTGGGGGTGCTCCTTGGAGTTCTTTGTGTGGATTGAATATTATGATTATGAAGTTGTTTGATGCATATCGTATAATCAACTCAAGGATACTTGTGGTGACATTGGAGTATCTAGGTGACATTAGAGTTGGTTGATGTGTATCATATGGTGTTATTTTAGTACGAACTCTAGGGCTGTTTGTGACACTTATAGGAATAGCTCAATAGATCGATCGGAAAGGATAACTTTGAGGTGGTTTCGTACCCTACAAACAATTTATATCTTATGTTCTCCGCTAATAGGAACTTGGGAGTGATTCTTTATCGCACGTTGAGGGATGATTATATGATCCAATTATGTTGGCATTGTTGAGAGATTGCACTAGTGAAAGTATGAACCCTAGGCCTTATTTTTAAGCATTGCAATACCGTTTGTGCTCACTTTTGTTACTTGCTACCTTGCTGTTTTTATATTTTCAGATTACAAAAACCTATATCTACTATGCATACTACACTTTTATCACCATCTCTTCGCCGAACTGGTGCACCTATACAATTTACCATTGTATTGGGTGTGTTGGGGACACAAGAGATTTCTTGTATTTGGTTGCAAGGTTGTTTGAGAGATACCATCTTCAACCTACACCTCCCACGGATTGATAAACCTTAGGTCATCCACTTGAGGGAAAATTTCTACTGTCCTATAAAACTCTGTGCTTGGAGGCCCAACACGAGTCTACAAGAATAAGTTGTGTAGTAGACATCAAGCTCTTTTCTGGCGCCGTTGCCGGGGAGGTGAATGCTTGAAGGTATATCTTTAGATATTGCAATCGAATCTTTTAGTTTCTTGTTTTATCACTAGTTTGGTTTATAAAAGAAAACTACAAAAAATATAAAATTGAGGTTGCCTCATATTATTCGTCTTTATAATGTCTTTCGTGAAAATGATGGAAAGGAAAATTGTGCTCAATTGATAGAAGAAGAATTCAATAAAATGTTTGGCATAAAATCTTTGAATGATGAGCATGATTGCAATGTTGCTAGTATGAATTATTTGAATATCCATGATGCTAATGATGTGCAAAGCCATAAGCTTGGGGATGCTATATTTGATGAAGATGATATTTTTAGTCCCCCAAGATTTGATGAGTAAATTTATTATAATGTTTGCATGCCTCCTATTTATGATGATTACAATAATAAAAGTGGATTTGAAGTGGTTACAACTTTATTTAATGATGATTCCACTATTTTGGAAGAGGTTTCAATTGATTATGAAAACAAAGTTGCTATCTATGATGAATATTGTGATGACATGTATGTTATAAAGAATAATGATAACTATGAAACTTGTCATCATGATTTTAATTTTCAATTGGATTATGCCAATCAAGTATCTCATGATAGTTATTTTGTTGAGTTTGCTCCCACTATTATGAATGAGAAGAAAAGTGCTTGTGTGGAGAGTAATAAAAATTCAATGCTTGTAGGTCATGAAAAGAATGCTTTATGTGATAGTTATATTGTTGAATTCATTCATGATGCTACTGAAAATTATTATGAGAGAGGATCATATGCTTGTAGGTGTTGCAATAATATTAAGTTTCCTCTCTATGTGTTGAAAGTTTTGAATTTGCACTCGTTTTGCCTTCCTATGCTAGTTGATTCTTGCTCCCATAAACTATTTGCTCACAAAATCCCTATGCATAGGAAGTGGGTTAGGCTTAAATGTGCTAGTCATATGCTTCATGATGCTCTCTTTGTGTTTCAATTCTTTACTTTTATGTGAGCATCATTGAAATCATCATGCCTAGCTAAAAAGGCATTAAAGAAAAGCGCTTGTTGGGAGACAACCCAATACTTATACCTTCTGTTTTTGTGTGTTCACATGATTAAGATACTGTAGTAATCATGTTTTATATGTTTTCTTTCAATAATGTGCCAAGTAAAGCCTTTGGGATAGTGTGGATGCTTGTTGATTTGATTCTGTGCAAAAACAGAAACTTATGCGTCCAGTGCTGGAATTTCTATTCTGTAATGGTGCGTGAGAAAATTCTGAAATTTTTACACAGTATTGGGGTAAAATTTTTTTACGTTTTCTTAATTTTTCAAAAAATTTGGAGGTACAGAAGTATGGTTTTTAAATCGCTCACTACACGCTGTTCTGTTTTTGACAGATTCTGTTTTCGATGCATAGTTTGCTTGTTTTAGTGTTTTCATAGCTTATATTTAGTAATATAAATTATGGAAATGATAGAATACAGTAGAAATTATGTGAGAACAATTATGAATCTTGTCTTGACAGTACCTAAGTGGTTGATTTATTCTTATCATACTAACCTATCTCACGAAGTTCCGTTAAGTTTTGTGTGATTGAAGTTTTCAAGTTTTGGGTGAGATATCAATATGAGAAGAATAAGGAGTGGCAATACCCTAAGATTGGGGATGCCCAAGGCACCCCAAGGTAATACTCAAGGAAGACCCAAGCAACTAAGCTTGGGGATGCCCCGGAAGGCATCCCCTCTTTCGTCTTCAACATTATCGGTAACCTTACTTGGAGCTATATTTTTATTCGTCACATAATATGAGTTTTGCTTGGAGAGTAATTTTATTCTGTTGATATTTGCTTGGTGTTATCAATAATCATGTTTTGTATCTTTTAGTTCAATAAAATGCCAATTATAGCCTTTACCATGCTCAGTTTGCAAGTTTATGTGTTGCTGTTTGAAAACAGAAAGTTTTCTGTTATGTCCAGAATATTCCTGAATAGTCAGAACATGATAAAAATCTGAATTTTTTACACAGTAAGTATGCTTGAGTTATCTGTCACGTGGTAATTTTTCAGAATTTTTGGAGTTAGGGAAGTATGGATTCTTATTCCCCTTTTACAGACTGTTCTGTTTTGGCAGATTGCTGTTATAGTTGCATATGTTTGCTTGTTTAATGTTTCTATTTGTGGATAGAAGTATTAAATATGCAGAGGCATTTAGTATGCAATGTTTAATTATAATTTTTGTGATTTGTTACAGTAGAGAATGTTAAGGTTTTGAGTTGATTTATACTAACTTATCTCACGAGTTCTTGTTGAGTTTTGTGTGGATGAAGTTTTTAAGATTTAGGAGAAACCATGATATGGCAGGAATTAAGGAGACACAATAGCTCAAGCTTGGGATGCCCAAGGCATCCCAAATTAATATTTCAAGAAGTCTCAAGCATCTAAGCTTGGGGATGCCCCGGTAGGCATCCCATCTTTCTTCATCAACAATTATCGGTCAGTTTTGGTTGAGCCGAAGTTTTTGCTTCTTCACATGATATGTGCTATTCTTGGAATGTCATTTTATTTTGTTTTTCTTGATGTTTGAATAAAATAATAAGATCTAAAATTTTCAAATGAGAGAGAGTCCTCACATAGCTACCTATTTGCTTAACTACCCATTTGATCTTCACTTATATCTTTTTTGGAGTAGTTTGTCATTTACTCTTGTGCTTCACTTATATCCTATGAGTAAATTGTTGAATGAATTGAATATCATAAAATTGAAATTATATGTGCTTCATATGCTTGTATAATGCCTAGTAGTAATTTCACATTTGGTTTAGAAAGTGAAATATATTGAAGGTTGACAATCACAATATTGGTCATACAAGCAATTCATGAATGATTAGTATAAGGAAGAGAACTTTCACATATAAATATATTATCTTGGATAGCTTTTATGATTGTGAATACCCATTAATTATTTTCAAACTTGAGCAAATTAGTTGAAGTTGGACAAGGAAGACAACGTAATGAGTTATGTTTGGGTATATTTGCATAGAAGTTATATTGTTATGGATCCTCCAACATGTGGTGCTTGCTTAGGATCTTTTGCTAGCCAAAAATTCGTACTAAGTAGAGATACTACTTGTGCATCCAAAAACCCTTAAACCCAGTTTCTTTCCATGAGTGTCCACCATATCTACCTATGGATTGAATAAGATCCTTCAAGTAAGTTTTCATCGGTGCAAAAAGCAATAAAAATTGCTCCTAAAATATGTATGATCTTTTATTGTAAGGAAAAATAAGCATTGTACGAACTTGTGATGGTAAAGAAATAAAAGCGACGGACTGCATAATAAAGGTTGCTATCACAAGGGGCAATGTAACATGACGTTCCTTTGCATTAAGGGCTTGTGCATCCAAAAATAAAAAGCGCATGACAACCTCTGCTTCCCTCTACGAAGGGCCTATCTTTTACTTTTATGTATTTACTTTTATATATTTACTTTTATGCAAGAGTCAATAGTATTACTTCTCATTTCAACCTTAATTATTCTCTAGTTGGTAAGCATCATGTGGTGGGGAAAGATCCAGGCACATATGGCCAGTCAAATATATTTGATCATGAATTATTATTGTTGACGATTATCTCTATGATAAATAAGTTGGGAGGCAAAACACTAAGCCCCTATCTTTCTCTGTGTTCGATGGATGCCATTTTTTCTAAAAATATGCTTTGAGTACTAGCAATCATAGAAGACTATATGATAATTGAGTATGTGGAGCTCTTACTTAGACTTTGTTGAAATTAAGTTGAATTGCAATTGTTTGGTGACTAAGAACATAGGTTGTTAAGTTTCAAGAGATTGCATTGTTTGAACCATAACATGTGAATTGATTGCTACTTTATCATGATGAGTTTTATGAGAAAAGTTGCTGTTATTATGCTAGGAAAAGTGATTGAAATTATCATTGATCAAACTTATGCACAATGCTAGCATTCACTCTTCATAAATTATTTCTTTTATCATTTTCTGGAATTAAGCTTGGGGATGCTGATACGTCTCCAACGTATCTATAATTTATGAAGTATTCATGCCATGTTTATTATAGTTTTGTATGATTTTGGTGCACTTTTATATGGCTTTTATATGATTTTTATGGACTAACATATTGACCTAGTGCCTAGTGCCAGTGCTGTTTTCTGCTTGTTTTTGGTTTTCCAGAAAATCCATATCAAACGAAGTCCAAATGCAGCGAAACTTTTTGACGATTTTTTCTGGAAGGAAACAGACCCAGAAAGCTTCGGAGGAGCAGCAGAAGAGCCACAGGGGCCCCACAAGCCACCTGGGCGCGCCTGCCCCCCCCCCCCCAGGCACGCCCTGGTGCCTCGTGGGCCCCCTGTGGCACCTCTTTGCGTGATTCCAACGCTGAAAAATCCTATATATTCAGAAACCCCCGAAAGTTAACATAGATGAGTTTTTACGCCGCCGCAAGCCTCTGTACCTCCACGATCTAATCTACAGCCCTTTTCCGGCACCCTGCCGGAGGGGGAAAGCATCACCGAAGGCCATCTTCATCATCCCGGCGGTCTCCATGACGAGGAGGGAGTAGTTCACCCTCGGGGCTGAGGGTTTGTACCAGTAGCTATGTGTTTTATCTCTCTCTCTCTCTCTCTCATGTTCTTGATTTGGCACGATCTTGATGTATCGCGAGCTTTGTTAATATAGTTGGATCATATGGTGTTTCTTCCCTCTCTATCCTTGTTGTGATGAATCGAATCTTTTCCCTTTGAGGTTTCGTTATTGTCGGATTGAATATTTCAGATTTGAGAACACTTGATGTATGTCTTGCATATGAATACCCGTGGTGACAATGGGGTATTATATTGATTCACTTGATATATGTTTTGGCACTCAACTCGCGGATTCCCGAGGTGACATTGGGGTAATCTATGCATAGGGGTTGATGCATGTTTTCATTATCTTTTCTCTGATAAAAACTTTGGGATGCTCCTTGGAGTTCTTTGTGTGGATTGAATATTATGATTATGAAGTTGTTTGATGCATATCGTATAATCAACTCACGGATACTTGTGGTGACATTGGAGTATCTAGGTGACATTAGAGTTGGTTGATGTGTATCATATGGTGTTATTTTAGTACGAACTCTAGGGCTGTTTGTGACACTTATAGGAATAGCTCAATAGATCGATCGGAAAGGATAACTTTGAGGTGGTTTCGTACCCTACAAACAATTTCTATCATATGTTCTCCGCTAATAGGAACTTGGGAGTGATTCTTTATCGCACGTTGAGGGATGATTATATGATCCAATTATGTTAGCATTGTTGAGAGATTGCACTAGTGAAAGTATGAACCCAAGGCCTTGTTTTTAAGCATTGCAATACCGTTTGTGCTCACTTTTGTTACTTGCTACCTTGCTGTTTTTATATTTTTAGATTACAAAAACCTATATCTACTATCCATACTACACTTTTATCACCATCTCTTCGCCGAACTAGTGCACCTATACAATTTACCATTGTATTGGGTGTGTTGGGGACACAAGAGATTTCTTGTATTTGGTTGCAGGGTTGTTTGAGAGATACCATCTTCAACCTACGCCTCCCACGGATTGATAAACCTTAGGTCATCCACTTGAGGGAAAATTGCTACTGTCCTACAAAACTCTGCGCTTGGAGGCCCAACACGAGTCTACAAGAATAAGTTGTGTAGTAGATATCAATTACTCATTCATCTCTAGTGTTGAACCTTTGAAGGTAGAAGAAGCCCTTGAGGACCCCGATTGGGTAAATGCGATGGATGAGGAGCTACACAACTTTGAGAGGAACCAAGTTTGGACATTGGTTGAGAAGCCTAAAGATGAGCAAAACATTATTGGAACCAAATGGGTGTTTCGAAATAAGCAAGATGAATATGGACAAGTTGTACGCAACAAGGCTCGTCTCGTAGCACAAGGTTACACACAAGTCGAAGGTATGGACTATGGTGAGACCTATGCCCCCGTTGCTAGACTTGAGTCCATTCACATTTTACTTGCTTATGCCAATCACCATGATATCACTCTTTACCAAATGGATATTAAAAGTGCTTTCTTAAATGGTGAAATTGAGGAGGAAGTTTATGTTAAACAACCTCCCGGCTTTGTTAATCCCAAGAAACGTAATCATGTCTACAAACTTCGTAAAGCTCTTTATGGTCTTAAACAAGCCCCTAGAGCTTGGTACAAATGCATGACAAAGTTTCTTCATGAAAAGGGTTTTGAAATTGGAAAAATTGATTCAACTTTGTTCACTAAGAGGGTTAATGGAGAATTATTTGTATGCCAAATTTATGTTGATGATATTATTTTTGGATCTACTAACCCCTCTTTTAGTGAAAAGTTTGGAAGATTGATGTCGGAAAAGTACGAGATGTCTATGATGTGTGAACTCAAATTCTTTCTTGGTTTGCAAATAAAGCAAACTAAGGAGAGTACCTTTGTTTCTCAAACAAAGTATACCAAGGACTTATTCAAGAATTTCAACATGCAAGAAAGTAAAGGTATGAAAACCCCCATGCCCACGAGTGGACATCTTGACTTGACCAAGGATGGCAAACCGGTTGATCAAAAGGTTTATTGATCTATGATTAGTTCATTGCTATATCTATGTGCCTCCCGTCCCGACATTATGCTATGTGTGTGCATGTGTGCACGATACCAAGCGGCACCAAAAGAGTGTCACCTTAAGGCGGTGAAAAGAATTATGAGATACTTGTTACATACCCCAAACTTTGGCATATGGTATCCCAAAGGATCTTCCTTTAATCTTGTTAGCTACTCCGATTCGGACTATGCCGGAGACAAGGTTGATAGAAAATCCACTTTGGGTACATGTCAATTTCTTGGTAGATCTCTTGTGTCTTGGTCCTCCAAGAAACAAAACTCGGTATCTCTATCTACCGCCGAAGCGGAATATATTGCCGCGGGATCATGTTGTGCTCAATTACTATGGATGACTCAAACTCTTAAAGATTATGGTGTGCATGTGAGACATGTACCATTACTATGTGACAATGAGAGTGCTATTAAGATTGCAAACAATCCCATGCAACATTCTTGAACTAAGCATATTGAGGTTCGTCACCATTTCATTCCAGATCATGTTGAGAAAGGTGACATTGACCTTACACATGTTCGTACCAACAAGCAATTGGCGGACATCTTTACCAAACCTCTCGGTGAGAAGGTGTTTTGTCACTTGAGAAGTGAGTTGAACATCATTTATGCTTCAAACGTGAACTAGAGGTTCATGTGGATGCATAGAAGGGCATGAGCATTCTTGACTAATCCATGATACTTGATCATATTATATCTTGGACATTTCGCTCCCTTGTATTGCATCTAACCTTTTGTAGGTACTTGGACAAGCCTCATGTCACAAGATTGCATCTCACTCTTATCTTGAGCAATCTTGCATAATCCAAGTATCAACAATCCTTGGTTGAACAAGGAACAAGACAATCTAAACATATCCTTTGACAACTTTTGAGTTATGCTTCATTCTTGTCATCTTGGATATATATGGTGTTCCTTGCAAATCTAACCCATGTAGGAAGATGAAGTACAAATGATAGGATCGCTCCAAACTTCAACTTATGAGCATCCACTTCAAGTTCAACTACATAATGGACATCACCACCAAATCCCAATGTAAGTTCTCACATCTTAGAGAAGCTTTACTCAAAGACATGAGCTAAAGCAACTCAACAAGATGTGAATACATTGAAATGCTTAAAGGAAAAATGGTAACCCCATTTTGAGCTTAAACGATGAGTATGACCTATGATCAAGTGTTCTCACTTGACTCCTAAGTCAATATACTCTAACATAGGTGACCTAGTCGCCGACCCCTCTAGATGAAGTTCTCTAGTGTTTCCTTTTTGTCTCTCTTCTTGGTAAAAAAACGCTTCTTTGTTTCTTTCCTATGTTTCTTTTCTCTTAGCTAGACTCACAGTTAATTCATTGCAAATCTTTGTGAAAATTCCTTTGCCTAGTGAGCTGAGTTGACAGATGTTTCTTTGCACCAAACTCGGTTCCACCGAATTAATTCGGAGTCACCGACTTTGATGCTCTAAGGAGTTTTCTGTCAAATATTTTCTGAGTCTTTCTAATCCAGCTCCACTCAATGATTCTTATCCTCTACTTGCATCTGGAACTACTCAATGGCTAGATGTGTTTCTCAAGGACCATACTCACTTGACCAATAACCTTGAAGTCCCTTCTTGGAAATTGATGTCAAAGGGGGAGAGAGGGATACATCAAAGCTTATCATTACAAGCTCTTCTCTGTAAAAAGGAGAGAGCGATGCATCTTACAAGAGGAGAGGATGTTACATGTTTCTAAGAGGGGAGAAACATGATCAGTTTGGTTCTTCATTGTTTTAGTTTTCTCTCCCTACCTACTCCCAATATCCAATGTCAGATTCAGGGGGAGAGGAAGTTCTTTAAGGAGAGACAACTATTTTTCTCTTTGGGGACATGTCTGTTTCAAAGAAGTATTCACCTAGTGATACTCTCTTCTACATGTCATCCCATCTTCGTTTCTTGTTGATCTTGTGTCTTTTCTTGAAAATATTATCTTGTGTTATCTAACCCTATTTTCTCAAGAATATTTCTTCAGGTACTTGATCAAGAACTTCGAGGTAAGTATATGCATCACACTCATGAACATGATGACTACTTGTTTTGCACATATTGTTTGCAAGAGGACAATCATGAACATGTGGACCCTTCTACTTCACATTTATTGCTCTGATGCATATAGCCAAGATACATGTTACATGTGCATGCCTTTCACTTTGTGCTTCTACTATTCATAAGCTACTATCATTTACTAGATGCGCATCGTTAGGGGGAGCTTATACATGTTACATGTTTTCTTCAAAGCTTTAATACATTCTCATTTACATCTTTACTTGAAGCTTTGATGTATGTTGTCATCAATTACCAAAAAGGGGGAGATTGAAAGCACATTTGCTCCCTTGGTGGTTTTGGTAATTTATGCCAACATACATGTTGTTGGACTAATGTTTATATCTAGTAAATTTCAGATAAGTTCAGCATTGGCGTGGCAAGGACTAGGAATGTGGACCCTTCAAAATGCTAAGGACATACATTGGCAAAAGCTCAAGACTCTACATTTTTGGTTTAGTAATCCAAGATCACATTGAGTCCATAGGAAAGCCAATACTATTAAAAGGGGATGAGGTTTTGATAATGATCTATTTGCTCAAGTGCTCAATGATATTTCTCCAAAACCCTCAGCCACTTCCTTCATTCAAATCTGTCCAAAACCCTAAAAGCCAACTCGGTTCCACCGAATCTCACTCATCCAGATCCACCGAGTCCATCAAGACAGTGCCACAGCCAAACCCTAACAAATCGGATCCACCGATATGGATCTCGGTCTCACCGAGATGGGTGACCATCTTTTTGTTGCCTGGTTGCAATTCTTTCGGTCCCACCAAAATTGCACTCGGTAACACCGAGATGGAGTGACCAAGTTTCTGTTGCCAAGTTGCATCATTTCGGTCTCACCGAGATTATGCAATTGGTGCCACCGAGACTGGGTCTAGCCCTTACCATTGCACTTTGGTTGCTCCGAGATGTTCCATCCGGTCCCACCGAAACTTCAAATGTTCATATCTTTGCACAGGTCGGTCTCACCAAGATTCTGGTTTTGGTGCCACCGATTTTGGTCAAATGTGTGTAACGGTTGGATTTCGTGTGAAGGCTATTTATACCCCTCCACCACCCTCTTACCAAGTAAGAGAGCCATCAGAACGTGCCTACACTTCCACCATACATTTTCTAAGAGAGGACCACCTACTCATGTGTTGAGATCAAGATCTTCCAATCCAACCATTTGAACCTTGATTTCTAGCTTTTCCCAAGTTGCTTTCCACTCAAATCTTTCTTCCACCATAGCCAAATCTGTGAGGAAGTTCTTGAGTGTTGGGGAGACTATCATTTGAAGCACAAAAGCAAGGAGTTCATCATCAACACACCATCTGTTACCTTTTGGAGAGTGGTGTCTCCTAGATTGGTTAGGTGTCACTTGAGAGCCTCCAAGATCATGTGGAGTTGAACCAAGGAGTTTGTAAGGGCAAGGAGATCGCCTACTTCGTGAAGATCTACCCCGAGTGAGGCTAGTCCTTCGTGGACATAAGCCATAGTGGAATAGGCAAGGTTGCTTCTTCGTGGACCCTTTGTGGGTGGAGCCCCTCGTGGACTCGCGCAGCCGTTACCCTCCGTGGGTTGAAGCCTCCATCAACGTGGACGTACGATAGCACCACTTATCGGAACCACACCAAAAACCACCGTGTATTCATTGCGTTTGATGTTCCATACTCTACCCCTTTACTTTCCGTACACTTGCATGCCTTAGTATTTCCGCTGCTCAATCTCTAGATTTGCATGTGTAGAAAGTCTTGGTGTTATCTTAACTTGTGCCAAAATCTGCCTAAGTTCCAAGAGAAACTAAAAACTGCACCTTTGGTTTGTTAAGTGTCTATTCACCCCCCCCCCCCTTTAGACCTATCTCCTCAACCCCACAAGTATGTACCAAAAACAGGAAGGCATGTCACATTAACAGGTATAATGTGTAAACTAAGCAGAATAGTAGATGCAATTTAACCAAATTAGAAGAATTACAAGTTACACACCATATGCAACATGCAACCATATATCACACTGCCAAGTTAGAGCAAGCACCTGCGATGGTGGTGTAGGGGAAATGCGGTCACCAACTACAGAGCTACGTTGACTATCTTCATCTAGCCTTGCTGTTTGTTGAGAATCATGTGGGGAGGATGACACTGCACTCTTTAAAAGAGTAGCGCATCTCACACTAACCCACCCGTCTAACTGTCTCATCATAAGTGATTGATGAGGGATACACAAGAACATTAGTTTGATTTAAGAACATGGTTAATAGACATATGCAGTATGTACCAAAAACAGGAAGGCATGTCATATTCATGATATAAGCAGATGCAATTTAACCAATTTAGAAGCAATATACAAGGTAGACACCATATGCAACATGCAACCACATATGACACCATGAAGTTAAAGCAAGCACCTGCGATGTTGCTGTATGGCGAATGGGGTCATCAACTACAGAGCTACATTGACAGTCTTCATCGAATGACACTACACTCTTCTTTAGAGCGTCAAACCGTGCCTTTCCAATCCTCGATGCAGATTGGAGCGATAGCTGTGTTTTCTTTTTAGAATACTGTGGTTGAGATTCCAAAATACCCATGCATAATAAAACAATAGTGAGAGAGTATGGGTGTAGTTTGTGCACAAGTAGTGCAGTGTAAAAGTATCAGATAGCAGGTGGGTCAAGAATAAATGACGGCAGACATATGATAGCTCTATAACATGCATGGCACACGAAATTAGATTCTAGGCTTTTGAAATATGAGCACATGGATGGCTGGGAACTGCAGGTAATCCTCCAGCAAACCACCACACGTGGTCCTATGAAAATAACAATCGACTGAAAACAAATGGGTCAGTCGATTTTTTCTGCACCGTCCGATCTACAAGGAACGGGCAGATGGCCTTCATCTACCTCCCGTCTGTCACTGTTGATGATCTTCCTCGAACCGCCAGCGACCATCGGCCCAGACCCCTGCCTCCGCCGCCCCGCCCTCCCCTCGACCTCACCCCACTGCCGTCCTTGGCAGCGCCCCCCGGCCATCCCTTTAAGCCCGGTGGACCTCCAGATCGGGCGCCAGCAGCTCCTGCGCCACACACACACCTCTAAGATAGACACTGAGGCACTGATTCCCCAGCGAACAGATGGACTAGGTGCTCCGCGCGCCTCCACGGGTGGTGCTTCCTTTAATTGGGAATCAACTGACACTGAATTGAAATCCAGGCAGGCGACGGACCTCTAGCTAAAGTGAAATAGTAAATGGGGGGAAACCTTGTGCATCGCGAGTTACTTGGAACATCTAGTATCAGGAAGAATGTGCAGTAAGAAGTGGTCAACTAGTTTCCTTCGTGGGATGAATACCGTGCGAGCAGACATGTAAGATTTGCAAGAATAAGGGAAGAGGAGTACCAATATCGGCTTGCCATGATGTGTCCTCCTTATGGTTTTTTGACAATCTTCTTGTGGTTCGTTGGAAATCAGATGTTGTGGAGGACGGTGGAGCCTTGGATGCGCCCATGGCCAAGTTGTTGAGTGTGGTGCAGTGGCCCTCTGTCAGCGGCGGAGAAGTAGATCCGAGGTGGCGAACGACGACATAGCGGGAACAGCTCCGGTGCGGTGGACGGTTGCGACGTTGGAGCAACAGCCGTGAGGCGCAGGACGGAGGGGTTGAATAGCTTGGGTACGACGCACGTCCGCGTCGTGGAGGCAGCTCTGCCTCGGCTTCAACTGCTAAGTACTGGAGGGCGTTGCGGTTGAGGTTGCGGTGGACGACGATGTCGGGGTATCGGCTCCGGCGTGATGGAGGAGGACGGCGGTGGATCGGTGCGATGGGGTGGCAGACGGAGGAGGCTGGGGTTTCACGGCTGGTGGAGAGGGAGTTTTGGCGCCCACGGAGTATGAATGGGGAATCGAACGGGGGAGGGGGGAAGCTAAGGGGGAACCATGTTTCCAGGACGCGCTTGTTTGAAATTTGGGGAAAGTTACAAACTTTGCCCCCGTCTAAAATTTCGGACATGCCGTGGGTCGGGGGTAGGACGGTAATCTCACGTGTCCAAAATAGTGGGCGGGAGTGATTTCGGCCGAGCGCATCGGCGTTTAGGCGCCCGCGGTATATGAATGTTTTTTGGAGGCGGTTGTGTGGCGTCTCGGTGAAGTTACAAACCTACCCCGGTTTAGACTTCTGGACGTCGGGCCGATAGGCTTCATGGGTCAGAGTTAGGACGGTAATTTCCTTCTACCAAACATTGGTCTCGCGCGGTTTCGGGCGAGGAGAGGCTCTTTTAGTGCTTCGTTCAAAAATTTTAACCAGAAGCATTCACATTTACAGTACTCTTGAACTATTAGGATTGACCTTAATAGACCTCGTTAAATTTGACCTTGTATGATTGAAAACCTCACTAAATTATGCGCTTCTTTTGAAATTTTGACTCTTGAAAATCCTATAACTACTATTATTTTGGAATGGAGGTGGTAAATTTGAATGTATTTTGTACACGACTATATGTTATTATGTACAAAAGCTAATTGTCGGCCGGTCACCACTGCCCCAAAACCCAGGAACCTTCGCTGCTCGGCCTATGCTAGCTACTTGTCGGCCGGTCACCACTGCCCCAAAACCCCACCTCCCAGCCCATTCTCCCACCTTCCAATCCCCTAGCCCGCATCAGCCGTCCCCTAGTTCGCGGGATAGCCATGGTGCGCAGCAAGATCACGTACTACAAGATGTTGACGCCGGAGCGCCACGCAGAAATCGCGGCGGCGGTAGGCGCCACAGACCTCCGTCCCAAGCTCCCTTTGTGGTGGGCCAATCCCCAAGTCCTCTGGAGCCGAACTCCAAGGAGGAAGGCGATCCAATGTTCAAGGCGGAGGTCGCGGCGCAGAAGGCCTCCGCGGTGAAGGAGACGATGGACGTCGACTTCGTGCCGGTGTCCGAGTCCCCTATGGTGCAGGCGGACCAACGGTTCAACCTGGCGATCCTAAAGAAGCACCGGGCGGCGGAGGCTCAACTCGACGGGGAGCGTGCGGATGCCGCTGCCATCGAGGCCCTCCTACAGGCGGAACCGAATGTCGTGGTCGTGAACCTGGCGGCGGAGGCTCAACTCGATGCGGAGCGCGCGGATGCCGCTGCCATCGAGGCCCTCCTGCAGGCGGAACCGGATGTCGTGGTCGTGAACCGGGTGGTGGAGGCTCAACTCGATGCGGAGCACGCAGATGCCGCTGCCATAGAGGCCCTCCTGCAGGCGGAACCGGATGTCGTGGTCGTGAACCGGTGTGGCACCCCGACTCAGAGCAACCGGTTTACCTTGCATTGCCAGCCCAGAGATCAAGTCTTTTGGCAATACACAACAACTTGGTACAGAAAACAACCGCTTTATTGATCTCTTAGCGGAAACATGGGTTCACATATTACATGATCAGCGAGGCCAAGCGGCACACACGGTGCGGCTGCATTTATGTACATTATATAGTAGACATGGCGGGGGCCTCGATGATAAGGGAACTACTACACGGCAGAGGAACGACGAGGTAGCGGAACTCCACTCCACAGGGACACTGCTGGGACATGGCCTAGAGCGCGACATACTGCTCGACATCCACACCATGCACGGCTTCTCCTGCATCTGGCATGATAAGCCAGGTGAGTACTTTGAATGTACTCGCAAGCTCACAACAAACAAAACAAGTACGACAAACAACAACAAGGCATTTAACAGATTCAATGCATGAACAACAAGGCATCCAACATGGCATGAAACATTGCCATGGTCCCTGGGACCAACTTACCATTCCGGGGTTACCACGTAACCACCGTTCATA
Source organism: Elymus sibiricus (assembly GCA_039707655.1). Classification (NCBI taxonomy): domain Eukaryota; kingdom Viridiplantae; phylum Streptophyta; class Magnoliopsida; order Poales; family Poaceae; genus Elymus; species Elymus sibiricus. Next base: position 268,684,027 of record CM077672.1, on the reverse strand, counting down.
ACTTACCAACGTGATCCTTACTTGATCACATCCATACCTTTCATAGTGATCCTCACTCGATCACCACTTCTGCATGTGCCATCTTGTGAGTCTTAGTGTGCAAGCTAATTATATCTGTTGACCCACGGTGTGACCTACTACGAACTTTGTCCATATCCGAGGATGCGGCTATCGATAGATTATACACTCTGCAGAGGTTAGTACACTGTACCCACACTACGGAACTCATGGCCTCGTGCTCCCATTCGGGTGGACCAACGAAATTCCGACAAAACCAATCTATTGCATGACACTCTCCCGGCCACTCCGACAAACTCCCCTTTGGGCTATGTCCTGGGTGACCCCGATGCCAACTTGTGACCTCCGTCACCTCTGTGCCTGCCACCGTCGTGGACAAACAAAAACATCGTCCCAAACGGGGACCTCGGTACCATAAAACTCGGGTCCTCAAGGTTATGACTGCCTACCGGGTCAGGGTAGCGCCAGAGCACAACCTTCCCTCGTAGGAGGCACCGGCGAGAGGCATGACAATAGACCGCATTAGGGCCTCCCCATCCAGGCAAGTGTGGTTGCACTGGTGAGCTCGATTCAGTGGCACCATGACTCGATCAACAACATGTTCAAGTTGAATTAACATCAACTTTAACTTGAAATAAAATGATTCGAGCCATAGTGTGAATGGATGCACGGGTCATGATCATGAATAACGAATGCATCATGTTATCATATGAGTATATGCCATGATACCTACTGCACACTTAACAAGAAAACATGTACCCTACTGCATACTATCAAAATGGCATGAACACGATCTAGGTAATAAGTTCTATATAGCAAATCATTTTAAATGGTGAATTAAATGATGAATTAATTCAAATAAACCAATGTCATTGCAATGCCATCCTTGCATATGAATGGTGTGGCTTGCCTTGGTTCAGAGGAGTGTCACAGTACTCCTGGCCTTCTCCAACACAACTAGGTTCTTCTGAAAATATTTTAAATGCAAAAAGAAAATGTCACATAACACATTTTATTTCACCAGAAATTCTCAACAGCAAGAAAAATTCTCAAATTTGGCATACATAAACTTTGGCTCACAACAAACCAGTAGCAAAAAGAATCAACTCAATTGGACTTAAAGATTAAAAGTTATAGCTGGTCAAAGTTGGGTTGAATCTGGTCAAAATTTCCATTTAAATGAATTTAACCGAAAATCCAGAAACGGCCACGTCGAAGGCGTATTCGGCGAATACGCCTCCACTTATACCGATTCGGGAGCGAGAGAGAGACTGACGGGTGGGTCCCGCTGTCAGGGTTAAATAGGAGAGAGGGAGGGAACAGAGAGAGCGGCGCTGTCGCCGGCGATATTCTGGCGAAGAGTCCACGGCGGTCGCCGGCGATGGGCGGGATGGACTCAGGGCATCACGGCGAGCACGCACGTACCCGAAGTGACGGCGGGGTTGGACGGACGGCGTCGGAATTGTCCTCTCCAGAGACGGCGGCGGCGGAGCTTCTCGGACTCGGCGATTCCGGCGACAATCTGGCGAGCTCTCGGCACCGTCGAGGTCAGGAGGTCACCCCGGTCTCGGGGGGAGCAGTGGTTGGAGCTAGGAGGGGCTAGGATGAGTGCACGTTGGTGAGGGATCCACGGCTGTCTCCAGCGTTCAATGGTGGCGAGAGGCCCTCCCGGCCTTGCCGCGCTCGTGGGGGAGTAGTTTGTTGCCAAGTGAGGTGAGAGCGATGATCAGAATGAGTCGGGGAAGCTTCTATTTATAGACGGAGCTCGCCCGTGCTCAGGTGCCCGCCGGCGATGAGCTGCAGAGGAGGAGAGGACGGGATAGGCTCGGGCTCGGCGTGGGGAGGAGCAGTGGAGCACAGGGTTACGCGGTGCACGCGTGCGGTCACAGTGGCGCGCACTACGCGGAGAATGCGGGGCACGCAAGCTCACTGTTCCGCCGCGTAGCTCTCGGCCGTTTCCGGCGAGCGGCTTGCCGGCGTCGGGGAGGAACAGGTAGAGGCTTGGGTGGCGCGCTAGAGTTGGCTGCGGCGCTGGGACACGGTGAGGTGTCGAGGGGAGGGCGAATGGACGGTGGCCGAGGGGCCCGACGCACAGAGCGCGGCGAGCGCATGCAGTGCACCGCGCTCTCACGAGGTCACCGCGTGCACTGGCACGCGGGGTGCTTTCGGCGCTGCCACACCATGTCCATCGTGTTGTCCCTTTAACGCGGTGCCTAGAAATGCTCTGGTCTTGCCATCTGGCGCAGTGGAGATGACTAGAGCAAGCTGCAAAGTTTCTGGACAGAAACTTGTGCCAAACACTGGGGACAAACAACTAAGAGTTTAGAGCTGAAATTTGGTGGTTAAGCATTACTTAGGAGGGTAGTCATGTGGTAAAAATTTCAGCCCCAACAGATCAAGGAAAAATATAGTTACTTCACAAAGTGACTTTTCTGTCCAGAAGCAAAAACATTTTCCTTGGCTGAAAATTTCCAAATGACCATGGGATATTTTTGTATAGGAAGGTGAGGCATGATCCAAAGAATATTTGGGAATTTTCCTGGAATTTTTAGAGCAATAAAAATGAGGGTTGCTTCATAGCTTAGTGAGAAAAGTGGCATTTTCAGAGAGAAAAAGAATATAATGCCATTAAATAAAAATACCCAATGGCATTATGGTGAGAGGGATGAAGTCTAGGAAGGGTTTATGGATGATAGAACCCACTTGGAAGAAAATCAAAAATAAATCCAAGTAGTAAGTCCAAAAGAATTGACCGAAAAACCTCAAATGCAAATAAAATGTTCAATAAATCCAAATAAAAGAAAAAGGCAAAATCCAGGGTGTTACAACCGGGTGGCGGAGGCTCAACTCGACACGGAGAGCGCGGATGCCGCTGCCATCGAGGCCCTCCTGCAGGCAGAACCGGATGTCGTGGTCGTGAACCGGGCAGCGGAGGCTCAACTCGACGCGGAGCGCGCGGATGTCGCTTCCATCGAGGCCCTCTTGCAGGCGGAACCAGACGTTGTGGACTTGAACCGGGCGACGGAGTCTCAACTTGACGCGGAGCGCGCGGATGCCGCTGCCATTGAGGCCCTCCTGCAGGCGGAACCGAACGTCGTGGATGTTAACCGGGCAATGCTCGCGTCCGTGCAGAGCGCCATCACGCTCCGCGCGAACGAGTAGCTGGAGACCGAGGACAACCATGCCACGGAGACACACGTCGGCAGCTCCGGCTAGTTCGCGTCGGCAGCCAAAGACGACGAGGCCAGCTCGTTCCATGAGCAGTGATAGTTTTTCTTTATGTTGTTGTTTTTAGGGATCATTTGCTATGTAAAAACATATTTATATTTATTAAATTAGCTTTATAAACATACTATATCGACGAAAATTAGGTGTCAGCGATTGGATGGCTGAGTTTGGTTTGATCACATGCGGTTTCTCCCTCCGTCCAGGTGTATAAGTCACCTTACGAAAATCAGATATTCCCAAAACGCTTAGGCGCAATGCATTAAATTCCGTCCTCGTTCCCCTCACTGCCTCGTTCATCAGCGAGCAAAAATTTTCTTTGTATTATTTCGTGATTTGAATACAAGCATACTTTCTCAAAAAAAGCGAGTGAAAATTTTGGCCGAACCACGCGCGTGGAGGAAATGGCGACGGCGGGGCGGGCTAGTTTGGCCCACGGTCGGATTGCTGACATGCGTTCCCACATGCCAGTGAAATGCCAAGCCGGTTGGCGTTGAGCGGCGGGGTAGATCGACCGTGTGCTGGTCTGATGCGAATGCGACAGGCGTGTTGTGAGTGTTCCTTTTCCTCGTTTTAAACTTGTGAAGATAACCCCTGATAATCATCTTCTGAGCCCAGGCTCATCTGCACCCACGCTGACGAAAAAAATCAAAACAAATACTAGAAAAATTCAAAAAATTCAATTTTGTTTGCATGGTCGATGATTTGATGCGTGAGGTCTGCTCCAATTTTCAAATCATTTGGACATCTGAGCAGCTCTCGGCAAAAAAGACAAATTCGGGGTCAGTTAAAAAGTTTACTGTTCATGCACTGTTCTAACCCGATTTGTCTTTTTTTGCTGAGAGTTGCTTAGATGTCCAAATGATTTGAAAATTGGAGTGGACCTCACGCATCAAATTTTCTACCATGCAAAAAAATTGGAATTTTTTGAATTTTTTTGAATATTTTGTGAATTTTTTTCTGACCGGGTGCAGATGAGCCTGGGCACCGAATCGCCGCACTCCTCAAAAAAAATGAAAAGACTCTTCCGCGATCACGCATGCCAACGCGTGGATCCCCTTCTCGCAACCTTAATCAACTGCAGCCGTTTCCTTGTATTTACAGTGGCCCCACCTCCTCCTTTGATGATACAAGCAGCACATGGTTGCATGCACGTTGGCCCACTCTACTTTCCATTTAATCCTCTCCTGGTGAATGCGCATGGACCTTTCCATCCCCAATTAATCACCCCCCTGATTTTCACTTGGGTGGGACCCGCCCTTTCCTTAATTATCAATAATACACCCTGATGAACTTACTTAATTAGGACAAGCCCAGCCGGTCGGAAATCATGTGCTCTGACGCGCGCGCGCGCGTTCTCCAAAAAAAAGAAGTATGGAAGTTCAAAAGGAACTGATGGTGTACATCACAAAAGGGGTGCAACTAAGGGGTGTATGGTGATGTGCTGGTCTCAGCCCATCGATCACATCGATTGGGACACTGGTAACAAAGCGGGGCAACTAGGACAAGGATGAGGGGCCACAGATGGTTCACTAACCAACCTATACTAAGCATTTAGGATAGCAGATAAGGTATCAATAGCAGTTACAAAAATAGGCTATGCATCAGAATAGGTAATATCGGGACAACAATTGTAGCAATTCTAATGCAAGCATGAGGGAGAAAGAATAGGTGATATAGGCATGTTCAAGGGGGTTTGCTTGCCTGGAAGCTCTGCGGCAAAAGAGGGGTCGTTGGTGGAGTAGCAGTCCTCAGGGGCAGCGTCGGCCTCGGGGTCTACCAAAGAGAACAGGGGGAAGAAACAATAAATAAAATCAAACAATGCAACACAGATGCATGGCATGGCAAAATGCAGTGCTAGGGGTGACCTAATGCAATGCTACACGTTGCAGGCGGAGCGGGAAAATATCTGAGGATATTTTCCCGGCCTTAGGCAGTTTTCCGACAGTTATCCGGAGGGGAAGGTTCCATGTTCAACTAGTTAGGAGTGATTGTCAAGTATTTTGACCACATATTCGGATTCGTCTCGTTTTTCTGATCAACTTTCATGTAGAAAACTTTTCGATCCGAGCTACGGTTTATTTTCTACGATTTTTCAAAGTTTTAAATTTTTTCTGAAAATCCTGGAATTAATTTAAATTCGAAAATAATAGAAAAATGTTTTATTGCGTCAGCATGATGTCAGGGTGACGTCAGCAGTCAACTCCAACTGGTCCAGGTCAAACCTGACCACTGGGATCCACATGTTAGTGACTCTGGACTAATTAGGGATTAATTAAACTAAACAGTGGTTAATTAAAGGGTGGAGGCCCCACTGTCAGTGTCTAATTAGTAATTAGATTAATTTTATTTATAAAACTAATTAAAATAGCAGTGGGCCCGCCTGTCAGTGACTGGGGTTGCCCAGTCAGCACGTTGACTGGTCAACCCAGTCAACTGGGGCCCCTGGGCCCACTGGTCAGTGACCCAGGGGTGCCCACGTGGCGGCCAGCTCAGCGGCGGCCGGCGTTTAAACGCCGGCGACGCTAAACGCGGCGGAGGTCCTCGGGACCTCGCCGGAAAATGGCTATGGTGGGCCGTTCGACGCGCGCTTTGCGGTGTTCGAACGTGCGCTTCGCGCCGCGTCGTTTGGTGGCCGTGGCGTCGCCGGAGTCAGCCGGAATTGACCGGAACAACCACGGCGAGCGGCGGCCGGAATCGGGAGGTGGTGGCTACGGCGAAGCAGGGCACGGCAAGGCGAAAAGGCGACGGCGTTGGGCTCCTACGAGCTCCAGGAGCTCGGCCACTAGCTCAGACGCGCGCGACAGCGGCTGCGGCCACGGCGGTAACGCGTTTGGCCGCAGTGGGTTAGCTAGCTAGGGGGCGCGCGCGATCAAACAGAGAGGGGGAGAAGGGGGAGAAGCTCACCGAGCGGCACACGAAGGCCGGTGAGAGCTTAGGAGCTGCAGGCGTCGCTGGAATCGACGACGAACGCCGGCGACCCGAGGAGGAAGAAGACGGCGTGGATCCGTGCGGTGGAGCTCCCCGGCTTGCGTTCGTGGCCGTAGTCGACGTAGCGGAGCACGGTGAAGACAACGGCATGGTGGCAAGGCGAGACGAGGTCAGTGGCCACGGTGGCGGCGGGCCATGGCGACGACGGCGCTCGAATGCGGCGGAGAACGAGAGAGAGGGCGAGAGAGAAGGGGGCGAATAGATGAGGATGACGGGGAGGTCGAGGGGAGTCGCCCTTATCCTCTCGGCCGGCCTGTAGCATCGCGGTGTCACCGCCTCATCGGCGCGCGCGCGCGGCCAGGGGCGCATCGACACGCTGGGAGAGAGAGAGCGGGAGGAGGAAGAGAGAGAGGGAGGTGGGCTGGGCCGGTGCACTGTGCACTTAGGCCCAGCTCACAGTAGCTTTAGGCCTTTTTCTATTTTCTTTTCTGTTTTTCTTTTTATAGAAAGGTTTGCAATTAAAATGAGTTGCCAAATGCTTTTTGTAAAATGTGAAACTTATCCACAAAAATACATAGCAATATTCTGCACTGCCACAAAAGGTTTGGGCAAAGTTTGAATTCATTTGAATTTTTTATAAACGCAATGGCATTTAAATTGCTGCTTTAGCACTGTTTTAAATGCTCTAGCCCATTTTAGCAAATAGGTGATGTTGTTTTCCTGAACAAGAATTTGTTTTGGAATATTTGCTAAATGATGAACTATTTTTCAGCAATTTTTGAGCAACTTCAAATTTCACTTATGATTTGAATTGAATTCAGTGGTGGAATTTGAAATGAGATATGAATCCACATTGATCAAGCATTGCAAATCAACTTAACTTAGCTTAATCATTATGGATCACTGTTGCTCATTACAGAGGAGTGTTACAATTCTCCTCCTCTAAAAGAAATTCTCGTCCCGAGAATTCAGGAGGTAGAAGGAAAAGATCGGGGTATTCCTCGCGAAGACGATCCTCGCGTTCCCAAGTGGCTTCATCTTCAGTATGATTCGACCACTGCACTTTAAGGAACTTGGTTGTCTTCTGACGGGTCCGACGTTCAGCTTGATCCAGAATGCGGATCGGATGCTCTTTATAAGATAGGTCATCTTGCAATTCGAGCAATTCATGATCCACTGCTCGGTGCGGGTCCTTGAAGCAACGGCGAAGTTGCGACACGTGGAAGACATCGTGGAGATGAGAGAACTGCGGCTGCAACTCCAATTTATAAGCCACATGTCCACGTCTGGCGAGAATGCAGAAGGGACCAATGTAGCGAGGAGCTAACTTGCCCTTGATTCCGAAGCGGTGAGTGCCCTTCATAGGAGTGACACGAAGATAAGCTTGCTCACCAGGTTGGTAGATCGATCCCCAGTGTTTACGATCATAATTGCTCTTCTGGCGAGACTGGGCCGCCTTGAGGTTTTCCCGGACAATACGGACTTGCTCTTCAGCGTGTTGGATAATATCCGAACCAATGAGCGGCCGTTCCCCAGTTTCTGACCAATTCAGAGGGGTTCGACACTTACGTCCATATAGTACCTCGAAGGGGGCCATCTTCAAGCTAGCTTGCTAGCTGTTGTTGTAAGAGAATTCAGCATACGGGAGAGATTCCTCCCACTTCTTGCCAAATGAAATGACACAAGCTCGCAACATATCTTCTAGCACTTGATTCACTCGTTCTACTTGGCCTTGGGACTGGGGGTGATAAGCAGAGCTCCAAGTTATATGAGTTCCCATAGCTTCTTGGAAACTTGCCCAGAACTTAGAGGTGAAGAGGCTGCCACGGTCTGAACTGATCTCCTTTGGAATATCGTGGAGTGATACAATTCTGGAGATATACAAATCTGCTAACTGACTAGCAGTGATCGTCTCCTTGACTGGCGGAAAATGTGCAACTTTGGAGAGTTAATCAATGACGACAAGAATAGCATCATGACCCTTTTGTGACCTGGGAAGACCAGTGATAAGATCCATTTGAACTTTGTCCCATTTCCATTCAGGAATAGGAAGCGGTTGTAGAATTCCGGCAGGCTTCTGATGTTCTACTTTAACACGACGGCAAACGTCACATTCAGCAACATATCGAGCAATGTCCTGCTTCATTTTCGACCACCAGTACCTTTGACAGAGATCACGATACATCTTGGTGCTACCCGGATGAATAGACAGTGGTGTATCATGTGCCTCCTTCATGACTTTGTCGGTCATAAGTTTGAACCGAGGTACTACAATGCGATCTCTGAAGTATAAGGTTCCATCTTCAGCAAGCGATAAATCTCTGGACTTTTCAAGGTCAAGATCTTTTTTCATTTGATCAACTTCAGCATCTTTTGCTTGCGCACACTTAACATCTTTCTCAAGATCTGGCTGTAGAACAAGGGTATTAAGAGAACCCTGTGGAACGATATGAAGGTTCAACTTGCGAAGTTCTTCATAAAGATGGGGTTGGGCTCGCTGAACCATGAGGTTGTTACAATAGGACTTACTGCTCAAGGCATCGGCCATCACATTAGCTTTGCCAGGGGTATAAGAAATACTGCAGTCATAGTCTGTAATTGTTTCCAACCATCGTTGTTGGTGGAGATTGAGATCCGGCTGAGTAAACAAATACTTCAGACTTTGATGGTCCGTCTATATCTCACACCGATTACCGAGGAGGTAATGTCGCCACAGCTTCAATGCATATATCACTGCAGCAAGTTCAAGATCATGCACTGGGTAGTTCTCTTCATGAGGACGCAACTGTCGCGAGGCATAAGCAATTACTCTGCGCTCTTGCATCAGGACACAACCTAAACCTTGACGAGAGGCGTCGCAATAAATCACAAAGTCTTTGCGAGAATCCGGAGGAGCAAGCACTAGTGCAGAAGTCAGCTTGTCCTTGAGAGTTTGGAAACTTTCCTGACATTTGTCTGTCCACTCAAACTTAACGCCTTTGTGAAGTAGATTAGTCAGAGGCTTGGCAATCTTTGAAAAATTCTCGACAAATCGACGACAATAGCTTGCAAGTCCGAGAAAACTTCTTACTTGCTTGACATTCTTTGGAGGAGTCTAGTCAAGAATAGCCTGAACTCATTCTGGGTTGACAGCAATGCCATCCTTGGAAATCACATGTCCAAGGTAGGTCACTTCAGATAACCAGAATTCGCACTTGGAATACTTGGCATATAGCTGATGCTCTCGAAGCTTTTCCAGAACAAGACGAAGGTGTTCAACATGTTCTTCCTTATTCTTGGAATATACCAGGATATCATCCAGATAAACCACGACGAATTTGTCGAGGTAATCCATGAAGATATAATTCATCAGGCGGGAGAATGTTGCTGGAGCATTAGTTAAGCCGAAAGACATGACAGTGTACTCGTATTAACCATAGCGAGTAACGAAGGCAGTCTTGGGAATATCCTCTTCGCGGACGTGGATCTGATGATAACCCAACCTAAAGTCGAGTTTAGAGAATACTGAGGAACCATCCAGTTGATCATACAGATCATTGATCCGAGGGAGCGGATATTTATTCTGAATGATGGCCTGGTTAATAGGTCGGTAATCTTGGACCAACCGGTTCGTACCATCTTTCTTCTTGACAAAGAGAGAAGGTGCTCCCCAGGCAGAGGAACTTGGACGAATGAAACCTTTATGAAGTGACTTGTCGATTTCCTCCTTAAGCTCAAGGAGTGCATGCAGTGGTATCTTGTAAGGACGCTTCGCAATAGGAGTGGTGCCTGGTTTTAAGTCGATGACAAACTCGAGAGCTCTAACAGGGGGTACTCCTGGAAGTTCTTCCAGAAAGACATCTTGGAAGTCGCGAACGACTGGAACGTTTTCTATCCCCTCTAGAGGAGAAGCGTTCAATGCATTCAGGGCATAAATTTGAGCCTCGGCATTTTGAACGAGATGAGCATGGTAATTTACTAACTCATCCGAGGGGTGCAGAAGTTGTACGACTTCGGTGGCACAATTGATTAAGGCGGTATGAGCCTTCAACCAATCCATTCCCAAAATGAGGTCAACTTTGGAACACTTCAAAATAATAGGAAATGCATGGAAGTCTACCCCTTCAATTTCAATGGTAACATCGGGGCTGAACATAGAGGCTTGACATTGTCCCGCGGGAGTGTTTACCACTAATGGTTGGTGCAGTTTTTCATATTTAATGCCATGCATGAATGCATAATATTTTGATATGAAAGAATGCGATGCTCCTGAATCAAATAAAATAGAAGCTGGTACTGAGTTAACGAGAAGAGTACCCATCACAGTCTCTGGTTGGTCTTGAGCTTCAGTCATATTTACATGATAAGCCTGACCACGACCATAAGAAGGTCTGGCATTGAAGTTGCGAGGCTGGTTGTTGCCACGGCCATTACCACGGCCAGGTGACGGATGTAACACCCTGGATTTTGCCTTTTTCTTCTTTTATTTGGATTTATTGAATATTTTATTGGCATTTGAGGTTTTCTATCAATTCTTTTGGACTTACCACTTGGATTTATTTTTTATTTTCTTCCAAGTGGGTTCTATCTTCCATAAACCCTCCCTAGGCCTCATCCCTCTCAAAATAATGCCATTGGATATTTTTATTTAATGACATTATCTTCATTTTCTCTCTAAAAATGCTCCTTTTCTCTCTAAGCTATGAAGCAACCCCTATTTTTATTGCTCTAAAAATTCCAAGATAATTTCCAAATATTCTTTGGATCATGCCTCACCTTCCTATGCAAAAATATCCCATGGTCATTTGGAAAATTTCAGCCAAGGAAAATGTTTTTGCTTCTGGTCAGAAAGAGCACATTGTGAAGCAACTATATTTTTCCTTGATCCTTTTAAGCTGAAATTTTTACCACTTGACTACCTTCCTAAGCAATGCTTAACCACCAAAAATCAGCTCAAGATTCCCAGCCATTTGTCCCCAGTGCTTGGAGCAAGTTTCTGTCCAGAAACTTTGCTGCTTCCTCTAGTCACCTCCAGTGAGCCACCTGTCAAGCCAAGAGAATTTTTAGGCACCGCGTTGAGGGGACAATACGGTGGACATAGTGTGGAAGCGCCGAAAGCACCCCGCGTGCCAGTGCACGCGGTGACCGCGTGAGAGCGCGGTGCACTGCATGCGCTCGCCGCGCTCTGTGCGTCGGGCCCCGCGGCCACCGCCCATCCGCCCTCCCCGCGACACCTCTCCGTGCCCCAGCGCCGCAGCCAACCCCAGCGCACCACCCCAACCTCCCCCTGTTCCTCCCCGACGCCGGCAAGCTGCTCGCCGGAAGAGGCCGAGAGCTAGCGGCGGAAACAATGAGCTCGCGTGCCCGTATTCCGCGCGTAGTGCGTGCCACTGTGGCCGCACGCGTGCACCGCGTCGCCCTGTGCTCCTCTGCTCCTCCCCATGCCGTTGCCCGTGCTTATCCTCCCCTCTCCTCCTCTGCAGCTCAACTCCGACGGACACCTAAGAGCGGGCGAGCTCCACCTATAAATAGAAGCTCCCCCGACTCGTTTTGAGCATCCCCCTCCACCTCTCTGGCCACAAAACACTCCCCCACGAGCGCGGCAAGGCCGGGAGGGCCTCTCGCCGCCGTTGATCGCCGGAGACAGCCGCGGATCCACCACCATCGTGCACTCATCCTAGCCCACCCTAGCTCCTGCCACTGCCACCATCGAGACCGTAGTAACCTCCTGAACACGACGGTACCAAGAGCTCGCCGGATTGTCGCCGGAATCGCCAAGTCTGATCAGCTCCGCCGCCGCCGTCTCTGGAGAGGAAGATTCCGATGCCGTCCGTCCACCCTCGCCATCACTCCAGGTACGTACGTGATCGCCGTATTGCCCTGAGTCCATTCCTCCCATCGCCGGTGACCGCCGTGGACTCCTCGCCGGAGTATCGCTGGCGAAAGCGCCGCTCTCTCTGTTCCCTCCCTCTCCTCTATTTAACCCTGACCGCGGGCCCCGCCCGTCAGCCTCTCATCCGCTCGGCCGAAGCGGTATAAGTGGAGGCGTATTCTCTAAATACGTCTTTGACGTGGCCGCTGCTGGATTTTCTTTTAACTGGAAATTTTGACCAAAACTAATCCAACTTTGACCAGCTATAACTTTTAATCTATAAGTCCAATCGAGTTGATTCTTTTTGCTACTGGTTTGTAAAATTCCAAAGTTTCTGTATGCCAAGTTTCAGAATTTTTCCTGTTGTTGAGAATTTCTGGTGCAATAAACAGTGTTATGTGACATTTTCTTTTTGCATTTAAATTATTTTCAGAAGAACCTAGTTGTGTTGGAGAAGGCCAGGAGTATTGTGACACTCCTCTGAACCAAGGCAAGCCACAACATTCATATGCAAGGATGGCATTGCAATGACTTTGGTTTAATTGAATTAAATCCATCATATATTCACTATTTATAATAATTTGCTATATAACTCTTATTGCATAGACTTTGTTCTATCATTTTGATATTTATGCAGTAGGATACATGATTTCTTGCTAGTGTGCAGTAGGTATCATGACATGTACTCATATGATAACATGATGCATTTGTTATTCATGATCATGACCCGTGCATCCATTCACGCACTATGGCTCGAATCATTTTCATTTCAAGTGAAACTTGATATTAATCCAACTTGAACATGTTGTTGATCGAGTCATGGTGCCACTGAATCGAGCTCACCAATGCAACCACACTTGCCTGGATGGGGAGGCCCTAATGCGGTCTATTGTCATGCCTCTCGCCGGTGTCTCCTACGAGGGAAGGTTGTGCTCTGGCGCTACCCTGGCCCGGTAGGCAGGCATAACCTTGAGGACCCGAGTTTTGATGGTACCGAGGTCCCCGTTTGGGACAATGTTGATGTTTGGCCACGACGGTGGCAGCATGTTGGCACCGGGGTCACCCAGGACATAGCCCAAAGGGGAGTTTGTCGGAGTGGCCGGGAGAGTGTCATGCAATAGATTGGTTTTGTCGGAATGTCGTTGGTCCACCCGAATGGGAGCATGAGGCCATGAGTTCCGTAGTGTGGGTACAGTGTACTAACCTCTGCAGAGTGTATAATCTATCGATAGCCGCGTCCTTGGATATGGACACAGTTCGTAGTAGGTCACACCGTGGGTCAACAGATATAATTAACTTGCACACTAAGATTCACAAGAAGGCACATGCAAAAGTGGTCATCGAGTGGGGATCGCTATGAAAGGTATGGATGTGATCAAGTAAGGATCACGTTGGTAAGTTATGAACGGTGGTTACGCGGTAACCCCGAAATGGTAAGTTGGTCCCAAGGACCATGGCAATGTTTCACACACACCTCATGTTGAGTAGTATCATGTGCATGCATTAAAACTGTTAATTGCCTTGTTGTTGTTTGTCGCACTTGTTTTGTTTGCTGTGAGCTTGCGAGTACATTCAAAGTACTCACCTGGCTTATCATGCTAGATGCAGGAGAAGTCGTGCATGGTGTGGATGTCGAGCCGTATGTCGCGCTCTAGGCCGTGTCCCAGCAATGTCCCCGTGGAGTGGAGTTTCGCTACCTCGTCATTCCGCTGCCGCGTAGTAGTTCCCTTTACATCGAGGCCCCTGCCATGTCTACTAAATAATGTACATAAGTGCAGCCGCACCGTGTGTGCCGCTTGGCCTCACTCATCATGTAATATGTAAACCTATGTTTCCGCTAAGAGATCAATAAAGCGGTTGTTTTCTGTACCAAGTTGTTGTGTATTGCCAGAAGACTAGATCTCTGGGCTGGCAATGCAAGGTAAACCGGTTGCTCTAAGCCGGGGTGCCACAACGGAAGCACAAGCTGATTCTGATCCTGAGAGCAGTCTCTGGCACGGTGACCTGGACGGCCACACTTGAAGCAGAGCCCATTATCGAGACGGGGAGCAGGAGCTCGAAGCATTGGAGCTTGAGGTCTCAGCTGCCTCGGAGGTGGAGGAGGCAGACGAGGTGCAGCATACGATGGCCTTGGAGCAGGTACAGTTGGACGGTACATGCTGTGAGGAATCCAGATACGACGCTTCTGGGAAGACAAGCCCGAAGATGAGCCCGCTTCACGGGTGCGCTTGAGCGTGTCCTTGTGATCCTTCAAACCAGTCTCAACCTGTATGGCCTTGTTCACCAAGGTGGCGAAGTCGGCGAAGTCTTGGACTAGAAGTGCGAGCTTGATATCTGGGTTGAACCCTTCACGGAACTTCTCCTGTCTGCGGGCATCAGTAGCAATATCCTCTTCAACATAACGAGATAGTTCAAGAAACTCCCATTGATAGACCTCCACAGACTTGCTGCCCTGGGTAAGGTTGCGGAACTCACGCTTCTTCCGGTCCATAACTCCTTGCGGAATGTAACAGGCACGGAAAGCAGCTTGGAACTCCACCCAGGTGATGATTGTTCCAGCAGCTAGGGTATGCCTATGACTATCCCACCATTGAGCTGCAGGGCCCTTCAGGAAGTAGGATGCGAAGGTAACATAGCTGGCAGGGGCAACATTGGCTGACTCCAACTCATATGTGATGTCACGGAGCCAGTCATCAGCATTAAGCGGCTGCACTGAGTTGCGGAAGATAGTTGGATTGAGGCGCACAAACTCTTGCAAGGTTATTGAGGCTGGCTGCTGGTTGGCATTCGGACGGGGAAACTGATCCATAATCCCTTGGATGAATTGGCGGTTCAGTTCAAACTGATGCATCATTCCAGCCATATAGTCGGGCGGTGGTGGATTGTTGGCACCACGGCCATGACTTGCGGGTCTAACCATCTTGCTAAGATCAACAGGGGTAGTTTAGCAACGAGCACTTCAGTTGTATGGAATCATTCATGACGTAGTACGCACAACAAATGGAGTGCAATAGATACAACATCATAGTCAAACATGACATACAGATCCATACATAGATTCGCCGACGCGCGCACGCGGCCAGGGGCGCACCGACACGCGGGGAGAGAGAGCGGGAGGAGGAAGAGAGAGAGGGAGGTGGGCTGGGCCGGTGCACTATGCACTTAGGCCCAGCTCACAGTAGCTTTAGGCCTTTTTCTATTTTCTTTTTTGTTTTTCTTTTTACAGAAAGGTTTGCAATTAAAATGAGCTGCCAAATGCTTTTTGTAAAATGTGAAACTTGTCCACAAAAATACATAGCAATATTCTGCACTGCCACAAAAAGTTTGGGCAAAGTTTGAATTCATTTGAATTTTTCATAAACGTAATGGCATTTAAATTGCTGTTTTAGCACTGTTTTAAATGCTCTAGCCCATTTTAGCAAATAGGTGATGTTGTTTTCCTGAACAAGAATTTGTTTTGGAATATTTGCTAAATGATGAACTATTTTTGAGCAACTTCAAATTTCACTTATGATTTGAATTGAATTCAGTGGTGGAATTTTAAATGAGATATGAATCCACATTGATCAAGCATTGCAAATCAACTTGACTTAGCTTAATCATTATGGATCACTGTTGCTCATTACAGAGGGGTGTTACATTTGTTGAGAGTGTGAGGTGGGCCATGTGTTAATAAGCACCCCATACTCTAGTGTAGATGCGTCCGTCCTGGTTTATTGGTCCCCTTCGTATTTTGTGTCAAATTTTGACCTTAGATTTAACTAAATAATATTAATGCATGTCACCGAAAATAATATCATTGGAAACTATGTTCAAATACGAATCGAACGATATAATTTTTTATGACATGCATTAAATTTTTTTGAGTTGAAATTATGGTCAAAATTTGGCACGAAAAACAAAGGTAGTACTAGTACTCCTACTGCTATTGGACTGGCTAGACGTGGCAAAATCCTAGTAGCAAGCGCATGCGCAAGAACAAACATTCACGTGTTTGAATACAAATTGGAAACCATTTTCTGTTTGAATACAAATTTATGTACGTGCTTGTACATGGTATATTGTAAGTTGAAAAGCGAAACGAAGATTGAATGCCCTTTACATATGATTTGCAAATGCTATGATCACCAGTTCAAATATGTGAATCCACTTTAGGTTGAATTCTAATATTTGAAACTTTTTTTGGTTGGATTTAACTACCAAGTGTCTTCTTATGCATATTGTGTCTCACACACCCAACATAGAGTGTTGTCACGTTTTTTTCTTTGTCGCATGCTCTCTCTGTATTGCACAGCCACTCGACCTCTCTCGGTTTCATCTCAGGGTCTCTCTCTCTCTTGCACACACACGCATAGCACCTCTCTTCCTCTTTGTGCATGTCACACATGATCGACCTCTTGAGGTATCGGGATTGTATCTCGCTCATCAGGTCGCTCTTTGACACACGCCTAGGTCACTCTACCATGCATTAATTGTAACCAAGCCTTTCATATATCTTTTTTTAAGCATACATTCATCTTTCTCTACACCCCTATGTACATCGGTCGATCGATCGATCTCCGAACCCACCCTAGTCCTCTTTCAATCGATCTACAGCTAGATGGTACATGACCGACTAGCGTACACACAAACACCCCCCCACTCTCCACCTCACACGATCATTTCTATCATAGACACACACCAAAACCTTGATTTGCACGACACACACTCGATCTCTCCACATCTATCGATCTCGTCAAGGTGTGTCGGGTCATGAACCGAAGGGGTTTGTTACTACTAAGATGGGGAGCGACACATAGTGGACGGCTCACAAAACCGACCTAGGTAACTATTTTTCCAAGGAACTTACATAGTATAGTTACTACAGCTGGAACATGGTAAGTTGGACACCTAAATGCGAGCACGGAGCGGGCACACCTCAATTATTCCTTCAAACAGCCGGACACCTCAATCAGCACACCTCAAATACATACAAAGACAGGCAACACACATTGTCCGGCTACTTAATCAAGCGTTACGCTTCACGAGTTGAAAAGGAAAGGGCGGTACACTAATTATACTGGTACATATGCTAGTATGAATAACTATTGTACACGTGGGCTACTAGGATGGATATAGCTGAGGTGCCAACTTCATACTATATGCTTTCGGTCTTACACTCTACAAGTGTTACGGTTTACAAGTTCGAAATGAAAATGTGGTGCACTGACAGCATCCCTGTCGCGTTCACGTCGCACCCCCAGATGGTCGGTCCGGCAGGCTCTTCTAACCCAAGGAAACGCGGGTCGTCTTGCTTTGTCACTAACATGTGGGATCACATGTGAGCAAAGGGCATATGCGACGTTGCCACGCCCGCAGCTGACTACCCTGGCTCACAAAAAACCCTCGTCCCTCGCCCGCGTGCGTCCCCCCCCCCCCCCGGCGCCAGCTGCCCGCATTCATGTTGTCCGTCCACATGCCGCCATTAAGCAGGCCCGCCGCCCGAGGTATGATCTCCGGCGACTCATTGACGCACCCGGACGCTTGGCCTCACCGGTATGCGCTACTTAAAGGCGGCAACACCCAGCTAAACTCCACACCAGAGCACATCCTCCTCCCTGGCACCACATCCACCATGACCGCGGGCGGGAACGCTCTGCGGGAGAGCTTGTCTTCGAAGATGAAGCTCGAGGTCGCCGCCCTTGCTCAACCCGCCGCTCGCAACGCAATGCCAGCGTAGCTGGACGCGGCCGCACAAGCGCCGGCCGCGCCGGCGGCCGAGGACAAGACCTCCACCAGCCATGCGTTCTATGCGTCGCCGTCCAACATTCGGGGGCGCATATGGCACGTGAACAGCGACGGACCGTCCACGTCCATCATCGACCTCACGTCCACCGGCACCGCCGAGGTCGCGGACTCCTCCGAGGATGAGTAGGGCATGGGAGGCGGCAGGGCATGGTGTCCCAAGTGGGCCGGTCTCTCTCCCGTGTTCTACTCTTCCTCGCCAGAGACCGCACCTTTACTTCACGGGTCTTGAACCCCGCCGCCGTTCATGGAGACGGCAGATGGAGGACGTGGTCGCCGATGCGGAATACAAAGGAAAGTGGACGTACGCCGTCGCCGTAGTATACGTTTAGGGTCGGGTTTCTTTTCTTTTTTTGTCCTAAAAGTTTGAAATGTAATGAAAATCTGCCGTGTTTGCATGAATCTCGTCCGGTTATATGAACTTTCACAATAAAAAGATATGTTGTATGAAAATATATTGAATAATGATTCTAATCGTATTTACTTGATGTTGTGGTTATCATTGTTTTTGTATGTATAAACTTGGTCAAAGTTTAGAAAGTTTGACCCGAGACAAAGCTAATATGCGAAGTAAATAAATACAGAGGGTTTACATACACAATTTCTCTTAGGGCCTCCAAAAGTACGTCCACTACACATTCACGCATTTCACGTCTTTCTCTCGTTGTGTCTGTCAAACCAACTAAGCCAAACTCCCAGCATATCGCGTGGGAAAAGACCCGCCCGCGCCGTTTTAGTCAGGATTTGTATCAATGGATCGCGCGAAGCACCAAAACCAAGTGTTACGCTCTACAAGTTCAAAAGGAAAAGGCGGTACACTTATAGCACGCCTGTCGCGGTTGCATTGCACCCCT
Source organism: Elymus sibiricus (assembly GCA_039707655.1). NCBI lineage: Eukaryota > Viridiplantae > Streptophyta > Magnoliopsida > Poales > Poaceae > Elymus > Elymus sibiricus. The sequence goes on along the minus strand of CM077672.1, from coordinate 268,665,364 downwards.
CACACGGTCGGTCCTGCACACCACTCACCCAAAGGGAACGCGCTTCGGCTTGCCTCTTCACTGACACATGGGACCGCAATTGGAGAAACCGACCATTCGCCAAACTCCCCCGCCCACCACGCGAAAATTCCCCCCAAATCCCAAATTCAACTCCCCTTCGGCCAACTAGCCAATAATATTCCCCAAACCCCCCTCCCCCCGCCCCCTCCACTCCATTCGCTCCACCAAACTAGCCCTCCCCACAGCACCGATATGTCGGTGCCGCGGTTCTTCGAGGGGACGCACGGTGATCCTCTCGATCCCACAGTACGCTCTCGTAAACGGCCGTCCTCCAGCCGTGCCGCCACCACTGGCGACGTTCTTTTGGAGATGCACGGCGGTCAGCTTCTCCCACGGTACACGCATTCTAGACTGAGATCCCGTGCATGTCAGAGTAGCGCTGGATGTTAGCTGATAGACGCTGTTAATCTCACTGCTTGCCAAAATAGTTTACACTCAATATGCTCTGCTTAAAAAGCTACCTTGCCCTGTTCTGCACTCAATCTGCTTTGCTGAGATGGCATGCCACGCCTGATTAGTTGCTAAAATATCCTGCCATATTTTAGGACCATGTATGTATTGTGAAGTAGATTGCCATTGTCTAGTAGCCAATCTGTTAGGTGAAATAGCTCGACACCGTTTTACACTCAATCTTTGTTGCTGAGATGGCCTTCGATGGCTGTGTGCTCGGCCTCATTGATTGTTGAAATAGCCTGCCATAATTTAGCAGTCAATCTGTTTGCTGAATTAGCTTTACATATATTTCGTTACTTAGATCTGCTTGTCCAAATATCTTGCCATAGCTTTAGACATCGACCTAGGTATTTTTTCTGGACTTTATAATGAAACATATATGTTTTTCCTGTAATATCTAGTAGAAGAACTAATTTGTATGTCTGACAGATGGACAGGACTTGGATAACTTCTGCTCGACGATTCTCCCCTGCATATGTCGAGGGGGTTCAAAACTTCATGAACTTTATCAGAGCTGAGTACGGTCATCCGAAAGCAGATGTGCGCTGCCCGTGTAGCAGTTGTATGAATTCAGTTTCAAGACCCCAGTCAACTGTGCAAAATCATCTACACTTGTATGGGATGTCAGTCACATATACTAGGTGGGTTCATCATGGTGAAGCTGTGAACGTCAATGTCACTGACTATGTGGAAGCAGCAGATCACCATCTCGATCTGCCTGATGCTCAGGTGGAAGAGGAGGAGGAGGAGGATGTGGCGGCGGAGCCAGTGATTTTGACCAAGATTGAAACAATGCTACGAAATGCTCGCACATTACGAGAACTTACACATGTACAAGAAAAACTGTGGGCCCGCATGTTGGAGCAATGCAACGTGGCAGTCACTGCAGGTTGTAAGCTGTTAGTATTCTCATCTATGGTCAGCTTTCTTCAGGTGAAGACATCTCAGCGGATGACCAACAAATCATTCGATGCGATGATGGCTGCCTTCCGCAATTGTTACCCAGCTGTGTCGGAGCTGCCACACACCTACAGTAAAATGAAGAATTTCCTCCGTGCAGTTGGAATTGGATATGATATGATCCATGTTTGTGAGAATAATTGTGTTCTGTTCCGGAAGGATTATGCCAACTTAAGTGAATGCCCAAAATGCAAATCATCAAGATGGAAAGATGGCGATGCTGTGAAGAGGATTCCTCATAAGGTTCTGAGACATTTTCCAATTATACCAAGATTACAGAGGTTGTTTCATGATGCTCAAACAAGAGAGGATGTACTGTGGCATTCTAGGAACCAGGAGCACAGAGATCTGAATGTAATGAGCCATCCATCTCATGGTAGTGACTGGACAAACTTCAATCTGAAACACAAAGAGTTTGCTGCTGAGCCAAGAAACATTAGACTTGGCTTAGCTACAGATGGATTCAACCCATTTGGCCACCAGAGCGCGACATATAGCATGTGGCCAGTGCTTGTTATCCCTTACAACATGCCGCCAAATGTATGCACCAAAGAATCAAACTACATCATGGCCTTGCTCATCCCAGCTCCAAAAAGTCCTGGAAAGGATTTTGATTTATTCATGGGGCCTGTTGTGGAGGAACTTCAAAAGCTATGGAGGGGTGTTCTCACTCGAGACCTATATAGCAGCCCACCAACTGATTTCATTCTGCATGCTGTTATAATTTGGTGCATCCATGATTATCCAGCTTTGGGCACTATGTCAGGGCGAACGACACATGGTTACAATGCATGTGTTCGTTGTGACAAGAATCCGCTGTCATACCCAATACTTATCAAGGTCTGTTACATTGGACACCGCCGTTTCCTTGACAAGGACAAGCTGCATCTTAGAAAATACCGAAAACCTGTGTTCAATGCAATTCATGAAAACCGTGATGCACCAGAGAGGCTCACCAGCGATGAGTTGCAGGAGGAATTAGAGAAGGTCAGGCATATTACACCAGGAAACCATCCCGATAATGGTAGCGGGAAAAGGAAGCGTGGCAAGGCAAAAGATAGATTATTGTATACCCGCAGGTCCACTTTATGGGACTTGGAGTATTGGAAAGATTTGGATCTGAAGCATGATACGTCTCCAATGTATCCATAATTTTTAATTGTTCCATGCTATTATAGTATCAATCTTGGATGTTTTATATGCAATTATATGCCATTATATATCATTTTTGGGACTAACCTATTAACCCAGTGCCCAGTGCCAGTTGCTGTTTTCTGCTTGTTTTTGCCTTTTCAGAAAATCATTATCAAAAAGTGTCCAAACGAGAAAAAAAAATTGGATTAATTTTTTCTGGACCAGAAGAGACCCACGAAGCTTTGGGAGAAGACCAGAAGAGCCACGAGGAGGCGACAAGCCTGGAGGGCGCGCCCAGGGGGGTAGGGCGCGCCCCCCAGGCTTGTGGGCCCCTCGTTGCCCCTCCAAACCTAATTCCAGCGCTATAAATTCCCAAATATTCCCAATATACCAGAGAGACAGAATAGAAAACCTTTCCGCCGCCGCAAGCCTCTGTTCTTCCGCGATCCCATCTGGAGGCCTTTTCCGGTACTCTGCCGGAGGGGGAATCGATCACGGAGGGCTTCTTCATCAACCTTGCTGCCCTTCCGATGATGTGTGAGTAGTTTACCACAGACCTACGGGTCCATAGCTAGTAGCTAGGTGGCTTCTTCTCTCTCTTTGATCTTCAATACCATGTTCTCCTCGATGTTCTTGGAGTTCTATCCGATGTAATCTTCTTTTGCGGTGTGTTTGTTGGGATCCGATGAATTGTGAGTTTATGATCAGATTATTCATGAGAAATATTTGAGTCTTCTCTGAACTCTTTTATGCATGATTATTATAGCTTTGTATTTCTCTCCGATCTATTGATTTGGTTTGGCCTACTAGATTGATTTGTCTTGCAATGGGAGAGGTGCTTTGTGATGGGTTCAATCTTGCGGTGCTCAATCCCAGTGACAGAAGGGGACATGACACGTATTTGTATTGTTGCCATTAAGGATAAAAATATGGGGTTTAATCATATTGTTTGAGTTTACTTTGTCTACATCATGTCATCTTGCTTAAAGCATTACTCTGTTTCATACTCAATAACCTAGCTGCATGCTGGAGAGCGGTCGATAGGTGGAGTAATAGTAGTAGATGCAGGCAGGAGTCGGTCTACTTGTCTCGGACATGATGCCTATATACATGATCATTGCCATGAATCCATCATAATTATTTGCTTTTCTATTAATTGCCCAACAGTAATTTGTCTACCCACCGTATGCTATGTGTTCGAGAGAGAAGCCTCTAGTGAAAACTATGGCCCCCGGGTCTACTTTATCATATATTAAAAACCTAAAAATACCTTGCTGCAATTTATTTACTTTTATTTTAATTAGTATTTTAGTTTATCTATCTACCTCTATAAGATTTAATCCTTGCAAATAACCGCTAAGAGGATTGACAACCCTCTTATTTGCGTTGGGTGCAAGTGTTTGCTCTTGTCTGTGCAGGTGCGCTTAACGGAATTTTGCTTGGTATCCTACTGAATTGATAACATTGGTTCTTAACTGAGGGAAATACTTATCTCTACTGTAATGCATCATCCTCTCCTCTTCGGGGAAATACCAATGCAGACTACAAGTAGCAGGAAGAATTTCTGGCGCCGTTGGCGCGGAGACATCATCAAAATTACCAAGTACCTTCGCACAAACTATCATCCACTTGCATTTATTTTATTTGCCTTTTATTTGCATTTGCCTCTCGTTTTCATCTCCCCCACTTCTAATTTTTTTTAACAAAAACACAAAAATATTTTTATTTGCTTGCTTGCTTGTTTTTATTGCCTTCATGTCAAATACACAAGAACATAAAATAAAAAAAATAAGATATTATGGATCACCTTAAAGTTTTCTACTTGGATCATCTTCGATCCATTTGTGCTCGTGCTGAAACCCCAACTAGTTTAGTTGAGGGAAAATTATTAGATGAGCATGCTCATTTTGTGCATCACCATTTGTCTCAAAAAGGGAGACTCTTATGGAATCAAATAAATTGTTTGCTATGTTATGCTTGGAATCTTTGTGAAATTTATGATTTTACTTGTTGCTCTAAGAACCCTAAAAAACACCTTCCCTACCTATGTGAGTTTAATGATAATGAAATCTTATCTTCTTATGCTAAAGGTGTTTATAGTTACTATGATATCGAACAAATTGAAGAATTTGTTGCTTTTAAGGGTGCTTATGAAGTTGCTTCTTTGATTTGAAAAGTATGATGCTACTCTCTACAAATCTGAAAATTTTGACATACTTAAATATTGCTATGAAAACTATGCTCCTAATGCCTATGTTAGTGAATTCATTGGGAGAATGTCTGCTGCTTTGGAAGAGAATAATGATATGCATGAATCTATAGATAATTGTGATTCCGTTGATTCGATTGAAATATCTCCTCTTGATGAATGTGATGCTTGCTATTCTTATGGCCATGATGCCAATATTAATGATGCCTATAGAGATGAACTTGCTATAGTTGCTTATGTTAAAAATGAAATTATTGCTATAGCACCCATACTTGATAGCTCCTTGAATAAAAAGCATGCTTGCAATGATGTTATTATAAATTCTATTAATGTTAATTGTGCTAATTATATGCAAATCTACAAGCTTGGGGATGAAAATTTTGTTATGTCCACTACTTATTGTAATGATCATGATTTGGGTGATAATGCTTCTTATGATCTTGAAAATTTATTTAAGCCCCATGATGAATATGCTATTGATAATAATATTTATAATAATAATTTTGGAAGAGTGTCAGCTTTAGGTAAAAATAATCCCACATATTTGGAGAGTGTTCAATCTTATGAAATTTTTGATAAAAGTGGGTTTGCAGAGGTCATGACTTTAGTTGATGATAATCCCACTATTTTGGAAGAGTGTCAACTTTGCATGCATGTGGATCGTGAAGAGAATATTTTATATGATAGCTATATTGTTGAATTTTATTATGATCCTATATGTAATTATTATGAAAGAGGAAAATATGGTTGTAGAAATTTTCATGTTACTCAATTACCTCTCTTGAAGTTCAAATTGTTAATGCTTCGTTCTTCTTCCTTGCATATGCTAGATACTTCTTGTCTTGATAATTTGTTTTCCTATAAAATTCGTATGCATAGGAAGTATTTTAGACTTAAATGTGTTTGTCACATGTTTTATGATGCTCTCTTTGTGTTTCAACTCCTATCTTTTATGTGAGCATCATTAATATTTCGAGCCTATTTTAATGGCTATAAAGAAAGAGCTTGTTGGGAGACAACCCAATACTTTATATTCTTGAGTGTTTAAAAAATTATAGCCTCTGTTATGATTGTATTTTTCTGTTTTAATTAGTGTTTGTGCCAAGTAATGCCTTTGGGATGATGTTGATGATAGTATAATTGATGCTGTTTGGAAAAAAGAAAGTTTTGTGTCCAGTTCTGGAATTTTAATTCTGTACTGGAGTGTCAGAAAAATCTGAAATTTTTACACAGTATTGGTATATGAATTTTTTACGTTTTACTAATTTTTTAGAAGTTTTGGAGTTAGAGAAGTATGTAATTTAAATAGATCTTTACAGACTGTTCTGTTTTAGACAGATTCTGTTTTTGTTGCATAGTTTGCTTATTTTGATGAATCTATGGATCGTATCAGGGAGTATGAGTCATGGAGAAGTTGGAGTACAGTAGCATTATGCCAATATTAAATATGAATCAATTTACAACAGTACCTAAAGTTTAAGATTTGTTTGTTATACTAACGGATCTCACGAGGTTTCTGTTGAGTTTTGTGTGCTGAAATTTTCAAGTTTTGGGTGAGACTACGATGGATAAAGGAATAAGGAGAGGCAAGAGCCTAAGCTTGGGGATTCCCAAGGCACCCCAAGGTAATATTCAAGGAATACTCAAGCGTCTAAGCTTGGGGATGCCCCGGAAGGCATCCCCTCTTTCGTCTACAATCTATCGGTAACTCACTTGGAGCTATATTTTTATTCATCACATGATATGTGTTTTACTTGGAGCGTCTTGTGATATAGTTTGTTTGCTTTTTTTGCTTTTTAGTTTGTCACAATCATCTTTGCTGAACACACCTTTTTGAGAGGGACACACATTATTCGTGATTTGTTAGAATACTCTATGTGCTTCACTTATATCTTTTGAGCTAGGCAGTTGCTCTAGTGCTTCACTTATATCTTTTAGAGCACGGTGGTGGTTATATTTTAAAGAAATAGTTGCACTCTCATTCTTCACTTATATATTTTTGAGAGTCTAATGATTAGCAATGGTAATATGCACGGGTTATGAATTTGGTCCTGATATGATAGGTATTCAAGAGGGATATAATAAAAACTTTCATGTAGATCACTGAATATGATAAGTTTGATTCCTTGCAATAGTTTTGCGATATTAAGATGGTAATATGTGGAAGGTATTAGTAGATAATTGTGGTTTAGTAAGAATATTGCTGTTAAGGTTTGTAATTCCCGAAGCATGCATGTATGATCTGTCGTTATGCTAAGAAGTTGGAGCATGATTTATTATTGATTGTCTTCCTTTGTGTGGCGGTCGGGGGCGCGCGATGGTTAACTCCTACCAACCTCCCCCCCTAGGGGCATGCATAGTAGTACTTTGCTTCGAGGGCTAATAAACTTTCGCAATAAGTATGTAAGTTCTTTATGACTAATGTGAGTCCATGGATTATACGCACTCTCACCCTTCCGCAATTTGCTAGCCTCTTCGGTACCGTGCATTGCCCTTTCTCACATCGAGAGTTGGTGCAAACTTCGCCGGTGCATCCAAACCCCGTGATATGATACGCTCTATCACACATAAGCCTCCTTATATCTTCCTCAAAACAGCCACCATACCTACCTATCATGGCATTTCCATAGCCATTCCGAGATATATTGCCATGCAACTTCCACCGTTCCGTTTTTATGACACACATCGTCATTGTCATATTGCTTCGCATGATCATATAGCTGATATAGTATTTGTGGCTCAACCACCATTCATCATTTTTATACATGTTACACTAGCATCATTGCACATCCTGGTACACTGCCAGAGGCATTCATATATAGTCATATTTTTGTTCTAGTATCGAGTTGTAATATTGAGTTGTAAGTAAATAAAAGTGTGATGATCATCATTATTAGAGCATTGTCCCAGTGAAGAAAGGATGATGGAGACCATGATTCCCCCACAAGTCGGGATGAGACTCAGGACGAAAAAAAAGAGGCCAAAAAGAGCCCACAAAAAAATGAGAGAAAAAGAGAGAAGGGGCAATGTTACTATCCTTTTTCCACACTTGTGCTTCAGAGTAGCACCATGTTTTTCATATAGAGAGTCTCCTATTTTGTCACTTTCATATACTAGTGGGTATTTTTCATTATAGAACTTGGCTTGTATATTCCGATGATGGGCTTCCTCAAATGCCCGAGGTCTTCATGAGCAAGCAAGTTGGATGCACACCCACTTAGTTTTCATGTTGAGCTTTCATACACTTATAGCTCTTAGTGCATCCGCTGCATGGCAATCCCTACTCCTCGCATTGACATCAATTGATGGGAATCTCCATAGCCCGTTGATTAGCCTCGTTGATGTGAGACTATCTTCTTATTTTTGACTTCCCCTTATTGATCTCTACCACCACACTCTATTCCACCCATAGTGCTATATCCATGGCTTGCGCTCATGTATTGCGTGGGAGTTGAAAAAGCCGAAGCGCGTTAAAAAGTATGAACCAATTGCTTGGCTAAAACCGGGATAGTTCATGATAAATATTTTGTGTTAAGAAGATGGAGCATGACAGGATTATATGATTTTGTAGGGATAACATTCTTTAGAATTTTTATTTTGAAAGACATGATTGTTTATTAGTATGCCTGAGTATTGATCTCTTTATATCAAATTATAGACTATTGCTTTGAATCATTCGGATCTTATTATTCATACTGTAAGAGAAAGATTACATGATGAAACATGTTAGGTAGCATTCCACATCAAAAATTCTGTTTTTAGCATTTACCTACTCGAGGACGAGCAGGAATTAAGCTTGGGGATGCTTGATACATCTCCAACATATCTATAATTTTTGATTGTTCCATGCTATTATAGTATCAATTTTGGATGTTTTATATGCAATTATATGCCATTATATATCATTTTTTGGGACTAACCTATTAACCCAGTGCCCATTGCCAGTTGATGTTTTCTGCTTGTTTTTGCCTTTTCAGAAAATTATTATCAAAAAGTGTCCAAATGAGAAAAAAAAAACTTTGGATTAATTTTTTCTGGACCAGAAGAGACCCATGAAGCTTTGGGAGAAGACCAGAAGAGCCACGAGGACGCGACAAGCCTGGAGGGCGCGCCCCCCAGGCTTGTGGGCCCCTCGTTGCCTCTTCTGACCTAATTCCAGTGCTATAAATTCCCAAATATTCCCAATATACCAGAGAGACACAAGAGAAAACCTTTCCGCCGCCGCAAGCCTCTGTTCTTCCGCGATCCCATCTGGAGGCCTTTTCCGGTACTCTGTCGGAGGGGGAATCTATCATGGAGGGCTTCTTCATCAACCTTGCTGCCCTTCCGATGATGTGTGAGTATTTACCACAGACCTACGGGTCCATAGCTAGTAGCTAGATGGCTTCTTCCCTCTCTTTGATCTTCAATACCATGTTCTCCTCGATGTTCTTGGAGTTCTATCCGATGTAATCTTCTTTTGCGGTGTGTTTGTTGGGATCCGATGAATTGTGAGTTTATGATCAGATTATTCATGAGAAATATTTGAGTCTTCTCTGAACTCTTTTATGCATGATTATTATAACTTTGTATTTCTCTCCGATCTATCGATTTGGTTTGGCCTACTAGATTGATTTGTCTTGCAATGGGAGAGGTGCTTTGTGATGGGTTCAATCTTGCGGTGCTCAATCCCAGTGATAGAAGGGGACATGACACATATTTGTATTGTTGCCATTAAGGATAAAAAGATGGGGTTTAATCATATTGTTTGAGTTTACTTTGTCTACATCATGTCATCTTGCTTAAAGCGTTACTCTGTTTCATACTTAATACCCTAGATGCATGCTACATAGCGGTCGATGGGTGGAGCAATAGTAGTAGATGCAGGCAGGAGTCGGTCTACTTGTCTCGGATGTGATGCCTATATACATGATCATTGCGATGAATCCATCATAATTATTTGCTTTTCTATCAATTACCCAACAGTAATTTGTCTACCCACCGTATGCTATGTGTTCGAGAGAGAAGCCTCTAGTGAAAACTATGGCCCCGGGGTCTACTTTATCATATATTAAAAACCTTAAAATACCCTGCTGCAATTTATTTACTTTTATTTTAATTAGTATTTTAGTTTATCTATCTACCTCTATAAGATTTAATCCTTGCAAATAACCGCTAAGAGGATTGACAACCCTCTTATTTGCGTTGGGTGCAAGTGTTTGCTCTTGTGTGTGCAGGTGCGCTTAACGGAATTTTGCTTGGTTCTCCTACTAGATTGATATCCTTGGTTCTTAACTGAGGGAAATACGTATCTCTACTATACTGCAGCATCCTCTCCTCTTTGGGGAAATACCAACGCAAACTACAAGTAGCAAGGCATAATCTTGATGTGATGCACATCGAGAAAAATATATGTGACGGCATTATCGGCACACTTCTTAATATTGAAGGCAAGACAAAAGATACCTTAAAATCTAGGATTGATTTGACACACCTGGATATCAGATCTAATTTGCTAGTGGATAGCACTGGTGAATCATGGGATATGGCACCAGCTGTGTACGTCTTGGACAAGCAAAAGAGAAAAGAATTCTGCAAGATCCTGTCAAGTGTGAGATTCCCACATGGATTTGCTTCCAACCCTGAAAGGAGAATCAGTGCAGATGGAACCAAGGTACAAGGGTTGAAAACTCATGACTGCCATGTCCTATTTCAAAGGGTTTTACCTGTTCTCCTTAGAGGATTGGGCCGCCCTGACTTATACAGAGCAGTTGCAGAGTTGGGACAATTCTTCAGGGAACTCTGCAGTAGAAATATCAGGATAGATGCTGTGAAGCGTCTTAAAGAGAGGATACCAACTATCCTATGCGACCTTGAGAAGATATATCCTCCAGCCTTCTTTGATGTGATGGTGCATTTGGCTGTTCATCTACCTGATGAGGCACTACTTAGAGGTCCAGTACAATATGGATGGATGTACCCTATTGAAAGGCGGCTAGGCACTTTCAAGGGCTATGTTAGGAACAGAGCTAGACCTGAGGGTTCCATTGCAGAGGCCTACATTGCTACAGAAGCATTGACATTCTGCTCAAGATACATTGAAACAGCTGATCAGCCTAGCAAAAAGGTGGGCGAAAAAAATCCTGAGCTCAATGTTTTCGATCCTGCTGTTCGAGTAATAGGGAAGAGTCGACAAGATGACAAACCTAAAGATTTGGACAAAATGGTTTGGTATGTGTTGAATAACTGTCCTGAGATTCTACCTTGTATCGAGTAAGTGCTAAGTACAGCAGCTTATGCATCGTAATCTACTAAACTTGCAGCACATTCTTATATATTTAGATGTTTGACGCGATCACTATGTTCTACAGTGTGTACAAAGAGGAGTTACTGGCGCAAAATCCAAGAAACATTGACAAACGGGTTAGGGAAGGATTTGCGAAATGGTTGAAGAGCCGTGTAAGCTTTTGAATTGCACTGTCAGTTTTTTTTTAATATATAGAGTACATAAGATGATCAACTTGTCTATTTTCTAACCATAGGTTAAGGAGATGTGGGAGGAGGGGCAGGTAGTTAGTGATACCCTTTACACACTAGCAATGGGTCCTGATACTCGGGTAAGACATTATGCATCTTGCGTTGTTGGAGATGTGCGCTACAACACCCTTGCACACGACGAAGGCAGGAAGACACAAAACAGTGATGTCATGAGCATGGATACGCACAAGAAAGTGACAACTGAAATGTATGCTAACATAACAGACATTGTTCAGTTGCAGTATATCTCCAGTTTCAAGGTTCATCGGTGCGTGGTTCTTTTTTGCTGTCGTTGGTATAACCAGTTTACCAGGACCTCAAAACCCAAAGCTGATGATTATTTCAATCCATCAATGTCAAGGCGGCGTACCGCACCGACGAGCCCTATATTTTGGCAAATCAAGCAACACAGATATTTTTCTTGGAAGAGATATATGCACGTAGCCAAGACTGGAGAATATTGCAAAAGTTTGAGCAGAGGAATTCGTTTAATGAAGTTGCACAACAAGATGATGCTTACACTACTGCTGATGTAGAGGATTCCACAGATGTTTATGATATGTTTGCGGACCATCACATCAATAAGGCTGGAGAAAAGATTGCCTGTCAGGCTGTGGAAGTAGATGAGTTGATCAATAAGAATCCAACATTCAAGGACATTGATGCTGAAGAAGAAGATGACACTGGGGGGAATTACGATTCAGACTGACACACATGGTGAAGATGTTGACGCTGCTGCTGCGGATGATGATTAGATTGCTTTTGTCGTATTTGCCTATGAGAAGATGACTTATTATCTACTATGTTAAATTGTGTTTGCTATGACAACTGAAACCTGATGAAGTAGTTGTTTAGTGAGAACATCACTTATTATGTATGTTGATTTGTGTTTGGTGATTGTATGACGACTGAAACATGATGACATTGTACTTTAGTAGTACTCATATTTTGCTGTGAAACTTGTATTTCATGATTGTACAACCGCAAATGTAGTTGATGGCAGTTTGTTGTTAGACTAAAATTTGCTGAACGTCTTGCAATGGGAAATAGCTGACCCGACAGGTCCTCTGCTTATCTATTTATTTATTAGCAAACGGGGATGCCCCCCGATTCCCGTTAATATAGAAATCATTAGATGTTCACAACACTAGACGCCCAGCCTGCTAAATAGGTTTCATTCATTACTAGTTTCAGCAAAGTGCTCATGTCAGAGCCACTGAATACATCACGAGTGCTACATACACTGCAAATAAAGAGACAATCATCCTACAGAGCACAATGATCTTGCCCATTATCTTCACAAGCTCTTTCATCTCCTCATTGTTGCTAGGGTTGTTCACCAGCTGTTGCTTGGCCATGATCTGATGAACTGCATCATCTTTAACCTTCTGCTCTGCATCTTCCTCTTCTGCCGTTCCTTCAGTTACTTGTCCAACACCCCAGCCTGCTGGTATTGGGATTCATCGGCTAACCAAATAATCCGCGTAGTTCCATTCCCCCACATTTGCTACTTCCCAGAAATACAAATCACAAGAATCCTCCCTTTTCTGCACGAATCAAATTCGAACATCATCAACAAACTCTTAAAAAATAAAATTCAGCAACTGAAAGCAGGCGAACAACTTGACCATATTACCCCATGATTTGGGCATTTGTAGAAGAGTCGGACAGGGTTGAGGGTTGTAGTTGAGACGCGATGGATGACTCTGCGTGATTTGTAGCAGTGGCACCACACCAATGGCAGCGGGGTGCGATGAGCAACCGGCTGCGGTGAGTGTGCCGGTGGGGGTGTGATGAGACCCACAGGCGGTGGTACAGGTGGCGACTTCATGCACATCTGGTTGTTGGCTCGATTCCCTGCTGAAGAGCAGGTGGACAAGCTAGGAGACATGGTTGCTGCGGCCGGAGCTTCTGAAGCTAGGCAGAGTAACTAGAGAAGAGGAGAAGCGAACGTTGGATATGTTAGTTTCATTACTTGCAGAGTAGTATAACACTATATATAGTCTAGGTTTGGATTCGAACCAGTTACAGCAGCACGTCTCTCTTTTTTCTAACAGTCAGGAACGTCTCTTTACTGCCAGACTAGCTTGTTCTATACGCCTTCTCAAGTCTTTGATTTTAGGGAATGTTATCTGGTGAACGTTCCCTGGGAGGAGGAAAAACATATGCAAAGTGGTGTCGGCTTAGTCAACAAACGATTCTGCCAACGTTGACCGTTGGATTGACATCCAACGTCTGTCGTGTTTCTTCAGTCTCTTCTTCCTCCAGCCACCAAAACCAAACCAGCACCGGCGGGACCGCCTGCTCCCACCTCCCACGGCTGGCTGCGCTGTCACGCATGCATCGCCGCCCCATCGCACCCTAAAACTCTGGCCAGGACATCCATCTACCCCACACACCTCCTGTTATTCTCCGGCGAAGTTAGCCCCACCCCGCACTCGAACCAGTCAACCCTCGTACTCCCCTCCGCCTGCAACTACACTGCTGCATCTTCCCCGGCTCCTGTTCGTTCCCGTCCGAGGCCTCGCCGTCGTTCTCCGCCTTGGTTCGCTCACCGCGGTGCCGCCCTCTGGCGTTGTCAACATGGTCAACAACCGAGAGGAATCAGGAGATGATTGTACGTGGATAGAATGACAGTAGGGACCCACCAGGGTCATGGCAGTACGCAAGCAAGTGCCTCCTTGTTACAAGCCAAAATAAATGCTTCCTCGTAATGGTTTCCTAACATCTGGGTCCCACCCCATTGTCAACGTATAGTTAATAAACGAGAGAATTGCACAACGACCGGCACACACCAGGGACCCAGCAGCTCGCCCAGTTGTTTTCTGTTTTTGAGACGGACAGAGCAGGGTATCAACTGGGCTGTGCGGGGGCTGTACCCCGTCTAGCCCAGGCTTTTATTTTCTGTTTACCACATGACCAGCCCAATTGTTTTTTTTCTTTCTGAAAATGGCTAGCCCACTTCTACTTTTTTTTGCAGAATACTCAACCGAGGCCTACTTGCTTAAACCATCCCTGCTGGGCTGCAAATCTTTCAAGACGAGCAGGGATGTATTCGGGGCTTGCCCAAAAATGGGCTGTAAATTTTAAAAACAATACAGCAAACCGGCAATTATTTTCAAATTACGGTTTTTTTATGATTTCCAGATTTTAAATTTCATTGATTTTTTTGCGGGAAAATTCTGTTCGATTTTAAATTAATATATATTTATTTTTCAAATTAGTTTGAATCGGACTCGAAATTTTGGGATTAAAACCAGTTCAGACCCCACTGAAATATGCAAAATTTCGTTGAATTTTTTAACCGTGGCCAGAATATGGGCTGTAATGCTAGCAAAAAGAATATGGGCTTCGAAAAAATCCGTAAGAATTAGCAAATGGGCTGTAAATTATTAAAAATAATGGCAAATGGGCCGTATGCTGTTTGCCATAGATTTGGAGGCTGACTTGTGGGCCTACTATGTTGACGCGTACGCAGGGCTTTGTGAACTTAGTCAGCAAACGATTCTAGCGGCAGTGACCGTTGGATAACATCCAACGGCCGTGCTGCTTCTTCAATCTCTGATCTTCTTGCTCCAGCCGCCCAAACCAGCGCCGGCGGGACCGCCTGCTCCCGCCTCCCGTGGCCGGCTGTGCTGCCGCGCAGGCCTCACCGCCCCCTCCTACTCCCACCGCTGGCCAGGCCATCCCTCTACTCACCCACACCTCCTGTTATTCACCGGCGACACATGCCTCACACCACAGCCGAACCAGTCAACCCTCGTACTCCCCTCATCGTGGGCATACACTGTGGTGGCTTCGCCGGCTCCGGGCCGTTCCCTTCCTGGGCCTCGCCGTCGTCTACCGCGTTGGTGCTCTCGGTGCGGCGTGGTCAGCGTGGTCAACAAACGACAGCCATCGGAAGAGGGATGTACGTGGAGAGGCTGACAGTAGGGACCCACATGGTCCATGGCTGCATGCAAGCAAGTGCCTCCTTATTACGCGAAAAATATGATTCCTCCCCCAGACAGCTGGGACCCACCAACTATATCTTCGCACGGAAGGAAGTGCCTCCTTATTATGCGAAAAAATGATTCCTCCCCATGACATCTGGGCCCCACCATATTTGGAGGCTGACTTGTGGGCCTACTAAGTTGACGCGTATGTAGGGCTTTGTCAACTTAGTCAACAAACGATTCTAGCAGCAGCGACCGTTGGATGTTAATCCACCGGCCGTGCTGCTTCTTCAATCTCTGATCTTCTTGCTCCAACCGCCCAAACCAGCTCCGGCGGGACCGCCTGCTCCTGCCTCCCGTGGCTGGCTGTGCGGCCCCGCAGGCCTCACCGCCCCACCCTACTCCCACCGCTGGCCAGGCCTTCCCTCTACTCACCCACATCCCCTGTTATTCTCCGGCGACGGCGGCCTCACACCGCAGCCCAGTCAACCCTCGTACTCCCCTCCGCGTGGGCATCCACTGCCGCGTCTTCCCCGGCTCCGCGTAGTTCCCTTCCAGGACTCGCCGTCGTCCACCGCCTTGGTGCTCTCGGCGCGGCGTGGTCAACGTGGTCAATGAATGACAGTCATCGGAAGAGGACTATACGCTGTGAGGCTGACAGCTGGACCCACCAGCTACATCTTCGCACGCAAGGAAATGCATCCTTATTACGCGCAAAAAAATTGATTCCTCCCGCCTGACAGCTGGGACCAAACAACTATATCTTCGCATGCAAGGAAGTGCCTCCTTATCCTCCCTGACAGTTGGGACCCACCCGGTCGAAGCGTACGCAGCGTTGTCTGTCTAGTCGCGAACGTGTACGTACATACTGGTTGATCGGTCTCTCTGTAATGATGAACCGTGGGCGTGTAAGGAGCGGCACGTGTCGTAGTAGAGCCCCCGACGTAGTAGTTTAGGCAGCCCCGTCTAAATCGTGTACACGTACGTATAGCCACACAGCAAAAAATACGGCCACGGACGTACATATACGGGCGGGGTCTCGAACGCGTACTCGCGCATACATACGGCCAGGGCTCGTGTACATGGAGAGAGGCAACGGACGGCAGCAACGACCTCCTATTCATCGGCAGCCAACTGGCTGGGTCGGAACGGAGTAAACAGTGCTGTGTTCATCGGGAGCCAAGCGACTGGGTCGGAACGCGTCCTATTCATCGGGAGCCAACCGGCTTGGACGGAATAGCCGAAACGGGGTCCTGTTCATCGACTCGGGGTCTGGCGTACCGCAAAACAGAGGAAACGGCCTTCTGTTCGACCGCCTACGGTCGAAACAGGGTCCTGTTCATCGGCTAGGGGTCTGGCGTACCGCAAAACAGAGGAAACGGACTTCTGTTCGAGCGCCTACAGTCGAAACGGGGTCCTGTTGATCGGGAGGGCTCTGGCGTACCGCAAAACGGAGGAAACGGACTTCTCCCCAACTACCTACGGTCGAAACGTGGGTCCTGTTCATCAGGAGGGGTGTGGTGTACCGCAAAACGGGACTCCACGGGCTACTGTTCATCCACGGTCGACCTCCCTCCAGCCTCCACCAGCTACTGTTCATCCACCGTCGACTTCCTCCAGCCTCCACCGGCTACTGTTCATCCAGCCTCCACGGGGTCCTGTTCATCCACCCCCAACCGTCCGGCCTCCTCGAGGTCCTGTTCATCCAGCGCCAACCACCTTCTCACGGCCAGGGTACTGTTCATCCACAGCCAACCCACCGGCTGGGGTGGGGCGTACGAGCGGGCGGCAGCAACGGGAACTGTTCATCCACAGCCAACCAACCGACTCGATCGATGCGTCTCGACTCGTGTCTACGTGTATCGCACACGCGGTAGCAACGGGCACTTTTCATCCACAGCCAACCAACCGGCTAGGTCAACTCACCACGTCTCGCGCAAGGGGCTCAATCGATGCGTCTCGACTCGTTCTAGCTACGTATCGCGCGCGCGGCAGCAATGGGCATTGTTCATCGAGAGGCAACCCAACACCGGCTACATTAGCAGCGAAGGAATCGCACGGGTTCAGTTAGCAGCAAAGGAATCACTCAGGTTCAGTTAGCAGCGAATGGATCGATCGGCTTCAATACGTAGCTAGTGCGATTGCTCGGGTTCAGTAAGCGAACGCCTCACTCGGGTTCAGTTAGCGAACGCCTCGCACACACGCGCGCGTACGAGAGAAACGCGCAAACCACACTGCATCGCTCGGCCCCGACCACCCACCGTAACCAGGAACTCCCCGAAAATTTCCTCGCCCTCACTTCTACCACGATTTTTTATGTCATGGACGGCCCAAAGAATGTCATGAGGGTGCATCTCCGGCCCGCCCAGGACGAAAAGCCCATTTTCTGTCATAATGTTTTGTCACAGAAGTAGGAGCCCACCACATCTATGATGATACGTGTTTTTGTCACAATTATTGTCATAGAAATGTCACAACCATGACAGAAAAAGTTTTCGTTCGGGCCATAATGTCACGGATATGTCTTTTTTTTGTAGTGTGTACTGTTTTTAGTCGGGTTTTATTCACCCCCCCCCATTTTTCGGTTCAGTGGTTGCATCCAGAAAGATTCTAGAGTCATTTGCCCCCTCCCCCTCCTTTTCCCCTCCCGATTTTCTACCAGTTTTAATTTTCTTTCATTTTTTAGTTGTTCGCTTTCTACTCCCTCCATTTCTTACTCCACGTATTAGGTTTGTCTGAAGTCGAACTCTTCAAACTTTGACCAAGTCTATACAAAAAAATATTAGCATTCATAATACAAAATCAATATCATTATATCCATCATGAAATATATTTCATATTAAATTTATTTGGCATTGTAGATCTTGATACCTTTTAATATAAATTTGGTCAAACTTTACAAAGCTTGACTTCAAACAAATCTAATACGCGAAGTAAAAGAAACGGTGGGAGTACTATGACCAATTTTAATTTGTTATGAACTTCTTTTAAATGAGTGGTCAATTTAAAATATGTGAATATTTTTTATAAAACTTTATTGATTTTATTGGAATTAGTGGTCATTTTTTTCAATTTTGAGAATATTTTTAAATACGTAAACATTTTTTATTTTAGAAAAGGTGTCTGTTTTCGAATATTCCAAGGTTTTTCGATATTATTTGAATGATATGACAACCGCGTTATTAAGAGGGGTTGAGGTGTCCAATTAAGTTTGGGGTCATGAAAATGGGGTAAAACTCTATGCTTTTCTGGCTGGTGTTGGGACCCCCGGGTCCCCGGTGTCCAGGGACCAAGTCCCAGGAGACCAGTTTTTCTCTCTAGACACCTCGGGTCCCTCGACCCGCGGACCTCCGAGTCCTCGGAGTCCCTAGCCCCCTGCCCCCTCCACCACTATACCAGTGAGTAGTCCGGGTCCTCAAAGTGGGTTTCAACCCACTAGATAGCATGGGTCCCAAAGTCCCTGACCTCGGGTCCTCAGAGTGGCGGTAGTGTCTCTGTTGGTTCCGGATCCCTAGAGTCCCCTATGAGGCAACGATTAGATTTTCCTAGCCCCCCCACCCCTTCTTCTTCCTGTAATCCTAACTTTGTTCTTTAGCTATTCCACCACTACTGCAATACAAAAGCTCGATTCGTCCCAATCCCTTCACTCAAACTCCGCCATATTTTTAGGATTGAAAGAGGAATCCCCGGGGAAGTTTGTAAAGGTACATTGGTCGTCTTCAGGACCAACAACTAGTGATTTGAGGCTCATCCATTGGGGGTGACTCAAAGGGAGATTAGGCTGAGCCCCTTGGTAGCGTTCTGGAACTTTGGCTTTGACAACTCTCCGATGAAGATTAGCACTCCCCCAGGAGTGTGAACTTCGAGATACATCTATGTCTTCAACTCACTTATGAACATGGTTTATCCTTTCTGTGCCTTAACTTTGTGCTTGCTTGCTGCTTTGCTTGTTGCTCTTGCTTATCTAGTATACTAGAAGCATGCATTTCGCACGCTTTGCTGCATCGATTCCGCAGATGGACCGCGGCACCATCACATGTATATGCTAGGACAACCTATCGCACTCAACGCACGGACATGCATCAATCTTGGCCTTCTCAAACAAACATCAATGACATGTAAAACTGGTTTGGCAGCCCCCTATTGTAATAGTGTCTATGGCAATAATACTTCATCATATTACCGTGGAAGAACTATAGCTGGTCATTACCACACATCAGCACGACAAAATACAACACAACAACCCAAAATCAGAAAATAAAAAACAAGGATTTCTCTCCATGCCAAGCAACAAAAAGAACACCATGGATCACCAATCCATGCACGCAACCAAAGGTTTCCCATGAGCTAATGGCTGTCATAAGAGCAAGCATCGGTGGTCACGATAAAAGAAACACCGAACAGACAATTAAATAAAACATCAATCCAAGCAAAACATGTGAAGCTTGTCAACAAGCCACACTAATGTACCACCACACTCTAAAGCAGCAACTAATAGTAGCCATACAATCTAACATAGGAGGAAGGAAACACAAAAAAATCTAGATATTCAAAGAGAAGCGAGAAAAATACACCATCCCATGGGAAGACAGCAAACAAAGGAAAGGGAAAGACACCACTCCCGACTGGTAAGGTCTCAACCACCAAACGCCCATCCAAAAACGACTGCTCCCAACTAGCGAGGTTGCAACTGCCAAAATGCCGAATGACCGGTTGGGAAATACGTCACTCCTAGCCGCGTGCCCACAGCCGCCAAACACCCTACCGGGAAAGACGCTGAACTCTCCTTAAGACGCCTACTCCCAGCCGCCGAGACCTCCTCAAGCTGCCTTTGCTCACAACCGCCACTGATTTTGTTGGAAATATGCCCTAGAGGCAATAATATTTGTATTATTATATTTCCGTATTCATAATTAAAGAGTTTATATTCTATGCCATAACTGCTATGATCCTGGAATATGCGATTCAGTGGAAAACTCATATGCATGTGTGGAATGATAAACGGTAAAATAAAAGGTTCCTAGTCTTGCCTCTAGGACTAGCTCAAGTGTTGTTGGTGATCACGTTTTCTGGATCTTAGGATATCGTTAAGTGTAATGATAGTCCTAAAACAACATTGAGATTATGACGTTGGAAGAACGATCATATTGAATCGACCCAAACTTGTTTGTTATGAATTGAGTTAATATCGTCTGTAATCAATTGTAACAACACGGAGTGTTAACGTGTGATCTCTTCTTAGACCATGAGAGTATCGTAGTCACTTCTTACCGTACGTTGGACTTTGGGGTTGCTCAAACATCACCTGTGACATGGTGATCATAACGACAACTTACAGGCTCATCGGAAAATTTGACAAGGGACTAGATAGCTCAAGAGTGGGATTTGCTCCTCCGACGATGGAGAGATATTCTTAGGGCCCTCTCGGTGTGACGTCATTCTTCATCATCTGGCTAGACACGGGTGACTTCGTCACGAGGATGTCGGAACATGATAACGAGAAAGAAGAACAAAACCGGTAATGAGGATAACGGTATAATGAGCATGTGATGACTCAGGAGGATACCGACACATCCTAGGTTTTGTGAAGTATCGCGAAGCAAAGGGAACATCACATGATAACCAAAGGTTCACTCGAATTCCATTCGTGTGCTCATAGGGAACGATATGGACGTCCACGGTTCCGCTGTCGGTCATTGAACGAAGGGGTTTCGTTCATGTCTATGAGTTACCGAACCTACGGGGTCACAAGCTTAAGGCAATCACGATCTACTGAGTATTAGTAGGATGGGAGTGATTAGAATATATTTGTGAAATTGTTCCCTAAGGAAGGAGGCCGAATTGGGGTGGAGGAGGAGTCAGGCTCCTCCTCCCTTGGTGGCAGCCCTCCCTCTCCCCTCTAACCTATATATACTTGAGGTTTGGTGCTCTTTTGAATACACAAGTTTTGGAGCTTCCTCTAGTTCATCTAGCCCTAGTTCTAGTTGGTCCTAGTTGACTAATTAGAGCTTGGTCTAGTTCCTCTAATCCTCATAATTAGAAGCCCAGTGTGGTTTTAATCTCCTCCCTCCAATTCTCCGGCGACGATTAGCTTTGGATGATGAAGCATTGCCGGATCATGAAGGTTGCACGCTTGCAACCAAGTAGAGAGGTCGTGCTTTCGGTCTTTGGTTCGAGGGACTATTTGTGGGCGGTTCGCGGGATCGTTCATCAATGGTTCAAGGGACTCCAAGTATAATCTACACCGACACGTTCTTCTTCCACTGCAACTCGGTGACGGTAACGATCGTGATCCCAACCCGTAATGCATCTTCATATTGATCTTGGGTGTGCGGAGGCGTGATTTTTTTTTTGTTTTCTACTACGTTTCCCAACAGATTTTCCCATCTTCGCCTCTACACGGTCTTTTTTGTGTCCACACAGCCAGCGTAACGGTAAAAAAATATCGTGCCCCCTAGAGCGAATGCATGGCTCGATTGATGACACCTGGCCCGAGGCGTGTGAGATGCGGTAAACACCGGTTGACCAGTGGGGAAAGAAGTGAAACAAACTTATAACTGTTGTGTGATCTCAAAATTGTTGCCTTGAAATGACTCATATATTGCTCCACCATGCACTGGTGCAGCGACCTGCTATACAAACGGTTTTTACCCCCTTTCCGTGACAAAGTTTTAAACCATCGCCTTGCGTGTGTGTGCGATAGGAGGGTCCTTCCCACACGACCCAGAAACCGTCGGCGATAGGGCCTCCGGTCACACACGCTGGGCAAAAAGAGCTCGTGTGCGATCAGGTGAGCCATCGCAGACAATTATACTGGCCCAATCGTTTCCGTTCGTATGTACATCCCACACAGTGAATCCCAGACAAACGTTTCCGTTCGTATGTAGATCCCACACAGTGAATCCCAGACAAACGTTTCCGTTCATATCGCACACAATTTTTCCGTTCGTGCGCGATCAGGGGAGATAACACAGACGCTTTCGTAGGACAAGCCATGGGAGATCGTCTTGCCATCCCACACGGTAATTATGGAACAAACGTTTGCGTTGTTCAAGTATATCACACACGATTCGATGAAGAAAATTGTATGCCATTGGGCTATCCATCACACACGCTTTTACTAAAATCCATGACCCATTTAGCAAGTTTAGTTTACTAATAATACCTCCAGTATTAAGCAAATTCCAATTTCATATCAAACAGTTGTTTACCACTTTCATATCAGGCACACAAATATATTTTAACATCATTGTACGATAGCTACGAGAATACAACACAGTACAGCATATAGCTAGTTCACCTTCATAAGCACAAAGTATGTTGAGCACAATATTAGAACAATATATTCGTTTCCCTAATCGACTGATGCATGATCAGCCAAATTAGTCTTCTCCACCTCTGCTTTCAGTTCAGTAAGGACTTGTTTTGCACTGACCAACTGGGAAAGTGCCTCCTCCTTCGCAAACACCATCTTAGCAAAGTCTAATTTAAAAAATCTGAGCTCATTCTCCATCTTCCTCTTTTTTTCCACTACCTTGAAATATTCTTCAGCGTTGACAACATTTTCTCTAAGCCTATCTCTATTCTTTTCCTCAAACATGCTCCAGAGCTTTGCTAGGCACATCTTCAAAGACGGTGGCCACTCTTGATCAACCCACTCCAGGTAAGAACACTTCCGTTCATCCTATAATATTTAAAACTAAACCAGTTATAGTTGTAGGGAAAATGGGTTTCTAGCAACATAGAAAATCACCACATACATATTTTGAAAAAGTGGAGAAACACGTTTATTATGACATATCTTCTCAAAAAGTTCAATGTGCAAATGAATTAATTGCTACTGAGACAACAACCAAATTCAGGAACATCACAAGCTATAATTAATGTCTTAGTCAGGTACTATAATAACAAATTGACCATTTTATGAGGAAGCTAAATATAATTGCAACGGCACAGCAACAGTGTTTCAATGCCATCAAATTAATACTAACAGTTATATACATGCACAAATTTAATAACATAGAACTAATACCAATAAAGGCCCTCCACTGTGTAGGCCAAAACCGATGTCAAATCAACTGTTGCTACATTTGGCACCGATGCCCTGCACTGCCGAGTCATTGCCAGAGGAAAAATTCAGGGAACCGGAGCACCTAGTTGCTCCGATGCCCAGTTCCTTCGTGACATAAAGTATTAGTATTTTACTGCTTGGCTACTCAGATGTGTGGAGCAAAGTTGGGTGCACAAACTGCTGAAGCGGTGCCAAATAATTTTCTCAGGGCACCGCTGATTAGATGGCAACATTTTTAGATACTAGGTAGAAACTTTGATAGTGTCTTAATCACATCCATATTAACATAGCACAGTGACAAGGTCTGAATCACATCTAACGAATGATTTGTAACAACGAAAGTGGGGCTAACCTTCTCTGCACATGCCAGAAACTTCCTCCCACTGTCCACATATTCAAAAGCCACTAACTTCACGCATGGAGATTGATGGTGACAATGAGCAGGCAGATCTTCAGCTACCCTGCTCCATTCCTTGCAAGTGATGGTCCTAGGGAGCTACAAGAGGAACAAATGGCTCAAATCGGCCTCCGGGTTAAAATATTTTATTACAAATCAGAACCCTAAGCCTAGGGGCAAGAGAGAGGAGAGAGGCATACCCAGCTGGTGACATAGTCGTCGTCGGAGGAGGAACCGCTAGAGAGGTCAAAGAAGACCATGGCGTCCGCGGCGGTCGGATGTGAGATGGCGAGAGCGAGGAAAGCAAGCGAGGAAGCGGCTATAGCTTGGGAAGGAAGGAGTAAACAGGGGAAATGTGGCTCGTGGTCGGGGAGAAAAGGGGGTGGGGAGGGGGGAAGAGTTAGATATTTTGGTGGTAGGCAAAAAAATTCGAAAGGTGGGGGGGGGGGGGGGGAACTTGGCGCGCAGTGTCATCGGACAGCATTCACTTTGAACAAATGTGTGCATCGCAAACGATTCTTCTATTTTACGCGCATGCGATGAGTTCGAGCACTCAAATTTTGGTGGAAATTTCCCTGGGTACGGTGCTCATCCACATCATTGCATATTTAACATAACTTGCTAATTTGGGGGGTACACAGAAGAGCATACAGCACACGGACCACACTTACTGAATCGAGCAATTTTAGTAATTAAACAGAGCCAGTTGACCTAAACATTGCTCTAACAAAAGACCAGCGTTATAAACAAAGGCTAAGTACGCATAATTTAAACAAAGCCGCCGACGCACCGCCGCCCTATGCCTTGCCGGTGTAAGATGAGATGTTGATGATTTGTCCTGGCGACATGCCGCCGCTGGTGGACTCCGCGTCCCCCAGACTGAAGTCGACCGAGTCGTCGTCCTCGTCCTCGTCCTCGGCGCCGCCCTCAAAGTTGTAGTACTCGTAGTAGTGGTGGCGCCAGAGCTCGCGTTGGTACTCCACCGCCGATTCTTCGACGGACAGGCGGCTCTCTACCTCCTCCTTAGCCACGCGCAACTCCTCCTCTCGGCGCTCCTCGATCTCCTCCGCCTCCTGCATCTCCAGCTCCCGCTCGGCGATCTCATAAGGAAGCAGGGGCTCCATGGCCTCCGCCGCCGCATTGTCGACAAGCATCTCCGCCGCCTTTCCGGACATGGGGTGCATGCTGGATTCCGAGGAGGCCTGGAATATCTTGGCGTGGGCGTCCTCGACCTGGGCATGGATGGCCTCGACCAGGGCCAGGGCAACCTCTGATGACCCACAAGTATAGGGGATCAATCGTAGTCCTTTCGATAAGTAAGAGTGTCGAACCCAACGAGGAGCAGAAGGAAATGACGAGCGGTTTTCAGCAAGGTATTTTCTACAAGCACTGAAATTATCGGTAACAAGTAGTTTGGTAGCAAGATAATTTGTAACAAGTGACAAATAGCAATAGTAACAAAGAGTGAAGCAAGGTGGCCCAATCCTTTTTATAGCAAAGGACAAGCCGGAACAATCTCTTATAGTAAGTAAAGCGTTCTCGAGGACACATGGGAATTTCATCTAGTCACTTTCATCATGTTGGTTTAATTCGAGTTCGCTACTTTGATAATTTGATATGTGGGTGGACCGGTGCTTGGGTGCTGTTCTTACTTGAACAAAACTCCCACTTATGTTTACCCCCCTTCGCAAGCATCCGCAACTACGAAAGAAGAATTAAGATAGCTCTAACCATAGCATTAAAAAATATGGATCCAAATCAGCCCCTTACGGAATAGTGCATAAACTAGGGTTTAAGCTTCTGTCACTCTAGCAACCCATCATCTAATTACTACTCCACAATGCATTCCCTTAGGCCCAAAGATGGTGAAGTGTCATGTAGTCGACGTTCACATGACACCACTAAGAGAATCAACAACATACATATCATCAAAATATCGAACGAATACCAAATTCACATGATTACTTATGACAAGACTTCTCCCATGTCCTGAAGAACAAAAGTAACTACTCACAAATCATCTTCATGTCCAAGATCAGAGGGGTATTAAATAGCATAATAGATCTGAACATATAATCTTCCACCAAATAAACCAACTAGCATCAACTACAAGATGTAATCAACACTACTAGCAACCCACAGGTACCAATCTGAGGTTTTGAGACAAAGATTGAATACAAGAGATGAACTAGGGTTTGAGATGAGATGGTGCTAGTGAAGATGTTGATGAAGATTGGTCCTCCCACGATGAGAGGATCATTGGTGATGTCGATGGCTTCGATTTCCCCCTCCCGGAGGGAAGTATCCCCGGCAGAATCTCTCCGCCGGAGAGCAAAAGTGCTCCTGCCCAAGTTCTTCCTCGAGACGGCGGTGCACCGTCCCAAAAGTCTTCTCTATATTTTTTTTAGGGAAAATGGACTTATATACTAGAAGATGGGGGCAGAGGTTGGCCAGGGGCCCCACGAGCCACCAGGGTGCGCCTGGGGGGGTGGCGCGCCCTGGTGCCGCGTCGGCACCTGGGTGGCCCCCTCTGGTACTTCTTGGCTCCAGTATTTTTTATTTATTCCAAAATAATTCTCTGTGAAATTTCAGCTCATTTGGAGATGTGCAGATACGTATCTCTGACATAGCTTTTTCAGGTCCAGAATTCCAGCTGCCGGCATTCGCCCTCTTTGTGTAAATCTTGCATATTAAGAGAGAAAAGACATTAGAATTGCTCCACAAAGTGTTATATTGATTAAAAACACTATAAATAACAGTAGGAAAACATGATGCAAAATTAACGTATCAACCTCCGCGGCACGGACGGCTGCTCGAGCGCTCTCGGCGTTTGCAGCCACCGTCACAACAGCTGCTGCATCCGTCTCGGCTGCTGCAGCTGCCCGGTCGGCTGCCGCAGACGCCCTCTCGACGTAGGCGGCCGTGGTCTCGGTGGAGGCGGAGCCGCTCGGGGAGGACCCGGCGACCGTACGGGCCCTCACGAAGCGTCTCCACGGCGTCATTCTTTCCAAGAAGGGGATGGGGAATGGGAATCGGGGCCTCGAGGATTCGGGGGTGAACGGCGCTTGAGCAGACGAATCCGGTGAAGCTTATGGAGGAAGACATAAAAACACCGGCGAATTTTCATCGCAAACGGTTCCTATAACCAACTGTGTGCGATGTAGTCCATTTTTTAATTACCTACGACAGACTAATTAGGAGTACACTGGCAACGGATGGTGATGGAAATTGTTTGAAATTTTTTGTACCGTTAACATACACTGATACAACTGTCATGTTAAAATTTGGAATTTTTCAGGGTTCATCTGACCTTTTTAAGACATTAAGTGAGTTCCTAGCCATATAATGGCCGTAATTCAAATTTGAACTACATGTACACGCAACAGCAAACCATCATGTATTGGAAAATCATATTTGTGTCCTTGTGTGCAAGTTAATGCCCTGTGCAGTAAATTGGAAGGAACATTCAAACATATTGGTGTCACGGCTTGGACACAAACATTGAGAGCCATGGCTTTTAAATTCCAAAAAATTCAAAAATGATCAGAAATACATGAAACCTTGCTTGATGTCATGTCATGGCACCAAGATGCAGTGGTAAAAGAATTGGCCACTTTGACGAAAGTTGTGACACACACCTCTCACAAATCGGAGCATCACACGAGAAGACACGTGGTTCCGAGAGGGAACAATATGCATGTTTAACGACGAACCGACGCTCGCTTCCTCGTATGACCCTGAATTTTTTTTTACCATTAACATGCACTAATACAATGAAGAATTTAAATTTTGGAAATTTTCATGGTTCATTTGACCTTTTTAAGACATTAAGTGAGTTTCTAGCCATATATAATGGCCGTAATTCAAATTTGAACTGCATGTACATGCAACGGCAAACCATCATGGGTTGGAAAATCATATTTGTGTCCTTGTGTGTGAGTTAATTCCCTATGCGGTAAATTGGAAGGAATTTTCAAACATATTGGTGTCACGGCTTGGACACGTACAAATAGTGAGAACCATGGGCTTTTAATTCCAAAAAATTCAAAAATGATCAGAAATACATGAAACCTTGATTGATGTCATGAAATGGCACCAATATGCTATGGTAAAAGAATTGGCCACTTTGACGAAAGTTTTAGCACACACCTCTCACAAATCGGAGCATCTCACGAGAAGACACGTGGTTCTGAGAGGGAACAATGCATATTTGATGACGAACCGGCGCTCGCTTCCTCGTATGACCCTGAATTTTTTTCTACCGTTAACATGCACTAATGCAACGGTCATGTTAAATTTTTGAAATTGTTGGTGTTCATTTGACCTTTTTAAGACATTAAGTGAGTTTCTAGCCATATAATGGCCGTAATTCAAATTTGAACTGCATGTACATGCAACGGCAAACCATCATGGGTTGGAAAATCATATTTGTGTCCTTGTGTGCGAGTTAATGCCCCGTGCAGTAAATTGGAAGGAATTTTCAAACATATTGGTGTCAAGGCTTGGACACAAACAGTGAGAACCATGGCTTTTAAATTCCAAAAAATTCAAAAATGATCAGAAATACATGAAACATTGCTTGATGTCATGAAATGGCGCCAAGATGATGTGGTAAAAGAATTGGACTTATATACCAGAAGATGATATACGGTCCTTCCCATTTAGAGAGAAGTTTTCCTGCAAAGAATCTCAAACGAGAATTGTACAATAGAACTTGCTCACCCACTTTGAATTCCCGTTTTTGAATTCTTCTATCATGCCATCTTTTAACTTTTTCTTTAAACAATTTGGCATTTTCATACGCTTGGCTTCACCATTCATCTAGTGAGCTAATATCAAATAACCTCTTTTCACCGGCAAGTTTAAAATCATAATTGAGTTCTTTTAATTGCCCAATATGCTTTATGTTCTAGCTCAAGAGGTAAATGACATGCTTTTCCATAAACCATTTTATAAGGAGACATACCCATAGGATTTTTATAAGTAGTTCTATAAGCCCATAATGCATCGTCAAGTTTCTTAGACCAATTCTTTCTAGATCTATTGACGGTTTTTTGCAAAATTAATTTTATTTCTCTATTGCTCAATTCCACTTGACCACTAGTTTGAGGGTGATAGGGAGATGCAATTCTATGGTTGACATCATATTTAGCAAGCAATTTACGGAATGCACCATGAATAAAATGTGAACCACCATCAGTCATTAAATATCTAGGGACTCCAAACCTTGGGAAAATTACTTCTTTAAGCATTTTAATAGAAGTGTTATGATCAGCACTACTAGTTGGAATAGGTTCTACCCACTTAGTAACGTAATCAACAGCAACTAAAATATGAGTATACCCATTGGATTTAGGAAAAGGTCCCATATAATCAAATCCCCAAACATCAAATGGTTCAATATCGAGTGAATAATTCATAGGCATTTCCTGGCGTCTACCAACATTACCAATTCTTTGACATTCATCACAAGATAAGACAAACTTACGAGCATCCTTGAAAAGAATAGGCCAATAGAAACCAGATTGTAATACCTTATGTGCAGTTCTGTCTCCCGCATGGTGTCCTCCGTAAGCCTCGGAATGACACTTCCGTAGGATTTGTTCCAGTTCATGCTCAAGTATACAACGTCTAATAATACCATCTACTCCTTCTTTATAAAGATGTGGGTCATCCCAAAAGTAATGTCTTAAATCATAGAAGAACTTTTTCTTTTGTTGGTATGTGAAACTAGGTGGTATAAATTTAGCAACAATATAATTAGCATAGTCCGCATACCATGGAGTATTACGAGTAGCATTTATGACAGCTAATTGTTCATCAGAAAAATCATCAGTAATAGGTAGTGGGTCATCAAGAACATTTTCCATTCTAGACAAATTATCTGCTACGGGATGCTCAGCTCCCTTTCTATCAATAATATGCAAGTCAAATTCTTGTAGCAATAAAACCCACCTAATGAGTCTAGGTTTAGCATCTTTCTTTTCCATAAGATATTTAATAGCAGCATGATCGGTGTGAACAGTTACCTTAGAATCAACTATGTAAGATCTGAATTTGTCACATGCAAACACAACAGCTAGAAATTCTTTTTCAGTAGTAGCATAATTTCTTTGGGCACTGTCTAGAGTTCTACTAGCATAATGGATAACATTTAATTTCTTATCAACTCTCTATCCTAGAACAGCACCAACAGCATAATCACTAGCATCACACATAATTTCAAAAGGCAAGTTCCAATCAGGTGGTTGAACAATAGGTGCAGTGGTTAAGGCTTTCTTAAGTGTTTCAAAGGTTTCTACACAATCATCATCAAAAACAAATGGAACATATTTTTGCAAAAGATTGGTAAGAGGCCTACAAATTTTAGAGAATTCTTTAATGAACCTTCTATAGAAACCAGCATGACCTAGGAAACTTCTTATACCTTTAATATCTTTAGGACATGGCATTTTCTCAATAGCATCAACCTTAGCTCTATCAACTTCAATACCTCTTTCAGAAATTTTATGCCCCAAGACAATACCTTCATTCACCATAAAGTGGCACTTCTCCCAATTCAAGACAAGATTAGTTTCTTCACATCTCTGCAAAACTCGATCAAGGTTGCTTAAGCAATCATCAAAAGAAGTTCCGTAAACGGAAAAATCATCCATGAAAACCTAAACAATCTTTTCACAAAAATCATAGAATATAGCAGTCATACATCTTTGAAAGGTAACAGGTGCATTGCATAAACCAAAAGGCATACGTCTATAAGCATAAGTTCCAAAAGGACAAGTAAAGGTGGTTTCTCTTGATCGGGTTGTGATACAGGTATTTGAGAAAAACCAGAATAACCATGTAGGAAACAAAAGTGTGTATGCTTAGACAATCTTTCTAACATTTTATCAATAAAAGGTAATGGGTAATGATCTTTTCTAGTAGCTTTGTTTAATTTTCTAAAATCAATTACCATCCTATAACCAGTTACAATTCTTTGTGGAATGAGTTCATTTTTATCATTAGGAACAACGATGATACCTCCTTTCTTAGGGACACAATGAACGGGACTTACCCATCTATTATCAGCTATGGGATAGATTATACCTACTTCCAGAAGCTTTAATATTTCAGTTCTTACCACCTCTTTCATCTTAGGATTTAATCGTCGTTGGTGGTCGACAACTGGTTTATCATCAGGCTCCATATTAATTTTGTGCTGACATAGAGTGGGACTAATGCCCTTAAGATCATCAAGAGTATATCCAATAGCATCTCGGTGCTTCCTCGGAGTTTTAAGTAATCTCTTTTCTTCATGCTCTGAAAGGTTAGCACTAATAATAACAGGATATATCTTCTTTTCATCAAGATAAGCATATTTCAATGTATCAGGCAATCGCTTCAATTCAAATACAGGATCACCTTTAGGTGGAGGAGGGCCTCCAAGAGTTTCAACAGGCAAATTGTGTTTAAGGATAGGTGGTTGATCAAAGAACATCTTATCTATTTCATTTCTTTCATTCATATGCATATCGTTTTCATGGTCTTGCAAATATTGTTCTAACGGATCAGTAGGAGGTACGGCAATAGAAGCAAGACCAATAATTTCATCTTTACTAGGCAATTCTTTATCATGAGGTTGTCTACGAAACTTGGAGAAATTAAACTCATGAGATGTACCACCGAAATCAACACTAACAGTTTCTTTAGCGCAATCAATCTTGGCATTAACAGTGTTCAAGAAGGGTCTACCAAATATAATGGGACAAAAATCATCTTGTGGAGAACCGAGGACTAGAAAATCAGTAGGGTATTTTATTTTTCCACACAAGACTTCAACATCTCTAACGATCCTAAGCGGTGTAATGGTATCTCTGTTTGCAAGTTTAATAGTAACATCAATGTCCTCTATTTCAACAGGTGCAATATCATTCATAATTTCTTGGTATAAGGTAAACGGAATAGCACTCACACTAGCACCCAAATCACATAAGCCATGATAAAAATGATCTCCTATTTTAACAGAGACAACAGGCATGCCTACTACAGGTCTGTTTTTATCTTTAGGGTCTGGTTTAGCAATTCTAGCTGCTTCATCACAGAAGTAAATAACATGCCCATCTATATTATCGACCAAAAGATCTTTAACCATAGCAATATTAGGTTCAACTTTAATTTGTTCAGAGGGTTTAGGTGCTCTAATATTACTTTTGTTAACCACAGTTGAAACTTTAGCATGTTCCTTAATCCTAATAGGAAAAGGTGGTTTCTCAGTATAAGCAGTAGGCACAACTGGATCAGCATGGTAAACAATTGTTTCTTCTTTAACACTAACGGGTTTCTCAATTTTTTGTTTAATAGGGGGATGATATTTAAACCACTTCTCCTTAGGAAGATCAACATGAGTAGCAAATGATTCACAAAAGGAAGCAACTATCTCGGAGTCAAGTCCATATTTAGTGCTAAACTTATGAAAAGCATCGGTAGCCATAAAATATTTAACACAATCAAACTCAAGTATTATACCTGACTCATTACCTTTGTCGAGCTCCCAATCTTCAGAGTTGCGTTTAATTCTTTCCAGAAGATCCCATCTGAATTCAATAGTTTTCTTCATAAAGGAGCCAGTTGAACAAGAATCAAGCATGGTTTGATTATCATGAGAAAGCCGAGCATAAAAATTCTGTAAGATAATTTCTCTTGAGAGCTCATGGTTGGGGCATGTGTACATCATGTACTTAAGCCTCCCGCAAGCTTGAGCGATGCTTTCTCCTTCACGAGGCCAAAAATTATATATATAATTCCGATCACGATGAACCAAATGCATAGGATAAAATTTCTAGTGGAATTCCAGTTTCAATCGGTTCCAATCCCATGTGTCAGTATCATCACATAGCCTATACCATGTCAATGCCTTTCCCTCCAAAGATAAAGGGAATACTTTCTTCTTAACTCCATCTTCGGATAAACCTGCAAGCTTAAACAATCCACAAATTTCATCCACATAGATCAAGTGCATATCAGGATGTACCGTTCCATCTCCTGCATAAGGATTAGCTAGCAGTTTCTCTATCATACCTGGAGGAATTTCATATGAAATATTTTCAGTACGTGAAGTAGGTTGAGGAGCAACTATTTGCGGTTCCGGTCGAGGTGAAGATACCCCGAACAAACCCCTCAAAGGATTACTTTCCATAGTGACAAGTGACAGTAAATTTCAGCACGTAATATAAATGTTTCCTTACCAAATTCCACTCACCAAAGGCGCTTCACTCCCTGGCAACGGCGCCAGAAAAGAGTCTTGATGACCCACAAGTATAGGGGATCAATCTTAGTCCTTTCGTTAAGTAAGAGTGTCGAACCCAACGAGGAGCAGAAGGAAATGACGAGCGGTTTTCAGCAAGGTATTTTCTGCAAGCACTGAAATTATCGGTAACGAGTAGTTTGATAGCATAATGGATAACATTTAATTTCTTATCAACTCTCTATCCTAGAACAGCACCAACAGCATAAACACTAGCATCACACATAATTTCAAAAGGCAAGTTCCAGTCAGGTGGTTGAACAATAGGTGCAGTGGTTAAGGCTTTCTTAAGTGTTTCAAAGGCTTCTACACAATCATCATCAAAAACAAATGGAACATATTTTTGCAAAAGATTGGTAAGAGGCCTACAAATTTTAGAGAAGTCTTTAATGAACCTTCTATAGAAACCAGCATGACCTAGGAAACTTCTTATACCTTTAATATCTTTAGGACATGGCATTTTCTCAATAGCATCAACCTTAGCTTTATCAACTTTAATACCTCTTTCAGAAATTTTATGCCCCAAGACAATACCTTCATTCACCATAAAGTGGCACTTCTCCCAATTCAAGACAAGATTAGTTTCTTCACATCTCTGCAAAACTCGATCAAGGTTGCTTAAGCAATCATCAAAAGAAGTTCCGTAAACGGAAAAATCATCCATGAAAACCTCAACAATCTTTTCACAAAAATCATAGAATATAGCAGTCATACATCTTTGAAAGGTAGCAGGTGCATTGCATAAACCAAAAGGCATACGTCTATAAGCATAAGTTCCAAAAGGACAAGTAAAGGTGGTTTTCTCTTGATCGGGTTGTGATACAGGTATTTGAGAAAAACCAGAATAACCATGTAGGAAACAAAAGTGTGTATGCTTAGACAATCTTTCTAACATTTTATCAATAAAAGGTAAGGGGTAATGATATTTTCTAGTAGCTTTGTTTAATTTTCTAAAATCAATTACCATCCTATAACCAGTTACAATTCTTTGTGGAATGAGTTCATTTTTATCATTAGGAACAACGATGATACCTCCTTTCTTAGGGACACAATGAACGGGACTTACCCATCTACTATCAGCTATGGGATAGATTATACCTGCTTCCAGAAGCTTTAATATTTCAGTTCTTACCACCTCTTTCATCTTAGGATTTAATCGTCGTTGGTGGTCGACAACTGGTTTAGCATCAGGCTCCATATTAATTTTGTGCTGACATAGAGTGGGACTAATGCCCTTAAGATCATCAAGAGTATATCCAATAGCATCTCGGTGCTTCCTTAGAGTTTTAAGTAATCTCTTTTCTTCATGCTCTGAAAGGTTAGCACTAATAATAACAGGATATATCTTCTTTTCATCAAGATAAGCATATTTCAATGTATCAGGCAATCGCTTCAATTCAAATACAGGATCACCTTTAGGTGGAGGAGGGCCTCCAAGAGTTTCAACAGGCAAATTGTGTTTAAGGATAGGTGGTTGATCAAAGAACATCTTATCTATTTCATTTCTTTCATTCATATGCATATCGTTTTCATGGTCTTGCAAATATTGTTCTAACGGATCAGTAGGAGGTACGGCAATAGAAGCAAGACCAATAATTTCATCTTTACTAGGCAATTCTTTATCATGAGGTTGTCTACGAAACTTGGAGAAATTAAACTCATGAGATGTACCACCGAAATCAACACTAACAGTTTCTTTAGCGCAATCAATCTTGGCATTAACAGTGTTCAAGAAGGGTCTACCAAATATAATGGGACAAAAATCATCTTGTGGAGAACCGAGGACTAGAAAATCAGTAGGGTATTTTATTTTTCCACACAAGACTTCAACATCTCTAACGATCCTAAGCGGTGTAATGGTATCTCTGTTTGCAAGTTTAATAGTAACATCAATGTCCTCTATTTCAACAGGTGCAATATCATTCATAATTTCTTGGTATAAGGTAAACGGAATAGCACTCACACTAGCACCCAAATCACATAAGTCATGATAAAAATGATCTCCTATTTTAACAGAGACAACAGGCATGCCTACTACAGGTCTGTTTTTATCTTTAGGGTCTGGTTTAGCAATTCTAGCTGCTTCATCACAGAAGTAAATAACATGCCCATCTATATTATCGACCAAAAGATCTTTAACCATAGCAATATTAGGTTCAACTTTAATTTGTTCAGAGGGTTTAGGTGCTCTAATATTACTTTTGTTAACCACAGTTGAAACTTTAGCATGTTCCTTAATCCTAATAGGAAAAGGTGGTTTCTCAATATAAGCAGTAGGCACAACTGGATCAGCATGGTAAACAATTGTTTCTTCTTTAACACTAACGGGTTTCTCAATTTTTTGTTTAATAGGGGGATGATATTTAAACCACTTCTCCTTAGGAAGATCAACATGAGTAGCAAATGATTCACAAAAGGAAGCAACTATCTCGGAGTCAAGTCCATATTTAGTGCTAAACTTATGAAAAGCATCGGTAGCCATAAAAGATTTAACACAATCAAACTCAAGTATTATACCTGACTCATTACCTTTGTCGAGCTCCCAATCTTCAGAGTTGCGTTTAATTCTTTCCAGAAGATCCCATCTGAATTCAATAGTTTTCTTCATAAAGGAGCCAGTTGAACAAGAATCAAGCATGGTTTGATTATCATGAGAAAGCCGAGCATAAAAATTCTGTAAGATAATTTCTCTTGAGAGCTCATGGTTGGGGCATGTGTACATCATGTACTTAAGCCTCCCGCAAGCTTGAGCGATGCTTTCTCCTTCACGAGGCCAAAAATTATATATATAATTCCGATCACGATGAACCAAATGCATAGGATAAAATTTCTAGTGGAATTCCAGTTTCAATCGGTTCCAATCCCATGTGTCAGTATCATCACATAGCCTATACCATGTCAATGCCTTTCCCTCCAAAGATAAAGGGAATACTTTCTTCTTAACTCCATCTTCGGATAAACCTGCAAGCTTAAACAATCCACAAATTTCATCCACATAGATCAAGTGCATATCAGGATGTACCGTTCCATCTCCTGCATAAGGATTAGCTAGCAGTTTCTCTATCATACCTGGAGGAATTTCATATGAAATATTTTCAGTACGTGAAGTAGGTTGAGGAGCAACTATTTGCGGTTCCGGTCGAGGTGAAGATACCCCGAACAAACCCCTCAAAGGATTACTTTCCATAGTGACAAGTGACAGTAAATTTCAGCACGTAATATAAATGTTTCCTTACCAAATTCCACTCATCAAAGGCGCTTCACTCCCTGGCAACGGCGCCAGAAAAGAGTCTTGATGACCCACAAGTATAGGGGATCAATCTTAGTCCTTTCGTTAAGTAAGAGTGTCGAACCCAACGAGGAGCAGAAGGAAATGACGAGCGGTTTTCAGCGAGGTATTTTCTGCAAGCACTGAAATTATCGGTAACGAGTAGTTTGATAGCATAATGGATAACATTTAATTTCTTATCAACTCTCTATCCTAGAACAGCACCAACAGCATAAACACTAGCATCACACATAATTTCAAAAGGCAAGTTCCAGTCAGGTGGTTGAACAATAGGTGCAGTGGTTAAGGCTTTCTTAAGTGTTTCAAAGGCTTCTACACAATCATCATCAAAAACAAATGGAACATATTTTTGCAAAAGATTGGTAAGAGGCCTACAAATTTTAGAGAAGTCTTTAATGAACCTTCTATAGAAACCAGCATGACCTAGGAAACTTCTTATACCTTTAATATCTTTAGGACATGGCATTTTCTCAATAGCATCAACCTTAGCTTTATCAACTTCAATACCTCTTTCAGAAATTTTATGCCCCAAGACAATACCTTCATTCACCATAAAGTGGCACTTCTCCCAATTCAAGACAAGATTAGTTTCTTCACATCTCTGCAAAACTCGATCAAGGTTGCTTAAGCAATCATCAAAAGAAGTTCCGTAAACGGAAAAATCATCCATGAAAACCTCAACAATCTTTTCACAAAAATCATAGAATATAGCAGTCATACATCTTTGAAAGGTAGCAGGTGCATTGCATAAACCAAAAGGCATACGTCTATAAGCATAAGTTCCAAAAGGACAAGTAAAGGTGGTTTTCTCTTGATCGGGTTGTGATACAGGTATTTGAGAAAAACCAGAATAACCATGTAGGAAACAAAAGTGTGTATGCTTAGACAATCTTTCTAACATTTTATCAATAAAAGGTAAGGGGTAATGATCTTTTCTAGTAGCTTTGTTTAATTTTCTAAAATCAATTACCATCCTATAACCAGTTACAATTCTTTGTGGAATGAGTTCATTTTTATCATTAGGAACAACGATGATACCTCCTTTCTTAGGGACACAATGAACGGGACTTACCCATCTACTATCAGCTATGGGATAGATTATACCTGCTTCCAGAAGCTTTAATATTTCAGTTCTTACCACCTCTTTCATCTTAGGATTTAATCGTCGTTGGTGGTCGACAACTGGTTTAGCATCAGGCTCCATATTAATTTTGTGCTGACATAGAGTGGGACTAATGCCCTTAAGATCATCAAGAGTATATCCAATAGCATCTCGGTGCTTCCTCGGAGTTTTAAGTAATCTCTTTTCTTCATGCTCTGAAAGGTTAGCACTAATAATAACAGGATATATCTTCTTTTCATCAAGATAAGCATATTTCAATGTATCAGGCAATTGCTTCAATTCAAATACAGGATCACCTTTAGGTGGAGGAGGGCCTCCAAGAGTTTCAACAGGCAAATTGTGTTTAAGGATAGGTGGTTGATCAAAGAACATCTTATCTATTTCATTTCTTTCATTCATATGCATATCGTTTTCATGGTCTTGCAAATATTGTTCTAACGGATCAGTAGGAGGTACGGCAATAGAAGCAAGACCAATAATTTCATCTTTACTAGGCAATTCTTTATCATGAGGTTGTCTACGAAACTTGGAGAAATTAAACTCATGAGATGTACCACCGAAATCAACACTAACAGTTTCTTTAGCGCAATCAATCTTGGCATTAACAGTGTTCAAGAAGGGTCTACCAAATATAATGGGACAAAAATCATCTTGTGGAGAACCGAGGACTAGAAAATCAGTAGGGTATTTTATTTTTCCACACAAGACTTCAACATCTCTAACGATCCTAAGCGGTGTAATGGTATCTCTGTTTGCAAGTTTAATAGTAACATCAATGTCCTCTATTTCAACAGGTGCAATATCATTCATAATTTCTTGGTATAAGGTAAACGGAATAGCACTCACACTAGCACCCAAATCACATAAGTCATGATAAAAATGATCTCCTATTTTAACAGAGACAACAGGCATGTCTACTACAGGTCTGTTTTTATCTTTAGGGTCTGGTTTAGCAATTCTAGCTGCTTCATCACAGAAGTAAATAACATGCCCATCTATATTATCGACCAAAAGATCTTTAACCATAGCAATATTAGGTTCAACTTTAATTTGTTCAGAGGGTTTAGGTGCTCTAATATTACTTTTGTTAACCACAGTTGAAACTTTAGCATGTTCCTTAATCCTAATAGGAAAAGGTGGTTTCTCAATATAAGCAGTAGGCACAACTGGATCAGCATGGTAAACAATTGTTTCTTCTTTAACACTAACGGGTTTCTCAATTTTTTGTTTAATAGGGGGATGATATTTAAACCACTTCTCCTTAGGAAGATCAACATGAGTAGCAAATGATTCACAAAAGGAAGCAACTATCTCGGAGTCAAGTCCATATTTAGTGCTAAACTTATGAAAAGCATCGGTAGCCATAAAAGATTTAACACAATCAAACTCAAGTATTATACCTGACTCATTACCTTTGTCGAGCTCCCAATCTTCAGAGTTGCGTTTAATTCTTTCCAGAAGATCCCATCTGAATTCAATAGTTTTCTTCATAAAGGAGCCAGTTGAACAAGAATCAAGCATGGTTTGATTATCATGAGAAAGCCGAGCATAAAAATTCTGTAAGATAATTTCTCTTGAGAGCTCATGGTTGGGGCATGTGTACATCATGTACTTAAGCCTCCCGCAAGCTTGAGCGATGCTTTCTCCTTCACGAGGCCAAAAATTATATATATAATTCCGATCACGATGAACCAAATGCATAGGATAAAATTTCTAGTGGAATTCCAGTTTCAATCGGTTCCAATCCCATGTGTCAGTATCATCACATAGCCTATACCATGTCAATGCCTTTCCCTCCAAAGATAAAGGGAATACTTTCTTCTTAACTCCATCTTCGGATAAACCTGCAAGCTTAAACAATCCACAAATTTCATCCACATAGATCAAGTGCATATCAGGATGTACCGTTCCATCTCCTGCATAAGGATTAGCTAGCAGTTTCTCTATCATACCTGGAGGAATTTCATATGAAATATTTTCAGTACGTGAAGTAGGTTGAGGAGCAACTATTTGCAGTTCCGGTCGAGGTGAAGATACCCCGAACAAACCCCTCAAAGGATTACTTTCCATAGTGACAAGTGACAGTAAATTTCAGCACGTAATATAAATGTTTCCTTACCAAATTCCACTCACCAAAGGCGCTTCACTCCCCGGTAACGGCGCCAGAAAAGAGTCTTGATGACCCACAAGTATAGGGGATCAATCGTAGTCCTTTCGATAAGTAAGAGTGTCGAACCCAACGAGGAGCAGAAGGAAGTGACAAGCGGTTTTCAGCAAGGTGTTTTCTACAAGCACTGAAATTATCAGTAACGAGTAGTTTGATAGCAAGATAATTTGTAACAAGTGACAAGTAGCAATAGTAATAAAGAGTGCAGCAAAGTGGCCCAATCCTTTTTATAGCAAAGGACAAGCCGGAACGATCTCTTATAGTAAGTAAAGCGTTCTCGAGGACACATGGGAATTTCATCTAGTCACTTTCATCATGTTTGTTCGATTCACGTTCGCTACTTTGATAATTTGATATGTGGGTGGACCGGTGCTTGGGTGTTGTTCTTACTTGAACAAACCTCCCACTTATGATTACCCCCCTTCGCAAGCATCCGCAACTACGAAAGAAGAATTAAGATAACTCTAACCATAGCATTAAACATATGGATCCAAATCAGTCCCTTACGGAATAGCACATAAACTAGGGTTTAAGCTTCTGTCACTCTAGCAACCCATCATCAAATTACTACTCCACAATACATTCCCTTAGGCCCAAAGATGGTGAAGTTTCATGTAGTCGACGTTCACATGACACCACTAAGAGAATCAACAACATACATATCATCAAAATATCGAACGAATACCAAATTCACATGATTACTTATGACAAGACTTCTCCCATGTCCTCAAGAACAAAAGTAACTACTCACAAATCATATTCATGTCCAAGATTAGAGGGGTATTAAATAGCATAATAGATCTGAACATATAATCTTCCACCAAATAAACCAACTAGCATCAACTACAAGATGTAATCAACACTACTAGCAACCCACAGGTACCAATCTGAGGTTTTGAGACAAAGATTGAATACAAGAGATGAACTAGGGTTTGAGATGAGATGGTGCTGGTGAAGATGTTGATGAAGATTGGTCCTCCCATGATGAGAGGATAATTGGTGATGTCGATAGCTTCGATTTCCCCCTCCCGGAGGGAAGTATCCCCGGCAGAATCTCTCCGCCAGAGAGCAAAAGTGCTCCTGCCCAAGTTCCGCCTCGAGACAGCGGCGCACCATCCCAAAAGTCTTCTCTATATTTTTTTTAGGGTAAATGGACTTATTTACCAGAAGATGAGGGGCAGAGGCTGGCCAGGGGCCCCACGAGCCACCAGGGCGCGCCTGGGGGGTGGCGCGCCCTGGTGCCTCGTGGGCACCTGGATGACCCCCTCTGGTACTTCTTGGCTCCAGTATTTTTTATTTATTCCAAAATAATTCTCCATGAAATTTCAGCTCATTTGGAGATGTGCGGAATAGGTATCTCTGACATAGCTTTTTCAGGTCCAGAATTCCAGCTGCCGGCATTCGCCCTCTTTGTGTAAATCTTGCATATTAAGAGAGAAAAGACATTAGAATTGCTCCACAAAGTGTTATATTGATTAAAAACACTATAAATAACAGTAGGAAAACATGATGCAAAATGGACGTATCAACCTCCGCGGCACGGACGGCTGCTCGAGCGCTCTCGGCATTTACAGCCACCATCACAGCAGCTGCTGCAACCGTCTCGGCTGCTGCAGCTGCCCTGTCGGCTGCCGCAGACGCCCTCTCGGCGTAGGCGGCCACGCTCTCGGTGGAGGCGAAGCCGCTCGGGGAGGACCCGGCGACCGTACGGGCCCTCACGAAGCGTCTCCATGGCGTTATTCTTTGCAAGAAGGGGATGGGGAATGGGTATCGGGGACTCGAGAATTCGGGGGTGAACGGCGCTTGAGCAGACGAATCCGGCGAAGCTTATGGAGGAAGACATAAAAACACCGGCGAATTTTCATCGCAAACGGTTCCTATAACCAACTGTGTGCGATGTAGTCCATTTTTTTAATTACCTACGACAGACTAATTTGGAGTACACTGGCAACGAATGGTGATGGAAATTGTTTGAAATTTTTTGTACCGTTAACATACACTGATACAATTGTCATGTTAAAATTTGGAATTTTTCAGGGTTCATCTGACCTTTTTAAGACATTAAGTGAGTTCCTAGCCATATAATGGCCGTAATTCAAATTTGAACTACATGTACATGCAACAGCAAACCATCATGTATTGGAAAATCATATTTGTGTCCTTGTGTGCAAGTTAATGCCCTGTGCAGTAAATTGGAAGGAACTTTCAAATATATTGGTGTCACGGCTTGGACACAAACATTGAGTGCCATGGCTTTTAAATTCCAAAAAATTCAAAAATGATCAGAAATGCATGAAACCTTGCTTGATGTCATGTCATGGCACGAAGATGCAGTGGTAAAAGAATTGGCCACTTTGACGAAAGTTGTGACACACACCTCTCACAAATCGGAGCATCTCACGAGAAGACACGTGGTTCCGAGAGGGAACAATATGCATGTTTGACGACGAACCGACGCTCGCTTCCTCGTATGACCCTGAATTTTTTTTACCGTTAACATGCACTAATACAACGAAGAAGTTAAATTTTGGAAATTTTCAGGGTTCATTTGACCTTTTTAAGACATTAAGTGAGTTTCTAGCCATATATAATGGCCGTAATTCAAATTTGAACTGCATGTACATGCAACAGCAAACCATCATGGGTTGGAAAATCATATTTGTGTCCTTGTGTGCGAGTTAATTCCCTATGCAGTAAATTGGAAGGAATTTTCAAACATATTGGTGTCACGGCTTGGACACGTACAAACAGTGAGAACCATGGCTTTTTAATTCCAAAAAAATCAAAAATGATCAGAAATACATTAAACCTTGATTGATGTCATGAAATGGCACTAAGATGCTGTGGTAAAAGAATTGGCCACTTTGACGAAAGTTTTGGCACACACCTCTCACAAATCGAAGCATCTCACGAGAAGACACGTGGTTCCGAGAGGGAACAATGCATGTTTGATGACGAACCGGCGCCCTCTTCCTCGTATGACCCTGAATTTTTTTCTACCGTTAACATGCACTAATGCAGCGGTCATGTTATATTTTTGAAATTTTTGGTGTTCATTTGACCTTTTTAAGACATTAAGTGAGTTTCTAGCCATATAATGTCCGTAATTCAAATTTGAACTGCATGTACATGCAACGGCAAACCATCATGGGTTGGAAAATCATATTTGTGTCCTTGTGTGTGAGTTAATGCCCTGTGCAGTAAATTGGAAGGAATTTTCAAACATATTGGTGTCAAGGCTTGGACACAAACAGTGAGAATCATGGCTTTTAAATTCCAAAAAAATCAAAAATGATCAAAAATACATGAAACCTTGCTTGATGTCATGAAATGGCACCAAGATGCTATGGTAAAAGAATTGGCCACTTTGCCAAAAAAAATTGGCACACACCTCTCACAAATCGGAGCATCTCACGAGAAGACACGTGATTCCGAGAGGGAACAATGCATGTTTGATGACGAACCGGCGCTCGCTTCCTCGTATGACCCTGAATTTTTTTCTACCATTAACATGCACTAATGTAGCGGTCATGTTAAATTTTTAAAAAATTTGGCATTCATTTGACCTTTGTAAGACATTAAGTGAGTTTCTATCCATATAATGGCCGTAATTCAAATTTGAACTGCATGTACATGCAACGGCAAACCATCATGGGTTGGAAAATCATATGTGTGTCCTTGTGTGCGAGTTAATGCCCCGTGTAGTAAATTGGAAGGAATTTTCAAACATATTGGTGTCAAGGCTTGGACACAAACAGTGAGAACCATGGCTTTTAAATTCCAAAAAATTCAAAAATGATCAGAAATACATGAAACCTTACTTGATGTCATGAAATGGTACCAAGATGCCATGGTAAAACAATTGGCATGTTTGTTGAAAGTTTTGGCACACACCTCTCACAAATCGGAGCATCTCACGAGAAGACTCGTGGTTCCGAGAGGAAAGAATATGCATGTTTGATGACGAACCGACAGTCGCTTCCTCTTATGGCTTGGCATTTTTTTTCTACTGTTAACATGCACGAATACAACTTTCATGTTAAAATTTGGAAATTTTCACGGGTTATTTGGCATTTTTAAGACATTAAGTGAGTTTCTAACCATTTAATGGTCGTAATTCAAATTTGAACTACATGTACATGC
The DNA here is from genome assembly GCA_039707655.1 of Elymus sibiricus. NCBI lineage: Eukaryota > Viridiplantae > Streptophyta > Magnoliopsida > Poales > Poaceae > Elymus > Elymus sibiricus. The sequence goes on along the minus strand of CM077672.1, from coordinate 268,621,621 downwards.
AACAGAATATCATCATGGGTTGGAAAAATCATTTATGTAATACATTTTCCAACAATATCATGGTAACACAAAATAAGCATTCATGCAAAACATTTGGAAAGAAAATGTAAATATCTAGCAAGACAACTGGGCCCCACATGATTGGCACTCTATTTCGCGCCGCGAGGTTTGGAAGGTGGGTGGCGCAGGTTATTAATCAGACGCGGTTCAGTCCTGGGAACCGTCAGTGATTTATTTCACACACGGATTTTGCTGCGGGAATCGTGTGTAATTCAAGCTATAGTACTCATAAATTCCGGTCACCGGCACTTCTACTGCTCCCGTCGATCTAGATTCCGGCCACCAATAAATACTACCCCGCCAACGTCGTCCCGCCTGCATTCTCATCTACATTATCTCCTCGCTCCCCCCCCCCCCTCTCTCACAAAACTCTGCCATGGCGCCGACGATCTGCCCACCCGTTAAGGAGGAGGCGTTGGCCCGCGAGGACGTCCAGGCGCAGAGCAGCAACGAGGAGGACCCATATGCGCCACCTGATGAGGTTGCGCCGGAACCCCCAACTTTGGAGTGGTTTTGGGGCCAGTACAATCTTTTTCTGTGAAAAGCGCTGCCGCCGGCTGAGAAAGCCAGGCAAGTGGTGTTCAAGAAGGAGTTGGCGGAGGAGCGCGCCAAGTACCAGGCGGCCTGTGAAGCCCGTGAGGCCGCCTGGGAAAAGGAGAAGCTGGAGCTTTGGCGGCGGGCGCGTCGACGTGCGGACGAGGTGTACAAAGACGGCCGGTACTTCGCCAGGAAGGCCAAAGGTGCTAGGCGCCGCATCGCTGCGTGGAGGTGGGCCGATAAGCTCCAGCGTGCTATCGACGAGGATCTCCGGTGGGCTCCCAACGAAATGGCAAGATCGTTCGCGTGCGTCCGCCAGCAAGAGGCAGATCGGCACGTCAAGCGCTGCGAGGCGGAGGAAGCGGAGAACTCCCTCCGCGCTGGGAAGCCGCCGCGCACCAGGGAGCTGCTAGCGAGGGGCTGCCGAAATACTGGACCCATAAGGAGGGATTATTAGTTTTAGTATTGTTCGTTTTTAATTCTATGCATTGTACTTAGTAGTTAAGTATGGGATCCCAGTTAAGTATCATCACGTATTGTTCGTTTTCGTACTAATTTCTATCTAGCTGTTTACAATCCACATGTACAGAATGGAAAACATACACATTGAAATAGAACAATATATAAGAACGGAAAACAGAGTACACACATTGAAACAGAGCAATAAACACAGCAATATTATGATTGTTGGGAATACATAGCGATCAACATCGAAATGACTCAACAAAATAAAACGCGTCCATGACCACCACCCCTGCCTACGGTAGCTCTTGCCTCTGCCTGAACTCATGCAGGCGTTCGTCCAAGCGGTTGACACGCTCACGGTACATCTGGAGCGTGATCTCGAGCTCCAAGTTGGCTATTTCATCGGAGATCACCAGCTCGAGGATGCGACGGCCATGTTCCTCTACTGCGCTTATGTGGATGCCTGGGCCAAGGCGGCGCTCGAGCCTAGCGACCAGCGCGTTGGCATCGAGCGGGCTACGGACAAGGTGAACGGTGCGGCTGGCGTCCGGTGCAAGCACGGCGCGGCCGGCCTCTGGTGCTAGTACGGCGCAGACGGCCTCTGCCCACTCCTGGCGAGGAATGGGGCTACTGACGGGTCATGTAGCCAGCTGCAACACCCTGTCGACAGCAGGCAAGCACCGATGGAATCGCTCTTGCTGTGCGGCGCGCCGCGCCTCTCGCTCTGCGGCGGTCCATCGGTCTCGCTGTGCGGCGAGCCATAGCCTATCGGCACGGACACGCCTATCTTGCCCTGCGGCGCACCACCAATCATGTTGTGCGTCGAGCTATAGCCTCTCGGCGCTGAGTTGCCTATCTTGATCCGCGGCGTTGAAGCGCCGTCCGCCAAGGGTTTGCTCAACCCTGGCGATGACGCGCAGCACGGCGTCGTCCATCGCGTTACCGGGGACGCCCTTGGCCTCGACGGGCCGTGGCGCCTGCTTGTTTACCTCATCGAGGAGGTTGATGGCAGAGGTGGCGCTTCGGTGGGTTAGCATGCTTGGAAAAGGTAGCTAGAGGGGCTATAGGCTGCGCTTGTGCCTCGGTGTGTCGCGCGCCGCCTAGGCTTATGCGCAATCGCTGGGTGGCGGCGGGAAACCGATGGGGAAATGGCAGGAAACAGTGGCGTGTTCATAAAACGCCATCAATTAATGGAAACTTAGGATAGAAGGAAGCGCGAGCTAGGACGACGCGTGCGCGCACATTGCTTGCCCACGGGTGTGATCCATATATCTCGTGTGCCCAACAGAGCACATTATTCACACAAAATAATATTGTTCTGTACACAGAGAGCGTAGATGTTGTGCAGACTGAGCAAATCACATCGCACACGGATTAAACTACGGAACCCGTCGGTGATGATTTCATCAATCGCTGACAATTGTTTACCAACAAGCGTTTGCCTACAACACACACGACTTATTTGGAGCAAATGTCTGTGTTATTTTCGGTCTTCCCACACATTTCTGATTACTGACCTGTTTGCCGCATACCACACACATCTTGTTAAGTTGAACCATTTCTGTTGTGTTGGGTAATCACAAACAGTTCATCCTAGTGAACTGTATGCCGTGTATCGCACACACCATACAGTGTCCGACCGTTTCTGTTGTGTTAGGTAATCACAAACAGTTCATCCGAGTGAACTGTATGCTGTGTATCGCACACACCTCGAACTAACTGCCCGTTTCTATTGTTCTGGCTTATCGCAAGCAGTTCGTATGGATCAACTGTATGCCACGTATCGCACACGCGTCTCTAATCTGAATCATGCTTGATGTCTCCGCCATCGCACACATTTCGTCTTATTGGCGACGATTTTATTACGACACCGTTTGTGATTCATGCATCGCACACAGTTTGGTCGCGGGGTCTCTGATTCATGTGTCGCGTTAGCGGTCGCCTGCAGTAGTGATGTAGCCACTTATCAATGGGCCCACCCATTAGTATATTACTCCACAAAGCAGTGCGCATTAATGAAAGATCGTGGATGTCGCCTAGAGGGGGGTGAATAGGCGCTTTAAAATAATTACGGTTTAGGATTGAACAAATGCGGAATAAAACTAGCGTTTAATTTGCCAAGCACAAAACCTAAATCAACTAGGCTCAACTATGTGCACCAACAACTTATGCTAAGCAAGATAAACAACTAAGTGATAGCAAGATATATAACAAGACGTACTATGGCTATGACAAAGTAAGTGCACAAGTAAAGGGCTCGGGTAAGAGATAACAGAGGCACGCAGAGATGACGATGTATCCCGAAGTTCACACCCTTGCGGATGCTAATCTCCGTGGGAGCAGTGTGGAGGCACAATGCTCCCCAAAATGCCACTAGGGCCACCGTATTCTCCTCACGTCCTCGCACAATGCAAGGTGTCGTGATTGCACTAAGGGACCCTTGAGGGCGGTCACCGAACCCGTACAATTCGCAACCCTTGGGGGCGGTCACCGAACCCGTACAAATTGCTCGGGACAATCTCCACAACTTAATTGGAGCCCCCGACACTTGCCCGGAGCTTTACACCACAATGATTGAGCTCCTCCACACCACCAACCATCTAGGGCGCCCAAGCACCCAAGAGGAACAAGCTCTAGGGTCCCAAGCACCCAAGAGTAATAAGCTACTCAACTTTCACTTCCACGTATCACCATGGAGAACTCAAACCTATGCACCAAATGCAATGGCAAGGGCACCCGGAGTGCCCAAGTCCTTCTCTCTCAAATCCCACTACAACAACTAATGCTATGGAGGAATATGAGAGGAAGAACAAAGAAGAGAACACAAAGAACTCCAAGATCTAGATCCAAAGGGTTCCCCTCACTTAGAGGAGAGATGGATTGGTGGAAATGTAGATCTAGATCTCCTCTCTCTTTTCCCTCAAAAAGATGCAAGAATCATGGGGGGAATAGAGAGAAAGAAAGGTCCAAGAGGTCAACAATGGTGGGGGGAAACTTGCTTGAGAACATTGGGGTCAATGGGGAAGAAGACCCCCTTTTGTAGGACCCCACGAATCTGCATGTTATGCTGCAAAAATACAAAGGAGCGGTACAACCGGTCCAAGGACCGGTACAACCGACTTTTGCGGGTTTCCCTACAGCAGAGCACCAGGCGGTACAACCGCCGGTACCACCGATTGTACCGCCGAGTAAGCCTCAGCAGGAAGAACCGGACAAGTACCGCTCGAGTACAGCACGGAATCACCCGTGAGCGGTACAAGAGCCAGTACTAGGACTGGTACAACCGCCGGACCAGCGCCTCGGTGGTGGCTAAGTCTGGAGCAGTAGAACTGCTCCAAGACCACCGGTTGTACCAGTACGCAAGTGCCATCCGAGTTTGCCCGAAGGAAGGCGACGAGCGCGCTTTCCTATGCAGGAGGGAGGCAGGTGCCGATGGTGAAGGCAGGGCCTGAGCCGCTGCCGTCAACCGACACCTTCTTCGTCTCGGCGCGGTCCTGAGAGAACGGCTGCTTCTTCTTCGCGGGGGCGGCCTCAGGAGGCTCGATCGCATCCTCGTCAGCCGGATGCGCGGCGGCGGCAGCTTTGTAGGCGTGCTCGAGGGAGCAGACCGCGTCCTTCTCATCGCAGGTGACGGTGATGATGCCGCTGCAGCCAGGCATCTTGAGGACGTTGTAGGCGTGGTGGGTCGCTGCCATGAACTTGGCGAGAGCTGGGAAGCCCAAGATGGCGTTGTATGGCAGGCCAATGTGCACCACGTCGAAGTCAATGAGCTCAGTATGGTAGTTCTTGCGGGTGCCAAAGGTGACAGGAAGGCGCACTTGCCCCAGAGGGATGGTGGAGCCATCAGTCACTCCGGAGAAGGGCGTGGTCGGCATCAGCTGGTCGTAGGGCACTTGGAGCGTCTCGAAGGTCTCGATGGAGATCACGTTGAGGCCGGCGCCTCCGTCGATGAGGGTCTTGGTGACCGCGACGTTGCTGATGGTGGGAGTGCACAGCATGGGGAGTGCGCCTGCGGAGGCCGTGGACTTGGGGTGGTCCTTGGAGTCGAAGGTGATGGCGTACTGTGACCACTTGAGGGGCCACGCAGCCTCAGGCTTTGGGAGGGCGGTGTTCACCTCGCGAGAGAGCTGCTTGAAGTGGCGGTTGGACATGGGAGCTTGAACCCCGCCAAGGATGCAGGCAACCGCGCGAGGCTCCTGGTAGCCCCTAGCGCCCTCGTCGGGCTGATTGACGTCGTTCCTCCAGGGTGGCGGAGGCAGCGGCGGGAGAGCGACGTTGGCCTGAGGGTTTGCCTCACGAGGCTGATCGCGCCAGGCGGCCTCACGAGGCTGGTCGCGCCAGCCCTGGCGGAAGCTGCCGTTGCCGTTGTGGCCGTCCCAGCGGTTGCCGCCGCGGCCACCTCCGCGGCCGGCGCCGCGATCGTTGCAGTCGCCTCGGCGGCCCTGGCGCTCGTCGCGAAGCAGCTTGAGCTCCTGGCAGTCCTCAGTGTTGTGGGAGCGCACGTTGTGGTAGGCGCAGAGCGGGCGGCCGTCTTTCCTGGGCTCGTCGCGGTCGCGGCCACGCTTCTGCTCGGGCTCCGCTGCAAGCACGGCAGGGCCCTTGCGCTTGATGTCCTTGTTCTTGGCTTTGGCAGCGTCGGGCGCCGCATCGGGGTCGTTGTGGACGAAGGGGCGACCTTCTTCAGCCTTGGCGCACTTGTCGGCGAGGTCGAACAGCCCAAGCACCGAGTCCAGCTCGTCGTTGATGGCGAGCTTCTCGCGCATCTTGACGTCCGTGACGCCGGTGGAGAACGTAGAGATGACGGCCGCGTCGGAGGCACGCGGAATCTTGTTGCGCACCTGGCTGAAGCGCTGGATGTACTTGCGGAGGGTCTCGTCTGGGCGCTGCCGCACATGCCGCAGGTCATTGATGGTGAGGGAGAGGTCTTGCGTGCCCTTGAAGTTGGCGACGAACTGGCTGCAGAGCTCGGCCCACGGCGAGATCGACGCCTCAGGAAGGTTCGTGAGCTAGGAGCGCGGGCCGTCCTTGAGGGCCATGGGGAACCAGTTTGCCATGACCTTGTCGTCGCCGTTCGCCGCCTCGACACTCAGCGCATAGAGCTAAAGGAACTCTACGGGGTTGGGGGTGCCATCGTAGCGTGGAGGCAGTTCTGGCTTGAACTTCGCGGGCCACACCACCCGACGCAACTCGCGAGTGAAGGCGCGGTAGCCCACGCCGCTCGAGGGGACACCGCCGGCGAGGGCGGCCCGGTTCTGGCGGCCAGCCGCCGCGACCTCCCGGACGGCCCGGTCTTGGCGCCGGCGCTGCTGCTCGAGGAGCACGCGCGCATCAGGCGGCGTGCGGCGGATGATCTGGCAGTTGGCCTCGTCGCGAACCGGTGAGGAAGCGCCGCGGGATGGCTCTCGCGCCCGCGCGTTGCGCTGGGGCCCGTCGAGCTCGTCGCGCAGAGGAGGTGGCGGGAGAGCGCCATGCGCTACGTCCCCAGCACGAGACGGTGGGGGTCAGAGCGAGTGGGAAGGCGCCGGAGCGTCCCCGGTGGCGTTGACGAGCTCGGTGATGCGACCAAGCCAGGCGTCAGCTGGACGGTAGCGGAGTAGCTCGCGTGCCATGAGCAGCACGTCCTGCACGTTCGGCGGCCCATGACGGGCGAGGGAGGAAGAGGCCGTGGCGGTGTGGCCCTCTGCCCGCACGGAGGGGTGCAGGGAGGAGTCCTGCTGCTCCCGGGTGGCAGGGTTGGTGGCGGTAGCGGCCTCGACAGGGCGGCGGCGGTTGCCGCGGGCCACCGGCTCCGTCTGAGCCACGCGGCCAGCCCTGCGCTCAGCGCGCTCGCGGCGAGCGTCGGCCATGATGCTGGTGGAGACGGAGGACGGAGAAGAAGAACAGTAGCGCACCCCTACCTGGTGCACCAAATGTCAGAGTTGGGGCTCCGGTTACCCAAAGGTTCGAACACTGGGGTGAGCTCGTTCCTACCTCCTCGTCCCCTACCACAGCTAAACTACGGCGAAGCTACGGCGAGAGTGCGCTAGCGGGGAGCGGACCGTGGACTCAGCGGTTTACCCAGGTTCAGGCCACCTTGCGATGTAAAACCATACTCCTGCTTGGTTTGGATTGCTCTAGCGAGAGAGAGTACAAGGTTTCGGGATGGAAGAAGCCTCCCCTACAGCGGCACCCTGCCCTTCTTTTATATCTGCCTTGGTCCTCTTCCCCCGAAAACATTGGCAGGAAGGGTTGCCACACAACGGCAAGTTTGAAGGAGGACAGGGGCGCAGACTATCATGACAAAAGGTGGTCTTCATCTGCAAAGCGACCGTCCATGACGCGCCGGTGGGCTCGGGGATGACCTCTGCCCTGCGCGCCCGCCGTCTTGGTCTTCTTTCACCGATCGGGCAACCCTTGGGGGTTGCTTTGCGAAGTGGATTGCTGGCCTTGCTCCCTTAGCACAAAAGGGCAAATCCTCTCCATCCGCGCCTGCTGGCACAGCCTCTGTCGCCGTTCGTCGCCGCGCACGTCACCCACGTGATGGGCACGAGACCGCGCGACCGAGCCGAACAGCGCCCGTCTTGCGCGCCTTCGGGAGGATGCCTTGGGAGGAAACCTCAGGAGGCCGCCTCGCGAGAGGGCCTCGCGAGGCTCTCGGTGAAGCGGCTGAGTCTTGCTTGCCCGCTCCCTGAGGAGGGGTCCTCAGGAGGCCGGGGCCTCATGAGGGGTCTTACCGAAGATGCCTACAGGTGGCCGCAGGTTGGGCCTTCGCCAGGCGTTGCGCCCTGGGCCAAAGGCAGACGGGCCAGGATACCCCGGGTTCCACGGGCCCGACAAGGTTCTCCTCACCTAGCCCCCGTCCTGGTGGTGTGTCTAGCATCGTCGGTGGGCGTGTGAAGGTGTGTCTCCTGCAGATATGTCCTTGGTGGATTTGCTCGGACCTGGTCGTAGCTCGCCTACGTTTGTGTGTCTTCAGGTTGAATCCTTCCGATCTACGCTACTCTTCATTGGCGGCGGTTGCTGTTCTGTTGCGCTGGTCCTATGGGGCCTTAGCACGGCGACTTCCCGACTGTCTACTACAACAAGTTTCGCCCGACTCCGGCGAGGGAGGGGGGGTGAGGGCGACGCGCCTTCGGCTCGCTTCAGTACCTGTAGTCGTTGCTTGGTGGTCTATGGATCTGAATGTAATTTTTATTATATCTGGTGTTCGTTATAGTGTCATCATTAAAGATGAATAGATCGGAAGTTTTCTTGAAAAAAAATATGCGGAGTAAATAAAAACAGAGGGAGTACATGAAAAGCGAAAAGAGAAGAAAAGAAGCTTGCTCCAAACTCGTGGACGACCTGTCACAAACGCTAATCGTGTAAACATCCAGATTTGACAATCCATCTTCAACTAGAAACCCTCATCGGGCTTGACTTGCTGGATGGGCGAGAACATTGTGATTTAAAACCGCGTTTCTCTCGCGCCACATCTCTCAAACGACCGGAACACACAAGCGGATGTCTACAAGTTAATTCATGGAGCGCAATACAAAGCTACAAAAGCATGGCCGTCGACGAAGCAGCCCCACGAGGAACGCAGAGGGCATCTAATGGCATCACGTTTTATTAGGCGCCGCGTGCCATGCCAGCCCACACGCCTCATCCGGAGGTGCCGACTGCCCGTGTCATGGGGAACCGGTGCCCCTCCAGGCTCGCACGTTCGAACGGGCCATCAAGGACGGAGCAAGCTGTCCACCCCTTCACGGGCTTCCCGTCGCCGGATTCACGTCCGCCGTCGGAGCGCTGACGCTCGCTGCTCTTGCCCTTCCTCACGAAGCTCAGCAGCTTCCGCAGCCCCTTGGCCAGGTCCATGTGCGGGTTGGTCGCCGGGGCCGAGAAGATCACCGGCGGCGGGCTCTCCAGGCTACCCCACCGCTTCCTCGCCCGTGACTGGGACGGCCGCAGCGTTTCCGCCCACCTCGGGGACTCCATCGCCGCCGCCGCCGTCGCGTGGAGCGGCAGCTCCGACACGGACCGGAGGTGGCGCCCGGCCGCCACCTTCGTGGCGAACTGGTCCTGCGGCGGCCGCCTCGGGCTCGGGCTGGCGCTGGGAAGGTCGTGCACCCTCGGGGACCGCAGGTTCCCGAGCGCGCCGCCGGTCCCGCTGCCGCGCCTGAGGAACGGCCTCGGTGTGGCGCAGTCGCCCAAATTCCCGCCGACGCTGTTCCGCCTTCTGTGCGACTGCGGCCTCGCCACCGGCGCGCCGCTGCTCACCGTCCTGCTCCTGGGCAGTGGCAGCTCGCCGTGCTCCTTCCTCGGGGTGGCCGCAACGGACACTCCCGACGGCACCGTCCTCCTCACCTGCGGCGTGTCCCGAGCGACGCACTTGACAGTAAGCGGACTCGGCCTGCCACCGGTGCGCGTACCGCCGCTCGGCCTCGGCTGCTGCTGGCTCTTGGCCGCCGTGGCGACGGACACGCGCCTGGCGTCACGCCGGCGCATGTAGGCGTCGTACTGCCTGCCGCGGCGGCAGGCGCCGGCCCCCGCGGGCTCCCGCGCGCCGTCCGCTCCCGCGTCGTCCTCCTCCCCACGCCGCGCGGCGTGCAGCAGCTTGTACGCCGCGAGCTGCAGCTCCAGCTCCAAGAGCTTGGCCCAGAGCGCGTCGTGGTCGTGTCCTCCGTGGCTCGCCATCGGTCCCGTGGAGATAAACAGAGACAATCCTGTGCGTGCCGTGCCGGAGGGTGCGCGCCGGGCGGACCGGGCTATATACGCGCGCGTCGCCGCGGCGTGATTAAGTCTGGAGGTGAGAGTGTGACCGTGTCGGACGACTCCGGGGTCTCGTGCTCGTGTTGGCAGCCCCGGTTAATAGGCGGCGGAAAGCGGCACGGGGGCTTTGGAGTAGTTTGTGTTGTGTTTGTTTGATTCGGTCGCGGCTGATGAGGACGCAACCGTGGCTTTGGTTGACCAGGTGGCGGGGGGCGGCGGCGTCGACCTGGACAACTTCTGGCATCTGCATGACTGAGCGACTGACTGAGCAAAATGGTTACTGTTAGGTTCCATGTGAAATCAGCTGGCCTGGGTTTCTAAACTTATCATGGTTGCTCGCAATTTTCTGGATTTATTTGAAACTTTCAACCATACTCTTTCAGTGGAGATGACGTTTCCAGTCTGAGCTGTCGAGTGTGCTTGCGCATGTTAGTAAGCACGAGTGTTTCGTGCTTGTATGTGTAAGTGCTGAGGCACTTACGGTGAGCGTCGACCAGGCGAGAAGGCGTAAAGTGGCTACGAAGAAGGCGACAAAGGGAAGCGGGAGTATTTGAATTTGAGTTGCTTGTGTGTGGGCCGTGAGCCATGTAAAAGAGGTGGGCCGTGGGCCGCGTATGTGTGACCTGAACTCGTCGATATAAGCGAGACTTGTAACGGGTGAATGGACATCGAAAAAAAAATGGAATAGAATCTTTTTGAGCCACAGGCTCTTTCTTCCTCCTCTCGCTACCTTCTCTGCCTTCTCCTCCTCCTTGCCGAATTCAAATCCTACCGTACTCCGATTCCGATCCAATCGCCGGCGGCGAACTCTGGTCGACCCTAGGTCATGACAATCTGGTATCAGAACCACCGCTACCGCAAAAAAAAATTCCCCAATTCGTACCAAGCAAATCCGAGGCGAAGGTTTCGGATCGCTCTAGGGCTTGAACTGTGTAAATCCGGACCTGAGGTGGGTTGATTTGGGGAACGTGCAACCACGACGACCTTCAAGCCTAACCCGCAGACGCGGTTCCTGGCCGAGGAGATGGAGACGTTCCAGGAGCGGATGCTCAAGGAGTTCGCCGAACTGTGCGAGAGTCAGAGCAAGTTGGCGGCCGTAGAGGACATCTGCGAGAAGCTGGCAGCGCTGGACGCGAAGCTCACGGAGCTATCAGCGCGCCTGGACCAAGTACAAGTCAAGGTGGATCTCTCCTGCGACACCTTGGGGCAAGTGCAGCAAGGTCAGATGCATGCGGCGCAGGTGGGCAAGTCGGCGGGAACAGGAGACAGCTCATCTCCGACAACATCAGAGATCTCCGATGGCATTCTCGGGGCGGGACCGCGTTTCATGCGTCCGCCGCTGCGGCCGGTTCAGGTACCTATACCCTTGCCTGTTGTTCAACCTCCAGTACCGCTAGCAGTCGAGGAAAACGGGGGCAGACGTCAGTGGATGCCTAAGATGGATTTTCCGCGTTTTGATGGGACTGAGGTGCGGATTTGGTTGGACAGATGTGAGGATTTTTTCCAGCTCTATCACATACCGGACAATTTCAAAGTGACATCTGCTTCTCTGTATTTGTGTGACAATGTTGCTCACTGGTATCAAGCATTCAAGCAGTCGGGGGGGGGGGGGGGGGGGTTCACACTTGGGAGCAGTTCTGTACCGCAATATTGCAGGAATTTGATGTGGATGTGTACAGGCAGAAGATGAAGGAGTTGATGCTTTTGAGACAGGTGGGCACTGTCGAGGAGTACAAACAGCAGTTTCTGCAGTTGGTTTATACAATCAGGTTGTATGAGCCAGCAATCAGTGATACATTCCTGGTAACAAGGTTTGTGATGGGCTTAAAGGAAGAGTTTCGTGCTGGAGTGGAGGTACAAATACCTACAACAGTACAGATGGCTGCTCTATATGCTTCAGTTCAGGAAGGTTTGCTGTTACAACAAAAAACTTCCAAGGCAAATTCCTTCAGAAGCTCTTATATCAAAAATGACAACAAAACTCAGCTAGCAACAGGAGACTTGTGGAAAGCCAAACAGCTAAAGGAATATAGACATGCCAATGGCCTTTGTTACAAGTGTGGAGAGAAATTCATGCCTGGTCACTTGTGTAATCAAACTGTTGCTCCAGTGGGTCAACTAAAAGCTGCTGAGATGGTAGATCCGCATGAGATCATTTCTGATGCAGTCTTGGATGCGTTGGTAACAGGAAATCATGAAGAATGTGCCACTATATCGGTCACTGCATTGTCAGGTGCTCATCACCCCAAAACAATTCAGTTGAGGGCTTTAGTGGGTAATCAGGTAGTCCTAATCCTGATAGACTCTGGTAGTACTCACACTTTTGTTGATCAGGCTTTGTTGAGCAGGATTTTAGTTACCACAGAAAAGTTACCAGTGCCACTCCAGGTTAAGGTGGCAAATGGTGACTTAGTTAAGTGTACAGAGTTTGTTCCTCAGTTAACCTGGTGGCTACAAGGGCATAGTTTCAGTAGTTCAATGCAGATTTTTCCTTTGGGAGGCCATGACATTATTTTAGGCATGGATTGGTTGGAACAGTGGGGGGTTATGCAGTGTCACTGGGCAGACAAGTGGATACAGTTTCAGCATGAGGGACAGCAGGTCAGACTGCAAGGAGTGCTACCAGTACAGCAAGAGCAGCTGGAAGAAATATCAGCAGAACAATTACTTAAATGGGAAAAGGGTAATGATGTGTGGGCTACTGCTCTACTAAATCATATAGTTATGGCACCTATTGCTGAAGTTCCTCCTGCAGTACAGCAGCTGTTAGAAAAAAATCAAACAGTGTTCCAGGAGCCTAAGACACTTACACCTCATAGAGCTTTTGATCATTCTATTCACTTGGTACCTGATGTTGTGCCAGTAAATTGTAGACCCTACAGGTATTCTCCTCTGTAGAAAGATGAAATAGAAAGGCAGGTTGCAGAAATGTTAAAAGCTGGTCTGATAACACCCAGTATGAGTCCTTTTGCTTCTCCTGTATTGCTGGTCAAGAAAAAAGATGGAACATGGAGGTTTTGTGTGGACTACGGGAGGTTAAATGCTTTGACAATTAAGAGCAAATTTCTTTTGCCAGTAATTGATGAGTTACTGGATGAATTAGGGGTACTAAGTGGTTTTCCAAATTAGATTTCAGAGCTGGGTACCATCAGATCAGAATGAAAGAAGAAGATGAGTTCAAGACTGCTTTTAAAACTCACCATGGCCAGTTTCAGTTCAGAGTTGTTCCATTTGGTTTAGCAACTGCTCCTGGCACATTTCAGTGTGTTATGAATTTTGTGTTTGCAGGACCAAACAGGAAGTATGTTTTGGTCTTTATGGATGATATTTTGGTCTTTAGTCAGACTTTTGAGGAACATTTGGAACACCTACAGTCTGTGTTTGACATATTGAAAGAACATCAGCTGTTTGTGAAGGAAAGCAAGTGTGCATTTGCTCAGCAATCTATGGAGTATTTAGGCCACATTATTTCTGGTCAAGGGGCGGCTACTGATCCTGCTAAAACAGAAGCCATGCTAAAGTGGCCTGTGCCTACATCTATCACTGAATTGAGAGGTTTTTTGGGACTGACAGGGTATTACAGAAAGTTTGTGAAAACTATGGACTGCTTGCTAAACCTCTTACTGCTTTGCTCAAAAAACAAGCATTTGTGTGGTCTGACATAGCTGAACAAGCTTTTTAGTTGCTAAAGCAAGCAATGGCCAATACTCATGTGTTAGCTCTTCCTGATTTCAACAAAACTTTCACAGTTGAGACTGATGCTTGCAACACTGGAGTGGGAGATGTCCTGGCTCAAGAAGGTCACCCTGTTGCTTATTATAGTAAATCTTTAGGGACTGCTAGTCAGAAGAATTCCATCTATGAGAAGGAATTTCTAGCTACTATGATGGCCATAGACAGATGGAGATCATACTTATCCAGAGCACCTTTCATTATCAAAACTGACCACCAAAGCTTGTGTCACTTAGGGGATCAGAATCTGACTTCAGATCTTCAGAGAAAAGCAATGACTAAGTTGGTTGGGTTGCAATTCAGCATTCGGTACAAGAAGAGAGTGGAGAATACAGCAGCTGATGCTCTGTCCAGAGTAGCCCATTTGTTTGTTGTCCAAACAGTGTCCTCAAGCAAACCAGTATGGGTACAAGAGATTCTAAATTCTTATACTGTGGATCCTGCTGCTCAGACCATGTTGCAAAAGTTAGCTCTCGATGATAAGGCTTGTCCTGGTTTCCAGTTACAAGAGGGACTAACCAAACAGGAAGGCAAAATCTGGGTGGGAGCAAATACTGGTTTACAAACCAAGTTAATACAGGCTTTTCATTCCAGTCCTATAGGAGGTCATTCTGGCATACTTTCTACTTATCACAGGGTAAAACAATTGTTCAGCTGGCAAGGGATGAAAGCAGATGTAGAAAACTTTGTTAGGCAATGTGGCATTTGTCAACAAGCAAAGCATGAACTCTGTAAAACTCCTGGTATGTTGCAACCTCTCCCTATACCAGACCGTCCTTGGCAAGCAATCAGCATGGATTTCATTGAAGGTCTGCCTAAATCCGAGGGTTATAATGCAATTTTAGTGGTGGTTGATCGTTTCACTAAAGTGAGTCACTTTCTTCCTCTGAAACACCCTTTCACAGCTGCTTCTGTGGCCAAAGTTTTTCTCAATAGCATTGTCAAACTACATGGTCTGCCTCTGGTTATTGTCTCAGACAGAGATAAAAAAATTACCAGTGCACTCTGGAAGGAATTGTTCAGAGTATGGGGAACTGAATTACACATGAGCACAACTTACCATCCTTAGACAGATGGGCAAATGGAGCGTGTGAATCAGTGTTTGGAAATGTATTTACGCTGTGCAGTGCATGATTTTCCGGCAAAATGGGCGACTTGGCTACCTCAGGCAGAGTTCTGGTACAACACTACATATCACTCCTCGTTAGGTTGTACTCCCTACAAAACTCTCTATGGTCATGAGCCAAATATGGGGCAGTTGTTGGGTCACTCCACTTCTTTGAACACAGATGTGCAAACCTGGCTATCTGAACATACTCAGCACACAGCAGCCTTGAAGGATCACTTGGCCAGAGCTCAGTGCAAGTACAAGCACTATGCTGACAAGAAGCGTTCAGATAGAGTATTTACAGTTGGGGAAATGGTATATCTGCGTCTGCAACCTTACACTCAGTCTTCGGTTGTGAATCGACCTTGTCCCAAACTGGCTCTCAAGTATTTTGGCCCATACAAAGTATTGGATAAAATTGGAGAGGCAGCATATCGTCTGGAGTTACCAAGAGGCGGTATGGTGCACCCTGTTTTTCATGTCTCCCAGCTAAAAGGTCATGTTCCCGATCATACACCAGTGTTTGCCAATTTGCCCAAGCCATTGGATCTCTCAGTTCCTGGTTTGTTTCCTGAAGCAGTTCTTGATCGACGTCTTGTCAAAAAGGGGAACGCTTCTCATCTGCAAGTATTAATCAAATGGGCCACTGTTCCAACTTCCTCGGCGACTTGGGAGGATTATGAGGTGCTCAAGGCGCGTTATCCAAGTGCACCAGCTTGGGGACAAGCTGGTTCTTCAGGGGCAGGTACTGTAAGTGCTGAGGCACTTACGGTGGGCGTCGACCAGGCGAGAAGGCGTAAAGTGGCTACGAAGAAGGCGACAACGGGAAGCGGGAGTATTTGAATTTGAGTTGCTTGTGTGTGGGCCGTGAGCCATGTAAAAGAGGTGGGCCATGGGCCGCGTATGTGTGACCTGAACTCGTCGATATAAGCAAGACTTGTAACGGGTGAATGGACAACAACAACAACAACAACAACAACAAAGCCTTTAGTCCCAAACAAGTTGGGGTAGGCTAGAGGTGAAACCCATAAGATCTCGCGACCAACTCATGGTTCTGGCACATGGATAGCAAGCTTCCACGCACCCCTGTCCATGGCTAGTTCTTTGGTGATGCTCCAATCCTTCAGGTCTCTCTTTACGGACTCCTCCCATGTCAAGTTCGGTCTACCCCGGCCTCTTTTGACATTATCAGCACGCTTTAGCCGTCCGCTATGTACTGGGGCTTCTGGATGCCTGCGCTGAATATGTCCAAACCATCTCAGACGATGTTGAACAAGTTTCTCTTCAATTGGCGCTACCCCAACTCTATCTCGTATATCATCATTCCGGATTCGGTCCTTCCTTGTGTGGCCACACATCCATCTCAACATGCGTATCTCCGCCACACCTAACTATTGCACATGTCGCCTTTTAGTCGGCCAACACTCAGTGCCATACAACATTGCGGGTCGAACCGCCGTCCTATAGAACTTGCCTTTTAGCTTTTGTGGCACCCTCTTGTCACAGAGAATGCTAGAAGCTTGGCGCCACTTCATCCATCCGGCTTTAATTCGATGGTTCACATCTTCATCGATATCCCCATCCTTCTGCAACATTGACCCCAAATATCGAAAGGTGTCCTTCTGCGGCACCACCTGCCCATCAAGGCTAACATCCTCCTCCTCCTCATGCCTAGTAGTACCGAAAGCGCACCTCATGTACTCGGTTTTAGTCCTACTAAGTCTAAAACCTTTCAATTCCAAAGTTTGCCTCCATAACTCCAACTTCCTGTTGACCCCCGTCCGACTCTCATCGACTAGCACCACATCGTCCGCAAAGAGCATACACCATGGGATATCTCCTTGTATATCCCTTGTGACCTCATCCATCACCAAGGCAAAAAGATAAGGGCTCAAAGCTGACCCTTGATGCAGTCCTATCTTAATCGGGAAGTCATCAGTGTCGCCATCACTTGTTCGAACACTTGTCACAACATTATCGTACATGTCCTTGATGAGGGTAATGTACTTTGCTGGGACTTTGTGTTTCTCCAAGGCCCACCACATAACATTCCGCGGTATCTTATCATAGGCCTTCTCCAAGTCAATGAACACCATATGCAGGTCCTTCTTTTGTTCCCTATATCTCTCCATAAGTTGTCGTACCAAGAAAATGGCTTCCATGGTCGACCTCCCAGGCATGAAACCAAACTGATTTTTGGTCACGCTTGTCATTCTTCTTAAGCGGTGCTCAATGACTCTCTCCCATAGCTTCATTGTATGGCTCATCAGTTTAATTCCACGGTAATTAGTACAACTCTGAACATCCCCCTTGTTCTTGAAGATTGGTACTAATATACTCCGTCTCCATTCTTCTGGCATCTTGTTTGCCCGAAAAATGAGGTTGAAAAGTTTGGTTAGCCATACTATCGCTATGTCCCCGAGGCCTCTCCACACCTCAATGGGGATACAATCAGGGCCCATCGCCTTGCCTCCTTTCATCCTCTTCAAAGCCTCCTTGACCTCCGACTCCTGGATTCGCCGCACAAAAAGCCTGCTAGTATCAGCAAAGGAGTCGTCCAGATCAATGGTAGAGCTCTCACTCTCCCCATTGAACAGCTTGTCAAAGTACTCCCGCCATCTATGCTTAATCTCCTCGTTCTTCACCAGGAGTTGATCTGCTCCGTCCTTGATGCACTTGATTTGGTCAACATCCCTCGTCTTCCTCTCTCGGATCTTGGCCATCTTATAGATGTCCCTTTCGCCTTCCTTCGTGTCTAACCGTTGGTAGAGGTCCTCATACGCCCGGCCCCTTGCTTCACTCACAGCTCGCTTTGCGGCCTTCTTTGTCATCTTGTACTTCTCTATGTTGTCTGCACTCCTATCCAGATATAGGCGTCTGAAACACTCTTTCTTCTCCTTAATTGCCTTCTGGACATCATCGTTCCACCACCAGGTATCTTTAGCTTCTCTTTTACTTCCCCTGGACACTCCAAACTCCTTTGAGGCCACCTTACGAATGCAAGTCGCCATCTTCATCCACATGTTGTCTACATCACCTCCTTTCTCCCAAGGGCCCTCCTTAATGACCCTCTCCTTGAACGCCTGAGCTACCTCCCCCTTGAGCTTCCACCACTTCGTTCTAGCGACTTTGGCACGCTTGTCCCGCTGGACACGAATCCGAAAGCGGAGGTCAGCAACCACAAGCTTATGCTGAGGGACAACACTCTCTCCAGGTATCACCTTACAGTCTAGGCATGCACGCTTGTCTTCTCTTCTCGAGAGGATGAAATCAATCTGGCTAGAGTGTTGTCCACTACTGTAAGTCACTAGATGTGATTCTCTCTTCTTAAATAGGGTGTTAGCTATGATCATGTTGTAGGCTAGCGCAAAGCTTAAGACATCTTCTCCTTCTTGGTTCCTGATGCCATAGCCAAAACCCCCATGCACCCCTTCAAAACCTGTGTTAGATGTGCCCACGTGGCCATTGAGGTCTCCTCCTATGAAGAGCCTCTCGCCAATCGGTACACTCCTAACCATGTCCTCTAGGCCTTCCCAGAACTCCCTCTTGGTGTTCTCATTGTGGCCTACTTGCGGGGCATACGCGCTGATAACGTTGAGAACTAAGTCCCCAACTACCAGCTTGACCAGGATAATCCGGTCCCCACGTCTCTTGACGTCTACCACTCCATCCTTGAGGCTCTTGCTGATCAAGATGCCTACTCCATTTCTGTTTGCAACCGTCCCCGTGTACCACAGCTTGAAGCCGGTACCCTCCACCTCCTTCGCCTTTTGTCCCCTCCATTTGGTCTCTTGGACGCAAAGGATATCAACGCCTCTCCTCACCGCGGTATCAACTACCTCCCGAAGCTTACCTGTCAGAGACCCTACGTTCCAGCTACCTAAGCGAATCCTCCTAGGCTCGGCTAGCTTCCTTACCCTTCGCACTCGTCGAGTCAAATGCGAAGACCCTTGCTCAATTTCCACTACACCCGGGCGCCGATGTAGCGCGCCACTAAGGATGCGACGACCCGATCCTCGCTCACTTGCCACCGTATCCAGATCAAGATACGGCGCGCCACCTGGGGGGTGACGGCCCGGCCCTTGCCCATTTTCCACCACACCCGGGTTCCGATGTGGCGCGTCGCTGAGAGGGTTACGCCCCAACGAAAATCTTTTGGGTTTCATCTCCATAAGAGGGTAACGGGTGAATGGACATCGAAAAAAAAATGAAATAGAATCTTTATGAGCCACAGGCTCTTTCTTCCTCCTCTCGCTACCTCTCCTCCTCCTTGCCAAATTCAAATCCTACCGTACTCCGATTCCGATCCGATTGCCGGCGGCGAACTCTGGTCGACCCTAGGTCGTGACAGTATGTTCGCGTCTGCGTTAGTTTTTTTTTTTAATGAGAAAACCCAAAAGATAAGATAGTGCGAAAGTCGTGACAAAATTCTACTGCCGAGCCGCCTGTTGATCAAGCCGAGCACAAGCACGCATGATACGTGCCCAATCTAGAGCGTGCAGTGCAGGTGCCATGTGAAACGGTCTTGCACGATGGCTATTGTTCTTTCAGAAACTAAAGACTTCGGAAAGGTTAGGACGTCAGAATTGACTGAAGAAACATTTTGACAGTAGACTGAAGAAATTTGTATCCTTGTTAGCTCTTCCTTTCGCTGTCCGATTGGCTACGTGGGCGTTACAGTGGCAGCAATTTCTGATGGACCATGTCTTCCAGATGAGATACTGCATTGACGATTAGTATAACTAGATCTCGCTGGCAAAAAACAACTGGTTACTCGGTTAGGTAACAATGCACAAATGCATTTTATATGACTAGATCCTCCTAGAGGCAATCTCTTTACCGATACACCAACTCTAGCAGACGAGTATTATCCAGTATAGTCATTCACCAACCGAGCCAAATGCGGTGTCTGCATGCTTTTTGACTACAACTACCAGGCGTTCTTGACATGAGCAGGCTATTTTCAGTCGGTCAATCTTCGTGAGAAACGCTGACCCTGCCGATCTGTCAACGTTTAGACGCCCACCAAACCAAGACGCTTAGAAGCAAAGCACAGCCACTTCTGAAGTCTAAGCCGTCATCTTATTAAACTATCAAGCACCATTTCCACTATAGAGCGAAGAAGCAATTCACAATTCACCAATCACAAGCAAGAGCAATAACCAAACAAGGTTCTGGACTAAATATCAAAATTCCTAGTTCACATGAGCAGGGCAGGACAAGCTTATGATGAAAGCACGGCTATCACGTCGGATGACCTGAGAACAATGTACTCGCCTTCCGAACCCTTGAACTCGCTTCCTGCATACTTGGAGTAGAGCACGCTGCTTCCAGGAGTGATTGACAATGGCGTCCTGCTGCCATCATCGCCCAATGGCCCGGGGCAGGACAAGCTTATGATGAAAGCACGGCTATCACGTCGGATGACCTGAGAACAATGTACTCGCCTTCCGAACCCTTGAACTCGCTTCCTGCATACTTGGAGTAGAGCACGCTGCTTCCAGGAGTGATTGACAATGGCGTCCTGCTGCCATCATCGCCCAATGGCCCGGGACCAACAGCGACCACCTGTTTCAGCCAAAGAAGTGGTCACAGCTCAGTAACTCATGCGGCAAGTCTAAGCGTCAAGATTACATGACTATATCAACGTGGATAGCTACCCAGGACAGGAGGATTGCTCCAACCAGTCGTGTATAGAGTGCATGTAGGGAATCCAAAGAAAGATTATATGATCGAGTATGGTATGCCTGATTGCTCATGTTTCATATGATAGTAAAAAATAAATTTAGGATTAGCACCGCAGTTAAGGTTAATCTATCTATCAAACCTAGTCAACCAGCAATATGAGTACTACACTTGTTAGGCATCTAGGGATCTCCATAGTTGTTTCAGCTTTACTACTAGTGATGTACCTAAAGTGGTATCTCACAGACACCATTGTGGAAACTGGCAAGCCACAAAAGCAACAGGAAAAAACAGGTCACCACAAAATGAGCAAAAATATATAGCCAAGAAAACAGCAGGGCAAAAGAAGTCTTGGTCACTGACTAATTACACTAGACAACACTATAAATCACACTTCTTCAACACAGATCTGGTGTTTCTCCTTCCCTTATAGCTAAAGAGCACATATACTATTAACATTAATAAGTACACAAATCACAGTAATAAAACACCTCACAGAACGACAATTATGTGAAGGGATGAAACTATTTCATAGTTGATGTGTTTCTAGTTTGAGGTTATAAGCAGTTATGATCACAGGTCATCTGATTAATTGCGGCAAATGCATAACAAACAGAAGTGCTCACTGTTCCAACAGAAGGCTTCTCTTTCGACGCCTGTGTCAATAGCAAACCGCCAGCAGTTTCCTCTTCAGACTCTGCAACCTAATGCCAAAGGAGAATATAAAACTTCAGTTGGTAATGGGTATTGCTGGTGTCCATATTACAAACTGTACTCAGACAAGAAAGAAATAGATCCTGGCAATCTGAATTAAGGTTTTTTCTTGGCTATAGAGAATCTAGCTCTGCTGTTGTCTAATCTGAATGCTTGAAGCAAAAAAAAAAAGTTCACATTGACAATCACGATGCAATAATGCATAGTCGCACAGATACTGAGCATGGCGAACCTGGAATAGAACCATAGTGGATCTGAACTAAAGGCAGTCGGGCAGAAAGAAAGAGCAGGAAAGAACAAAAATGAGGAGTTATACAACCAAGCTTTTTTTAATTTCAATTAAATGAGGTTGCTAAGGCTCATGAGCAAAACAGAGCAGAGCAAATAACATAAGGAGTATTTTTCTTGCTCTACGTTGCTTCTTTTTTGTTTGAAAGAGCACTTCTTGTGTTAAAGAGTTATTATTGCCCTATCATTAGTGGGTAAAATTATCCTCTATTTTTTCTGTTGAATGGGTGCTATACCATAGTGCGATATTCTAAACTTGATGCATAATCCATGAATATTATTTGCCAATAACATAGCCTATGCAAATTGAGTGTGCTGTTGTAGTACTGAACCAAGAAAGGATTTGAATACACATTCTGCTCACAAGAGGAATGCAGTAACCACTCAGTAAAGAGTGACAAAATAATGTGTTGAAACAGACCTTAATGAGAATACGGTCACTCAGTGGCTTCAGATCTTTCACGTCATCAGTGTCAAGAATACCAATGATGTCATCTTCTTTCATAATGAGGTGGGTGGTATCATTGAATTCCAACTCGGTGCCAGCGTATTTAGAGTAAATAACTTTGGCACCAACCTGTAACCAGATAATATATTGTTACTTCCTCTCATTGCAGTAAAATATTAGGTTAAATAGGAGAATAACATAAACTGTGGCCACGAAGAGGTCATGCGAGTAGTCTTCAAGAACATAGAGTGATTTTGATGTGAAAAAAGATCAAATACATGCAGTTAAGTTGTATTATTATTTCTTGCCCATAGATGGCACTTCAGTAACAACACATTTAGGTGATTTATCTTTCAGTTTATTTTATTTACATGCTCTGCTAAACAGGTATAGGTCCTACCACCAAACACTAGATAATCTTAGTCAACCAAATAGGGTATATACCGGAACACTGATCTCGACGATGTTGCTGCCTAAGCTTCTCCCCTCTCCAACTGCAACAACCTCCCCTGCTTGTGGTCTTGACTGAGCTGTTGTTGGAAGCAATATCCCTCCAGCAGTTTTATCCTCAGTAGTCTTGGTCTTCACTAGTACCCTATCTCCCAATGGTTTCACAGAAGTATACTGCAAAAAATTCACCAGTTTATGAACAGTAGAGCTTAGATAAAAACCAAAAGGCCAGGGATTGCACATTACGTTCTCAGAAGTTTAAACAGTATCACAATTAACTTGTAGTGAGCAACGGACCTGCTTCGCCTGAACAACTGCGATATAATGTGGGTGATATGGTGTGTGATGTAAACTGCAGAAAGCTGTAGCTTTGCACATGAACATACTTGGTTGCTGCGCAGCCATGCCACACCACAAGTTAGGCAAAGATTTGTTCCTTGCCAACCTAGGTTCCACACGTATTGATTCACAAAAGTGCGGTGCTGATTTTGAACGCCTAACCTTAGGCAAGTTTGGAAACAAAGTGTGCCAAATATATAACAGCATAACTCTCTCCCTTAAAGCCAAAGCATATCACGCTAAAGAGAGTTAAACTGCAACTAATTACCAGTAAACTTGGTCCTACCCAAAATTTGAAAACCAGCAGGTTTGGGGATTACATCAATTTATGTATTGAGTTCTAAAAGTCCCATTTGGAACTTTCGGAGATCTGCAGTAACCACATTGAAGGATTTGCATCAGAAATGGCCGGAAATCAGAATTATCTGCAGTAACTACATTGAAGGATTTGCACCTTTAACCATCCTAAACTGGATATGAGCAAGTGTTTGGATTACTGTGTTTCCTATCCTACACCTATCCAGTTTCCTTCTATGAAATAATGGCTACGTGCAAGACTGCAAGGTGCAGCCATAGAGCTAGCACAAATTGTGTAACCAGACAGTGGTAGCATCTGACAAATTGTGGCCCAGTCATTTGATTGTTACCTTGGGGGACACGACCGTGGCGGCCCTGACGACGAGGCCCCGGAGCCTCCGCCCCGTCGGCACGGGACGCGCCGACGACGAAGGGGTGATGCGTAGCCCGTCCGCCAGCGCTGGTTTCGCCATGGCCGCGGACGCCACCTTCGGGCCGCACAGATGCACCGACGCCATGGCTCCTGCCGAGACCAACCGCCAGCAGCACACAGAATCACACCGTGAACTACGGGAAACCAACGAGCCGAGCTTCAGGGGGCACGGAGAGGCGCGTACCTGCGGCGGGATTCAGCTGAGCGCGCGCCGGAGTGAGAGAGAGAGAGAGTGGTTGAGCGAGGGTTCGGCGAGGAGGAGAAACCGAGGAGACCGGGGCTGCTAAGCTTGGGATAAGGATTTTGTTACTCTCGGGTTTAGGACGAAAAGGATGCTGCCGGATTGTTCTAGAAGATGATGGGTGCTGCCATCTGGGCTGGGGAATTGCTTCGATCCGGCCCAGCTTTGTCTGCGAATGGTGGGTTGTGGGTATGGACGGATTCTCGCGGCCTAGCCCATTATGAGAAGGATTTCGCTACAAATCTGATGTCAGGTTTTTCTAAAAACAAAAAAAAAATGATGTCAGGTTTTAACCATGGCAAATCTGACACTCGGGATAGCAAATTATGTTGTTGTGAACATGGCAATTTCCATCAGAAAGCATTTGTAAATCCTTGCCATGCTCAATTTTTTGCCATATTTGCTGAAGAAAGTTGTCATGCAACACAATTTATCAGTTCGGGCGTTAGATTTACCATGGTAAAAAATCTAATGTCAGATTTTTAACATTCCCGTTATGAAAAAGGGAAATGTTACGGATGGATTGCAGAAGCTTAATCAGACCCTGGACGATCTTAAAAAAGGTTGGATACCTCTAAAAAATACTCTGGAAACAAAAGGAGAATTGCATATTTAGGAGAGACTTGAATCACAAACTGAATGATCACGTATAAGTCAACTATCACTCTATCAGACAGCCAAAGGGGTTCCCGAATCGAATGAGATATACCAAATATAGTATAATCACGAGCGGTAGAATATTGCCCTTCCATCTAGTGATGCCCCTATGTTATAGTAGTTCAGGACTTCAGGTCATCTCTCTTTCAGCCTGAATTATGAAAGGAATGCAAATTGGGAGCAACTAGGGGAGGGTATGTTCTCAACAGTGGCCAATTCCGTAGGTTTTTGCCCAGCGCTTAGCCTGACTTCGGTGGCGCTGATGATGGTGGTGTGAAGTTCAAATATAGCCGTCAAAACCAGAAAATATCAAGGAGCCATTATTTTGCTTAGGAAGCTTTTGAATGAGGTTTTCTGGTTTAGCTGGTTCAGAAATTCACAAAAACTCTCCAGACAAGTACCCTCGAGCCAAACAAGCCCTGGCAAGTTTTCAGCATGGTGTTTTGGAACTCAATGGAACCATGAAAAGCTGATGCACAAATTAATCTAGTTTACAGAAGCGTGTGATGCACAATACTGGGCAAATGATATGTACTACCTCTGTCCCATAATATAAGACGTTATATTGGATGTAATAACGTCTTAAATCATGGGACAGAGGGAGTACCTCTGAATATTCACTCACATACACCGATCTTGTGATTTTACATTTTTACCCATGAGTCATCCACAGATATAAGAAGTTTGTGATTTATTGAGCAATGTAGTTATGCAAGTTCGCTCACATAACTCGGTCATGCATTTTACATTTTCGCCCGTTGACAAGTATGTGTTGCAGCACACAGTTTCTTCAGTGGGGCAATTGCTTGCCAGAGAATTTACCATCAAGCATTCGGCACGTTCCTGCGTCATGATCTCAGCACCAGCACAGCAAACAAAGTGCTTCACCTTCAGCTCTTTATCTTTGGACATTAATTTAGGTGATACTAACAGTAGTTAGTAATCAGGCTGTCACGGTGGAGTGATAGATTTCACTAGTCATTTAACAATTGGGCCAGCATAGCATCTGCACTCTCAGGGCCATCATTGTTTACACTGGGAACTATATGCTCTGGTGATATGAACCGGACACATTCTCGGAGTTCTGTGAAGCTACTGTGCTCACTGTACGGTACTTCATATCTGTAGAGGGGAAGAAACAGCAGATAGAACTTCAGAATCAACCCAGAGACAGTAATCAGGTCATCAGAGCTTTTGGGTTTGTGAAGATAACTTCAGAAACATTGAACTAGCAAAAAAAAATCTCTGTTTTCTCTAATGCCTAGACAACGTTGAATCTAGTTTTGCCCAAAAGGATGCTCACTCCAGCTCTTAGAACAGTTTCTTCATTTTGGACAAATACTAAGTGAGGTTAATAAGGTGAAAATTCGTCTGAAAAATAAGGTGAAAACAACAGTACTACAATCTCCTTGTTGAAAAGTGTCAATAGTGCTGAAATGATTTCTTTACTATTTTCTTTCAGGAAATTACAGTGTGACTACTACTCCCTCGAAAATATGAAATGTTTGAGCTTTACATGATTATAGTCATGAAACATGCTTCCATGATTTAATAATTTATAATAGAAACTTGGCATATTCATAAAAAACTACCAAAGTTGCATGTTAGACATTGCTGAACTGCCGATGCCCAAAACATGAAATATTCTTGAACAGGGGGGAGTATTGGTTAAGCAATTCCAGGACAGTACCTGATGATTGTCCCTTGTTGCCACCTTCTGCCTGGTGTCTTTTTCCTCCCTTTACCAAATGACCAACCAGTAGGACAAAATGCGACAATGAGGTCATACCGGTCCTAAAAAGCAAAGTAGCCATCAGAAAATCATGATAGATAACACTAAGGAACATGGGAATAACAATGCACTGAAATTCCGGTTTCCCACTGGATAGCAACTTTGGGGTATGAATTATGAAATGTTGATATTGAAGGTTTGGCCACTTCCAACAGAAAACGGCCAAAATCACTATTTTCACCTTGTCAGAAAACTTTAGCACGATCTGAACCCTTTCAGATTTTTTAGCACGATCTGACCCTTTTGTCCAATGCCAAGGCTTGTGGCATTTATGTGTCCCACCTAGACACGCCAAACTTGCCGGTGTTTCTGGCCTGGCACGACCTGGTCGAGTAGCCGTTGACCTCTTACGTGGCAGGGCAGAAACGCCAAACCGGGGCGCTGGAAACGCCACAGGCCCTGGCGTTTCTGCCCTGAGAAGAAAAGTCAGGGCTTGGGGCGTTTCCAGTGACGCGTGCCCCGCGACCACTTATCTATTCAGGGAAGAAACGCCAGCAAGTTTGGCGTGTCTAGGTGGGGCAGAAACGCCATAAGCCTTGGCGTTACCAAAAGGGTCAAACTGTGCTAAAAAATCTGGAAGGGTTCAAATCGTACTAAAGTTCCCTGACAAGGTCAAAACAGTGATTTTGGCCACAGAAATTAAGCATAAAAAAGAAAACCTAGATGTCTTCTATTAATCCTGGTATTAGATAAACAGAATGCTGGTAATGGCTGCCATGTTGCCCTGATACTCATGAATGATAGTAGCTTTGAGATGTTATAACTTAAATAATATGCAGCTGGTAGGATAGAACAGTCAGCCTTACAGCATATTGACTCGATAAATGTTTCAACCGTTTGAAGCTTGCTAGAGTCCACATGGGGACAACATGTATGTGACTTTCAACTTCATTGGCTGTCAACCAGGGCATGATTTCCTGAGGAAGCTCCAAGTGCTTTAATATTTGCAGCTTTGCAGCTCCAACATATATTTTCTTCTGAAGCAAACGGGCAACCTCCGTAAACAGTCTTTCTTTTCCTGCGACCAGTGGCAATATAAGACATGAGATACAGGAGCACTTGAATATTAAAGAGCGCGAAGATGAAACTGTACCAATTGTGTAGCTGCCAATCAAAAACAGTGTTTTTGGATTGAAAGCTTCTGCTTGTATGGCCTCAATGACAAACTGTATTACAATCTCTTGACTTGGGAAGTCATACTGCAAAATAATTTTTAGTGTGTGTGAAGAATTAATGGCAGATTGGTCGTAAAAACTCAACTCTAACTTTGGTAACACTTTTGTTTGCGGGAACTTTTGGTAACACTTTTGGTCGGGAAAAATACATACTCGTGGATTACAGTAGGTCGTGTCAAGTATTAGAGTGTGGATGTGAGAAGACTGCAAAACAGGATTGTTGGCCATCTCGGAAGAAAATCGGAAGTCTCCAGTGTGTAGAACAGCCTAAAATGCAAGCAAGGAAAAATAAGATATTGACTAATCATGCCAACAGAAGATAGAAGCAAATCAGAACAATACTTACTTTACCATTGGGAGGCTCAAAAAGGATGATTATTGATCCAGGGCAATGGTTGGCATCAAAACATGTCAAATTAACACCGGCAACAGTAATCCTTTTGTTCAGTGGCAATACATGCATTCTATCCCATGCGACACCAATCTTATGGTGTACAAGGTTTGCTGTTATTGAGGTACAGTATATCTTCCCATGACAAAAGCTCTTAGTCAAGCCTTGGTAATCTGTTGAAGACAAAGACCTCAAGCTTAGGCATCAAACATCGAATAGAAGTGTGTAGCATCACTGAGGTGGGAAGCACTCAATTGACTAAAACATACAATTAGAGATAGAGTGAACAACCAATGGCCATGCAAATAGACAAATCCTGGTGGTCAACTAGTAGTCTAGACAAACGTTACAGATGATAATTCAACAGAAAGTGAGAGACATAAAATGGTTCTTTGATTAAACAAGAAACTGTCTACACACCACTATCCCTTTAGTCCATATGAGGTTGTTGGCAACTCCATTTTGTTTGTTCCAATTTATAATTTACAAAGGGAACTGCAGTAAGCTAAGCACACATGTTGTTAAATTATATTTGTTTTACAATTATGCACCAGTATATTCTGATTAGGTAAGTTCAAAAGTTACTCTGATGCCACGGCTGTAGCTCCATGAACATTTCAGCAAAAACGTTAAATATGTATAACGCAATAGAGGCCAGCAGTCAGCAGATTCAAATATATAGAAAGGAATATATTTTTTTAAAGATAATCCTCCTACCACATCTTCTATATCTAAATAGCTAGCCCCCACTAACATATTTCTCTCAACATGCAAGCATGCCACCTCATCATTCAACATGCATGAAAAAGGCCCACCTCAACATGCAACTACACATAATAAAAACCCACCTCAACATGCAAACATGCATGCATGGAAAATTCCATTCTATTATGCTATTTACATTTAATTCTTATATTCATTCAAAAACTATTATTTCATATAACCAAAACCTTATTGAAATATTGCAAAATATTCCCACAACAACGTGCGGGGCGTCATCTAGTTCCGTACAAATCCAGTGACCCACACACCAAGTGATTAACATAATGGATGAGTAGTAGGGTACCCTGGCCCTGTTTCATTAGAAAGGCACTTAGATTGCTAAAGAACAGCCTCACAATGTTCATAAAGTCATAGGGGCTAGGTATCTTCATATACTTTTGGGTTCAGTAAAACCGATTGCTCAGCAGGAAGCTCTTTTACTGATTAAAGTTTGCAGACACCTCTTTCTGGATAACTTAGGCCAAAACCACTAGATCACTACGAAAACATAACAAAATTGTTCGTTGAGAGTTGAGAAGCCTTCATTCAAACCGGGGAAAAAACATGTACTCAGGAAGTTTGGCGATCATCTTTTGTAATTACTCTATTAGTTGGCACTGGCACGCAAAAAAAGAACCTTGACTTACGGTCTAGATGGAAGTGTGTCAAAAACCAGTGGCAGCAATCTCCTCGTAAGTAGCGAAATGCATCCTGCAGCAACAAATTTAGTTACAGAACCCACTAACGTCTGAAGGACAAATGCTCCAATTGACTTGTGACTGGAAATATCATACCACTCGAAAAGGTGTTCCTGGGATGCAACACCAAAGAGGTGTATCTTTAACCTTTGCTTTCCGAGTACGATTTCTGCTAGTAGCCACCTTGGCACTAGAATTTTTCTGGTTATTAAGATTAGATGGTTTCTTGACTTTGTGGTCTCTCTGTTTCTGATCAGATGAGGAACACCGAAAGAATTCCGTAATTAATTTATTCCCATTCATTGGACCTTTAGTCCTTTTAGTATTTTCAGAAATTAACACATCTCCTTCTGTGTCATTAGCATTGTCATTTTTCTTCCTTAATTCACCAAGAGCATGGATAATTTTCTTTCTGGGTCCAAGGGAAGTGATTCCCATACCTAGAAGATCCTGCAATCCGTAGGCACCAATATGTTAATTCTTTTATCTATAACTAGAAAGACTGACAAATTTAATACACCAACCAGTATACGTTGACTACCTCTTCTGTGAGCCACTGCAAGGTCTCCCAGTCAACTTCTTCTTTGGTAAAAATTTCCTCATATTTAGATAGCCCCAGGTTCCTTAACCATTCTACAACACACTTATTCTCAATATTTTCTCCATCGCAAGGTCCTCTTTCATGATTGGGATTAGATTCCTGGAACAGAGGAAATTCAAACATCTTATGTAATGTTGGTGAGAAATAATTGATACAAAAACTATTGGAAATGCCAATGATTAAACCATTAACCAAAAGATATCGAATCAAGAGTCTCCTCCCTTCACTTGAGTTTGTGTGTGCTTGAGTTAACATGACACGAAAATAGAAGCCTCATATTGCCAACAGCCCCACGATCCACAACAAAATATTGGCAAGATATGTTCATGTGTTCATCTATCAACTTAACTAGGCAGATAATGATGCACATGCACAACAACGGTCCACGTGATTATGATTAATGCACAGTGAATGGAAATATTAAACAACCTCACGCTTAGGTTCAATATTGAGCACTGGTACAAAATTTCAAGAAACACATCAGTACCTAAGGTTCCAACAAAATAAACTACCTTTGAGAGCCCAATAAGTTATCATGAATGATTAATATAAACACTATACTAGCACAGCAGTTTAATAATATGTAATATGATATTGAAGCATCACCTTAGCAGGTTCATCTTCGTCGAGGCAATTGTTAGTATGTGCTAGCTGGAGCTCCTCACTCAGATCAGAAATATCTGACCCACATAATGGGCACTGCACTTTATAAACTGACTCAAACCTCCCAGAATCCATTGGAACCCTGCTGTTACGATGACTGTGCACCTGATCCTCCATGCACAGGTTTATGAGCTCATTAAGCTGGGTTCCAATCTCAAAATTATCACAATCGTCCTGTTCAAAATGATGGGTCGTACATGATTCCAGAAGCACCGATTCAACTGAATTCGAGGATTGATACTCTACACAACCTGCAGTTGAGCTTGATTTCTTCTCCCTAGTCTCAGGACTGAAAGTAGCAGCATCTTCTGCAGCAACTTTTCCCTCTTCAGAAACCAAGCTAGAGATTCCTAATCCAGGCTCTTGGAAGTATTTGCAATCTGCACCTCCAAAATCATATTTTGAATTCGGCACTAAAAGCTCTGATTCTGTAGAACATGAGTGGTAATTGCCGTCATGAATTTCAAATGCACTCCACTCATTCTTTTGGGTCTCGGATCGAGATGCAATCTCCGCTTCTATATCCACATTCCCTTCATCAGAGACAGAGCCATGGAGCCATGAAACAGATCTTCCCCCCACCACCCTCTCCTCAGGAACCGCATTACAAGCCCTGGAGACCCCTTCCGCCTCTTCACAGTGCCAACTTCCCAAATTACGTGCTTCGCCTGACTCCAAAACACTCGATTCTGTCGAATTGGGGAAGCGATTGGAGCTTCCGTTGCAACCGTCGTATCCGCCCAATCCTGTCTTCTCGGTAGCGCCTAACTTGGGGCCATCGGAATGGGACCTCGATATGCCGCAAATTCTTCCACCCGTCACCTCGTTGCCCTCAGGTACGCGGCGCGTGCCGGTACCAACCCTCGAACGGGCCGCTAGGGTTTCGGCAGCCGCCGCAGCGACTGTAACAACGCTCTCGGCGGAAGCCGTGCCGCAGGCAACGGGACGGTTCTCCTTCCCTGAGTAGGGTGATGGCAGCTGTAGCTTCTTACGGAGGCGGCGCGAGACGGCGCCATTGGAGGTGGGCTTCAAGGGGCGGGGGCGGCTGGCGGGAGGAGGGATCTGGAAGTCGTCGTCGTCATCTTCGCAGCTTACGGCGGCGATGAAGGGCCTAGTTGTGGTCTTGGTATGGAAGGTGGAGGTGGAGGCCGCCGGCGGCCATGGCTTCGCGGGGGGCTTGGGTTCCGCCGGCATTTGGTGAGGAGGGGAATTGGGTGAGGAACTGGGAGTGGGAGATGGAATATTTTGGCCGTGGCTATTTGAAAATGAAATGGAAAAGGGCGCGCCTATTTCTTGAGTGGAAACGCGAGAGCGAGACTGTGCCTTCCGCTTTCTAGGCTTTGGGGGGCTCCGTGGGCCGTTCGGTAGGCGTGTTTGCGTGTAGCCATGCCATTTCGGCCTCTCTCTCTTTTTTTTAACCTATGAGATTTTATTCATTTAGGAGCATTTTACAGGTAAAAGCGTGAAAGGAAGCACGATAGATACTCCCTCTGTTTCATAATGCAGTGCATATAAAATTTCTGAAAAACAAACCAAGCAAACTTTGACTGAGTTTACAGAGAAAACTATTTATAATACAATTCCAAACATATACAACATGAAAATATAACTGATGATGTATCCAATGATATGTATTTGGTATTTTAAATGTACATATTTTTTCTATAAACATGGTCAAAGTTTGTAATGTTTGACTTTTGAGAAAATCTATATGCACTGCATTATGGAACAGAGGAAGTACATCAAGAGTGTCTTTGACAAGACACGATTTCCCTGAGAAGATTGCAAAGCAACTAAAAAGATATGTTTTGTATATTTATAGCAAGCTTTGCCTGATGATGTGCAATGGTGTTGTTGGCATTGTTGATATGATAAATCCTGATATGATTGAAGGAGGGAGCGGCTTGGATGTCCGCTAGAAGCGGTTTGTTGCGCCAATGCCCTGGAGCCGAAGAGACGGTAGAGGCCCTTGTTGTGGTGGCAAAGACGTAGTTGTCCATGTAGAAGGTAGGATTTATGAATTCTGAAAATATCTGCAAGCTTAGTTGCTATAAGTAGAGCACAAGCTTCGGCTTGTAGCGGAGAGGAGACCGGAGGAGAAATATGCCGCATTGCAACATGGGTTTATTTTTTGCAGTGTAAATTATTTTGTAGATGTAAGATAAGTTCAAGTACAGCAGGGTGTGGGTCGCCTCCTTGCTTCTCTTTCAATGCTGCATCACAGAGTAAAACGTTCCTGCTTCAAGATCATGGTTCAAAGTAGGAGGGAGCTGGGCAGCCAACAAATTGTAATTGTCGTTGTTTTGTTGTCTCTGTTCAATATTCGGCCATGTATCTTCAAGTTTGGAGACTTGCAAAATAGCATTAGTTGCAGCAAAGACATGAGTAGGTTTGCCCGAAAGTGTTCTTCTGCTCCCAAGCCCAAATGAGCTCGGGTGAACAGTAAAATTGAAAGAAAATGAAAAAAAATAAAAAAAATCTGTTTTTTTTTGTGATAACCTTTGACAAATGTTTTCTATACTTGGAATTTTTCATCACGAAATGACATTCGTGGAAGTCATGGCAAAAAAAACAAAATCAGTACTCCAAAATGCTTTTAAAAATAGCATTTTTGGAGTATCGTTTTTTTTTTTTGCCACGACTTTCAGGAATGTTCATTCATGATAAAAAAAAATTGTGACAACATTCATGATAAATTTTTGCAAGCACATAGAACATTTGTTCAAAATTTTTTAATTTTTTTACTATTTTTTTCGATTTTACTGTTCACCAGAAGCATTTGAGCTCGGATGCAAATACTCCACGTCCATGTTTGCCACCCTTTTTTGCAAAGAGATTATCATTTCTAGCTTTTCCAGAGACACCACAAAAAGTATAAAGATTTGAGGCATGTGTAATTAGTCCCTCCCAGTTAAGCTTCAATATATCTGATCTACGTCGACCTCCTCCCCGAAAGTCAGAGGCATGTGTTTGGCGTGGCCACAGAGTCAGACGCCGATGGCGGGCCACGCGGGAGTCAGGAACCAAACAGTACCGTAGATGTGCATGCACGATGATAGTACTGGGACTGGCAGAGCAGTAATTGGTCAGTCCATTTATCCCATATTCTATGAGACTTTGACGATGACTATGACCCTCTAACGGTACATTCCTTTAACACGAAGGATGCGATGGGCAGCAGAGACGTACAGGAAAGGCCAGAGGGACGTGCAAAAATCGCCGATGTCGCGGAAGCAGCGGCGTGCTAATCAAAGGGGAGACGTGCCTGCATGTCGCCCCGTGACGCCGGTACAGGAAGGCAGCAGCTAGGGAATTCTCGTGTCTATGCCGCTGGATTTTGTTCTCCAGATGTTTTTCTGCTCGTGCATCAGCATGAACGCACGGCGTGTATCCTTCACGTCTCCCTTTCGATTCTTCATATTCCCGGGCTCCTGTGCTGTGTCAAAGCCCGACGAACAAATTTCAGAACCAACGAAATACCAACCGTCAACGGGTCGTGCGCAACGTGCGTTATTTGCCCTTTGCCGGTTTACCAAAACAACGAATTACGTGCCTGACTATTCTGAACCTGGTCTGGTGAAGAAATGTGAGCGATGATGCTTGATGTACCTCTTTTCTTTTACCCCAATAGCCAGGGAATCGTTCGTTGTGATGAGTGTACATGTTTTTTGATAAATAAAAACTGAACATAATGCATTGTGTTCTCTTTTTCCCGAACCATGTGCCTCTCGAAGGCATGACTCATACAACACCAAAGAGGCACGGAGCACTTGAGAGAACCAAATGTCACAGCCACAACAAGGATCATGGCACTTGGAGAATGAAAAGGATTTTCAGGTATGCTCGGATCCCTGGATTGCATGCGCTGGAAATGAAAAAACTACCCATATGCTCAACAGGTGCAAAAAGCTCACCATCATTCTTGAAGCAGTTACATCACAAGACCTCTGGATTTGTCACTCTTTCTTTGGCATGTCTTGGTCTCACAGTGATATCAATATGCTGCAGAGGTCTCTCTTGTTTACAAGGTTGTGTGCGGGCGAAGGTCCTGCGTGCAACTATACCATCAATGATCATGATTACAACATGGGGTACTACTTTTTTGATGACATCTATCCTCCCTGGACGACCTTCCTCAAGACCATCTTTGAGCCAAGGGTAACAAAAAAATAATATCATTTTGCCCAAAAACAAGGAGCCAGAAAGGATGTGGAGAGGGTATTTGGAGTGCTCCAAGCCTGTTTTGTAGTTGTTCGAGGATCTGCTAAACTATTAGATGCAGAGACGTTCTAGGAGATGATGACAACTTATGTGGTCATGGACAATATGATTATGGAGGATGAGGGTGAGGGAGTTCGCCAAAGTCTGGAATTTCAAGAGAAGGGTGATCCTATCCATTTTCCAAAGCAGAATCCGGCGACGTTTGAGGATTTTCTCGAAATACATCAGCGGATTCATGATCGAGGAACTCATGAGCAGCTTTGAAATTATCTGATTGATCATATGCGCGCGTTTCATATGGACAACTAGAACACGTGTCAATAAGTCGAATTCAAATTTAAACCATTTTATTTCAAAATTTTATGTTTGGATTGTAATGTTTATATTTGAATTATTTTCACATTGAAATATTTATCTTTCAATTATCGGAATAGTTATGTTTCAATTATCGAAGAATTGTGCTATTTATCTTTGATTATTTTCAGTACTTCGAGCATAGAAAAAAAATACTGAGCGGACGGACATTTGATGCCTACGGTTGGACAGCCGGCGCCCCGCATTGGAGTTGCCCTAAGCTCTACATTTTTTTTGTATTCCATAATGCGTTGTGGTTTTGCTGAACATTAGAACCGCTGTGTAGCAAATAAACGCAGCCTTTTTAAAAGCAGAAATTCAATTAAACTAGAAGGATCATCTCAAACAGAGCAGCCCATGTAAGAAAGAAAACGAGTACTGCATGAATCAGGGAAGTAGCTCAAAAAATAAAATAAAATAATCAAGGAACGCGCTGGCAACTTTCCATGACATGTTGAGGAAGGCAAACCATCTGTAACATGTTGCAAATTGAACTTGCAATAAAATGACCATGACAATAGTCCTAGTAGACCTAGGCTGCCAAACTGCCGAGAGCATACACAGCTCCAGCAGCAAACAATGGTGCGAACAGACGGCATGTGCTTACATACGTATCTATATATGCCGATGTTCAATCAGAATCAACCACCGGCTATTACTACTAATTGTTACTACTAGAAATGAATAACCAACACCCGATTATTGTCGCTTAAGAGCTACGAGTAAACTACCAGTACAAGTAGTAACATAACATCCACGCTCCCCGTAGATCAATTGCCCTATAGATTTGGAGCCAAGTCAAGTGTTCATCATCATGCCTCTTTCTTGTACTGTCAGTTTGTCACTTCCTGGCCTAGCCCGAGCCAGGCGTTGTCACCAGTAGCTTGCTTGGACGGAGCCGCCGATGCGCTGTTAATTTGGTAAGGCGCCTTCGCCACTATCCTGGGGTAAACGAGCACAAAATGTTAGGGTCGTATATGTAGCAATTTCTGAAGGCATTTTCACTGTCTTCCTTGAGGAAAAATTTGGAAAAAACCAGCTCGATCGGGTACCTGCCCTTTCTTTTCTCGAGAAACCTATGGAGTGAGTTCCTCCTCGCTATAGGCAGATCTGCAACCCAGCAAAAATGTCGGAACTCTGTTAGCGGTAAGGATTTCATATGGAAATTTAAAATGAAACTCTGAACTGAAACAATCTCTTTGTCTGCATGTATTGTATATTGTCATGGTAGAACTGCAAAAGAGATCATGAGAATTAGTACCGGGGAGAGTGTTGTGTGCAGGCTGGGGAGGGCTCTGCTGAACGAAGCTGCTGCTCCCGGCCTTGTCTCCGGCGCCGTTGGCCATCTGGAGCAGATCCTTGACCTTGGTGGACGGGAAGTTGTCAACCACGACCACCTTTCCACCATAGAAGATGGTGAGCTGGTGCACGTCCTCTCTGGCTGCTAACTCCCTGCAGGAAGAACCACAATTTTTCCCGCAAAGTTAGTATAAACTTTGACACGGAACTGCCTACGTAGCCAGTGGACGACGGTGTTGTTAATTAATTTACCGTGTGTTCTCGGCATCTTGGTTGTCAGTTGGGGCCTTGAGAAGCTGGCCAACACTAGATTTCTCGAGGGGGAGCTCCACGTCCGCGGCGTTTGGCTCCTCCAGCCCCGACAGCAGGTTCATGGTGGTGGGCGGCTGGAAAGCTCCTGCAAATTCAGATGAACAACCGTGCACTACATCTTGTAAGAACTTTGTTGCTAGCTAACTAAATGCATGGAACACACGATCAGTCGGCAGACAAACATCCCCTGTTCTTTCTACAAGAAAAGAAGTTCACCGAGAAACCAATCGACTGGGCACGTCACGGCGTACCTCCTCCTACGGCGACGGCGGCCGGCGGCGCCATGTCGAGGCCAAGGAGGCCCTGAAGCGCGCCGCCCTTCTTCTCCTTCATGTAGCGGCTCAGGAGGCTGCAGGTGGCGGCGAAGCCGGACTTCTCCTTCGCCGCCGCCGCGGCACCGGCACAGCCGGCCATCCCCTCTCCTCCTCCCATCTTCCCGCCGCTCCCCGCCCCTTCCATGCACAACAAACCACCGCGGCTAGCTTCCTCGCTCCTTCCTTCGGTTGCCTGCCTCCGACAAACAACTCCAGTGCACTTTTCTCCCTGCCGGGCGCCTCTGCCCTTTTAAAATGGATCAGCTCTTCGTGATAAACGGCGAGGTGGGGCGACAAGGACCCGTCGGGCCGGGCACGGCCGGGCATGGAAAACGTGGGGGAATGGAGGGGTAGCTCACTAGGTTCCTCTGGAGCGACGAGTCGTGGGGACGACCGGACGGGTGGAGCGGTGAGGTCTCCGTCCGGGACGGTCCCATCGAGGGAAAAGGTCGTGGAGTGTTGGCGATGAATATCGGGGGCCGTGGGTGGTCACGGAGGCACGTGGTTTTTGAGCTCGTATTCGGGCCTGGATTTGACCCGCGGGGCAGCGAGCGCGCGCGCGGTCGGTCTCTCTCTCACTCTCGGTTATTTTTGGGTGGATGGGATGGGAGGTACGTACGGGGCAAGGAGACGCGACGTGCGACATAGAAAGGGCATGTGTCGCGTTGAGGAGCAGTACGTTTGGCCACTATATACTACTGTATGTGGCAATGCGCTGATTTACATTTGGTAATTTTTGGCTTGCTCGGCTTGAGCTGTAGCTCTATGGCGACGGTGTTATCCATGGATGTTCATTAAGTCTTAAATAATTGATTAGAAAAGTGCAAAATTTAATAAAGCCGTATTCAATAGACAGGCCCTCGTGATAGCTATTCTGACCAGTAGAGGGGGTATTAGAGACAATTGTCTCGCTGAATTACAACCATGCATGGGGAAGCAACGATGGGCGATGGTGGTCGTCACCGAGAGGGAAGCGTCTGCAACTCAAGGCGTGGTGGGTGTGGGAACAGAAGCCCACGAAGTTGAAGCTCAAGACCTCTCCACAGTATAGGGCACCTCGCAGCGGCAACTAGTAGAGGGAGGGCCGTTCACGACGGGAGGGTCAAAAAATGGAAGCAATGGCACGAGGAAGGTAACCCGATGTCGGTTTTGTAACTTGTGGCGTTAAGATATTTATTTTAGAGTTGAAGTTTGTGATTTCTCATGTTTTCATCATTTTGAGCTCGTATTTGGGCATGGATTTGACCGGCGGGGTAGTGAGTGCTTGCTCTCTCTCTCTCTCTCTCTCTCTCTCTCTCTCTCTCTCTCTCTCTCTCTCTCTCTCTCTCTCTCGTTTCGGGTAGATGGGAGTCGGTAGGGTGCAAGCCAACACGACATGTAACCCAGAAATGGTATGTTGTGTTGGTTTACGCTTGGCCGTAATATATGGGTGGTCGCTAATTTGCATTCGGTCATTTTCAGCATGCACGACTAAGTCGTTCACTAAGTTTTGCAACTTTATGATAGATATTACAGGAGAAGGTACAACCGGGAGAAGGCAACGACGCAGATGATGGCTGCTTCTCCCGACGCTATCGGTGTGTATTCAGAAGCGCGTGGAGGCGAAGCTCATCCCCATGATGTAGGGCGCCTCATGACGACATCTGGCACAGAGGAGAAGACGTTCACGATAGAGAGAGCTCACGCCATGTTGCACGAGGGAAAGGGCCGGGAGGCGACCATCATAAACAAGAGGGAAGCGACAAGGTGTTTTTTATAGTTGGAAGATGAGGTTGTGGTTGAAAGTTGAAAGGACAAGTTAGATCCCCCCACCCTCGAGGGTACAGTCAGTTAGTGTTTAATTATAGGGGATATGACTATGAACTGGTGTAAACTTTGCCCTACACGGAGTATATAATCATCCTCCTTCTTTGAAAAGACAAAAATTCTGAAAGTTGAAAGACCTGAACTTTGCGAATTCTGAAAGCTAGAGCTTCTGCAGTTCATTTTTTTTTATCATTGAATTTCTACAAGTTGAATTTGATTTTTAAATTGTGATTTTAAGTTGAGAGTTGCAAAAGGTGTAAATTTCTAAATGTACAATAAAGGTGGGGTATGTGTGTGTCTGATGGTGTTGGTGGGGGTGACAGGTCAATCCGATTTGAAAGTTCCTTTGAAAAACACTGGGAGGTTGTCTGAAAATAGCTATGCCAATGACTAGTAGGCAACACCCCATAGTTTTTACACATTGTAAATGTTTATTTGGTTCTTTTCTTCCTAATGAAAAAACAATGTTCACGTAAGGTTTTCTCAGAAAGAAAATGTCTACCCCGGAAAAGAACCCGGCCTTGCTGGGATGAATTGGAGGGATGGTCATGCCTCCAATCCACCATGTTTGACATTCTACATATTTCTTGTAAGCGAATTATTTTTTCAATGGCAAGCAAACATATTCATCGATAGTGATGCACTTGTGGTCATGAGTGGAAATAGGTTTGTGGCAACCCAAGTCCAGCACCAAAAGGCATATATACTTTTATCTAAAAAGGCTAAAAATTATATAAATTGGAGTGTTTGAGTTGGGTTAGCCCTTGGCTTGGCCCAACAATGGCTACATCCCCGGTGTAACCAATGTATCATAAATAACTTAGAACATTTATAAACAAAACTTAAAATCATTTTAAAATAGAATATTGAAAATGTGTAAGCCACTCACACGATATCCTCACATGTCCATCTATAAAAAAATATTGATAAGTCGGCCAGTTTTTAAGCAGGAGGTAGATGATTTGCCTCTTTTTATAAACTTAATTAGAGGGGGGTGGGGTTTCTTACAAGCCAGGACAAAAATAGGAACCCCGTGGACTACAGGAGCCTACTATCCCTGGTATGAGATTACTCAAGTGCTTAGCAAATGTAAGGCGCCACATTTTAGCCTCATCTTTGATTCTCACAATGATGATCGAAGGTAGGGTGGAGATGTTCCAGAAAATCCATGCATTTATCTCATTCCAAATTTGCTAAGAGACGAGCATGAAGAGGAAGGCCATTGCATTTGTTTGATGACTTGTCGTCATGAGCACATCCATCCATCTAGAGCAAACTTTCCCAACCGCGGCATACCAAACTTGGGAACAAAGGTGTTGCATCCCAAGCTAGTCCTTGATGGCCACTCAAATGTGGATGAAGAACCGGCAAGTCAAGAGTATGTGGGTCATCATCGTCGGTACTTGTTTGCAATGGAACACATAGACCACAAATTGGGGCAACCACAACGTTGCAACTAGTCAGCAGTCCAAACACGGTTTTTGATGATGAGCCACGTGACAAATTTATAGCTAGGAAAAGTCCAAACCTTCCAAAGTGGCAACCATCATCGAGGGTTGAAGTGGGCGACCTTGAATGTTAACTTTGATGCAATGAACATTGAGTAGTTGTACATTTTAGAACCAAATGTGCAATATAATTTTACAAAATGTGTCTTAAGGTAACACACAACTTTGTGACAAGGTATTACAAGGTGAACTTAGTCAATTTTAAATAAAAAATAATAAATTTTTTCGTGACGGTAAGGAACAATATATCTTCTTCTTATAAATATGGTCCAATACACACACGCACACACACATTCATTACCCTACGAGCACCTTCCAGCGATTCAGCTGATAGATTAACAAAGTCTTGTTACGCTGTGCCACTGAAAAAATAGGCTAAAAAAACTGAAATAAATCCAATGAATATTTTCACCACACACACAAAAAAAAACATCTACAGCTGGATTTGGTAAAGCCGGCCCCTCAAATATGTGACCGGGCGTGTCCGCGGTCACTGACTGGTCATACCTCATACTCCGTGCTATGCATCCGAATCTCTCATATTTCGTCCCCTATATCCATATAAACCATGCAAAAAAAAATCCTATGTACTATGCACATCACGTTAGCCTAACTGCGCTTCATCGTCGGAGATGCCCACGATGTCGGTGCCTGGCGCCTGGTAGATGGGCGCGTAGGAGGGCTCTGGCTCCTCCTCCTCATCCATATAGGCGAGCATCTCGTCGACTTCCGGGGCCTGCTCCGCCTCCGCCTTCTGCAAGACGACAGCGGTTGGCCTTCGCCTCCGATTCCAATCGAAGGGAATCGAGGATCGCCTGCTGCTCCGCTTGCAGATCCGCGTCCCCAGCGTCCCCCACATCCTTCTCCTCCTCCTCCTCTAGCTCCGTGTCCTCCCCGTCTTCCTCCACCACCTCCTCCTCCTCCAAGTCCTCCTCCGGATCCACCGCGTCCGGAGGTAGCCCCGCGGCGATCTGGGCTTCGTGCCTTGCCCTGATATGCTCAAGGAGCTGCAGTCGGCGCTCCGGCGTTAGATATGGGTAATTCCTTACCCGGCGGCGTGGGGGCATGGCTACTAGTGGTGGTGGACGACGATTGAAAAGTGGCAGCGGCGACGATCGGGAGGGGGAAATGTGGACGGGTAGGGTTTCGGTGTCGACGGTCGGCTTAAATAGCTGGGCTAGGGCACTACGCGGCCCGCCGGAGTGGCGCCACGCGGCGCCATCGGTCTGACGGAGGAGACGAGCTTCGGACCGTCGGGTTTCAGAGTGTTTTCGTGTGGGACCCAGCCGTCAATCCGACGTGGCGGACGCCCACGGACGCATTCGGGCCTTCCCATATTTGGGCTGGATATGAGGGGTGCCGGTCAACCCGAGCGCTTGAGGCCCGTTTGAGGCGTCCGTCTGGGTCAGTTTTTTTTTGACTGGGCACTGACCGGATCGTCCGCCCGGGCGTTTGAGACGGGTTTTGGATGAACGGCTGTAGATGCTCTTAGGCCAACTCCAACACACGACCCCATCTGGTCTGTGTGTGTCCGTTTAGGTCCAAACGGACAGACGACACGGCCCAACGTGCGGCCGCATCCGCAAATATTATCCGTTTCGCGTCCGAGCCGCCCCATTTTCAGAGCAAACTTGCTTCTGGTTTGCGTCCAGACGGACAGCGAACAGACGGGCACACGCTTGCTCCTCGTCCGCCTCGGGGACGCGTGGCGGCCGTCCACCTACCTCCACCGCCCAAAATACTTGCGCATGCGCGGCGGGCCCCGACTGTTAATCACCCAGCTGCTCGGTCATTGTCCTTCTTAATGTGGAAGCCGTGGACCGGTCAGTCCACAGCTTCCACTTCCGAGCCCGACTGCCTTCTCGAGCCCCGACACGAGCGAGCAAACCCTAGTCGCCACCGACGTATCCCTCTCATCCACCTCCTCGCCGGCGCCATGGGCTGGCATTGCATCAGCAAGGGAAGCACGACCATGAGGCCAGCTCCTCCTCCGGTCGCCGCCGCTCCACCAGGTATGCGCCGCCCGCACCACCTGTTTCGCCCGCGTTTCACATCGCGACGCCGGCAGCCCCGAAACGCAATAGGCCGTACGTCCCCGCCGACGTCTGCCGGCGCTATTGGGAGACGGCGACGCCACTCCCGTGGGGAGATGCCCACCTCCCCAACAATTGGCATCTCTCCGCGGATCGGGTGTCAATCCCACCGGTGCCAGTGAGCGGCCGCGCCCGCCGTGAGGAGATCGACCGACGCCACGCCCGCCTGCCATCGAATCTGCTCTACGACCGCAGGTACGCCATTGATTCGCCGTTGTGGGATACGTGGCTCCGCGACGAGTACGATCTACGGCGGCAATCCTTTTTTGTGGTCGTCCTCCGAGCCCGCGCCGCCTGCATCCTGCTCGTGCTGAGAGCCCGTCCCAAACGCGCGGGCCTAGGCATGTGCGCGGCCTTACGCCGACGCCATCTCCGTCCCCGTCCCCACCACCGCCCATCACCGAGGAGGAGGAGGCCGAGCTCATGAGACGGGTCATGGAGGACTCCAGGAACACCCACGACGAGCGCCAATGGGAGGGCCTCGAAACCCAGTTGCCCCTTTCTGCGGCCGGCGACGTCGCCATCCCGGAGCTGGACATGGCCGTCAAGGAGGAGGTGCGAGAGGAGGTGCTGGAGGAGCCGCCCATCGCCGCGTGGAACCCACGCATGGTGGGCCAGCGGTGGAGCTGGTCGTCCACGGCGCCGGAGATGGCCGACGCGGTGGGTGTCGGGTCATGGTCACCCACGCCGCCGCGGTCACCAGAGCAGGAACACGAGCCACGAGAGGAGGTGGTGCAGGCGCCACCGCAACCGCCACAGCAGACGCCTTCGGCCTGGCAGGGGCCGCCAGCCCACCTCTGGCAGCCACCTCCATATGTCGACCTCACTGGCGACGACGACGAGTAGGACGGCGGCTACTGAAGACGACGACGGCCTCACCGACGACGGACTTATCTAGTTTAAT
The DNA here is from genome assembly GCA_039707655.1 of Elymus sibiricus. NCBI lineage: Eukaryota > Viridiplantae > Streptophyta > Magnoliopsida > Poales > Poaceae > Elymus > Elymus sibiricus. Next base: position 268,578,544 of record CM077672.1, on the reverse strand, counting down.
TTATGTCTTTTAAGTTTTAGTTTAATTAAGAACTGTGTTGAACTTGGCTAGTGTGGACGTTTTAATGTTTATATTAATGTTTTTATATTATTTGCAATGTTTATTTGGGTTTTTTTTGTTAAAATTTGAAGTCCAAATAAACGGACAATTTGGGATGCGGCGGGTCGGTTGGGCGCACCGACGGCCACACGACCGCAAACGGACGGACGTGTCCGCTTTCCTGCTTAAAACGGACGAAATCCGGACAAAACAGACGTCCATTTAGGGTCGTGCGTTGGAGTTGGCCTTAGGTTAGGCTCAGTAACCACATCGGCCACACGGATGTGCCACTGTTGGTCACACATATAGGGCCTCTTTGATTCGCAGGATTTTAAAAATGTAGGAATAGGAAAAGTATAGGATTGGAGTGGCATACCAACTTGAATCTTATAGGATTAGCAAGGAGTGTTTGATGCCACATGAAAAACAAAAGAATTGTAAAAAAAGATTGAAGTGCATGTTAGATTTCCTATAAAATGCAGTACAAAAGATTCCATAGGAAATCCAATCCTGTGAATCAAAGGGCCAACATAGGAAAAATTTCCAAGGGTTTCAATCCTCCAGAAATCCTATAGAATTCCTTTGAATCAAAGGAGCTCATAACAACATGGGGAGACGGAGGTACGTCTTTTTTTTTTTTTAGAATAACGGAGGTACGTCCTTGACGGTGCACGCGCACGCATATCACCTCATCGCACCGCTCCCGACCGCTCTCCTGTCGACGGGGACCGGTGACGGCGACCGACAGGCACGCCTCGCCGGCCGCACCGCACGGATACCACGCGCGATCCGTGAGTCTCCATGTCGGTCGGCCGTTCCGCGCACCTTTCCAGCAGAGCAGCAAATGCGTCGAATGATCTCTCCCCCCTTCGTGTGGTGCGTGGGGGCCTAGCCCCGGTTGCGTTACGTGATGGCTTGTGTCTAATCCGGACTCCGGAGTTGGACCGTGCCAACCTCCTTGCCGTGGATCTTTCAAGCCATGGAGCACCATGTGGTTCTTGCTACCGTCACGTTGCTGTCAATCTGTTAGACGTAACATCTGCAGTGATCCATGCACTTTTGGGGTCATTCATTCCAGCAGGGTATACGATCCTGTAGCTCCAGCGGTGTGATTTCAGACGCATGGTTCACGAGCCCAACAGCACGGTCGTCTTGCTCGAGATGTATGCTCCCAAGAAACTGATGTCCCACAAATGGGGTATACGTTACTATGCCGGTGGAATGAGCTGTAACGCTACTGTAGCCACATGTTCCACGAGGCATGGAGTGATGGAGCCATGGAGGCGTGCCAACCCAGATTTGTAGTGGATGTCAACAGAAGCAAAGAAGGGGGAAAGAAAGAGCACATCCTTTTATTTCCTGTTACTTGATTACTTGAAGCGGATTTCGTGCGGCCAGTTTGCAACTGAAACAATTTCTCCAGCTCCCAAATGTGGGGGGTGGGGATGGGGGCATGGATGTAAGTCATGCGACAACTTGTGCATGAGCCAAAATTCATAAAACATAATTTTGCAGCCATACTGGTTTAACGCATGTGCTTTTGCCACCGATGAAAATCATACTGTTTGAATAGAGGCTTGGTTTTGTTAGGAAAGCTTATGTTTGCTCATCACCGTGGCGGGGTCGAGGGGGATTGGGTGGTGCGAGGTAGCTAGAAGTGAGGGGATTCAAGCGGGTTCGCTTGAAAAAAAAAACACAAACCTTTATGGTAGGAAAGAGGACTCACACATTATTCAACACATTTTTGTTTCACTGGGGATTAAACATGAGATCGATGTAAGGCGTGACTTCTTTTGATTAACAATGCACTATTCGTGTCTTGAGCAAGAGACCTCATGGCTCTGAGCCTATAGCTAGATTTCATGCACTGAACATGTCCACCCAAAATCTCAAACAATTAGAGAAAAGAGAGCCAGCATATTTCAACAATAGAACAAACAAAATGGAGAATCGTTGTTGTCTTGAAAGGGTGTGCCTCCGTCACAACGCGTCCAGTGATCTTAGGACCGCACCTACTGAGGTGGACGAAGGCGACTCCTCCAAAAAAAATTGTGGTTAGTAAACCTCATACAGGTACAGTCCTCTATTGTTTCCTTCACTGGGGGCTTGGAGAAATATCAGTATGCAAAAGATGGAGCTATAGATTATGACTTTGAAGATCTTTTTATGTAAGTTCTGGTTTATATTTACCAACGAACATTGTTGTACATGCATATTCCAATTTTTTAGATTCAAAATATTATGGTTATTATAAATTAATAGAGCTAGATCGGTTGCTAAGAAAATGATTATTGCATTGTGCACAAATGCAAATAAAATTCCGCAACTTCTATTTTTGAGAATCCAAAAAGTCAACTACTTTACATTTTTCTTATTACTGTCCACTACTCTATATTGGAGACATGTGGTAGACATAGAGTTTGGTCTTTCTCAGTTTCTCGGTTTTTTGAGATAACCATGGAATTTGGGCTATGCTATGGTTTACAAGGTAGGCCACTACCCATATAGATATTGAGCATGCCTAGCTCATACCAAAGCTGGGTTAGAAATTGTTCATGACCAAAGTGATCTTATTTGTTTGCTTTGAAAACTAGCTGGTTGGGCCAACGATTCCTGAAGCTATATCGGCCATAACTTTGCATCAGTATGATTGCATGCGGTCAGATGCTCCACCGGTTCTTCATCCATCAAAGACCAAACACATTTGGCCATTGTGCACTCGACTAAGGCATACATTCGGCAAACACAGTTGGTTTGCAGCTGAGTTTTGGTAGTCGGTCTCATTTGGCGTGTTCGAGGGGTTGCCGTGCTTCACTTTGTCTTTCTGGAGTCGGAGCTGCTGAGGAGGGGCTGACGCGAGGCGGGTGGTCGGTTCCGGCGCTGGCTCGGCGCAGGCTCAGCGCTTTTCTCCTGCAATGCTCGTCGACAGAGTCGGAGCTGCCTGGTAGCCGGCGTGTGCGGTTGACTGTTTGGCATTGGCCGGCGCAGGCCTCAGCGTTTTCTTGCGGTGAGGGCTACATCGGTGGTCGTCGATGGTGGAGTCGGAGTCGCCCTCGTGGAGGTGTGATGACGATGGCACCGGGTTGCAACCTCGAGGGCGTTCTCTCCTCGGCGACGTGAGTGTGTTCTTGTGTGGGTTGCTAGGTCGCCCTGTGTGTTCTGTGTGGACGTGTTGTAACGGTTTTCGCCCGGTTTTCCGTTAATTAACCGGGCAATTATCTCCTTCTTTATTAATGAGATGAGGCAAAGCTTTTGCCTCCGTTTAAAAAAAAAGACTAAGGCATACTTCCATGTGTCCTTTGATGCACTGTGCATAAGCAATCTGTATGCTCACCGTACACTAAACCGACCTGACCACCCATGTTTTCTGTTTTCTGCTTCACTAAAAACTATTCAAGATTTCAAACAAAAGACGATTTTTAAAACATGTTCACGAATTTGGAAAAAAAAAACTCAAGTTCGAAAAGAGTTCGACAAATGTTCTCGAATTCAAAAAATGATTGTGATTTTCAAGAATGTTCTCGAGTAAAAAAAATAATTATGAATTTCAAAAAATGTTCACGAATTTGAAAATATGTCCGTGAATTAAAAAAATGTTCGCAATTTCTAAAAAGACCGTGATTTTGAAAAATGTTCATGAGTTTCAAAAAAGGTTCATGGATTCAAAAAAATCACAGGTCTTAAAAATGTTCAATACTTTATAAAAACTTTTGCAAATACAAAAACTATTCACGATTTCCACAAAATGTTCGTGAATTTTGAAAATAAGTTCTTGAATTGAAAAAATGTTCACTGATTGCCAAAAATGTTTACAAATTCAAAAATTGTTCGTGAGTTTGGAAATGTTCATAAATTCAACATATCTTTGCAAGTCAACAAATGTTCACGAAATTAAAATGAAAAAACAGAAAAAAAAGAAAAAAAAACAAAAAGTAAAAAACTAAAGAAAGAAAACGTAGAAGAAAATAAAAATCGGTTCAGGGATGGGAGAAAAGCATATTTGGGACTACCTCCTTTCCGGTTTATAAGGCTTGCGCGTATCCCTAGATCTATAACTTGACCAACATAACATGAGTTGTATAGTCTAAAAGTTATACCATTAGAAAGTATACGATTTAAACTTTGTAATGATATATTTTTTGTGATATATAACTTGTATTACGTTGGTCTATTTGTCAATCTAGAGATACGTGCAAGCCTTATAAACCGAAAAAGGAGGTAGTCCCAAATATGGGTCAGCTCATTTTTTTTTTAGTAAAATATGAGTCAGCTCATATGTGATGGATTTGGAGGAGGGGTGTGTGTACATGTTTAAATGGGCCGGCCCAACTGATCGCTAGTTTGGCAGGCTCCATGCGAACGTCTGACATTTTGACGCCACTTTCTATTTGGCGCTTAAGGCCCAAAATACAGTACTATCGGTACGCAGCGCCCACAGCAGCTCACGATCATTTTATAGCCGGCCAGAAAATATAGCGTTTTTTTTCTCCCACCGGTTATGGAAAAGGTTTCCCAATTGCGCCAGGGCTATATGCCTTGGAAGTAACTAATCAAGGAGTACTCCTTCGGGAGCCCCCGCAAGGGTCACATGGGGTGAGCTGCCGCCGCCACGTGTTGCGCTCTGGGCGCTCCCTTCGGAATTTGCATTTTTATTTTTCTGTACGCGTTTTTGTCTTTTAGATGATTTTTTTAGTTTTTTCGGCTTTTCCCCTCGTTTTTCTTAGGATTTAGACAAAAAATCCGATTCTTTAATGCGAAAAACACTTTTTTCCCCTTCCACGAGAGGCATGGATTTGATTCCGCGAGAGGCATGGTCGTGCCTCTTGGAAATGGAGAAAAAAAACTCATTTTTTTTCGTTCAGCGAGAGGTACGGATTTGCTTTCACGAGAGGCACGGTCGTGCCTCTCGGAAAGGGAAAAACGTGTTTTTTTTTTCGTTCCGCAAGAGTCACGAATTTACTTCTCATGGAGGCATGGATTGGCTTCCGCGAGAGTCACAGCCGTGCCTCTCGAAAAGGGAAAAACACGTTTTCTTTTTTTTTCCTTCCACGAGAGGCACGAATTTATTTCTCGTGGAGGCACGGATTTGCTTCGGCGAGAGGCACGACCGTGCCTCTCGGAAAGGAAAAAAACGTGTTTTTTTTTCTTTTTTTCGTTCCACGAGAGGCACGGATTTGCTTCCGCGAGAGCCATGGCCATGCCTCTCGGCAAGGGAAAAAACGCGTGCCTCTTCGGAAAGGGGAAAAAACGTGCTCCCGGTTTGCTGTTATTTTCGTCCGGTTTTTTCGTGAAAAAAGAAGTTCATCGAAACCTATCAGCATGTGATCTAGTTTTGAAGATCTCGACGCGAGAAATCCAACGGTGAAAACGGTTCGAGATTTGGATGCATGATTTAAGAGATAAAACATTTTGAATAAACGAATCTACGAAAAAAGGAAAAACTTTCAGGTTGCGAAAAGTAGCGTACATGCAGCGAGTCACTTATCGTAGCCTGACAAGGTCAGAGTGATCTTTGAAAAAAGTACTCCTTAATTAGTGATTTCGCGCCTTGTACCGAATCCTAAGAATTGCACACGAGCGATGTCTAGCGGGCCGGCCCAGTAGCGCGGATTGTTCCCTGCGTGTTGCAGATTCGTTCAGGTCCTGTTTTTACATATTTTTTTTCTTTTATTTTATTTGTTTTTTCGCCGGTATTGCTTCTTTTCTTCATTTTGCTTTTGTTTTCTCATTGGTTCTTTTATTTTTCTTTGTTTCTTTCTTATACCTTTATTTCTTTCTTGGTTTTCTTCAAAAAAAAATTATTGTTATTTTTATGTAGGTTTTTATCGGTTTTATCCTTTTAACACATGTCTACTTATTTCTCTGTACACAATGTACATTTTTAGAGCACACATGAAACATTTTTATGATACACGTTGGACATTTTTCAAATATATGATGTACATTTTTTTGTAAATTACATGTTTTAATTTTTTTTTGAATTCACGGTAACATTTTTTTCAAATGCACGTTGTACATTTTTTAATGGTAATATTTTTTTTCAAACTACTTAATTTTTTTGCATTTGAATAAATATTTTTGAAAGTTTCACGGACATTTTTTGGAAACACGTGATTTTTTTCATTAAAAATGTATTGTGAATTTTTTAATTGAAATAAACATTTTTTGCATTGTATACTAGTTTTTTTTAAAGGATCACTTGCATTTTTTTTTAAAACACGGGAACATTTTTTTATGTTGGCATGAACATTTTTTTCTATACCAGGTTAACATTTTATTAAAGCTGCGCTAACAAGCTATTATCAAAATTTTATTAAAACTGTGCTAATAAATTTTCTATACTAGGTTAAAAAAATTCGAATACATTTATCTAAAAAAATATTTTTTGAATACATGATTAACATGTTTTCACCATGTAAAAGAAGGAAGAATAAACTCCCGTTTTTTGTGGGGCTTGCCTTGAAGAAATTGGAAGAATTAAGAGGATTTTGCACACATCACGTGATTTGTGGGCTGCCATGAAGGAATATAAAAGGAGGAAGAATTTACTCCTGTGATTTGTGAGGGGCTTGCTGTGAAGAAATGATATAAATCCTGAGGATTATGGGGCTGTTCATGCATGGTAAAAACAAGGAGAAAGTTGCACCATCGTATCCATAACTAAAAGGAGGAGGAAGAAATTAACTCATGCATGGGTAAAAGATGTTTGCACCCATCATAAAAAATATTTTTTGCGAGTGCCATCGGCAATAATCAACAACTAAATTACATTATATTTGCACATATGCTAAATTTGCGTCAATTTTATTTACCGTTGAAACACATCACATTGATGTAATTTTTATTACATCAGATTATACTTCCATGATGTTTTTTTTGAGCTTTATACTTTCATGATGTTTGATGAGGAAAGTTTTTTCATCAAAACAAACATTGTTAATCAGATCATACAAATGTTCTAATCTCTACGTCGTGGTCCTCAAATGACACATCTTTCTTTCGTCATCGGCAATCGTTGTCCCATGACATTGTTCCTCGAGCCGACCAACCGTGACAGAACTGGTATTTTCTCCCGTTGCAACGCACGGGCATTTGTTCTCGTAAAAAAAAAACTAAAAAGCTAAACGAAAAAAAGAAAAAGTAGGCGTGACATCAGTGCTGCTGGGCCGACGCACGAATCGGGTGCCTTCAGGCAAGGCAAGCGGGACATAGCCGCGCCCGTTTTCTACGGCGGGTTGTTGAGGGTTATTTCCAGGATGCGTTTTGTCCTTTTTTCTCTTTTTTTAGTGTTTACCTTTTTCCTGTTTTGTTTTTATCTTTTATTTTCCATACCTTTTTCTTCATTTTTTTATTTTTAAAAATTCTAATTTTCATAAGTTTTTTAAATTTCTTGAACTTTTTTTGAAAATCCTGAATATTTTTCAAATTCATGAATGTTATTGAAATTTGTGATTTTTAAATTTATGAAACTTTCCAAATCCTGATTTTTCTAAATTCGTAAATATTTTTAAATTTTGTGTTTTTTCCAAATGTATGACCTTTTTAAATATTCGCGAACTTTACCTTTTTAATTTTTCTTTTCTTTTCCATTTTTATTTATTTTATTATTTTATGTTAATTTTCATGAGCCTTTTCTTCTTTCAATTTCATGAACTTTTTTCAAAATTGTGAGCAATTTTCAAATCCACAAACGTTTTGCCATTTGCTAACATTTTTTTGAATTCGTCAACATTTCTAAAATTGGAAAATATTTTTCAATGCGTGAACTTTTTTTAAAATTCATGAACATTTTTTAGTTTGAGTATCTTTTTTCAAATTCATGAACAGTTTGAAAGTTCATGATCTCTTTTCAGACCGCTACGGTACCTCAAGCGGCAACAGTGTTTCAAATCTTACAGTGCCCGCTCTGCTACAGTACCTCACCCTGCTACACTACATGTGCTACCGATAATGCGAGACCTGCGGGCCTGCATTAACGGAACGTATGGGCCAGTCCAGTTGTGCTCTTCTAATTGCCACCCCCAATGTTACCAGTGGGCTAGCCCCCCTTAATTAAATACCAACCAATCACTTTCCATCAGCTCGTAAAACCCTCATAAACTACACGTATCCCTAGCATTATTGGTTTTAGTGGTGAATCAAATCAGTTGAAGGGATTGACTGTTGTGCATGCCGCTAGAGGAAGATCCTGATTTTTGATGGCACTTGTACCTTCCAGAGCTTACACCACGACCGTTGCTCAGCATCGGCGTTAGAATAATCTCCCCGGCCTTCAAGCCAAGCCTTACACCAGTGCTTGGCGAATACTAGCATCCTGTAGGCGGATCTGACCGTGAAAATGCCCTTGCTATGATGGCTCCAAGACGAAAAGTCGCCCATCGCCCTAGTACATAGGGGAATGGCGAGAATAGCGTCAGCGTCAAAATCTGTGATAGTGTTGCGAACAAGCTCCCTGTTCCAATCACCCGTGCTCTGATGAATAAGTTCGATGACATATTGGGGTGGATTATGTAACAAACTCGTAATAGGTCTCATATTAAAATCCCGTGGGATCCAGTTGTCCCTCCAAATATGAGTTGTGGCCCCTTACCGATTGTGTGGATCAAGCCTTGAGCTAGCACTTCTTTCCCTTCAACTATTGCTCCGCCACACTTGGGACGGAGATTTACCCAATTGAACTTGCATGAAATCAGTTTTGGGAAATACCTTGCTTTGAGTATCCTCGCACTCATTGATTCTGGATCCTGAAGTATACGCCAAGCTTGGCGAGCTAGCACAACAAAATTGAATAGTTAAATATCTCTAAGTCCCTAGCATTACTCCTCGCACTGCTATAGTGTCCCGATCAACTACAATGATGCGCAAATGGATCGGCCCAGTCGGGATGCTTTGTGCACTAGGAAGTGAACGGGCGCTACAAGCGCCGATTAGGAGCTCCATTTTGACGCTTAATGCGTCATATAGGGAATTCCCAAGTTCTGGACCAAAGTGTTTCCACTCCTCAAAAAGAACTGCTGATTGGGCCAGATCCATGTAGACTAAAGTCTACACTCTTTTTCCAAGACGTAGGGTACTAAAGTTCTGACCTCATAATCTATACCTTTTTGCGCCGTTTAGGGGTTCTGCCGCCCACGCGCAAGCAAATATGGTCCGGCCCATCAGGCGCGCGAGCGATCGCTCGCCCAGGGCGCTCCTGGTTCGCTCGGTCAACGATTGACTGGTCCATGGGTCAACCGTTGACTTAAAAAATCCAAAAAAATCAACATAAAGTTCCTGAATCCAAAAAAGTTCACGGATTTGAAAAAAGTTTACAAATTTTAAAAGTTCATGAATTAAAAAAAACATGATTGTGAATTTTTTTTGGCGAATTTGAAAAAAGCTCATGGATTTTAAGAAAAGTTTGAGGATTTGAAAAATTCATCTATTTTGAAGAAAATTTAATGGACTTTGAAAAAATATTGCGGATTTTAGAAAAATGGATCATCAATTTGAAAAAAAAATAAAGTTCATGGATTTTGAAAAAAGTTTGTAAATTTGAAAGAAGTCTGTGAATTTGAATGTATACATGTATTTGGAAAAAATTCACGAGACTCTAAAAAATTATTATGAATTTGAAAAAAATCATGTGTTTTTTGAAGGTTCATAAATTTGAAAAGAGTACGCGAATATAATAAATAGGAAAAGAACGAAAAAGTAAAAAAGAAAGAAAAAATGTCGGAAGAAAACACACTACATTTCCTAAATGGGCCGGCCCGCTCGGTCGGAGGGGTGTGCGGCAGTTAGTGAAATCCCATTGTTAGATTGTGAGAAGAAATGAAGCCTTCTCAGGGCACTTGCACTCTGGACCGTCCGATTGCGTGTCCAAACAACTTCTGACCGTAGGATTTTTTGATGGGATGATCCTGGCCGTCGGATCAAGTCTGATGTGACTAGCAATGAATAGTGTCCGTTTTTCCTGCCACCGCACTGTAATTTTGGCTGGCTACCGAGGGCACTGTGGGAATTTCACGATGAGGTATAAAGGCCTAGAGCCCATAGGGTTTCTCCCCAATCAGCCTGCTTCCTTTCCCGAGCGAGAGCCGCCGCCACCGTATCCCCTTCCCAACCCACGCTCTGTCCCGAGCCGTCACCATCACATCCTCTCCTCCTCCAGCGCCTCATCCTCTGCTCTCCCGTGATCCGCCTCCGCCCGGAGGAGCGCGCCGTCGTGCCATCGACGGGGGGAGCGCCAGACGAAGCACGCCGTCGCCATCATCGGGAGGAGAGCACGTTGCGGCTGCTCGGTCTGGAGGAGCGCCAGATGGAGCACCGCCGTCGCCACCGCACGTTCTTCCTCCTCCGCAACCGGTCCTCTGCCCCTCCCTTCTTCTCCCCACAGGATAGCCAGCGGCCCGCCTTGTGCTTGAGTCGTAGAGGGGCAGCCGGCAGGTGTGTATGAGGAGATCCACCACAGACGACCCGAGGTGAGATGGGAAAAGGATGCAATGTCAGATGGGGATGGGGTAGGGGGCTCAGCCGTCACTGGAGATAGAGGAAGCAACAATTGTTTCTGCCGACTTCTCGCTTACTGCTGCTACTGCAGGTTGTTGGCCCGTCCATGCTGCTGGTGTTGAGGCGGAAGACAGTTCTAGGTACAAATATATTGTCACCTGTGTGCTGCAATTGTACTTAAAGATTAAGGTCGGATCAGTTTTTTGGTATTTGTATTAGCAATTTTTTTTCTATAGGAAGTTAGTGGCTTCTATAGTATAGGTATACAGTTCTCATCATATATGTTCACTTTGGTGCCTGCTACTTTTCACAGATATAGGGATGATATTTGCTTACTAAAAAGGGCAATGGCTCATTACATTATTAATTCCAGTTGATTGGTTGATTAGCGACGTACAATATGATTCAGTGAATGCACTTGATAGGTGGGGATTCAGAAGAAGCAACTAATAGATAGGGAGAGCCTTGCATGTATATATAAAGAAAATACGTCTGGAAACAATTGCTTCTAATCAGATTTGGAAAACCAGTCTGTACTATTGCTTCTAATCAATGGTATAAAAGATTTAGAAAATCAGCCTACACTATTGCTTTATCGGAAACAATATGGTGAACACACAGTGTATTATATAGTTTACGTCTGTGCTTTATCTTGATTGTAGTTTCAGTCATCGGTCACCCAGGGCACTATTTCTAATAAGGTCAAGTTTTTGTATGGTGTTTACTGTTTGGTGGTACCTTTAGATTGTTAGCATCGTCCGTTGACTACGTTTGTTTTGTACCCTGTTCTTCCAAGGTTTGCTTTGCTGCGATTTTCATCTGTCCATCCAGTGGAAGTAGATGATTGATAGGGAAGGGTATAGCCGGCTATATTTGAATAAGTCTGACTGAATATTTGTCCAAAAAAAACCAGTTCTTTCTCAACCCCAACATCCGGTCTATGCTCCAGCAGCATCAGCCCCAGTTTCCAAAAAGTTAACATCACTGTTTGTGGTCTCATCATTTATCTAGATCAGTTGGTAGCTAATGGTTGTTATTTCTTCATTTCTTATTTTTGGTGAGCGGGTGAGCTAATTTGGCTATTTTTCACTTTATCTGTTTTAGCAACTGGATGCTTTAAAGGATCTGAACGGAGTTCATTGTGTGAATCTGAACACCGCTGCCATGTCTCCACCTTCGTGCAGTGGGCTTGACTGGAACTTGTGGTTTTCTTGCCGAAGACTCCCTGGGTCACCAGCTGCTACCCTGCTCCTCTCGCTCCCAGGCACAACAGGTACCGCTTTCTCTCCTGTGAAGGTAACCGAAGGCGATCCCACCTGATATCCATGGCTACTATCTAACCATGCATTACATATGATGGTTTTCCCTTTTTGATTTTCCTTGCTGGTTTATATGCTGCATGTCCTTTTGTGGGAGAACCAGTGCATCATATCCTTTGTGGGAAAATCTTATTGTGGTATATGATACATGTTTTGCATTGAATAACTAAAGTCTTTGCAGACTTTCACATGTTCTCGTGTGTCGATTCAGACCCACTGTGCCATTGGAATGACTTGGATTCAGCCCCTGTCATGGGTCCGAGGTTCTGGTCCTACACATGCTAAATTTGTTTTTGGTAATTAATCCTACATTTACAAATTCCTTTTGGATGCATAGGCGATAGGACAAGGTGGTCTATTAGTAGACTGAGATTCACATTGTCATTCCAGTTTCTTTGTTTTGGCACATGTTCATTAACTAGATTGTAGTCTACTTTAGGTTTTTTGTGCATTTAGTTCTAGGTTGGTTTGATCTGAGCAAGTGAGACCTAGCTTTTCATTGATTTCTTGGCATTGTTCATTATCTCGAGCCATGCCGGATACTAAATCTGAACATTTACATCTCCGGTACCACGACACGACATTGACGGCAGCATCTTGGGGAAGAAGAGGAAGACAATGGCTTAGGGAGGAAGATGACAGTGGCAACTTGCAGTGTAAGAGGCTGACGATGCTACCGTGGATACTCTCCAGCAGCAGCTATTCAGGTATATTTATCTTGTGCATATGAACTTCTGTAGAATTATGGGCTTGGTATTGCATGCTTGACAGAATCTTAGCGTTGTCATCTGGTTAAGAGCCGCTTCTCATTGTAGTTGCATCATTTGTGATTTGGACAAGTTCCATTTAAAGAAACTATAAATTCTCCTCAATGGTTAAGAGATTTTAATAACAGATCACAGATTGAAAGCTAGGCATTCTCTTCATGATAAATCATGTTTAATAACCAGATCAGTAAAGTTTTCTGCAGTTCATGATTAAGAGATGGGAGTAATGTTTGCCAATGTCCCTTAGTTAAACAAACATATATGCAATTAGCTATGCTAACTTCTTCTTAACAAGAGGTACATGAATTTTTTGTCTTGCCGCAATGACACAACCAAACTATTTTTGCTAGTGTTGTAATCATTGTTATTTTTGCATTATTAACTTTAAAAAATTTGTGGTTTGCTGGTGTTCAAAACTTCTGCCTAACAAGACACCCGGACAAACTACAAGGGGGGAGTGGGGAGGTCTCCTCCTTAACGACCTTGGTTGCCGACCAACTACTCTGCCACAGAAGAGCCGTTGCTACCGCCGGTCGAGGGGCTTCCCTGTCTCCCTTCCCTCGGTGAAGAGCAACGGCAGAGCTGGCTAACATCAACAATGAACAGGAGTCCTCACCCCGACCACACGCTCCGTGCATCATCCATTGTGCAGCTGGAGGGGAGGCGGAGATGTGGGCAACTCAAATGAGCGGTGCTCGGCCTCGATTCGTCAGGTAGCACGCCGTCTAGCAGAGGCGCAGCGTTGGTTCAAAGCCTCAGGTGAATTTCTACTCTTCCTTCGTTTCTTCATCTTTAGTTCAAGTATCATCGGAGATGCATTGTGCATGATTGAGACGAGAAATTATAGTTGTTTCACATTGGTTTGACTGAAAGCATGCTGCTAGATCAATTTAAGGTACTGTTATTGAACCAAAAGATAATGTTGTTGGTCTTGCCAGAATGTCAAAGTTGTCTTTGACACTACCATCAAAGCGGTCCTTTAGCTGAAATCATTTGAACACCTGATATGTGTCGTTACTTGGGTTGGTTACCACCCTGGACTCCATGATTTAGTCTTCAAAATGAGACGATAAATTTAGCTTATGCTGCCCTATCATCATGCACCTAAAATATTTGAGCACCTGAACAGGTCTGCCTTAAAACTGTGCCTCTTTTATCATGTTCCTCCACTCCTGTATTGACTACCTGGTATTTTGGTAAAACTAAGCAAACGATGTAATAATTTATAGGATGTATCGATTTGTCATATGATCCAGTCTCTCGCTATGAAACACGTCTCTGATTACGCAGGACCGCGTGTCCAGTATGGTACACCAAAGCCAGCCATCGGATACTATATATGTGAGAGGAACTTCCATCGCTTGTGGGTGCGCTATGGAGAGGGTCAGAATTATAACTCCTTGACGCAAATAGGCTATGCTTGCCACTGATCTGGGACCATAATATGCTTCATGTTTCCATTATTTTTCATCTCCATTTACAAGGAGATACCTTGTAAGCTACCTTGAACAGCCAATCGATGACATGTGGATTTGCCTTGCTCTGTATGGCACTGTACTGAACTAATATCATACTGCTTTTTATATTTGCAATGCCATGCTACTTTTTATATTTGCAATGCTCCGATGACTGTATTACCGAATTTTTATGATCTCAGGTAAACTGCTGGTGCTAAAGAAAATAATGTGCCTACATTTCAGCCAGCTAGCATGGCAAGCGACCCTTTTGTTTCTTTTGAAACAACTTATACTTCGGCCTGTCAATACCATGTTGATTTTGGTTTCTCAGTCCTGGCAGGAAAGTTACATCGGCCAGTTTATCTATGTATGCCCAATTTATCCATTAATTTACATCCTTGGTCCTCATGGTGCTGCCACTGAAGTACTAGATCATATGCATTTTACTGAAGTGGGAGTAGTGCCAGTTCTCCACTCAGCGTAATGTCCCTCTGATGTATATGATTCTACTTTCATTGATGCAACTGATGTACTGCCACACAAGGACAAATACTTTAGTATTGTACTATAGGAAAAACATGATTCTTCCATCCTGAGACTGGGTGTTTGTATTCAGAGAACCGCAACTATTTTCTTATGCTTGCCTTGAACGGTATACTTCAATTCCACGTGCCTAAGAATAATTAAGTTGACACAACTGGTTCTTTTGTAAGTCTGTAACCCAGGTAACTAATTCAGGTACAGAGGAAGTTAGTAACTGGGACTTATAAACACATTATCACCTCTCTCTCTCCACAGATCCATGCCTTTGTCACCCTCACCGCCGCCCATCACTTGCTGTTTCATGGTTTATTAATTATTCTGACTAGCTAATGGGCCTTTTGTGGTTCTTCACTTGTGGCATGAGATTGACTTGCTTGCCTTTTGTGGGTACGACATTGAGGAGTATTCGGAGCCCATGAGAATGATGTATTACATTGCCATCTCTGCCTCTTCCTCTCCTATGAAGGTAACCAAAGGCCATCTCTGCCTCTACCTTCTTCATGTTTTTCATCTGTTTTTTGTTAGATAGCATTGATGCTTTTGCTTTTTTGTAAAGAATCTAATATTGTTATGCTGCTGGCCAATGTTAATCTTTGCTCTATACCTTCATATGTACTGGATAACAATACTTCTCAAGAACCTTTGATTTAATCATATGTGCAAGTCTGATTGATATGCTAGCCATTATTCTGCAAATGAAAATATAGTTCTATGTTTTACGCTCCTCAAAAATGAATTGTTATATGTTCCTCGGTTTTTTAACATTCATGGGACTTTTCATTGGGTTGCTAATGTTCTCATTTGAACCAATATTTGGTTTTTAGATGGATTTATCGTTTAACATTTCATGGTGATGCCATGTAATAGGTTTTAGCAACAATCTTTGTTGCTTCCAGTATGTTAAACCACGAAAAATATCACATTCGTCAGCTATTCGTATTCCTCTGAACTGATTACTTCATTACATTGTTATTTCTTTCTACAGGCAACAAAATCTATCAGGCCCACTCGTGCTGAATTGGCCTCAGCCCAATTACAAGACAAGAGCAGACGAGAGGAATACAAGAAGTCGAGAAGTTACATTCTTCTCTGTGTCTATGTTTCATGGTGCCTCGCCTAGATCCAGAAGTGCGGGTACAGTGACCTAAACCCTACACCTCTCGATGGATCTCGATAGACAAATCTTGGTAGGCCCTCATCCCCCCCTAGGACGGTGTCGCCCACAGATGTGGTCATCGTCCATTCTGTTTTGTTTATTGCGACTATCTTCTCCCCCTCCACTCTTCCTCTATCTGTCCATCTCCTTTTCTCTTCCTCTCCTTCACAGATTTTCTATCTAATTGACCACGGACAACGAATTATGCAATGTACAAGCAATAGATAGAGACCATTGTGCAAATACGATTTGCTATATGCTGTTGCGCTTGGTATAGGAGAAATTTTTTTGCCAATATTAATTTCCTGTTGATTGATACACACGTCATTACAGAAGCTGTACCAGTTGTATGGGTAGATTAAGATCCGGCGAACATGTATAAATTCGGTTCTGCTGTATCCTCCAGTTTTGGTTGCCAATGTGATTGCTTGGTATTTAAATTATGACTGATCTTGCTAGGTCCATGCTAATAACAGTCCTCTTGCATTTAAATTTGACTTCTACCAGGGCTCAAGTGATAGGCACATTATGAAAGGGGCGAGGATTGACGACTCAACCTATATTAGTGATGACGAAGGTACATATGTATACTGTATTTGAGATGCTGGATGGTTTGGTTATTCAGGTAGACGTGCAAGGGTTAAGACTGTGTAGTGAACCATGCTTTTGTGAAAGGACCAAGACAAGAGGTAACACACTTGCATGTGCCTGGCTTTATATGTGCCTTTTTAAAATCATAGGTTCTTTTCAGGGTAATAATCAGAGGCATCTATGTTCATGTCCCAAACTAAAAACTTGTGCCTTTTTAAAATAATAGGATCTGTTGGTTGCCGCTGTGTCTCCCGCCGGTTCGCCCGCCGCCATCGCTGGAAGGGTTGTGTAGGCCCGCTCATGCCACTACTCTGCAGTGACCAGTGAGGACCATGGCATCGAGACAGCCCAAAAGGGAAACACCGCCGGCCACAACGCCGGTGGAGGCCTCCCTGTCTGCCGGTGACTGGATACCACCGCTGCCGCCACTGTTGTTGTCTTTGTTGCTTCTTTGCAGGCATTTTATTAAGTCAAAGGCAACAGTAAGGCATGACGGCGATCTCTTTTATGTACGCCGAGTACTATCTTTTGTCTACCATACCGTATGAGAATAGATCAGGATGAGCCAACTAAGTCATGTACTATGTATTTACTGGTGGTGCCTATAAGGAGAACATATCCGGTCTATATCTGAATCTTTGAACTATTATATCGATGATGTCGAGTTATGTCTACATAGCCTGCCTTGGTATGCTTATATAAGCTCAATGTATCCTTTGTACTGTTCTTCTTTGACTTAGCACATCTGCTCATTTTTCAGATAAATTTTCATGTGACTACCAATGTTATAAATCAGAATTTTCTTGCTGAGGATGCTTATGTCTGAACTGTTCATCATATTTGTCAATATATTCTATCCAATATGTTATGCACGTCTAAAACCCATCTTAAATTTCATATTTTATTCATAGATAATGATTTGGTGTATGCCACTGTACTGAACCAATATCATTGCTATTTTTTATATTTGCAATGCTCACTATATTACCGGATTGGATATGATTGTACCCGGCTGCGGTGCTGCCGGGTGCAGCAAGCGGCACTTCCTACCTAGTACACTGTAACCGGCACCTAAGGCGTGGAATACGATCGTGGAGTTCCAATGGGATTAGCGACGGTTGACAGGATCTTTTGGTAAGAGACACCGGCGCTGGAAAAGAGAGTCTGATGGTGGAATCGCATCGTGCAGTGTGGCCTGGCTCGGAATTCGGAAACCTAGGTCAACTCCAACGAGATGCCGCGCAACAGCAGGCAAGTGATGGTTCATGGGCCCTGTTTGGATCGCAAGGTTAGAGTTAGAGTCAGTTAGTTGGAGCTAATCTAACCCTAAAGAATCCAAACGGAAGGGTTAGTCCGGGTTAGTTCGCTCTAACCCAGGAAAAAAGTTAAGCCCGCGCGGGCGCAGCTTATTCGGGTTAGAGCAGGCGCTGCGGATCCCCCCCCCCCCCCGGGCCGCAGAGCAGGCGCAGCGGATCCCCCCCCCCCCCCCCCCCCCCGCCGCGGCGAGCGCCCCGTCGATCCCCCCGGCCCGGATCCTCCCCCCCCGGGGCAATCGCCCCGCCACCCAGGCGCCCCGGCGGGATCCCCCCGCCCCGCCCCGCCGCCGCTCCCACCGCCCCCGCCGCCGCCCCCGTCCCGCAGCTCCCCGCCGCCCCCGTCCCGCAGCCGCCGCCGCCCCCGTCCCGCAGCCGCCGTCGCCCCCGTCCCGGAGCCGCCGTCGCCCCCCGTCCCGCGTCCGCTTCCTCGATGCCACGGACGGCGTTTCCAGCCGGATTGTAAGACTCCTTTCCTGTAATTTTGGTTGATTCATGTTAGGGTTTATTGCTCGATGGTGGTGGTTGGGACATTGGGAATTGGAAATCGAGTCGCTTGTGCCATCCTTAGTATGCGGTTGGGCGCGTGGAGCCTGAATTTCTATGGTCCCATGTGGTTACAATCAAGTTGTTGATGGATTAGCAATATAAGCTAGTTAAACTAGAAATTGCTTTGTGATTTGTGCATGCTCTTTGTAAATTGGACCGTGGCCTAAGCGCTGGTCTGCCACAAGCAACTATAGGCATGTAGATAAGCAATTGTGTGCCAGCATTGCCCTGGTTTGGGTTACTCAATTCCAAGTTTTCTTAGGAATTGTGCATTTTGGCCGTCGGCACATTATTACTGTCATCTTGCAACGCTATCTTGGCCAAACACCATCCTGGTTAGAGTTAGTTCAGGGTTAGTCTAGAGTTAGAAACTAACTCTAACTCTAACCTTGGTTAGAGTATCCAAACAGGCTTATGGTTGCCACTGAAGCCGAAACATGGTTAGATTCAGAGTGTTCTGCACAGAAAGACACTGTCCCTCGTGTCATTCCACCCAGCGGCTCGCCGTCCATTCGATCGGACGTAGTAGTACAGAAGATGACTTTCCATGGGAGAAATCGGCTCGTGGCACTGCATCAGCGATCAGTTCACCGGGGAACACAAAGGGCAAGCGAAGGGGGACATGACACATGGAGCTCCCACCGGAACGATCCCACCGCGCACGCCGGCCGAACACCGGTCACCAACGCCCCTGCCAAAGAGAAGGCCAACAGAACACAGACGGCCACGGGACGGGGCCATGAGAAGTGCATAATCAAATCAGGCAGCACGTGACCCAGATCCGGCGAGTTCGACCGTAGCATCTGCCGTCCCTGCATGACCACGAGACGAGCCTCTCTCTCTCTCAGCACCGAGAATCATGATCCTGTCGTCGTCGTTTGAATCGTGATCCTGTCCT
Source organism: Elymus sibiricus (assembly GCA_039707655.1). NCBI lineage: Eukaryota > Viridiplantae > Streptophyta > Magnoliopsida > Poales > Poaceae > Elymus > Elymus sibiricus. The sequence continues at coordinate 268,559,421 of CM077672.1, read as the reverse complement.
TGTCGTCATGGTGCACGCGGGGGGAACCGTTTTCTTGGGCGGAACTGGAACTGGACCAAACCCTGCGATGCTGCCGCAGGACAAGTCAACCGCGGCAACTGAGACTGCCATCATGATCCTAAGTGCAGCTTCAACGGCAACCCGCAAAAATCTCCCGCATCCGTCCGCGGACAGGGACCAGTCCGCGGACACGAACGGGGGAGCACGCCATCCAACCGTAACCGCATATATTTCAAACTCCTTTTTAACAAACCAGATGAAATTCGTGCAAACAAAACCGGATTTCATATAAACATGACGGATTTCATTACATTTACATTAAAGCGGTGCTAGAGGTATAAATAATACCTAATCTAAATGGTCGCCGGCGCCCGTTCCCCGTGTCCGGCCATGAACCCAGAGAACCGAAGCTTCGCCTTTTCCAGCTCCGTCTCGGCGCTTTCCAGCTCCGCCTCCGTAACCTTCGCCGCCGGAGACCCGGCAAGCGCAGATGTCCGCTTCCACGTCGCCGCCAAGCGACTAATCGGTTGTCGATGTTGAGCCCACCAAGCTTGGCATCGACGGGAGAGGAGGAGCGGTGGCCTTCCTGGGACCCGAGCGGCGGCGACCCCCGTGCACTACTATTCCTCGCTGTCGGCGGCGCTCGCGGACATGCCGGCTTCGTGGTCGTGGCGGCGGGGCGCAGTCTCGACGTTGTCCTCATCATCGTCTGTCTCACCGAACAGCGCCTTGCCCGCGTCGTCGCACTCCTTGGACGCGCCCGCCACCTCCGCCAGCGGGCGAGGCGGATCTCGCGGGCGGAGCGGTAGGACTGGAGCAGCGCCTCCTGCTCCACCAGGTCCGCGTCCGGCGCCACCGCCCTGCCGGCGTCGAGCTGCTCCTCCACTTGCAGGTGCTCCTGGAGAACGCGGTGGTTGTAGGAGGTGTCGGCCTGTGCCTCAAGGAACTGCTCCTCCCGCTCCTCCCGCACCATGTCCATGTAATGGGCACGGGCCTCGCCGATGGTCAAGGTGCAATGCACCGGCGAGGGTGGCGCGGAGGATGAGGGCGGCTCCGGCTCGTTGTCGACAGCGTCCTCCATTGGGACGTCGTCGTCCTCCGGCTGCCTGCCCGCCAACAATGGCGGCCATCTTCTTCTTCTGGTCTGACTTCAGCCCGTCCTAGAGAGCTTTGGCGGGAGAGGGATCCATGGTGGGAGTGGTGCAAAGAGGGATCGAAGGTGGATGACAGCGGCTACGGCTATGGCCGGGGTACCGGCTTTTATAGCAATGGTGGGCGGCAGAGGGACGGACGGGTGGCGCCGGAGGAGACGCCTCGGCAACCGCGTGCCATCAATGCGGGCGGCAGACGGACGGACGGGTCGCTGTCGTGTCGTTTGAACGCGTGGCAGCCGCCTGCACCGGGAAGCGGCGCGGGTGGCGCTCTCTCGGCCGGCGCGCCGCTTCAATGCCGGCACCAGTGAGCGGTCGCGTACGCTCTGGCCGGACATGAATGCTGCAGCAGGACAAGTCAACTGCAGCAACTGAGACTGCCATCATGATCCTAAGGGCATCTCCAACGCCGACCCGTAAAACTCCCACAACCGTCCGAACCACGCTGTTCGGACCGCGTAAGCCACCCAACGCGGTCCTGTATCGGTCCGGACTCGATTTCTCCCGCAAACCGAAGATAAATGTGGGGGCTTTGGGGGAATCTGGACCGCTAGTTCGCCCGCTTCTAACCGCCCTGGCCCACCCAAACCCCCTCCTCCCTGCCGCGCGCGCGTTCCCACCTGGCGCCAGCTGCCCGCATTCATGTCGCTGTAGAGCGCGCCGTTGCATGATACGTCTCCGTCGTATCTACTTTTTCAAACACTTTTGCTCTTGTTTTGGCCCCTAATTTGCATGATTTGAATGGAACTAACCCGGACTGACGTTGTTTTCAGCAGAATTGCTATGGTGTTGTTTTTTTGTGCAGAAATAAAAGTTCTTGGAATTAGATGAAACTTTTTGGAGATTTTTTATGGAATAAATAAAAAATACTGGAACCAAAACCCACTCGGGGGCCACCCTATGCCCACGAGGCACCAGGGCGCGCCACCTCGTGGGGCCCATGTGGCTCCGTCTGACCTAATTCCAACGCTATAAATTCACAATTCCAGAGAAGAAAAAGAGAGGAAGTTTTATTGCGTTTCACGATACGGAGCCGCCACCACCTCATGTTCTTCATCGGGAGGCCAGATCTGGAGTCCGTTTGGGGCTCCGGAGAGGGGGATCTTCCGGCATCGTCATCATCAACCATCCTTCATCACCAATTTCATGATGCTCACTGCTGGGAGTGAGTAATTCCTTCGTAGGCTTGCTGGACGGTGATGAGTTGGATGAGATTTATCATGTAATCGAGTTAGTTTTGTTAGGGCTTGATCCCTAGTATCCACTATGTTCTGAGATTGATGTTGCTATGACTTTGCTATGCTTAATGCTTGTCACTAGGGCCCGAGTGCCATGATTCCAGATCTGAACCCTTTATGTTTTCATGAATATATTTGTGTTCTTGATCCGATCTTGCAAGTTATATGCACCTGCTATGTGTTATGATCCGCATACCCCAAGGTGACAATAATTGGGATTCTTTCCGGTGATTGCCATAGTTTGAGGAGTTCATGTATTCACTATGTGTTAATGCTTTGTTCCGGTTCTCTATTAAAAGGAGGCCTTAATATCCCTTAGTTTCCTTATGGACCCCGCTGCCATGGGAGGGTAGGACAAAAGATGTCATGCAAGTTCTTATCGCAAGCACGTATGACTATATACAGAATACATGCCTACATTACATTGATGAATTGGAGCTAGTTTTGTGTCGCCCTAGGTTATGACTGTTACATGATGAATGTTATCCAACATAATCACCGATCCAATGCCTACGAGCCTTTCACATATTGTTCCTTGCTAAGTTACTACTGTTGCCACTGTTGTCACCATTGCTACTACTATTGCTGCTATCGTTACTGCTACTGTTACTATTATTGCTACTGCTATCAAACTATCATACTACTGTGCTACTGATCACTCTACTGCAGATATTTAGTCTCCAGGTGTGGTTGAATTGACAACTCAACTACTAATACTTGCAAATATTCTTTGGCTCCCCTTGTGTCGAATCAATAAATTTGGGTTGAATACTCTACCCTCGAAAACTGTTGCGATCCCCTATACTTGTGGGTTATCAAGACCTTTTTCTGGCGCCGTTGCCGGGGAGCATAGCTTTATTTGCTAAGTCACTTGGGATTTATATCTGTTGATCACTATGAAGAATCTGAAAGACGCTAAGACCAAGATCGTTCCCTCTAAGACGAGGGGAGGTAAGGAACTGCCATCTAGCTCTGCACTTGATTCACCTTCTGTTTTGAGTAAACTTGCAACACCACCACATGCTATTAATTCTGATATGTTGCAAGTTATTGATGATACCACTTCTGCTATGAATGATGCTCATGATGATGCTAGTACTATGCTTGATAATGTTGTGCCACTTGGTGAATTTCTTACTGAACAAATTGCTAAAGCTAAAGAAATTGAAAATGTTGAATCTCTTGGGAATTATGATTCACCTATTATGCCTAGTTCCCCTACTAGAGTTGAAACACCTGATGAACATTGCTTTGATAGGGAGACGGCTAGAGTCATCCTTGCTTATATTATAGACATGAAGTTATAAAGTTGCTTGCTGAAATGAAAGAAAAATCTATGAGGGAGAGAATGAAATATGATCCTAAGTTTGCTACCTCTCCCATATTTTTTACTGATAAGGATTATGAATTCTCTGTCGATCCTGAGTTAATTACTTTGGTTGAATCTGATCCTTTCCATGGTTATGAAATTGAAACCGTTGTGGCACATCTTGCTAAATTAAATGATATAGCCACCCTATTTGCTCATGAGGAAAAAATTCGCTATTACTATATTCTTAAGTTGTTTCCTTTCTCATTAAAGGGTGATGCTAAGGAATGGTATAATACTCTTGCTCCTGGATGTGTGCGTAGTCCCCAGGATATGATTTATTACTTCTCTGAAAAATATTTTCCTGCTCATAAGAAACAAGCTGCCTTACAGGAAATATTTAACTTTGTGCAAATTGAAGAAGAGAATCTCCCTCAAGCTTGGGGGAGGCTTCTCCAATTACTTAATGCTTTGCCTGATTATCCTCTTAAGAAAAATGAAATACTTGATATCTTCTATAATGGACTAACCGATGCTTCTAGGGACTACCTAGATAGTTGTGTGAGTTGTGTTTTCAGGGAAAGGACTATTGAACAAGCTGAGGAATTATTGAATAATATATTGAAGAATGATAATGATTGGACACTTCCTGAACCACCGCCCAAACCCATTCCGAAGAAGAGGGGTATTTTACATCTCAGTCCTGAAGATATGCAAGAAGCAAAGAAATGTATGAAGGAAAAAGGTATTAAAGCTGAAGATGTTAAGAATCTACCACCTATTGAAGAAATACATGGTCTTGACACACCGCCACAGGTAGTAGAGGTAAATTCTCTTATAAAATTTGATGAAGGTGATATTCCTTACAACAAACCTCCTAGTCAATGCTTGTATGAATTTGACAATTATATTATTAAGCAAGATCACTTCAATGCAAATGTTATGAAACAATTAAAACGAAATGCCTACATGATTGATCGCTTGAGTGACTTGTTATTTAGAATTGCTAATGATGTTAAAGGCGTGAGTAAACATGCATCTATGGTTCAAACTCAATTAGAACAAGTTGCTAAATCTCAAAGTGAATTGCTCAATGAAATGAATAACAATATGAATGATCATGTTGTTAGAGTAATGACTAGAGGAGGTAGAATGACTCAGGAGCCACTTTATCCTGAAGGTCATCCAAAAAGAATTGAACAAGACTCTCAAAGAATTAATGTTGATGCACCTAGTCCATCTAAAAAGGAAAAGAAAAATGATAGGACTTTGCATACTTCTAGTGAACCCGAGGTAGAAAAACCCTTGGAGGATAGTAATGATGTTTCTATTTCTGATGCTGAAACACAATCTGGTAATGAACAACCACCTGATGATAATAATAATGATGATGCTCATATGGATACCCAACCAGATAATGAAATAGAACCTGCTGTTGATCTTGATAACCCATCTTCTAAAAATAAACGTTATGATAAAAGAGACTTCGTTGCTAGAAAACATAGTAAAGAAAGAGAACCATGGGTTCAAAAACCCATGCCCTTTCCTCCTAAACCATCTAAGAAAAAGGATGTGGAAGAATTTGAACGCTTTGCTGAAATGCTTAGGCCAGTCTTTTTGCGTACTCGTTTGACTGATATTTTAAAGATGGCCCCTTATGCTAAATATATGAAAGACATTGTCACAAATAAAAGAAAAATACCTGAAGCTGAGATTTCTACCATGCTTGCAAATTATTCTTTTAAGGATGGAGTACCTAATAAACTAGGAGATCCAGGAATACCAACTATACCATGCTCCATTAAAAGAAATTATGTCAAAACTGCTTTGTGTGATTTAGGAGCTGGTGTTAGTGTTATGCCTTTCTCTTTATATAAAAGACTTGATTTGAATAAACTCACTCCCACTGAAATATCATTGCAAATGGCTGACAAATCAACTGCCATACCTATCGGTGTTTGTGAGGATGTGCCCGTTGTAGCTGCAAATGTTACTATCCTAACAGACTTTGTTATACTTGATATGCCCGAGGATGACAACATGTCGATTATCCTTGGTAGACCCTTTTTGAATACTGCAGGGGCTGTTATTGATTGCAACAAAAGCAAGGTCACTTTTCATATCAATGGTAATGAACATATGGTGCACTTTCCGAAGAAATAATTCAAGTAAATGGTATTCATATTATTGAAAAGACTCTGAAGAAACAATTACTATTGGAAACAATTACTATTGGAAGTTTTCAACTCTCTCTACCTACTGTTAAAAAGAAATATGAAACTCTTATTATCGGGGAGATGCATATCCCCGTTGAGGTAACCTAGTGTTTTACGAAGATTCTTCGGTTTCATGTTACTCAGAAATGGTTTGTTAATAAGACTTGATCAACCTTATTAATGGATTCTTTTTTAGGGGCATGGGGTCAATGAATTTAGTAAGCACAACCTTCTGTACCCACTTTTTGTTTTCTGTTATTTTTAGTTAAATAAAATAAAATGCCATGATTATCCTGTTTTCTGATTTATCCGTGCAATAAAAAAGTGCCCAGAAATAGAAGTGCTCAGAATGCAATAAAATTTTGATATGAATTTTTATATAATATTTAATAATTTTTGGCACTAGAAACATACCAGGGGGGGTGCCCCAGGTGCCCACGAGGCACCAGGGCGCGCCACCCCCCTGGCGCGCCCAGGTACTTCGTGGGCCCCACAGGGACCCCCTCACTTTTTCCTTCAGCTCACTTCGTCTCTTACCTCTAGCAAAAATTCCTAGTAGCTCTCTCTCTCGTGTTCTTGCTCACAAAACTGAAATTTTCGATCTCTTTGCTCGGAGCTCCGTTTCCGAAACTATTTTGGGAGATTGCTCCTTGGTATGTAACTCCTCCATTGCTCCAATTAGTTTTTGCTCTAGTGGATTATATTTTGCATGATTAGCTGCTCTTGGTGCTACTGAAAATGAGCTTGCATGTTGAATTCTTTGAGTTCCAAGTAGTTTGAATGCTTGATATTGCCTATAGACATCCATATGAGTAGTTGCTATCAATCTTGTGAAGTTTTATTGATATCATTTTGTGGCCCAAATTTTTTCAGAAATTGTTCTTAGGAAAATGAATGTCTTCCGGAGAAGTTCTTCGAGGAGGAGGCCCTCGGAAGCGTCATCAAGTGAAAGCTCGGCACGCCAATCATATGAGGAACCAAGGGCAAGTTCGGTGCGAGGTACCGAAGCAAAATCATGTCGATGACCGTGCAACGAGTTCATGCTAGGTGCAGGCATCAAGGAAGAATTTGAACAATATATTCACAATGCCAAGCTCTCCGCCTTTATCGCAGATAAGCCACCACAGCATTACAACCTCACTCATTCCTTTACTCAAAACTTTGATTATCACCCGCGCACTTCTAGAGTTTTATTTCACCTTTATGACAAATCCTATAATATGCCTCTAGAAGAATTCTTTGATGCATGCAAAATTCCATATTGGGGTTCATTAGATGAACCACCAAGATCTGATTATGAGTTGTTTCTTAATAGCCTTTGCAACGGTGAGGATAGGGGAATCACGCAGGCTAGAATAATTAGCATTCACTTTCCCGCTATTCGGTATTTTGCGCTTTTTAATGGTAAATGCGTTGTTGGTAAGCAAGACTGTAGTGCACTTTGCGCCCCTGATCCGAGTCTTATTCATACAACTTTGGCTGGTAGCAAGCTTTGTAATCTTGGGGCTATTGTTGCACGTAGGCTGCAGCGTAATGCGGGTAATGGTGATTTGTATGGAGGAGTTTATGCCTCCTGTTTAGCTGCAAAGTTAGGGGTGTCGCCCAAATTCAATGATCCCCTCTTGCCTTATAAATATTTGAATTTCAAAACAATGCGAGAACATAGGTTTTTAAAACGCAACGCACAGGGTTATGAATATAACTTAGTTTTTAATAAAGGGTCTTTTACATCTGTGCCCCTAACTGGAACCCACTACTCAGATTTGCCCCTAATTTTGAAGCATGCTCAAATTTGCCCCTTTACCGTCAAGTCACCTTATAGAAATGCCCTTCCGTGCCGTTACCGTCCGGTCAAAGGCCTTTGACCGTCTGGTGAACAGTAACTCGATGAACAGTAAATTTGAAAAAAAATAGCAAAAAAAATCTGAAATTTTGTGGGATTGAAGATACTCAGGTGCGCAAGGTGCGTGCAAATTTTCGTGCTGTTTGGACATTCCAGGAGCTCATGGCAAAGGAAAAAATTAAATCTGTATGCCTGTGAACAGTAAATAAAAAAAATAGCAAGAAAATTCAAAAAAATATGATTTTTTTTGGCATCCAAGATACTCGGGTGTGCAAGGTGCGTGCAAATTTGTGTTGTGTTTGGACATTGTAGGAGCTCGTGGAGAAAAAAACAAAATTTGGCTCCGAAAAAAACTTTAAAAAAATGCACTATTTTTTTTTGCTAGAGCTACTCGCATGTCATTTGATCACAAAAATTTGCAAGCACCTTGCGCACCCAAGCCACTTTGATGCCAAAAAAAATCATATTTTTTTGCTATTTTTTTCGAATTTACTGTTCAGAGGGCATACAGATTTACTGTTTTTCCTACGCCACGAGCTCCTGGAATGTCCAAACAGCACAAAATTTTGCACGCACCTTGCGCACGTGAGTATCTTCAATCCCACAAAATTTCAGATTTTTTTTGCTATTTTTTTGAATTTACTGTTCACCAGGACGGTCAAAGGCCTTTGACCGGACGGTAACGGCACGGAAGGGCATGTCTATAAGTGCACATGACAGCAGAGGGGCAAATTTGAGCAGGCTTCGGAATTAAGGGCAAATCTGAGTAGGTGGTTCGAGTTAGGGACAGAAATGCAAATGGCCCTTTAATAAATATCACTCTGTGTATGTTGCTTTGCCTGCTCCTGTCCTCTTTGATTTTCAGAACAAACAGAGATATTTTCTTCATGAGAGTGAGGTGCACGAGTACAATGCGGCTCTCGAGACTGCTCTTCTGGCTGAGGAGGCGGCTCAGAACGCCTCTACGAGCTACCATTTCGATTATTATCCAGGACAGCCATGGCAGTAGACCAAGCTAGGCAAAAGCCTAAGCTTGGGGGAGTACGTATCTCTCACCGACATTACATTCATGCTCATACATTTCATTCCAGTTGTCGGTGTTCATACTTTTTCATTGTATAATCCATGCTAGTTTTATTTTCTCGTTTTCTTCTAATGTGTTCAAAAAACTTGAGAAAATCCAAAAACATTTCTCGCTTCTTTTTGGTTTTTCTTTCCAATTTAATTTGTTGTAGTTTTGTAGTAGTAAAAGAAAATCCAAAAAGATTTCCCGTTTCTTCTTTTACTTGTTGGGAGCTTTCCCGTGTAAATAGTTTTTTCTCGTTTTTCGTTTTTCTTTTTTATTTCGTTTTCTTTAGAAAAACTAAAAACTCCAAAAATATTTCAGTGTGTTTCTCTGAAATTCTTTTCTTTTATTGAGTCATTGTAAGGAGAAGACCACGATGAAAATGTTGAGTGGCTCACATATGCATTGTTGTTGATCTAACAAAGAGCCCATTTTACCTTGTCTTCTCCTTTGAATAAAATGCTTGCAGATTCCAGCTTAGTCCACGGCACTCTTACACTGTGATTATTTTTATATATCATTCGGTCGTGCAAGTGAAAGACAATAATGACGATGATTCGATGAAGTGACCGTGGCAAGGAAAAGCGGGTATGAACTCAACTTGTTCTTTGTTTTTGTAAATATGTTTAACTTAGTATCCATGATTCAGCATGTTATGATTAAACATGTTTATGATGACAATTAGAGATTATAGTTGCTCATGCCATGCTTAAGTAGCTAGGAGTGGATAATGATTTATCTTGAGTGTCAACATGCATTAAAATGATTGTGATGTAGTATGATGATATGGTATCCTCCTCTGAATGTTTCAAGTGGCTTGACTTGGCACATGTTCACGCATGTAGTTGATTCAAAACCAACATAGCCTTCACGATATTTATGTTCATGGTGTTTATATCCTACTCATGCTAGTATTCAATGTTGGTTATTCATAATGCATGATTATGACCGTTTTCGCTCTCTAGCTGGTCGCTTCTCAACCTATTTGCTAGCCTTCACCTGTACTAAGCGGGAATGCTGCTTGTGCATGAAAACCCTTAAACCAAAGTTATTCCAGATGAGTCCACTATATCTACCTACATGCGGTATTACTCTGCCGTTCTAAGTAAATTTGTATGTGCCACCTCTAAATATTCAAATGAACATCTGTTTTGTGTGCCCGTACCGCTCATGGAGCGACAGGGGGCGGTCAGTATCTTCCATGCTAAGCGGGTTATTCTCATGATGAGTGTTGATTCACTTGTCCTTGCACGAGAGGGGCTGGTAATCGGGATGCCCAGTCCCATTATTAAAATTGCAAAATAATAAAACAAACTCCCCCGCAAAGTTGTTGGTATGGAGGGCACCCGAGGATTCAACTAGCCATGGTTTGTGATTGTTGGTGGAGGGGGAGTAAACTTTACTTTACCGCTTGGGAACCGCCGCTAATGTGTTTAGCATGAAAGATATTGAAAACTCTCGGTCGTGACATTGACAGGAAAGGCATACCTCCCAAAATTATATCTATCTCTGATTTAAGCTTCGAGCTCTGGCACCTCTGCAAATCCATGCTTCCCTCTGCGAAGGGCCTATCTATTTACTTTTATGTTATTTTACTTTTATTGTTGAGTCATCACCTTCTCAAATAAGCACCAGTCCTGAGAGCACTATTGTCATTCTCATGCATTGTGAATAGTTAATGCTATGTGCATCATGACTGGATCTCTTCTACCATGAATTACAATGTTTAGTCGCTGCTTGAACTTTGGAGGTGCTCTGCATTTATGTTTTGCGGTCTCAGAAAGGGCTAGCGAGATACCATGTTGTCATATTATATCATGATCATTTTGACAAAGTGTTGGCATTTGAAATATCTTATTATTGCTCGCTAGTTGATTATGCCATTGATATGAGTGAATATAATTTCTAAGAGTTATCATTTGCATGGTTAGTTATAATCTTTGCTGAAAACTTGGGTGCTATTTAAGCATATATATAGATACAAGAACAAAAGAGTTTTTCTTTATCACTTTCAGTTTGTCAACTGAATTGCTTGAGGACAAGCAATGAGTTAAGCTTGGGGGAGTAGATACGTCTCCGTCGTATCTACTTTTCCAAACACTTTTGCTCTTGTTTTGGCCCCTAATTTGCATGATTTGAATGGAACTAACCCGGACTGACGCGGTTTTCAGCAGAATTGCTATGGTGTTGTTTTTTGTCCAGAAATAAAAGTTCTTGGAATTGGATGAAACTTTTTGGAGATTTTTTATGGAATAAATAAAAAATACTGGAACCAAGACCCACTGGGGGGCCACCCAGTGCCCATGAGGCACCAGGGCGCGCCACCCCCCCAGGCGCGCCCTGGTACCTCGTGGGGCCCACGTGGCTTCGTCTGACCTAATTCCAACGCTATAAATTCACAATTTTCCAGAGAAAAAAAAGAGAGGAAGTTTTATTGCGTTTCACGATACGGAGCCGCCGCCACCTCCTGTTCTTCATCGGGAGGCCAGATCTGGAGTCCGTTTGGGGCTCCGGAGAGGGGGATCTTCCGGCATCGTCATCATCAACCATCCTTCATCACCAATTTCATGATGCTCACCGCCGGGAGTGAGTAATTCCTTCGTAGGCTTGCTGGACGGTGATGAGTTGGATGAGATTTATCATGTAATCGAGTTAGTTTTGTTAGGGCTTGATCCCTAGTATCCACTATGTTCTGAGATTGATGTTGCTATGACTTTACTATGCTTAATGCTTGTCACTAGGCCCCGAGTGCCATGATTCCAGATCTGAACCCTTTATGTTTTCATGAATATATTTGTGTTCTTGATCCGATCTTGCAAGTTATATGCACCTGCTATGTGTTATGATCCGCATACCCCAAGGTGACAATAATTGGGATTCTTTCCGGTGATTGCCATAGTTTGAGGAGTTCATGTATTCACTATGTGTTAATGCTTTGTTCCGGTTCTCTATTAAAAGGAGGCCTTAATATCCCTTAGTTTCCTTATGGACCCCACTGCCACGGGAGGGTAGGACAAAAGATGTCATGCAAGTTCTTATCGCAAGCACGTATGGCTATATACGGAATACATGCCTACATTACATTGATGAATTGGAGCTAGTTCTGTGTCACCCTAGGTTATGACTGTTACATGATGAATGTTATCCAACATAATCACCGATCCAATGCCTACGAGCCTTTCACATATTGTTCCTTGCTAAGTTACTACTGTTGCCACTGCTGCCACCATTGCTACCACTATTGCTGCTATCGTTACTGCTACTGTTACTATTATTGCTACTGCTATCAAACAATCATACTACTGTGCTACTGATCACTCTGATGTAGATATTTAGTCTCCAGGTGTGGTTGAATTGACAACTCAACTGCTAATACTTGCAAATATTCTTTGGCTCCCCTTGTGTCGAATCAATAAATTTGGGTTGAATACTCTACCCTCGAAAACTGTTGCGATCCCCTATACTTGTGGGTTATCACTGCACATTGAAAATGGCTCAGAGCGGACGCGACCTCTCACTGCGTCCGCCATTGAAGCGGCGCGCCGGCCGATGGCGCCGCCCGCGACGCGTCTCCGGTGTCCGTGCCTGTTCAATGCCGGAGACTGATGTCTACTACACAACTTATTCTTGTAGACTCGTGTTAGGCCTCCAAGGGCAGAGTTTTGTAGGACAGTAGCAATTATCCCTCAAGTGGATGACCTAAGGTTTATCAATCCGTGGGAGGCGTAGGATGAAGATGGTCTCTCTCAAACAATCCTGCAACCAAATACAAGAAATCTCTTGTGTCCCCAATACACCCAATACAATGGTAAATTGTATAGGTGCACTAGTTCGGCGAAGAGATGGTGATACAAGTGTAGTATGGATAGTAGATATAGGTTTTTGTAATCTGAAAATATAAAAACAGCAAGGTAACAAATAGTAAAATGGAACACAAACGGTATTGCAATGCTTGAAAACAAGGCCTAGGGTTCATACTTTCGCTAGTGCAATCTCTCAACAATGCTAATATAATTGGATCATATAACCATCCCTCAACGTGCAATAAAGAATCACTCCCAAGTTCCTATTAGCGGAGAACATAAGATAGAAATTGTTTGTAGGGTACGAAACCACCTCAAAGTTATCCTTTCCGATCGATCTATTGAGCCATTCCTATAAGTGTCACAAACAGCCCTAGAGTTCGTATTAAAATAACACCATATGATACACATCAACCAACTCTAATGTCACCACAAGTATCCGTAAGTTGATTATATGATATGCATCAAACAACTTCATAATCATAATATTCAATCCACACAAAGAACTTCAAGGAGCACCCCAAAGTTTCTATCGGAGAGAAGATAATGAAACGTGCATCAACCCCTATGCATAGATTACCCCAATGTCACCGCGGGAATCCGCGAGTTGAGTGCCAAAACATATATCAAGTGAATCAATATAATACCCCATTGTCACCACGGGTATTCATATGCAAGACATACATCAAGTGTTCTCAAATCTGAAATATTCAATCCGACAATAACGAAACCTCAAAGGGAAAAGATTCGATTCATCACAACAAGGATAGAGAGGGAAGAAACACCATATGATCTAACTATATTAACAAAGCTCGCGATACATCAAGATCGTGCCAAATCAAGAACACGAGAGAGAGAGAGAGATCAAACACATAGTTACTAGTACATACCCTCAGCCCCGAGGGTGAACTACTCCCTCCTCGTCATGGAGACCGCCGGGATGATGAAGATGGCCTCCGGTGATGATTCCCCACTCCGCCAGGGTGCCAGAAAAGGGCTGTAGATGAGATATCTTTGGTATAGAGGCTTGCGGCAGCGTAAAAACTCATCTAGGTTAACTTTCGGGAGTTTCTGAATATATATGATTTTTCAGCGTTGGAATCACGCAAAGAGGTGCCACAGGGGGCCCATGAGGCACCAGGGCACGCCTGGGGGGGTGGCGCGCCCTGGTGGCTTGTGGGGCCCCTGTGGCTCTTTTGGTGCTCCCCCGAAGCTTCCTGGGTCTGTTTCCTTCCAGAAAAAATTGTCAAAAAGTTTCGCTGCATTTGGACTTCATTTGATATGGATTTTCTGGGAAACCAAAAACAAGCAGAAAATAGCAACTGGCACTGGGCACTAGGTCAATATGTTAGTCCATAAAAATCATATAAAATCCATATAAAAGTGGACCAAAATAATACAAAACTATAATAAACATGGCATGAATACTTCATAAATTATAGATATGTTGGAGACGTATCAGAGACGCGTGACTGGACGGGACGGGATGAATATCTACCACGCCCGTTCAATGCCCCGTTCGTCCGTATGCCGCCATTAAGCAGGCTCGCCGGCCGAGAAACCCACTCTGGCGCCGCGCATTGACGCAGCCGGACGCCTGGCCTTACCGGAAGCCGCTATTTAAACGCGGCCACACCCGGCTAACTCCACAACACAACACAAGCCTCTCCCCATCCTCTTCCCCTTGCACTGCATCTGCCATGACTGCAGGCGGTGAAGCTCTGTGGGAGAGCCTTTCCACTGAGATGAAGCACGCGGTGGCCGCCCTTGCCGCCGCCTGGCAGAGCCGCCGTGCCAGGCGGATCGAGGCCGGCTTGTTGGCCAGCTCGCCCGAAGTCTCCGACGACGACGATGACCCCACGATGGAGACGGGCTCTGACGACACCACCCCGGCTCTCGCGCCTGTGCACACCGGCTTCACCATGGAGCAGGCGCATGCGCACTACAACGCCGCCATGGCGGAGGTGCAGCCTACGCTGGCGCCTTTATTGGCGTTCTGGCAAGCGCAAGAGGAACAGTGGTGCAACATGTTCCTCCTGGAGCAGCACCAGCTGGCGGAGGGCCAGATCTACTGCGAGCACGCGAGCGAGAAGGCCGTGGCGAGCCCCAACTTCGTCGCGGAGCAGCGTGCCATCTACGATGCCCTCCGCGCTCATGCCGCCGCTCGCCAGGAAGCGGCCGCCGCGGAGGCGCAGCTCTAGGCGATCGCGGAGGAGAACAACGCCAGCTGCGCCTCCTACGCGCCGCCGACGAACAATCCGGCGACCCGATGGGACGACAACAGCGCGGGCGCCACCATTTCCATCGTGGACCTCGTGTCCACCAGTGACGGACAAGGCGCGAACTCCTCTGAGGATGAGTAGGGCACGGGAGGCGGCAGGGCCTGGTGTCCTATGTGGGCCGGTCCATCTCCCGTGTTCTACTCTTCCTCGCCGGAGACCGCACCTTCACCTCACGAGTCTTATCGTCGGTGGTCATGAAGACGGCGGAGGGAGGACGACACAGGCTCGGACGCCAGGCGCCGCCGCCGTGTAGGATAGGTTTAGGGTCGGGTCTTTTTTTTGTTCTAAATGTTCAAAATCTAATGAAAATTCACCGTGTTTGTACGAAATCCGTCTTGTTTTGTATGAAATCCGGCCGTGTTTGCATGAACTTCATCCGATTTGTTGAAAAAGAGTTTGAAATGTATGCGGCTAGCGTTGGATGGCGGCCTCCCGCATCCATGTCCACGAACTGGTCCCCCTATCCGCGGACAGATACGGGAGGAAATTTGCGGGTCGCCGTTGGAGATGCCCTAAGGAGCACTCCTAATGCATTGTCTTCAGAGCAACTCTAGCAAAATCGTCATGTCTGCAGTCACCGTATTACATAAGAAGCGCGAAATGTAGGCGGCTGTAATTGTTCGCAAACACAGAGTCGCGACATCTATATCTTTTCTTTTTCTTATGTTTTTTGTTGTTGCATCAATTAAAAAAATTCACACATTTACTTTAATGGATTGATACACTAATTTGAGATAATATTACATTACAAAGTGGTCACATAGTTCCCGCAAAAAAAGTGGTCACATAGGGATAGAAAAGTCGATTATCGATACTTTTTTTAATTAAACTGATGACTTTTTACGTCTTGGAAGAAACACCAGTTGCTCCATACCTAGACGAGGGTGAATGCAGTGCATGAGGCCATGTTGGATATCCCACTCAATGAAGTGTGTTTTAGGATTCTAATTCGCGCACTCATCAAGGGCAGGATCCTCCTATGCAGCCTCTGGCGCATAACGACGATCCTTCTCCTCCTCGATGATGAGAGTGACCTCCTCCACTTGCTCTTCATCCACCATCCGTTCCTCCTCCGCAGAGAGCGCCCCCCCAGTCCGGCCACAGGGGGAAGCGGCATGGCAACAAGGAGGGAGAAAGTGGTTATGGGTACCGGTGTTGGAAGTGAAGATTGTGAGCTATTCGACCATGGTAATGACCTTCGTAAATATGGCAGAAAACATGACGGAAGTGGCCGCGGGTAGTTGGCGCTCAACGACTGCTATTAATTGGCATGCTTCCCGGTGCCATGGTCGTCTGGCCGTCTGCACCATTGTCAGGGAGTCGTGATGTGTCGGACAAAAGGCTAAGGAGGGAGGCCGTGCCCTCCGAACCAACACTCACAACCTCTAAATATGGAGGCTCGCGAGCTCGATATGGAGTGATAAATTATGGCGACTAGGGGTCGGATGTGACTCTACTAGAGTGACCTTTTCAGCCAAAATCGTCATGTCGATCAAGTTGAATGGCCACTCTTCTAGAGATGCTTTTAACACGTCGTCCCTGTCGGTGTACTAAAGTTTGGGTCTTTTAGTACCCCATACTTGTGCACGGACGGTTGTAGCCATACCAGCGGCAAGGCTTCCCGGGGAACAGCTGGAAACATATACCAAGGATATCAAGAAGGCGTTCAAGCCGATGACCAAAAGACAGAAGACTAAAGGCTGGGTTCCCGGCAAGAGCCCTGCCGGGAAGACTCGCGAAGGCCCGGCAAGGCTTAGCACCCGGCAAGATCTCGCACCCGGCAAGATCCCACCGTACTGCCACCGCTCCAGCGCAGCGACCAGTCCGTCGTTTAGGGCTTGTCCTCCTAGTTGCGTGTCATGGCACTGACCGCGGATGGGGTTAAGCGGTGCTGATGGGATGGGTCATTTTTCCGTCCCCAAGAAAGTTAGGGACACCTATGGGAGGCATTTAATGCGTTTGTCCTAATCCGTCAGTGGTAATCATGTAACACTGTAGCAACTTTACACCTCTTGTACTCCCATCCGCCACTGTTGGTGACCCCTTTGGACGTATAAAAGGAGGCCCAAGGCAGAGCTACAGGGGAGGAGGACCTTTTGGCCCATTCTGCATGCGTAGCTGCTTCTTGAACGTACTGTTCAACGCAAGCGCTCCGTGTACTTGAGCTGAAGAACATCCACAATAAACAACAGCAGGAGTAGGGTTTTACGCTTCTCAGCGGCCCGAACCTGGGTAAAAGATCCTTGCGTTGATCGTTGGATCCGCTCTTTGTGCAAATCTTTTCCCCCGCCGAACCGTAAAGGGATCCCCTCGGTCCCATAGGTGTCGTACGCCGACATCTTTGGCGCGCCAGGTAGGGGAAGAGATTGCGCGAACCTGATTTAGCGGTCAGCGCGCCAGTTCTTGATCACTTTCATCGCCATGGCTCCCAAGAAGAAGGGTGCGACAGCGGTGGATCCATCCGCGTCCGGCCTACCCATACCTACACAGACGGGCGACGGCGTGGGCGCTGGTGGAGGAGGTGGAGGTCTTGAGCCTCCACGACGTTCTGGCGACCAGAGCCAGGCGAGCGGCGTCGTTCGCAACGGCGCTGCCGGGTCTAAGGACGGAGCCGTGCTACCCACGGGTGGCGCAGCGAACTCCAAGGACGGGACGGCGCCTTCCAAGACACCCACGCCAGCGCACGCGTCGCGGCCTCCTCAGGTTGCGCGCGACGGACAGCGCCGCGACGTCTGTGGTTCCAGGCGCTCCCATGAAAAAACCCCTGCGCATCACTCCCAAGATGCGCGGGGCCAAGATCCACGCCAACATGCCGGCGGAAGCAGGGCGCGATCGCAAGGCCGTGATGGAGCTCCTTCTAACTCAGTTAGGAGTCAGAGCACCTCACGTTCTTTGCACCTTTCGCCACCGCCTACACCGGCAGAAGCGTTGGCGCGAGCTCAGCTGCTCCTAGACTTCCCTCCCGCTGCGGAGAAGCTAGATGAATGGAGATCCGCTATCCAAAGCCTCATCGGCTTGGCTAACGACGACAGGCCGCAGCAGGCCGAGCCTTCGCGGCGGCAGTCCACTGAGCCGGTGCGTGCTGGTGGCGAGAAGACCGGAGGTGGTACGACTACGATGCGTTCCCCTCCGCTACGACAAGAGCGGTCGCTAACTCGGCGGATCGACGCCCATGATGACGACTCCACGGCGTCGTCTGATCCGCGGGTTCGCCGCGATCAACGTCTAGTTCTTCGGGAACGGCACAAGGAGGATGCTCGAACTACCATCGAGCGGCGGCGGGAAGCGCGCCGTCAATCCGACAGGCGCGCGGGACCCACTGTCGACGAGCCTGCACCGGGGTATTCTGGTAACTTGCCTTACGAGGTGGGTTGTCCAGCTTTTACTCGTGAGCTGCGGCGAGTCCAGTGGCCCAACTCCCGAACTTTCAAGCCGGAGGTGCCCGAGAAATACGACGGCAAGACTCACCCGTCAGAGTTCCTGAGCGTCTACACCATTGCGGTGCAGGCTGCCGGAGCTCGAGACGACAAGATATTCGCCAACTACTTCCCGTTGGTGCTTAAGCCCAACGTCCGGTCGTGGTTGATGCATCTGCCGGAGAATTCCATCTCCTCCTGGGCAGATCTGTGTCATGAGTTTGTTGGCGCCTTTACTGGAGGCCACTAGGCTCCTGGCCAGGAGAGTGATCTACATCTCATCCCCCAGAAAGAGGGCGAAACCTTGCGCAAGTATATACAGAGATTCAGCCGTATACAACGACATCCCAGACGTTCATCCTGCCGCTGTTATCAGCGCATTTCATCAGAACGTGCGCAACCGTAAAATGCGGGAAGAGCTGGCGATGAACAAAGTCAGGGATGTCGCCGAGCTCTATGCTCTGGCTGACAGATGTGCTCGGGCGGAGGAGGGAAGGAGACTCCCCGGCGAGGATGCTGGCGCGGAGCTCGACTCTGAAGCCGAAGACACCACCACCTCGACGAAGAAAGGCCGACGGCGGAACAAGAAGCGTAAGGGCAAGACCGTGCTTGCCGTCGAGGGGTCCGGCAACCCCGGCACGGCCAAGAAGGTCAAGACTGATGGCCCCGGCAAGGAGGTTGCCGCGTGTGCCGCATGTCAGGCCTTGGCGGCTGCCGACAAGCCGGAGGGCTCCGACAAGCAGTAATGCAAGATCCATCGCACCAAAGGTCACGACCTCCAAAACTGCCGGCAAGTTGAACAGCTTGTCGAGAAGCAGAAAGCCGAGTATGAGAGGCGAGACAAGGAGAAGGCCCAGGATGGCGCTGAGGGATCTGGCAAGAAGTGCGGTGGTCAAGGAGGTCGCCGCGGCAAGGCCAAGCAACAGAAGGAGAGGCCCGCTCGAGGCCGCGACAAGGAGCAGGGGGGTGACGATGATGATGAAGACGGCGATGAGTCCAGCGAGCACGAGTTCCAGAAAGCCACAGAAGCCATGTGCGTTGACGGAGGCGCCTCGTTGCATTCTTCTCACCGCCGACTCAAACAGTGGGCGCGCGAGATCAATGCAGCAGAGCCATCGATCGATGCCCGGAAACCATTAAAGTGGTCCCACACGCCTATCATCTTTGACGCCGAGGATCACCCTGATCGCACAACTGCGGTCGGGTGTTTGCCATTGTTGGTTTCACCAACAATCCGCAACCTCAAGGTGACAAAGATGTTAGTTGACGGTGGGGCCGGTTTGAACTTGATCTCGCCTGACGTGATCAAGAGGTTGCAAATTCCTGACAAAGATCTCGAGGAGACGGGCACGTTTCAAGGGATCAATCCGGGAAGGAGCCAGCCGAAGGGCAAGATCATGCTACCAGTAACATTTGGTAGTGAGCTGAACTACAGGACAGAGAAGATCGTCTTCGACGTCGCCAAGATTCCATTGCCATATAATGGGATTCTTGGTCGTTCAGCGTTGGCCAAGTTCATGGCGGCATCACACTACGCCTATAATACATTGAAGATGCCCGGGCCGATGAGCGTCATCACTATCAACTCCGACAAGAAGGATGCACTTATCTGCACCGACCAACTCTACCGGGAGGCAGTCGCAGCACCTGCCGCCAAGGCACTTGCTCCTGCTGCCAAAGCTCCCGGGGGGGAGAAGACCGGCAAGACCTCTAGCACACACTCCGGCAAGCACACCTCCTCGGAGTGCTGCGCTCCCGTTGAGGACGTGCCAGAGAGCTCCGCCGGCAAGAGCAAGAAATCCAAGGCAGCTCCACCAGCGACCAAGAAGGTGCCCGCCAAGGAGGATGGTACGGGAGGAACTTTCACCATAAGTTCCACCCTTGATGACAAATAGGAAAGCGCGCTCATTGCCTTCCTGCGGGCGAATATCGATGTGTTTGCATGGCAACCATCTGATATCCCCGGTGTTCCCAGGGAGGTAATCGAGCACCACCTTGCTGTCTGCCCTCATGCGCGGCCCGTCAAGCAGAAGGTTAGGAAGCAGGCTTTGGAGCGGCAAGAATTTATTGCCGAAGAAATCAGGAAGCTAGAAGCGGTAGGTTTAGTCAGAGGAGTGCTCCACCCAACATGGTTGGCCAATCCAGTTGTAGTGCGCAAGGCGAATGGAAAATGGAGGCTATGTATTGACTATACAGATATCAATAAAGCCTGTCCAAAAGATCCTTTTCCCTTGACGCGCATCGACCAGATTGTAGACTCCACTGCTGGCTGCGATTTGCTGTCGTTTCTTGATGCTTATTCAGGGTACCATCAGATTTTCATGTCGAAGGAAGATGAAGAGAAAACCGCATTTGTCACCCCATGTGGCACGTATTGCTTCATACGTATGCCTTTCGGGTTGAAATGTGCTGGTTCAACGTTTGCAAGAGCGGTCCAGATTGGTTTTGAGCCCCAGCTACATAGAAATATGGAAGCTTATATGGATGACATAGTGGTTAAAACCAAGGACAAGGCAACGCTCATACAAGATCTAGAAGAGACGTTTGCAAATCTGCGCAGGATCAATCTGAAGCTCAATCCCGAGAAGTGTGTGTTTGGCGTTCCATCCGGCAAGCTTCTCGGGTTCTTTGTGTCTCAACGAGGAATTGAAGCTAATCCCGACAAGATCAAGGCAATTGAGCAAATTGAAGCGCCAAGACGTGTTAAAGATGTGCGCCGACTTGCCGGCTGCGTTGCTGCTCTGAGTAGGTTCATCTCCAAATCCGCTGAGCGCGCCCTGCCTTTCTTCAAAATCTTGAAGAAGGCAGGTCCAATGAAATGGACTCCGGAAGCGGAGGCAGCGCTGCAGGACTTGAAGAGGTACCTCTCCTCTGCGCCGACGTTAGTTGCGCCTAAACCACAAGAGCCGTTGCTGCTATATCTAGCGGCGACGAATCAAGTGGTAAGTGCTGCATTAATGGCGCAGAGAGAAGTCGACAAGGAAGCAGCGGCAGCGGCAAGCCCGTCAAGCGACAAGCCGGAATTCTCCCCGGCAGAGTCTGGTGCCGACAAGGCAGGATCCGCGCAGTCAAATGAAGCAACGCAGAAAAAGAAGATGGTGCAGTGCTCGGTCTATTTTGTCAGCTCCCTGTTGCAGGGGGCTAGGTCAAGATATTCTGGTGTGCAGAAGTTGCTCTTTGGCCTTCTCATGGCCTCAAGGAAGCTGCGCCATTATTTCCAAGCACATGAAATCACGGTCGTCACTCGCTTCCCGTTGCAGCGGATTTTACGAAATCCAGATGCGACCGGCAGGATTGTGGAGTGGGCGTTAGAACTGTCAAGCTTTGGTCTCAGATTTGAAAGCACTTCGACTATTCAGAGCAGAGCCTTGGCAGAGTTCATTGCAGAATGGACACCGACGCCAGACGAAGAAATTCAAGAGACAACCGTCCCCGGCAAGGAAACAGATCGAGTATGGATTATGTACTTTGATGGGGCTTTTTCATTGCAAGGCGCCGGTGCTGGCGTGCTGCTTGTCGCACCTACCGGAGAGCACCTCAAGTATGTAATTCAGATGCACTTTCCCCGGGAGAGATCAACAAACAACACTACAGAATATGAAGGGCTGCTTGCCGGTCTCAGGATCGCGGCAGACCTCGGGATCAAGAAGCTCATCGTCAGAGGTGACTCACAGCTTGTCGTTAGGCAAGTCAACAAAGATTATCAGCGCCCGTTGATGGAAGCATATGTAGATGAAGCGAGAAAGTTGGAAGAGCGTTTTGACGGGTTGCAAACAGAGCATGTTCCTCGAGCAGAGAACAACATTGCCGATGACCTGTCAAAGCGTGCTGCCCTCAAATTACCTGTGGAACCGGGAACTTTTGTGCTCCGCTTAACTCAGCCATCCGTAACACCATCGACGAGGCAAGACAAGAGAAGGAAGTTGAGTTCCGGCCAGTACTTTCCGGCAGAGCTTCCAGAAGCCGCCGGCAAGGAAGTTGCCGGGAACGACACGGTTGCCGGTGAGCAGCAGCCTCGCGCAGAACCTCAGGTTCTTGCCGCCGAAGCAAGCGCTCCCGCGGCCGAAGATATGCCTTTGGTCCTTGTTGTCGAGCCGCAGGCTCCAACATGGGCACAGCACATCGTCCAGTTCCTTCAAGCAGGAGAACTCCCTGAAGAACAGGAAGAAGCGGAGAAAGTAGCCCGTCAGTCTAGTATGTACCAGTTCGTCGACGACGTCCTGTACAGAAAGAGACCGAATGGTGTGAAATTGAAGTGTATTCCTCGGGAGGATTGACTGGAGCTGTTGGCAGAGATACATGGAGGCATATGTGGCTCCCACATAGGCTCAAGAGCTCTTGTCGGCAAGGCATTCCGGCAAGGTTTCTTCTGGCCCACTGCTCTCCAGGATGCAACTGCACTAGTAACCAAGTGTGAAGCGTGCCAGTTCCATTCAAAGCAATTGCATCAGCCAGCTCAAGCTCTTCAAACAATCCCTCTTTCCTGGCCATTTTCGGTCTGGGGGATCGACATATTGGGCCCCTTTCCCCGCACTGCCAGGGGCTTCGAGCACTTGTACGTTGCCATCGACAAGTTCACGAAGTGGCCGGAAGTCGAAGCAGTGAGAAAGGTGACAGCACAGTCAGCCGTCAAGTTCTTCAAGGGAATAGTGTGCCGTTTTGGTGTGCCAAACAGGATCATCACCGACAATGGCACGCAGTTCACGAGCCGCACCTTCATGCAGTATGTCCAAGACCTTGGCGGCAGAATCTGTTTTGCCTCTGTTGCTCACCCGAGAAGCAACGGCCAAGCGGAGAGGGCAAATGCTGAAGTGCTGCGAGGTCTCAGAACAAGAACTTTCGACAAGCTGCGCAAGTGCGGAAGACGCTGGATTGATGAGCTGCCGGCGGTTCTTTGGTCAATCAGAACGACACCAAATCGAGCTACTGGCCAGACACCCTTCTCCCTGGTTTACGGGGCAGAAGCAGTTCTCCCCACGGAACTCATATACGGGTCACCTCGAGTGCTCGCTTATGATGAGCTCGAGCAAGAGCAGCTGCGCCAAGATGACGCCACGCTCCTTGAGGAAGATCGTCTTCGGGCTGCTGTGCGAGCTGCACGCTACCAGCAAGCCTTGCGCCGCTATCATAGCCGCAAGGTTCATGCCCGAAGCCTTGAGGAAGGCGACCTTGTTCTTCGGCGCGTTCAGTCGGCCAAGAATTCCAACAAGTTGACGCCGAAGTGGGAAGGCCCTTATCAGGTAGTACGAGTCACCAGGCCCGGCGCAGTCCGCCTGCAGACCGAAGATGGCATTCCAGTGAACAATTCCTGGAATATCGAACACCTTTGTAAGTTCTACCCATAAGGCGCGGTTGCCGGGTCCCCCGGCAACCACCTTTTGTACAAGTCTTGCCGGCAAGGCATACGATCCTTTGTACAAAGCCAGGCGCAGACCCTGTGCATAGTTGAATAAATTAAGTGTTTTACAATTCTTGTCGATTTTCATGTCATTTTATATGCATGCTTATCTGAGATATTGTAGTACACCTGCTTCCGGTAAGCACTAATGAACCGCCAAGGTTCCATATCTCTATTTTCTCTTCTTTCTTTTTCTCAAAGGACAGAAGGTTCCCTCGCGTACACGTTTGCCGGGGGGGAATGATGGTATGGATACCGACAGGCGACGTTCAAGTTGACATCTTGCAATAAGGAGTACAGCAACGAAAAGCTAAGTTGCAAAACTTCTAAGCAAATTTTTTATTGTAGAGTTATTTTCCTTGAACGATTTCGGTTTTTGTATGGAAAACCTGCACGCGAAGGAACCTTGTCGTGATTGGTCGCGCCCTTACTTTGTTTCGAGTCCGCTCAACGGTATAAGTGGCTGCACTAAAAGCGTCAAGGTATCTTGCCGGCAGCGACACCTCCAGCAGGCTGCTAAGGATCCGTTCCTCAAAGCGCTCGCGGCAAAGGTGCGCGCACCGGCAGGTTACCAATAAGCGTAGGGCAAAGACCATACAGAAAGAAATCAGACAAGGGAAATAGCATACATTCATCCAAAACACAGCAAGTCATATTACATTGATAGTCGCCACGATCCTAACTTAAGATAAAACTGTCTTTTACATGGAATGGTGACGACAAAATGGAGCGAAGCGGCTAGTCTCTGCGTTGGCCTTCGACCCTCTTGACTTGGCTCACTCGGTCGACGATGGGCGCGACAAGCTCTTCGAGTGCCTTGAGGTCTACATCCTTCGGCAAGCTAGCAAGAACGTTGGTGAGGTTGATGCCAGGGTTCTTGTGCACCACTTTGACGAGTACCTTGCGGAGGACGGCCCGGCAGAGCTTGCGAGATTCGTTGGCCAGCTGGCTCTCTCGGTTAGACTGGAGCAGCTTGAGGGCATCAACGACACCCTCGAAGAACATGGTCAGCTTGGCGCTCGAAGACACCCTCTCGTCAGAAGAGTAATTGAAGTTATCCAAGCCCATGGTGGACAGTTCCGCGGCAAGCTTTTCCGCGACGTCGACAAGGCGCTCAGTCCAGATCTTCATGCCTCTCTCAAAATCATTATAAGTGGCGGCAGCGCTGTTGAGCAGGCTCTTCTCGCTCTGGAGGTCTTTCATCAAAGCCCTCTCGCGAGCCTTGCCGTTCTCAAGGGACTCCTCCAGCGTCGCCAGCTTCAGTTTCAGATCAGCAATGGATTCGTTGGCTGAGGAGAGCTCCTTGGTCTTGTCGGACATGGCGGCTTGCATCTCCGCTAGGCTGAAGAGAGTCTTCTCTCTGTCGGCTTTGAGTGTTGAGATCTCCTTGCCGTGGCCTTCAAGATCTGCTTCCAACCTCTTCACTTGATCGCCCAGCTCGTTCTTGGCGGCCTCTGCAGCTTCGGCAGCATCGATGGCTTCCTTGAGTTTGCCGGCGTGATCCACGGCCAGAGCTTCGAGCGTTTCCTTGTGTCTCTGCTCCAGCTCCTGGGTTCGCTGCGCAACGAGCTTTTCGATCTCTTCGTCCTTGCTGCGGAGCTTGGCGGCAAGTGCCTCCTCGCGAGCGGCAAGGTCCTCTTCATGAGCATCGAGCCCGACATGGCGTTCCGTTAGGCGAGCTTCCTCTGCAGCGGCCTGCTGCGTGGCCTCCTCCTGTGCCTTCTCAGTGTCGGCCTGCTTTAAGAGGAGCTCATTCCAACTTTGGTTCAGCTGCTTGGCATACCAGACTTGCGTCTCCTCGACGCGCTTCTGGAAATCCGCCTCTGCTGCTTCGATAACTGCCGCCCTGGAGTCCAACCTCTCCTTTCGGGTGCAGTGAAGCGCCTGGAGCTTTTGGAAGTTGTCGCTCATGGCTTGGAGGAGCTGTTCTTCCCTGGACCCGCTGCTGCTAGCGCGTGGCTCATCGCTGATCTTGAGCCCAGCGGCGGCGATGACGTCTTCGTCAAAGATTTCTCCTTCAGTTGGCACCCCAATGCTTGCCGTCCCTGGTATGCTGACAAACAGGTTGTCGCCAACCTTAAGGTATCTGCTTGACGAGGGGGCGTCAGATGTTGACGGTTGATCCTCGACAACCACCTCGCCGACAACTGGGGGCTCCACGACCGGCGTAGCGCCAGGCGCTCCTGCGGCAGGAATGCCGTCAGTATGGTCGCTGGACTCCTTGCTGGCCCCCTCAGCAGATCCCTTGGTGGTTTCTTCCTGTGCGGCCTTGGCGGCCTCGGCAGCTGCGATCCTGTCGACTTCGGCGGCAGCGTCCTTGGCGCTCTCTTCGATGGCAACGTCAACATCCATTTGTTCCACCGAAGGGAGCTCTGAAGACCAGGAAAGCAAACAAGATGAGGTCAAGGTTGAAGTTCAAGAAGACAAAAATAAAGAAAGAATGACAAGTGCACCAAGGCGAGCGGTTTACCTGTGTCGAGCTGTTGAGAGGTGGCTTCTCCTTTCCCGGCAACGTTGGTTGCCGATGTAGGATTGCCAGTGCCCGTGCTTGCCGGATCCTCTTCAACGCGAATGGGCTCGCCAGTGGAGGCCCTTGCCGAAGGTTCATCTCTGGGCGGCGTGGTTGACGGAGGCGGCACGTCAGGGGCGGCCTCCAGTGGCTCTCCTTGTTGCCGTTCTTCTCCTACAAGCCCGGTGATGTCAGTAGTGAAGATATTCTCCCCAATGCTCGCCAGTGGAAAATGAGTAGTGGGCTCACGCTGGGGGCTGGGTTGGAGGCTGCGTTGAGGGCTGGGCTCCGGGCTGATGATGATGGGCTCTGGCGCACCTACGGTGCTTGCCGAAGGTTCGTCACCCGTTGAAGTCTTCGCCTTCTTCGCCATCCTTTGCGTCAACGTTTCCGTATCTCTGCGGAGACAGCCCAAAGCAAAACAAATGAGTTAAAGTGAAACCAGGAATTCAGAAGCTAAAAGATGCGGCAAGGGCCCTTACTCTTCTCTTTCCGGACTAAAAGAGGAGATGTCAAAATCAACCTCCTCTACAATGTCCGTGCGAGGGGGAGGAGAAGGGGTCCTGGGACGCTTGGCTACAGCAGAAGCAGTGGGTTGATGTGATCCTGCTGCTCCAGCCGTCGGTGCCGTCATATGGGATGCCCCCGCCGCACCCGTTGTTGCCGCGGTCGAGCGTGTCATACGTCGCACGGGTTCCTGTTGGGCTTCTTGCCGCTGTGCAGCCTTGCCGGCCGCCCCCTTGCCAGAACCCTCACTACTCGAGGGAGGCTGACATGTTGGGATGCCAGAGACGGCTTTTCGAAGAACCCGTTTCTTCTTCTCCGGAGCTGGGGGCTCCTCGTGCGGCTGCTCTTCAGCCGTGTCTTCGACAGGAGAGCTCCCGGCAACCATGCCACTCTGTTCCCCGACAACTTCACCTTCCTCGGCAAGGGTCTCCTCTGACGTTATTTCTTCTTCACCGGCTTCTTCTTCCGCGAAGCCAAAGCTGCCGGCCTCCGCGGCTAGGTTCACCTCTTCCGCCCTGCTGGCGATGTAAGCCACTTCTTCATCAGTGGTGGGGCGGACGAGAGTTGGCTCTTCCCGGATGGTTTTCTCCGACAAGCTGTCAAAGAACTCCTGTGCGCGCTCTGAGGATGGCTCTTCCCAATTTCCGTCAAGGCCGTGGGCATTACACACCGGCATCATGGCGATGATTGAGCTTAAGGCAGAGTTGTTGCACAAGGGAACTACACCAGCCGGCAACTTAAATTTCCCGTCAGGCCTAAACAGTTTGTGGCAGAGGGCTGTGTGCTGCAAGACCGTCAAGTTGTTGTTCAGACCAGGGCGCAGCCTCATGATATCTGCTGCATTCTTGAAGTCCCAGGCTGGTCTCCCTTTATTCTGCAGGGGGCGATGCGGCGGCGGAGGAAATCAGCGCCGACCATTTCTATTGTGAGCCCGGCAACCTTGAGACGGTGGATCCTGGTAACTGCGATTGCGAGCTTCTCATCCTGAGGATCGAGGCCGCTCCAGTCCTTGCCGCGGACCACTTTCGTTTGCCGGGGCATACAGAACGGCTGAGGATCTTTCTCCTTAATCCAGCACCACTGGTCCCGCCATTCATCCCACTTCTTGCGGTAGAGACCGCCTGGGTATGTCTCCTTATTCCATGTCCTTGGAATCCAAGTGATAGAACCAGAAAGGGCGTCTCCCGTCTCGATACGGGGAATGAAGTAATGGCGGAAGAGGGCTGTGCTGGGTGCTACTCCGGCGAAATTTTCACAAAGATGAGCGAAGACTGACATGCATGTCACGGCATTCGGCGTGAAGTCCAAGAGGTGGAAGCCGTATGTGTACATGATGTCGATGAAGAAATAGGAAAACAGAGGGCAGAGCCCGCAATAAAA
Source organism: Elymus sibiricus (assembly GCA_039707655.1). Taxonomy (NCBI): domain Eukaryota; kingdom Viridiplantae; phylum Streptophyta; class Magnoliopsida; order Poales; family Poaceae; genus Elymus; species Elymus sibiricus. The sequence continues at coordinate 268,531,303 of CM077672.1, read as the reverse complement.
GTAAGCGGCGAAGAAAGGGAATTTATCTGGGCCGCCCTTGGCGGAAGCTGGAAGCACGCGAGTCCTAGGGTGAGCCTTCGTCTCCTTCCCCCACATGCACATGTACCGCTCAACCAGGGTGCGCATGTCGAGCGTCGGGGCGAAGATGGCGTGCTCCTTCCGCATCTCCACCAGATCGATCTTCTCTGCCTCTGCGTCCAAATCAACGGCTTTCACCGCTTCGCCTTTGCTTGCCTTGGGCGGCATGGCGACTGTGGAAGCGGAGGCTGAGGATGATGAGAGCGTGGGGGTGGTGGATGGATGGGAGAGGCTCTGTTCTAGGTTCGAGGAAGAAGGCGACGGCGGTTTCCAGATTGGAAGAGATGAGAGGTAAATGAGCAGCGCCTCTGCGGATTCCTTTTTATAGGGAAGGCGCGAGGCTGGCTCTTTACTGACCGATGTGAAAGCATTTTTACAAGCGCACTGCTGCGGCCATTCCGCGCACGTATCCCACGTCCCGCATTTAATGCGCGTCGTGGGGGAACGCAGTAAATAAGATGGTTATTACAGTTAATTCCTGCCACGCGTGCCCGTGCACTGTTTGGGCCTAGCCCAACAACGCCTCGCACCCGTGTATGGCCTAGGCCCGGGGGCTCCTGTCGGTGTACTAAAGTTTGGGTCTTTTAGTACACCATACTTGTGCATGGACGGTTGTAGCCATACCAGCGGCAAGGCTTCCCGGGGAACAGCTGGAAACATATACCAAGGATATCAAGAAGGCGTTCAAGCCGATGACCAAAAGACAGAAGACTAAAGGCTGGGTTCCCGGCAAGAGCCCTGCCGGGAAGACTCACGAAGGCCTGGCAAGGCTTCGCACCCGGCAAGATCTCGCACCCGGCAAGATCCCACCGTACTGCCACTGCTCCAGCGCAGCGACCAGTCCGTCGTTTAGGGCTTGTCCTCCTGGTTGCGTGTCATGGCACTGACCGCGGATGGGGTTAAGCGGTGCTGATGGGACGGGTCCTTTTTCCGTCCCCAAGAAAGTTAGGGACACCTATGGGAGGTATTTAATGCGTTTGTCCTAATCCGTCAGTGGTAATCATGTAACACTGTAGCAACTTTACACCTCTTGTACTCCCATCCGCCACTGTTGGTGACCCCTTTGGACGTATAAAAGGAGGCCCAAGGAAGAGCTACAGGGGAGGAGGACCTTCTGGCCCATTCTGCATGCGTAGCTGCTTCTTGAACGTACTGTTCAACGCAAGCGCTCCGTGTACTTGAGCTGAAGAACATCCACAATAAACAACAGCAGGAGTAGGGTTTTACGCTTCTCAGCGGCCCGAACCTGGGTAAAAGATCCTTGCGTTGATCGTTGGATCCGCTCTTTGTGCAAATCTTTTCCCCCGCCGAACCGTAAAGGGATCCCCTCGGTCCCATAGGTGTCGTACGCCGACAGTCCCATGTAGTGAAATTTCTTTGAGACAATCACCCCGATAAATTGTATCTTAAGACACTCACAATGCAAGAAAGAAAAAAAAGAGATAACCCATAAAAGATAGGAGCATGAATTACATTGCACGGAAAATGGGCTAAGAGTTGTATCTCCACTAGCATACAACTCCACTCTCTCTCTTCCTTAATTACAGTGCCACATCAGCATTTTGCCTTTGACAATGTGCCAATAGCCAGGCATTGGGAGTGCCCTACTGAGTCGTATCTAAGTTATAATGTATTTCATTGGTTTAGGGATCTTTTATGCAGCTAAACATTGCGGGTTAGTTGTTGAGAGAAGAAAGGAAGAGGACAAAATAAGCCACAAAGAATCAGAGCAATGATTACACTGCACAAAAAAACAAACTAAGTTGTATCTTCACTAACATACAACTCCACTCTTTCTTCTTTAGAGCAAGTACAATAAGGGGCTTATAGCCCATTTACATGGTGTTTTTGCCTATGTGGAGGAGAGAAACATGAAAAAATGAGGAGATTGGTGTAATATCTTAGCTATATGCGTACTCTTAGGTAAATACAATAAATTCAAAGAAAGAGAAAGAGAAAGAGAGAAGCTTAAAAAAAGTATTGATTTAAGGTTGCGCATGGTGGATAGTATCATAAGCTGGTATCATGCATATGATAATAGTGTATGATACTACCTCCGCAATGCATGGTATCATAGATTAGTATATTAGATGATCTTATTTATTGCCATAAAGACATATAGTAGTGTGGTATTTATTATGAGACGGTATCATGATACGATACTCAACCCTCTCTTTATTCATTTAATTTTATGCCACCTCATCAAAATTGCGTAGTTGACATGCATGGTACTACATATGATACTCCCACTAGGGGCGGTCTAATAGCCAGCCTTACTATACGAGAGACTACAATGAATGACATGACGGCTCCATATAGCCATCAACTGGCTATACTATTAACCATACTTCTAGTTACAGTGTCACATCTTGCATATAATTAATTTTTTATACTCCCCTCGGTCCTTTTTTCGCATATAATATTTTTTTCTGAAGTCAAACTTCGTAAAGTTTGACCAATTTTATAGAAAAAATATAAACATTCACAATACAAAATCAATATCATTACGTACGTCATGAATTTAATTTTCACATTGCATAATTTTAGTATTGTAGATGTTGACATTTTCTCAATAAAGATGATCAAACTTTACGAAGTTTGACTTCAGACAAATCTTATATGCGGAGTAAAAAGGATCGGAGAATGTATTTCTAAGACTCATTGTTTTGGGAATCCTATATACCTAAGAGATTCATCCCCACTATCTTATTTATCTTGACATGCAAGTTATCCACATCATCAAATAGGTCCACCATGTAAAAATGCTTTCCCACTAACTCTTCATGTGCATGCTCTCACTAATTGTTCATGCGCATGCGGTCTACCACAAATAACCACTAACTATTTTTATTTCGTGCACTCTCAAGCAGGCACGTCACCCTAGGTTTATTTTCCTATCTGTATATGTCTTAACATTATCCGATCCACTCCAGACGTACAAAACGAGTCCCTGTCCAACTATTTGGTTAGACCTCATGTGTTGTTAATGTATTCTTCTGATTCTGAATACCCAAACGACCGTCTTTTCTCATTCTCATTCTCTTGCGCTTTTTGTCCATGTCTCTTTTACTCCCCACAGGCTAGAAAATCGTGTTAGATGCCTTCATTTCCTCGAACCTCCAGTGTTCCAAGCAACCCTTTAATCTCAGTTTGATTCCATTGCGCACAGAGAGGTAGCTCATGTTTTTCTTTCAAAGAATCCACTATTCTCATGCAACCTTTTAATCCCAATTTTATTCCACTTCATACATCCAGGTAGTTAATCAGACTCTTTTTATGATGGAACTAAACTTCACCTAATGGGGAAGCATGCATGGTTGCGCACGAGACAAGACAAACACAAAGAATTATAGCTACCTAGGTATATTGTGGTGAATGAGCTACCTATGTAAGTGTCCTTTTTTTAATAGAAAATAAAACTAAGAGTGAATACGCGTTTTATTTTTCTATGTAAGCTATGTTTTTTTCTATGAATGCACATATGTAGTTGATATCGTTGTTTTAGGTTTAGCCAAGGGTTGAGATGTCTCCATTGTCTCTACGCAACATTATTTTCATCTCATATTGCCTCGCCGATATATTTCAAGGTAATAAATTAAAAGAACAAAAACCACACCTATTTTTGGTTTTCATCGAATTTGCTATAGATGCTTACTCTAAACAATATTTCTTTCAAAGAAAATTCTTTACATCTACTTATACTATGTTTCATATACAACATCAAATTATTTATTAAAAGTTCCCGCAGCAACGCGTGGGGTATCATCTAGTATGCAAATATAGCTATGTTCATATTTAATTATGTCATTTCTTCAATGTATAACTCCACCAATGCATGAAGGAGTAAGAGCATCTATAGCCGCATATGAAAAATATGACCCTGAAACGCCCGTGGTCCACGGGCAGTGACCGGTCAGTCCTCAAATTTGTGCAACTGCATCCAGACACATCATACTAGAATTCTCAAATCCATACAAAAGCATGCAAAGAAAAAAAACTACGTACTACGTAGATCAACTACCCTACTCCTCGTCGAAGATGTCGACTATCTCAGTGCCCGGCTCCGGGTACATGGGCGGCAGCTGCAGCTACGACTCCTCTGGCGCCTCCGCTTCGGCCTCCTCCTCTATCTCCGCGTCGAGTTCGGCGAAGAGCGCGTCGGCCGCCTCCCCCTCCTGCCGGAGGAACTGCCGGTTGGCCTCCACATAGGCCTCATCCTGGATGGACTCCAGGATGGCCTGCTGCTCCGCCATCTCCGTGGCTTGGGCGACGGCGAACTCCGCCTCCGCGTCCTCCATGTTGAAGCCCGGAGCAGGCTGCTCCGCCTCGTCCTTCTCCGGATCCACCACCTCCATCGGCTCCGGCTGCTCTCCCTCCTCCGGCTGCTGCTGCTCCTCCTCCTTCGGCTCCGACGAGTCCGGAGGCAGCCCGGCAGCGATGCGGGCGGCGGGCCTCGCCAGGATCTCCTCCGTGATCTGGTACCGGCGCTCCGGCGTGAGCATAGCGTAGGTGGTGATCTTCTGCCGGACCATGGCGATGCCGGAGAGCGTGGGGAGAGCAAGGGAGAGGAGGTGGATGGGCTTGGGTTGCGGCGCAAAGAGGGAGGATGTGGATGGTCTAGCGTTGGGGGACGCCGACCGGCTTAAATATCCGGATTTGGCCTCGGGTGGCGAGCCGGAGCGGCGCCACGCGGCGTTCACACCGTGGCGATGGAGGAGACGTCCGTTGGACCGCCGGGTTTTCGGGCCATTCCGCGTGGGACCCCGACGTTAGTCCGACGTGGCGGATGCGCCCGGGCGCCCCCATATCCGCCTCACATTTGGGCTGGATATGAGGGGTGTCGGTCAGTCCGGGCGTTTGAGGCCCGTTTGAGGCGCCCGGCTGGGTCACATTTTCTTGACCGGTCAGTGACCGGGCGGGCCGCCCGGGTGTTTGAGGCCGGTTTGGGGCGCCCGGTGATATGTCTCCGTCGTATCTATAATTTTTGATTGTTTCATCCCAATATTCTACAACTTTCACATATTTTTGGCAACATTTTATATTATGTTTGGGACTAACATATTGATCCAGTGCCCAGTGTCAGTTCATGTTTGTTGCAAGTTTTTTGTTTCACAGAATATCCATATCAAACAAAGTCCAAAAGCGATAATAATTTACGGAGATTTATTTTGGAATATATTTGAGTTTTGGGAGGTGGAATCAACGCAAGGCGGTGCTCGTGGGCCCCACGAGGCACCAGGGCGCGCCGTGGTGCCTCGTGAGGCCCTCGTAGGTCGGTTGGTGCTCTTCTTCAGGCGCAAGGAAGCTAATATCCGGAAAAAAATCATGTTAAAATTTCAGCGCAATCGGAGTTACGGATCTCCGGGAATTTAAGAAGCGGTGAAAGGCCAGAAAACAAAAACGCGAAACAGAAGAGAACATAGAGAGAGATCCAATCTAGGAGGGGCTCCTGCCCCTCCGCCGCCATGGCAGCCATGGACCAGAGGGGGAACTCTCCTCCCATCTAGGGGGAGGCCAAGGAATAATAAGAAGGAGGGGGGCTCTCTCCCCCTCTCTCCCGGTGGCGCCGGAACGCCGCCGGGGCAATCATCGTGACGACGATCTACACCAACAACTTCGCCGCCGTCACCACCAACTCTCTCCCCCTCTATGCAGCGGTGTAACACCTCTTCTCCCCGCTGTAATCTCTACTTAAACATGGTGCTTAATGCTACATATTATTATCCAATGATGTGTTGCCATCCTATGATGTTTGAGTAGATTCGTTTTGTCCTATGGGTTGATTGATGATCGTGATTGGTTTGAGTTGTATGTTTTATTTTGGTGCTATCCTATGGTGCCCTCCGTGTCACGCAAGCGTGAGGGATTCCCGCTGTAGGGTTTGCAATATGTTCATAATTCTCTTATAGTGGGCGGCTAGAGTGACAGAAGCTTACACCCGAGTAAGTGGTTGTTGCGTATGGGAGTAAAGAGGACTTGATACTTAATGCTATGGTTGGGTTTTACCTTAATAATCTTTGGTAGTTGCGGATGCTTTCTAGAGTTCCAATCATAAGTGCATATGATCCAAGTACGGAAAGTATGTTAGCTCATGCCTCTCCCTCATATAAAATTGCAATAATGATTACCGGTCTAGTTATCGATTGCCTAGGGACAAATCATTCTCTTGTGTTACAAAAACCTTCTACTAAACAACTAACTTTTATTATCTTGCAAATTACTCATCGTTTTATTCTCGCAAAGTACTTCTAGTTTTAATCTTGCAAACCTATCCTATCACCTACAAAATAGTTTTATACTTGTTCTAGGTAAAGCGAACGTTAAGCGTGTGTAGAGTTGTATCGATGGTCGATAGAACTTGAAGGGAATATTAATTCTACATTTAGCTCCTCATTGGGTTCGACACTCTTATTTATCGAAAAAGCTACAATTGATCCCCTATACTTGTGGGTTATCAAGACCTTTTTCTCGCGCCGTTGCCGGGGAGCAATAGCGTGGGGTTGATATTCTCGTGTGTGCTTGTTTGCTTTATCACTAAGTAGATTTTATTTTCTATCACTAAGTAGTTTTTATTTTGTGCTCTTGTTTTCTATCTTTAGTTATGGGTAGGAAACGTAAAATACCAAAAAAATTAGTTGTACCAGCTAAACCAATGGTTGAAGAACCACCCAAAATCTATCATACTGCTGAAGCTTTTTACTTGGATCATCTTCGATCCCTTTGTGCTCGTGCTAAAAACCCAACTAGATTAGCTGAGGGAAAATCATTAGATGAGCATGCTCATTTTGTGCGACACCGCTTATCTCAAAAAGGGAAACTTTTACGGCATCATATTAATAATTTGCATTGCTATGCTTGGAATTTATGCGAAATACATGATTTTACTTGTTGTTCTGAAGATCCTAAAAAACACCTTTCTTTCCAATGTGAGTTTAAGGATAATGGAATCGTATCTTCTTATGCCAAGGGTGTTTATAATTACTATGATATTGAACAAATTGAAGAATTTGTTGCTTTTAAGGGTGCTTATGAAATTGCTTCTTTGATTGAAAAGTGTGATGCTACTCTTTACAAATCTGAAAATTTTGCCATACTTAAATATTGTTATGAAAACTATGCTTCTAATGCTTATGTGAAAGAATATATTGAGGACACCTCCGCTGTCCAAGAAGAGACTAATATTTTGCAGGAATCTATGGAAGAAGAAATTGATGACACTGTGAGCTCATTAGATGAAAAAAATTGAGGAGGAGAACGAAGAACAAAAGGAGGAAGAGCGGATTGATCACCCGTGCCCACCTTCTGATGAGAGTAACTCTTTATCCCATACATTGTTTAATTTCCCTTCGTGTTTACCAAAGGATGAATGCTATGATAATTGCTATGATCCCTTGGATTCGTTTGAAATATCCCTTTTTGATGAAATTGATGCTTGCTATGCTTGTGGCCATGATGCCAATTTGAATTATGCTTATGGAGATGAACTTGCTATAGTTCCTTATGTTAAGAATGAAATTGTTGCTATTGCACCCACACATGATAGTCCTATTATCTTTTTGAATTCTCCCAACTACACTATATCGGAGAAGTTTGCTCTTATTCAGGATTATATTGATGGGTTGCGTTTTACTATTGCACATGATAATTTTGATGGATATAATATGCATGTGCTTGCTGCTCCTAATTGCAATTATTATGAGAGAGGAACTACATCTCCGCCTCTCTATGTTTCCAATGCGATAAAATTGCAAGAAACTGTTTATACTATGCATTGGCCTTTACTTGATGTGCACGAATTGTTCTTTTATGACATGCCGATGCATAGGAAGAGAGTTAGACTTCGTCATTGCATGATATATGTTGCTTTGTGCTCACTACTAAATTACAAATCATTTTTAATTAAAATTGTCTTTGATATACCTTGGGATCCGGGTGGATCCATTACTTGAGCACTTTATGCCTAGCTTAATGGCTTTAAAGAAAGCACTGCCAGGGAGACAACCCGGAAGTTTTAGAGAGTCATTTATTTCTGTTGTGTGCTTTTAAAAAGTTTAAAAACAAAAAAATATAGAGGGGAACCTAAAACTTTTCAAAAAGGAAAGTGAAAGTAAGAAAGACGAGCACCGTTGAAGTGGGGGAGCTCCTTGAACTTTGTTCATGCCCATGGAAACTTTGTGAATCTTGAATTACAGAAACTTTTCAACAAAAATAATTATCCCCTTGTACAAATCCATTGTATTATAAAAATAATGTGCCAAGATTTACCGTTAGGATGTTTAAATTGCTTGTTTGGTATGTGCGGTGCAAAAACAGAAACTTTTGCTGTAGTGCATGAATTTACATTTTTTACTGGAACGTGAAAAAATTCTGAAATTTTTACACAGTACTTCTGTGCAAAATTTTTATTTTCTCCTAATTTTTCAGAATTTTTGGAGTTACATAAGTATGGTGAATGTTCAGATTACTACAGACTGTTGTGTTTTTGACAGATTCTGTTTTTGATGCATTGTTTTGCTTGTTTTGATGGAACTATGGATTGTATCGGAAGGTATAAGCCATGGAGAAGTTAGAATACAGTAGGTATAATGCAAAAATAAAATATGAATGGGTTTGCAACAGTACTTAAAGTAGTGATTTGCTTTATTATACTAACGGATCTCACGAAGGTTTTGTTAAGTTTTGTGTGGATGAAGTGTTCAAAGATCGAGGAGGTATTGATATGAGAAGAATGAGGAGAGGCAAGAGCTCAATCTTGGGGATGCCCAAGGCACCCCAAGTAAATATTCAAGGAGACTCAAGCGTCTAAGCTTGGGGAAGCCCCGGAAGGCATCCCATCTTTATTCAACAATTATCGGTATGTTTCGGTTTTTGTTTTGTTCACATGATATGTGTAAATTCTTGGAGCGTCGTGTGCTTTTTATTTTTCTTTTAATAAATGCACCATGCTGGTATGAGATAGTCCTTGGTTTATTTATAGAATGCTCTTTGCACTTCACTTATATCTTTTGAATATGGCTTTATAGAATGCTTCATGTGCTTCACTTATATCATTTGAAGTTTGGATGCCTGTTTCTCTTCATAGAAAACCGTTATTTATAGAATGCTCTTTTGCTTCACTTATATTTGTTAGAGCATGGCCTTTTGGAGAAAGAATTAAACTCTCTTGCTTCACTTATATCTATTTAGAGAGTCAACAGGAATTGATCATTCACATGGTTAGTCAGAAAATCCTACATAAGCCTTGTAGATCACTGAATATGATATGTTTGATTCCTTGCAATAGTTTTGCGATATGGAGATGATAATATGTGAGTTATGCTAGTGAGTAATTGTGATTTAGTAAGAATATTGGTGTTAAGGTTTGTGATTCCCTATGCATGCACGTAAAGTCAATAGTTATGCAACGAAGTTATATCCTACTTATGGTGCATTATTCAGTGTTAGTTATTCTTAATGCATGTTTATGACCGTTTTGTTTTCTGGTTGGTCGCTTCTCAATCTATTTGCTAGCCTTCATTTGTACTAAGCGGGAATACTGCTTGTGCATCCAAACTCCTTAAACCCAAGTTGTGCCAAATGAGTCCACCATATCTACCTATATGCGGTATTTCAATGCCGTTCCAAGTAAATTTGCATGTGCCAACTCTAATTTTTCAAAATAATTTTTCGTTTTGTGTGCCCGTACCGCTGATGAAGCGACAGGGGGTGGCCAATATTTTCCATGCTAGGTGTGTTATTCTCACGATGAGTGTTTATTCACTTGTCATTGCACGAGAGAGTGGCTGGTAATAGGGATGCCCAGTCCCACAATGAATCAAAAATTAATAACAACAAAATTCCTTGGAAAGTGTTGGTATGGAGGGCACCCGTGGATACGGCTAGCCATGGATTGTGAAAGAATGGTGGAAAGGAAATAAACTTTATTTTCTGTTTAGGAACCGCCTATGATGTGTCTAGCATGGAAGATATTGGAAACTCTCGGTCGTTTTCGTTGACAGGAAAAGCATGCCTCTCAAAATAAGTTTATCTCTCTAATTTAAGCTTTGAGCTCTGGCACCTCTGCAAATCTCTGCTTCCCTCTGCGAAGGGCCTATCTATTTTATTTTTATGCATTTTTATTTTTATTGAGTCTCCATCTTCTCTTATAAAGCACCAACTGGAGAGCACTATTGTCATACTTGTGCATTGGGTGTAGTTAATGTTGAGTGTGTTTCATGAATGGATCAATGATTGAGCATAATGGGCTAGGGATAACTTTCTTTAGCGTTGATATTTTGAAAGACATGATTGTTTGTTAGTATGCTTGAGTATTGATGTCTTTATATCAAATTATAGACTATTGCTTTGAATCACTCGTGTCTTAATATTCATGTCATGATTCAATTTTATGACCAAGATTATGCTAGGTGGCATTTCACATCAACCTACTCTACTTTCCTATCTAGGACTTCGATATACAAAATATATACTACTGTGAAGCATAGATTGCTGTCAACAAAGAATTTTATTAGTATTAAGTTAGGTATTTGCATTCAAAATAAGAAAAGAGAACTATTAAGAACTTGTAAAATAAGGATTAGGGATTAATTTGGGTTGCGCTATATCTATCAAAGAGTATACAATAATGATGGATTTGGTAAATCAAATCCATGGTTTAATAACGAACCGTGTTAACTTACCATAACAACAACTCAATTCCTATCGAATTCCTATAGTGGAATTCCTATAGGATAGAACATACACAGGGTGTACGCATTATATATGAATGAAATTATCTTTTTTATCATTTACCTACTCGAGGACGAGCAGGAATTAAGCTTGTGGATGCTGATACGTCTCCGTCGTATCTATAATTTTTGATTGTTTCATGCCAATATTCTACAACTTTCACACATTTGTGGCAACATTTTATATTATTTTTGGGACTAACATATTGATCCAGTGCCAGTTCATGTTTGTTGCATGTTTTTTGTTTCACAGAATATCCATATCAAACAAAGTCCAAACGCGATAATAATTTATGGAGATTTATTTTGGAATATATGTGATTTTTGGGAGGTGGAATCAACGCAAGGAGGTGCTCGTGGGCGCCACGAGGCACCAGGGCGCGCCTGGGGGGGCCAGGCGCGCCGTGGTGCCTCGTGAGGCCCTCGTAGGTCGGTTGGTGCTCTTCTTCGGGCGCAAGGAAGCTAATATCCGGAAAAAAAACGTGTTAAAATTTCAGCGCAATCAGAGTTAAGGATCTCCGGGAATTTAAGAAACGGTGAAAGGCCAGAAAACAAAAACGTGAAACAGAAGAGAACAGAGAGAGAGATCCAATCTAGGAGGGGCTCCTGCCCCTCCGCCGCCATGGCAGCCATGGACCAGAGGGGGAACTCTCCTCCCATCTAGGGGGGGGGGGGCAAGGAAGAAGAAGAAGGAGGGGGGCTCTCTTCCGGTGGCGCCGGAACGCCGCCGGGGCAATCATCGTGACGGCGATCTACACCAACAACTTCGCCGCCGTCACCACCAACTCTCTCCCCCTCTATGTAGCGGTGTAACACCTCTTCTCCCCGCTGTAATCTCTACTTAAACATGGTGCTTAATGCTACATATTATTATCCAATGATGTGTTGCCATCCTATGATGTTTGAGTAGATTCGTTTTGTCCTATGGGTTGATTGATGATGGTGATTGGTTTGAGTTGTTTGTTTTATTTTGGTGCTATCCTATGATGCCCTCCGTGTCGCGCAAGCGTGAGGGATTCCCGTTGTAGGGTTTGCAATACGTTCATAATTTTCTTATAGTGGCCGGCTAGAGTGACAGAAGCTTACACCCGAGTAAGTGGTTGTTGCGTATGTGAGTAAAGAGGACTTGATACTTAATGCTATGGTTGGGTTTTACCTTAATGATCTTTGGTAGTTGCGGATGCTTGCTAGAGTTCCAATCATAAGTGCATATGATCCAAGTACGGAAAGTATGTTAGCTCATGCCTCTCTCTCATATAAAATTGCAATAATGATTACCGCTCTAGTTATCGATTGCCTAAGGACAAATCATTCTCTTGTGTTACAAAAACCTTCTACTAAACAACTAATTTTTATTATTTTGTAAATTACTCGTCGTTTTATTCTCGCAAAGTACTTCTAGTTTTATTCTTGCAAACCTATCCTATCACATACAAAATAGTTTTATACTTGTTCTAGGTAAAACGAACGTTAAACGTGCGTAGAGTTGTATCGGTGGTCGATAGAACTTGAAAGGAATATTAATTCTACATTTAGCTCTTCGTTGGGTTCGACACTCTTATTTATCGAAAAAGCTACAATTGATCCACTATACTTATGGGTTATCACCCGGCTGTAGATGCTCTACGAGGGCATGCACGTAGTATTAAAACATTGTCTACACCTAATTATGTCCTCCTTAATTAATGTAATATGTAAGATGAACCAATAAACCGAAAAGGATCTCGCGGAATTCGGTCAATGCTGATCTTCGGTGAATTTGGTTTGTGTTGTGTGTGTCTAGAGATAGTCTAAGAACTGAATATAATTTTTGTTACTGCTTTGTAATGACGATAGATGAAGAATAGACTGGAAGTTGTTTCAAATAAAAAACCCGAAAAGAGGAAGCGGAGGGAGTACTACTTTTCTTAGGCTCAGCATCAGCGGAAGCGTAGAAGCAACAAACAGAGCCACGGCAACTCGAGTCAGTCAATCCGACGGCCCGCACGGGCTGACGGCAGTACGCAGGGCCGGGGGCTATTCGGTCATTCCGCCGTCTTGCTGGCCGTCGTCGTGGTTCCTCCCCCAACCCCACGGCCGAGGCGCGGGCACTCACCACCGCGCTCAAGTGCCAGTGACCTCACCGCCTCATGCCCTTTTTAAACTAGTGCTCCCGAGGTCCGGCTCACCGCCGCCGCGCTCCCGCTTCCTCCCCCACCCCCACCCCCATGGGCGGCAGCAAAACCCTAGTAGTAGCCCCCCCGACAGACGCACCAACCGGTTGGTACTGCGCGGCGTAGCACGTAGATCCCGCCCCCACGCTGACCGGATCCGATGGCGGAGATCGCCGTCGGCGTCTCCTCCCCGCGCGCTTCCGTCGCCGCCGCCGCCGCCGCAGCGGCGGCGTCGGCCTCCGCCGGCCCGGCGGTGCTGTCCTCCCCGCGCGCCGCGCTAAGCCGGGGGGCGCACCAGTTCCACCACCGGCGGTGGGCGCCGCCGGCGATCTCGCCGTCCTGCAGGGCGTACCTGGTCGCGCTCTGGCTCGTCGGCTTCGTGCTCGTCTTCCTGTGGCAGAACACCTCCATGGGCCGCCTGCGGCTCTACAACCGGCCGCCCATGCCCAAGCGCGCACCGTCCGCCGACGCATCGATGGGCCAGTGGGTGGCCTCACCGCCGGTGTACGACTTGAGGGAGTTTGGGGGCGTCGGGGACGGGCGGACGCTCAACACGGCGGCCTTCGAGGCCGCGGTGGCGGCCATCTCGGAGAGGGGCGGTGGGAGGCTCACCGTGCCTACCGGCCGGTGGCTCACTGCGCCGTTTAACCTCACCAGCCACATGACGCTCTTCCTCGCTGCTGGCGCTGAGATCCTCGGGGTCCAGGTGAGGCATTTCAGCTGCACTTTCCACCAGCTTGCTTAATTTTACACTCACACGTTTTGACAAGGTTGTATGACCAGTCACAATTGTAGTCGTGGTATAGTTAAACACTTAAACCATATGATGAATTAATGACTCACATTAACTTTAGAATAACACTGCTCCTGTCCACTCCTGCTTAGCCTGTAAAGAAATTATAATGATGTCATTTTGTTTCAACCTTACAGAAAGTTGAACTAGGATGTTCTTACTTATCGTCTGGCTGTAACTTTTACAGTTTGGTGCATTTTCTTCCAATGAATCAACATTGACAGCTTATTGCGTTACTTACATGTAAGGATGAAAGACACTGGCCATTGATGTCTCCATTACCATCATATGGATATGGAAGAGAGCACAAGGGACCTCGATATGGGAGCCTCATACATGGTCAAGACCTGAAGGATGTGATTATAACTGGTAGGTAATATTGTATGTTTCCTTTTGTTGCATTTTAACGCTCATGATAGTGTGAACTTTATGTTTTTTCTATATATGCTTACTTGCTTAGTTCATTTCAATGCTTAATTATTACTTTGAACTTTGTGTTTGTATTCTGAAATTAAAGTAAGGATTGACTGTCATCATATTATGGCGTGTGTGGCCTTTAAATTAACACCCTAATTGCTAAACATAGAAACATAAGTGAAATTGGTAAAATGAAGTATCAGTATTTGCGACCACCTATATCTTATAAATCAACATAAGTCCCACCATGAAAGTATGTTGGATGATCCTATGTTATGAGGCCTCCTTTTAAGTATTTTGAATATAAGACCAACGGTTTTGTTGGTTATTCATGTGAAGATATTGTTACTTGTTACCAGAATAATCATGAATGTGTAGCCATGATTCTAATGTGCCAATTTAATTACTAAATATTCTTTCTATCAGCCTTTTTGTCCTCAAATTGGTCAGACATTTTGTTAGCTGAGACTCATCATCTCTTTATCTGTCTAATAGGTCATAATGGCACTATAAATGGGCAGGGCCAAAGTTGGTGGATCAAATTTCGCAAGAAACTCCTCAATCACACCAGGGGTCCTCTTGTTCAGCTCATGCGGTCAAGTAACATTACTATTTCTAACATCACATTACGTGATTCTCCCTTCTGGACACTTCATCTATATGACTGCAAAAATGTGACAGTCTCGGGAACTACTATCCTGGCTCCAATTGTTGGGGCTCCAAACACCGATGGGATAGATCCAGGTCATTTTCCAACTGAGGTTTACTTGATTCCTGAGCTCTTATCCGTTTCAGCCACAGCTCACATTGTTCAATGACTGGATAACAATCTAGCCTCTTTATATTCATTGCCAATATGAACCCTACAACTTTGTACTTCCATGTTATCTTGGTTTCTTAACTTCTTATTATATGATTTGGAACATTTTATACTCCACTCAGATTCTCAGTTGCGCTTACTGCTTATGCAGATTCTTGCGAGAATGTGATGATTGAAAATTGCTATATTTCTGTTGGTGATGACGGGGTAGCTATAAAGAGTGGTTGGGATCAATATGGAATTGCTTATGGGCGTCCGTCTACTAACATCACTATTCGCAATGTCATAATCCGCTCCATGGTCAGGTAATTCATTTGTTTTGGTTCACTGTGTTAGCCTATCTGTTAATTTATCAGTTGAGTGATTTGTTAACTTGATTGGTGAATAAGAACGTTAATACCAAACAAGCAGCTTTTCATGTACACTGAATTACTCTGAAATGTATGGGTGTTACTAGTCAAAGTTTGTCAGATCAGCTTGATTGCGTGTTTAATCTCTTTTCCCTTCTGGACAGTGCTGGCGTGTCTATAGGAAGCGAGATGTCTGGTGGTGTTTCAAACGTTTTGGTAGAAAACGTCCACATTTGGAGTTCGCGGCGAGGTGTGAGGATAAAGACTGCCCCTGGAAGAGGGGCCTATGTAAACAACATTGTCTACAGAAACATAACTCTAGAAAATGTCCGTGTGGGCATCGTGATAAAGACCGACTATAATGAGCACCCAGATGAACGGTTCGACCCGAAGGCTGTTCCTGTTGTCGGCAATATCTCTTATACGTCAATTCATGGGCAAAGGGTGCGGGTACCCGTCAGGATACAAGGGAGCGCGGAGATCCCAGTGAGGAATGTTACTTTCCATGATATGTCGGTTGGCATACTTGACAAGAAGCACCATGTTTTCCAGTGCTCCTTCGTCCAGGGACAGGTCATCGGCTATGTTTTCCCTGTGCCCTGCAAGAACCTGGACCTGTACAATGAGCGGCGCGAGATGGTTAAACAATCGACACTGCAGAACATCTCTGATATCGACTACAGTTTCTGACAAGGCGGTTTGTCTCACTGTAGTATTTAGAAGTATCCAGTGATCAGCTTAGTCTTGTTTTACTGAATACACAGGAAATTTTGGTTGTAGCTGTTTACACATCCCTCTGTCTAAGGCATGTATTTAAGGAGGCCCGGACTTTTCTATACTGTGTCATAGAATGGTTCATCTGTTTTCACATTTCATCCCTGTATTTCTACACACCAATGAAACAATTAAAACTTCACTAACAAGAATATTAACACTATCTGTTTTTTATGTTCGGTTTGCAAAGTTCACTCTGTCAACAGGTCTTCAAAATAACGTCAGTACAGCCATACAGGTAAAACACCTAGTCCCTTGTGTAACAAATCTTATTCTGCTAGCCTTTTGGTGAAGCAGTGGCAGCACAGCTTCTTTTGATTTGATTTTCTCTTTGGCTTTCAAATTACATATGAAAAAGCAGGGCAGTATTCTTTTTTCTTTCGCAGCATGCTCTCTGATTTATGGATTCATGGAAGGTGAGCACCATTTTTTTTTTTTGAGAGGTGAGGACCAACCTCAGTTGACTGAGAAAGACAAAGGTTTGAAATGCAATATTAATCAAGTTTCTTCATGTCAGGGATCAGCAGTATATACATTTGGTAAAAAAAAAACAGATCCATAATTTTTTTCATTGTCAGTACTAATCTGTCCAAAAAAATTTAGGGGAGTAGTCTTTTTTTTGTGTCATTGAGAAGGTTGTGAGCAATGTCCAAACAAAAAGGCTGTGAGCAACGAATGGAAGAAGCCCACGAGCCAGTTTCTAAGACAGTGGGCCACACCTGGCGACCGGCCTGTTTCTCAAAAAAAAAAAAAATGGCGACCCGCCATTGGCTGGCGACCGGTCAGTGCAGCGCCCTCTCCCTCCCTATCCTCAACTCCAAACAGATAACCCGCTCGCGGGTGCAGTGCAATTTCCGCTCCTCCCTCTCCCCCATCCGGAATCCTCCATGGCGACTCCTCTGCCCACCGGCTCATTCGCAGCATGCAGCCTCCAACCAAGGTAATCACCGACGTACTCTGCTAAATTTGCTTTGAAACCTCTCGGATCATCGGAAAAATACTGAACCGTCGTTGCTGCATGCCCGTCTGCTTGTTCTGATCGAGCTTAGGATCCGGGCGTTGCATGCCCCGAAGCCGCCGCTGCAGAATGCTGGCGCGGCAGCCGCAGCGTGCGCTCCCGTCCGGCGGGGCGGCAGTCACCGTACTGGCGCGACCAAGAGCAGCCTGTCCACGGTGTGCGAGCCGCTGGGGCCCGACAGGCCCGTCTGGTTCCCCGGCACCGCTCCTCCCCCGTGGCTCGACGGCAGGTAGGTAGCTGAACCAATTTCATACTACCATGCATCGTTCGTGGAAAAATACTGAATTTCATTTCGTCTCTGACATTCCTGTGCTGCCATTTCCCTTCAGCCTTCCGGGAGACTTTGGATTTGATCCCCTTGGATTTGGTAATTAACTAACTCCGCTTGCCACACCAGTGCGTGCCATATTCACAATGGCGCACGAATAATCTCCTCGGTGGAAGCCGTAAAATTGCTTTTGTGGATGCATGCAGGGTCGGAGCCGGAGTCGCTGCGGTGGTTCGCGCAGGCGGAGCTGATGCACGGCCGGTGGGCGATGCTGGCGGCGGCCGGGATCCTGGTCCCGGAGATCCTGCAGAAGTGGGGCTTCATGGAGGAGTTCTCCTGGTACACGGCCGGCGAGCGCGAGTACTTCGCGGACCCGTGGACGCTCTTCGTGACCCAGATGGCGCTTATGGGGTGGGTGGAGGGCCGGCGGTGGATGGACTACCTGAACCCGGGGTCCGTCGACATCGAGCCGCGGTTCCCCAACCGCAAGAACCCAACCCCGGACGTGGGGTACCCGGGCGGGCTGTGGTTCGACTGGGGCAACTGGGGCCGCGGCTCGCCGGAGCCGGTCATGGTGCTCCGCACCAAGGAGATCAAGAACGGCCGCCTCGCCATGCTCGCCTTCGTCGGCTTCTGGTTCCAGGCCGTCTACACCGGCCAGGGCCCCCTCGACAACCTCTTCGCGCACCTCGCCGACCCAGGCCACTGCAACATCTTCTCGGTACGTACATACAGATACATAGTTGGCTACTCAACTCTCCATTGCCAGTATAGTTTGCTTCTGTGATTCTCATGCAGATCATTTTATGTCACGTGACAACGTGCAGGCGTTCACGTCCCACTGATTGTGGCAGAGTGGCGAACGGTGTTGCAAAAGCAGAAGGGTTTTGCCGTGAACCTGAGCACTTTGGCTTTGGGGGTGTCATCTTGCCCTTTGGAAAATGTGAATATTACACAGTGCACCCGGAGAGGGATATGGGTCGGGGAAGATGCTTACCAGTACACCTCTATATAATGAAATACTCCCACTGGGCCAAAACAAAATTGTAATACTACCGCAGGTCACACAGTAACATCAGAATCGCACAGCTGTTATACTTCTTGATCCGTATAATTTTCTTCTTGGTTAACCCTGGACGCCTATTTCTACGAGCTTGAATAGAAAACTGAGAGCGTCAGATAGGTTGCCACAAACCCAAGGCCAGAGGCAACGTGTGCAGTGTAAAACAAATTGAAGAATGGTGTGGTCGATGCAGGCAATGCGCGCCGCTCGTGTATGATATGCTACTTCCCTTGAGCCAGCCATGAGTACATTTAGAAACTCTTGCCGAGCTGTCATGTCGTCCCTTGAGCTACACGATGCGTCAATGGTCGGCGCAGGTCTTTCAGCTCAATTATGTGCAGATAAAATGCGAGAGGATACAGCTGGGGCTCTTACAGCAGGTAACTGTCAACAGCTGCTCATGACCTCATGTAGTTCTAGAGATTTGCAATTTTGATGGTACAAGGAATTAAGAGCATCTCCAAGAGAGGCGCTAAATAAGCGGCGCGCCTGAAAAAACGGCTTTTTAGCTCGCGCGCGACCGAATCGGCAGCTCCAGCAGACGCGCAAAAATCGCGCGCGCGCTAAAAACCACTCCGCGCGCCGAACAGAACTGCATCGCGGGCTGCTTATTTCGAGCGTCCGCTACCGCGCGCGCGAGCGAGCAACCGCCGCTGAACTCTCCGCCCGCGCCCGCTTTCGCCCCGCCCCGTGCCTCCGCCGGCGATCTCCAGCCATGGACGGGCGCACCGACATCCCCCTAACCCCTCCATACACGCGCGACCTCTCCGCCGCCGCCGCCGCCGCAAACCCTAGCGCGGGCTTGACCTCCGCCGCTGCGGCTCCGAACACCGGCCTCGCGCGCGGGCTCTTCATGCCGCCCCGGACGAGCGCGCAGGGTGGCGTCGCGCCGCCGCCCGCCGCGAAGCCACGGAGCTCCGCCTCCAAACGAACCATGGCGGCCACCGCGACGGCGACGGCGACGGCGACGGCTACGGCACCCCAAAAGAAGAGGAAAGCGGTGATGAAGAAGAAGGCAGGAGTGAGGCCGGCCGCGCCTCCGCCGCCCGAAGCGTCGGAAACCTCGCAATTTGTTGCGCCGGCGGCCGATGCACACATAGTGTTTGATGAAATGCCCACAAGGTATAATTTTTGTTTTTGTTTTGTTGTTGTTGACAAATGTGCACATATGATAGATTGATTAGTTTTCTTTTGTCATACTACTTTGTAGTTTCAATGATGAGGCATATATGTCGACTATGGGTGTTGGCTCCAACAATTGGTCTCAAACCAATGAAGTTGATGAAGACGATCATGAATATGAAGTGGATGATGAGGGTGAGGGTTTGATCGATACACCGAAAGGAAGGGCTTCCAACTACATCGTCGAGGAAGACGTCTTGCTTTGCAACACATGGTTGAATGTGTCTATGGATGCCACCGTTGGAACGGACCAAACTAGAGATACATATTGGCTGCGGATGAAGGAGTTCTTTGACACACACAACAAGAGTGGAATTGAGCGCACCGAAAGATCTCTTCGCTCCCGGTGGTCGACGATCAACAAAGATTGTCAAAAGTGGGCGGCGGCAATGACGGCGGTTGACAAGATAAACCCAAGTGGCACTAATGGATAGAGATAGGGTGAGTGCCATTTCCCATGCCTCCCATGCTTCCCATGCTCATCATTTCTTCTATGTTCATGCTTCATCTTTTGTGTTTCTAGTGATAACTTGTTCTTTTGTTTGTAGCTCAATATTGCACAAAACTTGTTTCGAGGAGAAGAGAAGAAGACCAAGAAAGGCAAGGTGAAGAAAGGGAGAGCATTTGTGTTGCCCCATTGCTACGAGGTGTTGAAGGATGAAGAGAAATGGAAAAAACGTGAAGACAAACACAATGCAAATATTGATTTGGATGATGATGACGATGAGGCATCAAGTGATGGCGGCAAGAGGAGCCCTACACCAAACTCGGTTGCCTACTCCAAGCCAAAAAGACCACAAGGAGAGAAACTAGCAAAAGAAAAGAAGAAGAAGAAGAAGAAGAAGAAGAAGAAGAAGAAGAAGAAGAAGGGAGGAGATGAAGAGATAAATAGTGCTATGGAGGCTATTGTGAAGGCAAGAAAGGAAGCAAACGAGGAGAGGAGGGTGACAAGGAGCCAAGAGTCGGCGGCCGAGGAGAGGAGGGTGGCGGCCGAGGAGAGGAAAGTGGCATTGGAGGAGAAAAAATTGGCCATGGAGGAGCAAGCAAGATTATTGGAATGGGAGAAGTACTTGTTCTTCATGGACACATCCAACTTCGATGAGAGGCAAAAGGAGTACATCAACCTTTGCCGTGATCAAATCTTGATGCAAAAAAGAATGATGTGCATGGGAGGCATGGGAGGCATGGGAGGCTTGGGAGGCATGGGAGCTTCCATGGGTGGCATGGGAGCACCTATGGGAGGCATGGGAGCTTCCATGGGAGGCATGTGAGCACCTATGGGAGGCATGGGAGCTTCCATGGGAGGCTTGGGAGCTACCATGGGTGGCATCGGAGGCATGGGAGCTTCCTTGTGAGGCTTGGGAGCTACCATGGGTGGCATCGGAGGCATGGGAGCTACCATGAGAGGTATGGGAGCTACCATAGGAGGCATGAGAACAAGCATGGGAGCCATGGGGGCCATGTGCGGCATGGGAGGCATGAGTTTTGCGTCTCTCATGGGAGGCATGGGAGCACCTACGGGAGGCATGAGTGGCATGGGAGCTTCCGGTGTGCCTCACATGCCTTCGCATGATGCCTTTGTTGATAGTGCAAACACCGTCCGAGTTTCCAATGAAGGCGAGGACAAAGAAGAGGATGGAGAATCGGAAGAAGAAACGGACGGAGAAGAGGAGGCAAAAGAGGAGGAAGAAGATGGGGAATGATTGTTGATGTTTAATTCGTTTGTGTGAACTTGTTTGTCATGAACTTGCTTGTGATCATCTTGTTTGTGCGAACTTTGCATATTTTGAACTATGCTATGAATTTAAACTATGCTATGTTTCTCATTGATGTTTGAGATCATCTTGTTTGTGTGAAATTTGCATATTTTGGATGTTTGAGATCATCTTGTATGTGTTGTTTGTGCGCCGGCTGAGCGCGCGCGCTCTATTTTACCGCTCCTGCTGAAGCGGCACGCTGGCGCGCTAAAAAATTTGGGCGCCTGGTGAA
Organism: Elymus sibiricus; assembly: GCA_039707655.1. Classification (NCBI taxonomy): domain Eukaryota; kingdom Viridiplantae; phylum Streptophyta; class Magnoliopsida; order Poales; family Poaceae; genus Elymus; species Elymus sibiricus. The sequence continues at coordinate 268,509,671 of CM077672.1, read as the reverse complement.
GCAACTGACTAGTTCGGCGCGCAAAAGCGCTATTTCGGCGCTGTAAAAAAAAATTAACGCGCCGCGCCTGCGCGCGTCTGTTGGAGATGCTCTAAGAAAGGAACAAACAGTGTTAAAGCATGTCTAGCCTAACCCTTTAGCTTAGCTGATCAAAAGTTTGAGGAGAACCCTCCGCCGGCCCTCATTTTGAGCGTCCGAAACAAATTCTCAGCGCCCCCCCCCCCCCCGCCGCTCGGCCGCCTCCATGCCGACATCATTGCCTCCGGCGTCCACCAAGCACTCCCGCCACCCTTCTTCAATTCGCTCCCCACGATCGCCCACATCACTGGAATCAACGATTCTAGGCCTCGCCGCCGCCTCGAGCATGTTGACGAGAAGGGTCACCGCGAAGCAGCGTTTCAACGGGAACGAAACTGTGCAGCCAACTCGGGCATCCCATGCCGCCTCCGGAGCTCCTCATAGGATGTTCTCCTCCTCTCGGCGCTCGTATCGCGCCGACATTCGAGTGTGGGTGGATCCTCATCAGCCGCTCGGTTGGGCTCAGCCGGCACCCAACAACTCGTCGGCTCACCTCTGCTGCTCATAAAATGCGATGACTGTTGGCGGCTGGTGCTGTGTCGGGTCTCCACGATAGAGAAACATCCCTGATGGGTCTTTTACGTGGCGTCAAAAGGACAAAGCAAGCGCAATATTGTGTGGTTGTTCTTCGTTTCGAGCAATATGAGCTCAATGTTGTCTTAATATTGTGCAGAAAGGTTGCAACTTTTGGTGCTGGGAAGAATAATACATTGATCTATTGATTTAGAGAGGTTTATTGGATGTTGGTGCACTAGTTGCTAGAGATGAGATTACAGAGGACACAATGTCCAAATTTCTTCATGAGGAGGCAGAGAAGAAACAAGTGTGCAAGTGAGAGAAGCCAACAAAGAAGGGCAAAAGTGTTGACAATGAACATAAGGAGATGGAGAAAGTGTTGATTGCACTTCTTGTAGCAGTTAAGGAAGTTGTGTTCGGGTTGAAGTGTGTAATTGTTCTTGTCCTCTTGTCTGGATCAGTTCTCGGAACTGGTGAACTATGTGCCCAAAATGTTGGTTTGTAAAGTACTCCCTCCTTTCACAAATATAAGATGTTCTAACTCTTTTCTGATTCGGATGTATATAGACGCATTTTAGTGTGTTTGTTCATTCATTTCAGCCCCTATGTAGTCCATATTGAAATATGCTAAACATCTTATATTTGTGAACGGAAGGAGTAGTCTACATTGATCTCAAGGCGAGTGAAGCTAACTCGATGACTTGAATAAATGAATATGTGTTAAAATTTTCAGACTTGAGTTTTAGGAGTTCGACGAGGAACCCCTTCCATTTTACTCCTCAAAATTGAGGAGTTAAGGTTTGAGGGGGCTTTTGAGGGGCTAAATTTTAGGGGTCGGGCTAGAGATGCCCTCATGTGATCATAAAATTAACTTAGTGTTCTGAATTAACACGCAGTAGCAGGATACTCTGTCTCTCTCGAAGCAGGAGTGAGGAAAGAGAGCGGAGGGGGACACAAGAAGGGGCCCTCCAGGGGCAGAATCCGCGGCTGGAATGGTGTCGCGAGGGCTAGAGGAGCCCGGATCTCCGTGCGGAGGGGAGGGTTAAGGCCAGTAGGGCCTGAGGTAGCGTCTCCTGGCGTCGGCGTCGACGCGAGGATGTTGTTGATGCGGAGAATAAGGTTCCATCAGGCCCCATCCTCATGCTGCCGGAGTTGGCTCCAGTGATGGTTGCATGCCACTGAGGGGGGAGTCCTTGAGATCTTCCTCATCGGGTCTTCTATGCTTCTGGTTAGGAGTCGTCGGTCATCCATTGCTTTGTCTTTGGGAGGTGGTGTCGGCGGTAGGTCTTCGTTGCGGACGATCGACTGTGGATCTCATGGAGTGCTTGAGGGAGGGTTTGCCTTTTTTTTTTCTGGCAATGGCCGACGTTCGTTGCAGGCCCGAGGTCGAGAAGAACATGGGGGTTGCGGATTGCCCGACCGATAGGCGTCGACTGTCGATCGGATCATGCTCCAGCGGTGGCTCTTGCGGCTCACAAAGCAACATGGAACATGGAACTCCTCTGGAGCTTTACCAGGAAGCTGGCGACGGTGATGTTTGACCTGGCAGAGCTTCATAGGGACTTGGTTGTAATTTTAAGTTGTTTCATGGGGCTATGTGTGTTTTGGATGGGACAACTGTCCAAACCCGTATTTGATCGTCTCGGGTGTACTTGTATCTTTATGGTGATGGTACGAATGTGAATATTTCCATCTAAAAAGAAACTCAGTGTGTGTGATCCACTCACCTTTTTCCTTACAAAATGGAGTAGGGATGGTCTCGAGAATGCACACAGCCATAGAGTCAACGTGGTCGATGGCATTGAGCCACAACGAAGAATCTTGCTGTGCGCACAGAATATAAGCCAGCTGCCAGTCAATTTCGAGACAGGGGAGCAGGCTGATTGCGCGAAGAAGAGTGGTGTCCTCCCATCGTGTCGTGTCACCCACTGCATTTTGTTTATTCTGCAGCTGCGTGCGGTGCCACGGCCGGATTAGCGAGGAGCATCTGGCCGCATATTCCTATCCTCAAGCCCTTGCGTCTGTATCCGTTCACACCTGGCCGGGTCACTCGTACAACGAATTCGTCATCCACTCATATGTTTCGCTTTTTTTTTTACGTAGAATATGTTTCGCTTTCGAACCTTACGAAACCGCGCGCACTAGCTCTGCCGCCATGGTTAGCCGTACGTTAGCACGGTCACATCATCGGCCCCGGACACATGTTCAGCCCCGTAACCGACCCGAGAGGAGATGAAGTCGGCACGCATGAAAAAGGGCTAGCGGGCATCGGCGTCGTCATGAACTCATGATCGTTAATCTTGTTGATGAAAAGAAGAGGCTAAACAACCAACGCCTTTCCTCGGGACAGACCGCAAGAGACAGCAACAGGCTCAAGAAAATGGCATGAGGGGAAAAGGTGCAAGAAAGAAGAAGGATCTTTCCCACGGGCAGAAGCAGCAAAGAATCTTTGGTTGGGCACTCCGCTCTACGGGTCGAGCAAGGAACAACACATGGGACATGCAGGCTTTGCCTCGTTGGTTTCAGGTAGGCTTTGCCATTCTTCCGCTGCTGGCTAGTGTTCTTGGGCAGGGGGACTAGTGTGGACGGCTGCACTTAGGACAGGATATTTTTGATTTTCCTCTCGTGTTCATTGCATTATCCCGTGGAGAGTGAGGGTTAGGCTGGCACTTATTGGGCTAGCTGAACCTAGGATAGGATGGTTGCTGTCAAGAATCAGGCCCCGGAAGGAAGTCCTGTGGTTGTGGCTGGTGTGCAGTCCAGTCCATGAGCCAACTCCATGAGCTGTCAGTCAGCTTGCTTTCATAACTGTCTCCTCACAACTAATGACAAAACGGAACAGTGACACCATGTCCACGCGCCGTTAACGCATAATCAATGGCATAACAATGTCATCAAAAGAACCCATGAATAATAATTTTTGGAATGTTGGCAAGAGAGCTGCTAAATTCATTGATTAGAAAGAGGTATTACAAGTAACACCCTAGAGGAGGAATGCACAGCATAAGGCGAGTGCCAAAAAAGAAGAAATGAAAAGGGGTTGCTCAATTTATCGAGGAAAACCGGGCAAAAACCTCAACAGCGCCTAACAAGACTAGGCCTAAAGCACCACAAAACATACAACACGTCAGAAGGCCAACACCCCACAACACACCTGGCCGGGCACTCGAGCGCTTTCGTCGCTACCAAAGTGCACACCGACAACCACCGTATCAATCCGGGCTACCACTAACATATCCGCAAAACTCGACGACATCAAAGAGGAACGCTATGTCCGATAGAGCAAACATATTCCGCTTCAATCCGGCGAGGTTGGCTGACATAACTCGCCTGATGCACTTTGCATGTGGAGGATGCTTCTGCTGCTCTCACGGAGATGCTACACAAGCCGTCGCCAACCACCTACACGAGCATTGAGTCCCTCCGACCGAGTCTAACTTCAAGACGACGTCCTCAAGAGGAGACACGACGCCAAGCAAAGCCAACATCGTCGTCATCGTCTGACCCGGGAGACCGGATCTAGGGTTTCCCCCGAAGAATGCCAGACAAGGGAAGGGAGCGGCTGCAACATCGATGCCTCCAACAAGGGGACGGTGCCCGTAGGCGCCGCTGCTACTTGTAGACTGCGTTGGTATTTCCCCGAAGAGGAGAGGATGATGCAGTATAGTAAAGATAAGTATTTCCCTCAGTTAAGAACCAAGATTATCAATCCAGTAGGAGAACTAAGCAAAATTCCGTTAAGCGCACCTGCACACACAAAAGCAAACACTTGCACCCAACGCAAATAAGAGGGTTGTCAATCCTCTTAGCGGTTATTTGCAAGGATTAATTATGTTAGTGATAGATAGATAAACTAAAATACTAAATAAAATACAAGTAAATAAATTGCAGCAAGGTATTTTTAGGTTTTTTATATATGATAAAGTAGACCCGGGGGCCATAGTTTTCACTAGAGACTTCTCTCTCGAACGCATAGCATACGGTGGGTAAACAAATTACTGTTGGACAATTGATAGAAAAACAAATAATTATGACGGATTCATGGCAATGATCATGTATATAGGCATCACGTCCGAGACAAGTAGACCGACTCCTGCCTGCATCTACTACTATTACTCCACCCGTCGACCGCTATCCAACATGCATCTAGGGTATTAAGTATGAAACAGAGTAATGTCTTAAGCAAGATGACATGATGTAGACAAAGTAAACTCAAGCAATATGATTAAACCCCATCTTTTTATCCTTAATGGCAACAATACAAATACGTGTCATGTCCCCTTCTGTCACTGGGATTGAGCACCGCAAGATTGAACCCATCACAAAGCACCTCTCCCATTGCAAGATATATCAATCTAGTAGGCCAAACCAAATCGATAGATCGGAGAGAAATACAAAGCTATGATAATCATGCATAAAAGAGTTTAGAGAAGACTCAAATATTTCTCATGAATAATCTGATCATAAACTCACAATTCATCGGATCCCAACAAACACACCGCAAAAGAAGATTACATCGGATAGAACTCCAAGAACATCGAGGAGAACATGGTATTGAAGATCAAAGAGAGAGAAGAAGCCATCTAGCTACTAGTTATGGACCCGTAGGTTTGTGGTAAACTACTCACACATCATCGGAAGGGCAGCAAGGTTGATGAAGAAGCCCTCCGTGATCGATTCCCCCTCCGGCAGAGTACCGGAAAAGGCCTCCAGATGGGATCGCGGAAGAACAGAGGCTTGCGGCGGCGAAAAGGTTTTCTCTTCTGTCTCTCTGGTATATTGGAAATATTTGGGAATTTATAGCGCTGAAATTAGGTCGGGAGGGGCTACGAGGGGCCCACAAGCCTGGGGGACACGCCTACCCCCGTGGCCGCGCCCTTCAGGCTTGTCGCCGCCTCGTGGCTCTTCTGGTCTTCTCCCGAAGCTTCGTGGGTCTCTACTGGTCCAGAAAAAATTAATCCAAAGTTTTTTTCTCGTTTGGACTCTTTTTGATAATGATTTTCTGAAAAGGCAAAAATAAGCAGAAAACAACAACTGGCACTGGGCACTGGGTTAATAGGTTAGTCCCAAAAAATGATATATAATGGCATATAATTGCATATAAAACATCCAAGATTTATACTATAATAGCATGGAACAATCAAAAATTATAGATACGTTGGAGACGTATCAAGCATCCCCAAGCTTAATTCATGCTCGTCCTCAAGTAGGTAAATGATAAAAATAGAATTTTTGATGTGGAATGCTACCTAACATGTTTCATCATGTAATCTTTCTCTTACGGTATGAATAATAAGATCCGAATGATTCAAAGCAATAGTCTATAGTTTGATATAAAGACATCAATACTCAGGCATTCTAATAAACAATCATGTCTTTCAAAATAAAAATGCTAAAGAAAGTTATCCCTACAAAATCATATAATCCTGTCATGCTCCATCTTCTTAACACAAAATATTTATCATGCACTACCCCGATGACAAGCCGAGCAATTGGTTCATAGTTTTTAACGCGCTTCAGCTTTTTCAAGCCCCACACAATACATGAGCGTAAGCCATGGATATAGCACTATGGGTGGAATAGAGTATGGTGATAGAGATCAATAAGGGGAAATCAAAAATAAGAAGATTGTCTCACATCGATGAGGCTAATCAATGGGCTATGGAGATGCCCATCAATCGATGTCAATGCGAGGAGTAGGGATTGCCATGCAACGGATGCACTAAGAGCTATAAGTGTATGAAAGCTCAACATGAAAACTAAGTGGGTGTGCATCCATCTTGCTTGCTCATGAAGACCTCGGGCATTTGAGGAAGCCCATCATCGGAATATACAAGCCAAGTTCTATAATAAAAAATTCCCACTAGTATATGAAAGTGACAAAATAGGAGACTCTCTATATGAAAAACATGGTGCTACTCGGAAGCACAAGTGTGGAAAAAGGATAGTAACATTGCCCCTTCTCTCTTTTTCTCTCATTTTTTTCGTGGGCTCTTTTTGGCCTCTCTTTTTTTCGTCCGGAGTCTCATCCCGACTTGTGGGGGAATCATGGTCTCTATCATCCTTTCCTCACTGGGACAATGCTCTAATAATGATGATCATCACACTTTTATTTACTTACAACTCAAAATTACAACTCGATACTAGAACAATATAACTCTATATGAATGCCTCTGGCAGTGTACCAGGATGTGCAATGATGCTAGCGTAACATGTATTGAAATGATGAACGGTGGCTGAGCCACAAATACTATGTCAGCTATATGATCATGCAAAGGAATATGACAATGATGATGTAGGAGATATGCCCTAGAGGCAATAATAAATGTTATTGTTTATCTCCATGTTTATAATTATGTTTATGTTCCATGCTATAACTGCTATGGTTCTCGAGTCTACAATAACCACGAGGCACGGAGGAAGAGTCATATGCTCATGTGGAATAATAAACGGTAAAATGTATTCCTAGTCTGGTCTCTAAGACTAGCTCAAGTGTTGCATGATGGTTCTGTTTTCCTGATCATGGGCATGACTATGCCGGCAACTTTAAGGGCACAATGTTAGGAGAACACTTGTGTTGAATCGACCCGAATTGATGTTATGCTATGAGATACATTCGTCACAAGTTAATGGTTAATAACACAGAGAAAGTTAAGGTTTGCATAATTCCTTAGACCATGAGAGTATCGAGTTCCTTCATGCTTGATTCATGAACTTTGGGGTTTGTTAAACGTCATCCGTAACTGGGTGGCTATTACGGCGGCTTACGGGTTCATGGGAAAGTATGACAAGGGACTTGATAGCTCAAGATTGGGATTTGCTCCTCCGACGATGGAGAGATATCTCTGGGCCCTCTCGGTGTTACGGTATCCACCATCGTCTGGCCAGACACATTGTGATTTGATCATAGGGATGCCGGAACACGGGAACGAGAAAAGAGAACAAAACCGGTAACGAGGTAACTGGCATAGTGGACAAGTTGTTGATCCACGGGGATGCTGATAAATCTCACCTCGGGTATTTGTAACATATCGTGAAGCAACAGGAATAGCACACGGCAAACTGGAGGTTCACTCAAATATTTATTCGTGTGGGTATAGCGGTCAATATGGGTGTCCACGGCTCCGATGTTAATCATTGATCGGAAAGAGTTCCGGTCATGTCTATGCTTCACCGAACCTATAGGGTCACATGCTTAAGGGTCATCTATGTGCTGAATACTAGACATATAGTCTGAGAGAAAGTCACCGGAAAAGTTTCGGAGACAACGGAAGAGTTCCGGAGAGAGAACACCGGAAGAGTTTCGGTAAAACTGAAAAGTTGTTTCAGGGTATACCATTAAGTCAAATTGGTTTCGGCACACGCCTGGAAATTCTTGGAGGGTGCCAGAATTGTTCTGGGAACTTCTAGGATTTTTCCAGAGAAAAAACCGGAAATGTTCCGGAACTGCCGGAACCGCTTTGGTTGCTTTTCGCAGATGAAAATCACTAATCCGGAATTGTCTCGGAATGCGTCAAAATTATTTTGGTGGGTAATGGAAATGTTCTAAGACCTACAGAAATATTTTCTGATTTAACGGTCGCGGAAAAATGTTTCCATGAATAGTGAAAAGCACTTTATGGTTACTTTATGGAAAGCCACCTTTTTCGGCTTTGTCCCAAAATATCTTGGGGATGACATGGATGGATGAGAGCCACACTACCCCTTGGGTTTTCCTATAAATAGAGGTGGAGAGGCACTCTCCACACTCACTCTTTCTCACATACAAATGCCATGCATGATCTGGCCTTCTCTCTCCCTCCCCGTGAAATAGTTTCGTAGAGCCGAAAGGCTGTCTGGGTTCCGGTGGGAACTAGTTCTGGACGGCGAAGCCCTGTCGGATAGATGACACCGTATGTGTGCAACCCCATAGAGAGGTCGTAGGTTCGATCTTTTTGCCCGAGGGGCTGTTTGAGAGTGCCTCCCGAAGGGCTGTCCGAGTGACCGTCCGAGTTTCTGTGAGTGTCTCCCGAAGGGCTGTCCGTGGCACCGTCCCGGGGACTATCCGACCGCCTCCCGAAGGGCTGTCCGAGGGGCTGACGAGGGAGTACATCCTCGCGGTTGGGAGTTTGTAAATCCTAGCCGCGGGGATCTGCACCAACGATCTACATCAACTCTACTTCCGCTGCGCTACGAGTCGGTAACGATCAGATCCAAACCTTGTATGCATCTCCATAGTGGTCCTGGGCTGGTGCGTAGGTCAGAATTTTTTTATTTTCTGTTGCGTTCCCCTACAGTGGCATCAAGAGCCGTGCTATGCGTAGATGCAGGTTACGATCTAGAATACATAGAGATGTATGGGTGTTGCACAATATAATTTGTAGTAGATGAGTTCTATTACTGAAAATTATTTGTGCGGGTAGCAGATGAAATCTGTTACCCGATGTTCTCGTTGCTTCCCTGAAATTTACGTATTTCTGATCTTGATAACGGCATGGTGGAGTTTCAAAGTTCCGGCAATCCGCGATCCTGATTGATCAACGAAGTGCTAACAGTTCATTGAATTCCACCATAGTTAAAAGAAAGATGAAATTTCGCAGATGAAAGGGCAATGCAGATATGATCTGCACGGGGGTCATGCGTATGACGAAGTTCAGTATGGGGCTCGAGATTTTATTGTCTCGTGTTTCATACACCCCGTAAAGTTAATCTAGCGACTTGAATAATCAAACTTGATGATGGACGTTGGTAGCTTCGGCTTGTTTCGAAACCTTAGAAGCCACGTAAAATAAAATTTTGCATAAACTGATTAGAGGCGTCTAACTTGGTTTTACACGATGTGCATGTGATGTGGTATAGCAGTGCTCATATTAATTTGATTATGTATGAGATGACTATATGATGTAAAATTAACATGACCTGCGTGTCATGATTCGGCATGATGGCTGGAGCCATATGATTGTCACTTTAATGACCTGCGTGTCAACCTTAAGTAATGCACTTATTTTATTAGCTATAGAGATAGCAATATTATCTGGTGCATCGACAAGGTGGTGGCAATCTTCGCAAAGGTGAACACTGACGCGAATGCCGAAGACGAAGAAATTAAAGACTTCTCCGTCAGAAAGGGCTATACCATGTCATGCTATTATGAATTGCCTGAGATGTTTATCCCTTATGATGCACCCTTTTTGATTGCGCGGTAGACGCTTTTATTAGGGTGATCTCTCACAAAAATATCAAGTAGTTAGTGTTCTCCCAAGTGTAGCACCGTCACGGCACCTATCTCTTTGGGGTATCACATGGATACATGGGTACGAACGATTAGAGAAGTGTGAGGCGGGTGAGTTGAGACCTCGCAGCGAGATCACTTGGTTGTCTTGACGTTCCGGAGGATCGTCCTGAGCTCGGAACACGCCCATCGAAAGATGAACAAGAGTCACATAGAGATGTGATTGGCAAGTTGGCCTACCGATTGCAATTCTCGTCACTTGAGATGGATACATCCTTGGCGTTGAATTTCAATATGGGTCTTGTATCACTCATAATCAATTATGAGAGATATTGATTTGAGTGGGAGTGCACTATAGAATTAACTTGTTTAATTCTCAGTGCAATTAATTATGGACACTGTCTAAGTGTTATTTGCAAAATAGTTGTAGACCAATGGCTCGCGTTTCCACCTTCCCTGTTAAAATTGAATAAGCTGTTAAATATCTGGTTAAAACTTTACGGTTGGTAACGTAATGTGAGGATTGTCCTCAAGAGTGCCCAGAAGGACTTTGTCCTATCGCATGCTTTTGGTATTCTCCCACTAATGCTATGGATGATGTGACTCTCGTCCTTCGATCCAAAAGCTAGAATTCCGTTACGGTCAAGTGCAATATGTTTGCTTCCATGAGACCCGAACTTCAAAAGTTTGGGATAGCTATGTGATATTCATGGAACTGAAAATTAGTTTCAGATACAAACAAAGGCTAAAAGATATGAAATATCCAAAGCAATGTTTGTTTGCGAAGTATTAGTGAAGTGTTTACTGGGCATTTGACTGATAAGAGAGGGATCCAGAAGAACGCCTGTCATATGATGAAGGTGAATAAAACAACAACTCAAAGAGAAAATAAATGTCCAAAGGGTGTTAGTATGACTCACACGCCTAGGAAGTCCGGGGCTAACGCCACTCTTAAGTTGGGTGCTTCTTCTGTGAGTAGGAGAAATACTAAAAGTTAAACTGTTAGAAGTATAAAGGCAAAATGAGAGAAGACTGGAATATCCAGCTCATGTATGAATGTCATACAAGTTATTGATGTATAGAAGGCTGGTCAAAGATATAATTCTTGGGAATTATGATTAAACATGTTAATCACTAATTCCTGGGTATTGTGAGTTGATCACAAAGATACCCGCTCGATTGCATTCTGTTACGACTCGATGCAAAAACTACTACGGCCTAAAAGACTTGCCGGAGTGAGGTTTAGATACGCGCTGGGAACATAGTAAATGTTACTATACCTTCCATCGGTGTATTACCGTCTGTATTTATTTTCATAATTCATTTAGAGTTTCATACACTCTAGCCCATTGCATAAAGTATGTTGCAAGAAGGTTGATCATAAGAGAACTTTTTATGTTCGGTGTTATGAATAACATAAGGGCCATACTTTCATTATGAATGAGATGTATGTTATGAATATTGATAATAATATATTACCTCTGTGTTTACTTTCATAATTCATTTTAGAGTTTTATACACTCTAGCCCATTGCACAATGTTTGTTGCAAGAGGGTTGTTCATAAAAGAACAATTGTTGTTCAGTATTATGAATAACATAAAGGGCCATGCTTCCATCAAGGATGGGATGTATGTTATGAATATTGATGGTAATATGATACATCCATAACACTGACGCTAAATGTCGCAAGACTAAAAGAATACCACATATGTGTGGCACTGCATTTGGTCACATTGGAGAAACCCGCATGGAGAAATTCCATTATGATGGATTTTGAAGTCATTTGATTATGAATCATCTGACACTTGCAACTTTCATCCGAAAAGTGAAGTGACTAAAATACTGTTCACAGGCCATAAGGAACGAGCAACGAACTTATTGGCAATCATACATTATGATGTGTGTAGTCCGATAAATGTTGTTGCCAGTAGTGGATTTGTCTATCTTCAGAAATGACTCAAGTAGATATATGGATATTTACTTGATGAGACATCAGTCTGGATCTTTTGAAGTCATTCAAAAGGTTTTCAAAATGAAGTAGGAATTATTGTAACAAGAAAAATTATGTTTCTGCAATTAGATTGCGGAAATGAATATTTGAATTACAAGTTTAGCGAATGTCTGATGAGTTGTGAAAAGAGTTTCATAACTTACACTTCCCGGAACGTCACTGTGAGTGGAATGTCCGTGAAGATGTAATCAAACCATTTATGACATGGTAAGATCAAAGATGACATAAATCAATTTGCCATTATCCCTTTTAAAAGTAATACTTTAGAGACTACGACTTTTACCCAGAAAAGAGCGCCATCAGATCTGTTGAAATGACGCCATGGTATGGTAACCCCAACCATGTTATATCTTTTCTTAACATTTGGAATATGGGGCTTGTGTAAAATATTTACAAACCTATTCCAAATCAGACAAGTGCTACTTAGTAGGTTATCCTAATTTATTGGGTATTCCTCCCTCACTGTACCGAGGCAAAAGGTTTGCCACAAAGAACGGTATGATTTTGAAGAAAATGATTCTTGCAAAAAGGTGAGTGGGAGGACAATGCAACTCGATGAGATAACAGTATCTTCGTCATCAGGTCAAAGGAAAGAAACCTTGGAAGTGATTCCAGAGTTTCCTACTGCGACTGATACGGAAGCCTCTACATGAGATGTATGGACTTCGGTCGAACTTGCAGCTGAACCACGTAGGCAAAACTTGTGCAAACCTCTCAGGTGCGCAAACGAGATATTGTTGCTAGCCATTAGTATACCTATGGTACACACGGAAGCGTTAATGGGCCCTGACTCCGGAATTGACTAAATGCCAATATAATCCGAGATAGTTTCCATAAATGATTCAAGATTGTATCTTGATATACCCTTCGGAAGACTTAGAGTCTAACGAATATTAATGGAACTATAAACTGACACGGATAAAAATGTTTTATCCATAAAGCTTGACTTATTGCAATAACAAATTCAAGGAGTTAACTATGGCGAGATTGTCTCTCCGTAGCGATGCTTAAAGTCGGTTCGGGTTAAACTAGCAATTAATACATATTTCAATCATGAGATATGATACATGGATGCCAAAAGGATCTCCATAAGATGGAAATGCAACCTAGGACCTGGATGTGATACAGTCCAAGGTATTTTGTCGGTCTAGATGATGCTAGTGAGTATGCAAACTTCAGAGTTCCAGCAATGGACAGAAGAGAGCAAAATGGAGTTGGAATCTTCGTTTTTGATGAAATAGTCAAAAGAGTTTGATTTCATCAATGGATAACGAAGATGCTTGTGGTTACAAGAAAGTAAGTGGGAGCATAATAATATTTCTAAAAACCTTGTGTGCTTGACACATTGTTGATTGGAAATAATATTAATTTCTTGACATGAATTAGGACTTCATTGAAAATAGTTTTTTGATGAAGTGCTTAGGCTAGGTAGCCTCGATATTAGGAATAATTATCTATGAGATAGAATTGCCCGATAGGGCTAAGCCTAAATACATATTGACAAGATGCTAAAATAGTTTAGCATTAAAACGCCAAGGAGTGATTCTTGCCGAAGTCACATGGAAATAGTTTTGCAAGACTCGGTGTCCCAAAACACTGATGAGCAAAATACATGATGGACATTCCACACACTTTGATGTTTGGATTAATCATGTATTCCATGGTATGTAAAACAACCAGATATGTTCGATACTCCCAAGCTATTGCGAGTATAGATACCAAAGTGATCAAAGTACTGATCATGGGACAACAGTGAAAAATGTCGTTGAGTACTAAAGTAGCACTGATGACATGTTTTCTCGCAAGCAGAGATTATGCAGTGCTCGTTGTAAGTAATTACATTGATACAGTCTTCATCAATGCTCCATGCGATTTTCGATTTAAGTTAAGGGTTTTGTAATACACGATATGGTGGCACGGTAAGTTGGAAATTGTTCCAAACAGGTTACCGTGGCGAATTCTATAACAAATGGCTAAGTATATTGACGCTTTGGAAGCGACAAAGAAGATGTTGAATCATATAGTTCATTCATGAACTTAGTATGGTTCCAAGATGGCTTTGGTCAATGGGACACTATTGCAGATAGTTGCTCCATAGCTCAGTCTGAGGAATCAAGGTTTGACCTGTGATTCACATATATACAAAGCCAAGTCCACACAAAATATGAATTTTGTGAAAGCGTGAAAACGTGAGGAGATGCAAAGATACACACGGAACTGAAGTTGTCAGATCCGTTGGACATCAGGCTATACCACAAGCGAAGCATTTTTTACACCGGTATGCCATAGGTGTAAAGTGCATTAGCATTGACTAGATTATTGACTCTAGTGCAAGTGGGAGTCTGTAGGAGATATGCCCTAGAGGCAATAATAAATGTTATTGTTTATCTCCATGTTCATAATTATGTTTATGTTCCATGCTATAACTGCTATGGTTCTCGAGTCTACAATAACCACGAGGCTCGGAGGAAGACTCATATGCACGTGTGGAATAATAAACGGTAAAATGTATTCCTATTCTGGCCTCTAAGACTAGCTCAAGTGTTGCATGATGGTTCTGTTTTCCTGATCATGGGCATGACTATGCCGACAACTTTGAGGGCACAATGTTAGGAGAACACTTGTGTTGAATCGACCCGAATTGATGTTATGCTATGAGATACATTCGTCACAAGTTAATGGTTAATAACACAGAGAAAGTTAACGTTTGCATAATTCCTTAGACCATGAGAGTATCGAGTTCCTTTATGCTTGATTCATGAACTTTGGGGTTTGTTAAACGTCATCTGTAACTGGGTGGCTATTACGGCGGCTTACGGGTTCATGGGAAAGTATGACAAGGGACTTGATAGCTCAAGATTGGAATTTGCTCCTCTGACGATGGAGAGATATCTCTGGGCCCTCTCGGTGTTACGGTATCCACCATCGTCTGGCCAGACACATTGTGATTTGATCATAGGGATGCCGGAACACGGGAACGAGAAAATAGAACAAAACCGGTAACGAGGTAACTGGCATTGTGGACAAGTTGTTGATCCATGGGGATGCTGATAAATCTCACCTCAGGTATTTGTAGCATATCGCAAAGCAACAGGAATAGCACATGGCAAACTGGAGGTTCACTCGAATATTTATTCGTGTGGGTATAGGGGTCAATATGGGTGTCCACGGCTCCGATGATGATCATTCATCGAAAAGAGTTCCGGTCATGTCTATGCTTCACCGAACCTATAGGGTCACACACTTAAGGGTCATCTATCTGCTGAATACTAGACAGGGAGTCTGAGAGAAAGTCACCGGAAAAGTTTCGGAGACAACGGAAGAGTTCCGGAGAGAGAACACCGGAAGAGTTTCGGTAAAACTAAAAAGTTGTTTCAGGGTACACCATTAAGGCAAATTGGTTTCGGCACATGCCTGGAAATTCTTGGAGGGTGCCAGAATTGTTCTGGGAACTTCTGGGATTTTTCCGGAGAAAAAACCGGAAATGTTCCGAAACTGCCGGAACCGCTTTGGTTGCTTTTCGCGGATGAAAATCACTAATCTGGAATTGTCTCAGAATGTGTCCAAAATTATTTTGGTGGGTACTGGAAATGTTCTAAGACCTACAGAAATATTTTCTGATTTAACGGTCGTGGAAAAATGTTTCCGTGAATAGTGAAAAGCAGTTTATGGTTACTTTATGGAAAGCCACCTTTTTGGGTTTTGTCCCAAAATATCTTGGGGATGACATGGATGGATGAGCGCCACCCTACCCCTTGGGTTTTCCTATAAATAGAGGTGGAGAGGCACTCTCCACACTCACTCTTTCTCACATACAAATGCCATGCATGATCTGGCCTTCTCTCTCCCTCCCCGCGAAATAGTTTCGTAGAGCCGAAAGGCTGTCTGTGTTCCGGTGGGAACTAGTTCTGGACGGTGAAGCCCTGCCGGATAGATGACACCGTATGTGTGCAACCCCGTAGAGAAGTCGTAGGTTTGATCTTTTTGCCCGAGGGGCTGTTCGAGAGTGCCTCCCGAAGGGCTGTCCGAGTGACCGTCCGAGTTTCTGTGAGTGCCTCCCGAAGGGCTGTCCGTGGCACAGTCCGGGGGACTATCCGACCGCCTCCCAAAGGGCTGTCCGAGGGGCTGACGAGGGAGTACATCGTCGCGGTTGGGAGGTTGTAAATCCTAGCTGCGGGGATCTGCACCAACGATCTACATCGACTCTACTTCCGCTGCGCTACGAGTCGGTAACGATCAGATCCAAACCTTGTATGCATCTCCATAGTGGTCCTGGGCTGGTGCGTAGGTCGGAAATTTTTTGTTTTCTGTTGCGTTGCCCTACAGATGATGTGTGTCATAAAAACGGAATGGTGGAAGTTGCATGGCAACATATCTCGGAATGGCTATGGAAATGTGATATGTCTCCAACGTATCTATAATTTTTTATTGTTCCATGTTGTTATATTATCAATCTTGGATGTTTTTTATATGCATTTACAACAATTATATATCATTTTTTGGGACTAACCTATTAACTTAGTGCCCAGTGCCAGTTGCTGTTTTCTGCCTGTTTTTGGTTTTACAGAAAATCAATACCAAACGAAGTCCAAATGCCACGAAACGTTTTGGAGATTTTTTTCATACCAACACTAGAAGCTTTGGGAGAAGACCAGACGCTAGAGGAGGTGGCCACGAGCCACCAGGGCACGCCTGGGGGGGGCAGGCGCGCCCTGGTGCCTCGTGGGCCCACCCCAGCTCCGTTTCACCTAATTCCAGCACTATAAATTCTCAAAAAATCAGAAACCCTTAGGGGAGTCCATGAAATACTTTTTCCGCCGCCGCAAGTTTCTGTTCTCGAGAGATCCCATCTGGAGGCCTTTTCCGGTACTCCGCCGGAGGGGGAATCGATCACGGAGGGGCTCTACATCAACCTTGCTGCCCTTCCGATGATGCGTGAGTAGTTTACCACAGACCTTCGGGTCCATAGTTAGTAGCTAGATGGATTCTTCTCTCTTTTTGATCTTCAATACAATGTTCTCCTCGATGTTCTTGGAGTTCTATCCGATGTAATCACCTTTTGTGTGTGTTTGTTGGGATCCGATGAATTGTGAGTTTATGATCAGATTATCCATGAATATTATTTGAGTCTTTTCTGATCTCTTTTATGCATGATTATTATAGCCTCGTATTTCTTCTCCGATCTATTGATTTGGTTTGGCCAACTAGATTGATTTATCTTGCCATGGGAAGAGGTGCTTTGTAATGGGTTCGATCTTGCGGTGCTCAATCCCAGTGACAGAAAGGGACATGACACGTATGTATCGTTGCTATTAAGGGTAAAAAGATGGGGTTTATTCATACGTGAGTTTATCTTGTCTACACCATGTCATCGTTCTTAAGGCGTTACTCCGTTCTTTATGGACTTAATAAACTAGATGCATGCTGGATAGCGGTCGATGTGTGGAGTAATAGTAGTAGATGCAGGCAGGAGTCGGTATACTTGTCTCGGACGTGATGCCTATATACATGATCATTGCCTTGGATATCGTCATGATTATTTGCTTTTCTATCAATTGCCCAACAGTAATTTGTTTACCCACTGTATGCTATTTTTTTGAGAGAGGCCTCTAGTGAAAACTATGGCCCCCGGGTCTATCTAAATCATATACTAAAACCCTAAAAATATTTGCTGCACTTTTTCTTTATTTATTTTATTTTGTATTTTTGTTTCAATTTATCTATCTATCATGTACAATTTAATCTTGCAACTTACCGCCGAGGGATTGACAACCCCTTGATTGCGTTGGGTGCAAGGATTTGTTGTTTTGTGTGCAGGTGCTGCTAACGAGGTGTTGCGTGATTCTCCTACTGGATTGATAACCTTGGTTTCATAACTGAGGGAAATACTTATCTCTACTGTACTGCATCTCCCTTCCTCTTCAGGGAATTACCAACGCAGCTCACAAGTAGCAGGAAAAATTTCTGGCGTTGTTGCCGGGGAGACATCATCAACATCTATCATGTACCTACGCACAAAACTCTCATCTCCTTGCATTTACTTTATTTGCATTTGCCTCTCGTTTTCATCTCCCCCGCTTCTAAAAAGTTTTTACAAAAATACAAAATATTTTCAGTTTGCCTTTTTCCAGCTTGCTTGTTTGCTTGCTTGTTACCTTGTTTGTTTAATCATGATGCCCCGAGAGAATTATCATGATACTTCTTATTATAAAATTTTGTTCGAGATTGAGAAAAATACTAAAGATTACATGACTACGCAGTTTGAGCACAACAAAAAATTTACCGAGGAACTCAAAGAACACTCTACTTTATTGGATGCTATTTTAAAACAACTCGATGATGTTAGTAAAGAAGTTGCTAGTCTTAAATCTCAATTTGCTCTTACTTAAAATTTGCTAGGAAAAATTTCTGATGCGCAAGCTACGCTAGTAAATCAAATGGCAGCTAAGCCGAAATCATTAGAACATAGTAATGATGAGGATATTAAAATGATTGGTGATTCATCTATTGATTCCTTGTTTAGCAATATAAAACTTGATGAAAAGGGGACTGAAGAAGAGTCAACTTTAGCTAAAGAGCGTCCCCATAATTCGGAGGGTGAAAATCTTGATGAGAAAATTGCTAAAAGTGGGTTTGGAGAGGTAAAAGCTTTAAATAGCGATGTGCCCACTCTCTTGGATTACAAAGATTTTAATTATGATAGTTGTTCTTTGATTGAGTGTATTTCTTTGTTACAATCCATGTTAAATTCACCCAACACTTATGAGCAAAACAAGGCTTTTACTAAACACATCGTAGAAGCTATGATGAAAGCGTTAGAAGAAAAGTTAGAACTAGAGATTTCAATTCCTAGAAAATTATATGATGAGTGGGAACCCACCATTAAAGTTAAAATTAAAAATTATGAGTGCAATGCTTTATGTGATTTGGGTGCTAGCGTTTCCACAATTCCAAAATCTCTATGTGATGTGCTAGGTTTTACCAACATAGATGAATGTTCCCTTAATTTTCATCTTGCGGATGTAGGGGAACGCAGCAGAAAACAAAAAATTTCCGACCTATGCACCAGCCCGGGACCACTATGAAGACTGCATACAAGGTTTCGATCCGATCGTTACCGACTCGTAGCGCAGCGGAAGTAGAGTAGATCATCGGTGCAGATCCCCATAGCTAGGATTTACAACCTCCCAATCGCGAGGATGTTCTCCCTTGTCTGCTCGTCGGACAGCCCTCCGGGAGGCGGTCAGACAGTCCCTCGGACGGTGTCACGGACAACCCTTCGGGAGGACCCTCAAAACTCGGACGGTCACTCGGACAGCCCTTCGGGAAGCACTCTCGAACAGCCCCTCGGGAAAAAAGATCGAACCTATGACCTCTCTAGGGGGTTGCACACATACGGTGTCATCTATCCGGCAGGGCTTCGCCGTCCAGAACTAGTTCCCACCGGAACCCAGACAGCCTTTCGGCTCTACGAAACTATTTCGCGTGGAGGGAGAGAGAAGCCAGATCATGCATGGCACTTGTATGTGAGAAAGGAGTGAGTCTTTAGGCAGCCCCCTCCACCCCTATTTATAGGCCAAGCCCAAGGGTGGCTTCTCCAAGAAGCCAAGGGGAAAAATACCAAAAGGCCCTCAAGGTGGCTTCTCCAAGAAGCCACCCAAAAAGCACTTTCACTATTCACAGAAACATTTTTCCGCGACCGTTAAATCCGAAAATATTTCTGTGGGTCTTAGAATAATTCCAGTACCCACTAAAATGATTCTGGACGCGTTCCGAAACAATTACGGATTAGTGATTTTCATCTGCGAAAAGCAACCAAACCGGTTCCGGCAGCTTCGGAACATTTCCAGTTTTTATCCCGGAAAAATCCCAGAAGTTTCCAGAACAATTTTGGCACCCTCCAAGAATTTCCAGACGTGTGCCGAAACCAAATTTGACTCAATGGTATACCCTGAAACAACTTTTCAGTTTTACCGAAACTATTCCGGTGTTCTCTCTCTGGAACTTTTCCGTTGTCTCCGAAACTTTTCCGGTGACTTTCTCTCAGACTCCCTGTCTAGTATTCAGTAGATAGATGACCCTTAAGCGTGTGACCCTATAGGTTTGGTGAAGCATAGACATGACCGGAACTCTTTCCGATCAATGATCAACATCGGAGCCGTGAGCACCCATATTGACCCCTATACCCACACGAATAAATATTCGAGTGAACCTCCAGTTGTCGTGTGCCATTCCTATTGCTTCGCGATAAGTTACAAATACCCGAGGTGAGATTTATTGGCATCCCGTGGATCAACAACAGTTTTCGAGGGTAGAGTATTCAACCCAAATTTATTGATTCGACACAAGGGGAGCCAAAGAATATTTGCAAGTATTAGCAGTTGAGTTGTCAATTCAACCACACCTGGAAACTAAGTATCTGCAGCAGAGTGATCAGTAGCAGAGTAGTATGATAGTTTGATAGCAGTAGCAATAATAGTAACAGTAACAGTAACGGTAACAGCAGTAGTTTTGTAGCAATTGTAACAGTAGTAGCAGCAATAGTAACTTAGCAAAGAACAATATGTGAAAAGCTCGTAGGCATTGGATCGGTGATATTCGTTGGATAATATTCATCATGTAACAGTCATACCCTAGGGCGACACAGAACTAGCTCCAATTCATCAATGTAATGTAGGCATGTATTCCGTATATAGTCATACGTGCTTGCGATAAGAACTTGCATGACATCTTTTGTCCTACCCTCCCGTGGCAGCGGGGTCCATAAGGAAACTAAGGGATATTAAGGCCTCCTTTTAATAGAGAACCGGAACAAAGCATTAACACATGGTGAATACATGAACTCCTCAAACTATGACCATCACCGGAAAGAATCCCAATTATTGTCACCTTGGGGTATGCGGATCATAACACATAGCAGGTGCATATAACTTGCAAGATCGGATCAAGAACACAAATATATTCATGAAAACATAAAGGGTTCAGATCTGGAATCATGGCACTCGGGCCCTAGTGACAAGCATTAAGCATAGCAAAGTCATAGCAACATCAATCTCAGAACATAGTGGATACTAGGGATCAAGCCCTAACAAAACTAACTCGATTACATGATAAATCTCATCCAACTCATCACCGTCCAGCAAGCCTACGAAGGAATTACTCACTCCCGGCGGTGAGCATCATGAAATTGGTGATGAAGGATGGTTGATGATGACGATGCCGGAAGATCCCCCTCTCCGGAGCCCCAAACAGACTCCAGATTTGGCCTCCCGATGAAGAACAGGAGGTGGCGGCGGCTCCGTATCGTGAAACGCAATAAAACTTCCTCTCTTATTTTTTTTCTTCTGGAAACTGAATTTATAGCGTTGGAATTAGGTCAGACGAAGCCACGTGGGCCCCACGAGGTACCAGGTCGCGCCAGGGGGGGTTGCGCGCCCTGGTGCCTCATGGGCACTGGGTGGCCCCCTCCAGTGGGTCTTGGTGCCAGTATTTTTTATATATTCCATAAAAAAATTCCAAAAAGTTTCATCCAATTCCAAGAACTTTGATTTTCTGCACAAAAACAACACCATGGCAATTCTGCTGAAAACAGCGTCAGTCCGGGTTAGTTCCGTTCAAATCATGCAAATTAGGGGCCAAAACAAGAGCAAAAGTGTTTGGAAAAGTAGATACGACGAAGACGTATCAACCTACAAAGTAGCACTTGTCTGATTTGGAATAGGTTTGTAAATATTTTACACAAGCCCCATATTCCAAATGTTAAGAAAAGACATAACATGGTTGGGGTTACCATACCATGGCGTCATTTCAACAGATCTGATGGTGCTCTTTTCAGTGTAAAAGCCGCAGTCTCTAAAGCATTACTTTTAAAAGGGAATATGGCAAATTGATTTATGCCATCTTTGATCTCACCATGTCATAAATGGTTTGAATACATCTTCACAGACATTCCACTCACAGTGGTGTTTCGGGAGGTGTAAGTTATGAAACTCTTTTCACAACTCATCAGACATTTGCTAAACTTGTAACTCAAATATTCCTTTCTGCAATCTAGTTTACAGAAACATAATCTTTCTTGTTACTATAATTTCTACTTCATGTTGAAAACCTTTCGAATGATTTCAAAAGATCCAGACTTATGTCTCATCAAGCAAATATCCATATATCTACTTGAGTCATTTTTGAAGATAGATAAATCCACTGCTAGCAATAACCTTTATCGGACTACATACATCAAAATGTATGATCACCAATAAGTTCGTTGCTCGTTCCTTATGGCTTGTGAACGGTATTTCAGTCACTTCACTTTTCGGAGGAAAGTTGCAAGTGTCAGATGATTCATAATCAAACGACTTCAAAATCCATCATTATGGAATTTCTCCATGCGGGTTTCTCCAATATGACCAAATGCAGTGCCACACATGTGTGGTATTCTTTTAGTCTTACGACATTTAGCGTCAGTGTTATGGATGTATCATATTACCATCAATATTCATAACATATATCCCATTCATGATGGAAGTATGGCCCTTTATGTTATTCATAACACTGAACAACAATTGTTCTTTTATGAACAACCCTTTTGCAACAAACATTATGCAATGGGCTAGAGTGTGTAAAAACTCTAAAATGAATTATGAAAGTAAATACGGAGGTAATATATTATTATCAATATTCGTAACATACATCCCATCCATGATGGAAGCATGGCCCTTATGTTATTCATAACACCGAACATCAAAAGTTCTCTTATGAACAATCTTCTTGCAAGATACTTTATGCAATGGGCTAGAGTGTATAAAAACTCTAAAATGAATTAAGAAAATAAATACATAGGTAATGTACCGAGTATAGCAACTTTTACTATGTTCCGAGCGCATATCTATACCTCACTCCGGCAAGTCTTTTAGGCCGTAGTAGTTCTTGCATCGAGTCGCAACAGAATGCAATCGAGCGGGTATCTTTTGTGATCAACTCACAATACCCAAGAATTTGTGACTAACAATTTAATCACAATTCCCAAGAACTATTTCTTTGACCAGCCTTCTATACATCAATAGCTTGTATGACTTTCATACATCAGCTGGACATTCCAGTCTTCTCTCTTTTTGCCTTTATACTTCTAACAGTTTAACTTTCAGTATTTCTCCTACTCTCAGAAGAAGCACTCAACTTAAGAGTGGCGTTAGCCCCGGACTTCCTAGGTGTGTAAGTCACACTAACACCCTTTGGACATTTCCTTTCTCTTTAAGTTATTGTTTTATTCACCTTCATCATATGATAGGCGTTCTTCTGGATCCCTCTCGTATTAGTCAAATGCATAGTAAACACTTTTACTAATAGTTTGCAAACAAACATTTCTTTGGATATCTCATATCTTTTAGCCTTTGTTTGTATCTGAAACTAATTTTTAGTTCCATGAATATCACATAGCTATCCCAAACTTTTGAAGTTCGGGTCTCATGGAAGCAAACATATTGCACTTGACCGTAATGGAATTCTAGCTTTTGGATCGAAGGACGAGAGTCACATCATCCATAGCATTAGCGGGAGGATACCGAAAGCATGCGATAGGACAAAATCCTTCTCGGCACTCTTGAGGACAATCCTCATATTACGTTACCAATCGTAAAGTTTTAACCAGATATATAACAGCTATTCAATTTTAATAGGGAAGGTGGAAACGTGAGCCATTATTCTATAACTATTATGCAAATTTCACTTAGACAAAATTCATAATTAATTGCACAAAGAATTAAACAAGTTAATTCTACAGTGCGCTCCCACTCAAATCAATATCTCTCATAATTGATTGTGAGTGATTCAAGATCCAAATTGCAAATCAACGTCATTGTTCGAGATGAACACTGATGGCGCGAACTATAATTGGTAGGCAAACTTGCCGATCACATCTCCATGTGACTCTTGTTCATCTTTCGATGCGTGTGTTCCGAGCTCAGGACGATCCTGCCATGAACGTCAAGACAACCAAGTGATCTTGCTGCGAGCTCTGACCTCACCCGCCATACACCCGTATAATCGTTCGTACCCATGTAGATCATGGCGCACCCCGAAAGGAAAGATGCTGTGATGGTGCTACACTTGGGAGAACACTAACTACTTGATATTTTAAGTGAGAGATCACCCTAATAAAAGCGACTACCACACAATCAAAAGGGTGCATCATAAGGGATAAACATCTCAGGCAATTCATAATAGCATGATATGGTATAGCCCTTTCTGACGGAGAAGTCTTTAATTTCTTCGTCTTCGGCATTCGCGTCGGTGTTCACCTTTGCGAAGTTTGCCACCACCTTGTCGATGCACCAGATAATATTGCTATCTCTATAGCTAATAAAATAAGTGCATTACTTAAGGTTGACACGCAGGTCATTAAAGTGACAATCATATGGCTCCAACCATCATGCCGAATCATGACACGCAGGTCATGTTAGTAAATTTACATCATATAGTCATCTCATACATAATCAAATTAATATGAGCATTGCTATACCACATCACATGCACATCTTGCAAAACCAAGTTAGACGCCTCTAATCAGTTTATGCAAAATTTTATTTTACGTGGCTTCTAAGGTTTCGAAACAAACCGAAGCTGCCAACGTCCATCATCAAGTATGATTATTCAAGTCGCTAGATTAACTTTGCGGGGTGTATGAAACATGAGATAATAAAATCTCGAGCCCCATACTTAACTTCGTCATACGCATGACCCCCGTGTAGATCATATCTGCATTGCCCTTTCGTCTGCGAAATTTCATCTTTCTTTTTAACTATGGTGGAATTCAATGAACTGTTAGCACTTCGTTGATCAATCAGGATCATGGATTGCCAGAACTTTGAAACTCCACCATGCCGTTATCAAGATCAGAAATATGCAAATTCCAGGGAAACAACAAGAACATCGGGTAACAGATTTCATCTGCTACCCGCATAAATAATTTTCATCCATACATCTCTATGTATTCTAGATCGTAACCTGCATCTACGCATAGCACGGCTCATGATGCCACTGTAGGGGAACGAAGCACGGCCCAGGACCACTATGAAGACTGCATACAAGGTTTCGATCCGATCGTTACCGACTAGTAGCGCAGCGGAAGTAG
Source organism: Elymus sibiricus (assembly GCA_039707655.1). Lineage (NCBI taxonomy): Eukaryota > Viridiplantae > Streptophyta > Magnoliopsida > Poales > Poaceae > Elymus > Elymus sibiricus. The sequence goes on along the minus strand of CM077672.1, from coordinate 268,484,728 downwards.
AGTCGATGTAGATCGTCGGTGCAGATCCCCGCAGCTAGGATTTACAACCTCCCAACCGCGAGGATGTTCTCCCTTGTCTGCTCATCGGACAGCCCTCCGGGAGGCGGTCGTACAGTCCCTCGGACGGTGTCACGAACAGCCCTTCGGGAGGACCCTCAAAACTCGGACGGTCACTCGGACAGCCCTTCGGGAGGCACTCTCGAACAGCCCCTCGGGCAAAAAGATCGAACCTACGACCTCTCTACGGGGTTGCACACATACGGTGTCATCTATCCGGTAGGGCTTCGCCGTCCAGAACTAGTTCCCACCGGAACCCAGACAGCCTTTCGGCTCTACGAAACTATTTCGCGTGGAGGGAGAGAGAAGCCAGATCATGCATGGCACTTGTATGTGAGAAAGGAGTGAGTCTTTAGGCAGCCCCCTCCACTCCTATTTATAGGCCAAGCCCAAGGGTGGCTTCTCCAAGAAGCCAAGGGGAAAAAATACCAAAAGTCCCTCAAGGTGGCTTCTCCAAGAAGCCACCCAAAAAGCACTTTCACTATTCACAGAAACATTTTTCCGCGACCGTTAAATCCGAAAATATTTCTGTGGGTCTTAGAATAATTCCAGTACCCACTAAAATGATTCTGGACGCGTTCCGAAACAATTACGGATTAGTGATTTTCATCTGCGAAAAGCAACCAAACCGGTTCCGGCAGCTTCGGAACATTTCCCCATGGATCAACAACTTGTCCACTATGCCAGTTACCTCGTTACCGGTTTTGTTCTCTTTTCTCGTTCCCGTGTTCCGGCATCCCTGTGATCAAATCACATTGTGTCTGGCCAGACGATGATGGATACCGTAACACTGAGAGGGCCCAGAGATATCTCTCCAACGTCGGAGGAGCAAATCCCAATCTTGAGCTCTCAAGTTACTTGACATACTTTCCCATGAACCCGTAAGCCGCCGTAATAGCCACCCATTTACGGATGACGTTTAACAAACCCCAAAGTTCATGAAGCAAGCATGAAGAAAATCGACACTCTCATTGTCTAAGGAATTATGAAACGTTAACTTTCTCTGTGTTATTAACCATTAACTTGTGACGAATGTATCTCATAGCATAACATCAATTCGGGTCGATTCAACACAATGTTCTTCTAACATTGTGCCCTCAAAGTTGCTGGCATAGTCATACCCATGATCAGGAAAACAGACCCATCATGCAACACTTGAGCTAGTCTTAGAGGCCAGACTAGGAATACATTTTACCGTTTATTATTCCACACATGCATATGAGTTTCCCTCCGAGCCTCGTGGTTATTGTAGACTCGAGAACCATAGCAGTTATAGCACGGAATATAAACTTAATTACGAACATGGGGATAAATAATAGCATTTATTATTGCCTCTAGGGCATATCTCCTACAGCGGATTCTACCATTAAAAAGCCTTTGGATAGAATTAATGATGTTCTTATTCTTTCAAATAGGAACTATGTGCCCGTTGATTTTATTGTACTTGACATTGAATGCAATCCTTCATGCCCCATAATACTTGGTAGACCGTTCTTACGAACCATACGTGCCGTTATTGATATGAAAGAAGGGAATATAAAATTTCAGTTTCCACTAAAGAAGGGTATGGAACATTTCCCTAGGAAGAAAATTAAAGCACCATATGAATCCGTTGTGAGGGTCACTTATGGAATCAACTTGAAGCATGACAATACTTGAAACTATGCATTATGCCTAGCTAGGGGCATAAAACAATAGCGCTTGTTGGGAGGCAACCCAATGAATAAAATAAATTTTTATTATTTGTTTCTGTTATTGTGAGTTTTCACTTTCATGTTACTTTTATGATTTTGTTTTTGTATTTTTATTTAGTGTTTGTGCCAAGTAAAACTTTGGGATGATTTGGAAGATCGTATAATTGATGCTGTTTGGAAAACAGAAAGTTTTGCGTCCAGTGCTGGAATTTTTTTTCTGTACTGGAGTGTCAGAAAAATCTGAAATTTTTACACAGTATTTATATATGAATTGCCCACGTTTTCCTAATTTTTCAGAATTGTTGTAGTTACAGAAGTATGGCTTTTAAATAGATTGCTACAGACTGTTCTGTTTTTGACAGATTCTGTTTTTGATGCTTTGCTTGCTTGTTTTGATGAAACTATGAATTGTATCGGGGGGTATAAGCCATGGAGAAGTTATAATACAGTAGGTATAATGCAAAAATAAAATATGAATGGGTTTGCAACAGTACTTAAAGTAGTGATTTGTTTTGTTATACTAACAGATCTCATGAAGGTTTTGTTGAGTTTTGTGTGATTGAAGTTTTCAAGTTTTGGGTGAGATCACGATGGATGAAGGAATAAGGAGTGGCAAGAGCCTAAGGTTGGGGATGCCCGAGGCACCCCAAGGTAATATACAAGGAAGACTCAAGCGTCAAAGCTTGGGGATGCCCCGGAAGGCATCCCCTCTTTCTTCAACCAACCATCGGTAATTTTACTTGGAGCTATATTTTTATTCGTCACATGATATGTGTTTTGCTTGGAGCGTCATGTATTATATGAGTCTTTGCTTTGCTTGCTTTTTAGTTTGCCACAATCATCCTTGCTGAACACACCTATTTTGAGAGAGCCACACGTTCATCATAATTTGTTAGAATACTCTATGTGCTTCACTTAAATTTTTTGAGCTAGGCAGTTGCTGTAGTGCTTCACTTAAATATTTTTGAGCACGGCGGTGGCTAAATTTTGAAGAAATAAACTCTCATGCTTCACTTATATTATTTTGAGAGTTGACAAGATTAAAATTTTGAAGAAATAAACTCTCATGCTTCACTTATATTATTTTGAGAGTTGATAAGATTGAAATTTTGAAGAAATATTTGCACTCTCATGCTTCATTTATATCTCTTTAAGAGTTGATGAAAGTAACGGTAATTTGCACAAGATATGAATTTGGTCCCAAAGTGATGAATATTCAAGAGGGATATAATAAAAACTTTCATATAGATCATTGGATATGATAAGTGTGATTCCTTGCAATAGTTTTGCGATATGGAAATGAAAATATGTGAGTCATGTTAGTGAGTAATTGTGATTTAGTAAGAATATCAGTGTTAAGGTTTGTGATTCCCTATGCATGCACATTAAGTCAATAGTTATGCAAAGAAAGTATATCCTACTTATGGTGCATTATTCGGTGTTAGTTATGTTCAATGCATGTTTATGACCATTTTCGTTTTTTTGGTTGGTTGCTTCTCAATCTTTTGCTAGCCTTCATTTGTACTAAGCGGAAATACTGCTTGTGCATCCAAACTCATTAAACCCAAGTTGTGCCAAATGAGTCCACTATATCTACCTATATGCGGTATTTCCATGCCGTTCCATTCAAAAAGATATAAGTGAAGCATGAGAGTGCAACTATTTATTTAAAATATAACCACCGCCGTGCTCTAAAAGATATAAGTGAAGCACTAGAGCAACTGCCTAGCTCAAAAGATATAAGTGGAGCACATAGAGTATTCTAACAAATCACGAATAATGTGTGGCCCTCTCAAAAAGGTGTGTTCAGCAAGGATGATTGTGACAAACTAAAAAGCAAATAAACTATATCACAAGACGCTCCAAGTAAAACACATATCATGTGATGAATAAAAATATAGCTGCAAGTGAGTTACCGATAGATTGTAGACGAAAGAGGAGATGCCTTCCGGGGCATCCGCAAGCTTAGACACTTGAGTCTTCCTTGAATATTACCTTGGGATGCCTTGGACATCCCCAAGCTTAGGCTCTTGCCGCTCTTTATTCCTTTATCCATCGTAGTCTCACCAAAAACTTGAAAACTTCAGCACACAAAACTCAACAGAAACCTCGTGAGATCCGTTAGTATAACAAACAAATCATAAACTTTAGGTACTGTTGTAAATTGATTCATATTTAATATTGGCATAATGATACTGTACTCCAACTTCTCCATGACTCATACCCCCCGATACGATCCATAGATTCATCAAAATAAGCAAATTATGCAACAAAAACAGAATCTGTCTAAAACAGAATAGTCTGTAAAGATCTATTTAGACGCCATACTTCTGTAACTCCAAAAATTCTGAAAAATTAGGACAACGTGGGAAATTCATATACCAATACTGTGTAAAATATTCAGAATTTTATTACGCTCCAGAAAAAAAATCAAAATTCCAGCACTGGACGCAAAAGTTTCTGTTTTCCAACAGCATCAATCATACTATCTTCCAAATCATCCCAAAGGCATTACTTGGCACAAACACTAATTAAAAGATAAAAACACAATCATAACAGAGGCTATAATTGTGTGAAAACACAAGAACAGAAATTCCTTTGTTATAGAAACTATCACAAAATTCCTCTAGCGACATAGTAATAGAGCAAGCAAACTATCAAACAAGCAAATAAAAAAATTGTGTTTTTGTAAAAAAAATTAGAAGTGGGGGAAATGAAAACGAGAGGAAAATGCAAATAAAAAGGTAAATAAAATAAATGCAAGTGGATGATAGTTTGTGCGAAGTTACTTGGTAATTTTGATGATGTCTCCCCGGCAACGGTGCCAGAAATTCTTCCTGCTACTTGTTGACTGCGTTGGTATTTCCCCGAAGAGGAGAGGATGATGCAGTATAGTAGAACTAAGTATTTCCCTCAGTTAAGAACCAAGGTTATCAATCCAGTAGGAGAACCAAGCAAAATTCCATTAAGCGCACCTGCACACACAAAAGCAAACACTTGCACCCAACGCAAATAAGAGGGTTGTCAATCCTCTTAGCGGTTATTTGCAAGGATTAATTCTGATAATGATAGAGAGATAAACTAAAATTCTAAATAAAATAAAAGTAAATAATTTGCAGCAAGGTATTTTTAGGTTTTTTATATATGATAAAGTATACCCGGGGGCCATAGTTTTCACTAGAGGCTTCTCTCTCGAACGCATAGCATACGGTGGGTAAACAAAATTACTGTTGGGCAATTGATAGAAAAGCAAATAATTATGACGGATTCATGGAAATGATCATGTATATAGGCATCACGTCCGAGACAAGTAGACCAACTCCTGCATGCATCTACTACTATTACTCCACCCATCGACCGCTATCCAGCATGCATCTAGGGTATTAAGTATGAAACAGAGTAATGTCTAAAGCAAGATGACATGATGTAGACAAAGTAAACTCAAGAAATATGATCAAACCCCATCTTTTTATCCTTAATGGCAACAATACAAATACGTGTCATGTCCCCTTCTGTCACTGGGATTGAGCACCGCAAGATTGAACCCATCACAAAGCACCTCTCCCATTGCAAGATAAATCAATCTAGTAGGCCAAACCAAATCGATAGATCAGAGAGAAATACAAAGCTATAATAATCATGCATAAAATAGTTTAGAGAAGACTCAAATATTTCTCATGAATAATCTGATCATAAACTCACAATTCATCGGATCCCAATAAACACACCGCAAAAGAAGATTACATCGGATAGAACTCCAAGAATATCGAGGAGAACATGGTATTGAAGATCAAAGAGAGAGAAGAAGCCATCTAGATACTAGCTATGGACCCGTAGGTCTGTGGTAAACTACTCACACATCATCAGAAGGGCAGCAAGGTTGATGAAGAAGCCCTCCGTGGTCGATTCCCCCTCCGGCAGAGTACCGGAAAAGGCCTACAGATGGGATCGCGGAAGAACAGAGGCTTGCGCCGGCGGAAAGGTTTTCTCTTCATTCTCTCTGGTATATTGGGAATATTTGGGAATTTATAGCGCTGGAATTAGGTCAGGAGGGTCTACGAGGGGCCCACAAGCCTGGGGGGCACGCCTACCCCCTGGGCGCGCCCTCCAGGCTTGTCGCCTCCTCGTGGCTCTTCTGGTCTTCTCCCGAAGCTTCGTGGGTCTCTTCTGGTCCAGAAAAATTAATCCAAAGTTTTTTTTTCTCGTTTGGACGCTTTTTGATAATGATTTTCTGAAAAGGCAAAAACAAGCAGAAAACAGCAACTGGCACTGGGCACTGGGTTAATAGGTTAGTCCCAAAAAATGATATATAATGGCATATAATTGCATATAAAACATCCAAGATTGATACTATAATAGGATGGAAAAAAAATTATAGATACGTTGGAGACGTATGAGCCGCCATCGACTGCTCCGGCCACAACCGGAGCGCGGCTTTCACCGGTAGCCTCACCCACCCAAACCTGTGACCCAGCCAGCCCTTCCTGCATACCAATCCCTTGGTGCACGAGCACTGTTCCACATATCGCCCTCAGGCCGCGCCCAAGAGGTTGCCGGCCAGCTGCCCCGACAGTTCTGCATCGGGAAAGCAAAACGCCCAGATCGGGCTCAGCCCTTGCTCACCACGCCCAGGAGTTTGACGCTCCCGCAACGCCCGCGCACCTTTGCGCTGCCCTAGCGCGTCATCCTGCGCCCAGCCAACGGCCATACCCGCCGCCGCGACCGTGACACGCCAGATCCACGTGTGCCCGCACCGCAGCAGCCCTCTGTCCGCGCGCGCCGCCCAGCCTCCAGCTCGCAAGGCCGCATCGCCTGCCTCCAGCGCTCGCCAGGCCGCGCCGCGCTCGCGCCCGACCGCGCCCAGCCCCCGTGCCACCGAGCGCCTCCTCCGCCCAGGGGAGCAGCCCCGCGCAGTTCCAGCACCAGGCGAGAGAGAAGAGAAAGGCCCGCCGACGCCGATGCCGTGCGGGCTTTGCCCGGCGGCGCTCACCGGCGGTAGCGGAGGGAGGGATAGTGAAGGTGAGTGACCTGCGACGGCTAGGGTTTCGCGCCCGGGCCGCCTCGCGGGGGAGCGGCACGGGGCTGGGGAAAGGATATGACCGACCGATCCTGAAGATCCCATGAATAATAATCAATGGTGTAATGACGTGACTTGACCACGGCCGAGACGAACGAACGCAACGTACTATGGTGGAATTCAATGAACTGTTAGCACTTCGTTGATCAATCAGGATCGCGGATTGCCAGAACTTTGAAACTCCACCATGTTGTTATCAAGATCAGAAATATGCAAATTCCAGGGAAGCAACAAGAACATCGGGTAACAGATTTCATCTGCTACCCGCACACATAATTTTCGGTAATAGAACTCATCTACTACAAATTATATTGTGCAATACCCATACATCTCTATGTATTCTAGATCGTAACCTGCATCTACGCATAGCACGGCTCATGATGCCACTGTAGGGGAACGCAGCAGAAAACAAAAAATTTCCGACCTACGCACCAGCCCAGGACCACTATGGAGACTGCATACAAGGTTTGATCTTTTCGTTACCGACTCGTAGCGCAGCGGAAGTAGAGTCGATGACGATCGGCGGTGCAGATCCCCGCAGCTAGGATTTTACAACCTCCCAACCGCGAGGATGTACTCCCTCGTCAGCTCACCGGACGGATCTCCGGGCAGCCCTTCGGGAGGCCTCGGGACAGTCCCTCGGATAGTCCCACCGGACGGATCCTCGGACAGCCCTTCGGGAGGCCTCTGGACAGTCCCTCGGGTAGTCCCACCGGACGGATCCTCGGACAGCCCTTCGGGAAGCCTCTGGACAGTCCTTCGGATAGTCCCACCGGACGGATCCTTGGACAGCCCTCCGGGAGGCCTCACGGACAGCCCTTCGGGCGGGCCACTCGGACAGCCCTTCGGGAGGACCCCCGAAACACGGACAGTAACTCGGACAACCCTTCGGGAGGACCCTCGAACAGCCCCTCGGGCAAAAAGATCGAACCTACGACCTCTCTACGGGGTTGCACACATACGGTGTCATCTATCCGGCAGGGCTTCGCCGTCCAGAACTAGTTCCCACCGGAACCCAGACAGCCTTTCGGCTCTACGAAACTATTTCGCTGGGAGGGAGAGAAGAAGGCCAGATCATGCATGGCTTGTGTATGTTGAGAAAGAGTGTGTCTTTAGGCAGCCCCCTCCACCCCTATTTATAGGCCAAGCCTAAGGGTAGCTTCTCCAAGAAGCTAAGGGGAAAAATACCAAAAGGCCCTCAAGGTAGCTTCTCCAAGAAGACACCCAAAAAGCACTTTCACTATTCACAGAAACATTTTTCCGCGACCGTTAAATCCGAAAATATTTTTGTGGGTCTTAGAATAATTCCAGTACCCACACAAATGATTTTGGACGCGTTCCGAAACAATTTCGGATTAGTGATTTTCATCTGCGAAAAGCAAACAAAGCGGTTCCGGCAACTCCGGAACATTTCCGGTTTTTTTCTCCAAAAAATCCCAGAAGTTCCCAGACCAATTCTGGCACCCTCCAAGAATTTCCACGCGTTTGCCGAAACCATTTTGACTTAATGGTATACCCTGAAACAACTTTTCAGTTTTACCGAAACTATTCCGGTGCTCTCTCTCTGGAACTTTTCCGCTGTCTCCGAAACTTTTCCGGTGACTTTCTCTCAGACTCCCTGTCTAGTATTCAGCAGATAGATGACCCTTAAGCGTGTGACCCTATAGGTTCGGTGAAGTATAGAAATGACCGGAACTCTTTCCGATCAATGATCAACATCGGAGTCATGGACACCCATATTGACCCCTATACCCACACGAATGAATATTCGAGTGAACCTCCAGTTGCCGTGTGCTATTCATGTTGCTTCGCGATATGTTACAAATACCCGAGGTGAGAATCATCGGCATCCCCGTGGATGAACACTTGTCCACAATGCCAGTTACCTCGTTACCGGTTTTGTTCTCTTTTCTCGTTCCCGTGTTCCGGCATCCCTGTGATCAAATCACAATGTGTCTGGCCAGACGATGGTGGATACCGTAACACCGAGAGGGCCCAGAGATATCTCTCCATCGTCGGAGGAGCAAATCCCAATCTTGAGCTATCAAGTTACTTGACATACTTTTCCATGAACCCGTAAGCCGCCGTAATAGCCACCCAGTTACGGATGACGTTTAACAAACCCATGAAGCAAGCATGAAGAAACTCGATACTCTCATGGTCTAAGGAATTATGCAAACATTAACTTTCTCTGTGTTATTAACCATTAACTTGTGAAGAATGAAACTCATAGCATAACATCAGTTCGGGTCGATTCAACACAAGTGTTCTCCTAACATTGTGCCCTCAAAGTTGCCGGCATATCCATGCCCATGATCAGGAAAACAAAACCATCATGCAACACTTGAGCTAGTCTTAGAGGCCAGACTAGGAATACATTTTACCGTTTATTATTCCACACGTGCATATGAGTCTTCCTCCGAGCCTCGTGGTTATTGTAGACTCGAGAACCATAGCAGTTATAGCATGGAACATAAACATAATTATGAACATGGAGATAAACAATAACATTTATTATTGCCTCTAGGGCATATCTCCTACAGACTCCCACTTGCACTAGAGTCAATAATCTAGTCAATGCTAATGCACTTTACACCTATGGCATACCGGTGTAAAAATGCTTCGCTTGTGGTATAGCCTGATGTCCAACGGATCTGACAACTTCAGCTCTGTGTGTATCTTTGCATATCCTCGTGTTTTCATGCTTTCACAAAATTCATATTTTGTGTGGACTTGGCTTTGTATATATGTGAATCACAGGTCAAACCTTGATTCCTCAGACTGAGCTATGGAGCAACTATCTGCAATAGTGTCCCATTGACCAAAGCCATCTTGGAACCATACTAAGTTCATGAATGAACTATATGATTCAACATCTTCTATGTCGCTTTGAAAGCGGCAACATACTTAGCCTTAGTTATAGAATTCTCCACAGTAACCTGTTTGGAACGATTTCCAAACACCGTGCCACCATATCGTGTATTACACAAAACCCTTACCTTAAATCGAAAATCGCATGGAGCATTGATGAAGACTGTATCGATGTAATTACTTACAATGAGCACTTCATAATCTCTGGTTGCGAGAAAACATGTCATCAGTGCTACTTCAGTACTCAATGACATTTTTCACTGTTGTCCCGTGATCAGTACTTTGATCACTTTGGTATCTATACTCGCAACTCCTTGGGAGTACTGGACATATCTGGTTGTTTTACATACCATGGAATACATGATTAATCCAAACACGAAAGTGTGTGGAATCTCCATCATGTATTTTGCTCATCAGTGTTTTGGGACACCGAGTCTTGCAAAAACCCTTTCCATGTGACTTCGGCAAGAATCACTCCTTGGCGTTTTAATGCTGAACTGATTTAGCATCTCGTCAATATGTATTTTTGGCTTAGCCTATTAGGCAATTCTATCTCGTAGATAAATATGCCTAATGTCAAGGCTATTTAGCCCAAGCACTTCATCGAAAAACTATTTTTTAATGAAGTCCTAATTCGTGTCAAGAAATTTCCAATCAACAATGTGTCAAGCACACAAAGTTTTTAGAAATATTATTATGCTCCCACTTACTTTCTTGAAAACACAAGCATCTTCGTTATCCATTGATGAAATCAAACTCTTTTGACTATTTCATCAACAACGAAGATTCCAAATCCATTTTGCTCTCTTCTATCCATTGCTGGAACTCTGAAGTTTGCATACTTACTAGCATCCTCTGGATTGACAAAATACCTTGGACTGCACCACATGCAAGTCCTAGGTTGCATTTCCATCACATGGTAATCCTTTTGGCATCCATGTATCATATCTCAAGATTGAAATATGTATTAATTGCTAGTTTAGCCGGATCTGACTTTAAGCATCGCTATGATGAGACAACCTCATCGTAGTCAACTCCTTGAACTTGTTATTGCAACAAGTCGAGCTTTATGGATAAAACATTTTATCCATATCAGTTTATAGTTCCATTAATGTTCGTTAGACTCTAAGTCTTCCGAAGGGTTTATCAAGATATAATCTTGAATCATTTATGGAAACTATCTCGGATTATATTGGCATTTAGCCAATTCCAGAGTCAGGGCCCATCAACGCTTCCTTGTGTATCGTAGGTATACTGTTGTCTAACAACAATATCTCGTATGCGCACCTGTGAGGTTTGCACGAGTTTTGCCTACGTGGTTCAGCTGCAAGTTCGACCGAAGTCCATACATCTCATGTAGAGGCTTCCGTATCAGTCACAGTAGGAAATTCTGGAATCACTTCCAAGGTTCCTTTCCTTTGATCTGATGACGAAGATACTGTTATCTCGTCGAGTTGCACTGTTCTCCCACTCACCTTTTTGCAAGAACCATTCTCTTTAAAAGCATACCGTTCTTGGTGGCAAACCTTTTTGCCTCGGTATAGTGGTGGAGGAATTCCCAATTACTTGGGATAACCTACAAAGTAGCACTTGTCTGATTTGGAATAGGTTTGTAAATATTTTACACAAGCCCCATATTCCAAATGTTAAGAAAAGACAAAGCATGGTCGGGCGTACCATACCATGGCGTCATTTCAACAGACCTGATGGTGCTCTTTTCAGTGTAAAAGCCGCAGTCTCTAAAGCATTACTTTTAAAAGGGATAATGGCAAATTGATTTATGTCATCTTTGATCTTACCATGTCACGAATGGTTTGAATACATCTTCACGGACGTACCACTCACAGTGGAGTTCCGGGAGGTGTAAGTTATGAAACTCTTTTCACAACTCATCAGACATTCGCTAAACATGTAACTCAAATATTCCTTTCGGCAATCTAGTTTGCAGAAACATATTTTTCTTGTTACAATAATTTCTACTTCATTTTTGAAAACCTTTTGAATGATTTCAAAAGATCCAGACTTACGTCTCATTAAGTAAATATCCATATATCAACTTGAGTCATTTCAGAAGATAGACAAATCCACTGCCAGCAACAACATTTATCGGACTACACACATCACGATGTATGATCACCAATAAGTTCTTTGCTCGTTCCTTATGGCCTGTGAATGGTATTTCAGTCACTTCACTTTTCGGAGGAAAGTTGCAAGTGTCAGATGATTTATAATCAAACGACTTCAAAAATCCATCATTATGGAATTTCTCCATGCGGGTTTCTCCAATGTGACCAAATGCAGTGCCACACATGTGTGGTATTCTTTTAGTATTGCGACATTTAGCGTCAGTGTTATGGATGTATCATATTACCATCAATATTCATAACATACATCCCATCCACGATGGAAGCATGGCCCTTATGTTATTCATAACACTGAACAACAATTGTTCTTTTATGAACAACCCTTTTGCAACAAACATTATGCAATGGGCTAGAGTGTGTAAAACTCTAAAATGAATTATGAAAGTAATTTCAGAGGTAATGTATTATTATCAATATTCATAACATACATCCCATCCATGATGGAAGCATGGCCCTTATGTTATTCATAACACCGAACATCAAAAGTTCTCTTATGAACAACCTTTGCAAGATACTTTATGCAATGGGCTAGAGTGTATAAAAACTCTAAAATGAATTATGAAAACAAATACATAGGTAATGTACCGAGTATAGCAACTTTTACTATGTTCCCAGGGCATATCTAAACCTCACTCCGGCAAGTCTTTTAGGCCGTAGTAGTCCTTGCATCGAGTCGCAGCAGAATGCAATCGAGCGGGTATCTTTTTGTGATCAACTCACAATACCCAAGAATTAGTGATTAACATGTTTAATCATAATTCCCAAGAACTATTTCTTTGACCAGCCTTCCATACATCTATAACTCGTACGACATTCATACATGAGTTGGATATTCCAGTCTTCACTCTTTTTGCCTTTATACTTCTAACAGTTTAACTTTTAGTATTTCTCCTACTCTCAGAAGAAGCACCCAACTTAAGAGTGGCGTTAGCCCCGGACTTCCTAGGCGTGTAAGTCACACTAACACCCTTTGGACATTTCCTTTAAGTTGTTGTTTTATTCACCTTCATCATATGACAGGCGTTCTACTGGATCCCTCTGTTATTAGTCAAATGCATAGTAAACACTTTTACTAATAGTTTGCAAAACAAACATTGCTTTGGATATCCCATATCTTTTAACCTTTGTTTGTGTCTGAAAATGATTTTCAGTTCCATGAATATCACATAGCTATCCCTAAACTTTTGAAGTTCGGGTCTCATGGAAGAAAACATATTGCACTTGACCGTAACGGAGTTCTAGCTTTTGGATCGAAGGACGAGAGTCACATTATCCATAGCATTACCGGGAGAATACCAAAAGCATGCGATAGGACAAAATCCTTCTTGGCACTTTTGAGGACAATCCTCACATTACGTTAGCAACCATAAAGTTTTAACCAGATATTTAACAGCTTATTCAATTTTAACAGGGAAGGTGGAAACACGAGCCATTATTCTACAACTATTATGCAAATCACACTTAGACAGTGTTCATAATTAATTGCACTAAGAATTAAAAGAATTAATTCTAAAGTGCGCTCTCACTCAAATCAATATCTCTCAAAATTGATTATGAGTGATTCAAGACCCGCATTTCAATTCAACGCCACGGTTCGAGATGAACTCAAATGGCGCGAACTTCAATCGATAGGCAAACTTGCCGATCACATCTCTATGTGATTCTTGTTCATCTTTCGATGTGTGTGTTCCGAGCTCAGGACTGTCCTGCCTGAACGTCAAGACAACCAAGTGATCTCGCTGCGAGGTCTCAACTCACCCGCCTCACATTTCTCTAATCGTTCGCACCCATGGAGATCATGTGATGCCCCGAAGAGATAGGTGTCGTGATGGTGCTACACTTGGGAGAACACTAACTACTTGATATTTTTGTGAGAGATCACCCTAATAAAAGCGACTACCGCGCAATCAAGAAGGGTGCATCATAAGGGATTAACATCTCAGGCAATTCATAATAGCATGATATGGTATAGCCCTTTCTGACGGGGAAGTCTTTAATTTCTTCGTCTTCGGCATTCGCGTCGGTGTTCACCTTTGCGAAGATTGCCACCACCTTATCGATGCACCAGATAATATTGCTATCTCTATAGCTAATAAAATAAGTGCATTACATAAGGTTGACACGCAGGTCATTAAAGTGACAATCATATGGCTCCAGCCATCATGCCGAATCATGACACGCAGGTCATGTTAATTTACATTGTATAGTCATCTCATACATAATCGAATTAATATGAGAACTGCTATACCACATCACATGCACATCCTGCAAAACCAAGTTAGATGCCTCTAATTGGTTTATGCAAAATTTCATTTTACGTGGCTTCTAAGATTTCAAAACAAACTGAAGCTACCAACGTCCATCATCAAGTATGATTATTCAAGTCGCTAGATTAACTTTACGGGGTGTATGAAACACGAGATAATAAAATCTCGAGCCCCATACTGAACTTCGTCATACGCATGACCCCCGTGCAGATCATATCTGCATTGCCCTTTAGTCTGCGAAATTTCATCTTTCTCTCTAACTATGGTGGAATTCAATGAACTATTAGCACTTCGTTAATCAATCAGGATCGCGGATTGCCAGAACTTTGAAACTCCACCATGCTGTTATCAAGATCAGAAATATGCAAATTCCAGGGAAGCAACAAGAATATCGGGTAACAGATTTCATCTGCTACCCGCACAAATAATTTTCAGTAATAGAACTCATCTACTACAAAATATATTGTGCAATACCCGTACATCTCTATGTATTCTAGATCGTAACCTGCATCTACGCATAGCACGGCTCATGATGCCACTATAGGGGAACGCAGCAGAAAACAAAAAATTTCCGACCTACGCACCAGCCCAGGACCACTATGGAGACTGCATACAAGGTTTGATCTTTTCGTTACTGACTCGTAGCGCAGCGGAAGTAGAGTCGATGACGATCGGCGGTGCAGATCCCCGCAGCTAGAATTTTACAACCTCCCAACCGCGAGGATGTACTCCCTCGTCAGCTCACCGGACGGATCTCCGGGCAGCCCTTCAGGAGGTCTCGGGACAGTCCCTCGGATAGTCCCACCGGACGGATCCTCGGACAGCCCTTCGGGAGGCCTCTGGACAGTCCCTCGGATAGTCCCACCGGACGGATCCTCGGACAGCCCTTCGGGAGGCCTCTGGACAGTCCTTCGGATAGTCCCACCGGACGGATCCTTGGACAGCCCTTCGGGAGGCCTCACAGACAGCCCTTCGGGCGGGTCACTTGGATAGCCCTTCGGGAGGACCCCCGAAACACGGACAATAACTCGGACAGCCCTTCGGGAGGACCCTCGAACAACCCTCGGGCAAAAAGATCGAACCTATGACATCTCTACGGGGTTGCACACATATGGTGTCATCTATCCGGCAGGGCTTCGCCGTCCAGAACTAGTTCCCACCGGAACCCAGACAACCTTTCGGCTCTACGAAACTATTTCGCTGGGAGGGAGAGAAGAAGGCCAGATCATGCATGGCTTGTGTATGTTGAGAAAGAGTGTGTCTTTAGGCAGCCCCCTCCACCCCTATTTATAGGCCAAGCCTAAGGGTAGCTTCTCCAAGAAGCTAAGGGGAAAAATACCAAAAGGCCCTCAAGGTAGCTTCTCCAAGAAGACACCCAAAAAGCACTTTCACTATTCACAGAAACATTTTTCCGCGACCGTTAAATCCGAAAATATTTCTATGGGTCTTAGAATAATTCTAGTACCCACATAAATGATTTTGGATGCGTTCCGAAACAATTTCGGATTAGTGATTTTCATCTGCGAAAAGCAAACAAAGCGGTTCCGGCAGCTCCGGAACATTTCCGGTTTTTTTCTCCGAAAAATCCCAGAAGTTCCCAGACCAATTCTGGCACCCTCCAAGAATTTCCAGGCGTGTGCCGAAACCATTTTGACTTAATGGTATACCCTGAAACAACTTTTCAGTTTTACCGAAACTATTCCGGTGCTCTCTCTCCGGAACTTTTCTGCTGTCTCCGAAACTTTTCCGGTGACTTTCTCTCAGACTCCCTGTCTAGTATTCAGCAGATAGATGACCCTTAAGCGTGTGACCCTATAGGTTCGGTGAAGTATAGACATGACCGGAACTCTTTCCGATCAATGATCAACATCGGAGCCGTGGACACCCATATTGACCCCTATACCCACACGAATGAATATTCGAGTGAACCTCCAGTTGACGTGTGCTATTCCTGTTGCTTCGCGATATGTTACAAATACCCGAGGTGAGAATCATCGGCATCCCCGTGGATCAACACTTGTCCACAATGCCAGTTACCTCGTTACCGGTTTTGTTCTCTTTTCTCGTTCCCGTGTTCCGGCATCCCTGTGATCAAATCACAATGTGTCTGGCCGGACGATGGTGGATACCATAACACCGAGAGGGCCCAGAGATATCTCTCCATCGTCGAAGGAGCAAATCCCAATCTTGAGCTATCAAGTTACTTGACATACTTTTCCATGAACCCGTAAGCCGCCGTAATAGCCACCCAGTTACGGATGACGTTTAAAAAACCCCAAAGTTCATGAAGCAAGCATGAAGAAACTCGATACTCTCATGGTCTAAGAAATTATGCAAACATTAACGTTCTCTGTGTTATTAACCATTAACTTGTGACGAATGAAACTCATAGCATAACATCAGTTCGGGTCGATTCAACACAAGTGTTCTCCTAACATTGTGCCCTCAAAGTTGCCGGCATATCCATGCCCATGATCAGGAAAACAGAACCATCATGCAACACTTGAGCTAGTCTTAGAGGCCAGACTAGGAATACATTTTACCGTTTATTATTCCACACGTGCATATGAGTCTTCCTCCGAGCCTTGTGGTTATTGTAGACTCGAGAACCATAGCAGTTATAGCATGGAACATAAACATAATTATGAACATGGAGATAAACAATAACATTTATTATTTCCTCTAGGGCATATCTCCTACAGGCTTCAGAGGTCCGGGCAGCGCGGTCCGGACGTACGCGGGCGGTTTGCGGGTCGGCGTTGGAGATGCCATTAATAAAGTTTGCCCGGCTGCGACAAGGGACGATGATGTGCCTTCGGCTCGCTACAGTGCTTATAGTCGTCGCTAGGTGGTCTACGGACCTGAATGAAAATTTGGTACTTCTCTTGTTGAATTTAGTCCCATGTCGGTTGTGGGAGAAGCCAGAACACGACTTACGGGCGGGTGTCCTCCCTATCAGTCTCTTAGGCCTTGTACAATGCTAGATGCTTAGGGAGGTGCTTAGAAAAATAAACCCGATTTTCTAAAGCACCAGTGCCTATTTCTATAGGAGGGACGCCTAATTAAACACCTACCCAGTACAAATAAGCACCGATGCTTAAGAAAAGCCTGCTTTATTTTTTTAAGCACCTCGCTAAGCACCTTGCATTGTACAATGCCTTAGGAGGGGAGGGCCCAACGCGTTGCTCTCCGGTTATGGTTCGCAGATTGGCGATTGTGCTAAAAAAAGAAGCAGATTGGCGATTGCGTAACAATTGTTGTTTCTACTATAATAATTGATTTTTTTTTAAAAAAAAAGCAGTGGCGAGTGCCGACCGGCTGGTGGGGCACTCGTAGATCTCTCTCCCATGTTCGATGCGTCTCTGGCAGGTGGGCCCGGCAATCAGCTCATTTCGTCATCGTCCATCAAGGCTTTGTTTTGGATGGAGGAAGAAAAAGAAAATCTGATTCGGCTTTGGCTAAACCGCGCAATAATTATCGCGGGGGGAGGGAGGGAGCCCGAACGACCAAAGCAAACCAAACCAAACTACCAAAGCAAAGCAAAGCGAGAAGAGAGGAGAAGAGAAGAGAAATCGGCCGGTCTTCCCTCGCTGGACTAACCAGAGAGCAGAGAGCATATCATCAGAGCACAGCGCAGAGCCAACCTCATCGCCGCCGGTGGTTTGCTTCCTGCCACTCCACCAAGCCCGCCGGAGCTGCGCCTCCGTCCCTCCATCCCTGCTATCGGTGTTGGTTTATCTCGCGGTTGGCCGGGGGTGAGGAGGGCCGGAGGGGGCGAAGCATGGACGGATCCGCCGCGGCGGAGCTGGAGAGGGCGGAGAGGGTGGTGATGCGGTGGGACTCCACGGCGTCCGCGCCCGCGGGGGGCGGGGTCGGCGGGGAGGACCAGATGCTGTTCGACGGCGGCGGGGACCGGGCGGAGGCCGAGCGCTTCCTCCAGGCGGTGGACGATCTCCGCCGCCTCGCGCCGCCGTCCCCCGGCAGCCCGCGCCGCACCTCGTCGGCGGGGGCCTCCGGCGCCGTCCAGGTCGCCATGGCGCGGCTCGAGGACGAGTTCCGCCACGTGCTGGCGTCGCGCGCGGTCGACCTCGAGATCGAGGTGCTGGCCGACCTCAGCTCCCTCTCCATGTGCAGCGACCGCTCCAGCTTCTCCGACGTCGGCGACGCGCCGCCGGTGGACGACGACTCCGTGGAGTCCTCCGTCGGCCGCCGCAGCAGCTACCGCTCCATGCGCAGCATCCGCGAGATCGACCTCCTCCCGCCCGAAGCCTTCACCGACCTCAACGCCATCGCTTCGCGCATGGCCGCCGCCGGCTACGACCGCGAGTGCGTCCAGGTCTACGCCTCCGTCCGCAAGCCGGCCGTCGACTCCGCCCTGCGCCGCCTTGGCGTCGAGAAGCTCACCATCGGCGACGTCCAGCGGCTCGAGTGGGACGCCCTCGAGGTCAAGATCCGCCGCTGGATCCGCGCCGCCCGCGCCGCCGTCCGCGGCGTTTTCGCCAGCGAGCGCCGCCTTTGCTTCCTCATATTCCACGACTTTCCCCTCTCCAACTCCACCATCGCCACCCCCGCTCCCACCACAACGCCCGCCGCCCCCTTCATCGAAACTGTCAAGGGCGCCGCGCTGCAGCTCTTTGGCTTTGCCGAGGCCATCAGCATCGGCCGCCGCTCACCAGAGAAGCTCTTCAAGATCATTGATCTGCACGATGCACTGGCCGATTTGCTGCCTGATGTCTCCGATATCTTCGCCGCCTCCAAGGCCGGGGAATCAATATATGTGCAGACCACCGAGATCAGGGCGCGTCTGGCTGATGCTGTCCGTGGGATACTCTCCGAGTTCGAGAACGCCGTTCTCCGTGACCCCTCCAAGACTCCGGTACCCGGCGGCACCATCCATCCCCTCACTCGCTATGTGATGAATTACATTATCCTCATTTCCGACTACAAGACGACACTTTCTGAGCTGATCGTGTCACGACCATCAGCTAGCTCGCGTGTTTCTGCTGAGGGCAATGAGTTCACACCGTCATTTCCTGATCTGGACCTCCCTGATCCTGACAGCCAGTTACCACTTTCTGCTCATCTTATCTGGACTATTGTGGTTCTTGAACACAATCTTGAAGGCAAGGCATCACTCTACAAGGACGCGGCACTCTCTCACTTGTTCCTAATGAACAATGCACACTATATCGTGCACAAGGTAAAGGACTCGCCTGAGCTCCGGGGACTCATTGGCGATGTGTACCTAAAGCGGCTCACAGGTAAATTCCGGTTGGCAGCCACAGCTTACCAGCGCAGTGCATGGCTTAAGATCCTGAATTGTCTAAGAGACGAGGGTCTCCATGTCAGCGGTGGCTTTTCATCAGGAATATCCAAATCAGCACTTCGGGAGCGCTTCAAGTCTTTCAATGCTGCGTTCGAGGAGGCACATAGGGTCCAGTCTGGGTGGTATGTGCCTGACACACAGCTGAAAGAAGAGCTTAGGATCTCAATAGCAGAGAAGCTGCTCCCAGCATACCGGTCCTTCCTTGGTCGATTCCGGCATCATATTGAGAATGGGAAGCACCCAGAGTTGTACATCAAATACACAGTTGAGGACCTTGAGATATCCGTGACGGATTTCTTCGAGGGGTCTCCTCCTCCGCCGCATAATAGGAGGAGATCCCATGGATGAGGGATGGCTTGAAGGCTTCCAATAGTTGTATCACTTGGTTGGGTGTTGTTGCCGAGCATTCTTTAATTCTTCGGTGAAGCCCGTGCAGGCAGTCGGGTATGTATTTTGTTTCACTCTCCTGAGACTTAAGGGTGTAGTTGGTGATGATTTCTTCTACTAGAGGTAATCTGAAACAGAATCAGGATCATATTGACGCTGTCAAAAGTCTTGGTGTTTCTTCCTCAGTTGGCGATCTTTGTTCATTTGTTAAAGTGTTGTTGTAATTTTGTGTAGCAGCATGTTCATATAGGAATGTTCTTTTAGTGATGTTGCATAGTTGTAAGTTGTAATTTTCCTGGTGTTCATTTGACCCATAGCTGGATGTCCTGCCTTCTTTTTGGTTGATCAAATATAAATATGAAGATTGCTCTTGGTAGATTAGATATAAAATCGACCGTGCTACTTGTGTTGGCACTTTTATAGTATGTAGGATCAAGTTGTTGCCTGAAGTGTCAGTTTTGAGGTTTCCACCTCAGGTCCCTTTTCAAGTGAAATACTAATAGCTAATACTCCCTCAGTTCCATAATTCCTGACAAGAATTATGGAACGGAGGGGGTAGGAAATAACCAATGCATTCTCCCTCCCCTATCTTGAACTCTTGATGAATAAACCCTATGCTCTAGCAAAGATGACAGCGAATTGGTTAATTTGTGTTCTAGCTGGGCTCTGCAGTACAGGCTAGAGTATCAGTCTATCAGAGATTGCCTAGTTTTGATTTGGGCTGGTATTTATACATAGAAAAGAAGACTGGTGCAACTATAACATGCCCATCATGCCTTGACCCCTCCCTATTAGTGCTCATGGTAACACAGTATCCTGTTATAGCTTCTGTCTGTGCACCATAAATCGCTCACTGTCTGGATCTCCTGGTGTGCTACCAATTTCATAAATGATCATAGAAAAGCAAATAGAAATAGAAGGTAACAGAAAGGAGTCTAGATTCTGTTATTTCCTTGAGGTGAGAAAATCGTAAGCATTGTATGTTATGGACTCATTAAAACCTTACTATTTAACACATAATTCATCGTTGCTGCCGCTGCCTGCTACTCCCTCTGTAAAGAAATATAAGACCGTTTAGATCACTAATGTACTTTAGTGATCTAAACGGTCTTATATTTTTTTTACAGAGGGAGTACATGTTACATGAACATGGTCCAACAAAGAGCTCTTTGAAAGGAAGTTATATCTTCCAGAAGACACATGCAAATGTTACTGGTAAGAATCAGGTTAGGTCACTCTTATTGCCCAAGCGAGAGCAGAAGGGTACATAACGAGAATACAGTTGAGTGAGAAGCAACCAGAGGCATTTGTTGGCATAGGTACAGCTCACCGGCATTACATTTCGACCCACCCAACATTGCCGAATACAGAGGCACAACAGACACTGATTGCATCATCATCACGAGCAGCCAATCATTCCCTCCCCTGTTGTGTCGTTGGAACAAATCCAGCACATGCTAACCGCATAACCGATGCTGCATCACGTAACAGCAAGGGACCCTAACAAACAAACGATTGGCATGTTTTATGATGAGGCGATCATGTCTGCAAGTCTGAGTGCCGCCTTCACATATGTCGTTGAGTAAGAGCATCTACATCCAGCCTTGCAAATCCGCCCCCCTAAACGTCCGCTTACAGCGCGCCGAATGACCCCTCATTTGGCCTGCCGGACAGCCACACACCTTAAATGTGAATCCTTAAATTCATGCAATGCATGCACGTCGAACATAGAGCACAAATTCATCACAATTCAACAGTTTACTAAATGCAATGCGACAAAACAAAATAAATCATAGTTTAACAATCCGGACAAATTCAAGTCCAAACATGACAGATCACTCACTGACCGGATCACTCGCCGGACGCCATCCATGACTCCTGCTCTGCGGCCACCCTTGCCTCCTGCTCCGCGGCCATCCTTGCCTCGTAGTCCGTACGTTCATTGATCTCCTCCATTCCCATGTCACTTCTTTGCATGCTTATCCAAGGTACTTTCGTCCGTCAACATTATCTTGGCATCCCCGCATCTCGAGCAAGTTGCAACCTCTTATTCTCAAGCTCAATTTTTCCAAATGATTGGGCCTTCTGCAACTCCCACTTGATCGCCGCTTCGCTCTTCTCCAACTCGATCTTCTCCCTCTCAATTTGTAACTTCTTGCTCGCCCTCTCCCGGTCCCAATCCATCTTATCCTTTTGCGCATACAACATGAGCTTGTACATTCATCTTTCTTGTTCTCCCTTACGGAAAAAATGTCCGTCCAAGTGGAGAACATTTTTGTAGCCGCGGCGTCACGAGAGGCCCTCGCCTTCTCCCACTTGTTTCCTATCACTTGCCGGTTATTCTTTGGCACGGTGGCTCTTCCATTCTCCCCTACAACTTCCTCCTCTTCGTCGTCTTACCCAATTGATTGGTGGGAGCATAAGCCATCATTCTTCCTCTTGCCGGTCTTGAGATCAGCCACAAGTTGTGTTCACTTTGGTTTGCCATTCAATAGCACCCAACAATGGCTAAAATCGAATGACTTCTTCTCCGTTTCTTGATACATAGTGGCCGCCACGACCGTGTAGCAAACAATGTATGTATAACAATGAGAATGCACAAACAAACAAGCAATTCAAATGATGACAAAATGAAGTAATTATGCTTACGTGAGTGGACACTCCCATCCCACTTTGAGGGCGGCCAAACACTTGCGCATAGTAGCCGGCGTACTTGTTCACTTCTCCTTGAATGACCCCCCCCCCCCCCCATCGATGTTGAAGAGATGCCACATTACGGTCGGTCGGATAGGATGCGGCTCCACATATTGTTTATGTTCATGATAGTGCTTCCAAAACTTCTCCCAATACCTATTGCCCTTTTGCTCCGTGCCATATATGGGGTTCAATGTTGTGGCCAACCAAGATTTAACTAACAAGTTATCCTCAAAAGTTGTGTATGCTGGACCTCTTGCCTTGGCCATCTTTGACTTCTTTTTCTTGTTCGGATTGGGGTTTGATGTTTCGCCAATTTCAAACGTAGGACAAGTTGGACCCCCCCAACTCATAGTCCGCTTGGGTCGGTTCATGATTATCATTGATCATGTCCGACATGATCAATTCCTACAATTATCATGATTTCAAATGAACTAAAGGTCTATGCAAAACATTGATCATGACATATGCAAAGTTGATCGGAAGAGGAGCAAAAAAAAAAAAAAAACTTACCGAGTCTTGTTGTGTCATTTCGTCGAACAAGACGTGGGCTGCCGGTGCCCGGGCCTGTCCGCGCCCGAACGAGCGGCGGCGAGTCTCAAACGTCCCCCGCCGCCCTCGCGTTGCCGGGAAACACTCGGGAAACACTCTGGAATGTGCCCGGGTCTGTCCCAATCGGGTCGGACGGCGCGATCCTTGTCGTCGGTTGGATGGACAGGGTTCGGGGGGGGGGGGGGGGGGGGGCGCGGAGGGAAGGGGACAGCTGCTCCTCGAGGTCCACATCCGCTCCCTGCGATGCTGCTTCCCTCTCCCGTTGCCTCCGTCGTCGGTCCCTCCGGACGACGTTCTCCAGCTTGCACGACGAAGCCAAGGACGGGAAACCCACGGACGACGCGAACACAACCTTCGTGGCGGCGGTGGGAGACGAGCTGGACGACATCTAGGGCGGCGGATGGGGGCCGGTGGCGAGGATGGGGGAGCAAGGGTGGCCGATGGCGAGGGCTCAGACGCGAGAATTGGTGGAGAGCGGTGGATTTAGTGCAATTTGTGGTGGGGTCGGGCTGTTTGGTCCGACGCGGCGGACGCGCCCGGGCCTCCCCATATCCGCCCCAGATTTGGGTTGTATATGAGGGGTGCCGGTCAGCCTGGACGTTTAGGACCGGTATGAGGGTCCCGTCTGGGTCATTTTTTTACCGGCCAGTGACCGGGCCGTCTGTCCGGGCGTTTGAGAGTTGTTTGAGATGCCCGGCTGTAGATGCTCTAAGGGATATGGTATCTGCAACCTTGGCTGCCCCTCTGCCCGCAAAGGCACGGCAATTTTAGCAGTTCCGGTATGGTAGAGGCGAATTATTCTCAAGCGGAAAAGCATGTGCGCCCCGCGATCGAAGACTTACATGGTAATGTATTGTGGGGAGCGGATTTGTGGTATGCAGTTCCTCAAGCGTGGTTTTATTTTGGCCTCCGATGTTTAAACTTTTATATCTTTTGAACGAAAAGTCCAAATTAAGTTTTGTTTTCATATTTGTGTTTCTCAAGGGCTTTCAAATAAGATCCATTTTGAATACGTTTTGACGAATTTTGAAAGTAAATGTTAAGTTTCAACTCTTGAAACTTAGTATTAGCGACCGATAAAATCACGATTTTTGTGCCTACAAATGATAAAAAAAAATCTTATAATTTATCTATGGAACTTGATAAGGGGAGAATATCATACGGAAACCAACATTCGATGGAAACCGGTGAAAACCACGAAAAAAAGATTTTGAAAAGCTTCAAAAAAATCTGAAAAAAATACGGGATGTTAAGAGGATGATATTTTATTGCCACGCCAAATTTCAAGTTGAAACACATTACGAGATGTGAGCTATGAAAAAGACAAAATCAGCATTGAATAGTGCCGAACAGTAATGTCACTATTCAGGGCTGAAATTTGTCTTTTTCATAGCTCACATCACGTAATGTGTTTCAATTTGAAATTTTGCGTGGCAATAAAACATCACCCTCTTAACATCCCATATTTTTTTCAGATCTTTTTGAAACTTTAAAATATGGTTTCACGAAGTTTTCATTGAATGTTGGTTTCCGTATGATATTCTCCCCTTGATAAGAGCGAGCGAGAAAATCGTAAGTTTCAGATAAAAAATCGTAAGTTTCAACGAGTGAAACTTAAAACTGTCGAGCGGCCGGGCTGGGCTCGTGCGAATTTCCGATGTATTGTGGTCTGTTTTAGTTCTTCATATATAGGAACATTGGCAGCATGTGACGGGAGCTATGATGCCTTCCTGGTGAAGCACGTACTTATTAATTAATTTGTGCAGTGCCCTTGCACCGCATGGCCATCGTGTCCCGGCACAAGAGCGTCGAAGCTGCCTGGCATCCGCGCTCGTATAAACAGCGCCGGTTCCGGTACGGTTTTCATGGTCTGGTCCCGTCTATCTCGGCATCTCGCCCCAAGATGCTGTGCTCTGACGATGGCAGGCAAGAGGCATGGCTCGGACCGACCCGGGAGGCGAGGCGAGGCGAATGCCATTTGATCTCGTATATGCTTCCCTGTGATGTGGCGGGGCGACGAGTGCTGGAGAGAAGTCAGCGGGCGCCCGTGAGCCGTGCCGTGCCAAAATTCCAATGCCCAATGGTGCGGGTCAGTGCGCGCGCTCGTGCGGCCCGTGGGCCGGAGAAAGCGAGGGTGTTTCACGGACAGGCGCCCCCGCCCCGATCGTCCGTCCATGGATCCTCCTTTTTCCAACCGCAAAACACAGGTGGTGCCTGCCGTGATCGACGCCGACGGCCGGACGTCCCTCCGCTGGGATGGGATTGGGATTGGGATTGGGATTGGCATTGGGTGCGCCGTGTGGATGTGGAGGCGCACTCGTCGTCCAGCAGCACAACGGTGATCCCGCCGAAAGCAGGACGGGATGTCTGCTCAACTATCGTGCATGTTCGTTCGCTTGGTCTAAATTCTTTGGGACACGTCGGCCGGGTATATTCTCCAATCAAGGAATACCAGTCTGGCAGTCTCAGTCTACTGTCTACTGGTGCTGCTTTGCGCATGTTCCTTTTTTAAGACTTTCAATCTATTTGTCAAATATTATGGCAATATAATGAACACCAGAAGTAACAAAAATTACATCCATGTCCGTGGACCACCTAGCGACGACGACAAGCACTGGAGCAAGTCGAAGGCACGCCACTGCGCCGTCATTGCCTCTCTCTTACAGAAGCCGGGCAAACCTTGTTGTAGTAAATAGTCGGAAAGTCGTCGTGATAAGTCCGCCAAGGATCAACGCACCAAAACAATAAGCGTCGTCGATGAAGAGAAGCGTAGATCAAAAGGATCAAATCCGTAGACACACTAACGTAGACAAACGAAGGGGATCCACCGAAGACAACCACCGGCTGAATTCCACGAGATCCGTTGGAGACACACATCCACATGCCCTCTAACGACGCGAGACGCACCGCCAGGATGAGGACTAGGCAGGGAGAACCTTGTTTCACTTTCAGAAAGCCGCCGCCGTCTCGCCTTCCTAAGCAAGACATAAACCGTAAACATATTAAAAGAACACCTAAAAATGAAGCAATAGCCCTCCCACGGGCATGGACCGGGATCCACCACACCTTCGTGGCCCTAAGGCCACAGAAGACAAGGCAGATCGGCGCCGTTGCCTGCGGGAGGCGGGAAAACCCTAGACACGTTGGAGTCTCTCATGGGGGGGGGCACGTTTCACGATAGTCTTTTCGTCGCATGTTCCCTTTTTGGCTCTTACTGTTTCTAGGACATGCGGCCGCAAAGGGTGCTTCTGCTCATGGTAGTAAACAATTCGAGGCTAGATGGTTAAAGGAACAAAACGTGATCGAGGTCGTCACAACATTGGAGAAGACGCCTAGTTCGGCTTCCCTTGTGGAACGCACGGCGACTGTGCATCATGAGCTCCATCTATAGGATCGAGAGACTCCAAGGGCGTCATAGCGTCGCCTAAAGGAGTTAGAGGATTAGTTGGAGAAGCTGCGGTTGGGGCCACTCTCTGATGAGTCGGCAGACAGGCAACGACAGCTGCAATTGTAGATTGAAGAAACTTCGGATAAGGAAGAAATCTATTGGGTTAAGAGAAGTAGAGCAAACTGGTTGAAGTATGCCGACTTGAACACAAATTTCTTCAACAACTATGCAAAAGCTAGGAAAAAAGGAACAATATTAGGCGGCTCATGGATGATAGTGGAGCATGGATGTAGGACAATGAGTCGATGAAGATCCCGATTAGTGATTTTTTTTAAAAAAATAAACCCTTCGAAGTTGCTAACATGCTTTGGATGTTTTAAATAAAGTGAAAAGGCGTGTTAGTGAAGATATGAATGAAGCTCTAACAGCACCCTATACGGAGGAAGAGATCGAAAGAGCTTTATTTAACATTGGGGATTTAAAGGCCCCCGGCCCCGATGGGCTACACGCGGTGTTCTATAAAAGAAATTTGTCGTTTGGTGGGTGAGGACCTGGTGAATGAAGTGCTTGCGACGGTTAACAGCGAGGTAATTCCGGAGGGTTGGAACATGACCATAATTGTTCTTATCCCAAAAGTTGAAATCCGAGAAAAAAATCTGATGGTTCAGACCAATTAGCTTATGTAACGTCGTGTACAAAGTTATCTCAAAGATGTTGGTGGCTAGGCTTAAGGCCTTTTTACCAAAGATTATAAGTGAGACACAGAGCGCCTTTGTCCCTGTTCGGATTATCACAAACAATGTCATTGTAGCGTATGAATGCTTGCACTCCATGAAGAAAAAAATAAGGGAAAAGTTGGGGCATGTGCAGTCAAGCTCGACATGCATAGCTTATGACCGTGTCGAATGGGTGTTTCTTAAATCTATGCTTGGCAAGTTAGAATTTGATGAGAAGTGGATTGCTCTTATCATGGCATGTGTTACTTCTGTTGAGTGCAAGGTGAGATTTAATTCTAATGAGACCTTATCCTTCTCGCCGATGAGGGGTCTAAGGCAAGGGGATCCGTTATCGCCATATTTATTTCTCTTATGTGTTGAAGGACTTTCTGCTCTTATCACACATGAAGAGGAGGGAGGAAATTTGCATGGTGTTCAGGTGTGTCGTGATTCCCCCACAATATCTGACTTATTATCTGCTAATGATTCTCTGGTGCTTATGAGAGCATATGCAACTAATGCTATGACCTTGAGAAGGATCCTTGATGATTATTGCGTTGCCTCTGGGCAGTTGGTGAGTGAAGCTAAATGTTCAATTTTCTTTAGTCCTAACACAAGAGTGGAAGTTAAAGCAGAGGTCTGTGAATTGCTTAATATCATGACGGAGTCCATCTCTGATAAATATCTGGGGTTACCTTCTATGATTGGGGTAGACCGAGTAGATTGCTTTAAACACCTGATTGAATGGATCATGCAAATTGTTAATGGGTGGAAGGAAAGGGCTCATCCTATGGTGGTAAAGAAGCTCTGATTAAAGCGGTGGCTCATGCCATCCCAACGTATGTGATGCGTGTGTTTAAATTCCCAAAGAAAATTTGTAAGGGATCACTAACGCAATATCGCACTACTGGTGGGGTGATGGAGAGAACCAACTAAATGCATTGGTTATGAGTTCCTAAAGATAAATGTGGTATGGGATTCTGGGGCATTCATAGTTTCAACCTGGCTATGTTGGCAAAGCAGTGTTGGAGGCTTAAACAGTGTTGGAGGCTTATTGAGAACTATGGTTCCTTATGTGGCAGAGTGTTGAGGTCAAAGTACTACCCCTTAAGTGGTATATTAAATTGTGATCTTAAGAAGGGACCATCTTATATCTAGCAGAGTATTTGGGCTGGTGTGCAAACTTTCAAGAAAAGATGCATCTGAAGAGTTGGAGATGGAGCTAAAATCCACATTTGGGATGATTGCTGGATCCCTAATAGTTCTAGCGGAAAGATTGTCACAACCCAAGAAAATAGAGATTTAACAATGGTGAATGAACTTATTAATCCAGCAACAAGTGAGTGGGACGAGGAACTAATAAGGGACAATTTTTGGCCAATAAACATTGATCGTATTCACCAGATTCCTATTCATCATCAGTTCACAAAGGATTATGTGGCGTGACGCTTAACAAAGAATGTATATTATCCATGCGAAGGGTGCTTCTGCTCGTGCCTGATTTTTTTTTTTTTTTTTGGATTCCACATAGAGTGCGGATTTTATTTATTTTTTGCTCCCAGGGCCCATGGAGCCTGGTTTTTGAAAAAAAAAAAATCAACATTCATATTTTTGATTTTTTTTAAGTACACATGTATATAGGGATGTATACTACTACATTTTTGTAAAATTTCATGATGCAATATGTTTTCAGAATTGCTAAAAAAAATCTGATGTTAGATTTTTAGGTATGACAAATTGAACATTTTTTATGGCAATTTATGTTGGCGCGAGATGGCAAATTTAGTTGGCGAGCACGGCAATTTCGTGGCAAAAAAATGAATTGAGACAGATTTGCGATGCTCGTCAACTAAACTTGCCACCCTTGGCAACGTAATTTGCCATAAAAACATTCGATTTGCCATGCCTAAAAATCTAACGGATCCTATGTTTTAGTGTGAGCTACATAATAAAACAAAATCATGGACTAGAGGATTTTTTCTGATCAAACAGGGAATCCACAAGTTATACATGTAAGCTCATAAACTTCAACAGCAGGTAGAGGTTTTGCAGCTGTGCGTAAAACATCTGAACTGTGAGTTTTCAGTCTCTTAACGACTACACTAATCTTGGGATGCTGAAACCAAAAGGGAAATTTCAACACATTTGTAGCAACAAATAATTGCACCAACATTTGTGTTCACATAAACTAGAAGCAATATGAGATCTACCAAA
Organism: Elymus sibiricus; assembly: GCA_039707655.1. Classification (NCBI taxonomy): domain Eukaryota; kingdom Viridiplantae; phylum Streptophyta; class Magnoliopsida; order Poales; family Poaceae; genus Elymus; species Elymus sibiricus. The sequence goes on along the minus strand of CM077672.1, from coordinate 268,455,341 downwards.
GAAATGTATTATACACCATACATCCCCCATAACACTGCAGATGAATTGTTCCTATCATATATAATCATCCATGCACTGTGTGAAAACCTAGTGGGGGAAACGGATTTAACAAGGAAGAAACCCCTCCAAGGACGTATCCCAACGACTAGAATTAGCACGGCCGATCCCTCTGCTAAATACCAACAAAACTGTTCTAGCATATCCACTTCCAAGGATCTGATGAGATGGCCTCATCAGACGCGTTACTCCCTTTTGTTTTCTTCGTCGTCTTCGTCAAAAGATATCACACTATCTGTGTTCTTCGTCGCTTTGGCGTCTGTTGACGAAGCTACGCTCCACCCGTTGTTGGAAACAATGGGCCTTGGCCTTATTAATGACAGGCTGTCCTCTCGATCAAACTTTTCACTTGCGTCATTGGTAAATCTGAAACGAAAAGCCCAAGAGCTTCAAAAAACATATCCGTTTCTATCCGCAAAGATCTACATTGCACTTTGGTTAGCTCAAAATTCTTACATGATGCTGCAAGTCTTTACATGAGAAAAAAGACAACTTGTAATGGAATTTTGTTGTAGAATGTATAGCAGGTTTTGAGAAATTTTAAGATTAATGTCCTGACAATATTTTGTGTGGTTGCACACTTGCATTTGTGACAAAATGGCAGTAGCAGGCAACACTTCCCAAGAATAAATGGTAGCATGACTGAAGACACAGCTTAATGGTGTGCTCAATTTCCCAATATTCGTAGAACAGATGATTGGTACTGCAATTCTACTGCTAGGAAATCGCAATGAGACAGTAAGGCCAATGTATTAGCCAGGTTGAAGTCACCAAAAGAGTAGGATAATACCTCATTGAGCTCTGAGAAGGTGCCCACAGGTAGGAAATGACGCAAAGAAGTGAGAATGATAGGGCATGCCAGAAAGCAGGAATTATCCATGCATACTGCCACCGCTCATTGAACACATCTGTCGATTTGAAGTAAATCTGCAAAATGTTACAGGACTACTATCAATGAACAAAAAATAGACGCATAACCAAGTGAGATGTAGTACATTGCATCTGAACAAGAAAACAGCCAGATTCTTAAAAATAGAAAGGTACGGATATGATTTGAAAGTATACTCCCTCCACAAAGGGTGAAGATAAACTACCCTAATTTTATGTAACTAAACAATATTTTGGTAATCCAGAATCCAAATATAGTTTTTAATACATCACTATACCTCATAGCCAATCCAGCCGATAGATACCAGAACAGTAATAGCCAATGCAATAGTGAATTTCCTATAAATGTCAAGTTTGGCCATCAACCTTCTTGCCTATGGAGAACACAACAAAAAAGATCACAAATGGTCAGTGCATTTTCTTAAATTAAACCAGGTAACTTTACCTCTTACCTGGAAAATAAACAGTACAAAAAAAGGATAGTGCACCATAACAGATACTGCAAACGAAATAATAGAGAATAACGAGCACAAAAGAGGTTCTGCTCACCTGAAGTTGGCTAAGGGTCTTGGCTAGGGAAATAAATATCCAAACAATGAATGAAGCATCCAAGATAGCCACTGGATAGACCAAAAATAGCCGAGCTTTTCCAGACAGATCATTCACAGTACCTAGATTTTCCACTAGCTCAAGAATTTCTGTAGCTATAAAGAATGTTCCTCCAAGCATGACCACTTTCGATGTCAGACCACCCAAAGTAGGCCTCACAACTCCATACCCCATCGAGACAATGAGAATAATAAGACGAGCTACCGTTCTTTTAATAGTCCCAAATGTTACAGCCCAAAATGTGATGGCCTTTGCCCGAACTCCAGTCTCATTGAACTCAGCATATTCAAAATACCACAATGCCATCTCAAGCATACCCAATGTAATAACAAGAGTAATACAGTTCTGAAGTGGAAGAACCTCTCGCCAGAACTTCATGTATTGATAAAACCAATAGATACCAAGTATCACGAAAGCAAATGACATCAGTCCAAAAAAGTTCTTAAGAGGTGCCATCCGACCTGGAAGGTACCCAGTAGGATTTTTCCATATGGTTTTCCCGTCGATTTCCAGTCCAGCAAGTGCCGGGTCACAGTGTATAAAGTACATATTGTACATCCCAGTTTTCTTTACTGGGATGGTCCTTGGAGGTAGCGTTGCAATCAGATCGCTTCCATCAAAAGAAGCAACAAACAACTGAGGCCAACCAGGATTCACCTGCGATGGGCGGTAGATGACAGAGCCTTCAACACAAGCTCCCAGCTTTGCAAGATCTGATGTACAACAAATTGCTTTTTGACCTCCATATGCTGATCCACCAATCATTTCACGATCTTCTATTTCAAAGACAATTATCTGAACCTTAGATGAACTAGTTTCTTTCACAGAATCATTAGCCTCCTCTGGCCTCCTAAAAGTAATCTTGTCAAACCTGAAAAGTGGAGGAAATATGAAATTCGAGCCTACATGAAGGAAGGATGGTAGGCAAGCTAAGCACCTAATTATAGTGAACCGAGCTAATGCAATTTGAATTGCTCAATTAAAGTAGCAACCAATAAATAATGAGTGCAAAATAAGTGTGCACATTTGTACTAAAACCATGCTAGTATGCATTTCCATAACAAATTTAAATTGAAGGAACAGCGTGTCATTTCCTTTGCTTTTTAGTTTATTGGACGCATGTATAATTTTACATGTATGCTGGCGCAAACACAACTTGGAGAAAATTTAAAGTTTGATTGACCTTGCTCCTCGACAAAGTTGTGCTGCCCATGACTTGATATACTACTACTACTACAGTACTACTAACTTCATATAAGTAGCCCTCATTAAGTATGACAGCTACACGCCTACACCAACTCATGCCATAAATTGCAAACTAATCAAGCGTAATTAACTCAACAATGCACATGTACTAGCTAGAATTACTCAGCGGGAATGGTAATTTCCGTGAAGATCCAATTGCGCCCTCTCAGGAGCACCTACTCACTTTGACCCATCTACTATACCAAAAACCATCCAAATGCCCGACAGAACCCCCGGGACGACGGGATCCAAGATCTCATCTGCAGAACCAGGCTCCGCTATACCGCGGCCGGCTGTAAAGACTATGCAAGCCAGTGGGGAGCAAAAAACCGCGAGACAAACTACCGTATGAAGGCGTCGGCGGCCTCGTCGTCCTCCTCCTCGGCGGTGGTATTGGCGGGGGAGACGGGGGCGTAGAGGCCCTCGCTCCCGGCGTGGAGGATGAATGCATTACCCTTGTTGAGGAAGCTGAGGCCGCTGTACTCGTGCACCGAGGCCTCTCCGGTGCGGAGGAGCGCCGCGACGGCGACGGAGACGGCGAGGAGGAGGAGGCGGGCGCGCGCGGCCGCCGTGTCGGCGGCCATGAGGCGGGCGTGGGGAGGGGTAGGGGAGGACACGCGATGCTGGATCTGGCCTGCGCGAAGCTGATGAGTGAAGTGGAGCCTCGGGGTCGGCGGAGTTGGGGGAAATGGCAAAACCGCAAAGGCCAAGCGGAGCCGCTGTCGCCTGGGGTAGAAAGAAATGGGGGAGAAAGGCTTTGTCGGCGACTGGACTGGACCAGCTAAAATGGTTATTCTTTGATGGTTAAAAATTGGTGTTGGTCAATGACAGGCTGAGACTAAAAGAGTTCTTAACTCGGTTCTTAATTAGGTCCGTCGTTCGAGGAAGAAACCACTGGTTGCTCTTCGTAGGAAACAAAAAGGTTTTATTTAGCTTGGCTTCACCAAAAAACTCGGTTGCCGAAGATTGCAACATTTAGTATAACTGTGCAATTAAAAAGCACAGTTGTAGAAAAAAAGGTTTCAAGGTATATCGCTCTTTTTAAGAAGACTTGCTGAATTTTATTAAAATGACATCGGCACACTCCGAGGCTATCTCCGTAATAACGCACTCCGGCGGTATCTCGAATCAAGTTTTACAAAGTTTCTTCATGTAGCCTTCACTAGCTAGCCAAACAATGCATGACTTTATTCGCAGTTTGTTGCACCATTTGACCCTAAACTCCTCGAATGAAAATGGAGTAACTTCACCTCTTCGACAATCCCATGGCAGGGACAAAGCTAGGAAAAAAGATTGATGGGTCATGTACATGGCACTGGGTTCATCCTTCTATAAATGTTAGTGATTAGTACTAAAATAGTGAAGGATTCTTGAAAGCGCGGGATAACTCCCGGGGGGGGGTGAATAGGAGATTTTTAGAAATTCGTCAAACTCCGAAGATTTTGACGAAAATCAGAGTGAAGAAATAGAAACAGAAGCGAAACTAAATCAACACAGATACAGAAAGCATGCATACGAGATACATACAAGTGAAGAGCGTGTAATCATACTAGCATACAAGCATGAGGAAGATGTGTCGGGCCCGTGGAACCCAGGGTATCCTGGTCCGTCTGCCTTTGGCCCAGGGCGCAACGCCTGGCGTAGGCCCAGCAGGCCGCCACCGGCCACCAGCAAGCACCTCACCAAGACCCCTCATGAGGCCTCGGCCTCACGAGGACCCCTCCTCAGGGAGCGGGCAAGCAAGACTCGGCACCTTCACCAACAGCCTCGCGAGGCGGCCTCCCGAGGCACTCTTCTGCAGGCGCTCAAGACGAGGGCTGTTCGACTCGGCCGCGCGGTCTCGTGCCCATCACGTGGGTGACGCGCGCGGCGATGAACGGCGATAGAGGCCGTGCCAGCAGGCGCGGATGAAGAGGGTTTCCCCTTTTGCGCTAAGGGAGCAAGGCCAGCAGTCCACTTCCCAAAGCAACCCCAAAGGTTGCCTGATTGGCAAAAGAAGACCAAGACGGCGGGCGCGCTGGGCGGAGGTCATCACCGAGCCCACCGGCGCATCATGGATCATGCTTTTGCAGGCGAAGACCGCCTTTAGTCAGGATAGCCTGAGCGCCTGTCCCCTTTCAAAACCCGCCAAGTGTGGCAACCCTTCCCGCCTAAGTTTTGAGGGGGAAGAGGACCAAGGCAGGTATAAAGGGACAGTGCTGCCATTGTGGTAGAGAGATCCGATCAGGACCGAGACCCGACCAGATCTGATCCGGTCGACTCCTTCCTCTCCTACCCTGTACGCGAGAACACCTTCTTGCTCACTATCAAAACCAAGCAGGACTAGGGTTTTACACCGCAAGGTGGCCCGAACCTGGGTAATCCGTTGAGTCCACGGTCCGCTCCTCGCCAGCGCGCTCCCGCCGTAGCTTCGCCGTAGCTTAGCTGTGGTAGGGGACGAAGAGGTAGGAACAAGCTCACCCCAGTGTTCGAACCTTTGGGTCCCCGGAGCCCGAACTTCCGACATTTGGCGCGCCAGGTAGGGGGTGCGCTACTATTCTTCCGGTCCGTCCTCCGTTCCACCGAACTTCATGGCCGACGCCCGCCGCGAGCGCGCTGAGCGCAGGGCCGGCCGCATGGCTCAGACGAAGCCTGTGGCCCGTGGCAACCGTCGCCGCCCTGTCGAGACCGCAGCCGCTGCCGCCACCGACCCCGCTGCCCGTGAGCAGCAGGACTCCTCCCTGCACCCCTCTGTGCAGGCGAACAGCCACACCGCCACGGCCTCTTCCTCCCTCGCCCATCTTGGGCCGTCGAACGCGCAGGTCGCGCTACTCATGGCGCGCGAGCTGCTCCGCTACCGCCCAGCTGACGCCGGCTACGATGCCTGGCTTGGTCGCATCACCGAGCTCGTCAACGCCGCCGGGGACGCTCCGGCGCCTTCCCACTCGCTCCGCCCTCCGCCGTCTCGCGCCGGGGACCTGGCGCACGGCGCTCCCCCGCCGCCTCCTCTGCGCGACGAGCTCGGCGGGCCCCAGCGCAACGCGCGGGCGCGCCCCGCCAGTCCGAGACGAGGCCAGCTGCCAGATCATTCAACGCGCGCCCCCTGATGCGCGAGTGATCCTCGAGCGGCAGCACCAGCGCCAGGACCAGGCCGTCCAGGAGGTTGCGGCGGCAGGGCGCCAGAACCGCGCCGCCCTCGCCGGTGGTGTCCCCTCAAGCAGTGTGGGCTGCCGTGCCTTCATCCGCGAGCTGCGTCGGGTGGTGTGGCCCGCCAAGTTCAAGCCCGAGCTACCTCCGCGCTACGACGGCACCCCCAACCCTGCAGAGTTCCTTCAGCTCTACGCGTTGAGCGTCGAGGCGGTGAACGGCGACGACAAGGTCATGGCGAACTGGTTCCCCATGGCCCTCAAGGACGGCCTGCGCTCCTGGCTCATGAACCTCCCCGAGGCGTCTATCTCATCGTGGGCCGAGCTCTGCAGCCAGTTCGTCGCCAACTTCAAGGGCACACAAGGCCGCTCCCTCACCATCAATGACCTGCGGCACGTGCGGCAGCGCCCAGACGAGACCCTCCGCAAGTACATCCAGCGCTTCAGCCAAGTGCGCAACAAGATCCCGCGCGCCTCCGACGCGGCTGTCATCTCGGCGTTCTCCACCGGCGTCACGGACGTCAAGATGCGCGAGAAGCTCGCCATCAACGACGAGCTAGACTCAGTGCTTGAGCTGTTCGACCTCGTCGACAAGTGCGCCAAGGCTGAAGAAGGTCGCCTCTTCGTCCACAACGACCCCGACGCGACGCTCGATGCCGCCAAGACCAAGAACAAGGACATCAAGTGCAAGGGCCCTGCCGTGCTTGCGACGGAGCCCGAGCAGAAGTGCGGCCGTGACCGTGACGAGCCCAGGAAAGACGGCCGGCCGCTCTGCGCCTACCACAACGTGCGCTCCCACAGCACTGAAGACTGCCAGGAGCTCAAGCTGCTCCGCGACGAGCGCCAGGGCCGCCGAGACGACCGCAACGGTCGCGGCGCCGGTCGCGGAGGTGGCTGCGGCGGCAACCGCTGGGACGGCCGCAACGGCAACGGCAACTTCCGCCAGGGCTGGCGCGAGCAGCCTCGTGAGGCAAACCCTCAGGCCAATGCCGCTCTCCCGCCGCTGCCGCCGCCACCCCGGAGGAACGACATCAACCAGCCTGACGAGGGTGCTGGGGGCTACCAGGAGCCTCGCGCGGTCGCCTGCATCCTTGGCGGGGCTCAGGCCCCCGTGTCCAACCGCTACTTCAAGCGACTCTCTCGCGAGGTGAACGCCGCCCTCCCGAGGCCTAAGGCCGCGCGGCCCCTCAAGTGGTCGCAGTACGCCATCACCTTCGATTACAAGGACCACCCCAAGTCCTCGGCCTCCGCAGGCGCACTCCCCATGCTGTGCACTCCCACCATCAGCAACGTCGCGGTCACCAAGACCCTGATCGACGGAGGCGCCGGCCTCAACGTGATCTCCATCGAGACCTTCGAGACGCTCCAAGTGCCCTACGACCAACTGATGCCGACCAGACCCTTCTTCGGAGTGACCGATGGCTCCACCATTCCTCTGGGGCAAGTGCGTCTCCCTGTCACCTTTGGCACCCATAAGAACTACCACACCGAGCTCATCGACTTCAATGTGGCGCACATCGGCCTGCCGTACAACGCCATCTTGGGCTACCCAGCTCTCGCCAAGTTCATGGCGGCGACCCACCACGCCTACAACGTCCTCAAGATGCCTGGCTGCAGCGGCATCATCACTGTCGCCTGCGACGAGAAGGACGCGGTCTGCTCCCTCGAGCGCGCCTACAAAGCCGCCGCTGTCGCGCATCCGGCTGCCGAGGACGCGGTCGAGCCTCCTGAGGCCGCACGCGCGAAGAAGAAGCAGTTGTTCTCTCAGGACCGCGCCGAGACAAAGAAGGTGTCGGTGGAAGGCAGCGGCTCCGGCCCTGCCTTCACCATCGGCGCTGGCCTTCCTCTTGCATAGGAAAGCGCGCTCGTCACCTTCCTTCGAGCGAACTCGGATGTTTTCGCCTGGAAAGCATCTGACTTGTCTGGTGTGCCGAGGGAGGTGATCAAGCACCACTTAGCGGTGTGCCCCAATGCACGCCCTGTCAAGCAAAAAGCACGGCGCCAGGCGCCAGAGAAGCAAGATTTCATCGTCAAGGAAGTTCAGAAGCTCCAAGAAGCCGGAGTCATCCGAGAGGACCCCTTCCAGATGCCGCGGGTCGATCCGGGCGCTGGCCCCACCGCCGGTGGCGCGCGCATGCCTTTCGGCCTGAGGAACACCGGCGCCTCCTTCCAGAGGCTGGCGCCCCTCGTGCCAGGGCCTCGCGAGCCCCCTGCTCCTCGCGAGCCCCCCGGTCCCGGAGGAGTGAGCTTCTGCGGCACGCCTCACCAGGCGATCTGACGACTCACCAGCACAGCTCTGCCAGGTGCGTCCGGGCGTCACCTCGCGCGGCCCAAGTTCCTTCTCGCCGCGCCTCTCGCACCTTCGCTCCCGGGACCCTTCCGCAAGGTGATTTGGTTTAACGCGACTGAGGGCGCCCCACGGGCTGCACCAACCTCAAGCTGACCCGTGCCGGACACGGCAACCTCGCCGCTCTCCTTTTTGGTTAGGTAATGAATCTTGCTAATTATGCTCTGATGAGTTTATGTTGCCTGCTTAATTGCGTGTCGGGTACGATGCCGTCTCGAGAGCGTCATGCGCTCGCGACCCCTCTCCTGACCGTTCCACGAGCGGGGGCTAGGCACGGCGCATGTGCTCGGGTCCGTCCCTGCAGCGCCGCTAAATCCAAGTGACTGAGCTCTGGCTCGTGGGCCTGCTCCCGTGCACGTCACCCCACCTTGGTCCTTGGTGCCTTATCTCCTCACGCAACAGCCACGAGTGAGCTGGCGAGCGCGCATCGCTCCCCCCATTGTGAGATTTGTCGACATGCAGTTGTCTCAGGAGGCAAGCCGCTCGGGAGCCTCGTGGGCAGCCTCTCGCGAGCTGGCCCGCGGCGATCGCCTAATCAGAAGACCCCGCAAGACGAAGACTTCGAAGGCCGAACCTCACAAGGAACGCCTCGTGAGCCGCATGCACTCCTCGCGAGCTGTGGCTCGCCCGACACCGCTTTCCGCCAAAAGCTAAGTCCAACCTCCTCGTGAGACGCCCTCACTGTCACTCAAGCTCTCTCCCCTCGCGATCCCGCTGAGCGCTGGCATTTTTTATTTTGTGTGAGCCGCTTGCACGCCAAAGGGGGGCTCCCCGAGCATCGTGCCTCAGGAGCCCTCACTAGCTCCCGGTGCCCCTCACCTCCTGACCTTGTCCAGGCATCACGACCTGACATACCAGCGACGGCTGAGGCCCGCTCGAGGGCTGGGTCCCGACGGCATAGAGCACCAAGGCAAACAAGAAAGAAAAAACCGGCCTCACGAGAGGACTTCGGGAGGGAACGCATACATTCCAAATCGCAAAAGCATTAAATTAAAACATAAAAGCTATTGTTTTCACACCCCCACGGGGCTACATCGATCCAGTGCAGGAGAATAAAAAGAAGAAAGAGGCCTAGGCGGGGCGCCGTCACCCTCAAGACTCCAACATGGACGCCGCGCGCGCCTAATCGGAGTCCTCATCCTCGCTCTTGACGTGGGGGGAGCTGTCGTCGCTTCCGCTTCCGCCGGAGGGGGCGGCGCCGCTGTCGCTGTCGTCCTTGCTGGAGGAGCCGCTGTAGCTATCGTCTTCGCTCTTCGCGCAGCACTTCAGGCGGCTGCCGGAGATCCCGAAGATCTTCACGTAGAGCGTGGCGGCCCCGTCGTACTTGAACTGGAGGACGTGCCCCCGCTCCAGGCCGCGGGCGAGGGCGAACGACTTCCACCCCTGCTTCAAGAACATGAAACCCGAGGGGGTGAACTCCGTCGCCACCCAGGAGGGGCCGTTGTAGCAGTCGTCGGCCTGCACCCATAGGCCCAAGGGCGCGCGGTCCGCCATCGCCTCCGCGAAGGAGTCTGGGAGCCGGAGCCAGGTGCAGGGCTGGCGATGCATGTTCACTATGAACTCATGAGCCGCCTCCGCCGAATGGCTCCCTGCATGGGGAGGTAGGGCGGTCGCCCCGCCACGGCCACCTCGGCCGCGCGCGCCGCGCCCTCCACGCCCGCGGGCGGCTCCCTTTCCACGGCCGCTAGGACCGGCGCCGGCAGCCGCCGGGGTGCGCCCGCGCCCCCGGAGCGGAACCTTGGGTGCAGTGGCAGGAGCACGGGCACGTCCTCTTCCCCTCGTCATCACTGCGGCGGCTCTGGCAAGACGAGGAAGGAAAGGTTTGAGGAAGAAGAAGATGGGTGGAGGACTTCGGCTCTTCCCTCCCCCTCTTTATGCTTGGCGCGGGGCTCTTCTCGCCGCTCCTCCTTCTTCGGCGTTGGAAATCAAAGCAGCAGCAGTGCACGAAGGAAGGCAATGATGGTCTCGCGTCGCGCGCGACAGGCTTTATGTCAGCGCGGGCGGTTACCGAGGCATCATGGGAGAAGTGGGGGCGTCCCCCGTCACATCGCGCGCCACGCGTCACGGCTGGCCCGCAGGCGGTTAGGGCCCGCGCTGTTTCGACCCCTTTGTACGCGGGAACGTGCGCGTCGCGGGCCTGGGGGCTACTATCAGGCCCGTGGAACCCAGGGTATCCTGGCCCGTCTGCCTTTGGCCCAGGGTGCAACGCCTGGTGTGGGCCCAGCAGGCCGCCATCAGCAAGCACCTCACCAAGACCCCTCATGAGGCCTCGGCCTCACGAGGACCCCTCCTCAGGGAGCGGGCAAGCAAGACTCGGCACCTTCACCAACAGCCTCGCGAGGCGGCCTCCCGAGGCACTCTTCTGCAGGCGCTCAAGACGAGGGCTGTTCGACTCGGCCGCGCGGTCTCGTGCCCATCACGTGGGTGACGCGCGCGGCGATGAACGGCGATAGAGGCCGTGCCAGCAGGCGCGGATGAAGAGGGTTTCCCCTTTTGCGCTAAGGGAGCAAGGCCAATAGTCCACTTCCCAAAGCAACCCCAAAGGTTGCCCGATCGGCGAAAGAAGACCAAGACGGCGGGCGCGCTGGGCGGAGGTCATCACCGAGCCCACCGGCGCGTCATGGATCATGCTTTTGCAGGCGAAGACCGCCTTTAGTCAGGATAGCCTGAGCGCATGTCCCCTTTCAAAACCCGCCAAGTGTGGCAACCCTTCCCGCCTAAGTTTTGAGGGGGAAGAGGACCAAGGCAGGTATAAAGGGACAGTGCTGCCATTGTGGTAGAGAGATCCGATCAGGACCGAGACCCGACCAGATCCGATTCGGTCGACTCCTTCCTCTCCTACCCTATATGCGAGAACACCTTCTTGCTCACTACAATCAAAACCAAGCATGAGTAGGGTTTTACACCGCAAGGTGGCCCGAACCTGGGTAATCCGCTGAGTCCATGGTCCTCTCCTCGCCAGCGCACTCCCGCCGTAGCTTAGCCGTGGTAGGGGACGAAGAGATAGGAACAAGCTCACCCCAGTGTTCGAACCTTTGGGTCCCCGGAGCCCGAACTTCCGACAAGATGAACTGAGGAAATGAAACATAACATGATGAAATACTTCAGTTCAAATTCTTCAGAAGGCCGGACACAAGTTCTTCAGCAGCGGAATTGCGTAAAGGTAAAGGGTGAGGAATTTGAAACCGTAACTCCAAATGAAATAATTTATATAAGAAAAATTATCAGAAAAATATGAAGAATCTGTTTATGGCATTTTCATGCATGTTTGAACAACTTAAAGTTGCTGTACATGACAATTTGAATAAATGGCATTTGAAATGTCTTATATGGAGTTTGAATTTGAACCTTGGGTTCAAACCAACTTCATTTAAATTGCTGCTAGTTGCATTAGCCCAAATCATCAGCATGTTGTCATGTCATGATCATGCATCATATTGTTGCATTTCATTGATTGTGTTCCTTCTTTGTTTGTCGGTGTTGCTCCTTCTCGGTAGCCGACGTTTCCGGCGTAGTGACCGTTGACACTGATGAAGTGCAGTATCATCTTCAGAAGTGCCAGGCAAGCAAACCCCCATTGAGCATTCCGATACAATCCCACTCTCTCGCTCTTGCTCTCTTTTACTGCATTAGGACAACAACGATTCAACTGTTACATGTTGTGGTAGTTGAACCCATTCCTCTGCATGACCTGTCTTTGCCACAGTAATTAGTAAAACCCACTAGCATGAGTAGGAGTTGTTTGAGCCATGATGTGCCTACTCATTCATGCTTGCTTGTTATGCCTGCTATGCTTAGAGTTGTGTCAGGTCTGATTCATCTGGGATGGATTGGAATGGTGGTGAACATGTCCTACTGTTGAGAGCTAAGTGTGTGAACACGATTTGGTAAAGGTAGCGGTGGGAGGCCACGTAGGAGTACATGGTGGGTTGTCTCATTGGGACCGTCCTCAGGAACTGAGTTCTGTGTTTGTGATCCAAGATAGTTACTACCACACATTGGGATCCTTAATTGACTCTCTCGACTTATTAACCGCCTTGATCTCTGTCCAGGAGTCGCAACTAGTTTCTGGTGTTTGTAGGATATGTGTTGGCGGCCGTGCATAGCGCTGACCTTAGGGTTGGGCTATGATGTGGTAGAGACACCGAGGCACGGTGTACCAGGTGACACCCGAATGGTGCTCTTGGGAACCCTGCACTCATCGTTTGTGGCCGTGATAGAAACTTCGGCCGGACTTCCTTTGCTGATACAACCTCAAATAGGTGATACGTCTCCAACGTATCTATAATTTTTGATTGTTCCATGCTATTATAGTATCAATCTTGGATGTTTTTATATACATTTACAAGCAATTATATATCATTTTTTGGGACTAGCCTATTAACTTAGTGCCCAGTGCCAGTTGCTGTTTTTTGCCTGTTTTTGGTTTTCCATAATATCAGTACCAAACGAAGTCCAAATGCCACGAAACTTTTTGGAGATTTTTTTCTGGACATAAGAGACACTAGAAGCTTCGGGAGAGGGCCAAAAGCCAGAGGAGGTGGCCACGAGCCACGAGAGCGCGCCCTGGTGCCTCGTGGGCCCACCTCTGCTCCCTTTGACCTAATTCCACCTCTATAAATTCTCTAAAATCGGGAAACCAACAGAGGAGTCCATGAAATACTTTTTCCGCTGCCGTAAGTTCCTGTTCTCGAGAGATCCCATCTGGAGGCCTTTTCCGGCACTCTGCCGGAGGGGGATTTGATCACGGAGGGGCTCTACATCATCCTTGCTGCCCTTCCGATGATGCGTGAGTAGTTTACCACAAATATTCGGGTCCATAGTTAGTAGCTAGATGGTTTCTTCTCTCTTTTTGATCTTCAATACAATGTTCTCCTCGATGTTCTTGGAGTTCTATCCGATGTAATCACTTTTTGCGGTGTATTTGTTGGGATCCGATGAATTGTGAGTTTATGATCAGATTATCCATGAATATTAGTTGAGTTTTCTCTGAACTCTTTTATGCATGATTGTTATAGCTTCGTATTTCTCTCCGATCTATTGATTTGGTTTGGCCAACTAGATTGATTTATCTTGCAATGGGAGAGGTGCTTTGTAATCTGTTCGATCTTGCGGTGCTCAATCCCAGTGACAGAAAGGGACATGACACATATGTATCGTTGCTATTAAGGGTAAAAAGATGGGGTTTATTCATGCGTGAGTTTACTTTGTCTACATCATGTCATCTTGCTTAAGGAGTTACTCCGTTCTTTATGAACTTAATACACTAGATGCATGTTGGATAGCGGTCGATGTGTGGAGTAATAGTAGTAGATGCAGAATCGTTTCGGTCTACTTGTCTCGGACGTGATGCCTATATACATGATCATTGCCTTGGATATCGTCATGATTATTTGCTTTTCTATCAATTGCCCAACAGTAATTTGTTCACCCACCATATGCTATTTTAGAGAGAAGCCTCTAGTGAAAACTATGGCCCCCGGGTCTACCTTTATCATATATTGAAAATCCTAAAAATACCTTGCTGCATTTTTATTTTATTTATTTTATTTTGTATTTTTGTTTGATCTATCTATCCATCACCATACAATTTAATCTTGCAATTAACCGCCAAGGGATTGACAACCCCTTGTTCGCGTTGGGTGCGAGGATTTGTTGTTTTGTGTGCAGGTACTGCTAACGAGTTGTTGCGTGATTCTCCTACTGGATTGATAACCTTGGTTTCCTAACTAAGGGAAATACTTATCTCTACTGTACTGCATCATCCCCTCCTCTTCGTGGAAATCCCAACGCAGCTCACAAGTAGCAATAGGCGATAAACCTGGACTAGAGTCTTGTGTGGTTAGTCAGGTCGTAGCCGACACCCTCGCCAGGCTTCCGCTTGAAGGTTGCCGAGATACATGACGTGTACATGGTGGTAAGTGGTGAGAGCGTGTGTGAAGAAGTACACCCGTGCAGGGTTAATGATCTACTCGAATAGCCGCGTCCGCGGATATGGACTACTTGGAAGCTTACATTGTTCATAGACAAGTTGAAATGGATACTCTAAAATGCTCAAGATAAGTGTGAGTGCTATGGATGGCCTTCTCGTAGGGAGACGGGAGCGGATCCATAGTGGTGTATTGTTGTGGTGACTATGTGGACTCGTGTGCGCTCTCTCACCCCAAAGAAGTTACTGGTAGTCGTAGTTCAGGATAGCCACTGAGTCAAAGCTGGCTTGCTGCAGTTAAACTCCACAACCCCCTTGTTGATACTTATGCATATGTAGTTAGTTCTGATGTAAGTCTTGCTGAGTACCTTTATACTCACCGTTGCTTAATTTATGTTTTTGCAGAGGAGACTCCAGTCTCACTTTAGATTCCTGCGATGAGTTCGACGTTGATCGATTAGCTTGGGAATCCCAGACAGAGATCTAGTTCCTATGGAGGATCTTGTAGATAGACAGGCTTGCTAGCCTTCTTTCTTTTCAGCTGTCTGTATTCAGACAGGTTTATGCTTCCGTTGCTTGTATGACTTTTTATGTTGGGTCATGAGACCCATGTTTGTAATATCATGTTATGTATGGCTCCTCGGAGCCCTTCTAAATAAATACTTGAGTCATAGAGTTATGTTGTGATGCCATGTTGTATCTATACATATCGAGCATATTGTGTGTATGTTATTGAAATGCTTGGTATGTGTGGGATCCGACACCTAGTTGTTTATTCTTGGTAGCCTTTCTTATGGGGAAATGCCTCCTAGTGCTTCCACTGAGCCATGGTAGCTTGCTACTGCTCCGGAACACATGGATTGACCGGCATGTGTCCTTCTTTGCTCCTGTGTCTGTCCCTTCGGGGAAATGTCACGCGGTGTTTTACTGGAGTCCTTGTAGCTTGCTACGACTCGGTTGCACACGCTGATGACTGACACGTGCATTGCTGGGTCATGTATGCCTGTCCCTATAAGTTTGTGCCACCTTGGTTTACGACTAGTCATGTCGGCCCGGGTTCTCTGTCATATGGATGCTAGCGACACAATCATATACGTGAGCCAAAAGGCGCAAACGGTCCCGGCTCAGGTAAAGGCGATAGCCATGGGTTACCATGCGTGAGGCCGCAAAGTGATATGATGTGTTACATGCTAGATCGGTGTGAGGATTGGGGTCCTGACAGCTTTGGTATCAGAGCCTGACTGCCTGTAGGATTACCAAGCCAAATTGGTCGAAGTCAAGTCTAGAAATGCTTTAGTTATGTAGGGGAATTGATTGTGGAAGGGAACGTAAGATTCTTTTTACTCCTTATCCTGTGTCATTCTAATTCTGAGTCACCCTTTTCTTTTCTACGGGGGTTAAGAAACTAGGCTTTCTCATCTATCTATCAGGATGAAGAGTTACTATTCAGCAGACTTATAGGATAGGTGTTGTCTTCTCGGATCGGTGTCTCCATAATAATTCAGTTGATATGTTGTCAGTTGTCATGCAGGTTGTCTCATTTTTCATGCCCGTACAACCATTATGCTGTCTGAGTTATCCAAGCTTTCTAAATAGTCTGATGCATTTGCAAATCATTTCTTCCTGTTCCGATGTCTTTTTGGCAGACTAGACACACAAATTGTTGTGTTGAGGTATTCCATTACCTTAACATATTTGTTGAAGCTAATAGGAAACCTTGTTATCTTAAGTGACCCACCCAGAGATTCAGCCTTTGTGTTGTATCCCCGGTGTGATAATTCTGGCCATCATTTTCGAAAGCATCTCGTGATGTTATTTAGTTAGTAGGTATTCCATTCCTGGGTTCCTGAACCCAAGATCCACTCTACCTATGTCATGTTGATAGAGATTGTAGCTCCTTTAGGTTGGTTAGTAACCTTGTTTAGTCCTCAAGGTTTGTGGTATATCATTCTTCCAATACCATGAACCATCCCCGACAGAAGTTCTTTTGAACCAAAAGATCACAACAAGAGTGCTCTTGATGAGTTCTCCATTCTACATTGTGAATCTACCAATCCTTCCTATTCTGCAAGGGTTATCCGGAAGAAATATGTTGAACTTGTTCGACGTGCTGATCTATGCATCCACAACTCAAAAAAATCATGTGTTCCTTTGAGTTGTCCCTTTTCAGTTGTATTCTGACCTTCATCTATCAGTCGATAGTCAAGAGTAGTTGTGCATTCGTGTTCATCGAAGCCTATTATTCTTGTGGTCCGTCAAGCCATTCTATTCAGAATGACTAGGAGAAACAAACTCCAGCACCTCATCCATTTCTAGGATTGGGTCAAAGTAGTTGTATTCCACGGATTAAGAATGCCAATCCAACTTCTGGTCTGTTCTATCTTGGAATGTTACCCCCTTTCATATCAAGTATGTCATGAGAATTGCACAACCTCTTATGAACTCTTGATACAGTGATACTTCTCACCATCATCATTCATTCCTCGGTCCCCGTGTTGTTGTAACCGGAATGCCGACAAGTGAATCGTGATGTGAAATCAATACTCCTAACAACCCCGTTGCTTGGTAGTTAATGGACAGTAATTTCATTCTTAGTGTGTTGGGTTTTGAATCACCACTCTAAGCTTGATCATGCTACCTAGTCCGTTTTTCCCTGGTGCACTCTTGGTCAATGAGTTAGGATTGTGCCAATCCCTCGCTCTTTTGATCATATCGTCTTGCCATGAAAAGCAAGATTGTTCTCGAGTTTAGTGACATATCGGTGGTTCATGATTTTCCGAATATCTTCTTGGAAGTATTACCAGGTTGTCCCCTGACCGTTATGTTAAGTTCGTGATCGAGTTGGTTTTCCTCTAAACCACCCCTTCTCCAAGAATCTGTGTTGGATACCCCTGAGCTAGTTGGTTAAGCTAAACAACAACTTGGAGAGTTGGAAGATAAAAGCTTTGCCTAACTTAGTTCATTCCGAAGGGATATCTGTTGTGTGTGTGTGTTGAAGAAATATGATATCTTCACCGATTGACCTTCGCGTTCGGTTGTTGGATTTATTGTCTTACCAATCTTTGATTTGAGTATGGGCTATCGTCAAATCAAATAAGAACCAATGATTTCATAATGTTGTTTTACTCGTGGTTGTCTACTCGAGCATACACCATTATATCTTTTGGTCTGACCCATGCTATCATCTTGTTCACATAGTTGTGGAATTCCATTTTCATGGAAATCTCGATGGGTGATTGTTGAGCCCATCGGCAACATCTTTATCCTCTCCATGATTCTGATGAACATTAAGCTAGTGTTGGAAACTTTTGAAAGCATTACCTTTGTGTCCCGCTCATGAAGTATATTCTTTGATGTAAGAAGTGACTTCCTCTAAGTTCACGTGCATTTGATGCAAGTTTCCGCCGTGAATTCGAGAAAGTTGTTTTGATTCAATTGGAATCGTCCCAAGTCAGTCATGCACGTACGAAGTATAGTATGGTTTGGTAGATTTGGAACCTCCATTCCACATGTATTTCCTAGCACACCAAGCCACTGATTGATTTGTTCAAGACAAAGGAGTCTGTTCTAAAGTGTTAATCCTTTAGACTTCCGAGCGGAGACTTCGATATCTTTGATGATGGTTCCCAACCAGAACTCGGTAGTATTTTGTTGTAAGATTTCTATGTGGCCATGATTGTCCTGGACATTTTGTTCACATGTATCTTGCAAACCAGCTCATGTTTTGGAGCTTGCTTCCGTAGTTCATTTCTGAGAATCTCGCAACGTCATCTCTTCGATTTGTGTTGCAACCTTTCTCTTTCAGACATGCTGAGTCTGGGATATCCTGACACCAACTAGATATGGATCTTAGGCAGATATGATGGTTGGAACATTTCCCAAGAATTATAATATTGGTCTTCTAACCGGTAAAGCGGTGTTGTGGCTAACACACCTAGCGGGAAGACCTGTTATTATTGTATCCTGTATCAGTAACATTAGCCACTCCCCATGAGGATTTCATATGACTTATCCTCGAAGTTGTTCCTTATGGATCCTTTGTGTTCCGAAGTCCGACCTTTACTTGATGTTCTAGATGTTACGCTAGTACATCAAGGAGAACATTAGAAGTGGAGTGCTAAATGTCTCTTGGTCGATCAACCAGAATTTGTTCCCTTGGCTTTGCTAGGGTGAAATCTGAGAAAGTGGTTGTCTTCCTTTGCATCTGCATCCACCACCATTATTCATCTCGGTAGTATGAAGTGTTGCCAAGATCTTGGCATAGATGTTGGTAAAACCTGATGAATATGGAAATGCTCAAGTTCTTGAAAGCACGCTCAGTCACTAGGTTATATCCTCGGTATCAATTGGAATGTGTCTCCCGTTTGCCGAGTTGTTCTATAACCGTAGTTCATTGTCAATCTGAGTATGCCATTCTTTCGAATTCCCTCAAACGATCATGGTGAATTTGCCTCAGTCTGGTATAAAGAGTTTCAATGATCTATGTATCAAAATTAATTCTTTTTGCCACTTAAGGGAATAATTCTACGAGTCACGTTCCCTAAGGTGCCCCGTTATGGAATCATGGCAACTATTTCCTCGCTACCTTGAAACCATGTACCATCTTATTTAAGCGTGGAACTATTCCTACCAAATTTAACGTTCGTCATCTGCTTCTTTCCATCGCTTCGATGTGTGTTTTGTGCCTCAGCTCAGAAGATGTTCTTACGTCTCATTCCATGAGTTGATCATGAGTTGCTTGATCTTCGAGAAGATCGATTCATGTAGAGTTCTTTCTGTCGTCATTGTGTTGGGTGTAGCCCTGGCCATGGGATACCTGGCCCGGACGGCCCGACCCGAAAAAGCCCGACCCGACCCGGCCCGGTCGTGCCCATGGGCCGGGCCTGGGCCTAAGATCTAGGCCCGATGGCCAGGCCGGGCCGGGCCTGGGCCTGTCATATTTGCGATTTAAGGAAGGGCCCGGCCCAACGGCCCGAGGCCCGGTGGGCTTTTGCATTGATGGGCCGGGCCTGGACCTGATTTCTAGGCCCAACAGCCGGGCCGGGCCGGACTCGGGCCTGGTTTTTTTGCTGCGGGCTTTGTTAGTCCCGGCCCGAAGCCCGGCCCGGCCCGACATTTGGCCAGGTATGGTTGGGTGAAGCTCTCGAAGGCAAGGATGTCAAGATCAACATGATGCAATGAATCCGCATCTTCGAGGAGGGCAAATGGATCATGAAGACTATGTCAGTTCCGTGACCTCCCTTCCTCTCACCTCACGTCTTGAATCTCGGGACGAGATTCTTGTTTAGTGGGGGTGAGTTGTCACAGCCCTAGAATAATGGTTGTAATTAGTTGCATCAGAGCATTAATGCATTATGTTAAATTCAAATGAATTTGAAATGGGGATGATTAAACCCTAGCACCAAATGAATTTCAAATAGGTTCAACTTAAAATATTTTTCAATGAACCCAAGATGCCCATTAGAAAAGTTCATCATTTTTGAAATGGGTGAAAACCTCTGCCAAAAATGGTGCACATTTCCTAGGTCATCTCTGGATTTTTGAATTAAATCATAAAGTATTTGAATTTGGGCATTTAATTGCTATAATTATTTAAAGTGCCCAAATAATTCTAAAAATAGTTGAGGGCTGTTTGGAATAATCCAAAATGTGCCCACAATCTATTTCAAGATTTTATTAAATGGTTTAGTATTTTTGTTAAATCTAAAACAGAGAAACAAAATAGAAAACATAAAGAAATAAAAGAGAGAGGTTTTACCTGTGCACTTACCTGGCCCAGCACTGTGCGGCCCACTGGCCTAGCGCCAGTCGTCGTCCTCCTGGCGCCAGTGGACAGGTCGCGTGCCCGACGCGCGCGCGCGCCCCGTGCGCCACGCCACCTGCCTGCCTGGTCGCCCCTGGCTAGCACGACGCCGCGGATGGCTACGTCGCTGCCGTCTGGATCAAGCTGACCCGTCACTCACTCTCCCCCCTCTCTCCCTCGCCTCTGCATCGCCATGGCCGAAGCCGCCGCTAGCACGCCGCCATGAACCACGCAGCCACCGTGCTCCCCTCGCCCTCTCGACGTGTCCGCAAGCTCTGCCTCGTCCTCTCCGTCGACGCGTGCGACACCGGACGCCCTGCAGCACCAGCTACCTCGTCTTCTTCCTCCTCGGGTCGCCAAGATCGACTCCGCCGCCCCGCACGCTTCGACGCCTTCCCGAGCCCACCGAGCTGCTCGCCGTGACTGCCGTGAGCTTCTCCCTCGAACCCCTCCCTCCTTTTCCTTGGATGCGCCGCGTAGCTCTAGTTCTCACCGGAGCCGAAAGCTCCTCACCACCAGCCATGTCGCCACCGTGGCTACGACCGTGTACGCTCGCCTCCGAGCTCACCATCGTGCTCAGCGCGTCACCACGGGGCCGTAGCACCCATCCGTTCATCCTGCCGTGCCCTGCAACGTCGAAACGACCGATGCCCGAATGCCGGCCGCCGCGGGAGTGGACGCCACCGTCGTTCTAGACCACCTCCGGCGAAGTGGAGCGCACCAAACAACACGGACGAGCCCCCTCGTCCAGTAGATGGCCTCGGCCGTCGTTCTGGTCGCCGGAGGACAAATCCCGAGCCCCTCCGCCGTCTCTGGCCTCGCCGGCGACAAGCCGTGGGTCAACTCCGGCAAGTTTGACCCTGGTTGGCCAGGGATTTGACTCCCCTGGGTCACTGAGATGTGGGCCCAGGCCCCTGGCTAATTACGTTTAGGATTAATTTAGCGTTAATTAACTTAGTTAATTAGATGTGAGACTGACAGATGGGACCCACTAGTCAGTTTGACACCGGCCGACTCTGTTGACCTGCTGACATCACCCTGACGTCATGCCGATGCAGTTAATCATTTTCTGGATTTAGATTAATTTAAAATAACCAGGAAATTCCAGAAAATGATATTAACTTCAAAAATTAATAGTAAATACCCCGTAACTCCAAATGAAATAATTTATATATGAAAAATTATTAGAAAAATATGAAGAATCTGTTTATGGCATTTTCATGCATGTTTGAACAACTTAATGTTGCTGTACATGACAATTTGAATAAATGGCATTTGAAATGTCTTATATGGAGTTTGAATTTGAACCTTGGGTTCAAACCAACTTCATTTAAATTGCTGCTAGTTGCATTAGCCCAAATCATCAGCATGTTGCCATGTCATGATCATGCATCATATTGTTGCATTGCATTGATTGTGTTCCTTCTTTGTTTGTCGGTGTTGCTCCTTCTCGGTAGCCGACGTTTCCGGCGTAGTGACCGTTGACACTGATGAAGTGCAGTATCATCTTCAGAAGTGCCAGGCAAGCAAACCCCCATTGAGCATTCCGATACAATCCCACTCTCTCGCTCTTGCTCTCTTTTACTGCATTAGGACAACAACGATTCAACTGTTACATGTTGTGGTAGTTGAACCCATTCCTCTGCATGACCTGTCTTTGCCACAGTAATTAGTAAAACCCACTAGCATGAGTAGGAGTTGTTTGAGCCATGATGTGCCTACTCATTCATGCTTGCTTGTTATGCCTGCTATGCTTAGAGTTGTGTCAGGTCTGATTCATCTGGGATGGATTGGAATGGTGGTGAACATGTCCTACTGTTGAGAGCTAAGTGTGTGAACACGATTTGGTAAAGGTAGCGGTGGGAGGCCACGTAGGAGTACATGGTGGGTTGTCTCATTGGGACCGTCCTCAGGAACTGAGTTCTGTGTTTGTGATCCAAGATAGTTACTACCACACATTGGGATCCTTAATTGACTCTCTCGACTTATTAACCGCCTTGATCTCTGTCCAGGAGTCGCAACTAGTTTCTGGTGTTTGTAGGATATGTGTTGGCGGCCGTGCATAGCGCTGACCTTAGGGGTGGGCTATGATATGGTAGAGACACCGAGGCACGGTGTACCAGGTGACACCCGAATGGTGCTCTTGGGAACCCTGCACTCATCGTTTGGGGCCGTGATAGAAACTTCGGCCGGACTTCCTTTGCGGATACAACCTCAAATAGGTGATACGTCTCCAACGTATCTATAATTTTTGATTGTTCCATGCTATTATAGTATCAATCTTGGATGTTTTTATATACATTTACAAGCAATTATATATCATTTTTTGGGACTAGCCTATTAACTTAGTGCCGAGTGCCAGTTGCTGTTTTTTGCCTGTTTTTGGTTTTCCAGAATATCAGTACCAAACGAAGTCCAAATGCCACGAAACTTTTTGGAGATTTTTTTCTGGACATAAGAGACACTAGAAGCTTCGGGAGAGGGCCAGAAGCCAGAGGAGGTGGCCACGAGCCACCAGGGCGCGCCCTGGTGCCTCGTGGGCCCACCTCTGCTCCCTTTGACCTAATTCCACCTCTATAAATTCTCTAAAATCGGGGAACCTACAGAGGAGTCCACGAAATACTTTTTCCGCTGCCGTAAGTTCCTGTTCTCGAGAGATCCCATCTGGAGGCCTTTTCCGGTACTCTGCCGGAGGGGGATTCGATCACAGAGGGGCTCTACATCATCCTTGCTGCCCTTCCGATGATGCGTGAGTAGTTTACCACAGACCTTCGGGTCCATAGTTAGTAGCTAGATGGCTTCTTCTCTCTTTTTGATCTTCAATACAATGTTCTCCTCGATGTTCTTGGAGTTCTATCCGATGTAATCACTTTTTGCGGTGTGTTTGTTGGGATCCGATGAATTGTGAGTTTATGATCAGATTATCCATGAATATTATTTGAGTTTTCTCTGAACTCTTTTATGCATGATTGTTATAGCTTCGTATTTCTCTCCGATCTATTGATTTGGTTTGGCCAACTAGATTGATTTATCTTGCAATGGGAGAGGTGCTTTGTAATGGGTTCGATCTTGCGGTGCTCAATCCCAGTGACAGAAAGGGACATGACACGTATGTATCGTTGCTATTAAGGGTAAAAAGATGGGGTTTATTCATGCGTGAGTTTACTTTGTCTATATCATGTCATCTTGCTTAAGGCGTTACTCCGTTCTTTATGAACTTAATACACTAGATGCATGCTGGATAGCGGTCGATGTGTGGAGTAATAGTAGTTGATGCAGAATCGTTTTGGTCTACTTGTCTCAAACGTGATGCCTATATACATGATCATTGCCTTGGATATCGTCATGATTATTTGCTTTTCTATCAATTGCCCAACAGTAATTTGTTCACCCACCGTATGCTATTTTCAAGAGAGAAGCCTCTAGTGAAAACTATGGCCTCCGGGTCTACCTTTATCATATATTGAAAATCCTAAAAATACCTTGCTGCAATTTTATTTTATTTATTTTATTTTGTATTTTTGTTTGATCTATCTATCCATCACCATACAATTTAATCTTGCAATTAACCGCCAAGGGATTGACAACCCCTTGTTCGCGTTGGGTGCGAGGATTTGTTGTTTTGTGTGCAGGTACTGCTAACGAGTTGTTGCGTGATTCTCCTACTGGATTGATAACCTTGGTTTCATAACTGAGGGAAATACTTATCTCTACTGTACTGCATCATCCCCTCCTCTTCGGGGAAATCCCAATGCAGCTCACAAGTAGCAGGAAGAATTTCTGACGCCGTTGCCGGGGAGACATCATCAACATCTATCAAGTACCTACGCATAAACTTTCATCTCCTTGCATTTATTTTATTTGCATTTGCCTCTCATTTTCATCTCCCCCACTTCTAAAACAATTTCACAAAAAAATATACAAAATATTTTGTGTGCTATCTTTGCTTGTGTTGCCATGTGCCTTCTATTTGCTTGCATCTTCGCTTGCTAAAAATCTATTGATATGGATCCTCATCCACTAGCTAATCTTTTCAAAAGATCCAATTATGATGAACAAATTGCTTGTGAGTTGAGTGCACTTGATTATCTCTATGAAGTTTTGCTTGAAAATCATGAATCTGAAAATTGTGATGAAGTGCTAAAAGAAGAAGTTTATAAAGTGATTCATGATAGCTCCGTGAATGAAAAGAATGAGTGCAATGATGTTATTATAAATTCTATTAATGTCAATTGTGCTAATTATATGCAAAACCACAAGCTTGGGGATGATAATTTTGTTATGTCCACTACTTATTGTAATGATCATGATTGGGTTGATGCTTCTTATGATCTTGAAAACTTATTTAAGACCTGCAACATCGAAACAACCGACGCCCGAACGCCGGCCGCCGCAGGAGTGGACGCCGCCGTCGTTCTAGACCACCTCTGATGAAGTGGAGCGCACCAAACGACGCGGACGAGTCCCCTCATCCCGTAGATGGCCTCGGTCGTCGTTCTGGTCGCCGGAGGACAAATCCCGAGCCCCTCCGCCGTCTCTGGCCTCGCCGGCGACGAGCCGTGGGTCAACGCCGGCGAGTTTGACCCCGGTTGACCAGGGATTTGACTCCCCTGGGTCACTGACATGTGGGCCCAGGCCCCTGGCTAATTACGTTTAGGATTAATTTAGCGTTAATTAACTTAGTTAATTAGATGTGAGACTGACAGATGGGACCCACTGGTCAGTTTGACCCCGGCCGACTCTGTTGACCTACTGACATCACCCTGACGTCATGCTGACGTAGTTAATCATTTTCTAGATTTAGATTAATTTAAAATAACCAGGAAATTCCAGAAAATGATATTAGCTTCAAAAATTAATAGTAAATCAACCGTAACTCCAAATGAAATAATTTATATATGAAAAATTATTAGAAAAAATATGAAGAATCTGTTTATGGCATTTTCATGCATGTTTGAACAACTTAAAGTTGTTGTACATGACAATTTGAATAAATGGCATTTGAAATGTCTTATATGGAGTTTGAATTTGAACCTTGGGTTCAAACCAACTTCATTTAAATTGTCGCTAGTTGCATTAGCCCAAATCATCAGCATGTTGCCATGTCATGATCATGCATCATATGGTTGCATTGCATTGATTGTGTTCCTTCTTTGTTTGTCGGTGTTGTTCCTTCTCGGTAGCCGATGTTTCCGATGTAGTGACCGTTGACACTGATGAAGTGCAGTATCATCTTCAGAAGTGCCAGGCAAGCAAACCCCCATTGAGCATTCCGATACAATCCCACTCTCTCGCTCTTGCTCTCTTTTACTGCATTAGGACAACAACGATTCAACTGTTACATGTTGTGGTAGTTGAACCCATTCCTCTGCATGACCTGTCTTTGCCACAGTAATTAGTAAAACCCACTAGCATGAGTAGGAGTTGTTTGAGCCATGATGTGCCTACTCATTCATGCTAGCTTGTTATGCCTGCTATGCTTAGAGTTGTGTCAGGTCTGATTCATCTGGGATGGATTGGAATGGTGGTGAACATGTCCTACTGTTGAGAGCTAAGTGTGCGAACACGATTTGGTAAAGGTAGCGGTGGGATGCCATGTAGGAGTACAAGGTGGGTTGTCTCATTGGGACCGTCCTCAGGAACTGAGTTCTGTGTTTGTGATCCAAGACAGTTACTACCACACATTGGGATCCTTAATTGACTCTCTCGATTTATTAACCGCCTTGATCTCTGTCCACGAGTCGCAACTAGTTTCTGGTGTTTGTAGGATATGTGTTGGCGGTCGTGCATAGCGCTGAACTTAGGGGTGGGCTATGATGCGGTAGAGATACCGAGGCACGGTGTACCAGGTGACACCCGAATGGTGCTCTTGGGAACCCTGCACTCATCGTTTGGGGCCGTGATAGAAACTTCGGCCGGACTTCCTTTGCGGATACAACCTCAAATTGGCGATAAACCTGGACTAGAGTCTTGTGTGGTTAGTCAGGTCGTGGCCGACACCCTCGCCAGGCTTCCACTTGAAGGTTGCCAAGATACATGACGTGTACATGGTGGTATGTGGTGAGAGCGTGTGTGAAGAAGTACACCCCTGCAGGGTTAATGATCTATTCGAATAGCCGCGTCCGCAGATATGGACAACTTGGAAGCTTACATTGTTCATAGACAAGTTGAAATGGATACTCTAAAATGCTCAAGATAAGTGTGAGTGCTATGGATGGCCTTCTCGTAGGGAGACGGGAGCGGATCCATAGTGGTGTATTGTTGTGGTGACTATGTGGACTCGTGTGCGCTCTCTCACCCCAAAGAAGTTACTGGTAGTCGTAGTTCAGGATAGTCACTGAGTCAAAGCTGGCTTGCTGTAGTTAAACTCCACAACCCCCTTGTTGATACTTATGCATATGTAGTTAGTTCTGATGTAAGTCTTGCTGAGTACCTTTGTACTCACCGTTGCTTATTTTATGTTTTTGTAGAGGAGACTCCAGTCTCACTTTAGATTCCTGCGATGAGTTCGACGTTGATCGATTAGCTTGGGAATCCCAGACAGAGATCTGGTTCCTATGGAGGGTCTTGTAGATAGACATGCTTGCTAGCCTTCTTTCTTTTCAGCTGTCTGTATTCAGACAGGTTTATGCTTCCATTGCTTGTATGACTTTGTATGTTGGTTCATGAGACCCATGTTTGTAATATCATGTTATGTATGGCTCCTCAAAGCCCTTCTAAATAAATACTTGAGTCGTAGAGTTATGTTGTGATGCCATGTTGTATCTATACATATCGAGCATATTGTTTGTATGTTATTGAAATGCTTAGTATGTGTGGGATCCAACACCTAGTTGTTTATTCTTGGTAGCCTTTCTTATGGGGAAATGCCTCTTAGTGCTTCCACTGAGCCATGGTAGCTTGCTACTGCTCCGGAACACATAGATTGACCGGCATGTGTCCTTCTTTGCTCCTGTGTCTGTCCCTTCGGGGAAATGTCACGCAGTGTTTTACTGGAGTCCTTGTAGCTTGCTACGACTCGGTTGCACATGCTGATAACCGACACGTGCATTGCTGGGTCATGTATGCCTGTCCCTGTAAGTTTGTGCCACCTTGGTTTACGACTAGTCATGTCGGCCCGGGTTCTGTGTCATATGGATGCTAGCGATACAATCATATACGTGAGCCAAAAGGCGCAAACGGTCCCGGGCTAGGTAAAGGCGGCAGCCGTGGGTTACCGTGCGTGAGGCCGCAAAGTGATATGATGTGTTACATGCTAGATCGGTGTGACTTAGGATCGGGGTACTGACACAAAAGTAATATTAGAACACCTAGACCTTCTGAACAAATTAAAGTTGAACCTAATATTGCAATGATTAAAGATCTTTTGTTGATAATATTGATGGACATGTCATATATTTTTGTGATGAAGCTGCTAGAATTGCTAAACCCGTTAGAAATAATTGAGATATGTTAGATAAGAACAAACCCGTAATTGGCATGCCTGTTGTTTCTGTTAAGATTGGAGATCATTGCTATCTTGGTTTATGTGATATGGGTGCTAGTTTTTGTTTTGTTTTGCGGGGAGTGATATGGGTGCTAGTGTGAGTGCTATTCCTTTCTCTTTATATCAAGAAGTGATGAATGATATTGCACATGTTGAGATTGAAGATATTGATGTTACTATTAAGCTAGCAAACAGAGATACTATTACACCACTTGGGATTGTCAGAGATGTTGAAGTCTTGTGTGGTAAAATCAAATGTCCTATTGATTTCCTAGTACTTGGTTCACAACAAGATAATTTTTGTCCCATTATTTTTGGCAGACCTTTCTTGAATATTGTTAATGCTGAAATTGATTGTGTTAAAGAAAAGGTTAGAGTTAAGTTTGGTGATATATCTCATGAATTTAATTTCTCTAAGTTTAGTAGACAACCTCATGATGAAGAATTACCTACTAAGGATGAAATTATTGGTCTTGCTTCTATTGATGTGCCTCCTACTGATCCTTTAGAACAATACTTGCTAGACCATGAAAATGATATGCATATGAATGAAAGGAACGAAATAGATGAGTTGTTCTTGAAACAAGCACCTATTCTTAAACATAACTTGCCTGTTGAAACTTTGGGAGACCCTCTTCCACCAAAGAGTGACCCTGTGTTTGAATTAAAGCAATTACCTGATACACTTAAATATGCTTATATTGATGAAAAGAAGATATATCATGTTATTATTAGTGCTAACCTTTCAGAGCATGAAGAAAAGAGATTACTCAAAACTCTGAGGAAGCACCGTGCTGCTATTGGATATACTCTTGATGATCTTAAGGGCATCAGTCCTACTCTATGTCAGCACAAAATTCATATGGAACTAGATGCTAAACCAGTTGTTGATCATCAAAGAAGATTGAATCCTAAAATGAAGGATGTGGTAAGAACTGAAATATTAAAGCTTCTGGAGGCAGGTATAATTTATCCCATAGTTGCTAGTAGATGGGTAAGTCCTGTTCATTGTGTTCCTAAGAAAGGAGGTATTACTGTTCTTCCTAATGATAAAAACGAACTTATCCCATAAAGAATTGTAACCGGTTATAGAATGGTAATTGATTTCAGAAAATTAAATAAAGCTACTAGGAAAGATCATTACCCATTGCCTTTTATTGATCAAATGTTGGAAAGATTATCTAAGCATACACACTTTTGCTTCCTAGATGGTTATTCTGGTTTCTCTCAAATACATGTATCACCAGAAGATCAAGAGAAAACCACATTTACTTGTCCTTTTGGAACTTATGCTTATCATCGTATGCCTTTTGGTTTATGTAATGCACCTACTACCTTTCAAAGATGTATGACTACTATATTCTCTGACTTTTGTGAAAAGATTGTTGAGGTTTTCGTGGATGATTTCTCCGTTTACGGAACTTCTTTTGATTATTGCTTAAGCAACCTTGATCGAGTTTTGCAGAGACGTGAAGAAACTAATCTTGTTTTGAATTGGGAGAAGTGCCACTTTATGGTAAATGAAGGTATAGTCCTTGGGCATAAAATTTCTGAAAGAGGAATTGAAGTTGATAAAGCTAAAGTTGATGCAATTGAGAAAATGCCATGTCCTAAAGATATCAATGGTATAAGAAGTTTCCTTGGTCATGCTGATTTCTATAGAAGGTTTATAAAAGACTTCTCTAAAATTTCCAGGCCTCTTACTAATCTCTTGCAAAAATATGTTCCATTTGTTTTTGATGATGATTGCGTAGAAGCCTTTGAAATGCTTAAGAAAGCCTTAATTTCTGCACCTATTGTTCAACCACCTGATTGGAACCTACCCTTTGAAATTATGTGTGATGCTAGTGATTATGCTATTGGTGCCGTTCTGGGTCAAAGAGTTGATAAGAAATTAAATGTTATTCATTATGCTAGTAAAACTCTAGACAGTGCTCAAAGAAACTATGCTACTACCGAGAAGAAATTTCTAGCAGTTGTGTTTGCATGTGATAAATTCAGATCCTATATTGTTGATTCTAAGGTTACTATTCATACTGATCATGCTGCTATTAAATATCTTATGGAAAAGAAAGATGCTAAACCTAGACTTATTAGGTGGGTTCTTTTGCTACAAGAATTTGACTTGCATATTGTTGATAGAAAGGGAGCTGAAAATCCCGTAGCTGATAATTTGTCTAGAATGGAAAATGTTCTTGATGACCCACTACCTATTGATGATAGTTTTCCTGATGAACAATTAGCTGTGATAAATGCTTCTCGTAAAACTCCTTGGTATGCAGACTATGCTAATTACATTGTTGCTAAATATATACCACCTAGTTTCACATACCAACGAAAGAAAAAGTTCTTCATTGATTTAAGACATTACTTTTGGGATGACCCACATTTATATAAAGGAGTAGATGGTATTATTAGACGTTGTGTACCTGAGCATGAACAGGAACAAATCCTATGGAAGTGTCACTCCGAGGCATACGGAGGACACCATGCCGGAGGTAGAACTGCACATAAGATATTACAATCTGGTTTTTGTTGGCCTACTCTTTTCAAGGATGCATGTTAGTTTTTCCTTTCTTGTGATGAATGTCAAAGAATAGGTAATATTGGTAGACGGCAGGAAATGCCTATGAATTATTCACTTGTTATTGAACCATTTGATGTATGGGGTTTTGATTATATGGGACCTTTTCCTTCCTCTAATGGATACACACATATACTTGTTGCTATTGATTATGTTACTAAGTGGGTAGAAGCTATTCCAACTAGTAGTGCTGATCACAACACATCTATTAAAATGCTTACAGAAGTTATATTTCTGAGGTTTGGAGTCCCTAGATATTTGATGACTAATGGTGGTTCACATTTTATTCATGGTGCTTTCCGTAAACTTCTTGCTAAATATGATGTTAACCATAGAATTGCATCTCCATATCATCCTCAGTCTAGTGGTCGGGTTGAATTGAGTAATAGAGAAATAAAATTAATTTTGCAAAAGACTGTTAATAGATCCAGGAAGAATTGGTCTAAGAAACTTGATGATGCATTATGGGCTTACAGAACTGCTTATAAAAATCCTATGGGTATGTCTTCGTATAAAATGGTTTATGGAAAGGCATGTCATTTACCTCTTGAGTTAGAACATAAAGCTTATTGGGCAATTAAAGAACTTAATTATGATTTTAAACTTGCCGGTGAAAAGAGGTTATTTGATATTAGCTCTTTAGATGAATGGAGAACCCAAGCCTATGAAAATGCCAAGTTATTTAAAGAAAAAGTTAAAAGATGGCACGATAAAAGAATTCAAAAACGGGAATTTAAAGTGGGTGAGCAAGTTCTATTGTACAACTCTCATGTCAGATTCTTTGCAGGAAAACTTCTCTCTAAATGGGAAGGGCCATATATCATCGAAGAAGTTTATCGCTCCGGAGCTATCAAAATCAACAACTCCGAAGGCACTAACCCGAGAGTGGTGAATGGGCAAAGAATTAAGCATTATATCTCAGGTACTCCCATTAATGTTGAAACTAATATTATTCAGATAATGACATCGGAGGAACACATCAAGGAGTCCTTTCGGAACGCTCCAGAAACCTGAAAAGGGGTAGGTATGTGATACGGTAAGTAAACCGACTCAAAAAATTCCACAATTTTTTTTGTCCATTTTGGAATATTATAAAAAAATACAAAAAATAAGAAACAACCGAGAGGACCCACGAGGAGGTCACAAGGCAACAGGGCGCGCCGTGTTGCCTTGTGGGCCCCTCGTGTGCCTTCCCGACTCCGTTTTCCTCTCGTATACTTGTTTTGCAAGATAAAAATTCTTTATATATACTCCCGTATGTTTTTACCACTGTATCGCAAGTTTATCCTCTATTCTTGTTTCGGGCTATTTTTCTGACAGATCTAGATCGCCATGGCTCCCCGAAGGCTCCGCACCAAGCACCGGATTATGCAACCTTTGCCCGGCAAGCGTCCTTTCAGCGAAGTCTATTATCAGTGGTCGTCCGGAGAGGAGGATACCGCTATGAAGGAGGGACCAGGGAAGGTCATGGAGGACCAGATTCAAGGAGAAGAAGATCAAGCCGCGCGCACGAGGGAAGCACCAGAAATGGGAGATACATGGCAAACTCTTTATCATAACCTTCCCCCATCTGAAATTAATACACTAAAGGTTTTTGAAGCAATTTGTGCTCAGAATAAATCGCTTACCCATGAAGTTATTGTGTTGGAAGAGCAGAATCGTGCCCTTCGGAGGATCAAAGGAAATTTGGAGTACTTACTGAAGTTAAAGGACGAGCCTATCACATCATCACCACCGTCACCGAAGAAGGAGACTTGAGTACACGGGTATGGGCACCACCCTTGGCTTGTGCCAAGCTTGGGGGAGGTACCCCGGTATCGTATCACCATCACTTTTATCATAATTATCTATTTTAGTTCTATCCTTAGTTATTTCGTGATTTAGAAGAATAAAGTTTTGGTATGATTTAGTTTCGAGTGCTTGCTTTGTGATCTATCTATCTATGTAATCGAGTGTGAGAGTTATATAATAAAGAGTAGCTTGCCTTTTGCTTCTTTACTTTTATGTTTCAACCTGATCAATAAAAGAATAAAAGAGATCATATGCTAATTCCATGAGTAGTGATGACTTCACATAAAAGAAGTATAATTGATAAAACTTGTTGGAAGTTGATAAACATAGCATTGGTCATTGTTGCAATTCATGAAAAAGTAATAAAGGAAGAGAGGTTTCACATATAAATATACTATCTTGGACATCTTTTGTGATTGTGAGCCCCCATTAAATATTCTATGTCAAACAGTTGACATTGGACAAGGAAGACAACGTAATGAGTTATGTTTGCTCATATTCACATAGAAGTTATATTGTTTTGGATCCTCTAATATGTGGTGTTTGCCCCCCTATCTTTTGCTAGCCAAAATTACGCACTAAGTAGAGATACTACTTGTGCATCCAAAAACCCTTAAACCCAGTTTCATGCCATGAGAGTCCACCATATCTACCTATGGATTGAATAAGATCCTTCAAGTAAGTTGTCATCGGTGCAAAAGCAATAAAAATTGCTCCTAAATATGTATGAATAATTGTAAGGGAAAATAAGCTTTGCACAATCTTGTGATGGTGAAGAAATAAAAGCGACAGACTGCATAATAAAGGTCGCTATCACAAGGGGCAATATAAAGTGACGTTCCTTTACATTAAGAGTTTGCATGTCCAAAAATAAAAAGCGCATGACAACCTCTGCTTCCCTCTGCGAAGGGCCTATCTTTTACTTTATGTATTTACTTTTATGCAAGAGTCAATAGTATTCTCCTCTATTCCGTTTTTATTTTCTCTCTTGGCAAGCATCATGTGGTGGGGAAAGATCCAGACATATATATCCAGTGGGATGTAAGTGATCATGAGTTATTACTGTTGACATTATCCTTGAGGTAAATAAGTTGGGAGGCGAAACTCTAAGCCCCTATCTTTCTATGTGTCTGGCTGAAACTTTTGCTCCATAAGTATGCCGTGAGTGTCAGCAATCATAGAAGTCTAAATGATAGTTGAGTATGTGAACTTGCTAAACAATGCTCTTACATAGACTCTTTCTGATAATATGATGAATTGCAATTGCTTCAGTGACTGAGATCATTGTTTGTTAGTCTTCAAATATGGTTTATGGTTCATACTTTATCTTGTGGATGAATTGCCACTTTTTCATGAGAAGTTTTATGATGACATATTGCTGTTATAATAAAGATCATGATGCCTTCATGTCCGTATTTTATTTTTATCGATGCCTCTCTCTCTAAACATGTGGACATGATTATCGATTTCGGCTTTCGCTTGAGGACAAGCGAGGTCTAAGCTTGGGGGAGTTGATACGTCCAATTTGCATCATGATTTCCTACTGTTATTTATAATGTATTTGGTCATTATTTCAATTTATGATGCAATTCTTATGCCTTTTCTCTCTTAATTTGCAAGATTTATATGAAGAGGGAGAATACCGACTGCTGAAATTCTGGACCTGAAATAGCTACAGCAGAGATACCTATTCTACAGAGCTCTAGTTGACCTAAAATTTCACGGAGATTTTTTATTTAATATATAAAAAATACTAGAGGAAAGAAATACCAGAGGGGACCCACCAGTTGCCCACAAGGCAACAGAGTGCGCCCCCCTGGGCGCGCCCTGATGCCTTGTGGGGCCCCTGGTAGGCCTCCGGCCCCCTCCTTCTGCTATATAGGCTCATTTGCCCTAAAAAAATATAGAGAAGACTTTCGGGATGAAGCGCCGCCGTCTCAAGGTGGAACCTGGGCAGGAGCAATTTTGCTCTCCGGCGGAGCGATTCCGCCGGAGATACTTCCCTCCGGGAGGGGGAAATCGAAGCCATCGACATCACCAACGATCCTCTCATCGTGGGGGGACCAATCTTCATCAACAACTTCACCAGCACCTCTCATCTCAAACCCTAGTTCATCTCTTTTATTCAATCTTTGTCTCAAAACCTCAGATTGGTACCTGTGGGTTGCTAGTAGTGTTGATTACATCTTATAGTTGATGGTAGTTGGTTTATTTTGTGGAAGATTATATGTTCAGATCCTTAATGCTATTCAATACCCCTCTGATCTTGAACATGAATATTATTTGTGAGTAGTTACTTTTGTTCTTGAGGACATGGGAGAAGTCTTGTCATAAGTAATCATGTGAATTTGGTATTCGTTCGATATTTTGATGATATGTATGTTGTTTCTTCCTTTAGTGGTGTCATGTGAACGTCGACTACATGACACTTCACCATCTTTGGGCCTAAGGGAAGGCATTGTGGAGTAGTAATTAGATGATGGGTTGCTAGAGTGACAGAAGCTTAAACCCTAGTTTATGCGCTATTCCGTAAGGGGCTGATTTGGATCCATATGTTTCATGCTATGGTTAGATTTATCTTAATTCTTCCTTCGTAGTTGCAGATGCTTGCGAGAGGGGGTAATCATAAGTGGGAGGCTTGTTCAACTAAGAACAGCACCCAAGCACCGGTCCACCCACATATCAAATTATCAAAGTAGCGAACGTGAATCCAGCAAACATGATGAAAGTGACTAGATGAGAATTCCCATGTGTCCTCGAGAATGCTTTAAGAGATCATTTCGGCTTGTCATTTGCTACAAAAAGGATTGGGCCACCTTGCTGCACTTTGTTATACTTGTTACTTGTTAGTTGTTACGAATTATCTTGCTATCGAAACTATCTGTTACCGCTACTTTCAGTAGTTGCAGAGAACACCTTGCTGAAAACCGCTTGTCATTTCCTTCTGCTCCTCATTGGGTTTGACACTCTTACTTATCCAAAGGACTACGATTGATCCCCTATACTTGTGGGTCATCAAGGAGGCAGGTCCTCTCTTTGAAAGCCGTTAGTTTCATCGAACCGCACATCTACAGTTTCAACAACCTTGTTGTGGTAGGTGTTGAAGATTCTGTAGGTGTGCGAGTCCTTACCGTAACCAAGCATAAAACCCTCATGTGCTTTCGGTGCAAATTTAGAACTGTGACGAGGATCTCTAATCCAGCATTTAGCACCGAAGACTTTGAAATAACCCACATTGGGTTTCTTGTCGGTGAGGATCTCATAAGAGGTCTTCTTGAGGAATTTGTGAAGATATACCGGTTGATGATGTGACATGCAGTATCAATTGCTTCAGGCCACCATCGACGAGGTGTCTTGTATTCATCAAGCATAGTGCGAGCCATCTCAATGAGTGTCCTGTTCTTGCGCTCCACGACTCCATTCTGCTGAGGCGTGTAGGGGGCAGGGAGCTCATGAGTGATACCAAGTTCATCAAGATAGTCATCAAGGCCTGTGTTCTTGAACTCGGTGCCGTTGTTGCTCCTGATGTGCTTGATCTTGAGACCATAATTCATCATGGCCCGATTGGAGAATCGTCTGAAGACATCATGTACTTCAGTCTTGAAGGAAATGATGTGCACCCAGGTGTAACGAGAGAAATCGTCAACTATGACGAATCCGTAGAGTGAAGCCTCATTGGTTAGTGTGGCATAATGGGTAGGACCAAACAGATCCATATGAAGTAATTCAAAAGGACGAGCAGTGGTCATGATTGTCTTAGCCGCATGCTTTGATCTGGTCATCTTTCCAGATTCACAAGCAGCACATAGATGATCTTTGACGAATTTGACGCCCTCGATGCCAATAATGTGCTTCTTCTTGACGAGTGTGCTCAGATTCCTCATGCCAGCGTGTCCGAGGCGTCGAAGCCATAGCCAGCACTCTGAAGCTTTTGCCAGTAGACACGTGGCAGGTTGAGGACCTAGTGAGAAATCTACAATGTACAAATCACCTTTCCTAAAGCCTTCGAAGACTTTGGATTCGTTAGAGTCCAACAGCACAATGCATCTATATTTGACAAAGATGAAAATCATATCAAGATCACAAAGCATTGAGATGGACATGAAGTTGTATCCAAGGGATTCAACAAGCATCACTTTTTCCATGTGTCGATCCTTTTAGATAGCAACCTTACTTAGACCCAATACCTTGCTTTTCCCTTTGTCGGCGTATGTGATATGCTTCAGATGAGACGGAGTGAGGGGAGCATCAGTGAGTAAATTCCTATCACCAGTCATGTGATTCGTGCAGCCACTATCCAGGACCCATTCAGTGGCTTTAGGTGTGTCATCCTGTAGAAGCATTAGTCTGACTTACAAATACATATACTTCAAAGTGAAGAATATGATGATCAATTTCGTTAGACAATTTCATCAATGAATAATAACTAGCACCATAGGGATGAGTGAAATGAGTATTCATTTCATCATGTTTAGCTTGCATCCCAACAAGCATTTTGCCAGGTCTTTAGCATATTCAACAGACATTTTATTGTTGTCTGAAGACCTGACCCTGCAGAAGAGATTAGTTCATCTTCTTAACCACCCACATCTGAATGGGTGGCTGAGAAGCAGTGTATCAAAGTACATTGATAGAGACTTTTGGCATTGAAGAATATGCATTTCTCTTCACAGGAGGGTTATAGTAATCGAATGAATAAGCAGAGAAATTCTTCGAAGTTTTGTGGACATAGTGGTTTGAAGAATAATGATCATATTCATGAGATCGTTGTTTGTTTCCCTGCGAAATAGAGGCATTAGCATGACCATTTGTAGGTCTGCGACCATTTGATGACTTTGGTCCATGTGAAGAATTTGTTCTGGGATGTTTCTTCTTCATCGGTGGTTTCATGATGACATTCACCTGAAGATTTTCCAGAAGGCTTTTGGGGACTCAGATTTTCTTCACAGGTGAACCGTTCCTGCAGTTAGTACCAAAAAATCTGGCAAATACTTCGCCATTCTAATTTTTGAACAGCTTGTAATTGGAGTCAAATGACTCATCTGAAGAATATGAAGTATCACAAGTATAGCCAGATAAGGTGGATGGATCTATTGGAGCCCCCATTGCAGCAACCCAGGTGGTTTTGGGATACTGCTCAGGTTTCCAATACGAACCATCAGCATTGAGCTTTCTCTCAAAAGCAATACCCTCTTTCCTGGGGTTCCTATTCAGAATCTACTTTTTGAGCACATCACAAAGGGTTTGATGCCCTTTGAGGCTTTTGTACATGCCTGTAACATACAATTCCTTCAACCCTGCATTTTCGTCAGTATCACTGGTGGCATCCTCAGATGAGGGGTTAGTGGCCACAGAAGTAGTTGAAGCAATTGAAAGTACGGAAACATTTGAACATTCAGCTGAAGAATTTGCATTTTCACGTTCAAGGCATTTTAAGCATGGTGCAACAAATTCTTCTTGAGCGGTACTGATATGTTGAGTGAGGAGTGAATCATTTTCTTTTTGAAGATCATCATGAGACGCTCTCAGCTTCTCGATGTCTTGCTTCTTTTGAAGAAATTCATAGGATAGCTTCTCGTGTTCGGCTGAGAGGGCCACATGACGACTTTCAAGTTCATCATATTGTGACTTGAGACGTCTGAGTTCTTCAGACAAAGCTTGACTATGATCCATTTCCTCCTCCAACAGGTCATCGCTTTTGTCTAGCAGTTTTTGAATCTTTTCCATAGCATGTTGCTGCTCAGTAGCAATTTTAGCAAGTTTTTTATAGCTAGGTTTAGATTCACATTCAGAGTCATCTTCACTGAAAGTTTCAAAGTAAGCTTCTCGTGAGGTTACCTTTGCACCTCTTGCCATGAAGCAATAGATGGGAGTGTAGTCATCAGCACAGTCCTCATTGTTGGTGGAGTCACCATTTTCTTCAGGGTTGAAGATGGACTTGCTGACGTACTCAGTAGCGAGGGCTAGACTCGCCACACCTGAGTCTGACTCCTCCTCAGATTCCTCAGCTTCCTCATGATCAGATTCTTCCTCAGAATCCATTTCCTTCCCAATGAATGCACGAGCTTTGCTGGAACTGCCTTTCTTACGCGATGAAGATTTTGATGAAGACTTTGAGGATTTCTTCTTTTTTCCATCAGAGTCATCATCCATGCTTTTCTTCTTCTTGTTTTGCCAGAGAGGGCAATCAGCGATGTAGTGGCCTGGCTTCTTGCATTTGTGGCAAGTTCTCTTATTGTAGTCTCGAGCAGACGCTTCTCCAGTGTTCTTCGAGTCATACTTTGAAGACTTTCCAAAGCGACCTTTCTTGGAAAACTTCTGGAACTTCTTCACAAGCATTGTCAGTTCTCTGCGAATTTCCTCAGCACCATCAAAACTGCACTCAGATTCCTCTTCTTCTTCAGATGAAGAAATTGCCTTGGCTTTTGCTTTTACCTTCAGAGCGCGAGGACGTCCATAGCTGGGACCATACATATCTCTATTCTCCGCTTGCTGAAATTCATGGGTATTGAGCCTTTCAAGAATATCAGCCGGGTCAAGTGACTTGTAATCAGGGCACTCTTGAATCATCAAAGCCAAGGTGTCAAAGGAACTGTCCAGGGACCGCAGCAATTTCTTCACCACCTCATGATCGGTGATATCAGCAGCACCAAGAGCCTGAAGCTCATTGGAGATACCAGTAAGGCGGTCGAAGGTTTGCTGCACATTCTCATTGTCGAGCCTCTTGAAGTGATTGAAGAGATTGCGAAGAACATCAACTCGGGAGTTGATACGTCCAATTTGCATCATGATTTCCTACTGTTAATTAATATGTTTTTGATCATTATTTCACTTCATAGTACAATTCTTATGCCTTTTCTCTCTTATTTTGCAAGATTCACATGAAGAGGGAGATTGCCGGGAGCTGGAATTCTGGACTGGAAAGGGGTGAAACAGAGATAGCTATTCTGCACAACTCCAAATGACCTGAAAATTTACGGAGAATTATTTTGGAATATATAAAAAAATACTGGCGAAAGAAATACCAGGAGGGGGCCCACCAGGAAGCCACAAGCCTGGGGGGGCGTGCCCCCCGAGCTTGTGGGGCCCCTGGCAGGCCTCCGCCCCCCTCCTTCTGCTATACAAAGTCATTTGCCCTAGAAAAAATCAAAAGAAGACTTTCGGGACGAAGCGCCGCCGTCTCGAGGAGGAACCTGGGCAGGAGCTATTTTGCTCTCCGACGGAGCGATTCCGCCGGGGAAACTTCCCTCCGGGAGGGGGAAATTGAAGCCATCGACATCACCAACGATCCTCTCATCTTGGGAGGACCAATCTTCATCAACATCTTCACCAGCACCATCTCATCTCAAACCCTAGTTCATCTCTTGTATTCAATCTTTGTCTCAAAACCTCAGATTGGTACCTGTAGGTTGCTAGTAGTGTTGATTACATCTTGTAGTTGATGCTAGTTGGTTTATTTGGTAGAAAATTATATGTTCAGATCCTTAATGCTATTCAATACCCCTCTGATCTTGAATATGAATATGATTTGTGAGTAGTTACTTTTGTTCTTGAGGACATAGGAGAAGTCTTGTCATAAGTAATCATGTGAATTTGGTATTCGTTCGATATTTTGATGATATGTATGTTGTTGCTTCCTTTAGTGGTGTCATGTGAACGTCGACTACATGACACTTCACCATCTTTGGGCCTAAGGGAAGGCATTGTGGAGTAGTAATTAGATGATGGGTTGCTAGAGTGACAGAAGCTTAAACCCTAGTTTATGCGCCATTCCGTAAGGGGCTGATTTGGATCCATATGTTTCATGCTATGGTTAGAGTTATCTTAATTCTTCTTTCGTAGTTGCGGATTCTTGCGAGAGGGGGTAATCATAAGTGGGAGGCTTGTTCAAGTAAGAACATCACCCAAGCACCGGTCCACCCACATATCAAATTATCAAAGTAGCGAACGCGAATCAAACAAACATGATGAAAGTGACTAGATGAAATTCCCATGTGTCCTCGAGAATGATTTGCTTATTATACGAGTTCGTTCCGGCTTGTCCTTTGCTATAAAAAGGATTGGGCCACCTTGCTGCACTTTAGTATACTTGTTACAAATTATCTTGCTACCGAAACTATCTGTTACCGCTACTTTCAGTACTTGCATAGAATACCTTGCTGAAAACCGCTTGCCATTTCCTTCTGCTCCTCGTTGGGTTCGACACTCTTACTTATCGAAAGGACTATGATTGATCCCCTATACTTGTGGGTCATCAAGACTCTTTTCTAGCGCCGTTGCCGGGGAGTGAAGCGCCTTTGGTGAGTGGAATTTCGTAAGGAAACATTTATATTACGTGCTGAAATTTACTGTCACTTGTCATTATGGAAAGTAATCCTTTGAGGGGCTTGTTCGGGGTATCTTCACCTCGACCGGAAGCAATAAGAGTTGCTCCTCAACCTACTGAACCTACCGAAAATATTTATTATGAAATTCCTTCGGGTATGATAGAGAAACTGCTAGCTAATCCTTATGCAGGAGATGGAACGGTGCATCCTGATGTGCACTTGATATTTGTGGATGAAATTTGTGGATTGTTTAAGCTTGCAGGTTTATCCGGATATGGAGTTAAGAAGAAAGTGTTCCCTTTATCTTTGGAGGAAAAGGCATTGACATGGTATAGGCTATGTGATGATACTGGAACATGGGATTGGAACCTGTTGAAGCTGGAATTTCACCAGAAATTTTATCCTATACATTTGGTTCATCGTGATCGGAGTTATATATATAATTTTTGGCCTCGTGAAGGAGAAAGTATCGCTCAAGCTTGGGCGAGGCTTAAGTATATGTTGCATACATGCCCCAATCACGAGCTCTCAATAGAAATAATTATTCAAAACTTTTATGCTTGGCTTTCTCATAATGATCAATCCATGCTCGATACTTCTTCTACTGGCTCCTTTATGAGAGAACTATTGAATTCAGATGGGATCTTGTGGAAAGAATTAAACGTAACTCTGAAGATTGGGAAATCGACAAAGGTAAAGTGTCAGGTATAAATCTTGAGTTTGATTGTGTTAAATCTTTTATGGAAACTGATGCTTTTCATAAATTTAGTACTAAATATGGACTTGACTCTGAGATAGTAGCTATCTTTTGTGAATCTTTTGGTGCTCATGTTGATCTCCCTAAAGAGAAATGGTTTAAATATCATCCACCTATCAAATTAAATGAAGAACCTATTAGTGTTAAAGAAGAAACAATTGTTTACAATGTTGATCCAGTTGTGCCTACTGCTTACATTGAGAAATCTCCTTTCCCTATTAGGATTAAGGAACATGCTAAAGCTTCAACTATGGTTATCAAAAGTAATATAGGAACACCTAGACCTTCTGAACAAATTAAAGTTGAACCCAATATTGCAATGGTTAAGGATCTCTTGGTTGATGATATTGATGGGCATGTTATTTACTTTTGCGATGGAGCTGCTAGAATTGCTAAACCTGTTAGAAATGAACAAGATATGCTAGATAAGAATAAGCCCGTAGTTGGCATGCCTGTTGTTTCTATTAAGATTGGAGATCATTGCTATCATGGTTTGTGTGATATGGGTGCTAGTGTGAGTGCTATTCCATTTTCTTTATATCAAGAAGTAATGCATGATATTGCACCTGTTGAGATTGAAGATATTGATGTTACTATTAAGCTTGCGAATAGAGATACTATTACACCACTTGGGATTGTTAGAGATGTTGAAGTCTTGTGTGGTAAAATCAAATACCCTACTGATTTCTTAGTACTTGGTTTACAACAAGATAATTTTTGTCCCATTATATTTGGTAGACCCTTCTTGAATACCGTTAATGCTGAAATTGATTGCGTTAAAGAAAAAGTTAGAGTTAAGTTTGGTGATATATCTCATGAATTTAATTTCTCTAAGTTTCGTAGACAACTTCATGATAAAGAATTACCCAATAAAGATGAAATTATAGGTCTTGCTTCTATTGTTGTGCCTCCTACTGATCCTTTAGAACAATATTTGCTAGACCATGAAAATGATATGCATATGAATGAAAGAAATAAAATAGACGAGTTATTCTAAGCAAGCACCTATCCTTAAACATAATTTTCCTGTTGAAACTTTAGGAAATCCCCCTCCACCGAAGGGTGATCCTGTGTTTGAATTAAAGCAATTACCTGATACGCTTAAATATGCTTATCTTGATGAAAAGAAGATATATCCTGTTATTATTAGTGCTAACCTTTCAGAGCATGAAGAAAAGAGATTACTTAAAACTCTGAAGAAGCACCCTGCCGCTATTGGATATACTCTCGGTGATCTTAAGGGCATTAGTCCCACTTTATGTCAACATAAAATTCATATGGAGCCAGACGCTAAACCCGTTGTTGATCATCAAAGAAGGTTGAATCCTAAAATGAAGGATGTGGTAAGAACTGAAATATTAAATCTTCTTGAGGCAGGTATGATTTATCCCATAGCTGATAGTAGATGGGTAAGTCTTGTTCATTGTGTTCCTAAGAAATGAGGTATTACCGTTGTTCCTAATGATAAAAATTAACTCATTCCACAAAGAATTGTAACCGGTTATAGGATGGTAATTGATTTCAGAAAATTAAATAAAGCTACTAGGAAAGATCATTACCCCTTGCCTTTTATTGATCAAATGTTAGAAAGGTTATCTAAGCATACACACTTTTGCTTCCTAGATGGTTATTCTGGTTTCTCTCAAATACCTGTTTCACCTGAAGATCAAGAGAAAACCACATTTACTTGTCCTTTTGGAACTTATGCTTATCATCGTATGCCTTTTGGTTTATGTAATGCACCTGCTACCTTTCAAAGATGTATGACTGCTATATTCTCTGACTTTTGTGAAAAGATTGTTGAGGTTTTCATGAATGATTTCTCCGCTTATGGAACTTCTTTTGATGATTGCTTGAGCAACCTTGATCGAGTTTTGCAGAGATGTGAAGAAACTAATCTTGTCTTGAACTAGGAGAAGTGCCACTTTATGGTGAATGAAGGTATAGTCCATGGGCATAAAATTTCTGAAAGAGGTATTGAAGTTGATAAAGCTAAAGTTAATGCTATTGAGAAAATGCCATGTCCTAAAGATATCAAAGGTATAAGAAGTTTCCTTGGTCATGTTGGTTTCTATAGAAGGTTTATAAAAGACTTCTCTAAAATTTCTAGGCCTCTCACTAATCTTTTGCAAAAAGATGTTCCATTTGTTTTTTATGATGATTGCGCAGAAGCCTTTGAAGTACTTAAGAAAGCCTTAATTTATGCACCTATTGTTCAACCACCTGATTGGAACCTACCCTTTAAAATTATGTGTGATGCTAGTGATTATGCTGTTGGTGCTGTTCTAGGCCAAAGAGTTGATAAGAAATTGAATATTATTCATTATGCTAGTAAAACTCTAGACAGTGCTCAAAGAAATTATGCTACTACTGAGAAAGAATTTTTAGCAGTTGTGTTTGCCTGTGATAAATTTAGATCTTACATAGTTGATTCCAAAGTTACTATTCATACTGATCATGCTGCTATTAAATATCTTATGGAAAAGAAAGATGCTAAACCTAGACTTATTAGGTGGGTTCTGTTGCTACAAGAATTTGATTTGCATATTATTGATAGAAAGGGAGCTGAGAATCCCGTAGCTGATAATTTGTCTAGAATGGAAAATGTTCTTGATGACCCACTTCCTATTAATGATGATTTCCCTGATGAACAACTAGCTGTGATAAATGCTTCTCGTAATACTCCTTGGTATGCAGACTATGCTAATTACATTGTTGCTAAATATATACCACCTAGTTTCACTTATCAACAAAAGAAAAAGTTCTTCTTTGATTTAAGACATTACTTTTGGGATGACCCACATTTATATAAAGAAGGAGTAGATGGTGTTATTAGACATTATGTACTTAAGCATGAACAGGAACAAATCCTACAAAAGTGTCACTCCGAGGCATATGGAGGACACCATGCGGGAGAAAGAACTGCACACAAGGTATTACAATCTGGTTTTTATTGGCCTACTCTTTTCAAAGATGCACGTAAGTTTGTCCTCTCTTGTGATGAATGTCAAAGAATTGGTAATGTTGGTAGACGTCGGGAAATGCCTATGAATTATTCACTTGTTGTTGAACCATTTGATGTTTGGGGTTTTGATTATATGGGACCTTTTCATAAATCTAACGGGTATACTCATATTTTAGTTGCTGTTGATTACGTTACTAAGTGGGTTGAAGCTATTCCAACTAGTAGTGCTGATCATAACACTTCTATTAAAATGCTTAAAGAAGTTATATTCCTGAGGTTTGGAGTCCCTAGATATTTAATGACTGATGGTGGTTCACATTTTATTCATGGTGTTTTCCGTAAATTGCTTGCTAAATATGATGTTAATCATAGAATTGCATCTCCTTATCATCCTCAGTCTAGTGGTCAAGTTGAATTAACTAATCGAGAAATAAAATTAATTTTGCAAAAGACCATTAATAGATCTAGAAAGAATTGGTC
Source organism: Elymus sibiricus (assembly GCA_039707655.1). Lineage (NCBI taxonomy): Eukaryota > Viridiplantae > Streptophyta > Magnoliopsida > Poales > Poaceae > Elymus > Elymus sibiricus. The sequence goes on along the minus strand of CM077672.1, from coordinate 268,410,948 downwards.
TAAGAAACTCGATGATGCACTTTGGGCTTACAGAACTGCTTATAAAAATCCTATGGGTATGTCTCCATATAAAATGGTCTATGGAAAGTGATGTCTACTACACAACTTATTCTTGTAGACTCGTGTTGGGCCTCCAAGCGCAGAGTTTTGTAGGACAGTAGAAATTTTCCCTCAAGTGGATGACCTAAGGTTTATCAATCCGTGGGAGGCGTAGGATGAAGATGGTATCTCTCAAACAACCCTGCGATCAAATACAAGAAATCTCTTGTGTCCCCAACACACCAAATACAATGGTAAATTGTATAGGTGCACTAGTTCGGCGAAGAGATGGTGATACAAGTGTAGTATGGATAGTAGATATAGGTTTTTGTAATCTGAAAATATAAAAAACAGCAAGGTAGCAAGTGATAAAATGGAGCACAAACGGTATTGCAATGCTTGAAAACAAGGCCTAGGGTTCATACTTTCGCTAGTGCAATCTCTCAACAATGCTAACATAATTGAATCATATAACAATCCATCAACGTGCGACAAAGAATCACTCCAAAGTTCTTATGTAGCGGAGAACATAAGATGAAATTGTTGTAGGGTACGAAACCACCTCAAAGTTATCTTTTCCGATCAATCTATTGAGCCATCCCTATAAGTGTCACGAACAGCCCTAGAGTTCGTACTAAAATAACACCATATGATACGCATCAACCAACTCTAATGTCACCAAGATACTCCAATGTCATCACAAGTATCAGTGAGTCAATTATACGATACGCATCAAACAACTTCAGATTCATAATATTCAATCCAACACAAAGAACTTCAAAGAGTACCCCAAAGTTTCTTATCGGAGAAAAGATAATGAAAATGTGCAACCAACCCCTATGCCTAGATTACCCCAAGGTCACGGGAATCCGTGAGTTGATCACCAAAACATACATCAAGTGAATCAATAGAATACCCCATTGTCACCACGGGTATCCACATGCAAGACATACATCAAGTGTTCTCAAATCTGAAATATTCAATCCGACAATAACGAAACCTCAAAGGGAAAGACTCAATTCATCACAAGAAGATAGAGAGGGAAGAAACACCATATGATCCAACTATATTAACAAAGCTCGCGGTACATCAAGATCATGCCAAATCAAGAACACGAGAGAGAGAGAGATCAAACACATAGCTACTAGTACATACCCTCAGCCCTGAGGGTGAACTACTCCCTCCTCGTCATGGTGACCGCCGGGATGATGAAGATGGCCTCCGGTGATGATTTCCCCCTCCGGTAGGGTGCCGGAAAAGGGCTGTAGATGAGATCGTGGAGGTACAGAGGCTTGCGGCGGCGGAGTCAAAGTTCTAGGGTTATTTCTGGGGGTTTCTCTATCTATAAGAATTTTTGGCATTGGAATCACGCGAAGAGGGGCCACAGGGGGCCCACGAGGCACCAGGGCACGCCCAGTGGGGGTGGGCGCGCCCAGGTGGCTTGTGGGGCCCCTGTGGGTCTTCTGCTGCTCCCCTGAAACTTCCTGGGTCTGTTTCCTTCCAGAAAAAATCATCAAAAAGTTTCACTGCATTTGGACTTCATTTGATATAGATTTTCATGAAAACCAAAAACAAGCAGAAAATGGCACTGGGCACTAGGTCAATATGTTAGTCCATAAAAATCATATAAAAGCCATACAAAAGTGCACCAAAATCATACAAAACTATAATAAACATGGCATGAATACTTCATAAATTACAGATACGTTGGAGACGTATCACAAAGGCATGTCATTTACCTCTTGGGTTAGAACATAATGCATATTGGGCAATTAAAGAACTCAACTATGATTTTAAACTTGCCGGTGAAAAGAGGTTATTTGATATTAGCTCCTTAGATGAATGGAGAACACAAGCTTATGAAAATTCCAAGTTGTTTAAAGAAAAAGTTAAAAGGTGGCATGATAAGAGAATTCAAAAACGGGAATTCAAAGTAGGTGATCATGTTCTATTATACAATTCTCGTTTAAGGTTCTTTGCAGGAAAACTTCTCTCTAAATGGGAAGGGCCATACATTATCGAAGAAGTTTATCGCTCCGGAGCCATCAAAATAAACAACTCCGAAGGCAATAATCCGAGGGTGGTTAATGGGAAAAGAATTAAACATTATATCTCGGGTACGCCCATTAATGTTGAAACTAATATTACTCAAACAATGACACCGGAAGAGCACATAGAAGAGACCTTCCGGAACGCTCCAGAATCCTGAAAAGGAGTAGATATGTGGAACGGTAAGTAAACCAACTCCAAAACTTCCATAAAAGTACTTTCTGTTCATTTTGGACTATATAAAGAATTAGGAAAATAATAACCAGTCCAAAAAGTGCACGAGGAGGCAACAAGCCTGGGGGCCGCACCCTACCCCCCAGGGCGCGCCTACCAGGCTTGTGGCCCCCTCGTGGACCTTCCCGACTCCGTTTTTCTTCCATATTACTTGTCCTGCATGGGAAAAAATCATTATATATACTCACGGGTGTTTTGGCCACCACATCGCAAGTTTTTCCTCTGTTCTTGTTTCGTGTTGTTTCCTGTCAGATTTGCAAGGCCGGGCATCATGTTTTCCGCTTCCTCCAACAACGCGGGAGACGACGCTTGGTTGCTACAGATGGAACTCAAGAGAGAGGAGGAGGAGGAGGTTACCATGGAAGAAGATGATGGAGATTCACTGGAAGTCCACCCCCCCGGCCTCCGAGAGGGGTACCCTTGCCGGCATTGCTACTTGTAGACTGCGTTGGTATTTCCCCGAAGAGGAGAGGATGATGCAGTATAGTAGAGATAAGTATTTCCCTTAGTTAAGAACCAAGGTTATCAATCTAGTAGGAGAACCAAGCAAAATCCCGTTAAGCGGACCTGCACACACAAAAGCAAACACTTGCACCCAATGCAAATAAGAGGGTTGTCAATCCTCTTAGCGGTTATTTGCAAGGATTAATTCTGATAGTGCTAGATAGATAAACTAAAATAATAAATAAAATAAAAGTAAATAAATTGCAGCAAGGTATTTTTAGGCTTTTTATATATGATAAAGTTGACCCGAGGGCCATAGTTTTCACTAGAGGCTTCTCTCTTGAACGCATAGCATACGGTGGGTAAACAAATTACTGTTGGGCAATTGATAGAAAAGCAAATAATTATGATGGATTCATGGCAATGATCATGTATATAGGCATCATGTCCGAGACAAGTAGACCGACTCCTGCCTGCATCTACTACTATTACTCCACCCATCGACCGCTATCCAGCATGCATCTAGGGTATTAAGTACGAAACAAAGTAACGCCTTAAGCAAGATGACATGATGTAGACAAAGTAAACTCAAGCAATATGATTAAACCCCATCTTTTTATCCTTAATGGCAACAATACAAATATGTATCATGTCCCCTTCTGTCACTGGGATTAAGCACCGCAAGATTGAACCCATCACAAAGCACCTCTCCCATTGCAAGATAAATCAATCTAGTAGGCCAAACCAAATCGATAGATTGGAGAGAAATACAAAGCTATAATAATCATGCATAAAAGAGTTCAGAGAAGAATCAAATATTTCTCATGAATAATCTGATCATAAACTCACAATAAAACGGATCCCAACAAACACACCGCAAAAGAAGATTACATCGGATAGAACTCCAAGAACGTCGAGGAGAACATGGTATTGAAGATCAAAGAGAGAGAAGAAGCCATCTAGCTACTAGCTATGGACCCGAAGGTCTGTGGTAAACTACTCACACATCATCGAAAGGGCAGCAAGGTTGATGAAGAAGCCCTCCGTGATCGATTTCCCCTCCGGTAGAGTACCGGAAAAGGCCTCCAGATGGGATCGCGGAAGAACAGAGGCTTGCGGCGGCGGAAAGGTTTTCTCTTCTGTCTTTTTCGTATATTGGGAATATTTGGGAATTTATAGCTCTGGAATTAGGTCAGGAGGGGCTACAAGGGGCCCATAAGCCTGGGGGGCATGCCTACCCCCCTGGGCGCACCGTCCAGGCTTGTCGCCTCCTCGTGGCTCTTCTGGTCTTCTCCCGAAGCTTCATGGGTCTCTTCTGGTCCAGAAAAAAATAATCCAAAGTTTTTTTTTCTCGTTTGGACTCTTTTTGATAATGATTTTCTGAAAAGGAAAAAACAAGCAGAAAACAGCAGCTGGCACTGGGCACTGGGTTAATAGGTTAGTCCCAAAAAATGATATATAATGGCATATAATTGCATATAAAACATCCAAGATTGATACTATAATAGCATGGAACAATAAAAAATTATAGATACGTTGGAGACGTATCAAGCATCCCCAAGCTTAATTCCTGCTCATCCTCGAATAGGTAAATCATAAAAACAGAATTTTTGATGTGGAATGCTACTTAACATGTTTCATCTTGTAATCTTTCTCTTACGGTATGAATAATAAGATCCGAATGATTCAAAGCAATAGTCTATAGTTTGATATAAAGACATCAATACTCAGGCATACTAATAAACAATCATGACTTTCAAAATAAAAATGCTAATGAACGTTATCCCATCAAAATCATATAATCCTGTCATGCTCCATCTTCTTAACACAAAATATTTATCATGCACCACCCGATGACAAGCCGAGCAATTGGTTCATACTTTTTAACACGCTTCAGCTTTTTCAACCCCCCACGCAATACATGAGCGCAAGCCATGGATATAGCACTATGGGTGGAATAGAGTATGGTGGTAGAGATCAATAAGGGGCAGTCAAAAATAAGAAGATAGTCTTGATAGGTCGCCAATGTATCTATAATTTTTTATTGTTCCATACTATTATAGTATCAATCTTGGATGTTTTTATATGCAATTATATAACATTTTTTGGGACTAAGCTATTAACCTAGTGCCCAGTGCCAGTTGCTGTTTTCTTCTTGTTTTTGGCTTTTCAGAGAAATAGTACCAAATGAAGTCCAAATGCCATGAAACTTTTTGGAGATTTTTTCTGGACAAAAGAGACTTTGGAAGCTTCAGGAGGAGGCCAGAAGCCTCACGGAGGCTTCACAAGGCAACTGGGCGCGCCCCAAGGGGGGGCGCCGTGTTGCCTTGTGGGGCCCACGTGACTCCGTTTGACCTAATTCCACTTCTATAAATTCACAAATATTGGGAAACCATCAGAGAGCCAGAAGAGAAAACCTTTCCACCGCCAGAAGCCTCTGTTCTTCCGTGATCCCATCTGGAGGCCTTTTCCGGTACTCTGCCGGAGGGGGAATCGATCACGGAGGGCTTCTACATCAACCTTGCTGCCCTTCCGATGATGTGTGAGTAGTTTACCACAGACCTACGGGTCCATAGCTAGTAGCTAGATGACTTCTTCTCTCTCTTTGATCTTCAATACAATGTTCTCCTTGATGTTCTTGGAGTTCTATCCGATGTAATCTTCTTTTGCGGTGTGTTTGTTGGGATCCGATGAATTGTGAGTTTATGATCAGATTATTCATGAGAAATATTTGAGTCTTCTCTGAACTCTTTTATGCATGATTAAATATATCTTTGTATTTCTCTCCGATCTATCGATTTGGTTTGGCCTACTAGATTGATTTATCTTGCAACGGGAGAGGTGCTTTGTGATGGGTTCAATCTTGCGGTGCTCAATCCCAGTGACAGAAGGGGACATGACACGTATTTGTATTGTTGCCATTAAGGATAAAAAGATGGGGTTTATTCATATTGCTTGAATTTGCTTCTTTACATCATGTCATCTTGCTTAAGGCGTTACTCTGTTTTTATTAACTTAATACTCTAGATGCATGCTGGATAGCGGTCGATGGGTGGAGTAATAGTAGTAGATGCAGGCAGGAGTCGGTCTACATGTCTCGGACGTGATGCCTATATACATGATCATTGCCATGAATCCGTCATAATTATTTGCTTTTCTATCAATTGCCCAACAGTAATTTGTTTACCCACCGTATGTTTCTGTGCTCGAGAGAGAAGCCTCTAGTGAAAACTATGGCCCCCGGGTCTATCTTTATCATATAAAAACCCTAAAAATACCTTGCTGCAATTTATTTCCTTTTATTTTAATTAGTGTTTTAGTTTATCTATTTACCTCGATAAGATTTAATCCTTACAAATAACCTTTAAGAGGATTGACAACCTTGACAACCCTCTTATTTGCGTTGGGTGCAAGTGTTTGCTCTTGTGTGTGCAGGTGGGCTTAACGGAATTTTGCTTGGTTCTCCTACTGGATTGATAACCTTGGTTCTTAACTGAGGGAAATACTTATCTCTACTGTATTGCATCATCCTCTCCTCTTCGGGGAAATAGCAACGCAGATTACAAGTAGCAAGTCTCACATCAACGAGGCTAATCAACGGGCTATGGAGATGCCCATCAATTGATGTCAATGAAAGGAGTAGGGATTGCCATGCAACGGATGCACTAAGAGCTATAAGTGTATGAAAGCTCAACATGAAAACTAAGTGGGTGTGCATCCAACTTGTTTGCTCATGAAGACCTCGGGCATTTGAGGAAGCCCATCATCGGAATATACAAGCCAAGTTCTATAATGAAAATTTCCCACTAGTATATGAAAGTGACAAAATAGGAGACTCTCTATATGAAAAACATGGTGCTACTCTGAAGCACAAGTGTGGAAAAAGGATAGTAACATTGCCCCTTCTCTCTTTTTCTCTCATTTTTTTTTCGTGGGCTCTTTTTGGCCTTTTTTCGTCCGGAGTCTCATCCCGACTTGTGGGGGAATCATGGTCTCCATCATCCTTTCCTCACTGGGACAATGCTCTAATAATGATGATCATCACACTTTTATTTACTTACAACTCAGAATTACAACTCGATACTAGCACAAATATATGACTCTATATGAATGCCTCTAGCAGTGTACAAGGATGTGCAATGATACTAGCGTAACATGTATAAAAATGATGAACGGTGGCTGAGCCACAAATACTATGTCAGCTATATGATCATGTAAAGCAATATCACAATGACGATGTGTGTCATAAAAACGGAACGGTGGAAGTTGCATGGCAATATATCTCGGAATGGCTATGGAAATGCCATGATAGGTAGGTATGGTGGTTGTTTTGAGGAAGATATAAGGAGGCTTATGTGTGATAGAGCGTATCATATCACGGGGTTTGGATGCACCAGCGAAGTTTGCACCAACTCTCGATGTGAGAAATGGCAATGCACGGTACCGAAGAGGCTAGCAAATTGCGGAAAGGTGAGAGTGCGTATAATCCATGGACTCACATTAGTCATAAAGAACTCACATACTTATTGCGAAAGTTTATTAGCCCTCGAAGCAAAGTACTACTACGGATGCCCCTAGGGGGATAGATTGGTAGGAAAAATCCATCGCTCGTCCCCGACCGCCACTCATAAGGTAGACAATCAAGAATAAATCATGCTCCAACTTCTTAGCATAACGACAGATCATACGTGCATGCTTCTGGAATCACAAACCTTAACACCAATATTCTTACTAAACCACAATTATATACTAGCACCTCCCACATATTACCATCTTAATATCGCAAAACTATTGCAAGGAATCAAACTTATCATATTCAGTGATCTACATGAAAGTTTTTCTTATATCCCTCTTGAATACCTATCATATCAGGACCAAATTCATAACCCGTGCATATTACCATTGCTAATTATTAGACTCTCAAAAAGATATAAGTGAAGCATGAGAGTGCTATTATTAGACTGCGTTGGTATTTCCCCGAAGAGGAGAGTATGTGAGTTCTTTATGACTAATGTGACTCCGTGGATTATACGCACTCTCACCTTTCCGCAATTTGCTAGCCTCTTCGGTACCGTGTATTGCCCTTTCTCACATCGAGAGTTGGTGCAAACTTCGTCGGTGCATCCAAACCCGATGATATGATACGCTCTATCACACATAAGCCTCCTTATATCTTCCTCAAAACAGCCACCATACCTACCTATCATGGCATTTCCATAGCCATTCCGAGATATATTGCCATGCAACTTCCACCGTTCCGTTTTTATGACACAGATCGTCATTGTCATATTGCTTTACATGATCATATAGCTGACATAGTATTTGTGGCTCAGCCACCGTTCATCATTTTTATACATGTTACACTAGTATCATTGCACATTCTTGTACACTGCTAGAGGCATTCATATAGACTCATATATTTATGCTAGTATCGAGTTGTAATTCTGAGTTGTAAGTAAATAAAAGTGTGATGATCATCATTATTAGAGCATTGTCCCAGTGAGGAAAGGATGATGGAGACCATGATTCCCCCACAAGTCGGGATGAGACTCCGGACGAAAAAAAGGCCAAAAAGAGCCCACGAAAAAAAATGAGAGAAAAAGAGAGAAGGGGCAATGTTACTATCCTTTTTCCACACTTGTGCTTCAGAGTAGCACCATGTTTTTCATATAGAGAGTCTCCTATTTTGTCACTTTCATATACTAGTGGGAAATTTTCATTATAGAACTTGGCTTGTATATTCCGATGATGGGCTTCCTCAAATGCCCGAGGTCTTCATGAGCAAACAAGTTGGATGCACACCCACTTAGTTTTCATGTTGAGCTTTCATACACTTATAGCTCTTAGTGCATCCGTTGCATGGCAATCCCTACTCCTTTCATTGACATCAATTGATGGGCATCTCCATAGCCCGTTGATTAGCCTCGTTGATGTGAGACTTGCTACTTGTAGTCTGCGTTGCTATTTCCCCGAAGAGGAGAGGATGATGCAGTACAGTAGAGATAAGTATTTCCCTCAGTTAAGAACCAAGGTTATCAATCCAGTAGGAGAACCAAGCAAAATTCCGTTAAGCCCACCTGCACACACAAGAGCAAACACTTGCACCCAACGCAAATAAGAGGGTTGTCAATCCTCTTAAAGGTTATTTGCAAGGATTAAATCTTATCGAGGTAAATAGATAAACTAAAACACTAATTAAAATAAAAGTAAATAAATTGCAGCAAGGTATTTTTAGGGTTTTTATATGATAAAGATAGACCCGGGGGCCATAGTTTTCACTAGAGGCTTCTCTCTCGAGCACAAAAACATACGGTGGGTAAACAAATTACTGTTGGGCAATTGATAGAAAAGCAAATAATTATGACAGATTCATGGCAATGATCATGTATATAGGCATCACGTCCGAGACAAGTAGACCGAATCCTGCCTGCATCTACTACTATTACTCCACCCATCGACCGCTATCCAGCATGCATCTAGATTATTAAGTTAATAAAAACAGAGTAACGCCTTAAGCAAGATGACATGATGTAGAGAATAAATTTCAAGCAATATGAATAAACCCCATCTTTTTATCCTTAATGGCAACAATACAAATACGTGTCATGTCCCCTTCTGTCACTGGGATTGAGCACCGCAAGATTGAACCCATCACAAAGCACCTCTCCCATTGCAAGATAAATCAATCTAGTAGGCCAAACCAAATCGATAGATCGGAGAGAAATACAAAGCTATATTTAATCATGCATAAAAGAGTTCAGAGAAGACTCAAATATTTCTCATGAATAATCTGATCATAAACTCACAATTCATCGGATCCCAACAAACACACCGCAAAAGAAGATTACATCGGATAGAACTCCAAGAACATCAAGGAGAACATTGTATTGAAGATCAAAGAGAGAGAAGAAGTCATCTAGCTACTAGATATGGACCCGTAGGTCTGTGGTAAACTACTCACACATCATCGAAAGGGCAGCAAGGTTGATGTAGAAGCCCTCCGTGATCGATTCCCCCTCCGGCAGAGTACCGGAAAAGGCCTCCAGATGGGATCGCGGAAGAATAGAGGCTTCTGGCAGCGGAAAGGTTTTCTCTTCTGGCTTTTTGGTATATTGGGAATATTTGGGAATTTATAGCGCTGGAATTAGGTCAGGAGGGGCTACGAGGGGCCCATAGGCCTGGGAGGCGCGCCTACCCCCCTGGGCACGCCCTCCAGGCTTGTCGCCTCCTCGTGGCTCTTCTGGTCTTCTCCCGAAGCTTCGTGGGTCTCTTCTGGTCCAGAAAAAATTAATCCAAAGTTTTTTTTCTCGTTTGGACTCTTTTTGATAATTATTTTCTGAAAAGGCAAAAACAAGCAGAAAACAACAACTGGCACTGGGCACTGGGTTAATAGGCTAGTCCCAAAAAATGATATATAATGGCATATAATTGCATATAAAACATCCAAGATTGATACTATAATAGCATGGAACAATAAAAAATTATAGATACATTGGAGACGTATCAGGCATCTCCACAACTCCAAATCCCCATCAAGCCATAAGAAGCACTACAAGCCATGGGAGTCCAGAGGTACAAGAAGGGCTTCCTCCTAGGAGACCCTTACACAGGTTACATCGGAACAATTTTCATAATTTGGTCCACAATTATGGGGTTGAAAACACTCCTCGCATGCACGTACCTTCCAATTGGGATATTTCCCGTCCAAGTGAGACTGATGTAGGAAAGGGATCATGCTGGCCGGAAAATAAACATATTATGGTTGAAGTGCAAAAGAATGCCACCGCGATTCAGCAATTGCTTCGGGAGGTCCAGAGTTTGAAGGATATCTTACTAAATATTTTGAAGGACAAGCCTATCACTTCATCACCACCATCACCGAAGAAGGAGAGTTGAGCACACGGGTATGGGCACCAGCCTTGGCTTGTGCCAAGCTTGGGGGAGGTGCACCGGTATCGTATCACCATCACTTTTTATCATCATTATCCATCTTAGTTCGATCCTTAGTTATTTCGTGATTTAGAAGAATAAAGTTTAGTATGATTTAGTTTCGAGTGCTTGCCTTGTGATCTATCTATCTATGTAATCGTGTGTGAAAGTTATATAGTAAAGAGTAGTTTGAGTTGAGTGTTTTGCTTTTGTTGATCCAATCCTAGAGATAAATAAAAAAGTAAGATCATATGCTAATCCCATGGGGAGTGATGACTTCACATAAAAGAAGTATAATTGATAAAACTTGTTGGAAGTTAACAAACATAGCATTGGTCATTGTTGCAATTCATGAAAAAGTAATAATGGAAGAGAGGTCTCACATATAAATACACTATCTTGGACATCTTTTATGATTGTGAGCCCCCATTAAATATTCTATGTCAAATAGTCGACGTTGGACAAGGAAGACAACGTGATGAGTTATGTTTGCTTATATTCACATAGAAGTTATATTGTTTTGGATCCTCTAACATGTGGTGCTTGCCCCCTATATTTTGCTAGCCAAAATTCCGCACTAAGTAGAGATACTACTTGTGCATCCAAAAACCATAAACCCAGTTTCATGCCATGAGAGTCCATTATATCTACCTATGGATTGAATAAGATCCTTCAAGTAAGTTGTCATCGGTGCAAAGCAATAAAAAATTCTCCTAAATATGTATGATCTTTTATTGTAAGGTAAAATAAGCTTTGTATGATCTTGTGATGGTGAAGAAATAAAAGCGACAGACTGCATAATAAAGGTCGCTATCACAAGGGGCAATATAAACTGACGTTCCATTACATTAAGAGTTTGAACATCCAAAAACAAAAAGCGCATGACAACCTCTGCTTCCCTCTGCGAAGGGCCTATCTTTTACTTTATGTATTTACTTTCATGCATGAGTCAATAGTATTCTCCTCAATTTCGTTTTTATTTTCTCTCTTGGCAAGCATCATGTGGTGGGGATTGATCCAGGCATATATATCCAGTTGGATGTAGGTGATCATGAGTTATTATTGTTGACATTACCGTTGAGGTAAATATGTTGGGAGGCGAAATTATAAGCCCCTATCTTTCTATGTGTCTGACTGAAACTTTTGCTCCATAAGTATGCCGTGAGTGTCAGCAATCATAGAAGACTAAATGAAAGTTGAGTATGTGAACTTGCTAAACAAAGCTCTTACATAGACTCTTCTAATAATATGATGAATTGCAATTGCTTCAGTGACTGAGATCATAGTTTGTTAGTTTTCAATTTGGTTTATGGTTCATACTTTAACTTGTGATTGAATTGTCACTTTTCCATGAGAAGTTTTATGACGATATATTGCTATTATAATAAAGATCATGATGCTTTCATGTCCGTATTTTTATTTTTATCGACGCCTCTCTCTCTAAACATGTGGTCATGATTATCGATTTCGGCTTTCGCTTGAGGACAAGCAAGGTCTAAGCTTGGGGGAGTTGATACGTCCAATTTGCATCATGATTTCCTATTGTTAATTAATATGTTTTTGATCATTTTTTCACTTCATGGTACAATTCTTATGCATTTTCTCTCTTATTTTGCAAGATTCACATGAAGAGGGAGATTGCCGACAGCTGGAATTCTGGACCGAAAAGGGGTAAAACAGAGATAGCTATTCTGCACAACTCCAAATGACCTGAAAATTTACGGAGAATTATTTTGGAATATATAAAAAATACTGGTGAAAGAATTACTAGGACGGGGCCCACCAGGAAGCCACAAGCCTGGGGGGCGCGCCCTACCCCCCTGGGCGCGCCCCCCGAGCTTGTGGGGCCCCTGGCAGGCCTCCGCCCCCTCGTTCTGCTATATGAAGCCATTTGCCCTAGAAAAAAATAGAAGAAGACTTTTGGGATGAAGCGCCGTCGTCTCGAGGCGGAACCTGGGCAGGAGCTATTTTGCTCTCCGGCGGAGCGATTACGCCAGGGAAACTTCCCTCCGGGAGGGGAATCGAAGCCATCGACATCACCAACGATCCTCTCATCGTGGGAGGACCAATCTTCATCAACATCTTCACCAGCACCATCTCATCTCAAACCCTAGTTCATCTCTTGTATTCAATCTTTGTCTCAAAACCTCAGATTGGTACCTGTGGGTTGCTAGTAGTGTTGATTACATCTTGTAGTTGATGCTAGTTGGTTTATTTGGTGGAAGATTATATGTTCAGATCCTTAATGCTATTCAATACCCCTCTGATCTTGAACATGAATATGATTTGTGAGTAGTTACTTTTGTTCTTGAGGACATGGGAGAAGTCTTGTCATAAGTAATCATGTGAATTTGGTATTCGTTCGATATTTTGATGATATGTATGTTGTTGCTTCCTTTAGTGGTGTCGTGTGAACGTCGACTACATGACACTTCACCATCTTTGGGCCTAAGGGAAGGCATTGTGGAGTTGTAATTAGATGATGGGTTGGTAGAGTGACAGAAGCTTAAACCCTAGTTTATGCACTATTCCGTAAGGGGCTGATTTGGATCCATATGTTGCATGCTATGGTTAGAGTTATCTTAATTCTTCTTTCATAGTTGCGGATGCTTGCGAGAGGGGGTAATCATAAGTGGGAGGCTTGTTCAAGTAAGAACAACACCCAAGCACCAGTCCACCCACATATCAAATTATCAAAGTAGCGAACGCGAATCAAACAAACATGATGAAAGTGACTAGATGAAATTCCCATGTGTCCTCGAGAACGCTTTGCTTATTATACAAGTTCGTTCCGGCTTGTCCTTTGCTATAAAAAGGATTGGGCCACCTTGCTGCACTTTAGTATACTTGTTACTTGTTACTTGTTACGAATTATCTTGCTACCGAAACTATCTGTTACCGCTACTTTCAGAACTTGCAGAGAATACCTTGCTGAAAACCGCTTGTCATTTCTTTCTGCTCCTCGTTGAGCTCGACACTCTTACTTATCGAAAGGACTACGATTGATCCCCTATACTTGTGGGTCATCAAGAGTCACGTTGAGTGGATACCCCCTCGTTGACCTTGGAAAGCCTATCCCAGATAAGCTTCGAAGTTTCTAGAGCACTCACTCTACCATACTGTCCTTTGTTCAGATGTCCACATATGATATTCTTCGCTCGAGAGTCGAGTTGCTTGAATCTCGTCACATCAGTGGCGTTGATGCTTCGAGCCACGGTAGGCACTCCATTCTCGACGACGAACCAGAGATCATTGTCAATAGCCTCAAGATGCATGCGCATCTTGTTGTTCCAATAGGGATTGTCCGTGCCATCGAAAATGGGGCACGCAGCAGATACCTTGATCATTCCGGCGGTCGACATAACTAAAACTCCAGGTGGTTAAACCAAAATCACATAGAACAAGGGAGTACCTTGCTCTGATACCAATTGAAAGCATATGATAACTCCCAAAGGGGGGGTGAATGGGAGATTTTTAGAAATTCCTCAAACTCCGAAGATTTTGACAAAAATCAGAGTGAAGAAATAGAAACAGAAGCGAAACTAAATCAACACAGATACAGAAAGCATGCATACGAGATACATACAAGTGAAGAACATGTAATCATACTAGCATACAAGCATGAGGAAGATGAACTGAGGAAATGAAACATAACATGATGAAATACTTCAGTTCAAATTCTTCAGAAGGGTAGGACACAAGTTTTTCAGCAGCGGAATTGCGTAAAGGTAAAGGGTGAGGAATTTGAAACTAGGTAGGCTTGGTGAAGACACGGCGATTTGGTAGACCATTTCCAGTTCGTGTATCAACAGTACGTCTGATTGAGGCGGCTGAGTTTTACCTTAGAGGACACTTAGTCCTCACCGTATTCCTCTTGAGCTAAGGTCACTTAGTCCTCGTCCAATCACTCGTGGTAAGTCTTCAAGGTAGACTTTCAAAACCTTCACAGACTTGTTCACCGGCACGCCACAATTACTCTTGGGTGCTCAGAACATGACGCCTAACCGTCTGAAAGAATGATAGTCTTCAAAGGTAACAGGCGTCAGATCACACAGATCAACTTCTTCAGTGATGCTCAATCACTTTGGCTTTGGTTGGGTTTTTCCTCACTTGGGTTCTCACAAAGTCGTTAGAGGAAGGGTTGCTCTCAAATGAAAAGTGTCAAGTTCTCTCTAGAGCAGCCAACCAACTAGTGGTTGTGGGGGCGGCTATTTATAGCCAGGAGGCAACCCGACATGGAATGTCATAAATGCCCCTTCGGACTTGACCGTTGTCAGGATAAGTATCCACTCGATAGATGGCACGCGGCGCAGCAACGGTCGGAAATCGAACTCTCAATTTCGTCGAGGCACTCAATTTCCTCATGGTAGGCAGATCGCACTGGCGAACTCCTAACTCCTCAGCCTGACCTAATTTGTCAGCGATCAGATGAACTGCGTCACTGTCACTAGCAAATATGTCAACTGTTCCGGAGATTTCCAAAGGCTTCACTCGAGGCGGTAGTTGTGTGTATAGGTTTGAGCATCACTTTGAAAATGTGATATGTATATCACCTAGACCCCCTTTAACAGTACTGTTTTTCCTATGACTCAAATAAGAAGAAAAGAAACTATGAAAACAAAGTCTTCAAGCTCCAAAGTCTTGACATCAAATTCTTCATAGGCCGCACCAAATTCTTCACTTGAAGAAATACATTTTTAGGGGTCGACTTCCGTGGGTTAAACCAAGTCTTCAGGGACTATTTCACATGTGTACACTCACAAACACATTAGTCCCTTAACCTATTTGTCTTCAATACTCCTAAACCACTAAGGGGGCACTTGATGCACTTACAATTTTCAAATTTTATTGGGGTCAACTGACCCCAATGCCTATAAGGGAGCTCCGTCCCTGGGTTGAGGGATCCTTGGTCCTGTCGTTGATCTTGTGGGTGCCTGGGAGTCAGCTCCAGGGCCACCTTACTGGCACCAAACTCCCATGCCAACTGAATAGCCCACCTACATGCCAAATTTTCGAGCAACTCTGGATCAATGATGGAGAGGAAAAATGGTAGGATCCTGCCAGGAAGGCTCCATGGTGGTCCCATAGACCCGCTCCTCCCGTCCTCACAATCCAGCGCGTTCGACATTGCACCGTTTGCGTTGACCTTCGTCCAGTTCTCCTTGGGCAGGCACCACTTCTCCGTCACGGGGTGCTTACCTCTGGTTGCTTCTTCATGGATCGCCCTCCATTCCTCCAACAAGTAAAACACCCGATCATTAATGAATGTAGGATCTTCAAACTTCTTGGACTTCCTTGTGTTGTTCCTTGACAAGCAGATTTCGTAAAGACCCTGAAGAACCGTGGCCTTCTCTTGAAAGTGCACACGGGGCAATGTCAACTCTCTGGAAATCCATGCGCACGGGGTATAGGGGTAGAGCACACAGGGTAATTAATGTCAACTCTCTGGACACCCCATGCACACGGGGTCGGGGCCGAAACTCTCTGGACACCCCATGCACACGGGTTAGAGTGGTTTCGCCTCTGGATACCCTGTGCACACTGGGCCTTTAGCCCGTGCACTGAGGGTCCTCAGGCAGTCAACAACTACATCTTGAGGAGGGGTATAAACACCCCCTTCTCCTACCTCCAACCCTAACCCTAATGTCTCGTGATCCTATCTCCATTTCTACACCTTGATTTTCTTAATGCTCCCAGTCACTCCACCAAACTTGTTGATACTTTGGGATTTGAGAGTGCAAGACCCTATCTACACTCTGACCAAACCAATTCGTGTTCCCCGCTCAATTTCTTCATCAACACTTATTACTCTTGGAGATTGGGCTCCTAGTCGGTTAGGAGTCTCCTATTGGAAGTTAAGCTTAAAGTGTGTAGTCTCCTATTCACCACCTCTAGTCGACCTAACGATCCTTTCAATCGGTATAAGAGCTTTGGCTCTTTATTCGGGCTTAACTGCCTAAGAGAATATGGTCGAACTAGATGGTGAGGGTGTGGACCTACCACAACAAGGTGAAGCGCTTCAAGGGCCTCTGCCCGAGCTTCCGTCTTCGCGGTTCTCCCGCTCTCGCACCCACCACTATCTTGACCATGGCGGACTTCACATCTCTGATGGAGGATTTCAAATCCACAATGATAAGAGAAGTTTGTTCCATTGTCAAGGAAGAGGTGGACACGAAAGTTAAAGCCTCAACCTTCACATCATCCTTATTTTCTCCTAGTGCAGCTCATGATGTATATGATATAAGAGAGCCTCTTGTTCATACCAAGCCTACTGTCGCTCCTCTCTACAATGTTGTAGAGCCTCAATACTCGCCACAACCTATCCAACACCAGCATATTAGTAAGAGAGAATTCCTTATTTGGCCCTTTCTTAAAATCTGCTTCCTTATTTGACCCAAATAAAATTTTCTTCCCTATTTGACACCTAAAGTAAATTTTGTTCCTTATATGACACTTTCGTCCATTTTAGGCACTAACAGTGTTAAGTGTGAGACGAAAAGACCATTTTGCCCATAGTGCATTGAGTAACTATCCTGGATGTAGAAAAAAAAAAGCAATCAGTTCCTCCATATTTTAGGGATGTTCAATGGATGCTGCACATGTATGTGTATGCTTCAATATTTTGTTTCTTAGCTAAACTGGTCTGTGCGTGTAAAAGGCATACAAAACATCCGTAGAAATTATACTAGCATATCTATGAACAGTACTACAGAGTCGACGGCCGATTAGCCAACGGCGCTGAGGCGGTCTCGGCCTTGGGCGTCCACACACATGGCGCCACGGGCGCGGCTGCCCATACGTGGTGCCATGAGCTGCGGACGGCGCCGGCATCGCCTGCGGTGCGCGGCAGTTGCGATTAAAGATGCGCGCCAGCGGTAGTCGGACATAGCATAGCGTCTTCTCCGAACCTGGCGGTGTGCGTGTGTCTTCGCTCGACGGTTGCACCGGAGGCTTTATAAAGGCGTTATACGTTGCGTCCGCAGCAATTTTAAATCTGAAGAGGCTCTATCTAAACCTAGGTAGGTTGTGTGCGCAGCAATTTTTAATGAGCCGTATCAAAACCGATCGCTGATAGCTAACGTTAGGGAGTGAGGCGGCCAGCTCCATGCCATGTGGGCCTTGGCTTTGAGTCACCGTGGATAGTTGGGTGCAACTCGTATACATTAGTAGAAAAAAAAACAATACTGTATACAGTACATGACTGCATGCATGCACGCCAATTACAAACTTGGCTAGTTTTGTATGCACGTGCGAACCAACCTGTGGTTGGATGGTTAGAGGGACTGTGGTATCCACAGCCCACCAGGGTTCAAATCCTGGTGCTCACATTTATTCCTGGAGTTATTTCAGGATTTCCGGCGATGTGCATTCAGTGGGAGGAGACGTTCCTGTCGACGACGAGATGCCTACGGTGACTTCGTAAATTTCAAGATGATATGCCGGCTCAGTCTTTCGGAGGTGCTCATAGGGGTAGGGTGTGCGTGTGTGCGTTCATAGGGGTGAGTGTATGCGCGTGTATATGAGCGCTTGCATCTGTACAGTGTTCAAAAAAAAAAGTTTTGTATGCACGTATTTCTCTCTTTTGACAATTATTTCTCTTAAATCAAAGTGTAAAACTTCAATCTTTTGGCAGCACTCTATTCTACACGATGAACTCTACAAATAGAGTCCAATATTGAATATATTCTCTTTTTCATAAATTTCTAGCAATACGTGGGACCTACACGTCATACAACAGTACTTTGATAGATCAAAGTTATATTTTTCTCACATAGACGCAGACCAGATTACGTAAGGAAAAAAATACTGGAGCATACATATACATATGCATCATCCATTGAACATCCCTAAAACATGGGTGAACTGATTGCTTTTTTACTACATCCAGGATAATTACACAATGCACTAAGGGCAAAATGGTCTTTTTGCCTCACACTTAACACCGTTAGTGCCAAAAATGGACGAAAGTGTCATATAAGGAACAAAATTTACTTTAGGTGTCAAATAGGGTAGAAAATTTTATTTTGAGCCAAATAGGAAAGCAAATTTTAAGAAATGGCCAAATAAGGAATTCTCTCTATTAGTAATGTTTGGGCTCTGCCTCCTTTGAAAGCAATGCATTTGCTGAGTGGAAACTCGCTATCACTATTACAGATCTGAATAACACTCACCAGCCAAACAGTGTCATCACTGACGCGCGAGTGGCCCGTCAATGCCTCGAGATCGTTGATGACTTCCTCACTAGTGACAGGCTACCTGACCCGTCTATGATGATGTTCATCACAAACCGGCTCACAGTCAGTGACGAATATGTAGAAAAGTCCGAATAGATGCTTTCACTAACGAACCTATAAAGCAAACCGGTCAGTGATGGTACAATAACATAGACTACTAAGCTGCCAATGGCGAAAATTTCATAAATTCACCATCTTTTTCAAAAGAACAAATTCGTAAATTTGCCATGTCCCCATTACAAAAAATTCACAAGTTGAAATGTTTCTTAGAGAATAAGTTACCTAATTTTGCCATGTTCAATTTTATTATAGGTACCGTGGCAATTTTACTAATTAGACCATGACATTTTATTAATTAGACCATGATACTTTTATTGTAGGTAACATTTCAATTTTATTATTTAGACCATGGCAGCTTCAGTTTAGGTAGCATGGTAAAAAACTAGACCATGGCAATTCTTATTAATTAGACAATGCCAAAATTTATTAATTAGACCATGCTAGTTTTGCTTTTTTTGTAGCATAGCCATTTTATTATTTAGACCATGGAACTTTCATCAATTAGATCATGAAAATTTATTAATTATGTTTTAAAAAATATGGCAAATTTTATGAAAAATTATAATGGTCACAAGACAATTGTACGAATTACACTTGTCTCATGTGTCGATGGCAAATTTCTAAATTTACCATCCTTTTTTCCAAAGACTAAATCCCCTAACTTTGCCATCTTTCTTTTCGAAAGAACGAAATTTGTAAATTTGCCGCGTCCTCATTACAAAATTTCAAAAGTTGAATTTTTTTTTGATAATAATTTTCCTAATTTTGCCACATGCAGTTTTATTATAGGTACCATGGCAATTTTAGTAATTAGATCATGATAATTTTCTCATAAAACCATGATGATTTTACTGTAGCTAACATGGCAATTTTACTATTTAGACCATGCCAATTTAATTAATTAGACCACATTGGTTTCAATTTAGGTAGCGTGACAATTTTATTTTTTAGAACATGGCCATTTTATTGTTGGTAGCATAACAAATTTATTTCCATAGACCATTTCAACTTTGTTAATTAGATCATGGCAAAAAAAATTGTCTTGTAACTATTTTTCTAGTATATATAGTGTTCCTGGACATTTCGTAGTTTACCTTTTTTTAGCAATTGTCGTAATTTACCTTTTATGTAGAAGGACGAATCATGGCATCGTTTAGGGGTTATGTATAGTACACCATAATTTATAAAAAATACGTGCTTGTTTTATTGACTAGAGCATGGCAGCTTTTCTCTGTGTGTAGCTATACATATAAATTTGATGTTCAACCTTTTGTGTCTTTTCCTAGATTTTGCCATGTCACCATAGATCATGTTTTATCGTGCAATACCATGACAAATTTCCGATGTATGTTTTGTTTTTCTGTATTGCACTATTACAAAATTTACTTTATACACCATGGTAAATGTATTTTTTTCTGTATTGCGCTATTGCAAATTTATTATACACCATGGTAAATGTATTTTTTTCTACTGTATCTCAAGTTATTTATTATTTGTTGATGGCAATTTTTTCAGAAATATATGTTTCCTCTTTTTTGTTTTTTGAGATGGCAACTTTTGGGCCTGGCAAAATTATGTTTTTTTTTCGTGCATTTGTTTTTGAAAACAGCTAACTCGGCCTAGCCCGTTTTTTCCGTGCGGTTCCTATAAGTCTGGGTCAGTTTTGGGGTCGCGTTGAGAAGGTTCTTGTTCCCTCGTTCGATCCATCTAGCCTAAACAAAATGTTTGCTCCAGGCTGGCTTTCGATCTTAAAAAAAGGAAGCGGCTAATTAAAGGGTATCTATTGGAGGGCTTCCACAGAGGTCACTTGGGAGCTTGTCAAGTGGGGCAACCAGCCGCCACCACATGTCGTGCATCGGTGCACCTTCGGAATTTTGTTTTTTCTCACACATTTTCCTGTTTTATTTGCTTTTTATGGTTTTTTCTTGATTTTTCCTAGGTTTTGACTTTTTTTGTTTTTTCGAGAAGTGATTTTCCGCGGGAAGCACTATGCTTTCTAAAAAGGGAAACACCCAGCTGTGCTACCGTGAGAAGCCCAACATGTGCTTCTCCTAAAAAGGAAAAAAATCACAAGCTATGCTTTCACGAGAAGCAACAACTATGATTTTCGATAATGAAAAAACACAGCATGTACTTCCGCAAGAGGCACAAGTATGCTTTCAGAAAAGGGAAAAATCACAACCGTGCTTCCAATATAAAGTGAAAAAACACAACCGTGTTTCCGGGTTTCATGAAAAGCACAACAGTTCGTCGAAGCTTATTAACATGAGATCTAGTTTCAAAAATCCCAACGTGAGAAATTCAACGGTAAAAACAATTTTGGACACGTGGAACAAGAGATAAAACGTTTGAAAAAATGAATGTATGAAAAAAGGAAAAAAAACCTTACCACAAGATGATACTCCCTCCGTCCCAAAATAAGTGACTCAAAAATAAGTCAACTTTGTACTAAAGTTAGTATAAAATTGAGTCATTTTTGAGTCACTTATTTTGAGACGGAGGGAGTACATCATTTGTCAGCATCAGAGAGTGACTTTTGTAAATGATACTACTTCTTAATTAGTAATTTCTTAGAAAGAAACTATAGACAGTAGTGTCACATGTCCAAGCATCACCCGCACTCGTTCAGGAATCGTAAGGGCATTTTCAAGGCTGACCCGCAAACCGCCCACATCCGTCCGGACCGCGTTGTCCGGACCGCGGAAGCCATCCAACGCCGACCTGCATCGGTCCGCGGCGCGGTCCGGACGCGATTTCTCCCGGAAACGGGAGACAAAAGTAGGGAAGGTTTGCGGGAATCCGGGCCGATCACAAGCCCGCTTCTGACCGCCCTGGCCCACCAAAAACCCGTCACCCGCCCCTCACGCGCTTTCCTTCCGATGCACGTGCCGCTTACCGCGCCACATTCATGCCAGCCCAGAGCACACGGAGGCCGGCATTGATGCCGCGATGTGACCGGAGGGATGGAGGGCGGCGCTGACCGACGCGGCCTCTCGGCAGCCGCCGCTTCAATGCGGACGCAGGTTCCCAAGGAACCAACTCCGGCCGCTGCGCCGCATTGAAGCGGCTGACCGGCCATTCGCGTGGCCTGGCCGCGGCTATTTAAGCCACACTCCGGTGTAGTCCACATCGCATCCTCCTCCTCCTCCTCCTCCTCCTCCCCTCCACACCCATCTCCTTCCACATCTCCGGCGATGGGCAAGTCCTGGGCGTCGGCGCCGACAGGCGGTTCCGGGGCGGGATCTGGCAGATTGTCGCGACCCCGCCCTCGAACTCCAGGGCCGTCGTCCTCATCGGCTGGGCGGAGATCGTCATCTCCTCCGGTGACGAGGAGGACCAGTAGCCGCCGCAGCCCGCGCCGGCGGTGCCGGGCCAGGTCTACGCCGGCACCGACGCGGAGTTCGAGGAGCAGGTGGAGCTGATGCTCTGTCGCTCCGTCGTCCACACCAACGGCCCGGCTCCGCCACCGGGGGCGCTCCTTCCCGTGAAGCCGGAGCCGGCATCCCCTCCACGCTCTCCGCCGCCGCGCAGCCGCGGCGTCCAAATCAGATGCCGCGTCAAGGAGAAGCGGCTCTCGCCGCTGCCCTGGCGCGTCGTGAAGAAGGAGCGCCGCTCGCCGCCGGGCGCTTCGTCAAGGAGGAGCGCCGCTCGCCGCCGCCCATGCCGAAGGCGCGCGGTCGCATTTTGCACTACCTCGGCAGCGGCGGCTCCTCGTCGTCGTCCTGGAGCGCCATGATGGCGCAGGAGTACGCCGACCGGGAGCAGCTCCGGCGGGACAGGCGCAACACCGCCCGCCGGTCCAAGTACGCGGACTCGGACGTCCCGCCGTCACACATCGTGGCGGACCCGGACCTGGCGTACGCCTGGGCCCTGGACCGCTCCGTGACGACGTGGGAGATGGCCAAGCGTCGTCTCCGACGCCTCGACGGGGAGATGGCCAGGTACGGCGAGGAATGGTCCCTCGCCGACCCCGACGCCGCCCCCTCCAACGATCGTCACCCTCTCCCCCAGCCCACGTCCTCGGTGGCCGCAGCCGCACTGCGCACGACGCAGGAGGAGGCGGAGAGGATCATTCGCGAGCGTCAGGCGGCCGCCGGAAAGCCCTGCCGCGACGCCGCCACCTTCCGCCGCCCCAAGACCGACGACGACGACTCCAACGCCGGGTCGGACCACGATGACGGAGGAGGAGCCGCCGGCCAGCCCGACATTGGCTACGAGCTCACCGTGAAGTATAGGATAGTTTAGAGTTTTATTTTTAGGTTTTTAGAGCAACTCAAATGCGCCGACCCATTTCGTCCGCGCGTGTCCGTTTGGGTCGGCACGGACACAAAAGTCGGCCCAACGCGCCGACCCAAACGGACACGCGTCCGCTTTTCGTCCGCCTGCCGACCCATTCCCGGCCCAAATTTGGGCCTCATTTGCGCCGGCGCGGACACAAAGCGGCCACGCGGCTCGCCCGCCTACTCCTTCCCCTGGCCCGCGGGTCAGTGACACAACCTGCCCTTTTTCTATCCCCTTCCCCCGCACGCCCTCCGCCCGTGCACAAACCCTACCCCGCCGCCCATTTTCCTCGGCCACCTTGCTCTCCAGCCCCCTCCCCTCCTCCTCCCAGCACATCCACCGGCTTTGGTGCCTCCCTACGCCCGGTGCGGGGCGCGAAGCGGTTGATCTGCGGCGGCGGGATTTGGCGCATCCTGCCGCCCAGATTTGCCGATTCCGGCCGCCGGCGAGTGCGCCTTGCCATGGATTGGCCGGGTACCGGACCACACAGCCCCGGCAATGCCTCGGCGCCGCATGCAGGTGTCGAGTCCTCCTCTAGCCGCTCGGATCTACCCCGTTGTCGGTTCGCCTGCAAAGCCACGGCCGGCCGTCGCCCTGGCTCGGTGCTGGCCCAGAGGCTTGTCGGCTCACCGTTGCCGCTAATAAAGTGCGATGACTGCCCGCGGCAGGTCGTGCACCGAGTCTCTTCGACGCCGGAGCATCCCCAATGGGTGTTCATCAAGTGCAAAAATGATGGGGTACGTGCTTCTGTTGGTTCGGTTTTGCTCTCGGTTTCGGCACAATTTCGGTAGCTTTATATTTGCTCAAATTTGTATGTAGGAGGGATGCAAGTTTTGGTTTTGGGAAGAAGAATACATCGATCTTTTGATCGAACGGAATTTGCTAGATGTCCGTGCACTTGTAGATAGAATTGAAGCTAGAGATGAGACTAAAGAAGAGACCAAAGGGGAAGCAACGTCTACTTCTTTAGAATCGAAGAAGAAAGAAGTTGTGAAGCTCAAGAATCCGTAGATCAACAATGAAGACATAGAGAATATATTAGTCCAACTAGTGGGAGCAGTTATGGAAATTGGACATATTCTAAAATGTCTAATTGTGGTTCTTGTTTTCTTTGGTCTTACTCTCGTAGCAAAGAATTGGTGAATGTATGTATCGAAAATGTGTTTGATGAAATAAAAAATGTTTGAATAGCAACCAAAAATATGTGTACACAATAAAAATAGGAGGCAGGCAGGCCGCGAGGACGAAAAATGCGTCGGCGCGTTGGCCGCACTGCCGACCCAAACGCAAAAGGGGCGGACATGCCGACCCAAACGGACAAAAGGCGGACAAAGCGCGCGTCTGTTTGGGTCGGCGCGTTGGAGTTGCTCTTAGTTCACCGGTCGAAATATCGCCCGGTTTTATGTACAAATTATCCTAATTTTAATGAAATCCGCCGTGTTTTTATCAAAATTTGTCCGGTTTGATCGAATTTCGGCCGGTTGGTTCGAGTTGTTGTGAGAATGTATGCGGCTAGTGTTGGATGACGTCCTCACGCATTCGTGTCTGCGAACTAATCCCCTGTCCTCGGACGGACGTTGAAGGATTTTTGCTGTTGGAGATGCCCTAACAGCGAGGGCTTGTTCGGGAGGGATGACAGAACAACTACGGAATTTGAGCCTCGCACTCGCAGAGAGGAAAGTTCCCGGTAACCATCATTCAGCGCCAGAAGGCATGTCTACGTAGCACGTACTCTGACCTAGTTCGCCTTAAAAAATCACTCGGCAGTGAGTTGGTGTGTGATTAAGATTCCGTTGCTGGCCTGATCAGAGCGCTCGCGGAACACGCCGTGATCGCTTGCGTCGAAAGCGAAACCGTGCCCCGAGGCTGGCAGATCCCGGGTTAAGAGGAGGAGGAGGAGCTGCGCCTGGGTTTAGCGAGACGCGCGCTATGCCGACCAGGCCACGGCGCCATGGAAATTACCTGGGCACCCCGTACCTTACGGTCCTTACCCGCGGAGTCGTCGGCGGAGGCGGAGCAGCTGGCCGAGTCGCTCGCGATGCCAGTCCGCATGTATAGATTTTACTCTCTTCGTCTCGAATTACTTGTCATAAAAATAGATGTATGTAGATGTTTTTTTAGTTTTAGATACATCCATTTATATCCATTTTCATTTTTATTCATTTCTTTGACATGTAATTTTGAGTGGAGGGAGTATTTATTTTTAGAGAATCCAGTCCGCGGAGATGAGTAATAAGAGTATCTCGTGGCAGCCGAGGCTCGGGCGGGAGCTCCTAGTCAGCGCTCGCTGGGCTAGGTAGCGGACGCAGCGCTCGCACACCACCTTGCGTGGGCCAACACAGCTAAACCAGCGACCAGTCTCGCTCGTCAAGGGCAGGCGCCCGATCGCTCGTTTTTTTTTCCGCCTGATCGCTCGTGGTTGGAGTAAATAAAAACTTCTTCGTGGTTGACCTGGGCGATCAGTTGACCATTGACCAGTTCGATCATAGACCCATTGGTTCATGTTCTTTTGAAATGTTTGTGAATTTAAAAAATGTTCATGGATTTGAAAACTGTTCAAAAATTGAAAAAAAATCACGGATTTGAAAACAGTTTACCGATTTTGAAATGTTCACAGATTTGAAGAAAGTTCACGGATTGATTTTTTTTGAAAAGATTTCACTAAATTGAAAAATATTCACATATTGAAAAAAAGTTCACCGATTACGAAATGTTTACGGATTTGAAAAATGTTCATGGGTTGAAAAACAGTTCACGGATTTGAAAAAAGTTCATGAACTTGAAAAAAGTTCATGATTTTAGAAAAAGTTCATGAATTTGAAAAAGATAACTTCATGAAAATTTTAATGAAAAGAGAGAAAAATAAAAAATACGAAAAGGAACAAAAAAAAAGATCCAAGGAAAACCGAACAAAACCGGCCTGTAAGAACAGGAGGGAACCTCCTAGAATGTTCCAAAACCGGTCAAAGGGAAGAGACTAGGAATGGGCCAGCCCATTAATCATGTAGTGAAAACTCCGTGTGCTCTTCGTACGAATAGGCCCTTAACCAGCTGAAAATTGCTGGTTGGGCACCATTGTGCCCGTTAAAAAACATTTTCTACATGGAGTTTTTTTAAATTTTTTTCTGTAAACATACACACATGTATACTACGTATGTGCAAAATGTCACAACATACTTTCACACGTGACGTACAAAGAAAAGACAAATATGTTTTTCAAATGGGCTGCATTTTTTTGTTTTTGGGCCGGAATTTTTTTAAGACAGCTTGCAAATTACATTTTTAATTGAACTCAGCACAACAGCATCGAGTTCCTGCCACATTAACCACTACACTAACTTCGCCTTGTTATCTGTTGTCAGGAATGTACTAAAGTTAGTACAAAGTTGAGTCACTTATTTGGGACGGAGTGAGTATTATATATCCAGTGTAAATTATTTCAAAAAAGAAATCAACAAACCAGAAAAGCAATATGCAAAAAAAAAGGAAAAACCACAAACTTGAAAAAGTTCAAAATTTTGGAAATTTTTTTAATAATATTTAAAAAAGATCATCAATTTTGAAAAAATGTTCATCATTTATAAAAGAAAAACGTTCAAACTTTAGGAAAAAAGTTCATTGATTTCGAAATAAGTTCATCGATTTTCAAAAACACTTCACAAAATTTGAAAAAGTTCAGCAATTTTGAAAAAAAGTTCATCGATTATGAAAAACAGTTCATCATTTTTCAAGCAAAACGTTCACAAATTTGAAAAAGAGTTCATTGATTTTAAAATTAGTTCATCGATTTTGGAAAACAGTTCACAAATTTTAAAAAAGTTCAGCGATTTTGAAAATAAGTTCATCGATTTTGAGAAACAAGTTCGCATATTTGAAAACAGTTCATTGACTTCGCAAAAAAAAGTTCATCACATTTGGAAAAACGTTCAAGAATTTGAAGAAAAGTTCGCTTATATAGAAAAAAGCTCACAAATTTAAGAAAAGTTCATCAATTTTGGAAAAAAGTTCATCGATTTTGAAAAAAAGTTCATCAATTTTTTTAAAAAAGTTCATCGATTTTTTAAAAAGTTCATCGATTTTGAAAAAAGTTCATCGATTTTGAAGAGAAGTTTATTCAAATGAGCAAAAGAAAAAAGAATAAAAAACCATTCCAAAAAACGGAGAAAAACGGAAAAAGAAAAAAGAGAAAAAGAAAAAGAAAAATATATTAGAAGAAAAGAGTGAAGAAGATGCATTTGAGCACATGAGGTTCGGCCGGTGGGGTGGTTAGCGCATGGTGTGAACGACCAAGAGGTCTCTCGTTCGAATAACACTGTACCCACGGACATTTTTTTTGTTTTACAAACAGAAAAAAAAGGGAAGATGGGCTGAGCCCAACAAACGCGCCTTCAGGCGCCCGTTTGCGAAAACAATAGGAACGGGCGCCTGAAGCGCTAATAGGATCCGCCCATACAAGTTTCCATAGAATTTTTTTGAAACTGCTAAATATTTTTAATTCTTTTTCAAAATAAAGGGCACCATGATGCCGGTGCACCGTAACTTCGCACTCCTTATCACAACGGCGACGGTTGTTGTTCTGGTGCGTTGGTCCTATGGGGCCTTAGCACGATGACTTCCCGACTGTCTACTACAACAAGTTTTGCCCCGCTCCGGTGAGGGAGAGGCGATGACGGCAGCGCGCCTTCGGCTCGCTTCAGTGCTTGTAGTCGTCGCTAGTTGGTCTATGAATCTGGATGTAATTTTTATTATTTCTGGTGTTTATTGTACTGTGAAAGCACATTTGCTCCCTTGGTGATTTTGGTAATTTATGCCAACATACATATTGTTGGACTAATGCTTTTATCTAGTGAATTTCAGACAAGTTCAACAATGGCGTGGCAGGGACAAGAGGACGTGGAACCCCTTCAAAATGCTAAGGACAAGGATTGGCAAAAGATCAAGACTCTACATTTTTGGTTTAGTGATCCAAGATCACATTGAGTCCATAGGAAAGCCAATACTATTAAAAGGGGATGAGGTGTTGCTTAATGATCGTTTTGCTCAAGTGCTTAGTGACAGTACTCATAAACCCTCAACCACTCTCTCTACCCAAATATGTCCTAAACCTACATTTCAACTCGGCCCCACCGATATTTCCAATCCGGCCCCACCGAGTTCATCCAAGACTTAGCCACTGCCAAAACCCTAACAAATCGGATCCACCGAAATGGATCTCGGTCCCACCGAGATGGCCTTGCCAACTCTCTGTAATCGGTTGCATTCACTTCGGTCTCACCGAGTTACGCATATCGGTCTCATCGAGATGGCTTGCCAAGTCTCTGTTGCCTTATTGCTTCACTTCGGTCCAACCGAGTTGATGCAATCGGTGCCACCGAGATGAGGATTGCCCTAAGCCATTGCACTTCGGTCCATCCGAGTTGTCCGTATCGGTCCCATCGAGATTCCTAAAGTTCATATCTTTTACACAGTTCGGTGCTACCAAGATTATCGTTTCGGTGCCACCGAGTTGGGTCAAAAGTGTGTAACGGTTGGATTTTGTGTGGAGGCTATATATACCCTTCCACCACATCCTTCTCAGTAAGGAGGGCCATCAGAACGTGCCTACACTTCCACCATACATTTTCTGAGAGAGAACCACCTACTCATGTGTTGAGATCAAGATATTCCATTCCTACCATTTGAACCTTGATCTCTAGCCTTTTCCAAGTTGCTTTCCACTCAAATCTTTCATCCACCATAGCCAAATCTGTGAGGAGTGTTTGAGTGCTGGGAAGACTATCATTTGAAGCACAAGAGCAAGGAGTTCATCAACAACACACCGTCTATTACCTTTTGGAGAGTGGTGTCTCCTAGATTGGTTAGGTGTCACTTGGGAGCCTCCGACATGATGTGGAGTTGAACCAAGAGTTTGTAAGGGCAAGGGGATCGCCTACTTCGTGAAGATCTACCCCGAGTGAGGCTAGTCCTTCGTGGACGTAAGCCATGGTGGAATAGACAAGGTTGCTTCTTCGTGGACCCTTCGTGGGTGGAGCCCTCCGTGGACTCACGCAGCCGTTACCCTTTGTGGGTTGAAGTCTCCATCAACGTGGACGTACGATAGCACCACCTATCGGAACCACGCCAAAAACCACCGTGTCTTCATTGCGTTTGATCTTCCATACTCTACCCCTTTACTTTCCGTACTCTTGCATGCTTTACTATTTCCGCTGCTTAATCTCTAGATATGCATGTGTAGAAAGTATTGGAGTGATCTTAACTTGTGCCAAAATCTGCCTAAGTTCCAAGAGAAATTCAAAACTGCTAATTTGTCTGGTTAAGGGTCTATTCACCCCCCTCTAGACCTATCTCCTCGATCCCACATACTGTCATGATTGAAGATGAATAGATCGGATGTTTTCTCGCAAGAAAATAAAGAACTTCGCACTCCTTAACCAGCGCCCTTTTTTGAAGCGCTTAATAGGATTCGCAATCTCGTGTAAACCTGAACATCACGGCACCTGAAACGCTAGCACATGGGCTGTCCCATATTGTCTCAAAAAAACATGGGCTGACCCATAGACGCGTCCCTCACTTCGCTCATCTTAAATCTTCTATTTATTACCACTCAAAACAAAATCTTCTATTTTTTCCACGTCGCTCCCAAACGTCCCTCACGTTCGGGATAGTTCGTCCCGGCGGGCACCCTCACCAAATGATTGTGCCAAAATTTATGTCGATGGTGCAACCTCATGTAATGCAGGACTGTGGCAATAGCCGATGTATGCAGGGATCACACTGGTGTGTACCTCGGTGCATCAGCAGACAACAGTGGTTCTTGAAGGGATAAACGATCCAACTACCCTCGAAGCTATCGCATGCAAGTGCTAGTGGCAGACCTTTCTCTTCAGGAATGTCTATGACGCCTCTGATTGTCGAACGGTGGTGCAAGAAATCAAGGAAGGACCAAATGCAGGCTACGGTGCTATCATACGAGAATAGGAGATCTCAGGTCGTCTAGTTTATTTTCAGTTTATTTTCCTCTTTTGTTTTTCAATACTTCTAGAAATATTATAAAGATATACTATGCTTATTTTACTACTGTATACTTTAATAAATAATTTTGTGTATTTAAAAATGATAATCATGTATTGGAAACATAGTTCTTCGGTGTGTGTTCAAAAAGGGTTTTTCGCATGTTACAATAATCTACATCGCATATTAAAAAATGTTCATTGTGTATTTAAAAAAAGTTCAGCGTGTATTTCAAAAAATTCATCGGGTATAAAAAAAGGTTCAGGGATTTAAAAAAGTGTCCATCGAGTATCAAGAAAATGTTTATCGCATACCAAAAAATGTTAATCGTCTATTTAGAAAATATTCACCATGTATTAAAAACTGTTCATCATGTATTTAAAAATACTTAAAAAATGCACGTGTATTTAAAAATGTTCATGCAATATTTTTCAAAATCATATATTTCTACAATACATGATTTTGTTAAAAAAAATACATGATGAATGTTTTGGAAATAGTCGATGAATAGTATATAGATCCACACAGAACAATTTTCAATACATGATGAACAATTCTGGAAAAGACGATGAGTATTTTCTTAATAGAGGATCAACCCTTTTCAAGTACACGACAACCATTTTTCAATACAACTATGAGAACTTTTTTAAATATGTGCTGAACATTTTTGTTCGAAACATTATATGAGCCATTTTTTAATAAACATCAAACATTTTGGACAAACACTAAGAACTCTTTTGTTACTCATGATGAAAATAAGAACCAATAGAAAAGGAAAGAAACAATAAGGAATCGATTAAAATAAAAATAAAAAAGAAAGGGGAAAAAATAAGAAAAGAATAAAAAAAGGAAAAAGGAAAGAAAAAGGACAAACAGGAAGAAAAGAACACATAGGCATACAGAATAAAACCCCCAAAAAATAGCATATTCTAGGCTGCGGCCATGTAGGTGAGCGTTATATCTAGCTGATATAGGTTTTGCGCCTTCCGATGAGTGCAGCTATATGTCGCTTATAGCGACCCTGAAGCAGCTCGCGCCTCAAGCGCTGCTCTCCGGTCGCTACTATTTGCCAGACCAAGTAGCTTCCTGCATGTTAATTCGTTTTTCTTCCCTGTGCCATTGTTTATATCTTAAATTTACTTAAAAATTATAAATTGCAAAATATTCTCAATGCATAAATTGCAAAAACTTAAATTTACTTAAAAATTATAAAAACATGAATCAGAAAAGTATAAACGCAGTATAATTTTTTTGTTAGCATAGTTTAAAAACAATTTTGATAGAATTTCAAAAAAAGTGACATTTAAAACAGTTTTTCTCATTTCAAATAAATGTATGTGGCCATTAAAAAAGGTTTATACAATGCAAAAAAATATTTGTGTAATTCAAAATAATATTTCATACCATTCAAAAAAAAATGTTCACGTCATTCAGGAAACATGTTTCGTTACATTTCAAAAAATGTTCGTGACTTTTTCTTGAATTTTTTAGAAAATATTTAAGGAATGTAAGAAAAATGTTCGCGTAGTTTTATAAAAAAATGTTTGGATCATACTCATTATTTTTCAATGTGTACTAGAAATGAACACATATTCCAAAAAATATTGAAAAGCATGTATTTGAAAAATGTGTATAAAAATAGACATTAAAACATATGTTTGAAATAAATGTTAATCATATATTTAAAAAATGCTAAACGTGTATAAAAAAGTTCTTGATGTGTATAAAAAATGTACAACATATATGAAAAATGTACAGATCTGTTGAGAAAAAGGTAATAAAGTAAAACTAGTGAAAATCAAAGAAAGAAATAAAGTAAACCGAATTAAAAATAAGAAAAGAAATAGAAAAAGGGAAAAAAAGACTAACGGAAGAAAACTGACACAAACGGTAAAAAAAGATAAGAAAACCGCGTAGAAAAAACACTCGCGTGCAGCTACAACTTTTGACTGGCCCTACAACATTTGACCGGCGTAGTAACGCTGCGCCGGTGGTGAGCTGGAGCTATGTCTCAATAGGGAGCTCCTATAGGACGCTTTTAGCGCCGGATCAAGGAACCGGCGCCCACAGCAGCACCTGGTCAGCCGGCCCAGAAATTCGCAAGGCTTTTATAGCGCGAAAAACTTGTCAAAAAAATTGCTCCCGCGAGGTTTCGAGTTCGCGCCGTTCAGATACAGAGCATGTTGCCTAACCACAAGAGCTATTAGGAGCCAGTGAATGAATAAAACGAAAATGTATAAGAACAAAATGTAGCCGCGCTATTTATTGCATATACGTTATAGAAAAATCGTGATTTTTTTTTCAGAAAAAATTTGAACTAAATATGAAAGTTCACAGATTTAAAAAAACACAAATTATAAAAAATTCATGTATTCAAAACAAGTTCATGAAATTAGAAAAGGTTCATCGATTTTGGAAAAAGATCACAAAATTTGAAAAAAGTTCATTGATTTTGGAAAAAGTTCATCGATTTTCAAAAAAAGTTCACAAATGCGAAAAAAATGTTTAGCGATTTTGAAAAAAGTTCATGTATTTTGGAAAAACTTCATGATTTTGAAATGAAGTTCATCGATTTGAAAAAACTTCACAGAATCGACAAAAAAGTTCATCGATTTTGATTTTTTTTTTGGATTTAAAAAAACGTTAATTGAATTTGAATCAAGTTTCAAATTTGAAAAAATTCATCAGAATTGGAAAATTTCATCGAATTTGAAAAAAGATCATCAATTTTGAAGAAAGTTCATCGATTTTGAAAAAAGTTCATCGAAAATTCTAAAAAAGTTCATGGATTTTCTAAAAAAGTCCAAAAAATTTGAAAAAAGTTCATCGATTTGTGAAAAAGTTCACGTATTTGCAGACAATTCATGGATCCAGGAAGAAAAAAAAATAGAAAATGAAAAAGGAAAAAAGGAAAAAGTAAGGATAAAAGGTAGAAAAGGTTGTAGCTTACCAGATCCTGAGAGGGAGGTCACAGGTTTGAATCGCAGCCAGCGCGAGCTTTTTTTGCGGATAAAAACACGGGAAAAGAATTACATGGACCGGCCCAGCGCAGGACGCCTCACGCGCCCGTTTGTAAAATACACAGTAACGGGCGTCTGAAGCGCCAAATAGGATTCGCCATCTCAATAAGCGAGACATAGGTCCCGCCACGTCTTCTGATTGCCCCACAAAGATTCCACATGGGCCAGCCACGGCGACAATTGACAGAGATCGGAGCGCAAAAGTTATATCTCGTGTGTAGCGAGCGACAACTTGGGCTGGCCCAGTAGTTTTTACATCCCGATTTTTCACTCGTTTTTCTGTATTTTGTCTTTGTTTTCTGTTTCTCTTTTTTCCTTTTTCTCTATTTTTATTGAACTTTTTATTTTTCTCTTATTTTGTTTTCTTCATTTTTATCTAATAATAATTTCTTGACATGCAATATTTTTTGGCCAACCCTACATGTTAACCAACTGATTGCTTATCAATCGGCTTGGCAATCGTTTATTCAGTACCATCAAGGTTGTGAACACCATCGCAACGTCGCCTCTGTTGCGCTCCTCATTATGAAACATCACTGACGTTGCAGTCAGCGTGACGCGGCATCCCCGTCGTTGCAGTCGCCATGATGCAGTATCGCCGTCGTTGCAGCAACATCGTCGTCGTCGTCGTTGCAGGTCATCACTGCACAACATCGCCTCTCAACTGTAGGGGAACGCGACAGAAAACAAAAAAATTCGGTACTGCGAGCACGCCCAGGATCACTATGGAGATGGCATACAAGGTTTGATCTGATCATTACCGACTCGTAGCGCAGCGGAAGTAGAGTCGATGTAGATCGTTGGTGCAGATCTCCGCAGCTAGGATTTACAACCTCCCAACCGCGAGGATGTACTCCCTCGTCAGTCCCTCGGATAGCCCTTCGGGAGGCACTCACAGAAACTCGGACGGTCACCCGGACAACCCTTCGGGAGGCACTCTCGAACAGCCCCTCGGGCAAAAAGATCGAACCTACGACCTCTTTACGGGGTTGCACACATACGGTGTCATCTATCCGGCAGGGCTTCGCCGTCCAGAACTAGTTCCCACCGGAACCCAGACAGCCTTTCGGCTCTACGAAACTATTTCGCGGGGAGGGAGAGAGAAGGCCAGATCATGCATGGCATTTGTATGTGAGAAAGAGTGAGTGTGGAGAGCTCCTCTCCACCTCCTTTTATAGGAAAACCCAAGGGGTAGGGTGGCACTTGAAAATACCAAAATGACCATGAAAGATGTCCTTCACAAGGGCATAAAGGGGAAGGCAAGTGGGCAAGTGGGGCTCCATGGAGGAGCCCCCCTTGGCCGGCCACACCCCTTGTGGGTCCCCTCAAAGGGGCTCCCATCCATCCATGTCATCCCTAGATATTTTGGGACAAAGCCCAAGGTGGCTTTCCAAAAAGTAACCATAAAGTGCTTTTCAGTATTCACGGAAACATTTTTCCGCGACCGTTAAATCCGAAAATATTTCTGTAGGTCTTAGAACATTTCCAGTACCCACTAAAATAATTTTGGACGCGTTCGGAAACAATTCCGGATTAGTGATTTTCATCTGCGAAAAGCAACCAAAGCGGTTCCGGCAGCTCCGGAACATTTCCGGGTTTTTTCTCCGGAAAAATCCCAGAAGTTCCCAGAACAATTCTGGCACCCTCCAAGAATTTCCAGGTGTGTGCCGAAACCATTTTGACTTAATGATATACTCCGAAACAACTTTTCGGTTTTACCGAAACTATTCCGGTGTTCTCTCTCCGGAACTCTTACGTTGTCTCCGAAACTTTTTCGGTGACTTTCTCTCAAACTCCCTGTCTAGTATTCAGTAGATAGATGACCCTTAAGCGTGTGACCCTATAGGTTCGGTGAAGTATAGACATGACCGGAACACTTTCCGATCAATGATCAACATCGGAGCCGTGGACACCCATATTGACCCCTATACCCACACGAATAAATATTCGAGTGAACCTCCAGTTGCCATGTGCTATTCCTGTTGTTTCGCGATATGTTACAAACACCCGAGGTGAGATTTATTGGCATCCCCGTGGATCAACAACTTGTCTACTATGCCAGTTACCTTGTTACCGGTTTTGTTCTCTTTTCTCTTTTCTCGTTCCCTTGACATCCTTTTCCATGAACCCGTAAGCCACCGTAATAGCCACCCATTTACGGATGACGTTTAACAAACCCCAAAGTTCATGAAGCAAACATGAAGAAACTCGATACTCTCATGGTCTAAGGAATTATGCAAATGTTAACTTTCTCTGTGTTATTAACCATTAACTTGTGACGAATGTATCTCATAGCATAACATCAATCGGGTCGATTCAACACAAGTGTTCTCCTAACATTGTGCCCTCAAAGTTGCCGGTATAGTCATGCCCATGATCAGGAAAACAGAACCATCATGCAACACTTGAGCTAGTCTTAGAGGCCAGACTAGGAATACATTTTACCGTTTATTATTCCACACGTGCATATGAGTTTCCCTCCGAGCCTCGTGGTTATTGTAGACTCGAGAACCATAGCAGTTATAGCATGGAGCATAAACATAATAATGAACATGGAGATAAATAATAGCATTTATTATTGCCTCTAGGGCATATCTCCTACAGACTCCCACTTGCACTAGAGTCAATAATCTAGTCAATGCTAATGCACTTTACACCTATGGCATACTGGTGTAAAATATGCTTCGCTTGTGGTATAGTCTGATGTCCAACGGATCTGACAACTTCAATTCCGTGTGTATCTTTGCATGTCCTCGCATTTTCACGCTTTCACAAGATTCATATTTTGTGTGGACTTGGCTTTGTATATATGTGAATCACTGGTCGAACCTTGATTCCTCAGACTGAGCTATGGAGCAACTATCTACAATAGTGTCCCATTGACCAAAGTCATCTTGAAACCATACTAAGTTCATGAATTAACTATATGATTCAATATCTTCTTTGTCGCTTCTAAAGCATCAACATACTATAGCCTTTGTTATAGAATTTGCCACAGTAACCTGTTTGGAACAATTCCAACTTACTGTGTCAACATATCGTGTATTATACAAAACCCTTAACTTAAATCGAAAATCGCATGGAGCATTGATGAAGACCGTATCGATGTAATTACTTACAACGAGCACTTCATAATCTCTGCTTGCGAGAAAACATGTCATCAATGCTACTTTAGTACTCAATGACATTTTTCACTGTTGTCCCATGATTAGTACTTTGATCACTTTGGTATCTATACTCGCAACAGCTTGGGAGTATCGGACATATCTGGTTGTTTTACATACCATGGAATACATGATTAATCCAAACACAAGAGTGTGTGGAATCTCCATCATGTATTTTGCTCATCAGTGTTTTGGGACACCGAGTCTTGCAAAAACTCTTTCCATGTGACTTCGGCAAGAATCACTCCTTGGCGTTTTTAATGCTAAACTGTTTCAACATCTTGTCAATATGTATTTTTGCTTAGCCCTATTAGGCAATTCTATCTCCGTAGATAAATATGCCTAATATCAAGGCTACTCAGCCCAAGTACTTCATCGAAAAACTAATTTTCAATGAAGTCCTAATTTGTGTCAAGAAATTTATATTATTTCTAATCAACAATGTGTCAAGCACACAAGGTTTTTAGAAATATTATTATGCTCCCACTTACTTTCTTGTAACCACAAGCATCTTCGTTATCCATTGATGAAATCAAACTCTTTTGACTATTTCATCAAAAACGAAGATTCCAACTCCATTTTGCTCTCTTCTGTCCATTGCTGGAACTCTGAAGTTTGCATACTCACTAGCATCCTCTGGATAGACAAAATACCTTGGACTGTATCACATACAAGTCCTAGGTAGCATTTCCATCACATGGAAATCCTTTTGACATCCAAGTATCATATCTCATCATTGAAATATGTATTAATTGCTAGTTTAACCCGAACCGACTTTAAGCATCGCTACGGTGAGACAATCTCATCGCAGTTAATTCCTTGAATTTGTTATAAGCAACAAGTCGAGCTTTATGGATAAAACATTTTTATCCGTATCAGTTTATAGTTCCATTAATATTCGTTAGACTTCAAGTCTTCCGAAGGGTTTATCAAGATCAAATCTTGAATCATTTATATGGAAACTATCTCGAATTATATTGGCATTTAGCCAATTCCAGAGTCAGGGCCCATCAACGCTTCCTTGTGTATCGTAGGTATACTGTTGTCTAGCAACAATATCTCGTCTGCGCACCTGAGAGGTTTGCATGAGTTTTGCCTACGTGGTTCAGCTGCAAGTTCGACCGAAGTTCATACATCTCATGTACAGGCTTCCGTATCAGTCGCAGTAGGAAACTCTGGAATCACTTCCAAGGTTTCTTTCCCTTGACCTGACGACGAAGATACTGTTATCTCGTCGAGTTGCACTGTCCTCCCACTCACCTTTTTGCAAGAACCATTTTCTTCAAAATCATACCGCTCTTTGTGGCAAACATTTTTGCCTCGGTATAGTGATGGAGGAATGCCCAATAAATTAGGATAACCTACAAAGCAGCACTTGTCTGATTTGGAATAGGTTTGTAAATATTTTACACAAGCCCCATATTTCAAATGTTAAGAAAAGACATAACATGGTTGGGTGTACCATACCATGGCGTCATTTCAACAGATTTGATGGCGCTCTTTTCAGTGTAAAAGCCGCAGTCTCTAAAGCATTACTTTAAAAGGGATAATGGCAAATTGATTTATGTCATCTTTGATCTTACCATGTCATAAATGGTTTTATTACATCTTCACGGACATTCCACTCACAGTGGTGTTTTGGGAGGTGTAAGTTATGAAACTCTTTTCACAACTCATCAGACATTCGCTAAACTTGTAACTCAAATATTCCTTTTCGCAATCTAATTGCAGAAACATAATTTTCTTGTTACAATAATTCCTACTTAATTTTGAAAACCTTTTGAATGACTTCAAAAGATCCAGACTTATGTCTCATCAAGTAAATATCCATATATCTACTTGAGTCATTTCTGAAGATAGACAAATCCACTACTAGCAACAACATTTATCGGACTACACACATCATAATGTATGATCACCAATAAGTTCGTTGCTCGTTCCTCATGGCCTGTGAACGGTATTTCAGTCATTTCACTTTTCGGACGAAAGTTGCAAGTGTCAGATGATTCATAATCAAATGACTTAAAAAATCCATCATTATGGAATATCTCCATGCAGGTTTCTCCAATGTGACCAAATGCAGTGCCACACATATGTGGTATTCTTTTAGTCTTGTGACATTTAGCGTTAGTGTCACGGATGTATTATATTATTATCAATATTCATAACATACATCTCATTCATAATGAAAGTATGGCCCTTATGTTATTCATAACACCGAACATCAAAAGTTCTCTTATGAACAACCTTCTTGCAAGATACTTTATGCAATGGGCTAGAATGTATAAAAACTCTAAAACGAATTATGAAAATAAATACAGAGGTAATATATTTTTATCAATATTCATAACATACATCTCATTCATAATGAAAGTATGGCCCTTATGTTATTCATAACACCGAACATCAAAAGTTCTCTTATGAACAACCTTCTTGCAAGATATTTTATGCAATGTGCTAGAGTGTATAAAAACTCTAAAATGAATTATGAAAATAAATACATAGGTAATGTACCGAGTATAGCAACTTTTACTATGTTCCCAGCGCATATCTAAACCTCATTACTGACAAGTCTTTTAGGCCATAGTATTTCTTGCATCGAGTCGCAACAGAATGCAATCGAGCGGGTATTTCTGTGATCAACTTTTAATCACCATACCCAAGAATCAGTGACTAACAGTTTAATCATAATTCCTAAGAACTATTTCTTTGACCAGCCTTCTATACATCAATAACTTGTATGATTTTCATACATGAGCTGGACATTCCAGTCTTCTCTCTTTCTTTGCCTTTATACTTCTAACAGTTTAACTTTCA
The DNA here is from genome assembly GCA_039707655.1 of Elymus sibiricus. NCBI lineage: Eukaryota > Viridiplantae > Streptophyta > Magnoliopsida > Poales > Poaceae > Elymus > Elymus sibiricus. Next base: position 268,371,666 of record CM077672.1, on the reverse strand, counting down.
GTATTTCTCCTACTCTCAGAAGAAGCACCCAACTTTAAGAGTGGCGTTAGCCCCGGACTTCCTAGGCGTGTAAGTCACACTAACACCCTTTGGACATTTCCTTTCTCTTTAAGTTGTTGTTTTATTCATCTTCATCACATGACAGGCGTTCTTCTGGATCCCTCTCTTATCAGTCAAATGCCTAGTAAACACTTTACTAATACTTTGCAAACAAACATTGCTTTGGATATCTCATATCTTTTAGCCTTTGTCTGCATCTGAAAACAATTTTCAGTTCCATGAATATCATATAACTATCCCAAACTTTTGAAGTTCGGGTCTCATGGAAGCAAACATATTGCATTTGACCGTAACGGAATTATAGCTTTTGGATCAAAGGACGAGAGTCACATCATCCATAGCATTAGCGGGAGGATACCGAAAGCATGCGATAGGACAAAGTCCTTCTCGGCACTTTTGAGGACAATCCTCACATTACGTTACCAACCGTAAAGTTTTAACCAGATATATAACAGTTATTCAATTTTAATAGGGAAGGTGGAAATGCAAGCCTTTATTCTACAACTATTATGCAAATTTCACTTAGACAAAGTTCATAATTAATTGCACTGAGAATTAAACAAGTTAATTCTACAGTGCGCTCCCACTCAAATCAATATCTCTCATAATTGATTGTGAGTGATTCAAGATCCGCATTTCAATTCGACGCCATTGACGGGTTCATCACTTATGACGTGAATTTCAATCGGTAGGCCAACTTGCCAATCACATATCTATGTGACTCTTGTCCATCTTTCGATGCGCGTGTTCCGAGCTCAGGACTGTCCTGCCTGAACGTCAAGACAACCAAGTGATCACGCAGTGAGGTCTGACCTTCACCCGCCTTACACCTCTCTAATCGTTCGTGCTCATGTGTACATGGCGCACCCCGAAAATATATGTGTTGTAGACGGTGCTACACTTGGGAAAACACTAACTACTTGATTTTTTTAAGTGAGAGATCACCCTAATAAAAGCGACTACCGTGCAATCAAAAAGGGTGCATCATAAGGGATAAACATCTCAGGCAATTCATAATAGCATGATATGGTATAGCCCTTTCTGACGGAGAAGTCTTTAATTTCTTCGTCTTCGGCTATTGCGTCAGTGATCACCTTCGCGAAGATTGCCACCACCTTGTCAATGCACCAGATAATATTGCTATCTCTATAGCGAATAAAATAAGTGCAATACTTAAGGTTGACACGCATGTCATTAAAGTGACAATCATATGGCTCCAGCCATCATGCCGAATCATGACTCGCAGGTCATGTTAATAATTTACATCATATAGTCATCTCATACATAATCGAATTAATATGAGAACTGCTATACCACATCACATGCCATCCTGCAAAACCAAGTTAAACACCTCTAATCGGTTTATGCAAAATTTTATTTTACGTGGCTTCTAAGGTTTTGATATAAACCGCAGCTACCAACGTTTATCATCAAGTATGATTATTCAAGTCGCTAGATTAACTTTGCGGGGTGTATGAAACACGAGATAATAAAATCTCGAGCCCCATACTGAACTTCGTCATACGCATGACCCCCGTGCAGATCATATCTGCATTGCCCTTTTGTCTGCGAAATTTCATCTTTCTTTTAACTATAGTGGAATTCAATGAACTGTTAGCACTTCGTTAATCAATCAGGATCGCGGATTGCCAGAATTTTGAAACTCCACCATGCCGTTATCAAGATCAGAAATACGCAAATTTCAGGGAAGCAACAAGAACATCGGGTAACAGATTTCATCTGCTACCTGCACAAATAATTTTCAGCAATAGAACTCATCTACTACAAAATTATATTGTGCAATACCCATACATCTCTATGTATTCTAGATCGTAACCTGCATCTACGCATAGCACGGCTCATGATGCCACTATAGGGGAACGCGACAGAAAACAAAAAAATTCGGTACTGCGAGCACGCCCAGGATCACTATGGAGATGGCATACAAGGTTTGATCTGATCATTACCGACTCGTAGCGCAGCGGAAGTAGAGTCGATGTAGATCGTTGGTGCAGATCCCCGCAGCTAGGATTTACAACCTCCCAACCGCGAGGATGTACTCCCTCGTCAGTCCCTTGGACAGCCCTTTGGGAGGCACTCACAGAAACTCGGACGGTCACCCGGACAGCCCTTCGGGAGGCACTCTCGAACAGCCCCTCGGGCAAAAAGATCGAACCTACGACCTGTCTACGGGGTTGCACACATACGGTGTCATCTATCCGGCAGGGCTTCGCCGTCCAGAACTAGTTCCCACCGGAACCCAGACAGCCTTTCGGCTCTACGAAACTATTTCGCGGGGAGGGAAAGAGAAGGCCAGATCATGCATGGCATTTGTATGTGAGAAAGAGTGAGTGTGGAGAGCTCCTCTCCACCTCCTTTTATAGGAAAACCCAAGGGGTAGGGTGGCACTTGAAAATACCAAAATGCCCATGAAAGGTGTCCTTCACAAGGGCATAAAGGGGAAGGCAAGTGGGCAAGTGGGGCTCCATGGAGGAGCCCCTCCTTGGCCGGCCACACCCCTTGTGGGTCCCCCCAAAGGGGCTCCCATCCATCCATGTCATCCCTGGATATTTTGGGACAAAGCCCAAAAAGGTGGCTTTCCAAAAAGTAACCATAAAGTGCTTTTCACTATTCACGGAAACATTTTTCCGCGACTGTTAAATCCAAAAATATTTCTGTAGGTCTTAGAACATTTCCAGTACCCACTAAAATAATTTTGGACGCGTTCGGAAACAATTCCGGATTAGTGATTTTCATCTGCGAAAAGCAACCAAAGCGGTTCCGGCAGCTCCGGAACATTTCCGGGTTTTTTCTCCGGAAAAATCCCAGAAGCTCCCAGAACAATTCTGGCACCCTCCAAGAATTTTCAGGTGTGTGCCGAAACCATTTTGACTTAATGATATACTCCGAAACAACTTTTCGGTTTTACCGAAACTATTCCGGTGTTCTCTCTCCGGAACTCTTCCGTTGTCTCCGAAACTTTTTCGGTGACTTTCTCTCAGACTCCCTGTCTAGTATTCAGTAGATAGATGACCCTTAAGCGTGTGACCCTATAGGTTCGGTGAAGTATAGACATGACCGGAACACTTTTCGATCAATGATCAACATCGGAGCCGTGGACACCCATATTGACCTCTATACCCACACGAATAAATATTCGAGTGAACTTCCAGTTGCCGTGTGCTATTCCTGTTACTTCGCGATATGTTACAAACACCCGAGGTGAGATTTATCGACATCCCCGTGGATCAACAACTTGTAGGGTAACGCAGTAGAAAACAAAAAATTTCCGACCTACGCACCAGCCCAGGACCACTATGGAGACTGCATACAAGGTTTGATCTTTTTCGTTACCGACTCGTAGCGCAGCGGAAGTAGAGTCGATGACGATCGGCGGTGCAGATCCCCGCAGCTAGGATTTACAACCTCCCAACCGCGAGGATGTATAACCTCATACGCCCCTCGTACAGCCCTCCGGGAGGCGGTCGAACAGTCCCCCGGACGGTGTCGCGGACAGCCCTTCGGGAGGACCTCCGAAACTCGGACTGTCACTCGGACAGCCCTTCGGGAGGACCTCCAAAACTCGGACGGTCACACGGACAGCCCTTCGGGAGGCACTCTCGAACTAAGACCGAAACTACGATCTCTCTACAGAGTTGCACACATACGGTGTCATCTATCCGGCAGGGCTTCGCCGTCCAGAACTAGTTCCCACCGGAACCCAGACAGCCTTTCGGCTCTACGAAACTATTTCGTGGGAGGGAGAGAAGAAAGGCAGATCATGCATGCCATGTGTGTGAGAGTTCGAGTGAGGATGGAGAGCTCCTCTCCACCTCCTTATATAGTGGTGGAAGGGGTGAGGGGGGGGCTGAAATTTCAGCCCACAAAACAAGCACCCACCAAACAAGGAAACATGTTCCCATCAAACATGGAGAAAACATGTTCCCTATTCCATGGTGTTCTCCCATGGGGCCCCACCTTCCTCCCAACACTCTCCACCATTTGTGGGGGCTGCCCCCCACCATGGGGGGCCCCCCCAACACTTTGTCCAGCCACAAGGGGGCGGTCCCCTAAAGGGGGCGCCCCCAAAAACAGCCCAAAAACAGCCCCCACGATCCGTGGGATCTTGTCCCCTCTCGCTGGGACAAGATATTTTCTGAAACTATTTCTTCTGAAAAATTCTGGAAGGTCCCAGAACATTTCCGGCACCCTCTAAAATTATCTGGACTCGCTCCGGAACATTTCCGGTATGGTGGTTTAATTTAAAACCATCTTCGTTTACCCGGTAAACAATTCCGGCAGCTCCGAAAACTTTTTTCGGTTTTTTCTCCGAAAAAAATCCAGAAATTACCAGACCAATCTGGCAACCTCCAAAACATTCCCGGTGCTTGCCGAAACCTTTTTGGATCAATGGTTTTATCCGAAACAACTTTTCGGTTTTACCGAAACTTTTTCGGTGTTCTCTCCGGAACTTTTCCGTTGTCTCCGAAACTTTTCCAGTGACTTTCTCTCGGACTCCTCGTCTAGTATTCAGCAGATAGATGACCCTTAAGCGTGTGACCCTATAGGTTCGGTGAAGCATAGACATGACCCGGAACCCCTTCCGATCAATGATCAACATCGGAGACGTGGACACCCATTTTGATCCCTATACCCACACGAATGAATATTCGAGTGAACCTCGAGTTGCCGTGTGCTATTCCTGTTGCTTCGCGATATGTTACAATTACCCGAGGTGAGAAACATCGGCATCCTCGTGGATCAACACTTGTCCACAATGCCAGTTACCTCGTTGCCGGTATTGTTCTCTTTTTTCGTTCCCGTGTTCCGGCATCCCTGTGATCAAATCACCCTGTGTCTGGCCAGACGATGATGGATACCGTAACACCGAGAGGGCCCAGAGATATCTCTCCATCGTCGGAGGAGCAAATCCCAATCTTGAGCTATCGAGTTACTTGACATACTTTTCCATGAACCCGTAAGCCGCCGTAATAGCCACCCATTTACGGATGACGTTTAACAAACCCCAAAGTTCATGAAGCAAGCATGAAGAAACTCGATACTCTCATGGTCTAAGGAATTATGCAAACATTAACTTCCTGTGTTATTAACCATTAACTTATGACGAATGTATCTCATAGCATAACATCAATATTGGGTCGATTCAACACAAGTGTTCTACCAACAATTGTGCCCTCAAAATTGCCGGCATAGCCATGCCCATGATCGGGAAAACAGGATCATCATGCAATACTTGAGCCATTCATAGAGGCTTGACTAGGAATACATTTTACCGTTTATTATCCCACACGTGCAAATGAGTCTTCCTCCGAGCCTCGTGGTTATTGCAGACTCGAGAACCACAGCAGTTATAGCATGGAACATAAACCTAATTATGAACAGGGAGATAATCAATAACATTTATTATTGCCTCTAGGGCATATCTCCTACACAACTTGTCCACTATGCCAGTTACCTCGTTACCGGTTTTGTTCTATTTTCTCGTTCCCGTGTTCTGGCATCCCTGTGATCAAATCACAATGTGTCTGGCCAGACGATGATGGATACCGTAACACCGAGAGGGCCCAAAGAATATCTCTCCATCATCGGAGGAGCAAATCCTAATCTTGAGCTATCAAGTCCCTTCACATACTTTTCCATGAACCCGTAAGCCGCCGTAATAGCCACCCATTTACGGATGACGTTTAACAAACCCCGAAGTTCATGAAGCAAGCATGAAGAAACTCGATACTCTCATGGTCTAAGGAATTATGCAAACGTTAACTTTCTCTGTGTTATTAACCATTAACTTGTGACGAATGTATCTCATAGCATAACATCAATCGGATCGATTCAACACAAGTGTTCTCCTAACATTGTGCCCTCAAAGTTGTCGGCATAGTCATGCCCATGATCAAGAAAACAGAACCATCATGCAACACTTGAGCTAGTCTTAGAGGCCGGACTAGGAATACATTTTACCGTTTATTATTCCACACGTGCATATGAGTTTCCCTCCAAGCCTCGTGGTTATTGTAGACTCGAGAACCATAGCAGTTATAGCATGGAACATAAACATAATTATGAACATGGAGATAAATAATAGCATTTATTATTGTCTCTAGGGCATATCTCCTACATCAACAACCCGCTCACGGTTCGGACACCGGGTCATAGCAACAGTGCGCATATTGTGATCGCCGCCCGAGCTCGCCGGCAACATCGTCGGCTCACACCAACTACGGGGCACCTCCAGCTTGCAACAATGACGGTGTTGTGGCAAGGGGTTACAAAAACGGCAGCTGCCCTCGCCGCAACATCATGTGACCTCCCGCAGCGTCGGCCACAACACATCCCCTGTCTTCCTCATTTTCTCTTGGATTGGCACATGCATGCCGTCGATTTTGGGTGCGAGGCAGATCGGGAGGGGAATCCATGGTGCATGTTGGAAGGTAGGAGACGGAAAAAATGTGGTCGTACTCTTCGCTGGAGATAAGGAAAATGGGGAGAGTGGTGGTGCGGGACCCACGAGGACGTCGCCTAACAAAGAAGGCGGCCAATGGGCGCTGGAAAATTGGGATACCATATTTATTAAAGAAAACACATGAATATGTTCATGTTTTTTTCTTTATTCTTGCTCTATTTTTTCCTATATTTTTATTTTTATAAGAAATATACTTTTTTTGACAGATAGATGAATCATATATCTTCTATATCGAAATATCTAGCCCTTACTAATATATTTCTCTCAATACAAGCATGCCACAACATGCAACATGCATGGGAAAGGCCCACCTTAGCATGCAAACATGCATGGTATTTTCACTCTATATTTAATAAATACTTTTAACTATACAATACTTAAATACAATAAATCATATGCATTCTCAGTTTTAGTTTCATATTATTATCACAAATGTTCATGTTTCATACAAACCAAATCTAATTAAAATATAGTACAACACATCCTTGCAACGACGCGTAGAGAGTGATCCCCACTACTTGTATTTATCTCCATGCAACTATCCCACCTCATCATGTAACTATGCATGGGAAAATGGCTACCTCGACAATGCATGAGAAAAGATCCACCACAACTTGCAACTATGCATCTGAAAACAATTATCCCACATTTTCCGATAAATATCCTACATCTTTACAATAATCAAATACTCATGTTCCAACTTCATCAAAAATATATAGCAAAGAATTCCGGCAACAACGTCGGGGTATCATCGAGTATTTTTTAGTGCGTGAACAATTTTTTTACCATTTACACAAACATTTTAGGAAAAACATGACCCATTGAATAATTTCAACATACACGCTGACCATTATTTCTTTTCTACTTTATTTTTTGGGGGTTTAACAGTTTTAAAATGTGTGAACACTTATAAAATATATATTAAACATTTTAAAATAGGTATTTGAATAAAAGAAGTGTTCATGTACTTGTAAAAAAATCATGTATTTCAGAACAGATATTTCTAAATTTTAGAACAAAATATTTACATGTATGAAAAATGTTGAAGGCTTCAAAATTAATTTTTTGTGTACTTCAATAATTGTTAATGTATTTGCTAAAAACACATAAAAGGAAAAGGGTGAAAAAAGACAAAGAAAAAGGTGACAGGCAAACCAATTTAAATAAGAAACAAAAAGGCGAACCATGGGCTACACTACTGGTCCGCCGATGTACCAACGCTTAAGCCAATCACATATATTCTTTGCTAAAGCCGAAGAGTAATTCACCTTGTGATTTCCTATGTAGGGTTTGCTTTTGCCGTTGGTATGCATGATGAGTCATGGGGTTGTGACTTGTTCGGGATTAAACCTTCTCTCTCTCTCTCAAAAAAAAAAAAAGTAAACCGGGTTAAAAAAGCCAGCGCAGTCAACAATGTCAACACCTCTTAAAAACATGACGTTGAATCAACCCTTGTAGCTCGAAATGTGTTGCCTTTTTAGCTCTGTTGTCGTCCTTAACTATGATCTCCTTAGTTCCTCCTCCATCATTCACTATGCCTGTCATGCTGTCGTCTCTCTGCCAACGTAACACATCGCATCCCTGTTCCAATCCTTTCAACATTAGCCCTTTCTCGGTTGGAGATTTGTCGAATCATTAGCATTGCCGTTGTGTGGCTCGCCTACGATGTCCACGCCAAAATATGGGTGATGGCGTGGAGAACTTGAGGCATCGAGAGCAACCGGTTCCTCGCTTTCAGGGTGTGACCATACATCATGCCGCCACCTCGTCTTCAAGACGTGGCGTAGGAGTTGCTACAATCCGGTGGTGCCACCTGCATCTACATATCGTGAAGTTTGTGTGTGGCTCGATCGATCCACATTCAAATGGCATGCCCATCATTTTGTGGCGATAGGGCAAAGGGTATTTTGGTCCATACGTAGATGCAGACGAAAAGGCATGTCACATATTGGTTGTATGGGAGATGTAATGGCCATAATGACCTTTGAGGATGTATGATGTGTATCCAATAGTTGGAGTGCCTTTTTTCCAGTGACTTTTGTAAATTGCATTTTCTTTGAATTGGTGTGGTTTGTAGAGGCATTTATCGAATTAATGTTTTGTTTTATGTTGATTTTCAACCAGTTTTTAGTTTTTTTCGCGAAATCATCATAACCATGCGCGATGGGCAGAAGGGTACAAGCAAGAGGAAAACCATATTCCTTTCAAAAGAAGAAGAAGAAGAAAACCATACAAGTTCAGAAGTGCTTCTTTATCAAATCACCGGTCATACTAAATGCTGTCAGTGGAGAACATTCTAACAGGACCACCAAATCCCACAAACCGTTGAGATTTTGAGACACAAGCAAGCTAAATGCACTACTCCGTACCAAGGTTTTTACTAAGCACTGTCAGTTGCTACAAATAGCCAGCCTATAGCTAGCTAGATCTCTCAGGGGACCATTATCAGTCGGTGCATCGATCGGCTTCCTGCAGATTTGCACCCCCCTAGTCCTCCTACCACATACGTACATCCCGGCAGCAAAACTTGCCAATCTCGCATGGTCCATGGATCGTTGACATCCGCGACCCCTCATAGGCTTCCGTTTCAAGATAGGATCAGGATCGGAGGACACTACTACTGCGTGTGGGCTACTCTTTCGAGGTAGCCCTGAATTAACAAACTGATCTATCATATCATATCCCATCTACATGTTTCTCGTGTTTGAGGCATGCGGAGCGGGAAATAAGCCGGCGCTGCTGCTCGATCATGCGTCTCAAAAGGACATCACTTCGTCGTCAAGCCCGGCAAATTGCACCCATCACATGGGGATGGGGGAAAGCTGTTCGTCCCTGTATCGATCGCCCACCCCGATCCAGGAAACGCCCGTGGCCAAGCACATATCCTATATTATCGTATCACATCGTCGTGCGCCACGAGATCGCTACATGGTCCTTTGGGATCGGAGTAATGCTGTTACTCATTGGCTCCTTTGCTTGCATCGGCAGTAGCTGTAGCGAGTGCTGAGCTGGTTATATTATCTGGATGGCATCGCAGATGCTACCAGAGATCGTAGTGTCCGGATGATCCAAGAACCTCACCAGAAAGATCGTGAGATGTCATCTGGATGCTAAAAGTCCACTTAAGATCAAGATTTTTGATTGGTGCCTATGTAAAGTGGCCCTGTTGACTTAAGGATAATTTGGCAAAGCAATATCGGAGTGGTAGTAAACAAAAATTGTTTATGCGATGACGATGAAGCAAACGACCCATGACTTATTTTTGGCCTGCATGTTTGCCCATTTATTTTGGGAAACCGTATAAATTTGCCGCCACCTTCTAGTATCTCCAATATGTTTTGAAATGGTTACATGGCGTACGTGCACAATATGTTTTGAAACCGGATGGGAGTGTCAGTAGCCTTAGTTTGAACAGTTTACAATTGTGCAAGTGATATTATTTTTAACAAAGTGAAGTGTTCGTTTTTTTGGGGACTATCCGCAAGGTTACGTACTGAATCGATCCGTTTTTGGTCATTCGTTACTTCAGCGTACTGAAACCATTTGAAGATGGTCGCATGGGATTTATTCAACATGGTTGAATGATTAGTACGTACACACAATTGCTCTAAGAGCATCACAGCCGGGCGCCTCAAACCCGCCTCATACGCCCGGACGGGCCGCCCGGTCACTGACCGGTCACGATTTTTCGACCCAGCCGGGCGCCTCAAACCCGCCTCATACGCCCGGGCGGACCGGTACCCCCCATATCCAGCCCAAATATGGGGCGGATATGGGGGCGCCCGGGCACGCCCGCCACGTCGGCCTGGCCCGCGCTGGCCCGCCCCGACCCCACATATATTCGTCCCCATCCTCTCGCGGACCAAACCCTAACCACTTCACACTCCTCTCCCCTCCACTCCCTTCGCCACCCGAGCTCACCTCCGTCGATTTCCGGCCGGCTCCGGCATGGCGGGCAGCGGATCTGACTCCGACCAGTCCGGATCCGTCGACTGGGTTGTCATCCCGTGCGGGTTGGAGGAGGCAATGGCGGTCCGCATTGCACTCCGCTGCTCCCGGGAGGACAGGGCCCGGCCGACGGACGGATCTGTCCGCCGCGACTTCATAGCGTCGGCTCAACGTGCGCTCGGGTCCTCTGGGGCTGGATCATCGCGGTCCCGGCGGCCGGAAAATCTCTCCTTCCCCATCACCGGTCGGGCAGACTATGAGTCCCACCGGGAACGGGCAGCCCGCCGTGGGAAGAAGAGGATGAGGGCCGCCGAGGCCCGTATCGCGGCCGAAATGGCGGCCGCGGAGGCGGCTGATGTGGCGGCGCGGCCGGCCACAGAGGAGGAAGCCATCCGCGCCCGCATTATGAAGAAACGGCAGCAAAGGAACACGCGCGCCCTCGCCCGAGAGCAGAATCGGGCGGTCCGTGCCATGGCCGGACTGCCACAGAGGGAGGAGAAGGAGGACAGCGACGGCGAGGACAGCTCCGGCGACGAGCAAATCCGGCTCGATCCCTACTGCGTCTTCGACCGGTACTTCCGCGAGAAGGACGGCAAGGGCGTCGGGAAGGGCAAGGGCAGCCGTGGATGATCTCCACCATAGCCAAACATGCCAAATTTTGATAGTCCGATGGCATGTAATAGTGATAGATTAGCCGGACGGAGTAACCGGCCGATGTGTGTAATGCATCGACGTAGTTGCATGAGTTTGTATGAATTCGAGATATGATAATTGAGGTGTCCGGATGTGGATTGCATTATTTGAGGGGGGGCCGGTCAGTGTCCGCGGACGCTCCCGGGCGGGTCCGCGGGCGTTTGAGGGGCCGGTTGCAAAGTCCGGCTGTAGATGCTCTAAGTGCTTTATGCAATCTATATTGTCGGTGGCCATATCCAAATTGATTTCTTAAAATTTTACAGCAAAATAGCCGTATCCATTAACCCATGCAGAGGCCGAGGGTGCAACCTTCTTTCCAAAAGAAAAGAAAGGTGGTGAGGATATAATTGTTCCAGAGAGGAAGAAAAATATCACTCACTACAGATACCGGCTAGATATATATGTCCGTCTAGCAACAGCGCGGAGCTCGCCAGAAAGATCATGTCGGTCGATCACAGGTCTGTAGCCCTGGCTGTGATCAGTGATCGATCGATCTCTTGCATGCTTCATCAGTCTATAGGGGTCTTGTCTGCGATCCACTGGACACTAGCGAGCGCACGCATCGAACGGCCGGCTAGCTCTGGTGCGCCCGGAAGCTTCTCCCCCGACCCGACAGATCATCTGCAAGCCGCGCGCACACGCAAAAGCGACGCCCGCGCGCACCGTCCCTCTCAACACGTTCCAGCGGAGCTGTTCGTTGTCGGAGCTTGCACGCGCGCACGCTCTTGTCCAGTGCCAGTACTGCAGGGACGAGGAGACGGTCCAAGTCGGTGAACAGGAGAGCGATAAGGGTGGATGGATACCGCAGGGAACCGAACGAGCGTGCGCATAGTTAGTAGTACTGTCAGCAAGACGGCGATGCATCTACACCGGAGAAGAATGTTCAACGCCAGCTAGCCGCCGGTGCATGCTTGCAAATCGCAATAATCTACTTCTCCTATGCAATATATAGTACTAGTAATAATTGGAATTGTGTGCACAGAAGTACTGTACGGGTTGCCAGAAAATTCTCGACGCAGCGAAGAATCTTCAACGCTGCTAGCCCACTGAAGTAGGTGGTGCTTGCCACCTTGGAGCTTGGAAATTCTGAATCTTCTGGCCACACTGAGCGCACGTGAGCGCATATCCAAGTGCACGTACCGTGGCAAAAACGACAAATCTGACCTCTGAACGAAATCAGTTCACAAACTAAACTGTCTCGAATTTTTTTTCACCCAGCTGGCCCTTTTGTATGACGTCCGACAGCTAGGCGTCACACTACACTGTACAACGCCTAGCTCTTAGGCGCCACACTTCTGGGCAGCGTGGCACCCCTGGGCCAGGCCCTGCCCCACATGCAGCCGTGCAACGCCTAGCCTACAGGCGCCACACTGGTAATGTGCAGCGCCTAGATCAGGCGCTGCACATTACCAGTGTGGCGCCTGTAGGCTAGGCGCTACACGGCTGCGTGTGGGGCAGGGCTTGGCCCAGGGGTGCGACGCTGGCCAGAAGTGTGGCGCCTAAGAGCTAGGCGCTGCACAGTGTAGTGTGGCGCCTAGCTGTCGGGCGTCACACAAAAGGGTCAGCTGGGTGAAATTTTTTTCGGGGCAGTTTAGTTTGTGAATTGATTTCGTCCGGAGGTCAGATTTGTCGTTTTTGCCACGTACCGTACCCGCAGCGTAGAAAATGAAGTGGGCGAAAGGAATATAGGAATTTTCCAAAAGCTCAGAGGGTTGACCAATACATTGACTTGCAAACCAAGTAAGACAGATTCACACAAATTTTCATTGCCGAGGCCAGCATAAGAAACACAGATATGATATGAAACCAGTAATGTGGAATTTCAAACGTGTACCTTAGAATTACTGGTAAGACATTGTGGTTCTACTTAAATGAAATCGGAGGGGAGCCCTCTTTTTCAAAAAATAAATAAATCTAGAATTACTGGAAAACTAAAAGAAAAAATAGCGGAATGAAAAATTGAAAAGCTCTAACGTCCCAAAAAGCTATGAAAATCTTATTTTATAAAGAACGAGTAGAAACACATATATGTAAATTTAGGTAAAAATATAAAATCATTTACAGTCTCTGCTCACTATAACTCATAGTTTTTCATACCAAGTTAAGTAACTTGGATTGTTGCTAACTGTAAAATAACTTAATTTGTTATTTATCCACAACATGCAAATGATCACATGTATTCCCCCAAACCACCATAGGGTTCATATGGACGCATGTTTCAGAAAAATCCACTCTCAGGCCAACATAGGTGAAATACTACCAGCTTTACGACAATTGGTTTTTCCGTGAAATACCACAACTTTATACTACTGTAAAAAAATGCAACACTTGTTTGACACAACAGGCGTGTTTATGTAGCCCACGGGTATGATGGCACAAGAACAAGTTGGCAACCCAACTGAGCCAAGGCATCGCCTATAAAAGAATACAAATTAAGCACATATCCAACCTATGTGTGGGGATTTTAGCAGCAAAATGAGAGCGCAATGGCAACAACACGATATTTGTTCAAACAGAAGAAGATCAAGCTCGTTAACGCTGGAATTGATCACACGAGAAGCGGCTCACGTAGGCCTGGGTTACCATCGCAACAGCATCCGAGGTCGTTGCCAGAAAAGAGTTCAGCGTCGTTGTTCCATGAGTGGATGACGGAGCATGGCTTCCACCGACAACTGCCGGGGAAGGAACCACGAAAGAGAGCCCAGGGTTTTGCACGAGAGTTGTGATTGTTTTGGGAAGAGTAAAGTGCATTTTTTGTCCCTCAACTTATCGTGAAGTGTGGCTTTCGTCCCTGAACGTTTTTGGGGTGTAACCTTCGTCCCTCAACTCTTAATACAAGATGTAGTTAGTCCTGACAGCGGTATTCCTCGAACAAACCTGGCTTGGACTTGATGTGTCCCCGTTTTGACCACATTTTGGTGCAACCTTTGTCCCTCAACTCTAACAATAGTATTCCTTTGGTCGAATCCGGTTTTGACTTTTCATGGCCCAGTTTTGGGATTGGACCTCATCTCGGCGGAAGCTTGTAGGCAATGGAGAATTGTGCTCCTTTCTCTCCCCCGTGCCAGTTTAGATCCGATCCGCCACCTATCATCAACCCAGCTGTCCTGGTGACCATCTAAAGTGGGAGGAGGTGCTTCCATCGCTGACCTCCTAGAGCAGCACCGTTGCCTTGCGCAGGGCACATCTAAAGCGGGTGTGATGGCACAAGAACAAGTTGGCAACCCAACTGAGCCAAGGCATCGCCTTATAAAAGAATACAAATTAAGCACATATCCAACCTATGCGTGGGGATTTTAGTAGCAAAATGAGTGTGCAATGGCAACAACACAATCTTTGTTCAAACAGAAGAAGATCAAGCTCGTTAACGCTGAAATTGATCACGCGAGAAGTTGCTCATGCAGGCGTGGGTTACCATCGTAGCAACATTTGAGGCCGTTGCCAAAAAGAGTCCATCCTCGTCGTTCCACGAGTGGATGACGGAGGATAACTTCCACCAAGACGGGGAGGGAAAGAACCACGAAAGAGAGCCTAGAGTTTTGCAAAAGAGTTGCGATTGTTTTGGGAAATAGGAACCATTGTAGATTCCAGCCGAGAAGACCAGGAAAAGATAAGGATTGCTCTTGTTCCCCCTAAAAAAAGGAAATCTCGTACCCATGGGTATAGCCGGTAATTCCGAGTGGACAAGCTAAGGGATTGGTTTAGTTAGTACTGAGTACGAGAAGGAGGAGTATATATATACGTGAGTGGCGGCCGAAAATAATAATTAGCCAATAGGATCCAGATCCCCTTGGCTAAGCAAGCGGGGGCGTGATTAAGGCGCTGAGACGTGATCAGCATCGGTGTTGGCGAGCTCGTGCCTGGGCAAACCAAGAAGGTTAGCACTCCGCGGCAAGCTAATCGCGGGGATTAAAGAAGGTGAGCGCATGGTTCTGGGCACACGCGTCGGGTCCGACCAGGCGCGATGGGATCCGGCGCGGTCGTGACACTTGGTGCCCACCCCGGGTTGGGATCTTTTTTTTTTTTTAACACGGTACAAACGCAAGCGCTCACATACACGCGCATACACTCATCCCTATGAACGCACACACGCACACCCTACCCCTATGAGCACCTCCGAGAGACTGAGCCGGCATATCATCTTGAGATTTACGAAGTCACCGTAGGCGCCTCGTCGTCGACGGGAACGTCTGCTCCCACTGAATGCGCATCGCCGGAAATCCTGAAATAAATCTAGGAATAAATGCGAGCACCAGGACTTGAATCCTGGTGGGCTGGGGATACCACAGTCCTTCTAACAATCCAACCACAGGTTGGTTCGCCCCGGGTTGGGATCCGAACGCCTATTATTTGCAGCCCATTTGGGCCTGGCCTAACACTGTAGTAGCTGCTTTTTAGGAGGAGAACTGGAGTCCGCAAGGCATTTGGATTTCTTTGGATCCCGGCGTGGCCGAGTGACAAGGACGGCGCCTGCTCCCATTTTCCCTGTTGAAAGCCCTGGATCAGGCTAGCTATGTACTCCCCTTTCTATTTGATGCATAACGAGAATACAATGTCTTTTACAGCATTTTGCAAGACAACGGGAGACGGGAGTGGGGAGGAGCGAGCTCGAACACTAGCAAGAAACCCGCAGCGCGTTCCGGCAATCGGCTCAAGCACTATCATGCGATAATATGACATCAGTAAACACTTTGCTACTCCCTCCGATCCATAAAAAGTGTCGTGGTTTTAGTTCAAAAAGAATTTAGAAAGTAGGGACAGAAGGGCTACAAGAAGATTTGAATTTTGACGGGAATACTACTAGCTTCCCAAACCCACTTATAATTGGCACCGACAATGGCATTTTCCAACCATTGTTACATAGATCTAGTAGAAAACCTATAATTTCTTTCCCAAGATCCAACAAATATCGCGAGGATTCTCATTGCTGGGCAGGACCAGGAGCCCAGGACTTTAGATTTCAATTCCTTACACTGGCATAAAAACTGAGGAGAGGCTCAGGAGATCTGAGCTTATCTACACTACAATCTTGCTCATACTGATGTCAAAAAAGGAAAGTATAGGTAACACGGAAAGGTTTGTAGTAGTCATATTCGAAAGGCCACTCCTCCCCGCCATATACAACTCCATGCGCCCCTGTTTCAACCGAAGTCCGGGCGTAGCTTCCAGACATCAATCGCCGTGCTTGCAAGTTGCAGGACGTGTGATTCTATATCAAACTGAAGTACGTATATGGTTCTATATAGACGGGATCATGTTGCATGTTGGCTAATTTTGCATCGTACTTGCAAGCCGCAGCATCATCAAACCTTGGGAAAATCGATCCAGACGGCGGGATCGAGCATATATAGTACGTACTGTACTTGCGTAGAATTTGCTATTTTAGCTCAACACAGAGGTTACCATCTACGGCAAACCCAACAGCGTATATATATGTTCGGACTGAAATGCACACAAGACTTGCGAGATGACACCAGATCGTACAGCGCCGGGCAAGGAGATGACACCAGATAGAACTACGCACATGATGGATCTAGGTACTACGATTCATACGGTCATATCTTGATTACCTTAGAGTCATCGTGCATTTACGCTGGGAAGGCTGGTGACAGTTTCAGGTTAAACCGCAGACACTGCTTTTAGTTCGCACCTTTTTTCAAACGAGAGTACGGTTACTTTTGCACTTGAAGGCTAGTAGCGTGCACACACACATCATTTCGACTGTAAAATGTAGATTTCTCTCGAGGAATGTCGATCGACAGGCTGAGATTTTTTTAGCTGGTAATGGTAAGCTCACCTCTGGCTGGGGCTGGCTGGCTGGCTCCATCTCACAATGCTCCTCACTCCCAAAAGGGAATGTCACCATCTCGGAGAAAAATAAGGCCAGGAAGTGACATGCCAGATCAAGCATGTATGTATGTATAGCTAGCAGCACCTCATCAGCCACGCTACAAAGCCTTGGGACTTGAGCCACCCCCTTCAAATCGCTCCAATAAGCAAGCTGTGCTGCTAGTAGTAGCTCCACACTGCAACTCACTGTGCGACACCGCTCCCTCCCATCGCCAGTAGCAACAGCCACCACCACCACTTCAAGTGCAAGGCCTCTCGCCTACATCTCTCGCACTCTCTCTCAGTCATCAGCTCCTCATCACTCTGCCCCTTGCAGTCTCGGCACCCGCATCGGCTTCGCCGCTCACTCCCCATCCCGAACCATTCCTAAGCACGGAAAATGAAGGTAAAGTCTTCAGCCATCGCCCCCATCAGTAGTCATTCTCTTGCAGCAGGGAGGGTTGATGTGGTTAGAGGTGTTGGGTGATGGTGGTGACTGATATATGAAAAACAGAAACCTCTGTTTGCGTGGTGGCGCCATGGTAATGTGGCTAACCTCTGTTTTTCTTGCAGATTTTCAGCTGGATGGCGAACAAGATCAGAGGGAAGCAGGAAGCGAGCCGCCTCCCGGCCAGTTCCTCCGGGCCTTCTCGTGAGTGCACTTGGGAACTTCCGCTTTCTTGTTGACCAAATAAGTACTGTGTGCTCTAGACTAGTCTAGAAGCGAAATGACCATCATTTCCCTTGATTACCTGAAAAGATGAGGAAGAAGGCGGTGATCTTTGATCTCTGCTTATACTCCTTGAAAAAAAAATTACTCCACTTTTGCCCTGAAGTTTCACTTGTGCCAGTTAGCTCCGGTCATCACAGTTATTTTTTGCTTCCTCGCCTAGAAGAAACGGTGAAGTCGATTTGCTGGTCCCCCCCCGCGCCGGTCTAGTTTTTTTTTGACGATTCCAGGATTTCTGCTGACCCTTTGGGTCTGGGATTTTCCGCAGTCCGTTAGTCTTTAGATCTAATGGTCTAGTGTGGAAGCTACTCCCTCCGTCCCATAATATAAGACGTTTTTTGACACTACACTAGTGTCGAAAACGTCTTACATTATGGGACGGAGAGAGTACCTTACATGACTTATGATAATGTCAGTGTACACCGTCAAAAAAATAGTGCCAGTGTAGTGACATTCCCTGACTTGTCTGCAATTTTTTTTACTGTTTGTTTTCTTTAATGTCTTGTGTATCAAGGGGTTTCCTCACTCTTTTCTATCCCTAGCTCTGTTTCATGGTTTCCTGTAAGGTTTTCCGTCCAACTAGTCAGCATGGATCAAAGTCTGAACTAATGGAAGCAAGTACATTTTTGTTTCTACATACTTTGATTTTCTCACGATTGTTGTTCTTTATGTAAGAAATGCCATGAGTACTTTATAGCCCCAACTCTCAACCTGTCAACAAAAATAATGTCATTCATTCTGGGTAGAATCCTGACCTTGGATGGTTGTGTTCTAATGATCTGAAGTCAAGTAATCCTGTTTAAACATATTCCGTGTCCACAACACATAAAAAAGGCTACTAATATTGCAGAATGGGTGCACTATTTAACTTTTTATATATGTGATCGAGTGATTGCCGACATACGAAAACGGAAAGAGAACATTAGGATGTGGAGTAAGCATGGGCAAAACCATATATCTAACCAGTGCTAAGCTGATGAGAACGACTGGGGCTTAAGAATTTTAAACTTGGTGGTCCATGCTCCAGACATCCAATTTAAGCTAGTATGAACTTAGGACCATACCTTTGTCTTTTCATGG
Source organism: Elymus sibiricus (assembly GCA_039707655.1). NCBI lineage: Eukaryota > Viridiplantae > Streptophyta > Magnoliopsida > Poales > Poaceae > Elymus > Elymus sibiricus. The sequence continues at coordinate 268,352,842 of CM077672.1, read as the reverse complement.
AACTAGCAACTTAATTTAGTTCTAATGTGCAGGCGCTAACGTGCCGGATTGTCGCAACGATGAGTTCAGCGATTGGCCCCAATCATTGCTTGCCATTGGGACATTTGGAAATAAGCAGATAGAGGAGGTAGCACAAGTGCAGACCCCTTCGGAGGATGGGCAGTCCATGCAAGATGCCATCAAGTTTACAGAGGAGGAAGTAGACAGGATACAGAAAGAGTTTGCAATGATGCTAGCAAGCAAAGACCAAGCGGAAGCCCATGACTCAATGATACTAGCGAGCAAAGACCAAACCGAAGCTCATGACTCGCACAATGATGACCAGGTAACTTCACACGAAAATGTCGATCGGAGAATCAACGAGAAGCACATGGACCAGCTGATGAACAAGAAGATGGTCATAAGTAAGGCAAAAGATTCACTGGGGAAGAAAGCAAGTGCACTTAAGCCGAGATCGGTTGCTTCGCTCCTCAAACTACTCATGTGCAAGGGTGGCTTTGCCTCTGCTGTTCCAGATCCAAGGAGCTCTTTCCCTCAATCAAGAATGGAAAAGGTATACTTACATTCTTATGTGAATTTGTACTAGTTAATTATACCTTCTTGACTCTTGAGTGGTATCTTATATGCGATTTTCTTCCCATTTCAGCTACTCAGGGCAATACTTCAGAAGAAAATACACCCGCAAAATTCTTCGACGCTCGTGCCTAGGAGACATTTGGACTGGAAGCCGGATGAGCAAGAGATCAACGAATGCCTCGAGGATGCACTCCGTGATCTAGACGACGATGGCGCAAAATGGGTCAAAACTGATTCAGACTGTAAGTTGCATACTTTGATCCCGAACAAATGACGTTATCATGCACTGAATATCTCTTTATGCACTGATTCCTTTGAAGAAACTCAGTATGTTATTTTCATTCTTTGCAGTTATTGTGCTAGAAATGTAAACATGGGTGAATACATTTGTTCATTGAGGCCAGGTGTGCATCTTTTTTCTCAACTCACGACTATCAGGAGTGCTAATATTTATCCTTTATTTTGAGGGTTGTGCTTGCAATTTGATTGATTACAATGTGCAGGTTCCAAAGGTATTGGCAAGCTAGGGAGCCGCGGTGTTATGTTATATATAGAAGTGTGGGATATAGTCATAAATGAAGCTACGAATTATGATGTAATGCCCCTCTGTTTCTCACATAAATCATTTGTAATTTGGGTTACTTGGATTATGATAAGAAACTCCCGGGTGTAGCCATTCCTCATGTCTGTGTTTTTCTCTCGTCCTTCAGACTGTACATTACAAGGTGTTTCACCATTCACATATGAACAATGTTGATGGATGTTTATGATCCTCCTTAAATGAATTTAATTATGATATAGTTGTTGTTTTATGACATATATTGTCTGCTTAATTTAGATCAGCTTGCAAGTTGTGCCTAGTAGTTCTGGTTTTCATGCCAGATAGTTGAGAGCCTCTTTGATCTGTAGGATTTGAAGAACACGATAATAAAATAAATACAAGATTGTAAGACATGCCCTTTTCGATCTTGCATGATTAGAGAACATAAAAAGTTGCACCGAAACATGTTTGAGCTACACAAAGGTTCCATGTTGGAACCTGAACTATTGTGCTTGATTTGACGAAGACTGAACGTTGAAACCATCTATGTTAAACTTGAACTTCTGAAACCATTTAAAATGAATAGCACGTTGCCTTTCATAAGTAGTCTTGTATTTGGATCTTTCAGAAAGAAGTGGACTTTTTTGTGTGGATATAGGGAATGGTATGAAATGATAGATTTTCGCAAGAAAATGAATGGTTTGCATTTTTATTCTTGTTTTTTGTATGAAACACGGATTATCATATTGGTTGATGTTTTCTATCCTCACTTTATAGGATTCTCCATATCAGTGAGTTGTCTTTGACATTTTGAGAAGTTTGGAAGAAGATCACCATCCAAACCCTAAGCCAATTATTTAGGGTGGTGTTGCACGTTCAAAGTTTTTAGAAAAAAAATGGAAAACAACAATGCGATTCTTTTAAACAAATCCAAATATATATAAAGCAATGACCATACAAAACCATCCTCGCCATCATACATCTTACCGAAAAAGGATTTCGTCCCGCTTTATAGATAAAGCAACGACTATACAAATCCAACTCATAAAACTTGACACCAGAACACAACACAACACAACACACACACCCAAGGCTGGATGCACAGGCAAAAGAACAACCACACCACCCCAGCCTACGCCAAGCCATCGACATATGTGCAATGAGAGCCCTGCTTGAGGTCGTCGGAGTTCTCCACCATGACAGAGGTGTCATGAAGAGATGAAGCTACGCCCGACGAACTGTGGCCTCCAAGACGGCGCCTTCAGGAAGGGAACGAGCGCCACCGCCACCCGATCCAAAGGATCATGGCTTTCACCCGGAGCAATCCGAAGAAGGAGAGTAGTCACAACGGCGCCTTTAGGAAGGAGACGACGCCCACAGACGCCGTCATTGTCAGCCCAACCAAAGCAAGACAGGGATAACCCCCGGCACGCACGCTCCCCTCCGAGACGCCACCGATTGCCGAAACACCAACCACCACGCCGCCCAAACAACCATGGCAGCCAGCCCGCACCTGAGCCGCGTTGTCCATTCACGAGCACCGCGATTCCCACCACTAGGGTTGCCGCCCCGGCAACCAAGACCATCCCTCAACCGCCACCATGACATACGGACACCGCCTGACCGATCAAGTGCATAAGGCCCCTCCTTCCACCCCAAAAACGCCCCCTTTGGCAGGAAGGTGGCCCAGCCGGTCAGATCCATGAGGGGAGGGTCCCCGGCAGCAATCAGCCTCGCCGTAGCCACCCCACCACTCCATCGGGGACCAAGGCCACCGATACGACCCATATGGCTTCTCCAGGTCTCGGCGTCAGCACGACCGGGAGGCACCCTGCCTCCCCTCGGATCGCCCCGGCCACCACCGGCCAGCCATCGACACCACGCACCAGGCCGCCGACGCCACCCAACATGGCCGCCACCAGCCGCCACTCCCAGCAGAACGAGCATAAGAGGTAGAGGTCGTCCACCACTGTCGCGCCGCCACCCTCATCAACTGGAAGCCACCGTAGCCCCCCCCCTCGCGGGCCGCACCGCTCGGATGCCAGATCTGGAGAACGCATCCCGCAGAAGTCGTCGTCTCTGGTCCAGGCGAGCACCACCTCCACGACGCTCGGCACACCGCTGCCACGACACTGACGGCGACCAGCTCTGGCACGCCACTGCGCCGCAGCACGCACCGCCTAGCGCAGCACCCAGGCCCGGTCGATCCGCCGTGCGAGGAAAGGAGGACTCCTCGCCGCCGCAGGTGCGGCGGGAAGGAGGGAGTGGAAGCTCCAGCGGCGGCGTCTAGGGTTAACCTCACGGTAGCTCGCGGGAGCAACGCGGGATGGGGGGGGGGTGATAGAAATATGCCCTAGAGGCAATAATAAAGTTGTTATTATTTTATATTTCCTTGTTCATGATAAAGGTTTATTATTCATGCTAGAATTGTATTGACCAGAAACTTAAATACATGTGTGAATACATAAACAAATACCGTGTCCCTAGTGAGCCTCTACTAGACTAGCTCGTTGATGTAGTCGAACGTCTTCGCGATCCAATCACGATCCGTCCCGCGAACTCCCGATCAAGTGCCGAACGGACGGCACCTCCGAGTTTAGCACACGTGCGGCTCGGCGGCGTCCTCTCCTTCTTGATCCAGCAAGCGAGAGAGAGGGGGTAGATGAGATCGGGACCAACACGACAGTATGGTGGTGGTGGTGGCAGCGGAATTCCGGCATGGCTTCGCCAAACGCGTACCGGTGAAACGTGGGAGGAGTTGGGAGAGGTAATGGGCAAGGGTCCAAGGGGTGGCTGCCCCCAACGCCTCCCCACCTTTATATAGGCGTGGAGGGGGCTGGTGGCTTGCCCTCCAAGGCCCTAGGGTCGTTGGCCAAAGGGGGAGGAAGGAAATCCCTCCTTTCCTTCCCCACCAATCGATATCTCCTTTTTAGGGATCCTGGTCTTATCCCTTTGGGATATGATACTATTCCTTTTAAGGGAGGATCTTGGTGCGCCTAGACCAGGGTTGTGGGGACTTTGCCCACTACCCACGTTCATGTGGGTCCCCATTGCAGGTGGGCCCCACTCCGGAACCTTCTAGAACCTTCCCGGTACAATACCGAAAAAACTCGAACTTTTTCCGGAACCCGATAACAACTTTCCATATATGAATCTTTACCTCCAGACTATTCCGGAGCTCCTCGTGATGTCCCGGATCCCATCCGGGACTCCGAACAACCTTCGGACTTTCCACTATTAATATCTCAATACTACCCTAGCGCTACCGAACGTTAAGCGTGCGACCCTACGGGTTCGGGAATATGCAGACATGACCGAGACTCCTCTCCGGTCAATAACCAATAGCGGGACCTGGATGCCCATATTGGTTCCTACATATTCAACGAAGATCTTTATCGGTTGAACCACGATGTCAAGGATTCAGTCAATCCCATATGCAATTCCCTTTGTCCGGCGATATGTTACTTGCCCGAGATTCGATCGTCGGTATCTCCATACCTAGTTCAATCTCGTTACCGGCAAGTCTCTTTACTCGTTCCGTAATACAAGATCCCGTGGCTAACTCTTTAGTCACATTGCTTGCAAGCTCATTGTGATGCTGTATTACAGAGTGGGCCCTGAGATACCTCTCCGTCATACGGAGTGACAAATTCCCAGTCTTGATCCATGCCAACTCAACAGACACCCTCGGAGATACCTGTAGAGCATCTTTATAGTCACCCAGTTACGTTGCGACGTTTGATACACACAAGGTACTCCTCCGGTGTCAGTGAGTTGCATGATCTCATGGTCATAGGAACAGATACTTGACATGCGAAAACGATAGCAATAAACTTGACACGATCATATGCTACGTTCATAGTTTGGGTCTTGTCCATCACATCATTCTCCTAATGATGTGATCCCGTTATCAAATGACAACTCATGTCTATGACCAGGAAACCATGGCCATCTTTGATCAACGAGCTAGTCCGGTAGAGGCTCACTAGGGACATGTTGTTGTCTACGTATCCACACATGTATTTGTGTTTCCAACCAATACAATTATAGCATGGATAATAAACGATTATCATGAACAAGGAAATATAATAATAACCATCTTATTATTGCCTCTAGGGCATATTTCCAACAGTCTCCCACTTGCACTAGAGCCAATAATCTAGCATTACATGGTTATGAATCTAACACCCATAGAGTTCTGGTGTTGATCATGTTTTGCCCGTGGAAGAGGTTTAGTCAACGGATCTGCAACATTCAGATCCGTATGTACTTTGCAAATGTTTATGTCCTCCTCCTTGATCGCATCGTGGATGGAATTGAAGCGTCGCTTTATGTGTCTGGTCCTCTTGTGAAACCTTGGTTCCTTGGCTAGAGCAATGGCACCAGTGTTGTCACAGAACAGAGTCATTGGGTCCAGTGCACTGTGATGGGGATATGTACTTAGGGTAGGGTCATAGGCCTGACCTACATACCCTACCTAAGGACACTGCCCCAGAAAGCTTAAAGGCTACGAGGAAGTCTCCGACTGAAATCACCTTGACGCATGAGTCACTCGACAATATACACTCGGAGATATCTTTCACTCGACGCTTACCCTTTCACTCGGAAGGACCAGAAGACAGTCGACCACAGAAGCCCAGAAGTCACCCCAGGGAGGCTAACGGGCAGGCATTCATCAAGACCATTAATAGCATTTATGTTGTACGTTACCAGTAACGTACGTCATTATAACCACGATTTAACCCTTGGATGCCGGACACTTATGAGGGGCAGCGCACTCTATATAAGCCGCCCCTCCCCTCTGGCATAAGGGTTCGCAACCTTTTGTAACACAACACACATATTTCACTCGACAGAGTAGAGAGCTCTCCGGAGCACTGAGACGTAGGGCTGTTATCACTTCCGAGTGAGGCCTGAACTCATACATCTGTGTGTACATCCTCGCCGTAGCTAGGACTCTGCCCTCTCCATTCGTACCCCTACCATCTACTGTCAGGCTTGTTCCCATGACAGTTGGCGCCCACCGTGGGGCAGGCGTCTAAGCGACTTCCGGCGAGGTTGCATATTTTCTCCTTCGTCATGTCTTCCGGCGGTGATTCGTTCCTGGGCCGCGAGATCCGTCTCGGAGCGCTCACCTTCATCGCCGACGATTCGGCATGGCTCCAGGAAGCGCCTTTGGACGTGGAGGCGCTCCCGATTCGCGGGGCGACGCACTTCTGTGCAAGCTCCTGCGGTGTTCTTCTCCTTCAGCCGTCGACCCCGTATGTGTCGGCCCTTCCTGCTGTTCGTCGTCGCAAGCGATCCGGTCGCTCGCAGCTACAGCGTTGGGTGCGGCATGTGGCGGCACGCCAGGTTTCGTCCCCGCAGATTGCAGCCATCGAGCCCGCCGAGTCACTTCACGGCGTGTTCGACTCGGCGTCGGACCGATCCGACATTCCTTCCGAGTGCGAGAGCTGCGACCCTGCGGCTGAAGTTTTTATGGATGGCTCTCATCAGAGTCCGCCGCCTGGCTTCAACCACTCCAGGCGTGAGATTGGAGGAACGTCGAATGAACAGCAGCGCCGGGATGAGGATGTTCTCCATACTCCCATCGTCGGTACGACTGCTGAGGCCTAGGCCATGGAGGCTACACGCCTTCGGCTCAAAGAGATGCAGGAGGCACTCGACGAGCGTGCTGGGCAGCGTCCACCACGTCCCAATCGACAACAGCGACAGTTGTTCCCGAGTGGATCTCGAAATAACGTCGAGGTATTTCGTACTCCAGTTTTGAATGTTGCAGCGGCTGCTAGGATTGCAGAGTCTATTCAACCGTCACGATCAGAGGCTAGTAGAGGTCTGCAGCAGATCAAGACATTGCTTGAGGCAGCGCAGCAGCAGAACGCGGCTGTTTCTCAGTCGCAGAACAGGTTACACGGCAATTCTCCCAGGGCAGAAACAGTTCAGTCGGCTCATAGTCCTGGGTCACCTTCGCGTCACAGAGGCGGAGGATTCCGTGAAGATCGGTACAGAGATCAGGGGCGAGATCAGTCTGCTCCCCGTTATCACCGCGATGACCGCCGTCGAGTGTTTTCTCCTCCGCGGAATGGTTCATATGTGTCCCGACACAATGATGATAGGCGCCCGTTCGGCGATGAGCGGAATCCTGGGTTCGACGCAAGGGACGTCCTTGCTCAAAGACGGGTCGACAGAGGCAGAGCCCACAGGGATGGTTATAACGGAGACTGTCCGAGTGGAAGCAGTGCTGTTGTTTCTGGGCCCGAGTGTTTTAGCAGAGCCATTCGCTCTGCAGGGATTCCCCCCAACTTCAGGATGGCGGCTGGAATTGTCAAGTTTTCTGGCGAGTCAAAGCCTGAAACTTGGTTGGATGATTACCGAGTGGCTGTACAGATTGGTGGAGGTAACGACAACATAGCCATGAAGCATCTGTCCTTGATGTTGGATGGTTCGGCCAGAGCTTGGTTGAATCGTTTGGCTCCCTCTAGCATCTATTGCTGGGAAGATTTGGCCCGAGTGTTTATCAGAACCTTCGAAGGCACTTGTAAACGTCTAGCTGGTTTGATTGATTTGCAGCACTGTGTCCAGAAGCCCAATGAAACCTTGCGAGATTACATTCAGCGCTGGTCCACCTTGCATCACACGGTGGAGAATGTTTCCGAACATCAAGCTGTTTGTGCCTTCAAGGCTGGGGTTAGATACAGAGAGCTCTATCTGAAGTTTGGTCGCACCGGTGATATTTCTCTGAGCAAGATGATGGAGATTGCCACTCGGTACGCCAATGGGGAAGAAGAAGACCGCCTCCGAAGCGGTAAAGCCAAAATAGTCGACAATAACGCAGGTGGGAATTCCAGTCGGAAACAGAAGCGCAAAGCTGATCCTCCTGCTCAGGCAGAAGCGGCCGCCGTGGCGGCACAAGGCAAGAGTAAAGGAAAGTCCAAGGCTAAGTTCACCCCAAAGAAGTCAAAGAATCAGTCGGGTACTGATGTTTTGGATTTACCGTGTGCAATCCACACGAGGAAAGACGAAGAGGGCAATTTGATATTGCCAAAGCATACCACTCGACAGTGCCGTTTGTTGATCCAGTCATTCAAAGAGGGCCAGTCGAGTGAGAAGGACCCTGAGAAAGAAACTGAAGAAGAAAAAGAAGAGTTCCCTGAAGTCAATGCCACCTTGTTGATTTTTGCTGATGTTGAGAGCAAGAGTCGACTGAAAGTTATCAACAGGGAGGTTAACATGGCGGTTCCCTCTACCCCAGCATATCTCAAGTGGTCTCAGACTGCTATCACTTTTAATCAGTCAGATCACCCTGTGCACATTGCTACCCCCGGGCGGCAAGCGCTGGTGGTGGACCCAGTGGTTGGGGGCACTCGACTCCGCAAAGTTTTGATGGATGGCGGGAGCGGTCTGAACATCCTGTATGCTGATACCCTTAAGGCGATGGGCATTCCGATGTCCCGGCTCAGTGAAAGCAACATGCAGTTTCATGGAGTAATCCCTGGGAAGAAGGCCCATTCACTCGGCCAGATAGCGTTGGATGTGGTGTTTGGTGACGACAAGCATTTTCGCAAAGAAAAACTGACGTTTGAAGTGGTAGACTTCCAGAGTGCATACCACGCCATCCTTGGTCGACCAGCTTATGCCCGTTTCATGGCCCGACCATGTTACGTGTATCTCAAGTTGAAGATGCCTGGACCAAAGGGTGTGATCACAGTCACTGGCAACCGACAGAGGGCTGAAGAGTGCCTCCAGCAGGGCTCCAAGATCGCCGACCAGCAGATGACTATGGTTGAGTTGGAAGAATACAAGAAGAACGCTGATCCTGCCGATCTGTTGCGTACTAAGAAGCCCGCTTCTGAGTCAGCTTTTCAGTCGGCAGGAGATGTGAGGAAGGTGCACATTCACCCGACAGATCCAACTTCTGCCCCGACCAACATCTCAACAACACTCGACAGCAAATAGGAAGCCGAGCTCATCCAGTTCCTCCGTGAGAACTGGGACATCTTCGCATGGAAGCCCGCTGACATGCCTGGTGTACCCAGGGAACTGGCTGAGCACCGTTTGAGGGTTGATCCGAAGGCCAAGCCTGTGAAGGAACACTTGCGTCGATCGGCAACAGAGAAGCGAAAAGCAATCGGCGAAGAGGTGGCTCGTCTCTTGACGGCCAAGTTTATACGTGAGATTTACCACTCCGAGTGGTTATCGAACGTTGTCATGGTCCCTAAGAAGGACAGGTCTCTCCGCATGTGTATTGATTTCAAACATATCAATCGGGTCTGCCCGAAATATCATTTCCCACTCCCCCGCATTGATCAGATTGTCGACTCAACTGCGGGATGCGAGCGTCTATCTTTTCTTGATGCTTATTCTGGCTACCATCAGATCCGTCTGTTTGGTCCGGATGAAATAAAGACAGCCTTCATCACCCCTTTCGGGTGTTTCTGTTATATCACCATGCCTTTTGGTTTGAAGAATGCTGGCGCTACTTTCATGCGCATGATTCAGAAGTGTTTGCTCGATCAGATTCCTCGGAACATTGAAGCGTATATGGATGATATCGTAGTCAAGTCTCGCAAAGGTTCCGACCTGTTGTCTGACTTGGCTGAAACATTCGCCAATTTGAGGAGGTATGATATTAAGTTAAATCCGACTAAGTGCACTTTCGGCGTTCCCGGTGGAAAATTACTCGGTTTTCTCGTCTCCGAAAAAGGAATCGACGTTAACCCTGAAAAGATCGGCGCCATCGTCCGAATGAAAAGCCCCGAGCGTGTGCACGATGTCCAGAAGCTCACAGGTTGCTTGGCAGCATTGAGTCGATTCATTTCTCGTCTCGGTGAGAAGGCACTGCCTTTATACCGACTGATGAAAAAGTCTGATACATTTGAGTGGACTCCAGAAGCTGAAGCAGCGTTTGTCGAGCTCAAAGCCCTGCTTACCACCCAGCCGGTGCTTGCTGCTCCGCACAGCAAAGAGCCATTATTATTGTACATCGCGGCCACTAATCAGGTCGTCAATACAGTACTAACTGTCGAGCGGGAAGAGGAAGGCAGGGCTTACAAAGTTCAACGCCCGGTTTACTATATTTCTGAAGTGTTGACTCCGTCGAAGCAAAGATATCCACATTACCAGAAGCTTGTATATGGTATATATCTGACTGCAAACAAGGTGACACACTATTTTCAAGATCACTCCATTTCAGTCGTCAGTGATGCTCCGTTATCTGAAATTCTCAATAATCGAGATGCGACTGGTCGAGTGGCCAAATGGGCTATTGAACTCCTTTATCTTGATATCAAATTCGAAGCGAAGAAAGCAATCAAGTCTCAAACGCTGGCTGATTTCCTTGCCGAGTGGATCGAGCAACAGCAGCCGATCCAACTTCACTCGGCACACTGGACCATGTTCTTTGATGGTTCAAAGATGCTGAATGGGTCTGGCGCTGGCGTCGTTCTGGTATCCCCAAAAGGCGATAAACTCAGTTACGTCTTACAGATTCACTTTGATTCCTCCAATAATGAGGCTGAATATGAAGCACTTTTGCATGGATTGCGTATGGCCATTTCACTCGGCGTCCGGCGCCTGATGGTATATGGCGATTCTGATTTGGTGGTTTAATCAAGTGATGAAAGAGTGGGATGTCAGGAACCCCGCTATGACTGGATACTGCAATGCAGTAAGAAAACTTGAGAAGAAATTTGAAGGTTTGGAACTCCATCATGTTCCCCGAGTGAAGAATCAAGCAGCTGATGAGTTGGCAAAGATTGGATCAACTCGGAAACCTGTCCCCAGCAATGTGTTTCTCGAGCACATTCATTCTCCTTCGGTGCAGGAAGATCCTTTCACTGAAGAGCCCCCGCAAGCGAAGAGCTCCTATGATCCGACTGAAGTTGATGTCCCAGCTGTCATTGATCTGGTCATGGAGATTTTGGTAATCACGCCCGACTGGACTGTACCATATATTGCATACATTCTCAGAAGAAAACTCCCAGATGATGAAGATGAGGCTTGACAGATAGTCCGCAGATCCAAGGCTTTTACCGTAATCAATGGACAACTCTACAGAGAAAGTGTGACTGGCGTAGCTCAGCGGTGCATTTCTCCTGAAGAAGGTCGACTGATTCTGGAAGAGATTCACTCGGGAACTTGTGGCCATCATGCGTCCTCTAGGACGATTGTTGCCAAAGCTTACCGGGCTGGTTTCTTCTGGCCACGTGCCAATGAGATGGCTAAAGATATTGTCGATCACTGCGAAGGATGTCAGTTTTTCTCGAATCTGTCACACAAACCTGCGTCTGCCTTGAAGACCATTCCACTCGTCTGGCCGTTCGCTGTGTGGGGCTTGGATATGGTTGGACCCCTTAGAACAGGTCAGAGTGGGTTTACTCATTTACTGGTTGCAGTCGACAAGTTCACTAAGTGGATCGAAGCTAAGCCCATCAGGAAGTTGAACGCCCGCACTGCTATCAAATTCATAAAAGAGATAACGTTCCGGTATGGGGTCCCCCACAGTATCATTACAGACAATGGCTCTAACTTTGACTCGGAAGAGTTCAGGTACTTTTGCTCTTCTCAAGGCACTCGGGTGGATTACGCTTCCGTTGCGCACCCCCAGTCAAACGGTCAAGCTGAGCGAGCGAACGGCCTTATCCTCCAAGGATTGAAACCTCGGCTCATGCGAGATCTTGATCATGCTGTCGGAGCTTGGGTCACTGAGTTACCGTCTGTTCTGTGGGGCTTGAGGACAACTCCCAACCGGTCGACTGGACGCACTCCTTTCTTCCTTGTATATGGAGCTGAAGCCGTTTTGCCGAGTGACGTCCTTCACAACTCTCCTCGAGTAGATCTTTACTCTGATGACGAAGCTGAGCAAGCGAGACAAGACGGGGTGGATCTCCTAGAGGAAGAGCGTGAGATGGCCCTGATCCGATCAACTGCATATCAACAAGACCTTCGCCGCTTCCATGCGAGACATGTCAAGAGCCGTTCGTTCCACGAAGGTGATTTGGTGCTCCGAGTGGATCAGCAGCGACCTCATAAGTTGGCCCCAGCATGGGAAGGCCCATTCGTCGTCACCAAGGTGCTTAACAACGGGGCGTACCACCTTTTCAACTTGAAGAAGAATATGGACGAGCCACACGCCTGGAATGCAGACTTGCTTCGACGTTTTTATTCTTGATAACAGAGTTGCCTTGATGTAATAAGAGTACTCCAGACAATGTTATGTGTTAAATGAAGACTTCCGCAGTCTAGTCGATTCCGATCGCACAGTTTTACATTCAAAATTACTCCGAGTGAAGAGCGATCCTCTCTCTCGGGAGCTTAGCTGCGAATCCGTTTCGCCTAAGTTCAAAACCCTTTCCGAGTGTTTGACATTCAGTACACTCGGAGACTTAGCTGCGAGCCAGTCCTCGTCTAAGCTCAAAAATTACTCCGAGTGAAGAGCGATCCTCTCTCTCGGGGGCTTAGCTGCGAATCCGTTTCGCCTAAGTTCAAAACTTTTCCGAGTGTATGGCATTCAGTACACTCGGAGACTTAGCTGCGAGCCAGTCCTCGCCTAAGTTCGAAAATTACTCCGAGTGAAGAGCGATCCTCTCTCTCGGGGGCTTAGCTGCGAATCCGTTTCGCCTAAGTTCAAAACCTTTCCGAGTGTATGACATTCAGTACACTCGGAGGCTTAGCTGCGAGCCAGTCCTCGTCTACGTTCAAAAATTACTCCGAGTGAAGAGCGATCCTCTCTCTCGGGGGCTTAGCTGCGAATCCGTTTCGCCTAAGTTCAAAACCTTTCCGAGTGTATGACATTTAGTACACTCGGAGACTTAGCTGCGAGCTAGTCCTCGCCTAGGTTCGAAAATTACTCCGAGCAAAGAGCGATCCTCTCTCTCGGGGGCTTAGCTGCGAATCCGTTTCGCCTAAGTTCAAAACTTTTCCGAGTGTATGACATTCAGTACACTCGGAGACTTAGCTGCGAGCCAGTCCTCGTCTAAGCTCAAAAATTACTCCGAGTGAAGAGCGATCCTCTCTCTCGGGGGCTTAGCTGCGAATCCGTTTCGCCTAAGTTCAAAACCTTTCCGAGTGTATGACATTCAGCACACTCGGAGACTTAGCTGCGAGCCAGTCCTCGTCTAAGTTCAAAAATTACTCTGAGTGAAGAGCGATCCTCTCTCTCGGGGGCTTAGCTGCGAATCCGTTTCGCCTATGTTCAAAACCTTTCCGAGTGTATGACATTCAGTACACTCGGAGACTTAGCTGCGAGCCAGTCCTCGTCTAAGTTCTAAAATTACTCCGAGTGAAGAGCGATCCTCTCTCTCGGGGGCTTAGCTGCGAATCCGTTTCGCCTAAGTTCAAAACCTTTCCGAGTGTATGACATTTAGTACACTCGGAGACTTAGCTGCGAGCCAGCCCTCGCCTAAGTTCGAAAATTACTCTGAGTGAAGAGCGATCCTCTCTCTCGGGGGCTTAGCTGCGAATCCGTTTCGCCTAAGTTCAAAACCTTTTCCGAGTGTATGACATACAGTACGCTCGGAGACTTAGCCGCGAACCAGTCTTCGCCTAAGCCTTAAATTCTTTCGAGTGCTGAACGCCCGTTCCATTCGAGAATTAAATAAATTCATCCAAGCTAAATGTCGGAAAGCGAAATGCGAGTAAGACTAAAATCTCTGGCGTAGCAGAAATTTGTTCGCGCAAAGGGAAGTTCTCAGGCCTAAGGCCTGAACGAAGTTTACTCGGTTACACCAACACTCGGCATACCGAGGCAAATAAAGTTTTTACCGTAAGCAAAGTACCAATTTAAGCTCCAGCAGCACTTGAAGGCTCAACGAAGGTATCCAGGTCGATTCCGTCTGCGATCCGAGTGGCAGCATCGATGAAAGTCTCCATGAAATCTTCAAATTTGAGTTTCTTCGTGTTGGTCACTCGGAGATCCTTCAGTTTGTCCTATCTAGCTTCCTTGCAATGAACCCTGACGAGTGAAAGTGCCACGTCAGCACCACAGCGGGCTGCAGATTTCTTCCACGCTTGCACTCGACTGGGAATCTCATTGAGCCGAGTCATCATTGACTCGAGGTCAGTCTGGAGAGGATCTTCAGGCCACAGTTCCTTTTCGACCTTTTCAAAAGCAGTTCTCAGCCGAGTGATGAATCCTTGGACGCTCTTAAGACGAGCTTCGAGACGAAACATATCCATGGCCATGGCGTCTCCGACGAGAGATTTTGTGGGGTCCAGATTGGGTTCAATCTCTTCAGTCTCTTTTTCGAAGTCTTGACAGAATTCTGCATGAAGAGAAAGTGAAAAGGTGATCACAATACCATTCTGGAAAAACCAAAGAAATTCATTCGACAGATGAGGGTTACCTTCGAGCATACTGAACATTTTCTTCGCAAAGTCTCCCAAGTGTTTCTCCAGAGTTGTCTTACTCTTGGTCTGCACTTCGAGCTTTTTGATCCATTCAGATCGTTCCTGCTTGAGCTTGGTGTTCTCCTCTTCCAGTTTACTGGCTGCTGCAAGTTTCTTCTCAGCAGCCTCAGTTTTCTCCTTCGCTTCCTTCTGAGCATCAGCAAGTGATTTGTCCTTGTCCTCGAGCGCCTTCTTCATGGTATCTAAAGAAATAGCATTGTTGAGGCGCGCTCGGAGACGACGGTTCTCATCACGTACGTCTGTTCGAGTGGATTCACTCGGTTCAAAGGATGGAAGATGAAAGTGATAATACAATTGATCAACAAAGATTACCTCCCAAAGTCTTCAGTTCGGTCTGTGCACGGTCCAGGCTGTTATTCGTCAGCTCCAGATCCAGCAGAAGTCGATTCTTTTCCTTCTCCAGCTCGACGTACTTGGTCCCGAGCCCACAGGCTTTCTGAAATCAGCAAAAATGGGGGTTCAGTCGACATAATAATTTCTCTACTCCCGAGAACCACAGTCGACTGAAAGGCGGCCCGCCGCCCCACCCCACAACCCTATACAAGCGTCATATCATGGTTGATGGAAATGATGTCCATGAAACCTGCAGAATGGTTCTAAAGACTACTGCCCATCGTCAACGATCGACAGTAGTCTCGGGGACTACACCCAGTGGGTGCACTCAGCGTGCCCCCACTGGACTTACTTTTACTCGACAAGGTCTGCCCTGTTGAATGGAAACAATATTAAGACCCCCGCCGATGCCTTCGTCATTCGACAGCGGTCTCGGGGACTACACCCAGTGGGCGCACTCAGCGTGCCCCCACTGGACCAGAAACTACTTGGTCTACTGGCAAAGAAAAACACCCCAGTGGGTGTAAAATCAAGACGGACAGGAATTCAATCGGAAATGAACTTACAATACCACTTACTCGGACGTTGGCCTGAAGCGCTGAGCTGGCATCATAGGCTAACTTGCTGGCTTCATACGCCTCCTTTGTTCGTAACATCATCTGCCCAGCCTGGATCATGGCTTCCTTGGCAGCTCCGGTTTGGTCCTCCGGGACATGGTACAAAGGGTATGCAGGCGTCGAGTGAGTTGGTGTAGTCACTGGAGCAGCTGGAGGTGCTTGGGATTGTCCGATCAGCGTCGAAGCCACCAGAGTAGAAGTAGCCAGCGGAGCACTCGACAGCAGAGTTACAAGGGTTGGAGGCATCGCAGCAGTCGTCCCACGGGGCGTCTGGACAGACGGTGGTCCCCGAGTGCCCACACGGGGAGCCTCCGGAAGCACAGCTTCACCCTCCGCTCCCTGCCGCGGCTCCTCATCATCTTCCAGTTCGATGACTTCGTCAGCTGCGGTCGACAATTCGACAATTATTCTTCAGCAAGCAGAGTAAAGTGTGGAATTGGCATACCTCGTTGGGAGGTGGCCGCATCAGGAGTGTCTACTTCCATATGGTCTCCATCATCCCGATGGGGCGACGTTACGGAGGTAGCGGCTCTGGCAAATAAATTTCACTCGGTCAACATCAACATAAAGTTCTTCAACAGCAGAATAAGGAAAATGAACACTCACGTGGAGGCAACAGGCACGGTTATCTTGATTCGAGGCAGGGCCTTCCGAGGCTTTGGCTCGTCTGGCTTGAGCTGTTTCGCGGCCTTTTCAGTCGACTCCGATGTCGCGACACGGTCACGTTTCGGGTTCCTTGTGCTTGACGCCACAGTTTTGCTCGGGGTGACCTCCAGGTCGTTCTGCTGCTTGGCCCGACGCTCGGTGCGCAGAGGGACCGGAGCCTCCACCTCGTCTTCATCCAGATCGTCGTCGCTGCTCTCACTGTCGTCAGCATAATCGCCGTCTGCGCTGCCGTCGACGCTCCCTTCCTCTTCATCAGGATGTTCTCCATTGGGTACAGGCGAGTACATGTTTGTAAATTCCTGCGAGATTCAAGCTTCAAATTCAGTCGACCGAAGATTCAGTTACTCGGCAAAATATTAAATCAATCGACAAATATATAACTCACCAAGTTCTTGGGCGGGTTCAAAGCGGAGAAAGGCGGAATTCGTTTGGATCCTTCTGGGTTATCGCAGGCTCCAGTGATGCTTCTGAGCCACTGAGAAACAGTCTGATCGGAAACTTCCTCAGGATGAGTCCGAGTGGTATCCTCAGGGCCCGAATAATTCCACATGGTGTGATCCCGAGCTCGGAGAGGCTGAATTCGTCGACTAAGAAACGTTTCAAGGAGGTCCAAACCAGTCACTCCACCGCGGATCAGGTCAGATACAGCATTCACTAGGATCCCTACCTGGATTTTCTCTACCTTTGTCACGTACAGCGGTTTGGGAGTAATAGGTCGATCCAGGGTGAAAGGAGGAAGTCCAGTCGACATATTTGGTGATGCAACATCTTTGCAATAAAACCAGGTCGACTGCCAACCCCGAACGGAGTCGGGAAAGGTCATAGAGGGGAACGCACTCCTACCTCTCTTCTGAATCCCTAAGCCACCACACAGTTGGATCACATTGGTTTTGCTGTCTTTGGGATTGGCTTTCTTGACGGCTTGGGATCTGACAGAGAATATGTGCTTGAACAAACCCCAATGTGGGGGACAGCCCAGGAAACATTCGCACAAGGTTACGAAGCAGGAAAGATAGGCAATTGCATTCGGAGGAAGGTGGTGGAGTTGCGCTCCAAAATAGTTCAAGAAAGCACGGATGAACGGATGGGGAGGCATGGAGAAACCTCGCTCGATGTGGGTGAGAAGCAGAACTCGCTCGCCGTCGCGTGGCTCCGGCTCGACCTCCCCCTTCGGCAACCGCCAGGAATCGACAGCTATCAACCCGTCGACGACGAGTTTGTCCACATCTTCCGCCGTGACCGTCAATTGGAGAAAATCCCCCTGGATCCACCCTGGCGGCACCGTCGACCGGGCGCCCGACGGCTTCTTCACCTTGGCTCCTCCCTTCTTGGCGCGCTCGAGCTTCTCCGTCCTGCCCTTCGTCATGGCGGCGGCGGTCAGTGAAGCGGAGCAGGGCGGAGGAAGAGGAGGAGAAGAGTAGATTTGGGGAAGAATACTGTACCAGCACCGGCGTCGTTGCCTCTTATACCCGCTCGTGTGAGCCACTGACCTGCGGGCCCGCCGGGTCTCTGGATATCCCGAAATCAGAGGAGGGGCGATACGTGGCGATATGGGCGGCGCGATAATCGAGGCGTCGTTCCTGCACTTGCCTTAGCAGTTACGCCATCTCCGCTCCGCGCGCGCGCTCTTATCCAAATTTCAAAACCCGTGAGACTCGGACCCGATGGGGCAAACCGTCTCGTCGGAAGATTCTGCAGATCACTCGAACCTGACTTTGAGCTCAGTTTCACTCGGACCAGTTTTCGAGTTCAGTTTTATTCGGACACACTCCAAGACAGAATTGATCAGGGCGGACGATTAAGGTTTCAATCGACGCAGATTTCTGGGAAGCCTCAAAATATACTCGGAATTTTTGTGTCTCGTCTGAACCTGCATTGACACCTTTTACCCTCGAACCCCGATCCATTCGGGGGCTAATGATGGGGATATGTACTTAGGGTAGGTTCATAGGCCTGACCTACATACCCTACCTAAGGACACTGCCCCAGAAAGCTTAAAGGCTACGAGGAAGTCTCCGACTGAAATCACCTTGACGCATGAGTCACTCGACAATATACACTCGGAGATATCTTTCACTCGACGCTTACCCTTTCACTCGGAAGGACCAGAAGACAGTCGACCACAGAAGCCCAGAAGTCACCCCAGGGAGGCTAACGGGCAGGCATTCATCAAGACCATTAATAGCATTTATGTTGTACGTTACCAGTAACATACGTCATTATAACCACGATTTAACCCTTGGATGCCGGACACTTATGAGGGGCAGCGCACTCTATATAAGCCGCCCCTCCCCTCTGGCACAAGGGTTCGCAACCTAATGATGTGATCCCATTATCAAATGATAACTCATGTCTATGACCAGGAAACCATGGCCATCTTTGATCAACGAGCTAGTCCGGTAGAAGCTCACTAGGGACATGTTGTTGTCTACGTATCCACACATGTATTTGTGTTTCCAACCAATACAATTATAGCATGGATAATAAACGATTATCATGAACAAGGAAATATAATAATAACCATCTTATTATTGCCTCTAGGGCATATTTCCAACAGTCTCCCACTTGCACTAGAGTCAATAATCTAGCATTACATGGTTATGAATCTAACACCCATAGAGTTCTGGTGTTGATCATGTTTTGCCCGTGGAAGAGGTTTAGTCAACGGATCTGCAACATTCAGATCCGTATGTACTTTGCAAATGTTTATGTCCTCCTCCTTGATCGCATCGTGGATGGAATTGAAGCGTCGCTTTATGTGTCTGGTCCTCTTGTGAAACCTTGGTTCGTTGGCTAGAGCAATGGCACCAGTGTTGTCACAGAACAGAGTCATCGGGTCCAGTGCACTGGGCACAACTCCAAGATCTGTCATGAACTGCTTCATCCAGACACCTTCCTTCGCTGCCTCCGAGGCAGCTATGTACTCCGCTTCGCATGTAGAATCAGCTACCATGCTTTGCTTGGAACTGCACCAGCTTACCGCTCCCCCATTTAGAATATATACGTATCCGGTTTGAGACTTAGAGTCATCCGGATCAGTGTCAAAGCTTGCATCGACGTAACCCTTTACGACGAGCTCTTGATCACCTCCATAAACGAGAAACATTTCCTTAGTCCTTTTCAGGTACTTAAGGATATTCTTGACCGCTGTCCAGTGTTTCACTCCTGGATCACTTTGAAACCTTCCGGCCATACTTATAGCAAGGCTGACATCTGGTCTTGTGCACAGCATCGCATACATGATAGAGCCTATGGCAGAAGCATAGGGGATGACACTCATCTTTTCTCTATCCTCTGTAGTCGCTGGGCATTGAGTCTTACTCAACTTCACTCCTTGCAAAACAGGCAAGAACCTCTTCTTGGACTGATCCATTTTGAACTTCTTCAAAATCTTATCAAGGTATGTGCTTTGTGAAAGTCCTATTAAGCGTCTCGATCTATCTCTATAGATCTTGATGCCTAATATGAAAGCAGCTTCTCCTAGGTCCTTCATTGAAAAACTCTTGTTCAAATATTCCTTCACGCTTTCCAAAAGTTCTATATTGTTTCCAATCAGTAATATGTCATCCACATATAATATTAGAAACGCTATAGAGCTCCCACTCACTTTCTTGTAAATACAAGCTTCTCCGTAAACTTGTATAAACCCAAACGCTTTGATCACCTCATCAAAGCAAAGATTCCAACTCCGAGACGCTTGCACCAGTCCATAAATGGATCGCTGGAGTTTTCAAACTTTGTCAGCATTCTCTGGATCGACAAAACCTTCTGGTTGCATCATATACAACTATTCCTTAAGAAAACCGTTAAGGAACGCTGTTTTGACATCCATCTGCCAAATTTCATAATCGAAAAATGCAGCTATTGCTAACATGATTCTGACGGACTTAGGCATCGCTACGGGTGAGAAAGTCTCATCGTAGTCAACTCCTTGAACTTGTGAAAAACCCTTTGCCACAAGTCGAGCTTTATAGACGGTGACATTACCATATGCGTCTGTCTTCTTCTTGAAGATCCATTTATTCTGAATGGCCTTTCGCCCTTCAGGTAATACTTCCAAAGTCCATACTTTGTTTTCATACATGGATCCTATCTCGGATTTCATGGCCTCTAACCATTTGTCGGAATCTGGGCCCACCATCGCTTCTCCATAGCTCGTAGGTTCATCGTTGTCCAACAACATGACATTCAAGACAGGGTTACCGTACCACTCAGGAGCAGTACGTATCCTTGTCGAGCTACGAGGTTCGATAGTAACTTGATCCGAAGCTTCATGATCACCATCATCAGCTTCCTCTTCAAGTGACGTAGGTTCCACAGAAACATCTTTTTGCGCAGTGCCACTCTCTGGTTGAAGTAAAGGTTTAATAACCTCATCAAGTTCTATCTTCCTCCCACTCAATTCTTTCGAGAGAAACTCTTTCTCGAGAAAGGACCCGTTCTTAGCGACAAACACTTTGCCTTCGGATCTGAGATAGAAGGTATACACAACCGTCTTTTTTGGGTATCCTATGAAGACGCATTTGTCCGCTTTGGGTTCAAGCTTTTCTGGCTGAAGCCTTTTGACATAAGCATCGCATCCCCAAACTTTAAGAAACGACAACTTTGGTTTCTTGCCAAACCACAGTTCATACGGTGTCGTCTCAACGGACTTAGATGGTGCCCTATTTAAAGTGAATGCAGCTGTCTCTAACGCATAACCCTAAAATGATAGTGGCAGACCGGCAAGAGACATCATAGAACGCACCATATCCAATAAGGTTCGATTACAACGTTCGGACACACCATTACGCTGTGGTGTTCCAGGTGGCGTCAACGGTGAAACAATTCCACATTGTCTTAAGTGACTGCCAAACTCATAACTCAGATATTCTCCCCCTCGATCAGATCGTAGGAATTTGATTTTCTTGTTACGATGATTCTCAACTTCACTCTGAAATTGCTTGAACTTTTCAAACGTTTCAGACTTGTGTTTCATTAAGTAAATATACCCATATCTACTCAAATCGTCGGTGAAGGTGAGAAAATAACGATATCCACCACGCGCCTCAATGCTCATCGGACTGCACACATCAGTATGTATGATTTCCAACAAGTCACTTGCCCGTTCCATTGTTCCGGAGAACGGGGTCTTAGTCATCTTGCCCATGAGGCATGGTTCGCATGTGTCAAGTGATTCAAAATCAAGTGACTCCAAAAGTCCATCAGCATGGAGTTTCTTCATGCGTTTTACACCAATATGACCTAAGCGGCAGTGCCACAAGAAAGTGGTACTATCATTATCAACTCTACATCTTTTGGCATCAATGTTATGAACATGTGTATCATCACTATCGAGATTCAATAAGAATAAACCCCTCACAATGGGTGCATGACCATAAAAGATATTACCCATATAAATAGAACAACCATTATTCTCTGATTTAAATGAGCAACCGTCTCGCATTAAACAAGATCCAGATATAATGTTCATGCTCAACGCAGGCACTAAATAACAATTATTCAGGTTCATCACTAATCCCGATGGTAACCGAAGAGCGAGCGTGCCGACGGCGATCACATCAACCTTGGAACCATTTCCCACGCGCATCGTCACCTCGTCCTTCGCCAGCCTCCGTCTATTCCGCAGTTCCTGCTTTGAGTTGCAAATGTGAGCAACCGCACCGGTATCAAATACCCAGGCACTACAACGAGAGTTGGTAAGGTACACATCAATAACATGTATATCATATATACCTTGTTTGGCGTTGGCCCCCTTCTTGTCGGCCAGATACTTGGGTCAATTCCGCTTCCAGTGGCCAGTTCCCGTGCAATAGAAGCACTCAGTTTCTGGCTTGGGCCCAGCCTTGGGTTTCTTCACGGGAGGGGCAACTACTTTGCCACTCTTCTTGGAGTTTCCCTTCTTGCCCTTGCCATTCTTCTTGAAACTAGTGGTTTTATTGACCATCAACACTTGATGCTCCTTCTAGATGTCTGACTCAGCGACTTTCAGCATCGCAAACAGCTCGGCGACTGACTTGTTCATCCCTTGCATGTTATAGTTCAACACAAAGCTCTTGTAGCTAGGTGGTAGCGATTGAAGAACTCTGTCAGTGATCGCCTCTGGCGGGAGCACAACTCCCAACTCAGCCAGACGGTTGTAATACCCAGACATTTTGAGTATGTGTTCACTGACAAACCCGTTCTCCTCCATCTTGCAAGCATAGAACTTATCGGAGGTCTCATACCTCTCAATCCGGGCATTCTTCTCAAAAATAAACTTCAACTCCTGGAACATCTCATATGCTCCATGACGTTCAAAACGCCTTTGAAGTCCCAGTTCTAAGCCATACAACATGGCGCACTGAACAATTGAGTAGTCATCAACACGCGCCTGCCAGGCGTTCATAACGTCCACAGACGCTGGAGGGGGTTGCTCACCAAGCGGTGCATCAAGGACATAAGCCTTTTGAGCAGCCGTGAGGATAATCCTCAGATTACGGGCCCAGTCTACAAAGTTACTTCCATCATCTTTCAGCTTGGCTTTCTCTAGGAACGCATTGAAATTCAGGGAAGCTACTGTGCGAGCCATTGATCTACAACACAAATTTGCAAAGACAACTTAGACTATTGTTCAAGATAATGAGTTTAGTTTACTTAAAAACTCCCACTCAAATCGACATCCCTCCGGTCCTCCGAGTGTGACATGATCCAAATTCACCAACCCAAGTCCGATCATCACGTGAGATGAGGTGGTTTCAATGGTGAACATCTCCATGTTGATCATATCTACTATATGACTCATGTTCGACCTTTCGGTCTCTTGTGTTCCGAGGTCATGTCTGTACATGCTAGGCTCGTCAAGTATAACCCAAGTGTTCCGCATGTGCAAAACTGGCTTGCACCCGTTGTATGTGAACGTAGAGTCTACCACACCCGATCATCACGTGGTGCTTCGAAACAACGAACTTTCGCAACGGTGCACACTTGGGGAGAACACAATTTTATCTTAAAATTTTAGAGAGGGATCACCTTATAATGCTACCGTCGTCCTAAGCAAAATAAGATGCATAAAAAGACTAACATCACATGCAAATCATAAGTGACATGATATGGCCATGAACTTGTGCTTTTGATCTCCATCTCCAAAGCACCGGCATGATCTCCATCGTCACCGGCATGACACCATGATCTCCATCATCGCGTCGCCATCGGGGTTGTCACGCCAACCATGCTTCTACTACTATTGCTCCCGTTTAGCGATAAAGTAAAGCATTACATAGTGCTTAATGATTGACACGCAGGTCATACAATAATTAAAGACAACCCTATGGCTCCTGCCGGTTGCCGTATTCATCGACATGCAAGCCGAGATAAACTATTACAAAATATGATCATCTCATACATCAAATATATTTCATCATGTCTTTGGCCATATCATATCATAACATACCCTGCAAAAAAAAGTTAGACGTCCTCTAATTTGTTGTTGCATGTTTTACGTGGCTGCTATGGGTATCTAGCAAGAACGATTCTTACCTACGCACAACCATAACGGTGATATGCAAGTTGCTATTTAACCTTCTACAAGGACCGCCTTTGTCGAATCCGATTCAACTAAGGTGGGAGAGACAGACACCCGCCAGCCATCTTATGCAACAAAGTCGCATGTCAGTCGATGGAACCGGTCTCATGTACGTGGACATGTAAAGTTGGTCCGGGCCCTTTCATCCCACAATACCGCTGAATCAAGAAAAGACCAAGGAAGGAAGCAATCTGAATATCAACGCCCACAAACTCCTTTGTGTTCTACTCGTGATGTCATCTACGCAAAGACCTAGCTCATGATGCCACTGTTGGGGAACGTTGCATTGGAAACAAAAAATTTCCTACACTCACCAAGATCGATCTAGGAGATGAACATCTACGAGAGGAGAGATTGCATCTACATACCCTTGTAGATCGCTAAGCGGAAGCGTTAAGAAACGCGGTTGATGTAGTCGAACGTCTTCGCGATCCAATCACGATCCGTCCCGCGAACTCCCGATCAAGTGCCGAACGGACGGCACCTCCGCGTTCAACACACGTACGGCTTGATGACGTCTTCACCTCCTCGATCCAGCGAGCGATGGTGAAGTAGTAGCTCGAGTCCTCCAGCAGCACGACGACGTGGCGGCGGTGGTGGTGGAGCAATCTCAGCAGAGCTTCGCTAAGCTACGCGGAGAGAGAGAGAGGAACTACGAGGGAGAGGGAGGGCAGCGCCGTGGCATAGATGGGTGCGGCTGCCCTCTCTCTACCCCTCTATATATAGGGGAAAGGGAGGAGGAGGAGGCGCCCTAGGGTTTCCCCTAGGGGGGCCGGCGGCCACAACAGATGGGGGCGCCCCTAGGGAAACCCTAGGGTGACTTGCCCCCCAAGCTAGGTGGAGGCAGCCCTAGGGGGGCGCCCCACCCCCTCTGGTGATCGTGGGATGGGGTGAGGGGGGCGCACAGGCCCTTAGTGGGCTGGTGTGCTTCCTTCCCTTGGCCCATGAGGCCCCCCAACACTTGCCGGGGCCCCCCGAAACCCCTTTCGGTTGTCCTGGTCATAACCCGGTACCCCCGGAACACTTCCGGACTCTGATTCCCTTCGTCCTATATATTGATCTTCACCTCCGGACCATTCCGGAGTTCCTCGTCATGTCTAGGATCTCATCCGGGACTCTGAACAACCTTCGGTCACCAACATAATAACTCGACTATACTTATATCGTCACCAAACGTTAAGTGTGTAGACCCTACGGGTTCGAGAACTACGCAGACATGACCGAGACACCTCCACGATCAATAACCAATAGCGGGACCTGGATGCCCATATTAGTTCCTACATATTCTACGAAGATCTTTATCGGTCGAACCTCGATGTCAAGGATTCAGTCAATCCCGTATGCAGTTCCCTTTGTCCATCGGTATGTTACTTGCCCGAGATTCGATCGTCGGTATCTCCATACCTAGTTCAATCTCGTTACCGGCAAGTCTCTTTACTCGTCCCGTAATACAAGATCCCATGGCTAACTCTTTAGTCACATTGCTTGCAAGCTTATTGTGATGCTGTATTACCGAGTGGGCCCTGAGATACCTTTCCGTCATACGGAGTGACAAATCCCAGTCTTGATCCATGCCAACTCAACAGACACCCTCGAAGATACCTATAGAGCATCTTTATAGTCACCCAGTTACGCTGCGACGTTTGATACACACAAGGTACTCATCCGGTGTCAGTGAGTTGCATGATCTCATGGTCATAGGAACAGATACTTGACATCCGGAAAACGATAGCAATAAACTTGACATGATCATATGCTACGTTCATAGTTTGGGTCTTGTCCATCACATCATTCTCCTAATGATGTGATCCCATTATCAAATGACAACTCATGTCTATGACCAGGAAACCATGGCCATCTTTGATCAACGAGCTAGTCCGGTAGAGGCTCACTAGGGACATGTTGTTGTCTACGTATCCACACATGTATTTGTGTTTCCAACCAATACAATTATAGCATGGATAATAAACGATTATCATGAACAAGGAAATATAATAATAACCATCTTATTATTGCCTCTAGGGCATATTTCCAACACCATGAGGTTGTTGCAATAGGACTTGCGGCTCAAGGCATCGGCCATCACATTAGCCTTGCCAGGGGTATATGAAATACCGCAGTCGTAGTCCGTAATCATTTCCAACCATCGCTGTTGGCGGAGATTGAGATCCGGCTGAGTAAACAAATATTTTAGACTTTGGTGATCAGTATAGATCTCACATCGGTTACCGAGAAGGTAATGTCGCCACAGCTTCAATGCATATATCACTACAGCAAGTTCAAGATCATGCACTGGGTAATTCTCTTCGTGAGGACGCAACTATCGCGAGGCATAAGCAATTACTCTGTGCTCTTGCATCAGGACACAGCCTAATCCCTGACGAGAAGCGTCACAATAAATCACGAAGTCCTTGCGAGAATCTGGAGGAGCAAGCACTGGAGCAGAGGTAAGCTTGTCCTTAAGGGTCTGGAAACTTTCCTAACATTTATCTGTCCACTCAAACTTTATGCCTTTGTGAAGCAGATTAGTCAGAGGCTTGGCAATCTTTGAGAAGTTCTTGACAAAGCGACGACAATAACTTGCAAGTCCGAGAAAACTTCTGACTTGCTTGACATTCTTCGGGGGAGTCCAGTCAAGAATAGCCTGAACTCGCTCTGGGTTGACAGCAATGCCATCCTTGGAAATCACATGAC
Organism: Elymus sibiricus; assembly: GCA_039707655.1. Taxonomy (NCBI): domain Eukaryota; kingdom Viridiplantae; phylum Streptophyta; class Magnoliopsida; order Poales; family Poaceae; genus Elymus; species Elymus sibiricus. The sequence continues at coordinate 268,326,444 of CM077672.1, read as the reverse complement.
CAAGGTAAGTTACTTCGGACAACCAGAATTCACACTTGGAATATTTAGCATATAGCTGGTGCTCTCGAAGCTTTTCCAGAACAAGACGAAGATGTTCAGCATGTTCTTCCTTATTCTTGGAATAAACCAGAATATCATCCAGATAAACCACGACGAATTTGGTGAGGTAATCCATGAAGATATAATTCATCAGGCGGGAGAACGTTGCTGGTGCATTAATTAAGCCGAAAGACATGACAGTGTACTCATAAGAGCCATAGCGAGTAACAGAGGCAGTCTTGGGAATATTCTCTTCGCGGACACGGATCTGATGATAACCCAACCTCAAGTCGAGTTTAGAGAACACTCATGATCTAGCCAGTTGGTCATACAGGTCATTGATCCGAGGAAGCGGATACTTGTTCTGAATGGTGGCTTGGTTGATAGGTCGGTAATCTTGGACCAATCGGTTTGTACCATCTTTCTTCTTGACAAAGAGAGAAGGTGCTCCCCAGGCAGAGGAACTTGGACGGATGAAACCCTTTTGAAGTGATTTATCGAGTTCCTCCTTAAGCTCGAGAAGTTCATGCGGAGGCATCTTATAAGGACGCTTCGCAATAGGAGTTGTGCCTGGTTTAAGGTCGATGACAAACTCGACAGCTCTAACAGGGGGTACTCCTGGAAGTTCTTCCGGGAATACATCTTGGAAGTCGTGAACGACTGGAACGTTTTCGATCCCCTCAAGAGGCAAAGCATTCAATGCGTTCAGTGCATAAATCTGAGACTCGGCACTTTGAACAACATGAGCATGGTAATTTACTAGCTCATCTGATGGGTGTAGAAGGTGTACGACTTTGGTGGCACAATTGATTAAGGCAGTGTGAGCCTTCAACCAATCCATTCCCAGAATGAGGTCAATCTTGGAAGACTTCAAAATAATGGGAAAAGCATGAAACTCTAGCCCTTCAATATCAATGGTGACATCGGGGCTGAACAGGGAGGTTCGACATTGGCCCGCGGGAGTGTTAACCATTAACGATTGGTGTAGCTCTTCACATTTAATGTCATGCATGAGTGTAAAATGTTCTGACATGAATGAATGCGATGCACCTGAATCAAATAAAACATATGCTGGTACTGAATTAACGAGAAGAGTACCCATCACAGTTTCTGGTTGGTCTTGAGCTTCAGCCATGTTGACATGATAAGCCTGCCCACGACCATAAGAAGGTCTGGCATTATAGTTGCGGGGCTGATTAATGCCACAGCCATTTCCATGGCCAGCAGAAGGAAGTATAAGCTGATTCTGACTCTGAGAGCAGTCTCGGGCACGGTGACCTGGATGGCCACACTTGAAGCAGAGTCCATTGTCGGGACGTGGAGCAGGAGCTCGGGGCGTTGGAAACTGAGGTCTGAACTGCCTCGGAGGTGGAAGAGGCATACGTGGTGCAACATACGATGGCCTCTGAACAGGTACAGCCGGCCGGTACATGCTCTGAGGGATCCAAATACGGCGCTTCTGGGAAGACGAGCCCGAAGATGAGCCCGCTTCACGGGTGCGCTTAAGAGCATCCTTATGATCCTTGAGACCTGTCTCAACTTGGATAGCCTTGTTCACCAAGGTGGCGAAGTCGGCAAAGTCTTGGACTAGCAGAGCGAGCTTGATGTCAGGGTTGAGCCCTTCACGGAACTTCTCCTGTCTGCGTGCGTCGGTAGCAATATCCTCTTCAGCATATCGAGAAAGCTCCAGAAATTCCCGTTGATAAGCTTCTACAGACTTAGTGCCCTGGGAGAGATTGCGGAACTCACGCTTCTTCCGGTCCATAACTGCTTGCGAAATATAACGGGCACGGAAAGCAGCCTTGAACTCCATCCAGGTGATGATGGTTCCAGCAGCTAAGGTCCGTCTGTGGGTGTCCCACCATTGTGCTGCGGGTTCCTTCAGAAAGTAGGATGCGAAAGTGACATAATTGGTAGGGGCCACATCCGCAGACTCCATCTCGAAAGTGATATCGCGGAGCCAATCATCAGCATCTAGCGGCTAAACCGAGTTGCGAAAGATGGCTGGGTTCATGCGCACAAACTCTGGCAAAGTGATTGCGGCTGGCTGCTGGTTGGCATTGGGACGGGGAAACTGATCCATCAGCCCTTGCATAAACTGGCGGTGCATTTCAAATTGTTGCATCATCGCAGCCATATAGTCGGGCGGTGGTGGATTGTTGTCACCACGGCCACGACCTGTGGGTCTAACCATCCTGCTAAAATTCAACAGGGGGTAGTTTAGCAACGAGCATTTGCAGTTGTATGGAAGCATTCATGAAGTAACATGCACAACAAAAGGAAGGGCAATAGATACATCAACATAGTCAACATGACATACAGATCCATACATAGGTTCGGTTATAGGCCAGCGTTACAACAGCATAAGAAAAGCTAGACAACTAGGCGGCACGCAGGCACGCGGTGGAGGGATACAACGACGTGACATAGCGATATGCTACATCAGCGTCGGAGAAAACCACTAAACCTAGGTAACTGCATGTGACGACGCCGGGCACCCTCGATATGAGGATCCTGTGCTCCGTGGACACTCTGGTGCAGAACCTGGTCCCGAACTGGAAGAAGAGGACCACGCGGAGGGGTAAAACCTCCAACAGCAGGCCAGTCAAGACCTGGTGGCATCTCCGTCCTGCGCGGGTAAAGAATGTACTCTGGGTGCATCCGTGCACTAACTGCTGGCAGCAACTGTGTCAAAGCGTCGTAAAGACGAGCACGAGTGGCGTACAACTCGACAGCAAGAGCTCGAGCAGTGCGGTCCAGAGCCTGAGTGTACTGTACCAAAACCTGCGGGTCATAACGACGCGACACGTAAGGCGTACACACAGCAGTGTAGTATCCAGTCTCATCCCCAACAGGAGCATACGGGATGTATCTGAAGGCAGTACGCTCCAAGCGACTGTTGTGCTCTCCACGGAGACGGGCAATAGCAGTATAGGCAGCATCATGGACTGCCATGTCGACAGTCACTCCAACACCATGAAAGGTGTGCAATTCAGTGACGGAGATGTCCTGCTGACCAAAGATGCGAACCTCAGCATGGTACTGCTCCTGGTTGAACTCGCGGTAATCCTCGTAAACTGTGTACTCAGGATACCAGCGATATCCCAGCCTGGTCAAAAGATCGACCAAGATGGCCGGGAACCCAGTCGCATCAACAGCCATGGTCAGACGGACAAGCTGTCTTGCAGGACGCGGCGGGAACAAACGATCCATCTGAAACAGAGGAAATTTCAAGATTGTCAAATGACAGTGTGAGAAGCATATGATAGCTTGGAAAGAAAGGTTAAACAGACCAATGGAAAAGTAAAGGTGGTTATCAGATTAACCAGTTCAAACGAAAAGATTAGTTGTAGATAATCCAGCTCTCCGGGTGAATGTGATTACGAGAACCTAGCATCAGAGTTAGCAAAATCATTTAACCCGAAAAGAAGAGAGATCAGAGTCCCAGAGTAAGGATGAGGAATAAAAAATCATAATACCACCCATTGGCGACGTGGGCCCGTAAGCCACACAGCCATGTTAGTAAAATCGTTTTGCAACGACTAGACTCAACTTCGGCCAAGGAGTTGGAAAGGGGGATCCTACAGGCAGTCGGCTCTGATACCAACTTGTGACGCCCCCGACTTAATCGTGCACTAATCATACACGCAACTGCACACGATCAAGCCTAAGGACTCACTTGAAGATATCACAACACAACTCTAAACACAAATAAAAGTCATACAAGCTTTATATTACAAGCCAGGGGCCTCGAGGGCTCGAATACATAAGCTCGATGTCATACAAGCATCAGCGGAAGCATTAGATATCTGAGTACAGACATAAAGTTAAACAGATAGGCCTTTAAGAAGGCGGGGCAAAATAAAAACACTAGATCGAAAGGCGCAGGCCTCCTGCCTGGGTGCCTCCTATCTACTCCTGGTCGTCAGAGGGCTCCTCGTAGTAGTAGTATCCAAAGGGGGGTAGTAGTAGTCGTCATCGACGGCTGGGGCAGCTGGCTCCTGGGCTCCATCGTCTGGTCGCAGCATTCAGGTATGGGGAAAAAGGGGAAGCAAAGCAACCGTGAGTACTCATCCAAAGTACTCGCAAGACTTACATCAGAACTAGTCTAGTTATGCAACATTATCAAAGGAAGGCTGTATATGTGGACTTGACTGCAGAAATGCCGGAATAGAGGGGAAAAGCCTAGCCTATCAAAGACTAGCATCTTCAGGGTCTTGTGGCATTAGAAGAGTACAGATTAGTACATAAATATAGTGGTAGCAATAAGTACAAGTAACCACGCCCAGAGATCCTTCCTCAACTCCCTGCGAGAAAGCGATCTCGGAGCCAACATATTCAACCCATTTCTAGTTGTAGTAGATCGGGATATTTTCCGAGCGTCCTGTTACTGTGGACACGGCTATTCGAATAGATATACTTCCCTGCATGGGTGCACCGACTTACCCAACACGCTCGATTAACTCTGGCTGGACACACTTGCTCGGTCCATGCCCGGCCTCGGCTGATCGACACGTCGTAGCCCTACCTAGGCTCAACAGAGAGGCCAGCACGCCGGTCTACATCCTAAGTGCGAAGGGGTCTTGGTCCCATCACCCTTTGCACTCATGCGCTTTGCGTGGGCGGCCGGGAGCAGACCTAGCCCCCTTAATACAAGCACGGGCGTTCCCAGTCCAACCCGGCGCGCACCGCTCAATCGCTGACGTCTGAAGAGCTTCGGTTGATACCACGACGCCGAGTACACATATTATTCCCACGTGCTGGTTAGCGCGAAAAGGCCAGAGGCCTACTCAGATTACATATCCTAACCCATTAGTGCGTTTGGAGGGCGCGGAAACGAGCAGAGACTCACGATCCTGTGACCCCGTCGCCCTGTCTCGTGGACTTACGGCAAGGGCTAAGAATGCCCGGCCGTGCCACGTATTCATCTCTCGGGCACCCTCATGGTCAACCCGAATCCACATCTCTCGCGGGTACCCCTCGGGGCCGACCCGACTTTATGAAGTAACAGTAGTAAAGTCAAAGTATCCGTGTGTCCGTAACATCAAGAAGGAATCCGAGGAATCACCCTCGTGGGATTCCCACTCGATGTATCCGTCAAGGTGAACCCGGAGGAATCACCCTCGGTGGATTCACTCTTGCGGAGTTGCACGACAGAAGATTCATCGGAGGAGGTGAAAGAGGAATCACCCTCGTTAACCCACAACCGACTAACTATCCTACAGAGGCAACATCAGGAGTGAGATAAGAGGTATCACCCTCGGCACTCGATAACAGCTCTACAGAGTCGAGCAAATTAGGGGGTGTGCGGTGATGTGCTGGTCTCAGCCCGTCGATCTCCTCGATCGGGGCACGGGTACTACAGCGGGGCAACTAAGACAAGGAAGAGGGGCCACAGATGGTTTACCATCCAACCTATACTAAGCATTTAGGATATCAGGTAAAGTATCAAAAGCAGTTTACAAAATTAGGCTATGCATCAGACTAGGATCAAACAATAGCAGTAGCAATTTCTAATGCAAGCAGGAGGGAGAAAGAATAGGTGATATAGGCATGCGTCAAGGGGGGTTGCTTGCCTGGAAGCTCTACGGCAAAGGAGGGATCGTCAGTGGTGTCGTCGGTCTCCTGAGCTGCGTCGGTCTCGGGGGCTATCGGAGAAGAAGAGGGGGAAGAAACAATAAATAAAGGCAGACAAATGCAACACAGATGCATGGCATGGCAGTATGCAGTGTTAATGATGACCTAATGCAATGCTACATGTCGCAGACGAATCGGGAAAATATCTGGGATATTTTCCCAGCGTTTAGGCTGATTTCGGTATACTGAACCGGAGGGGAAAGTTCCGTGTTCAGGTAGTTAGGAGTGATGGTCAAGCATTTTGACCGCGTATTCGGATTCGTCTCGTTTTTCTGATCAACTTTCATGTAGAAAGTTTTTCGATCCGAGCTACGGTCATCACTACGTCAGCAGTCAACTGACCAGCTGACTGGTCAAGCTGGCAGGTGGGACCCACCTGTCAGCCACTGTGGGGGGGGTTAACAGCGAATTAAATTAACTAACAGAGGGTTAGCTAGTGGGCCCGGCCTGTCAGTGGCTGATTAACCTAACAGCGTAACTAATCTAACTGCTACAGTAATTAGGTCAACCGGGGCCCACACGTCAGCGTCAGGGGGAACAGTAACCTGCGTTGACCATGGTCAACGCGGTCAAACGAGCATCGGGGGCCCACTGGCAGTGTCTCTGGGTGGCCCCCACGCGTTGCCAGGTCAGCGGCGTCGCCGAAAAAGGCTCCGGCGAGCCCAGACATGGCGGCGAACTCCGACGAGGCTCGGGTTTGCTCTACAGGGGCTCAAATCGCGCGCCGTTTGGCTCTTTCGATCGGCCACTCCATCGCGCGTCGGATGGTGGCAGTTGCGGCGGCTGAGGTGGCCGGAAAGGTCGTCGGCGTCGAGTGGAGGCGGCGGTGGCATTCGGGTGTGATCGGGATCGCGGCTTGGAGCCGTTTCCGAGCGAGCTACGCGGCTAGACGGCCTACTGCGGGCGCCAGGAGCACGGCGGGCAAGGTGGTAGGGCTCGGGCGGCTCTGCACGGGGCAGTTCGCCGGCGTTGGCGGCAACCGGAGCAGCGGAGCCGTGGTGGCTCCGTTCGAGCTCGGAGATGAGCAAAAGAAGGAGGGAGGAGGAGTGTAGCTCACCGCGTGGACGCACGGTGGTCCGGTGGGGGATTAGTAGCCGCAGTGCAGGGGATCGACGGCGGCGGACGGCGGTGCCTGACGGGAAGGAGGAGCTCGATGCGCTCGGTGCGCGGGCGCCCGGCTCAAATGGCTCGCAGGGGAGGGAGTAGCGGTCACCGGCGTCCCCTCCAGACACGGCCTCGGCGCTCGGGGACGGCTGCGGCCACGGGCACGAGCGGCGAACGGCGAAGGCCGCGTCGGTGAGGGAGGAGAGGAAGGGGGAAAGCGGTGGAGAGCGAGGGAGGAGTGGATAGAGGAGCCCAGGGGACCGAGGGGGCGTCGCCCTTATCCCCTCGCCCACCCGCCTCGTCAGCGTGGCGGCCAGCGGCCGGAGGCGTGCGCGCGCGTCCACGGGCACTGCGACACGGCGACGGGAGCAGGTAGAAGACACTGTGCGTGGACTGGGCTTCGCCACTGTAGCATTGGGCCGGTAAGTGCATAGTAGCTTTCCCTTTTTCTTTTCTGCTTTTCTGTTTTTCTCTTTAAATATTTATAAACAGAGGCAGAAAATGATTTCTATGGGCCACCAAACATTTTAGAAAATTGTGGATCTAAGCCCAAAATACTTTGTATTTTTAGGCACTGCCACAATTAATTTGGGAGCAAGATGAATCCATTTGCATTTTTCATAAATGAATTTGCGTTTTTCATAAATGAATTTGCATTTTTAAATTGCTGGAATGGCACTGTTTTAAATGCGAATGCTCATTTTAGCAACATGGTGATGTTGTTTTTCTTAACAATAAATTGTTTTGGAATATTTGCTAATTGATGAACATTTTTCCAGCAACTTTTGGGTAACTTCAAATTTCACTTGCATTTGAATTTGAATTCAGTGGCCGAATTTGAAATGAGAAATTGAACCACTGTGATCAAGCACTGCAAATGATGATGACTTGGCAAGGTTAACAGACGATCACTGTGCTTTATTACATAGGGGTGTTACATTGGGTCGGTTGGATGCAACCCAATTTGGAGGGGGTGCCGATTTGATCGAGGAGGAGCGTAATGATTCGAGCGCTTGTTTTTCTTTTCGAGGAGGAGCAACGAATCGGTATTTTGGTGGTGGCAGTTCGTTGTAAATTGAGCGAACTCCACGTTCACATTTCGGTGGAGCTGGGCCGACCGGGCTCCTCATTTTTTGCACTGCGCTTAGGCTACCTTCGAGAATTGAGCTTCTTGGAGCCCATCCGTTCGGGTCAAAATCTTATGTGGAGTTAGTAGCCGGAGAGGATCAGAACACACCCTTATTCATGTCTTAAAGTATGACTACACAGGGATGCTCTAGAATTGTCCAAAGGAGAAGTCTAGGTCATACTTCAAGTGTGAGACACTTATTCAAGTGAAATATCACGATCCATTGGGAGGTTTATATACGCTAGAGAGCCTTGTAGAGTGACCACCAATACCTTTGGTAAAACTAGTGATAAGCTAAGCATATGGAAAACGGATACCCGAAAACTCTTATCATTTTAAAAAAAAAAAGACTATTAAAAATTTAAAGTATTAGGGTTTATCTGCATAGCGATTCTTGTGTTTGTGTGAGCGGAACTGCACCTGCGTGGCCGCGTCGCGTCGCAGATCTTCCTTCCAATCCCCCCGATCGAGTTTCTTCCGTGGAGTGACGAGATGTCCCGATTGGAGTTTGCGTGCGGACGCGCCTTCCGTCGGCAAGATTCTCCACAGCGCCGCGCCGCGCCGTTCCGCTCGCCGGCCATGCCGGGTGGTCGGGCAAGGAAATCTCCGGTCAATGTCTGCTGCCACAGGAAGCATGGAGCGACTGCGCCCGTGGCCATGGACGGACATGACGGGGTGTTCCGGATGGTCAATTCTCCACGGAGGAGACGTGCGGCCGGCCGCTATCGCGTCTCTGCTCAGCGTCGCTGTGTCGGCACGACGGCCGGACAGGAGATGGTGGAGAGATGACGAGTCGGCAAGCTCGGAACGACAGGGACTAGACTTGACTACCCGAACATGAGTTTGCCTGCCTTCTCGTCAAATCGACATCTGGATTCTGGGGATCAAAGTATAAACATTACTTCGTGTTTTCAAGAGACGGATTTTGATAGATTATTTCTGCTTGGCTTGAATCCCTGATAACATATATGTCTGCTACGTGCTACATACATCCGGGGTTGCAAAATCCAAAAGCAGAGCACGAATCAGTAACGGACCTAGAGCTTGACCGGGGGTGCCAACCTTATATATAATTCACGATAGAAAAATTGCCAGTTTATCATTCTAACCCTATAATACGCATAGGATTAGACTAACGGTTTTGCTAAAACTCAGCTAGCTAAGATTTAATTTGGTCTCATTCGCTAGCATAACCATTGGATTAAAAAGTGCATCGCGTTCGTAAAGGTGTCCCAGCCCAGCGAAGTTGTCTGCGGCCTGCCCCTTCAGCGAAAATTGTCTGCGGCCAGCCCGTTTCAAGTGGCCTGTCCGTCACGGCCTCATGTCGTGTTTTTTTTGTTAGGGAGCGACCCTGTTTCTCTTTTTTTTTTTTCGAGAATTCCTTGTTTCTTCTTTACGTGTACACCTTCTATATTTATGTGTATCAGGCTATGTGGCCTTTTTCTGCTTTGGTTCCTCTTTCAGCCTTTTGTTTGTTCTTTTACATTTATATCTTTTTCACAGTTTTATGTTCTTTTCCATTTCCAATTTCTATATTTTTATTTTTCTATTTTCATTTTTTCTTTTGTTTTTTAATCCCTTGTTTTTTATTAATCTTTTTTTTTTTTCATGTTTTTTTATAACGATATCAAAAGCCAAGCCTCCCTTGAGGCGAAAATGTTTTTTTCCACAAGTTTTTAGTCAACAAATTTGTGTGACCAAAGTTATTAAGTCAGGTAAATACTGCAAGTTTTTAAATGAGATCACAACTACAAAAAAAAAAACTACAAGCTTTCAAGTCGGGTTGCACCTGCAAATTTTCAAATGGGGTCACAACTAAGAGGCTTAAAAGATGAGGTCGCAACTGCAAGTTTTCTAATCGGATCACAAATACAAGTTTTCAAATGAGGTCGCAACTGCAAGCTTTCAAGTCGGGTCTCAACTGCAACCTTTCTAGTCGGGTCGCAACTGCAGATTTTCAGATGGAGTTGCAACTGCAAGAATTCAAAGATGGTCGCAACTGCAAGTTTATAAGTCGGATCACAACTGCAAGTTTTCAAAAGGGGTCGCAACTGCAAGTTTATAAGTCGGATCACAACTGCAAGTTTTCAAAAGGGGTCGCAACTGCAAGTTTACAAGTCGGGTCGCAACTGCAAGTTTTTAAATGGGGTCGTAACTGCAAGTTTTCAAAAGGGGTCTCAACTGCAAGTTTACAAGTCGGGCCGTGCCGGCGTGCTCGTGGGCTGGCCTGGTTGGCCCGACCCGTTTGGCCAGCTATACTCCCTGCCCATGCAGGAGCCATGTCTCGCTTACTTTCTTTTTTGAGAACCCTTGTAATTTTATTTCATACTCATAACAATTCCAATACACTGATTTGGATCTAAGATCTAAGAAACTACAAAGTAACTCCTATATTAAGAATTACAATAAAATCTCTTGGAAACACCTTCTTCGTGATATCAATCTCTGCTAGAAAAAATACTCCCAAGACTCTACGGATCTGGATGTAATGTTTATTATTTCTGGTGTTCGTTGTACTGCTATGATTGAAGATGAGTAGATTGAAAGTTTTCTCGCAAAAAAAAGACTTAGGTAAAGAGTCTGCAATTTGATTGGAGCAACGATATTGTTTCTCTTTCAACCGCACGAACATTACCAATAAAGGTTTTTGAAAGCGCCTTGAGTCGCCTATCCAAAGTATGGGAAGCCTCGATCGATGAACGTACTTGGACCATAGATGATCCCCTAGAAGTGCAGGTCCTCGGATCACAATATATTCATCGTCGAAAAAGATTTCACCTCCACAAAAATTCAAACCAACAAAAAAAGCTTGACACACTAACATAAAGTCATCATATCTGAATAATCGGATCTGTGAGGACATAAAACTCTCTAACTTCATGGCACTGTCAAAAGAATGAGAGTAAATTTATTCTTATAAAACTATGATGATCATTAGATGTTGACGAAGAACATAGAGTTCTTGAAGATCCGAGGTCCCCCCACCTCTCAGCGCCAAGAGAGTAGCCAGAGGCGAGGGGACCCAAATTTCTCTGGCGGCAGCGACGGCTGTTGGACTAGAAACCCTCGGCTGCTAAACGATTGTGGACAGCTATGTCTCGCTTACTGGGAGACCTTGCCCCGCTCGCCTCTGGCTGGGGTTGCGCAGTCAGTTTTACCGGGCCAACCCATTAAATCGGTTTTGGAAGGTTCTCTAAATCGGTTTGACTGGTTTAGAATCTCCCGTGCATTTTTTTTCCTGGTTTTCCACATTTTTATCGGTTTTCTTTGGTTGTTTTATTTTTTCTTTTTATTTTCCAAATAAAGGTCTACTTTTTTATGTAAGTTGTAAATTTTTCGTATACACATGGAACATTTTCTGATACATGTTGAACATTTTTAAATCATGATAAACACTTTTTTAAAATACATGTTTGAATATTTTCTCGAATACATGCATTTTCTCAAATACAAGTTGAACATTTTATAGTGGAATGAGTTTTTGAACTATGTGAACATTTTTTATATTGTATGAACAGTTAAAAAATAACGAACATATTTTCGAACGCTGTAAAAATTTCATATAAATGGAAATAACAGTTTCTATATTATTTAAACATTTTTTGAAACCGTTAACAATTTTTTGAATGGCACGATCATTTTTTTAAAATGTTATCAACTTTTTTGTAAAGTTGTGTGAACATTATTTTAACCCTGCATTAACATTTAAAAATGTGCGATTACACATTTAAAATTAAAGAAAAATTGATTTAAAAAAATTATGTATTTATAATATTTTGAAAACATAAGGACAATTTATTTTTTGAAGGGTAAAGCCAAGTTTATATATTCATCAAAAGCCACAAAAAGTGGGATACAATTTATGTCATGAGGTTCACCAAATCTAACGTGGCGCCCCGGACCTAGTGACAAAGAAAACTTGACTAGACTATGTGAACAGCACGACCTTCAAACATAATACTACAGAGAAAATGAGTTGCAACTAAGAAAAAGGAAGGAAAAACAAAACCAACGAAGGAGCGAACCGACAGGCCCCTACTGGGTAGGCCTACTAGAGTCTGCCATGAGGCGAGCGCACGCTTTGTCTCGCAGCAGGCGAGACAAAGCGTCGTCCGAAATCACTAATTGAGGAGTGCTCCTTTTAAAGATCACGCTCCCACTTTCTCGAAGCATTTCTAGCAGATCCCTTAAACCGCGGAACTGAGCTGCGGCCGAACAGACCCCTTAAGGGTCGGTTTGAGCTGCGGCTGAACAAACCCTTCAAACTTAAATTGTAAAACCGAATATTCGTTTATATTTTTTTCCATGTCTTCTTCTTTCTCTCGCTCGTGTCCACAGTCAGCTAACTCGCCCCTACGAAGCCGTCGGACAGCAACGGCCAAATACGGAGCCGTCGGCGTCCAGGACGACTCGCATGAAGCTAGCTTGCTCGAATCAATCCAAACGGTGAAATACGGAGCCGCCGTCGCCGTAGCTAGCTCCTCCGTCGGGAGAGACGCGGGCGAGCGCAGCGGCCTGGGCGGACGGGCGGGCGGCCGGGGGGCCGGGGCGGGCGGCCGGTGTCCGAGGACGGGCGGGGCGGCGTCCGGGGCGGCGCGGACGGCGGACGCGGATGTTTCCGTGCCAGTTGGGCTCCTCCAACTGCTTTCTTTCGATAGAGGGCATCGTAGAAGCGGACGTGAAAACTGTGTTTTTGCAGATTGGGAGAAGCTTTTTACCGCGCCTCTTAAAAAAATTTATAGGTCAGAGTCGTTTACGGGTTCTATTCGGGTTGCTTTTTTCGTCTAAAACTATAAACCGGCGGTTATTTTACAGTTTCGTGCGTTTTAAGGGGTCTGCTAGAGATGCTCTCAGGTTGCAACAAGTGGCGCACTTGTAGCAGCCTGGGAGTTTTCCATTTTTACGTACATCCGTTTATTGAAAACGTTTTATCTTTTAAACTATGCGTTCAAATCTCGAACCGTTTTCACCATTGGATTCCTCGCGTCGAGATCTTCAAAATTAGATCCCATGTTAATAGGTTTTGATGAACTTTTTTTTCACAAAAAAACCGGACGAAAAAACTGAACCTAGAGCACGTTTTTTTTTCCTTTCCGAAAGAGGCACGGCCGTGCCTCTCGCGAAAGCAAAACCGTGCCTCTCGCGAAAGCAAAACCGTGCCTCTCGCAGAAGGAAAAAAAAACAAAAAATACTTTTTTTTCGTTTCCGAGAGGCAAGGCCGTGCCTCTTGCGGAAGAAAAAAAAAACCATGCCTCTCGCGGAAGAAGAAAAAAAAACAGAAAATACGTTTTTTTTCGTTTCCGAGAGGCATGGCCGTGCCTCTCGCGGAAGGAAAAAAAACAGAAAATGCTTATTTTTTTCATTTTCGAGAGGCACGGCCGTGTGTCTCTCGCGAAAGCAAAACCGTGCCTCTCGCGGAAGGAAAAAAAACAGAAAACACTTTTTTTTTCGTTTCTGAGAGGCATGGCCGTACCTCTCACGAAAGCAAAACCGTGCATCTCGCGGAAACAACAAAACGCGTTTTTTCGCCCAAATTTTTGTTTTGAAAAAAAAAATTGGTCCAAAAACTAAGGAAGACCGGTGGAAAACCAAAAAACCGAAAAAACCATTTAAAAAGTCGAAAATGCGTGCGGAAAAATTAAAATAAAAAACAAAATCCGAAGGGAGCGCCCAGAGCGCGACACATGGCGGCGGCTGACAGCGCGCCAAGTGGCGCGCTCCCAACCCACCCCAAGTGATTGTTGGGAGGCTTCCGAAGGAGTGCTCGTCAACTAGTTGCTCTCAGCGCCGCCCAACTGTACCATGCCTTCCGATTAGTCCGAGGCGTCTCCGCCTGTACCGTGTGGGCCTGCGCAAGTCCGGTTTTACACTAGTTTTTATCCGTAATTTTTATAATATTTGAAAATATTGTTAATAAGTTTTAAAAAATGAAACATATTAGGGTTTTTTCAAAAGGTTCACAATCATGCATATAAAAATTCATTACATATTTAAAAAATATATTCATCGCATATTGTAAAAATTCATTACGTATTGTAGAAAATATATTCTTCTAAATCCACCAACATGTTTCTCTCAATGAAAATTCTCACCTCAATATGTAACCATGCATAAGTAAAAGTCATCTCAACATGCAAACATGCATAAGAATTTTCGTCTATTATCATATTCATTTTTAATTAACATATTACAACTATACAACATTGAAACACAATGAACCAATTATGTTTTCAGTTTTGGTCCCATATTATTACTCAAATATTTATGTTCCATATAACCAAAAGTAATTAAAATATATCACAAAACGTTCCAGCAACAGCACACGGAGTATCGTCTGATATACTTAAATAGGTAATCCCATTAACTCCAATTCAACCTCGACAAGCGAGAAGACGGTGCCGCAGAGCGGTGTCGATCAAGACACCGCCAAGCTTGAAGACCGGTTCAAGAGCTACTGACGGTGTTATGGCCCGAGGGCTTGTCGGTTGTCGGCCCAAGTAGGTCGGCCCGAGGCCCCCTAGGTCGGTTTTGCCCTGTGCCATCAGCCCAGCCCATGGGCCTGCTAGAAGGAAGACTCTGGAAGCCTTGCTGTTAAAGACAAGGATGTCGGATCCGTGGAGGACTCCCCTCCACCGACGTAGCCGACTAGGACTCTTGTAACCCTAGGGGCCCCGGTATCTTATATAAACCGGGGCCAAGCTAGTGGATAGATACATGATCATACAATCCTTTGGTTTATACTTATACCTTGTACACCTCAATCACAATATACACATAGCACAAGTAGGGTTTTACCTCTATCAAAGGGCCTGAACCTGGGTAAACTTGCATCCTTGTTTCTCCTCCGACCTAATCACCATGTCGGGATACCCTAAGAGGGATCTGTCGGAATCATCTCCGACGTTCACGAATCAATGAGCCGTTAGATTAAATCTACAGGAGCAAACTTGGAGAAATTTACCTCTGGGCAAGTCACCGAATACCTTGAGGCCGCACGGCGGAAGGGGTGGAGTGGCCGGACGTCATGAAGCAGACTTTGGGGATGCGGCGAAGTGTGAGAGGTCCTGGAACGACTTGGCAAATGCTACCGGGGGCCAAATCACGGCGGTCCGAGTGGCAGAGGTGACACCAAACGGCGGCGACGTTTGAATGTGGAAGGTGGTGGAAGGTAGTGCGCGTCCTGAAATGTCTGTAATGCAAGATTTGGGTGGAAGAAGGGTACTTTATATCGCCTCGACGAATCGCCTGATAGGGAGGCTCGTAGGCTCGATTTGGAGCAGCCTCAAAAAAAATTACACCGAGTGAGTGTGGGATGGCGATTCTGATGGACTCATCTTTTTGTTGTTGCCAAAATCGTCGTACTCACAATTATTATGGCGATCGGGCCGATACAACACATCTGCTAGAGTTGCTTCAACGGCGTTACGCTGAGTGCCACTATTGCAAAACAACCGAACAACCATCAACCATAACAAGGTCCCTTCTAGACAACACAAAGTGCCCCTAGATTGCGTAATGGACAATGCATCCCCGCACTGCAAGACAATATAAAGTGCTTGCCACTGACCACTGTGTGACACAACTGCTCGGACATCCACATGGTGTGCACAGTTAACGGGACGCGTGCATGAGGAATGAACGATCATCATCCCATCGGCGGTACCAAAGTGGCGAGTCAAGAGGGTTTTGATGCAGCTTTAGAAGGCAGGCATTTCGCACAATCAGGGAGAGAGAGAGATCGCATGCAGATCGGCCAGGATGGAGACATGCGCACGCTGACCACTAGTCAGGTGGGGGATTCAAGAGGAGAATTGCTGGTAAAGCAAGAGCCCAAGGAGACATGCCCTTTTCTTTCTCATGAAAAGAATGGACGCAACAAGCTAATACTAATAGCCGGGACAAAATTTACCTTTGGCCGTGATGAAGATTCTACTAATTTGGCCGTGACGATGATGCCCTTTTTTTTTGTCCCGGGAAACTTTCGATCTGTTTATCAAACATTATGGCAGTATGAAGGACATGAGAAGTAAAAATATTACATATGTCTGCAGACCACCTAGTTACACGAGATGTCGATTCCGTTTGAACCGAAAGAAACAAACGTTGCCGTCCTCTGAATTCTGAACTGAAGAACTAAAATGGGTGCCACTGCAGCCGGACAGCAAAGGATACTATGTTCGTTGCAGTATCAGCTGCTATAGGCCATTTATGTGGGGAAAAAGAAAAGAAAAGAAACGATGGCAGCAACCACCAATAATTCAGAGACGGTTTGGTCATTTGCACCTTTCACATGCCATCAAGGAAGAGGTCCAGGTCTCGCATTTAATCTGGTCTCGTGGACAAAGAGGCCATGAAGGCTCGTAGTACGTTCCCAGCTCGTGATCCGGTTGTTGCCACTTTCCAGTCAACCGGGCAGCTGCAGCTGCAGCAGTGGCATTTTCCTTTAGATGCAAGCTTTCTTGAAGCGGGGACCTCCCTCCGTGGGGAGACCCAGACGCTGTGTACTGCGTAGATCCTTCATCCTTGGGTTTGGGTAGAGTAGTCACAATGAACCAGCAGCAGCTCGACACGATGCACGTGATCTTACTGTGTGTAGGAGTATAACTGAACCGAAAGTAAATGGGCGTCCGAATGCAAAGAGGGCCAGCGAGGTCCCGGGCACTGCGCTGTGCGCCCCTCTTAACAACCACGCACGCTTGCTTCATAATTATTTGGGAGAGGTTTACCTGCTGGTCACATAGTGTTATCAAAAATAGTGAATGCCCCGTACTAGCGAGGGAAAAGCAGATGCCACTGCCAAGCTTCTAAAGATGAGTCAGTTTATGCATTATTTCCTCTCAAGAGTTGCTCAGAACGAATAAACACTTGCAAAATCAACATCAACACTGTCAGCCTACTTGTATTCAGTAAGCGCAGTTGACAAGGGCAAACCGTTCCATTGCAGTTTTAAATCACCGTCAATTTTCAATAAGCGACGACTCCGGTTGGTGCTCGTGCCGCGCGTCGACGACTGATTTCCGGCAAGGGTCTAACAGGCGCGAGGGGGAGGGGAGGGGGGCTATCTAGTGCCATGTTGCGGGGTGTGTATGTCCGAGACCTGGTCTGTCCTGGGGCGCTGCTGTTGGCCTGCATGGGGCGTGTCGTCGCGTGCCGTCTAGATCTGCTCAGCTCCTCGTCGTTCGATGCGGTGAAAGTTGTGTGAAGCCTCGGCTATTGCTGGTGATGATGACGTCTACGGACACCGTTTCCCTCCTTGAAGTCGTTGCCCTAATGTTTCGTCTCCCTCGTTCTACCGATATCTACCTACTTGCGTTGATCGACTGCTTCTGGCACCTCCTCTAAAGGTGTTCTTGGTTGGTGCAACGTGCGTAGGGTTCACCTCGTTCTCTTCCTAACGCTGCTTGTTTACCGCAACAGGTTTTCCTAGTTTCATTCAGACAGTTGGTTTTCTGATTTGGACGGCCATTCTCAAACCCAACGAGGTGGTGTCATGCCAAGAGAGCTACCAATGCTTTATTCATATGACATGGGACTGTGTTCTTGATTGGTCGCTGTCGAGATCAACCTCCGGAGTTGGGGGTTGGGACACGAACGAAAGACTTGTATGTAAGTTGTTGATGTCTACTACACAATTTATTCTTGTAGACTCGTGTTGGGCCTTCAAGCGCAGAGTTTTGTACGACAGTAGCAATTTTCCCTTAAGTGGATGACTTAAGATTTATCAATCCGTGGGAGGCGTATGATGAAGATGGTATCTCTCAAACAACCCTGCAACCAAATATAAGAAATCTCTTGTGTCCCCAACACACCCAATAAAATGGTAAATTGTATAAGTGCACTAGTTCGGCAAAGAGATGGTGATAAAAGTGTAGTATGGATGATAGAAATATATTTTTATAATCTGAATAAATAAAAACAGCAAGGTAGCAAACGACAAAAGTGAGCACAAACGGTATTGCAATGCTTAAAAATAAGGCCTAGGGTTCATACTTTCACTAATGCAATCTCTCAACAATGCTAACATAATCGGATCATATAACAATCCCTCAACGTGCGATAAATAATCACTCCAAAGTTCCTATTAGCGGAGAACATAAGATAGAAATTGTTTGTAGGGTACGAAATCACCTCAAAGTTATCCTTTTCGATCGATCTATTGAGTCATTCCTATAAGTGTCACAAACAGCCCTAGATTTCGTACTAGAATAACACCATATGATACACATCAACCAACTCTAATGTCACCTAAATACTCCAATGTCACCACAAGTATCCGTGAGTTGATTATTCGATATGCATCAAACAACTTCAGATTCATAATATTCAATCCAACACAAAGAACTTCAAAGAGTGCCCCAAGATTTCTATCGGAGAAAGTAAGACGAAAACGTGCATCAACCCCTATGCATAGATTACCCCAATGTCACCTCAGGAATCCGCGAGTTGAGTGCCAAAACATACATCAAGTGAATCAATATAATACCCTATTGTCACCACGGGTATTCATATGCAAGACATAAATCAAGTGTTTTCAAATCCATAAAAATATTCAATCCGATAATAGTAAAACCTCAAAGGTAAAAACTCAATTCATCACAACAAGATAGAGAGGGAGAAACACCATATGATCCAACTATATTAATAAACTCGCGGTACATCAAGATCGTGCCAAATCAAGAACACGAGAGAGAGATCAAACACATAGTTACCAGTACATACCCTCAGCCCCGAGGGTGAACTACTCCCTCCTCGTCATGGAGACCGCCGGGATGATGAAGATGGCCTCCGGTGATGATTCCCCCCCTCCGGCAGGGTGCCGGAAAAGGGCTGTAGATGAGATCGTGGAGGTACAGAGGCTTGCGGCGGCGTAAAAACTCATCTAGGTTAACTTTCGGGGGTTTCTGAATATATATGATTTTTTAGCGTTGGAATCACGCAAAGAGGTGCCACAGGGGGCCCACGAGGCACCAGGGCGCGCCTGGGGGGGGGGGGGGGGGCAGGCGCGCCCAGGTGGCTCGTGGGGCCCCTGTGGCTCTTCTGCTGCTTCCCCGAAGCTTCCTGGGTCCGTTTCCTTTCAGAAAAAATCGTCAAAAAGTTTCGTTGCATTTGGACTTCATTAATTGATTTGTGGCCCCCGAAGCTTCCTGGCCCCTGTGGTGATATGGATTTTCTGAAAAACCAAAAACAAGCAGAAAACAGCAACTGGCACTGGGCACTAGGTCAATATGTTAGTCCATAAAAATCATATAAAAGCCATATAAAAGTGCACCAAAATCATACAAAACTATAATAAACATGGCATGAATACTTCATAAATTATAGATACGTTGGAGATGTATCAGCATCCCCAAGCTTAATTCATGCTCGTCCTCGAGTAGGTAAGTGATAAAAATAATAATTTATGAAGTGTGAATGCTAGCATAGTGCATAAGTGAGGGTGTCCTGGACTAGGGGGTACTCGGGCCGCCGGCCTATCTCTCGTAGGCCAGACTTGTGGGCCGCCCTCTACTCGTCGATGGAAGGCCGGATTGTGGGCAACCCCGTGTGCTAGAAGGAAACCTCCGAAGACTTGGCGTCTCCTCCAAGAATACTTGGCGTGCCTGGCGTGTTTATCCCTTGATGCTAACCGACTATGTGTAACCCTAGGACCCTCTGGTGTCTATATAAACCAGAGGGTTTAGTCTGTAGAGCATCATCATATCCATTGCCTAGGGTTTAGCCCATTCGATCTCGAGGTAGATCAACTATGTAACCTTCATACAATCACAACAATACAATCTAGCAGGACGTAGGGTATTGCCTCTTCGAGAGGGCCCGAACCTGGGTAAATTGTTGTCTCTACGTTCCCTGTTACCCATTGATTCCTAGACGTACAGTTTGGATCCCCTACCCGAGATCTGCCAGTTTTGGTACCGACATTGGTGCTTTCATTGAGAGTTCCGTCGTGGGTTACCAAGGATCAATGGCTCGCCTTTTCATCAGCGATGGAATCCGCAGCGGGGACATCTTCGTCCCCGGACAGCTCTTCGCGTTCGGCAGCATTGTGCTGCACGCCGATCCGGCCGGTCACCTTGATCAGGTCGGCAGCTTCGCCCCTGAGCAGGAAATCAGGTTCGGCGGCCTTGAGTACGTCGCCGATGCTCGAGGCGATCTGGTCTTTACTGGGTTCTCGGCTTCACCCGAGGAGCCTGCAAATCCCGAGGCCTTGACCTCGGATTCCCTCCCCGTCCCTATCCCCGGGGCGGGCCTTAGTTCGGATCCGGCCTTGAGTTCGGATCCGACCCCAATGCCGGAAAACCAAGGGTCACCCTTGGCCGAACACATTCACAGTATCGGCACGCCGGAGCTCGACTCCAACGGATGCCCTAACGTGAATCCGGTTGACCTCTCCTTTTTAAGCGAGATGTTAGATCGGATCCAGAGTATAACTATCGCGGATGGCCCGTCCTCGGACCTAGAGCAGGTCGGACAGGAAGCCGGCCGTGGGGAATTTTGCGTCCCACCCACCACCCACTTGGTAGCCACTGTCGAAGATTTAACCGACATGCTGGACTACGCCTCCGAGGAGGCTGATGACATGGACGAGGATATCGACGTCCCGCCCTATACGGCTCCTTTCCTAGCCACTTCCAACACCGAAAAGTGGACCGCCACCTCCACCTACGACGTTTACATGGTCGACACCCCCAAAAAGGACGGCGACACGACTATGAAGGACGGCGATGGCCCAGCCGAGGAACCGCCCAAACGCCGACGACGGTGAGCCAGAGGGCGCGGAAAGGGCAAGGAAAACAACACAGACACAAACGGCACCGGAGAGAACGACACTCCAGATAACATGGGGGAGCTCGGCGACAACACCCCCGAGCAGCACCATGACGCCCCTGAAGGGCATGAAGACCAGGGTGACCCCGAGGACCTCGAGGATTCCGAGGACAGTAATTACCTCCCTCTGTCCGAAGAGGAGGATAGCCTCGGACCCGAAGACTTCATCGTCCCGGAGGATCCCCTGGAGCAAGAGAAATTCAAGCGGCAACTCATCGCCACGGCCCGAAGCTTGAAGAGGAAGCAACAACAGTTAAAAGCTGAACAAGATACACTCAACGACAGATGGATGATGGTCCTAGCTGCCGAAGAAGGCCTTGACGATCAATGACGGGGTCAATACAAGAGTTATCCACGGCGGCGCCTACTCCCAGAATTTGAGGATGAGGTCCTAGAGCCCATGCCTCCCAGACGAACATACGCAAGCCAGCCCGACCGCCCCCCTCGAGGGCGGGATAGACCGGCTGTGGAAGCCACACTCCCGCCCGCCCCCCCTCGAGGACGGGACAGGGCGGTCGGGGAAGCCGAATACCCACCCGCACCCCCTCGCCGAGCAGGCAAAGACCCGGTTCAACCGGACGACCGATACGATCTGCGCCGCGACCTGAACGCCAGAGGGATCCAGTCAAGATCCATCTATGGATCCACAGGACACGCGCCCGCTGGACGGGACGGATACCAAGCCTGGCGCGACAGGAACGACAGAGCTCGGGAACAGCACCGTGCCCGGATGACAACCGATCTTCGGCGTGATGTGGCCCGGGCCAGGGGCGCCGCACACCCAATGTGTTTCACCGACAAGGTGATGTAGCATCAGTTCCCCGAGGGGTTCAAACCCGTCAATATAGAATCCTACGATGGGACAACTGACCCAGCTGTGTGGATTGAGGATTTTCTCCTCCACATTCATATGGCCCGAGGAGATGACCTCCACGCCATTAAGTACTTACCATTGAAACTCAAGGGACCAGCAAGGCATTGGCTGAACAGCCTACCCGAAAACTCCATCGGGAGCTGGGAAGAGCTCGAGGATGCATTCCGAGCTAACTTTCAAGGCACTTATGTTCGGCCACCGGACGCCGATGACCTGAGCCATGTCATTCAGCAGCCCGGGGAGTCAGCCCGGCAACTCTAGAACCGGTTCTTGACCAAGAAGAACCAGATCGTCGACTGTCCGGATGCCGAAGCGATTGCGGCATTCAAACACAGTATCCGGGACGAGTGGCTTGCCCGCCAACTCGGCCAGGACAAGCCGAGAACAATGTCGGCCCTTACCTCCTTAATGACCCGCTTTTGTGCGGGTGAGGATAGCTGGTTAGCTCGTCGAAGCAACCACCCCGAAGACCCCGGAACTTCAGATGTCCGGGACGGAAACGGGAAACCCCGGCGCAATAGGAACAATAAGCGCCGGCACTCAAACAACGGCGGTGAAGCCGATGACGCAGCAGTAAACGCCGGATTCAGCGGCTCGAAATCGGGACCGCGGAAAAAACCCTCTAAAGGGAACCGGGACGGCCCGTCTGCACTGGATAGAATATTGGATAGGCCCTGCCAGATTCACGGCACCCCAGACAAGCCCGCTAACCATACCAACTGTAACTGTTGGGTAATCAAACAGGCCGGCAAGGTCACAGCCGAAGAACAGGGCAAGGGCCCCCGCAGCGAGGACGACGACGAACCTCGCGGGCCAAACAACGGAGGCCAAAAGCAGTTCCCTCCAGAGGTCAAAACCGTGAACATGATCTACGTCACGCATATACCGAAGAAGGAGCGGAAACGCGCACTTCGGGATGTCTACGCCTTAGAGCCGGTAGCCCCGAAATTCAACCCGTGGTCGGCTTGCCCGATCACTTTCGACCGTCGAGACCATCCGACCAGTATACGCCATGGAGGAACGGCGGCTCTGGTGCTCGACCCCATCGTGGATGGATTTCACCTCACCAGAGTCCTTATGGACGGAGGTAGCAGCCTCAATCTGATTTACTCAGATACAGTGAAGAAAATGGGGATCGACCCGTCAAGAATCAAACCCAGCAACACCACCTTTAAAGGTGTAATCCCAGGTGTCGAGGCACGCTGCTCGGGATCCGTGACATTGGAGGTTGTCTTCGGCTCGCCCGATAACTTCCGCAGCGAGGACTTGATCTTCGATATTGTCCCCTTCCGCAACGGTTACCACGCACTCCTCGGCCGGACTGCGTTCGCCCGCTTCAACGTCGTCCTGCACTATGCATACCTGAAGCTCAAGATGCCAGGACCAAAGGGCGTTATTACCATCAACGGTAATACCGAGCGCTCGCTCCGAACAGAGGAACACACGGCGGCTCTAGCCGCCGAAGCCCAAGCCGCCGAAGAGGCGTCGCAAGTCCAGTCTACTGCCAAGACACTGGACGCACGCAAGCGCTCCCGACCTGCAGCCTCGGTCCCGGAGCACTCTCATGCTCACTCAAAATAGGGGTACGCGCTCCACAGCATGGCCCACCTAGTCGCAAAATACGTACCTCGAGTGCACAATTTCGCGCTCGAAATTCCATGGGCAGTTGTGGGGACCCATGAAACGAAGACCGAGAGCTTGGTTCGACCGAGCAATGGCCAACAGATGTCTTCGAATCAACATCGACAACGGGCACCATCTAGGGCCTGATCAGCGTCAAACTGATACACCACGGCGACTTCTCAACACCCTTTCCCAAGGGCTCGTCTGCCGCACACTACTACCTCCGCCGAACATACGGTCGACAGCTCCGCTCACACGGAACCTTCTTATAGAGCAAAGGTGCAGACGTGTAGCAGGGCGTAGTAGGGACGTCAAACCACTCATGAAGGCCCTGTGTAAACCTTTGCTCCAATGTATCTATTTCTTCAAAAGTATCTATAAAAGTTACTTCGGCAATCCGGATTGTACGGTTGGACGTCACATATTCAAAGGAAATAAAGACCAATTTTTCTCTGGTACTTGCGCAGTCATTCGCGTTCGCATATTCCTTTCCGCCTTTTTTTAGGCCGAAGTAACCTATCACGATACATCGTTTTTTTTAACCGGGTGAAAGGATCTAGATGACGACTAGAGGGGGGGTGAATAGGCGTTGTAAAACTGTTACGGATTTGGCTTTATCCTAATGCGGAATTAAACTAAACGGATACCTTTCAATCACAAATCCTAAATATGCTAGGCTCAACTAAGTGCACCAACAACCTATGCTAAACAAGATAGGTACTTAAGGAAACTAGCAAGCACAAACTATATCACAAGATATGGAAATGTAGGAACAACTAAGCAATTCAACTAGCTAGCACAAGATATATCAATGAGAGCAAGTATGAATTGCGGAAAGTAAAGGGTGTGGGTATGAGATAACCACAAGTGAGTCGGGGACGCGGATTTATCCCCAAGTTCACACTCATGAGAGTGCTAATCTCCATTAGAGCGGTGCCGAAGCCAAAGCTTCGGGGCGCCACCAAGTGACTCACCATATTCTCCCTTTCGAGTCACCCCCAACGGATGAGCCTCGATTCACTCGGGGTTGGTCTTGAAGGCGACCACCACACCTTTACAAACTTCTCCGGAGCACACCACAAGCAAGGAAGCTTCCGGAGGAACCTTGGCCACCTAGGCCACTTCACACCCTTCCCCGGAGCACACCACAAAAGGAAGCTTCTGGAGGGAACCTTGGCCACCTAGGCCTCTTCACAATCTTCTCAAGTATATCACCAAACCGTCTAGGAGGCGGAAACCTCCAAGAGTAATAAACTCACGGACTCTCACTCGAACTAATCGATGTGGGGAGCTCAAACTAATGCAAAGCAAGGTCAAGCAACAAATGCTCAACTCACTCTCTCAATCTTACAAGATGCAACTCAAGAAAGTAGGAGATTGAAGAGAGAAGATGCAATGGAAGAAATCAACGAATGACTCCAAGAACCATCCACAAATCCCCCTTCACATAGAGGGGAGATAGGGGTTTGGGAGAGGTGGTAAGAGGCTCAAAATGGTGTTTAGAAAGTGTGTGAACCAATCCCCAACCGGTGGGAGGAAGGAGCCCTTAAATAGCCAAACTCCGAAACTAGCCGTTGGGGCTCAACGGGCTGATTCTGGACACCCCGTGCACACGGGGGTTGAGACCCCGTGCCCACGGGGTCCCGTGCACACAGTACAAGCCCCGTGCACACGGGGTCAAAACCCCGTGCCCACGGGGTACCCAGAACAGCCTGCAGCAGCCCACTAAAACATGCACAACTTTGGCATACGAACTCCGAATTCGATGATCTTGGGCTCGTTTTAAAGCTATGGAAAAGCCCAAGGTCCTCACATAGAGAACCACCCAAGATCAAAAAGAAAGAATGATGCAAGTAATGCAAAGGTTTGAGCTCTCTACATGCGACGTGATCAAGCTACTCGCCCGAAAGTCCCTCTTGATAGTACGGCTATCAAACCTATAATCCGGTCTCCCACCAAGTACTATAAGACCGGCAAAACTAGGAAAACCTAGATAAGTTATACCTTTGCCTTGCATATTCAACTTGAGCTTGATGATGACTTTAATGCTTGCCTCAAGTTGGAATCCCTTTCTTGTCCACAACCACTTGGTGAAGATACTCGAATTGCTTCCTCGTAATGCAATGAGGGAAGCCTTAACTTAAGCCCATCTTCACATGCACATTATCATGATGTGGACCGCAAGCTTCAAAGCATATAACCTCCGGCTTCTCATCTTGCACTTGGACTCCTCGAACCCGATGACCATCACCACTTGATGTCATCCACACATAGGCTACTTGAAATCTTTCCTTTTGATGCAAGCCCATGAGAAACACCTAACCCACATAGACATAACAAACACATAGCATGGGTTAGGTAACAAAGCACAATTCATAACTACTTACCATACCACTAGATCACTTGATCCCATGTGGTACAATGTTTGCGCTTTGTGAGTTGACCATCTAGATATAATCTTCGAGCTTCATCTTGGTCAACCAACATCTTTACTTTATGCCCCATATTGGTTTCTTGAAAGCCACAATGAACTCTTCATTTCCCTTCATTGCTTCAAGACTATATCACCAAAGACTATTTCATGACCATATCAAGTTCCACTATGAATATCATCTTGGTCACCACTTGCCCTTCTAAAAACTCCATCACAAGCTCTTGAGAGGCACAATGAATTCTTCACTCTAGTTGCTTGCTTCAAGACTTGATCAACCTAAACCCAACACATGAGCTCATCATGATATTGTCTTGAAACCATAACTTGAATTCTTCTCTTTGATTATTCTCTCAAGCCCTCGATCCTTAAAAGCCCAAATATGTCAATCTTTGAGATCCTCCAATGAACTCCACCATGAACATAATTAGATTAGGCATTGAAATCAATCTTGATGGTTTCAATAGAAATCCCCGAAGACCAACTTGAAACCTCACTGGACATGGGATCTCAAAAGCCAAACACCTAGGCCCCGTTACACGGGGTATCCAGAGAGTTGACACTCGACCTCGTGCGCACGGTACAAGCCCGTGAGCACGATGTATCTAGAGAAGGATACCATAAGGACTTCTTCGGATGCTTTGATGGCATTCTTCACAAAACAACCCAATGTACTTCAAGCATCACTATGGAACATATCTTCATATAAGATTCAATGCACTTCAAGCATCACTATGGAATATATCTTCATATAAGATTCAATGCACTTGATGCTCCATAGGAATTGTCATTTAATACCAAAGCTTAGAGCAAATATATCTTCATATATATGGACTTCATCCTTGATTCCATCCAATATCCTTGAGGCACCATCTATAGACAAAGCCTTCAAATATATCTCACTGAAAACATTAGTCCATAGAGATTGTCATTAATTACCAAAACCACACTTAGGGGCTACATGCCCTTTCAATCTCCCCCATTTTGGTAATTGATGACAATCTCAACAAGAGGGTTTATATAATGAATTTCAAACAAGTATGCAATCTATCCGAGAATAAATTGTATACTTGAGGTGGTTTTGATAGCCTCAAATATCACAAAGATAGTTGATGTTATCAAAACCGGTTGTACTAGCATCGAAATACTACACAAGAATTTGATGCTAGTAGAACCACACTATATAGAGCAAACTCCCCCACAATATATGCACGTGAAAGAACTTGGTGGAGTTTTCTCTATATACACATCCATGCAACAAGCAAGCACAACAAATGTAGATATGCATGAATGACAAGAATAACCTACTTCTCCTAAACCCTCTAAACTTCGCACCTACTTTTATTTTATGTGCTCGGCGTCATGGATGTTGCTCTATATGAATCAGTTCCGAATTGCGTCTTTGGACAATAGTTGGGTTGCCCGGCTCCTGTGTTTACCCTCTTACGTTCCGCACTATTCGGCTAAGAGGGTAAATGGAGAACCACTGCGATTGTACTTCTAGCTAGCCTGGTCAAGTACCTCAGTGGAGAAAGCCGAAAACTGACTGTCACAATAAGCGAGAACTGGTCGGTGATCCGATGACTCGTGTCAAACCAAAGATCGTTGGAGGTCAATTCGTGTTAAACGAAGGGTTCTCTGTTACAGAAGCCATGTGATGATGGTGTCAACCGCGGCTCGTCCGAATATCACAAACACTGGGGGCTAGTCACCAGCCCCCGCAGTCAAGCTCCTATGGCTAAGTGAAAGCACTAAAACCACATAGTCTGATTGCCTTGTTTTCCGTACATACAACTGCCTCCGGGCACCGAGACGTCGGCTAAGGGTTATGATGTAACGAGGAAACACCCCAGGCAGTATCTGCACTGGGGGATGAAGCCGATGACTGATAACTTTCAGTTAAGAAACGGCCGCACATGAGTCAAAATTAACATAGCAGACATTATATACAGCCAACACAGTGCATTCCAAGTAAAGCCAAAGGTTTTAAACTCCTCAGATAACTTATCTACTCATAAATTACATCTTTCGAGCACTGGGCTTCTATTGCCCGAGCACCATCCATCACGATGGGAAAATATTGCTCGGGGCGCCTATGCTCCTTTCCAGGGGGTGGAGGTCCGGTGGTCATCTCGGTTGGCTTGATCTTCGGCCAGTGCACAATCGTCTTGCCGAAGGCCATCCGAGCTCCTTCAATGCACGCGGAGCGCTTCCACGCATCAATTCAGGGCACGGCGTCATACAGCCTCTGCACCAGCCCAAAATAGCTGCTCGGCAGCGGCTACGAAGGCCACAGCTTGACGTAGAGGTCCTTCATCACGGGCTCCGCCATCCGATGCAACTCCATCAGCTGCTTCATCTGATTATTCAGGAGGGGAGGGTGTTCGGGCGCTTGAAATTGCGCCCAGAACAGCCTCTGCTCGGCCCGACCCTCCTGAGCGGCGAAGAACCTGGCCGCGTCCGCCGCACTCTTCGGGAGGTCCACAAAGGCGCCTGGGGAACGCCATACTCGCGTGAGCAACGTGAACCTGTTACCTCCAAAGATACTTTGCAGTAAGTACGGCTTACCGTCCGCAATGAGCCTGACTTAGCGGAGCTCCTCTTGGTAGCCGCGCGCCTCTGTCCGAGCTTCCTTGGCCACCACCGCCAATGAGGCCAGCTCAGCGGCCTGCTCCTTATTCTTCTGCTCAAGGGCCTCACACTTTGTGACGGCATCCCCGAGCTCTTGCTGCACTTCCAGCACCCTGGCCTCGTGCTTCTGGCTCGTGGTTCGCTCCACAGCCAGTTCGGCGACCGCTTTCTCGGCCGCCGACCTCTGCTCCGCCGCTTCTAGCTGAGCCGTCTTTAGTGCGGCCTTGAGGTTTTCCACCTCTGCCGAGGCGGCTGTCGTCAGATCAGTTAAATCCGTTAGGATACTTCGAACCCTTCTTACCAAACAACGGTTGTATTCAACATTACAGCTCGGACTTACCTTGCGCCTCGTCAAACCTCTTGTTCACCAGGCTCAAGTTGTCCTCGGAGCTCTTCAACTTCCGATTCAGCTCGCCCAACTCTTCGGCGTTGGCGGCTGCGGCTGAAAATGACGCATGTGCATTATTCAACGCACGTTAGTATCCGGGATTTTGATTTTCGATCCTCTGACGGGCTTTGCTCAAGCCAGTTAGCGTCTCGGGGGCTACTGTGTATGAGGCTATACATTTACACAAAAGAATTTTTCTAAGGGAAAAGCATTACTTCGCTCACCTTGAAGCCGGTAAGAAGGCCGCTAAAAGCCTCCTTCAGTCCGTTATCCACGGACCAAAGACTTTGCAACACCGCACCCATAAGGGCACGATGCTCTTCGGCGATAGAGGAGCTGGTTAGAGCATCCTCCATCTCGTCTGGCCACCCGGTCGACGCCTGCTCTGGGGCAGGCGGGGGTGGCGGCAAATGCAACAACAAAATGCAACAAACAGACTAGACTCAATACTACCAGTTTCTAACGCTCGCGTGGACTAGGGCGTCCTACAGCCAGACCTGCTCTGATACCAAGCCTTGTGGCACCCCGGCTCAGAGAGACCGGAACACCCCGTATTCCAGCCCAGAGATCAAGTCTTCTGGAATACGGCACTGCTAGGCATAGAACAAATCAGCTCTTTATTACAAATATTACGGGTACAAGGGTTCTGAAGGCACGCCGGTTACAGGGGGCACGGCGACACTTCGCCTGCTCAGATAGCTCTATGCTAGCAGCGGAACAACTCGTAGCGGAATAACTTCTAGCAACGGAACAACGACGACGGTGATGAACTCCACTCCGCAGGGACTCTGGCTGGGACGTATCCTAGAGCGCAACCTCGGGGTCCTCGACAAACAAGCAATCACGGCATCACCTACAATCTGGCATGGCACGCCAGGTGAGTACTTTGAATGTACTCGCAAGCTCACAGCAACCAAAGCAATCAAGACATACAACAACATGGCATTTACAGGTTAATCATCAAAGATGAACACGATACTACTAGAACAACATGAGCATGGCAACAACATGAACATGGCAACAACATGAGCATGGCAACAACATGAGCATGGCAACAACATATAATTCATGATATGAACAGGATGATACTAGCACTAGCATGCAAGGGGTTTGACATTTAAGGTCTCATGGACCAACTTACTCTGCTCGGAGATTATCTCGTAACCACAAACTTACCATCGTGATCATCACATGACCACACAGAGCTTGATCTATACCTGTGATCATCGCATGACCACATAAAGATCAACCAACTTCTTTTCTCATCGAACCGGGGTTGTTATTATTCAGATTATTATTTCTGTTGACCCATAGTGTGACCTACTACGAACTGTGTCCATGACCGAGGACGCAGATATCGATAGATTATACACTCTGCAGAGGTTAGTACACTGTACCCACACCACGGAACTCATGGCCTCGTGCTCCCATTCGGGTGGACCAATGACGTTCCGACAAAACCAGACTATTGCATGACACTCTCCCGGCCACTCCCGACAAACTCCCCTTTGGGCTATGTCCTGGGTCGCCCCGATGTCAACTCGTGACATCCGCCACCTTCGTGGCTGCCACCGTCGTGGCCCAACAAAACAAACTCGTCCCAAACAGGGACAACCGAGCGCAAACAACTCGGGCACAAGGCTTATGGCCGCCTACCTGATCAGGGTAGCACGTGCGCATAACCTTCCCTAGTTGGAGGCATCGGCGAGAGGCATGACAATAGACCGAATCAAGGCCCCCCATAAGGCAAGTGTGGCTGCACTGGTTAGCTCGATTCGGTGGCACCATGACTCAGCCAACAGATTTGTTCAAGTTCGATTAATGTCAGGTTCAACTTGAATGGTGATGAGCTGAGTCACAATAAAATAACATGATGAAATAACAATGCATATCAGCATGATATCAGTGTAACCATGGAGGGGCAACATAACCATTTAACATCATGATGATAAATCATTTATGCTACGGGATGCAAATGAGCATGGTATAACGATGATCACGAATATCACAAGTAATTTCATAACCAACCGGTAACTATTCATATGAGCATATTATTATCAATAGCATCGGGAATGACTACAAGAATAAAACATGATAAGAATATCCTTAGCAATTAATCATATCACTTACTATATGAAAATGAACATGGCATAAGCAATGAGCATGGATTCACAAGCATATTCGAAGCATTCACAAAATAATTAAATGAGCAAACAAATATTAAATATTCAAGTGGAAACCATGGCTACTGCAATGACATCATGCAAGTGGCTGTCATGGCTTGCCTGGGGATGAAGGAACCATCGGGGAGAAGTGCGGAGACACTCGCGGAAAAATCGCCGGAAAAGTTTCCCTCTCGGAGGGGGCTGAATAAGGGCAGGGGCAAAATGGTCATTTCCAGAGTGTGACAAAATCATGAAAATGGTACCATCGGAATGGGCTCGACGAATTGAGGTCGTGGGCTTTGGAATCACCTGATTCGGAGTTGCGGGTGAAAAGTTATGGCCGGTCGTTCGTTAGGCAGAAAAAGAATAAAAATCTGTCCACTTCTGCCTTTAACGGACGAACGTCCGCAAATTAATGGATTCGGCCGGCGGGGCTGGGCTGAAAGCGTATTTTTGAGATTGCGCTTTCACACAGAGAAAACGTACTCCAGCTCAAAGAAACTCCAGAGTACGCCTTCAGAGTGGGAAGACGTATTCCGCGGAATACGCCTCCACTTAAGTGGCGGGCCCGGCCGGTTGAGTCTATGACGCGCGTGTCCCACCATGCCCTCTCTCTCCTACTAGATCTTTTCTCCTTCCTCGCGACGGGGAGAAACAGATGGCGCCGGCCGGCAGCCCAGACGCCGATTTCCGGCGACTCCGGCCACTGCTCGGGCCGTGCCGCCTACCGGTGAGCTCAGGGGAGGGAGCCGCTTCGCCTGAGCCACCTTGCGCTCACCGGAGAGCACGGAGGAGAGCAGGACGTCGGCTGCGGCGGAGGACGGCTTCGGCCGGAATCGGGCACGGCGCTCCGGCCACTGAGAAGAGTCGGCGAGCTATGGGAAAGGGTCTAGGGTGGACGGGGAGTGCTCTGGTGGTGGTAGGAAGGAGAGGGGAGGCCGGCATTGCCCGGATTTAAGCCGGAGAGGGCGGCGGCCATGGCGGCCAATTGAGGCGAGGAGGGAGGCTCGAGCTCGAATGAGTGGATGGGGGAGTTGCTAGGAGAGAGGTAGAGCTGCTGGTGAGCTCGGAGGGCTCGGGGAGTGGCTATAAATAGCCGGGGAAGAGGGGCGCGGGCCGGATGCCGCCTTCACCGAATGGACGAGCTCCGGCGAGAAGCCAGGCACGCGTGCGAGCTCGGATGGCGACGGGAGAGAGGCTGAGAGGTGGGGCAGCAACGCGGGGAGGCAGAGGAGCAGAGCACGCGCGAGCAGCCCCACGCGGTTCACTGTTCCCGCGTGCTCTTGGGTTTGGCTCGGTCCGGTGAGCAGCTAGCAGGGGAGGGCGGTCCGGGGAGGCGAGGGAAGCAGGGGAGGGCGCTGCGGCGAGGAGAGGTGGCGCACGGAGGGCGCTCGGGCGGCGGCAGAGCGGGTCCAGAGAGCAGAGCACGCGCGCTGCGGGCAGAGCACGCGCCCTGTGCCTGGTCACCGCGTGCACTGGCGCACGCGGAACTTTAGGGCCGCCCACACTGTGTCTAGAGTGTAGTCCATCGAAGGTGGGACCTTCCTGAGGTGATGGATCGAAGAAAATCACTGTGAGCTGATGGGAATGATCAAGTTTAGTTTGCTGTTGCAAACTTAGGCATGAAGCAATGATCAAATGGTGTGAGATAAGAGCTAACCAGAATGTCTCAGGGGTTTAGGGTAGGAAGGACTATGATCCTGTGAATTTTGAGGTCATTTGGACAAGGTTTGAGTGCAGTTGCTTTACAACTGCAAAAATTGGCCAGAACCTAGATCAGGAAGTAGCACTCACATGGATACTTGTATTGGGCTGAAAATTGGTGTAGGATGATGATTTGAGCATATGAAGGTGCCATAAAAATTTCATCCCATTTGGATAAGTATAAATGGTACTTCCTTCACAATGATCCACACTAGACAGAAACTTGGGGAAGTTTTGTGGAGAAAATGGCTTGGCCAAATAATGTGAGTTTTGGCATGCTCACATTATTTATGGATATTTAGGTCCTGGATTAATTTCAGAATTTTTGAAGCAATAAAAAATATAGTTGCTTCACAAACTGAAATTGTGCCCAGAAGCCAAGATTTGAAGGTGTGCTCACATAGATAGTTGGATCGATATGAAATTTGTTGGAGAGAAATTATTTGACCAGATAAATGATCTACCAAAATTGCAACTCATTTGGATAAGCCTAGCTAGTACTTCCTTCACAAAGCTTCCCTCTGGATAGAAACTTTGAAAATTTGCTGAGGAAGATTTACTAGGCAAATGAAGCTGAATTTTGGCATGTGGCAATTATTTGGATATGAGAGAGTGCCCAAAAATTTGAGGGCAATCAAGAAAATATAAATAGCACTTCCTTCACAAAGTGCCCTGCTGGACAGAATAGGAAATGAATATTCCTGAATTATTTTTGAACTAGTCAAGGATGGCTTTTGGCATATTGGAGAAATATATGATCCAAAGAATTTATGAGAATTTTTTGGGAATTTTGTGGAAGGCAGAAATATAGGTTGCTTCACAACCTAGGGCAAATAGGGTTATTCCTTTAATAGAAAAAGGAATATTCCCAAGAAATAAATATTGGTGTTGGGCTAAGATGGAAATGACATGGCCTTGGGATAGATTTGAGAATGACAAGCCACTAGGAAGTGGCAGGAGAGAAGATTTTCCCAGGTTTCAAGACCACATAGCCACGGAAAAAGAAACTCCAAATAAAAATTCGAAGAAATCCAAAAGAAAAAGAAAGGGCCAAAAATTGGGGTGTTACACTAGCACCACCGGTGGAGAATCCCCTTCCGAGACTCGGTCGGTGGGGAGATCGCGCAGCGGGCTGCAAAATTACAAACGGAAACGTGATCAATATCAAACCCAGTGTTGGAAATATGCCCTAGAGGCAATAATAAAATGGTTATTATTATATTTCCTTGTTCATGATAATCGTTTATTATCCATGCTATAATTGTATTGGTTGGAAACACAAATACATGGGTGGATACGTAGACAACAACATGTCCCTAGTGAGCCTCTACCGGACTAGCTCGTTGATCAAAGATGGCCATGGTTTCCTGGTCATAGACATGAGTTGTCATTTGATAACGGGATCACATCATTAGGACAATGATGTGATGGACAAGACCCAAACTATGAACGTAGCATATGATCGTGTCAAGTTTATTGCTATCGTTTTCCGTATGTCAAGTATCTGTTCCTATGACCATGAGATCATGCAACTCACTGACACCGGATGAGTACCTTGTGTGTATCAAACGTCGCAACGTAACTGGGTGACTATAAAGATGCTCTACAGGTATCTTCGAGGGTGTCTGTTGAGTTGGCATGGATCAAGACTGGGATTTGTCACTCCGTATGACGGAAAGGTATCTCAGGGCCCACTCGGTAATACAACATCACAATAAGCTTGCAAGCAATGTGACTAAAGAGTTAGCCATGGGATCTTGTATTACGGGACGAGTAAAGAGACTTGCCGGTAACGAGATTGAACTAGGTATGGAGATACCGACGATCGAATCTCGGGCAAGTAACATACCGATGGACAAAGGGAACTGCATACGGGATTGACTGAATCCTTGACATCGAGGTTTGACCGATAAAGATCTTCGTAGAATATGTAGGAACTAATATGGGCATCCAGGTCCCGCTATTGGTTATTGATCGTGGAGGTGTCTCGGTCATGTCTGCGTAGTTCTCGAACCCGCAGGGTCTACACACTTAACGTTTGGTGACGATATAAGTATAGTCGAGTTATTATGTTGGTGACCGAAGGTTGTTCGGAGTCCCGGATGAGATCCTAGACATGACGAGGAACTCCGGAATGGTCCGGAGGTGAAGATCGATATATAGGACGAAGGGAATCAGAGTCCGGAAGTGTTCCGGGGGTACCGGGTTATGACCAGGAGAACCGAAAGGGGTTTCGGGGGGCCCCGGCAAGTGTTGGGGGGCCTCATGGGCCAAGGGAAGGAAGCACACCAGCCCACTAAGGGCCTGTGCGCCCCCCCTCACCCCATCCCACGATCACCAGAGGGGGTGGGGCGCCCCCCCCTAGGGCTGCCTCCACCTGGCTTGGGGGGCAAGTCACCCTAGGGGTTCCCTAGGGGCGCCCCCATCTGTTGTGGCCGCCGGCGCCCCTAGGGGAAACCCTAGGGTGCCTCCTCCTCCTCCCTTTCCCCTATATATAGAGGGGTAGAGAGAGGGCAGCCGCACCCATCTATGCCATGGCGCTGCCCTCCCTCTCCCTCGTAGTTCCTCTCTCTCTCCGCGTAGCTTAGCGAAGCTCTGCTGAGATTGCTCCACCACCACCGCCGCCACGCCGTCGTGCTGCCGGAGGACTCGAGCTACTACTTCACCATCGCTCGCTGGATCGAGGAGGTGAAGGCGTCATCAAGCCGTACGTGTGTTGAACGCGGAGGTGCCGTCCGTTCGGCACTTGATCGGGAGTTCGCGGGACGGATCTTGATTGGATCGCGAAGACGTTCGACTACATCAACCGCGTTTCTTAACGCTTCCGCTTAGCGATCTACAAGGGTATGTAGATGCAATCTCTCCTCTCGTGGATGTTCATCTCCTAGATCGATCTTGGTGAGCGTAGGAAATTTTTTGTTTCCAATGCAACGTTCCCCAACAGTGGCATCATGAGCTAGGTCTTTGCGTAGATGACATCACGAGTAGAACACAAAGGAGTTTGTGGGCGTTGATATTCAGATTGCTTCCTTCCTTGGTCTTTTCTTGATTCAGTGGTATTGTGGGATGAAGCGGCCCGGACCAACTTTACATGTCCACGTACATGAGACCGGTTCCATCGACTGACATGCGACTTTGTTGCATAAGATGGCTGGCGGGTGTCTGTCTCTCCCACCTTAGCTGAATCGGATTCGACAAAGGCGGTCCTTGTAGAAGGTTAAATAGCAACTTGCATATCACCGTTATGGTTGTGCGTAGGTAAGAATCGTTCTTGCTAGATACCCATAGCAGCCACGTAAAACATGCAACAACAAATTAGAGGACGTCTAACTTTTTTTTGCAGGGTATGTTGTGATATGATATGGCCAAAGACATGATGAAATATATTTGATGTATGAGATGATCATATTTTGTAATAGTTTATCTCGGCTTGCATGTCGATGAATACGGCAACCGGCAGGAGCCATAGGGTTGTCTTTAATTATTGTATGACCTGCGTGTCAATCATTAAGCACTATGTAATGCTTTACTTTATCGCTAAATGGGAGCAATAGTAGTAGAAGCATGGTTGGCATGACAACCCTGATGGTGACGCGATGATGGAGATCATGGTGTCATGCCGGTGACGATGGAGATCATGCCCGTGCTTTGGAGATGGAGATCAAAAGCACAAGTTCATGGCCATATCATGTCACTTATGATTTGCATGTGATGTTAGTCTTTTTATGCATCTTATTTTGCTTAGGACGACGGTAGCATTATAAGGTGATCCCTCTCTAAAATTTTAAGATAAAATTGTGTTCTCCCCAAGTGTGCACCGTTGCGAAAGTTCGTTGTTTCGAAGCACCA
Organism: Elymus sibiricus; assembly: GCA_039707655.1. NCBI lineage: Eukaryota > Viridiplantae > Streptophyta > Magnoliopsida > Poales > Poaceae > Elymus > Elymus sibiricus. Next base: position 268,290,045 of record CM077672.1, on the reverse strand, counting down.
CGTGATGATCGGGTGTGGTAGACTCTACGTTCACATACAACGGGTGCAAGCCAGTTTTGCACATGCGGAACACTTGGGTTATACTTGACGAGCCTAGCATGTACAGACATGGCCTCGGAACACAAGAGACCGAAAGGTCGAACATGAGTCATATAGTAGATATGATCAACATGGAGATGTTCACCATTGAAACCACCTCATCTCACGTGATGATCGGACTTGGGTTGGTGAATTTGGATCATGTCACACTCGGAGGACTGGAGGGATGTCGATTTGAGTGGGAGTTTTTAAGTAAACTAAACTCATTATCTTGAACAATAGTCTAAGTTGTCTTTGCAAATTTGTGTTGTAGATCAATGGCTCGCACAGTAGCTTCCCTGAATTTCAATGCGTTCCTAGAGAAAGCCAAGCTGAAAGATGATGGAAGTAACTTTGTAGACCGGGCCCGTAATCTGAGGATTATCCTCACGGCTGCTCAAAAGGCTTATGTCCTTGATGCACCGCTTGGTGAGCAACCCCCTCCAGCGTCTGTGGACGTTATGAACGCCTGGCAGGCGCGTGTTGATGACTACTCAATAGTTCAGTGCGCCATGTTGTATGGCTTAGAACTAGGACTTCAAAGGCGTTTTGAACGTCATGGAGCATATGAGATGTTCCAGGAGTTGAAGTTTATTTTTGAGAAGAATGCCCGGATTGAGAGGTATGAGACCTCCGATAAGTTCTATGCTTGCAAGATGGAGGAGAACGGGTTTGTCAGTGAACACATACTCAAAATGTCTGGGTATTACAACCGTCTGGCTGAGTTGGGAGTTGTGCTCCCGCCAGAGGCGATCACTGACAGAGTTCTTCAATCGCTACCACCTAGCTACAAGAGCTTTGTGTTGAACTATAACATGCAAGGGATGAACAAGTCAGTCGCCGAGCTGTTTGCGATGCTAAAAGTCGCTGAGTCAGACATCCAGAAGGAGCATCAAGTGTTGATGGTCAATAAAACCACTAGTTTCAAGAAGAATGGCAAGGGCAAGAAGGGAAACTCCAAGAAGAGTGGCAAAGTAGTTGCCCCTCCCGTGAAGAAACCCAAGGCTGGGCCCAAGCCAGAAACTGAGTGCTTCTATTGCACGGGAACTGGTCACTGGAAGCGGAATTGACCCAAGTATCTGGCCGACAAGAAGGGGGCCAACGCCAAACAAGGTATATATGATATACATGTTATTGATGTGTACCTTACCAACTCTTGTTGTAGTGCCTGGGTATTTGATACCGGTGCGGTTGCTCACATTTGCAACTCAAAGCAGGAACTGCGGAATAGACGGAGGCTGGCGAAGGACGAGGTGACGATGCGCGTGGGAAATGGTTCCAAGGTTGATGTGATCGCCGTCGGCACGCTCGCTCTTCGGTTACCATCGGGATTAGTGATGAACCTGAATAATTGTTATTTAGTGCCTGCATTGAGCATGAACATTATATCTGGATCTTGTTTAATGCGAGACGGTTACTCATTTAAATCAGAGAATAATGGTTGTTCTATTTATATGGGTAATATCTTTTATGGTCATGCACCCATTGTGAGGGGTTTATTCTTATTGAATCTCGATAGTGATGATACACATGTTCATAACATTGATGCCAAAAGATGTAGAGTTGATAATGATAGTACCACTTTCTTGTGACACTGCCGCTTAGGTCATATTGGTGTAAAACGCATGAAGAAACTCCATGCTGATGGACTTTTGGAGTCACTTGATTTTGAATCACTTGACACATGCGAACCATGCCTCATGGGCAAGATGACTAAGACCCCGTTCTCCGGAACAATGGAACGGGCAAGTGACTTGTTGGAAATCATACATACTGATGTGTGCAGTCCGATGAGCATTGAGGCGCGCGGTGGATATCATTATTTTCTCACCTTCACCGACGATTTGAGTAGATATGGGTATATTTACTTAATGAAACACAAGTCTGAAACGTTTGAAAAGTTCAAGCAATTTCAGAGTGAAGTTGAGAATCATCGTAACAAGAAAATCAAATTCCTACGATCTGATCGAGGGGGAGAATATCTGAGTTATGAGTTTGGCAGTCACTTAAGACAATGTGGAATTGTTTCACCGTTGACGCCACCTGGAACACCACAGCGTAATGGTGTGTCCGAACGTTGTAATCGAACCTTATTGGATATGGTGCATTCTATGATGTCTCTTGCCGGTCTGCCACTATCATTTTAGGGTTATGCGTTAGAGACAGCTGCATTCACTTTAAATAGGGCACCATCTAAGTCCGTTGAGACGACACCGTATGAACTGTGGTTTGGCAAGAAACCAAAGTTGTCATTTCTTAAAGTTTGGGGATGCGATGCTTATGTCAAAAGGCTTCAGCCAGAAAAGCTTGAACCCAAAGCGGACAAATGCGTCTTCATAGGATACCCAAAAGAGACGGTTGTGTATACCTTCTATCTCAGATCCGAAGGCAAAGTGTTTGTCGCTAAGAACGGGTCCTTTCTCGAGAAAGAGTTTCTCTCGAAAGAATTGAGTGGGAGGAAGATAGAACTTGATGAGGTTATTAAACCTTTACTTCAACCAGAGAGTGGCACTGCGCAGAAAGATGTTTCTGTGGAACCTACGTCAGTTGAAGAGGAAGCTGATGATGGTGATCATGAAGCTTCGGATCAAGTTACTATCGAACCTCGTAGGTCGACAAGGATACGTACTGCTCCTGAGTGGTACGGTAACCCTGTCTTGAATGTCATGTTGTTGGACAACGATGAACCTACGAGCTATGGAGAAGCGATGGTGTTCCCAGATTCCGACAAATGGTTAGAGGCCATGAAATCCGAGATAGGATCCATGTATGAAAACAAAGTATGGACTTTGGAAGTATTACCTGAAGGGAGAAAGACCATTCAGAATAAATGGATCTTCAAGAAGAAGACAGACGCATATGGTAATGTCACCGTCTATAAAGCTCGACTTGTGGCAAAGGGTTTTTCACAAGTTCAAGGAGTTGACTACGATGAGACTTTCTCACCCGTAGCGATGCTTAAGTCCGTCAGAATCATGTTAGCAATAGCTGCATTTTTCGATTATGAAATTTGGCAGATGGATGTCAAAACAGCGTTCCTTAACGGTTTTCTTAAGGAATAGTTGTATATGATGCAACCAGAAGGTTTTGTCGATCCAGAGAATGCTGACAAAGTTTGAAAACTCCAGCGATCCATTTATGGACTGGTGCAAGCATCTCGGAGTTGGAATCTTTGCTTTGATGAGGTGATCAAAGCGTTTGGGTTTATACAAGTTTACGGAGAAGCTTGTATTTACAAGAAAGTGAGTGGGAGCTCTATAGCGTTTCTAATATTATATGTGGATGACATATTACTGATTGGAAACAATATAGAACTTTAGGAAAGCGTGAAGGAATATTTGAACAAGAGTTTTTCAATGAAGGACCTAGGAGAAGCTGCTTTCATATTAGGCATCAAGATCTATAGAGATAGATCGAGACGCTTAATAGGACTTTCACAAAGCACATACCTTGATAAGATTTTGAAGAAGTTCAAAATGGATCAGTCCAAGAAGAGGTTCTTGCCTGTTTTGCAAGGAGTGAAGTTGAGTAAGACTCAATGCCCAGCGACTACAGAGGATAGAGAAAAGATGAGTGTCATCCCCTATGCTTCTGCCATAGGCTCTATCATGTATGCGATGCTGTGCACAAGACCAGATGTCAGCCTTGCTATAAGTATGGCCGGAAGGTTTCAAAGTGATCCAGGAGTGAAACACTGGACAGCGGTCAAGAATATCCTTAAGTACCTGAAAAGGACTAAGGAAATGTTTCTCGTTTATGGAGGTGATCAAGAGCTCGTCGTAAAGGGTTACGTCGATGCAAGCTTTGACACTGATCCGGATGACTCTAAGTCTCAAACCGGATACATATATATTCTAAATGGGGGAGCGGTAAGCTGGTGCAGTTCCAAGCAAAGCATGGTAGCTGATTCTACATGTGAAGCGGAGTACATAGCTGCCTCGGAGGCAGCGAAGGAAGGTGTCTGGATGAAGCAGTTCATGACAGATCTTGGAGTTGTGCCCAGTGCACTGGACCCGATGACTCTGTTCTGTGACAACACTGGTGCCATTGCTCTAGCCAACGAACCAAGGTTTCACAAGAGGACCAGACACATAAAGCGACGCTTCAATTCCATCCACGATGCGATCAAGGAGGAGGACATAAACATTTGCAAAGTACATACGGATCTGAATGTTGCAGATCCGTTGACTAAACCTCTTCCACGGGGAAAACATGATCAACACCAGAACTCTATGGGTGTTAGATTCATAACCATGTAATGCTAGATTATTGACTCTAGTGCAAGTGGGAGACTGTTGGAAATATGCCCTAGAGGCAATAATAAGATGGTTATTATTATATTTCCTTGTTCATGATAATCGTTTATTATCCATGCTATAATTGTATTGGTTGGAAACACAAATACATGTGTGGATACGTAGACAACAACATGTCCCTAGTGAGCCTCTACCGGACTAGCTCGTTGATCAAAGATGGCCATGGTTTCCTGGTCATAGACATGAGTTATCATTTGATAAGGGGATCACATCATTAGGAGAATGATGTGATGGACAAGACCCAAACTATGAACGTAGCATATGATCGTGTCAAGTTTATTGCTATCGTTTTCCGCATGTCAAGTATCTGTTCCTATGACCATGAGATCATGCAACTCACTGACACCGGAGGAGTACCTTGTGTGTATCAAACGTCGCAACGTAACTGGGTGACTATAAAGATGCTCTACAGGTATCTCCGAGGGTGTCTGTTGAGTTGGCATGGATCAAGAATGGGATTTGTCACTCCGTATGACGGAAAGGTATCTCAGGGCCCACTCGGTAATACAACATCACAATAAGCTTGCAAGCAATGTGACTAAAGAGTTAGCCACAGGATCTTGTATTACGGGACGAGTAAAGAGACTTGCCAGTTACGAGATTGAACTGGGTATGGAGATACCGACGATCGAATCTCAGGCAAGTAACATACCGATGGACAAAGGGAACTGCATACCGGATTGACTGAATCCTTGACATCGAGGTTCGACCGATAAAGATCTTCGTAGAATATGTAGGAACCAATATGGGCATCCAGGTCCCGCTATTGGTTATTGACCATGGAGGTGTCTCGGTCATGTCTGCATAGTTCTCGAACCCGCAGGGTCGCACGCTTAACGTTTGGTGACGATATAAGTATAGTCGAGTTATTATGTTGGTGACCGAAGGTTGTTCGGAGTTCCGGATGAGATCCCGGACATGACGAGTGACTCCAGAATGGTTCGGAGGTGAAGATCGATATATAGGACGAAGGGAATCGGAGTCCGGAAGTGTTCCGGGGGTACCGGGTTATGACCAGGAGAACCGAAAGGGGTTTCGGGGGGCCCCGGTAAGTGTTGGGGGGCCTCATGGGCCAAGGGGAGGAAGCACACCAGCCCACTAAGGGGCTGTGCACCCCCCTCACCCCATCCCACGATCACCAGAGGGGGTGGGGCGCCCCCTAGGGCTACCTCCACCTGGCTTGGGGTCCAAGTCACCCTAGGGTTTCCCTAGGGGCGCCCCATCTGTTGTGGCCGCCGGCCCCCCTAGGGGAAACCCTAGGGCACCTCCTCCTCCTCCCTTTCCCCTATATATAGAGGGGTAGAGAGAGGGCAGCCGCACCCATCTATGCCACGGCGCTGCCCTCCCTCTCCCTCGTAGTTCCTCTCTCTCTCCACGTAGCTTAGCGAAGCTCTGCTGAGATTGCTCCACCACCACCGCCGCCACCCCGTCGTGCTGCCAGAGGACTCGAGCTACTACTTCACCATCGCTCGCTGGATCGAGGAGGTGAAGGCGTCATCAAGCCGTACGTGTGTTGAACGCGGAGGTGCCGTCCGTTCGGCACTTGATCGGGAGTTTGCGGGACGGATCGTGATTGGATCGCGAAGACGTTCGACTACATCAACCGCGTTTCTTAACGCTTCCGCTTAGCGATCTACAAGGGTATGTAGATGCAATCTCTCCTCTCGTAGATGTTCATCTCCTAGATCGATCTTGGTGAGTGTAGGAAAATTTTTGTTTCCCATGCAACGTTCCCCAACACCCAGTTCGGCTAAGGATGGTCAAGCGGTTACTAGAACGCGTACCTTTGAGCCTGTGGCTTGGCCCTGGGGATCCTTCGAGGGACCTCTTCGGAGGCCTCAGAGTCCTCGGCAGAAGCCGAGCTATCGCCGGACAAGGCTACTTTGGCCTTGCGTGGTATTTTGGGAGCGGGTTGAGGCGGCACCTCCTCGACGTCCTCGGACGCCGCCCTCTTCCCTGTTCGGGAGGAATCGTCTTCCTCCCCGTCCTCTCCCTGCTCCTTCTCCTCCTCTTGCCCGGAGGGAGCGTTGGTGTCCCCGGATCTAGCCCCCGGGGTCCTCGGGAGCGGAGGCCCTCTCTGGCCTCCCTCTTCTGGTCCTTTTTCTTCTCCTTCCTCTCCGACGCCTCATACGGCTCACGGCCAACATGGCCATCAGTAGGGGGGTCCTAGGTCCCTCTGGCTGCGGCGTCGGACTGTCGATCCGTTCGGCTTTCTTCAGCCAGCTCTGCGGATGAGAAGTAAAAAAGCTAAATACCTTATCAACAGGAAATAGTTTGGTTATAAGAACAGTACTAGTCATACCTCCCGTGGGGGGTTTGCGGCGTCGAGGCTGATGTCCTCCTCTACGGCCGGCCACTCCTTCTGCGGGTTGAACAACACCTTCCATAGTTGAGCGTGGGAGGTGCGGAAGAAGCTGCGTACGGTGGCCGGGTCTTCGGACTTCTAGGCCCACATGGGGGAAGCCCTGTCCTGGGAAGGAAGGATTCGGCGGCCGAGCATGACCTGGATCACGTTGACCAGCTCGACGCCCTTCTCTATCATTTTGGCAATCCGGCTCTGCAGCAGCACCACCTCCTTATTCGACCCCCAGTCGAGGCCCTTCTTGGTCCATGAGACCAGCCTCGTAGGGGGTCCGGATCGGAAGGCCTGAATCGCCCCCCAGTCTGCGCTCCTTGGCTCGGTGATGTAGAACCATTCCCTCTGCCAAACCTTGACGGTCTCGATGAAGGTGCCCTTTGGACACTCCACTTGGGGAAGCTTGCTGACCATCATGCCCCCGCAGTCCGCCTGCTGACCGTCGACGATCTTCGGCTTGACGTTGAAGATCTTCAGCCACAGGCCGAAGTGTGGCCGGACCCGAAGAAAAGCCTCACAAATGATGATGAAGGCCGAGATGTGGAGGAAGGAGTTCAGTGCGAGATCGTGGAAGTCAAGCCCGTAGAAGAACATGAGACCCCTGACGAAGGGATGAAGGGGAAAGCCCAAACCTCGGAGGAAGTGGGGGATGAACACCACCCTCTTGCCCTGCCGCGGCGTGGGGACGACCTGGCCGGCCTCTGGAGCACAGTGGGCGACGTTGGCGGGGAGGTATCCCGCGCCCTTCAACTCCATGATGGCGCTCTCGGTGACGACGGACGCCTCCCACTTGCCTTTGGACCCGAAGCCTGCCATTGCTAGATCGAACGGGCGGCTGGAAAGGTTCTTGGAAGGGAGAGCGGATCTGGGCGCTGGAGCTCAAAAGATGGGGGAGGCAATGGCGAATGGGGAAAATGGAAGCGTACGAAAGGAACAAAGGCTGTGCCCCTTTATGGGCTGAAAGACCCACGGTCCCTTTACTGCGCCGCAGTCCTCGCCGTTTCCCCATGTAACCGTGCCATTATGCGCACGTGAGGTGACACGGATTATTGATCATATCCCTTGAAAACAGGACACGATCTCCATATCGATGGGACGTGCCAATGAAAACTGCCTCGAACCGCGAATCGAGTTTTTCATAAACCAACTCGCGGTCGTGGCAAGGTGTGACCCTTCGGTAAAAGTTGTCAGATGAGGGCACTATTTACACCGAAGCGACTAGCCTTCGGGGCTAAGTTATTAGTATACTTCGTTACCGAGGTATAGTTCGGCGCATATACGACCGGGCAAACGCTTGAGGATACAGTTCGGAGTGATACAGACCTGTTACCGGTGTCACGGAAGAAAGGGAACTGGTCTACAAAGCCGATGATGTTCGGCACCTACCTCTGCTTCGAAGACTAGTTCGGGGGCTACTGAGGGTGTCCTGGACTAGGGGGTACTCGGGCCGCTGGCCTATCTCTCGTAGGCCGGACTTGTGGGCCGCCCTCTACTCGTCGATGGAAGGCCGGATTGTGGGCAACCCCGTGTGCTAGAAGGAAACCTCCGAAGACTTGACGTCTCCTCCAAGAATACTTGGCATGCCTGGCGTGTTTATCCCCTGATGGTAACCGACTATGTGTAACCCTAGGACCCTTTGGTGTCTATATAAACCAGAGGGTTTAGTCTGTAGAGCATCATCATATCCATTGCCTAGGGTTTAGCCCATTCGATCTCGAGGTAGAACAACTCTGTAACCTTCATACAATCACAACAATACAATCTAGCAGGACGTAGGGTATTACCTCTTCGAGAGGGCCCGAACTTGGGTAAATCGCTGTCTCTACGTTCCCTGTTACCCATTGATTCCTAGACCTACAGTTCGGATCCCCTACCCGAGATCTGCCGGTTTTGGTACCGACAATAAGTTTGATCAATGATAATTTAAATTACTTTTCCTAGCATCATAACAGCAACTCTTTCTCATAAAACTCATCATGATAGAGTAGCAATCAATTCACATGTTATGGTTCAAACAATGCATTCTCTTGAAACTTAACAACCTATGTTCTTAGTCACTAAACAATTGCAATTCAACTTATCTTCAACAAAGTCTAAGTAAGAGCTCCACATACTCAATTATCATATAGTCTTCTATGATTGCTAGTACTCAAAGCATATTTTTAGAACAAATGGCATCCATCGAACACAGAGAAAGATAGGGGCTTAATGTTTCGCTTCCCAACTTATTTATCATAGAGATAATTGTCACAAATAATAATTCATGATCAAATATATTTGACTGGCCATATGTGCCTGGATCTTTCCCCACCACATGATGCCTGCCAACTAGAGAATAATTGAGGTTGAAATGCGAATGAATACTTATTGACTCTTGCATAAAAGTAAATACATAAAAGTAAATGCATAAAAGTAAAAGATAGGCCCTTCGCAGAGGGAAGCAGAGGTTGTCATGCGCTTTTTATTTTTGGATGCACAAGCCCTTAATGCAAAGGAACGTCACGTTATATTGCCCCTTGTGATAGCAACCTTTATTATGCAGTCCGTCGCTTTTATTTCTTTACCATCACAAGTTCGTACAACGCTTATTTTCCCTTGCAATAAAGGATCATACATATTTTGGAGCAATTTTTATTGCTTTTTGCACCGATGACAACTTACTTGAAGGATCTTATTCAACCCATAGGTAGATATGGTGGACACTCATGGGAAGAAACTGGGTTTAAGGGTTTTTGGATGCACAAGTAGTATCTCTACTTAGTACGAATTTTTGGCTAAGAAAAGATCCTAAGCAAGCACCACATGTTGGAGGATCCATAACAATATAACTTCTATGCAAATATACTCAAACATAACTCATTACGCTGTCTTCCTTGTCCAACTTCAACTAATTTGCTCAAGTTTGAAAATAATTAATGGGTATTCACAATCATAAAAGATGTCCAAGATAATATATTTATATGTGAAAGTTCTCTTCCTTATACTAATCATTCATGAATTGCTTGTATGACCAATATTGTGATTGTCAAGCTTCAATAGATTTCACTTTCTAAACCCAATGTGAAACTACTACTAGGCATGATACAAGCACATTTAAGCCTAACCCACATCCTATGCATATGGATTTTGTGAGCAAATAGTTTATGGGAGCAAGAATCAACTAGCATAGGAAGGCAAAACAAGCATAACTTCAAAACGTTCAACGCATAGAGAGGAAACTTGATATTATTGCAACACCTACAAGCATATGATCCTCTCTCATAATAATTTTCAGTGGCATCATGAATGAATTCAACAATATAGCTATCACATAAAGCATTCTTTTCATGATCCACAAGCATAGAATTTTTATTACTCTCCACATAAGCAAATTTGTTCTCATTCATAATAGTGGGAGTATCATATGATACTTGAATACTAAAAATCGTTTCCACATTAAAAGAGTAATGTTCAGTAAAAGGGTATTCATAATTATGACAAGTATTATAATAATAATCATCGCTCTTTTTCATAACATAAGTATCATCAAAATAATCATCATAAGTAGAAATTTTGTTCTCATCATAATCAATTGAAACCTCCTCCAAAGTAGTGGATTCAACATTAAATAAAGTCATGACCTCTCCAAATCCACTTTTATCATTATTAAAATAAGATTGAACACCCTCCAAAATAGTGGGATACTTATTATCTAGAGTTGACACTCTTCCAAACCCACTTTCATAAATATTGCAATCATCATAAATAGGAGGCATGCAATCATCATAACAAATTTGATCATTCAAAGTAGGGGGACTAAAAAGATCATCTTCATTATGCATAGCATCCCCAAACATTAATTGCAGCAAATAAATTCTCAAACATGTCATTCTCATCAAACATAGCATCCCCAAGCTTGTGGCTTGGCATATCATTAGCATAATCACTATTATCATCAATAGTATGAATAGCACCAATAGTATAACAATTATTATCATCACAGTTTTCTAAGTTGGCGCCAAAAATATTTTCAAGATTATAAGAAGTATCATTATTTTCCCAATCATAATCATCATAATGAGTAATAGGCATAATAAAATCATCCTCAATAGTTCCTTCGGACATTGTACCATAAGACCAAGAAGCAATATCATCATCAAGTATATCATCTTCCACAATTATTTTTGATTCACTCTCATGAGGCACAACAATAATAGGAGCAACATTATTTGGGAGGGATACCTTTTTACCTCTACTCTTTCTTCTTTTCTTCTTCTTCACCACATCATGTGTGGGTTTAATCAATTTTTTCGAGATTCTTATTGATGAGATTGGTTGAATAGGAAGCTCCTCCTCATCACCTATTTCATCATGAGAGACAATAGGAGGGAAAGTGGAAATCTTTACCCTTTCATTAGTGTTCCTTTTATACTCTATTGGTTTTCCCGTCTTTCTATAGTTGTCAATATAATCATTCTCATTGCAATTTACCATACAAAACATATAGATTTCCTTTAGATTAGTTTCAATGTCATCCGTGAGAATGAATACTTCAAACCAACTATTTTTGTGTGACAATTCCTCACACCCCAAAAATAGATAAAACTCATTATATAGTTCAAGGGCGGTCAAGTCATTACAATATTTAGCCATGATTCGATCATGAAAAAGTATGCATTGAAAATTAAGGTGACCAACTTTATTGCAAAGTTCACAAGTAATGGGATGAAGAGAGCATAATTTTGTAGCAAATTCATCTATCACTTTGAGCAAAAAATTCGTTCTATCATATTCATGCTTCTTACAAAATCTATCATCCCTATAAGGCATGTATTCACAAACTTTATTCACTCCACAAAATTGACATGCTTATAAGAAACATTTTTGTCATGACTAGTGCAATCATCTTTAGTATTTTGGATATTCATAGAATTCATACTAACAACATTGCAATCACGCTCATCATTCAAAGATTTTATGCCAAACATTTTATTGAATTATTCTTCTATCAATTGAGCACAATTTTCCGCTCCATCATTTTCAAGAAAAACATTATAAAGACGAATAATATGAGGCAACCTCAATTCCATTTTTTTGTAGTTTTCTTTTATAAACCAAACTAGTGATAAAACAAGAAACTAAAAGATTCGATTGCAAGATCTAAAGATATACCTTCAAGCACTCACCTCCCTGGCAACGGCGCCAGAAAAGAGCTTGATGTCTACTACACAACTTATTCTTGTAGACTCGTGTTGGGCCTCTGATGTCTACTACGCAACTTGTTCTTGTAGACTCGTGTTGGGCCTCCAAGCGCAGAGGTTTGTAGGACAGTCGCAATTTTCCCCTCAAGTGGATGACCTAAGGTTTATCAATCCGTGGGAGGCGTAGGTTGAAGATGGTATCTCTCAAACAACCTTACAACCAAATACAAGAAATCTCTTGTGTTTCCAACACACCCAATACAATGGTAAATTGTATAGGTGCACTAGTTCGGCGAAGAGATGGTGATAAAAGTGTAGTATGGATAGTAGATATAGGTTTTTGTAGTCTGAAAATATAAAAACAGCAAGGTAGCAAGTAACAAAAGTGAGCACAAACGGTATTGCAATGCTTAAAAACAAGGCCTAGGGTTCATACTTTCGCTAGTGCAATCTCTCAACAATGCTAATATAATTGGATCATATAACCATCCCTCAACGTGCGATAAAGAATCACTCCAAAGTTCCTATTAGCGGAGAACATAAGATAGAAATTGTTGTAGGGTACGAAACCACCTCAAAGTTATTCTTTCCGATCGATCTATTGAGCTATTCCTATAAGTGTCACAAACAGCTCTAGAGTTCGTACTAAAATAACACCATATGAAACACATCAACCAACCCTAATGTCACCTAGATACTCCAATGTCACCACAAGTATCCGTGAGTTGATTATTCGATACGCTGAAATCAGACGACAGAGTCCCGGAGCCAGACGCCACCGCAGGAGACTACTACCAGGAGAGCCCCGGAGGCACGTACTACTGGGTTGAGCCAGCCGACCAGGAGTAGTTCGGAGGCCCTAGGCAGGAGGCCTTCGCCTTTTCGATCAGTGTCACTATTTGTGCTAGCCTTCTTCAGGCAAACTTGACTAACTATGTCTGTACTCAGATATTATTTGTGTGTATGACTTATGTATTCGGGTCCTCGTGACCCCTGGTTTGTAATATGGAGATTTATGTTTAAATTTGAGTTTAGAGTTGTGTTGTGATATCTTCTCGTGAGTCTCTGATCTCGAGCATGCACGTTTGCGTGTATGATTAGTGCATGGTCGAGCAGGGGCGACACACTTGCCAACTAAAGAATAAGTAGAGCGGAATAGGGATGAACATTAATGACTCTTGCATAAAAGTAAATACAGAAAAGTAAAAGATAGGCCCTTCGCAGAGGGAAGCTGAGGTTGTCATGCGCTTTTTGTTGTTGGATGCACAAGCCCTTAATGCAAAGGAACGTCACGTTATATTGCCCCTTGTGATAGCAACCTTTATTATGCAGTCCGTCGCTTTTATTTCTTTACCATCACAAGTTTGTACAACGCTTATTTTCCCTTACAATAAAAGATCATACATATTTTAGGAGCAATTTTTATTGCTTTTTGCACCGATGACAACTTACTTGAAGGATCTTATTCAATCCATAGGTAGATATGGTGGACACTCATGGGAAGAAACTGGGTTTAATGGTTTTTGGATGCACAAGTAGTATCTCTACTTAGTATGAATTTTTGGCTAGCAAAAGATCCTAAGCAAGCACCACATGTTAGAGGATCCATGACAATATAACTTCTATGTGAATATAAACAAACATAACTCATTACGTTCTCTTCCTTGTCCAACGTCAACTACTTGATCAAGCTTGAAAATAATTAATGGGGACTCACAATCATAGAAGATGTCCAAGATAGTATATTTATACGTGAAATTTCACTTCCTTCAAAATTCTTTCATGAATTGTTCAAGTGACCAATGCTATGTTTGTTAACTTTCAATAAATTTTACCACTTATACTTCTTGTATGTGAAGTCACTACTCCCCATGGGACAAGCATATGAAGCATATAAATTTCAACTTTATGATATTCAATTCATTTCAACAATTTACTCATAGGATATAAGTGAAGCACAAGAGTAAATGACAAACTACTCCAAAAAGATATAAGTGAAGATCAAATGAGTAGTTAAGCAAATAGGTAGCTATGTGAGGACTCTCTCTCATTTAAAATTTCAGATCTTATTATTTTATTCAAACAGCAAGAAAAACAAAATAAAATGACATTCCAAGAATAGCACATATCATGTGAAGAAGCAAAAACTTAGGCTCAACCAAAACTGAGCGATAGTTGTTGAAGAAGAAAGGTGGGATGCCTACCGGGGCATCCCCAAGCTTAGATGCTTGAGACTTCTTGAAATATTATATTGGGATGCCTTGGGCATCCCCAAGCTTGAGCTCTTGTGTTTCCTTAATTCCTCTCATATCACGGTCTCCCTAAATCTTAAAAACTTCATCCACACAAAACTCAACAAGAACTCGTGAGATAAGTTAGTATAAATCAACTCAAAACCTTAACATTCTCTACTGTAGAAAATCACAAAAATTATAATTAAACATTGCATACTAAATGCCTCTGCATATTTAATACTCCTATCCACAAATAGAAACATTAAACACGCAAACATATGCAAACAATGCAACTATAACAGCAATCTGCCAAAACAGAACAGTCTGTAAAGGGTGAATAAGAATCCATACTTCCTTAACTCCAAAAATTCTGAAAAATAACCACGTGAGATAGAACTCATGCATTCTTACTGTGTAAAAATTTCAGATTTTTATCATGTTCTGACTATTCGGGAATATTCTGGACATAACAGAAAACTTTCTGTTTTCAAACAGCAATACATGAACTTGCAAACTGAGCATGGTAAAGGCTATAATTCGCATTTTATTGAACTAAAAGATACAAAACATAATTATTGATAACACCAAGCAAATATCAACAGAAGAAAATGACTCTCCAAGCAATACTCATATTATGTGACGAATAAAAATATAGCGCCGAGTGAGGTTACCGATAGTGTTGAAGACGAAAGAGGGGATGCCTTCCGGGGCATCTCCAAGCTTAGACGCTTGAGTCTTCCTTGAGTATTAACTTGGGAAAACCCAAGCTTAGGGTCTTGCCACTCCTTATTCTCCTCATATCGATATCTCACCCAAAACTTGAAAACCTCAATCACACAAAACTTAACGAAACTTGGTGAGATAGGTTAGTATGATAAAAATAAATCATCCACTTAGGTACTGTCAATACAAGATTCATAATTGTTATCACATAATACCTACTGTATTATATTATTTCCACAATTTATATTACTCAATATAAGCTATGGAAACACTAAAACAAGCAAACTATGCACCGAAAACAGAATCTGTCAAAAACAGAACAGCGTGTAGTAAGCGATTTAAAAACCATACTTCTGTACCTCCAAAAATTCTGAAAAATTAGGACAACGTAAAACATTTGTAACCAAATACTGTGTAAAAATTTCAGAATTTTTGCACCCTCTAGTACAGAAAAGAAATTGCAGCACTGAACGCAAAAGTTTCTGTTTTTGCACAGAATCAAATCAACAAGCATCCACACTATCCCAAAGGCTTTACTTGGCACATTATTGAAAGAAAACATATAAAACATGATTACTACAGTAGCTTAATCATGTTAACACACAAAAACAGTAGGTATAAGTATTGGGTTGTCTCCCAACAAGCGCTTTTCTTTAATGCCTTTTTAGCTAGGCATGATGATTTCAATGATGCTCACATAGAAGATAAGAATTGAAACACAAAGAGAGCATCATAAAGCATATGACTAGCACATTTAAGCCTAACCCACTTCCTATGCATAGTGATTTTGTGAGCAAATAGTTTATGGGAGCAAGAATCAACTAGCATAGGAAGGCAAAACAAGCATAACTTCAAAACTTTCAACACATAGAGAGGAACCTTGATATTATTGCAACACCTACAAGCATATGATCCTCTCTCATAATAATTATCAGTAGAATCATGAAGAAATTCAACAATATATCCATCACATAAAGTATTCTTGTCATGATACATAAGCATAGAATTTTTATTACTCTGCACACAAGCAATTTTCTTCTCATTCATAATAGTGGGAGCAAATTCTACAAAATAACTATCATGAGATACTTGATTGGCATAATCCAATTGAAAATTAAAATCATGATGACAAGTTTCATATTTATAATTATTCATTATAGCATACATGTCATCACAACAATCATCATAGATAGGAGGCATGCAATCATCATAATAAATATTCTCATCGAAACTTGGGGGACTAAAAATATCATCTTCATCAAACATAGCATCCCCAAGCTTGTAGCTTTGCATATCATTAGCATCATGGGTATTCAAAGAATTCATACTAACAACATTGCAATCATGCTCATCATTTAAAGATTTTATGCCAAACATTTTATTGAATTCTTCTTCTATCAATTGAGCACAATTTTCCGATCCATCATTTTGAAGAAAGACATGATAAAGACGAATAATATGAGGCAACCTCAATTCCATTTTTTTGTAGTTTTCTTTTATAAACCAAACTAGTGATAAAACAAGAAACTAAAAGATTCGATTGCAAGATCTAAATATATACCTTCAAGCACTCACCTCCCCGGCAACGGCGCCAGAAAAGAGCTTGATGTCTACTACGCAACTTGTTCTTGTAGACTCGTGTTGGGCCGCCAAGCGCAGAGGTTTGTAGGACAGTAGCAATTTTCCCTCAAGTGGATGACCTAAGGTTTATCAATCCGTGGGAGGCGTAGGTTGAAGATGGTATCTCTCAAACAACCCTGCAACCAAATACAAGAAATCTCTTGTGTCCCCAACACACCCAATACAATGGTAAATTGTATAGGTGCACTAGTTCGGCGAAGAGATGGTGATAAAAGTGTAGTATGGATAGTATATATAGGTTTTTGTAGTCTGAAAATATAAAAACAGCAAGGTAGCAAGTAACAAAAGTGAGCACAAACGGTATTGCAATGCTTAAAAACAAGGCCTAGGGTTCATACTTTCGCTAGTGCAATCTCTCAACAATGCTAATATAATTGGATCATATAACCATCCCTCAACGTGCGATAAAGAATCACTCCAAAGTTCCTATTAGCAGAGAACATAAGATAGAAATTGTTGTAGGGTACGAAACCACCTCAAAGTTATTCTTTCCGATCGATCTATTGAGCTATTCCTATAAGTGTCACAAACAGCTCTAGAGTTCGTACTAAAATAACACCATATGAAACACATCAACCAACCCTAATGTCACCTAGATACTCCAATGTCACCACAAGTATCCGTGAGTTGATTATTCGATATGCATCAAACAACTTCAGATTCATAATATTCAATCCAACACAAAGAACTTCAAGGAGCACCCCAAAGTTTCTATCGGAGAAAAGATAATGAAAACGTGCATCAACCCATATGCATAGATTACCCCAATGTAACCACGGGAATCCGCGAGTTGAGTGCCAAAACATATATCAAGTGAATCAATATAATACCCCATTGTCACCACGGGTATTCATATGGCAGACATACATCAAGTGTTCTCAAATCTGAAATATTCATTCCGACAATAATAAAACCTCAAAGGGAAAAGATTCGATTCATCACAACAAGGATAGAGAGGGGAAAAACACCATATGATCCAAGTATATTAACAAAGCTCGCGGTACATCAAGATCGTGCCAAATCAAGAACGCGCGAGAGAGAGAGATAAAACACATAGCTACTGGTACAAACCCTCAGCCCCGAGGGTGAACTACTCCCTCCTCGTCATGGAGACCACTGGGATGATGAAGATGGCCTCCGGTGATGATTCCCCCCTCCGGCAGGGTGCCGGAAAAGGGCTGTAGATTAGATCGTGGAGGTACAGAGGCTTGCGGCGGCGTAAAAACTCATCTAGGTTAACTTTTGGGGGTTTCTAAATATATATGATTTTTTGGCGTTGGAATCACGCGAAGAAGGGCCACAGGGGGCCCACGAGGCACCAGGGCGTGCCTGGGAGGGGGTGGCGCGCCCTGGAGGCTCGTGGAGCCCTTGTGGGTCTTCTGGCCTCCTCCCGAAGCTTCTAGTGTCTCTTATGTTCCAGAAAAAATCGTCAAAAAGTTTCGCTGCATTTGGACTTCATTTGATATGGATTTTCTGGAAAACCAAAAACAAGCAGAAAACAGCAACTGGCACTGGGCACTAGGTCAATATGTTAGTCCATGAAAATCATATAAAAGCCATATAAAAGTGCACCAAAATCATACAAAACTATAATAAACATGGCATGAATACTTCATAAATTATAGATACGTTGGAGACGTATCAGCCTACAAGCGCAGAGTTTTGTAGGACAGTAGCAATTTTCCCTCAAGTGGATGACCTAAGGTTTATCAATCCGTGGGAGGCGTAGGATGAAGATGGTATCTCTCAAACAACCCTGCAACCAAATACAAGAAATCTCTTGTGTCCCCAACACACCCAATACAATGGTAAATTGTATAGGTGCACTAGTTCGGCGAAGAGATGGTGATAAAAGTGTAGTATGGATGGTAGAAATATATTTTTATAATCTGAATAAATAAAAACAGCAAGGTAGCTAACGACAAAAGTGAGCACAAACAATATTGCAATGCTTAAAAACAAGGCCTAGGGTTCATACTTTCACTAGTGCAATCTCTCAACAATGCTAACATAATTGGATCATATAACAATCCCTCAACGTGCGATAAAGAATCACTCCAAAGTTCCTATTAGCGGAGAACATAAGATAGAAATTGTTTGTAGGGCACGAAATCACCTCAAAGTTATCCTTTCCGATCGATCTATTGAGTCATTCCTATAAGTGTCACAAACAACCCTAGAGTTCGTACTAGAATAACACCATATGATACACATCAACCAACTCTAATGTCACCTAGATACTCCAATGTCACCACAAGTATCCGTGAGTTGATTATTCGATATGCATCAAACAACTTCAGATTCATAATATTCAATCCAACACAAAGAACTTCAAAGAGTGCCCCAAGATTTCTACCGGAGAAAGTAGGACGAAAACATGCATCAACCCCTATGCATAGATTACCCCAATGTCACCTCGGGAATCCGCGAGTTGAGTGGCAAAACATATATCAAGTGAATCAATATAATACCCCATTGTCACCACGGGTATTCATATGCAAGACATACATCAAGTGTTCTCAAATCCATAAAAATATTCAATCTGATAATAGTGAAACCTCAAAGGTAAAAACTCAATTCATCACAACAAGATAGAGAGGGAGAAATACCATATGATCCAACTATATTAACAAAGCTCGCGATACATCAAGATCGTGCCAAATCAAGAACACGAGAGAGAGATCAAACACATAGCTACTATTACATACCCTCAGCCCCGAGGGTGAACTACTCCCTCCTCGTCATGGAGACCGCCGGGATGATGAAGATGGCCTCCGGTGATGATTCCCCCCCTCCGGCAGGGTGCCGAAAAAGGGCTATAGATGAGATCGTGGAGGTACAGAGGCTTGCGGTGGCGTAAAAACTCATCTAGGTTAACTTTCGGGGGTTTCTGAATATATATGATTTTTCAGCGTTGGAATCACGCGAAGAGGGGCCACAGGGGGCCCACGAGGCACCAGGGCGCGCCTTGGGGGGGGGGGGGAAGGCGCGCCCAGGTGGCTCGTGGGGCCCCTGTGGCTCTTCTGCTGCTTCCCCGAAGCTTCCTGGGTTCGTTTCCTTCCAGAAAAAATTGTCAAAAAGTTTCGCTGCATTTGGACTTCATTTGATATGGATTTTCTGGAAAACCAAAAACAAGCAGAAAACAACAACTGGCACTGGGCACTAGGTCAATATGTTAGTCCATAAAAATCATATAAAAGCCATATAAAAGTGCACCAAAATCATACAAAACTCTAATAAACATGGCATGAATACTTCATAAATTATAGATACGTTGGAGACGTATCAGCATCCCCAAGCTTAATTCCTGCTCGTCCTCGAGTAGGTAAATGATAAAAGAAATAATTTATGAAGTGTGAATGCTAGCATAGTGCATAAGTTTGATCAATGATAATTTAAATTACTTTTCCTAGCATCATAACAGCAACTCTTTCTCATAAAACTCATCATGAAATTGGTTGAGAACCTCCCACCTGGTTCAAGTGTCCATGAAATTGCGTCCTACTCAAGGGAGGGAGAGTGGAGGGCTATGCATTCAAGCAACTCCTCCCATTGGTCCCGCTCAGGCGGGCCAAAGGTGCGTCGGAAGGCGATGCTCCCCAAATCCACTAAGGCCGCACTCACCGTGAGTTGCGGGCGAGTGCAAATACTAAATAGCGCATAGAACCGTTCTACGAACGGTCTATCGCCCGACCACCCATCTAGCCAAAACAGGGTGTTGGTACCCGTCCTCACTGAGATCGAAGAACCTATCCGAAGGACCGGCAATAACTGAATGATTGATTGCCAGAATTGGGACCCACCCGATCTGGGTGCAAAAGCTAGAGGTTGCCCACGCAAATATTTTGCGCGGATAATCTGAAGCCACAACCCACCCTCACCAGCCTCAATGCGCCATAGCCATTTGGACAACAAGGCGATGTTCATCCGCTTGGATGAAATGACCCCTAGGCCACCTTGGTCTTTCGGTTTGCATATCTTGGACCATTTCACCATGTGGTATTTCTGCCTATCTGTTGGAAATATGCCCTAGAGGCAATAATAAATTGGTTATTATTATATTTCCTTGTTCATGATAATCGTTTATTATCCATGCTATAATTGTATTAATTAGAAACTCAAATACATGTGTGGGTACATAGACAACACTGTGTCCGTAGTAAGCCTCTAGTTAACTAGCTCGTTGATCAAAAGATGGTGAAGGTTTCCTAGCCATGGACATGAGATGTCATTTGATAATGGGATCACATCATTAGGAGAATGATGTGATGGACAAGACCCAAACTATAAACGTAGCATATGATCGTGTCAGTTTATTGCTATTGTTTTCTGCATGTCAAGTATCTGTTCCTATGACCATGAGATCATGCAACTCACTGAAACCGGAGGAATACCTTGTGTGTATCAAACGTCGCAACGTAACTGGGTGACTATAAAGATGCTCTACAGGTATCTCCGAGGGTGTCTGTTGGGTTGGCATGGATCAAGACTGGGATTTGTTACTCCGTATGACGGAGAGGTATCTCAGGGCCCACTCGGTAATACAAAATCACAATGAGCCTTGCAAGCAATGTGACTAAAGTGTTAGCCACGAGATCTTGTATTACGGAACGAGTAAAGAGACTTGCCGATAACGAGATTGAACTAGGTATAGAGATACCGACGATCGAATCTCGGGCAAGTAACATACCGAAGAACAAAGGGAACAGCATACGGGATTAACTGAATCCTTGACATAGAGGTTCGACCGATATAGATCTTCGTAGAATATGTAGGAACCAATATGGGCATCCAGGTCCCGCTATTGGTTATTGACCGTAGAGGTGTCTCGGTCATGTCTACATAGTTCTCGAACCCGCAGGGTCTACACACTTAACGTTTGGTGACGATTAGTATAGTTGAGTTATTGTGTTGGTGACCGAAGGTTGTTCGGAGTCCCGGATAAGATCCCGGACATGACGAGGATCTCCGGAAGAGTCCGGAGGTAAAGATTGATATATGTGATAATAGTGTTTTGATCTCCGGAAGGGTTCCGGAATTCACCGGAAGGGGTTCCGGATGTTTACCGAAGTGTTCGGGTGCAGCAACACTTTATATGGGCCAAAGGGGTAAAGCCCACGAGGTATTGGAAAGTGCAAAAGGAAGTTTTGCTGCTACCTTAAGCGGTACTACCGCTGGTAAGGCAGTACTACCGCTCAAGCGGTACTACCGCTCGTGAGCGGTACTACCGCTTGTACGCGGTACTGCTGGAATCCGAGTGGGACTCTTTCCGTGCGGGCCAAACCGACCTTGTGCGGGCAAAACCAACCTTGTGGAGGCTTTCTCTCCAAGTTTAGACCCCAGGGCTCAACATATAAATAGAGGGGCAGGGCTAGCACACGGGATACATCAAGATTTCCCAAGCCGTGTGCCGGCAACCCTAACCCTCTAGTTCGTCCCGTCATAATCTCCGTAGTGCTTGGCGAAGCCCTGCAGAGATTGTTCCTCACCACCATCACCACGCCGTCGTGCTGCCGGAACTCATCTACTACTTCACCATCGCTCGCTGGATCGAGGAGGTGAAGGCGTCATCAAGCTGTACGTGTGTTGAACGCGGAGGTGCCGTCCGTTCGGCGCTAGATCGTGTTTGGATCGAGGGAAGACTTGCGATTTGGATCGCGAAGACGTTCGACTACATCAACCGCGTTTCTTAACGCTTCCGCTTAGCGATCTACAAGGGTATGTAGATTCACTCTCCCTCTCGTAGATGCTTATCACCATGGATAGATCTTGCGTGTGCGTAGGAAATTTTTTGTTTCCCATGCAACGTTCCCCAACAGTGGTATCAGAGCCAGGTTTATGTGTAGATGAGATCTCGAGTAGAACACAAAGGAGTTTGTGGGCGTTGATATTCAGATTGCTTCCTCCCTTGGTCTTTTCTTGTTTCGGCGGTATTGTGGGATGAAGCGGATCGGACCAACATTACTCGTACGCTTACGAGAGACTGGTTCCATCAACTGACATGTAACTTCGTTGCATAAAGATGGCTGGCGGGTGTCTGTCTCTCCTACTTTAGTCGGATCGGATTTGACAAAGGCGGTCCTTGAGAAGGTTGAAACGCAATTTTTGTATCATCGTTGTGGTTTTTGCGTAGGTAAGTATTGTTCTTGCTAGATACCCATAGCAGCCACGTAAAACTTGCAACAACAATTAGAGGACGTCTAACTTGTTTTTGCAGGGTATGTTGTGATGTGATATGGCCAATTACATGATGAGATATATGTGATGTATGAGATGATCATGTGTTGTATAGAATATCACGACTTGCATGTCGATGAGTACGGCAACTGGCAGGAGCCATAGAGTTGTCTTTAATTATTTTCGCCGTTTTGCTTTACTTTATCGCTATGAGTTAGCAATGGTCGTGGAAGCAACAGTCGGCGCGACAACCTCATGGCGACACGTTGATGGAGATCAAGATGATGGAGATCATGGTGTCATGCCGGTGACGATGAAGATCATGCCGATGCTTTGGAGATGGAGATCAAAAGCACAAGTTCATGCCCATATCATGTCACTTATGATTTGCATGTGATGTTAATCCTTTTATGCATCTTATTTTGCTTAGGACGACGGTAGCATTATAAGGTGATCCCTCACTTAAATTTCAAGATAAAATTGTGTTCTCCCCGAGTGTGCACCGTTGCGAAAGTTCGTCGTTTCGAGACACCACGTGATGATCGGGTGTGATAGACTCTACGTTAGCATACAACGGGTGCAAGCCAGTGTTGCACGTGTGGAACACTCGGGTTAAACTTGACGAGTCTAGCATGTACAGACATGGCCTCGGAACACAAGAGACCGAAAGGTCGAACATGAGTCATATAATAGATATGATCAACATGAAGATGTTCACCATTGAAACCACCTCAACTCACGTGATGATCGGACTTGAGTTGGTGGATTTGGATCATGTGACACTCGAATGACCGGAGGGATGTCAATTTGAGTGGGAGTTTTTTAAGCAATATGATTAACTAAACTCATTATCTTGAACAATAGTCTAAGTTGTTTTTGCTATATTTATGTTGTAGATCATGGCTCGCGCAGTAGCACCCCTGAATTTTAATGCGTTCCTAGAGAAAGCTAAGTTGAAAGATGATGGAAGTAACTTTGTGGACTGGGCCCGTAATCTAAGGATTATCCTTACGGCTTCCCAGAAGGCTTATGTCCTTGATGCACCGCTTGGTTATCCACCCGCTCCAGTTGAGTCTCTAGACGTTGTGAACGCCTGGCAGGCTCGCTCTGATGATTACTCAATAGTTCAATGTGCAATTTTGTATGGCTTAGAACCGGGACTTCAAAGACGTTTTGAACGTCTTGGAGCATATGAGATGTTCCAAGAGTTGAGGTTTGTCTTTCAGAAGAATGCCCGGATCGAGAGGTATGAGACCTCCGATAAGTTCTATGCTTGCAAGATGGAGGAGAACGGGTCTGTTAGTGATCACATACTCAGAATGTCAGGGTACTCCACCCGTCTGGCTGAATTGGGGATGCCCCTTCCGCCAGAGGCTATCACTGACAGAGTTCTTCAATCATTGCCACCTAGCTACAAGAGCTTCATGTTGAACTATAACATGCACGGGATGAACAAGTCAGTCGCCGAGCTGTTTGCGATGCTGAAAGTCGCTGAGTCTGAGATTCAGAAGGAGCATCAAGTGTTGATGGTCAATAAAGCCACTAGTTTCAAGAAGAATGGCAAGGGTAAGAAGGGTAACTCCAAGAAGAGTGGCAAAGCAGTTTCTCCTCCCGTGAAGAAACCCAAGGCTGGACCCAAACCAGAAACTGTGTGCTTTCATTGCAAGGGAACTGGACACTGGAAGCGGAACTGCCCCAAGTATTTGGCTGACAAGAAGGCGGCCAACAACAAACAAGGTATATATGATATACATGTTATTGATGTGTACCTTACCAACTCTCGTTGTAGTGCCTGGGTATTTGATACCGGTGCGGTTGCTCACATTTGCAACTCTAAACAGGAACTGCGGAATAGACGGAGGCTGGCGAAGGACGAAGTGACGATGCGCGTGGGAAATGGTTCCAAGGTTGATGTGATCGCCGTCGGCACGCTCGCTCTTCGATTACCATCGGGATTAGTGATGAACCTGAATAATTGTTATTTAGTGCCTGCGTTAAGCATGAACATTATATCTGGATCTTGTTTAATGCGAGACGGTTACTCATTTAAATCAGAGAATAATGGTTGTTCTATTTATATGAGTAATATCTTTTATGGTCATGCACCCAATGTGAGGGGTTTATTCTTATTGAATCTCGATAGTAATGATACACATGTTCATAACATTGATGCCAAAAGATGTAGAATTGATAATGATAATACCACTTTCTTGTGGCACTGCCGTTTAGGTCATATTGGCGTAAAACGCATGAAGAAGCTCCATACTGATGGACTTTTGGAGTCACTTGATTTTGAATCACTTGACACATGTGAGCCATGTCTCATGGGCAAGATGACTAAGACGCCGTTCTCTGGAACAATGGAACGGGCAAGTGACTTGTTGGAAATCATACATACTGATGTGTGCGGTCCGATGAGCATTGAGGCGCGCGGTGGTTATCGTTACTTTCTCACCTTCACTGATGACTTAAGTAGATATGGGTATATTTACTTAATGAAACACAAGTCTGAAACGTTTGAAAAGTTCAAGCAATTTCAGAGTGAAGTTGAGAATCATCGTAACAAGAAGATTAAATTCCTACGATCTGATCGAGGAGGAGAATATCTGAGTTATGAGTTTGGCAGTCACTTAAGACAGTGTGGAATTGTTTCACAATTAACACCGCCTGGAACACCACAGCGTAATGGTGTGTCCGAACGTCGTAATCGAACCTTACTAGATATGGTGCGATCTATGATGTCTCTTGCTGATTTGCCACTATCGTTTTGGGGTTATGCATTAGAGACAGCTGCATTCACTTTAAATAGGGCACCATCGAAATCCGTTGAGACGACGCCATATGAACTTTGGTTTGGCAAGAAACCAAAGCTGTCGTTTCTTAAAGTTTGGGGATGTGATGCTTATGTCAAAAAGCTTCAGCCTGAAAAGCTGGAACCCAAAGCGGAGAAATGCGTCTTCATATGATACCCAAAAGAGACAGTTGGGTATACCTTCTACCTCAGATCCGAAGGCAAAGTGGTTGTCGCTAAAAACGGAACATTTCTTGAGAAAGAGTTTCTCTCGAAAGAATTGAGTGGGAGGAAAATAGAACTTGATGAGGTTGTTGAACCTTTACTTCAACCTGAGAGTAGCGCAGCACAGAAAGATGTTTCTGTAGAGCCTACATCAGCTGAAGAGGAAGTTGATGATGATCATAAAGCTTCGGATCAAGTTGCTATCGAACCTCGTAGGTCGACAAGGACGCGTACTGCTCCTGAGTGGTACGGCGACCCTGTCTTAGAGGTCATGTTGTTGGACAACGATGAACCTACGAGCTATGGAGAAGCGATGATGGGCCCGGATTTCGAGAAGTGGTTAGAGGCCATGAAATCCGAGATGGGATCCATGTATGAAAACAAAGTATGGACTTTGGAAGTATTACCTGAAGGGCGTAAGGCCATTCAGAACAAATGGATCTTTAAGAGGAAGACGGACGCGGACGGTAATGTCACCGTCTATAAAGCTCGACTTGTGGCAAAGGGTTTTTCACAAGTTCAAGGAGTTGACTACGATGAGACCTTCTCACCCGTAGCGATGCTTAAGTCTGTCAGAATCATGTTAGCAATAGCTGCCTTTTTCGATTATGAAATTTGGCAGATGGATGTCAAAACAGCGTTCCTTAACGGTTTCCTTAAGGAAGAGTTGTATATGATGCAACCAGAAGGTTTTGTCGATCTAGAGAATGCTGACAAAGTTTGCAAACTCCAGCGATCCATTTATGGACTGGTGCAAGCATCTCGGAGTTGGAATCTTCGCTTTGATGAGGTGATCAAAGCGTTCGGGTTTATACAAGTTTACGGAGAAGCTTGTATTTACAAGAAAGTGAGTGGGAGCTCTATAGCGTTTCTAATATTATATGTGGATGACATATTGCTGATTGGAAACAATATAGAAATGTTGGAAAACGTGAAAGAATATTTGAACAAGAGTTTTTCAATGAAGGACCTAGGAGAAGCTGTTTTCATATTAGGCATCAAGATCTATAGAGATAGATCGAGACGCTTAATAGGACTTTCACAAAGCACATACCTTGACAAAGTTTTGAAGAAGTTCAAAATGGATCAGTCCAAGAAGGGGTTCTTGCCTGTATTACAAGGTGTGAAGTTGAGTAAGACTCAATGCCCAGTGACTGCAGAAGATAGAGAAAAGATGAATGTCATCCCCTATGCTTCAGCCATAGGCTCTATCATGTATGCAATGCTGTGCACAAGACCCGATGTCAGCCTTGCCATAAGTATGGTCGGAAGGTTTCAAAGCGATCCAGGAATGGAACACTGGATGGCGGTCAAGAATATCCTGAAGTACCTGAAAAGGACTAAGGACATGTTTCTCGTTTATGGAGGTGATCAAGAGCTCGTCGTAAAGGGTTACGTCGATGCAAGCTTTGACACTGATCCGGATGACTCTAAGTCGCAAACCGGATACGTATTTATTCTTAATGGGGGTGCGGTCAGCTGGTGCAGTTCCAAGCAAAGCGTGGTAGCTGATTCTACATGCGAAGCGGAGTACATCGCTGCCTCGGAGGCAGCGAAGGAAGGTGTCTGGATGAAGGAGTTCATGACAGATCTTGGAGTAGTGCCTAGTGCGCTTAACCCAATGACTTTGTTTTGTGATAATACTGGTGCCATTGCTCTAGCCAAGGAACCAAGATTTCACAAGAGGACAAGACACATAAAGTGACGTTTCAATTCCATCCGCGATTACATCAAGGAGGACGACATAAATATTTGCAAAGTACACACGGATCTGAATGTTGCAGATCCGATGACTAAACCTCTTCCAAGGGCTAAACATGAACAACACGAGAACTGCATGGGTGTTCGATTCATTACAATGTAAATCACATAGTGATGTGAACTAGAGTATTGACTCTAGTGCAAGTGGGAGACTGTTGGAAATATGCCCTAGAGGCAATAATAAATTGGTTATTATTATATTTCCTTGTTCATGATAATCGTTTATTATCCATGCTATAATTGTATTAATTGGAAACTCAAATACATGTGTGGGTACATAGACAACACTGTGTCCGTAGTAAGCCTCTAGTTAACTAGCTCGTTGATCAAAAGATGGTGAAGGTTTCCTAGCCATGGACATGAGATGTCATTTGATAATGGGATCACATCATTAGGAGAATGATGTGATGGACAAGACCCAAACTATAAACGTAGCATATGATCGTGTCAGTTTATTGCTATTGTTTTCTGCATGTCAAGTATCTGTTCCTATGACCATGAGATCATGCAACTCGCTGACACCGGAGGAATACCTTGTGTGTATCAAACGTCGCAACGTAACTGGGTGACTATAAAGATGCTCTACAGGTATCTCCGAGGGTGTCTGTTGGGTTGGCATGGATCAAGACTGGGATTTGTTACTCCGTATGACGGAGAGGTATCTCAGGGCCCACTCGGTAATACAACATCACAATGAGCCTTGCAAGCAATGTGACTAAAGTGTTAGCCACGAGATCTTGTATTACGGAACGAGTAAAGAGACTTGCCGATAACGAGATTGAACTAGGTATAGAGATACCGACGATTGAATCTCGGGCAAGTAACATACCGAAGAACAAAGGGAACAGCATACGGGATTAACTGAATCCTTGACATAGAGGTTCGACCGATATAGATCTTCGTAGAATATGTAGGAACCAATATGGGCATCCAGGTCCCGCTATTGGTTATTGACCGTAGAGGTGTCTCGGTCATGTCTACATAGTTCTCGAACCCGCAGGGTCTACACACTTAACGTTTGGTGACGATTAGTATAGTTGACTTATTGAGTTGGTGACCGAAGGTTGTTCGGAGTCCCGGATAAGATCCCGGACATGACGAGGATCTCCGGAAGAGTCCGGAGGTAAAGATTGATATATGTGATAATAGTGTTTTGATCTCCGGAAGGGTTCCGGAATTCACCGGAAGGGGTTCCGGATGTTTACCGAAGTGTTCGGGTGCAACAACACTTTATATGGGCCAAAGGGGTAAAGCCCACGAGGTATTGGAAAGTGCAAAAGGAAGTTTTGCTGCTGCCTTAAGCGGTACTACCGCTGGTAAGGCAGTACTACCGCTCAAGCGGTACTACCGCTCGTGAGCGGTACTACCGCTTGTACGCGGTACTGCTGGAATCCGAGTGGGACTCTTTCCGTGCGGGCCAAACCGACCTTGTGCGGGCAAAACCGACCTTGTGGAGGCTTTCTCTCCAAGTTTAGACCCCAGGGCTCAACATATAAATAGAGGGGCAGGGCTAGCACACGGGATACATCAAGATTTCCCAAGCCGTGTGCCGGCAACCCTAACCCTCTAGTTCGTCCCGTCATAATCTCCGTAGTGCTTGGTGAAGCCCTGCAGAGATTGTTCCTCACCACCATCACCACGCCGTTGTGCTGCCGGAACTCATCTACTACTTCACCATCGCTCGCTGGATCGAGGAGGTGAAGGCGTCATCAAGCCGTACGTGTGTTGAACGCGGAGGTGCCGTCCGTTCGGCGCTAGATCATGTTTGGATCGAGGGACGACTTGCGATTTGGATCGCGAAGACGTTCGACTACATCAACCGCGTTTCTTAACGCTTCCGCTTAGCGATCTACAAGGGTATGTAGATTCACTCTCCCTTTCATAGATGCTCATCACCATGGATAGATCTTGCGTGTGCGTAGGAAATTTTTTGTTTCCCATGCAACGTTCCCCAACACTATCACCCTGACCTACCCAGAAGAATCTGGACAAGTATTTGGCAATTTCCTGGTGAAGGGATTCATGCAGGCTGTAGAATCCCATCATGTACATCAACAGGCTAATCAATGAGGAATTCATCAAAACTACCCGCGCCGCTTTGGAAAGCCAACGCCCCTGCCATGGTTCCACACGGTATTGAACCTTGGCCACCATAGGGCGGAGATCTTTCTCCTGGAGCCGGGAGTCACTAATCGGCAAGCCGAGGTAGGTAGTCGGGAATGATCCTAATCGACAATTAAGCCGGTTGGCTATGCGGAGGGAATCCTTCGCGGAATAACCTAGTACCATCACCTCGCTCTTTGCAAAGTTTATTGTCAATCCCGACATATCCTGGAAACACGGGAGGAGGAACTTCAGATTTTGAATGTCCTCGTCTGAGCCTTCAACCATCAGGAAGGTGTCGTCCGCGTACTGCAGGTGGGTGATGCCCCCATCTCCCACAAGATGTGGCCAAATACCCGTGATGTGTCTGGCCCTCCTTGCAAGGTCCAAGATAGACGCAAGAGCATCGACCACCAGGTTAAACAGGAAAGGTGACAAGGGATCGCCTTGTCGCACCCCCTGAGCCATGTGGAAATAGGGGCCAACCTCGCCATTGATATTAACCGCCGTGCGACCGCTCATCACAAGCTGCATAACCCGTGCAATCCAATGGGGGTCAAAGCCTCGTTTCGTCATCACCTCCCGAAGGAAGGACCAATGAACTGTATCATACGCCTTATGGAAGTCAATCTTAAAGAAAACCGCCCGAAGGTGTCTCCTTTTGACCTCGCGGAGAATCTTGTGCAAGACGAGGACTCCATCTAAAATAAACCGTCCCTTTGTGAACGCCGTCTGGTTAGGATGATGGATTCGAGGAGCCAGAAGGGCCGCCCTAGTGGTGTACCCTTTGGCCAGAACCCTGAAGATCACGTTCAGAACCATGATTGGGCAAAACTACCGAATATCCGACGCCCCCTAGATCTTAGGGATTAACGAAATAATCCCATAGTTCAGGCGCGACACATCTAACGTTCCTCTCAAAAATTCGAGGAACAAAGCAAGGATATCCCCCTTGATGGTAGGCCAGAACACTTGAAAAAAGCGTACAGGCAAGCCATCTGGACCCGGGGCCGAGGCAGGATTCATCGATTTGATAATGACTTCCACCTCCGCTTCATCAAAGGGGGCAAGCAGGGAGTTATTCTCTGCTTGGGATATCCGCTGTTGCGCTACCCAAATATTCTCCGCAAGGGCATGGCCCCCTCTGGGTCTTTCGGCGAATAATGCCTTGTAAAACCCATCAACGCGGTTCCGAATCTCGCCCGGATCTTGCAGCATCCTATCTCCATCCCATAAAAGGGGAATGGTACATCGTCTACGGTGACCATTGGCAACGGCCTGGAAGTAGGCCGTGTTGGCATCACCAAATAGAATCCAGTTGATGGATCCGCGCTGCCGCCAGTATTCCCCCTCCTTGGTGTAGATGTCCGTCAGAGCATCTTCGAGACTATACCATAATGCCCACTCCTCGGAAGACAGACCCGCCCCATCAGCACGGAGGTCAAGCGCCTAAATCTCCAAGAGCAGTGCTTTCTTCTGGACCCGTAGGTCACGCCCCACATTGCCCCCCCAGCCTTTCATGAACTGCCTAGATCGTTTGGCGAGATAATTCGACTCGTCCATCACGGACATAGCTCGATGTGGTTCCTCCCTGGTCGCCACCCAGTGTTCTTTCACGGCAAAAATAAAACCGGGTTGGCGAAGCCAGAACGTCTCAAACCGAAACCGTGGTGGTGGGCGAGGCCGTTCGTCCATCGAAGATAGAAGGAGGGGGACATGGTCGGAACCAATCCGAGTGATGGCCTACAGGGTAGCTAATGGGAACCGAAGCTCCCACTCCGGTGACATAAAAGACCCGGTCTAATACACTCTGGGTAGGGGTCACCTGTCTATTAGTCCAGGTATATAGTGCCCCTACCCTATCTAACTCGCGGAGTCCTAGATCTGCAATTCAATCGTTAAACCGTTGCATGCCCAAGAGATCAATACGGGCGTTATTCTTGTCGGACGCCGTGCGGAGAAGGTTGAAGTCACCTCCAACAATCACCGGGAGGGTGGCAGTGCTAATCTTGGAGCGCAACTCCTCCAAGAAGGCGGTGGATCGTCCGTGATCGGCCGGGCTGTAGACCACAATCACTTCCCACTTGAAGTTGACTGCCCTTTCCCACACTTCCATACTCATGAAGAATTCCCCTCTATCCATGGAGCCCACCTCAAAGGTGGCGTCCTTAACTCTGAGAATGATGCCAACGAAGTGTCCCGCCACTCCACTAGATGGCAACCAGTGCCATGCGAACAAATGCCAACTAAGACGCTTGAGCTCTGCAAGAGAAAACTCTGCCCTCATCGTCTCCTGGATCGCCACGACATCAATGGACTCCTCTCTCATATATTCGATCAACTGTCGGCGGTGGCCGTCGTGGCCGAAGCCACGCAGGTTCCAAAACAAGGCACGCATATTTATTCCTCTAGGGGGTCCTCCCTGGACCCCACGGAAGTGGATGCACTGAGCGCCTGACGGAGTTGGGCCGTCCGAGAACGAGTCCTCCCTCTAATTTCCTCAGGCACCACGTCGACGTGGCCCCGCCTACCAGAAGGACGTGGTGTGGGGGGTGCGTCCTCCTCCGCCGAGGCGGCCTCGCGAGCCCTAGCAGCCGCTAGGCGCCCATCTAGAATTTCCTTAGCCCGAATGGTCGCAATTTGTTCAAGCACGGGTCCCTTCTCACCGCGAAAAACTATGGCGGAGTCCGCCACTACTTTGGCAAGGTGTCCCAAAGGTACACCCTCCAAAGCCGAGTATGACCCAACAGAATCATCATCAAAATTAAGCGAAACAACAGTGTTGTTGGACGGACCTGCGTCAAGGTTACGAGCCGCGGCACGACATAAAGCCTTCTCCACAGCATTAGGAGACGCGCCCGTCTTCCTCGAGGTCGAGCCGAGCCGTGAGCTCTTCCTAGCCACCGTGGCCGGAGACGATGCCAACCGCGGGCGACCCTTGTCCCTTGGAGGCCGCGCCGCAGCAGGGGCCACCGAGAGACCAGCAGCCGCCGAAGAGGCCGGTATCTCCTCAGACCTGAGCGCAAGTCCGGAGTCCGGAGGAGAAGAGGCCGCCGGCACCGGCGAAGCCAGCTGAGGAGAGGAGGGGGGGCAAACATCCAGCCCAACGCTGCTAGCATCACTACCCCCCTCGTCCCCGGTTGAGGATACTGGAGAGGAGAGGAACAGAGACAGCGCCGCGCTAGGCGGGATGGCCGAAGCCTCCTCCAGCATGGCCGTAAAGGCCTGCAGGTCCTCCACCCCGCTCGCGGGCTCAGCTGGTGTCGCCGTCGTCATGTCGCGCTTGGAAGGACCACCCGAGCCGGACTGTTTGGAGGGATCACCCGGGCCCGGTGAGTCCTCGTCATCATCACTGGTGCTAGGGGAGCGACTACGGCGACGAGGAGATTTGCCATGTCCATCGCCACCCCTAACACCACCATCGTGCCCCTTGTCAGCGTCCGGGTCCTCGCCACCATCAGGGTCTTGCGGGGCATCACGAGCCTCCCCCTCGACCGAGATCCGGAGATCGTATCCGACATCACCGAAGAACATCCGAATCGTCGTCTGAAGCTTGTTTGGGTCAGGTGTCTTGACCTTGGCACGAACCGCCGGCCCCCGGACGAGGGAGGAACCATCCACCACCACAATCTTGCCAAGCAGTCTCGACATGTTCCGAATGACACGATCCTTCTTGGCAATCGGGGGGAGTCCGCGGATCTGGATCCACACCGTCGAGAGGGTCGCGACCGCCAGGGGGTCAACCAAAGGCACAAAGATGTTGACGGTGAGTTTGTTGAGCGCCAGGGTGAGCTGATCACTGTGGGTGCCGTAGCGGAGGCTGATGGGGTCCGGGAACACCGCCGTGAACTCATGATCGGAGATCGGGGTCACCTCCCAATCCCAATCTGGACGGAAGAGGTGACGGAGCTCGTCCGTGATGATCGCCGGAGAAGCTGTCTTGCCCCCCAGGACCGAGATGAGGGAGGTCAAGGAGGGTGTGGCTGCTGGCTCCAACAAGTCCATTTGGAAGAAGCCCAGATCATCCAGGGCGTATCCAAAGAGCATGAGCTCCCCATCCGCAGACTGGTCCAGGCAGAGAAGAGCCGGGTGATCCGTCCTTTTGCACTTGAAGCACGCCGGAGGCTGCTTGCACTCCATTTGGCAGTGCCCCTCCTTGCCGCAGTTGAAGCAGGTCACGGTTCCGGGTCCAGGAGGAACAGCAGCCGAGGCGAGCACCGGCGGTGGGTTGGTGACCGAGGACGCTTGCCCAGCAGCACCGCCAGGGCGTTGGTTAGCCTTCTTCTTCTTCTTCTTCTTCTTCTTCTTCTTCTTCTTGGGAAAAGCCCCCTGTGCGTTGCGGTTGTTGGGTCCTGGCGGGGGGAACTGGGCCTGGCGGTGTGGGGGGTTGTAGCGCCGAGGAGGAGACTGCTCGGAGCGGCCCGAGCGAGCCGGTGACCGAGAGCAGCGAAGCGGGGAGCGACGATCCCGCTCACGGCCGCGACCACGCCAGTGATTTGGCAAACGATCGCGAGGGTGCTCGTCACGCCTGGCCGGCTCCTCCGTCGGCGCTGATCCCTTGGCCTTGAGCATGTTGGACCGGAGCTCCGCCTCCCGGCGCTCGGCGTCAGGGGAGGGCCGCCAAGGCTCCGATGACCGCCGGTCCTCGCGCTCCTCCGCACGCCGCTTGGGACGGGGGGGGGGGCATCGCCAGCATCGCGCGCCATCGCAGCTGGCAAGGCAGGGAGAGAGGGCGAGGTGGTGAGGGGGGGAGGGTTGGAGTTGCGGCGCGGGTGGAGAGGGGCGGAATGGGTGGATGCAGTAGCCACCGAGGGAGGTTGGTGCCCTAGAAGCCGCATCGGATTAGGCGGGCCAGATGGCAATCCACCAAACGCATCCGAGGGCCCACCAGGAGCGACTGAGCCGGGCCCCGTGAGGCGGCCCAAGACCGCAAGAGAAGATCCCCCCGACACAGGAGGCCCAGTCAGCCCGTGTCGGCCCAACCCAGCACTCGGCGTACCGATGTGGGAGGAAAGGGTTTCCCTGCGTACTGCCGAAGGGCGGTGGCGCGGCGGCACCACTGAACGGAGATCGGCGCCCCCAACTCCGGCAGAGGCCGGCAAGGGAAGGAAAGCTCTGAACTTCACCAGCGGACGAGCCAACAATGACGCAGGTACCGGACGACTAAGAGACGCCGCCGACGGCAGCTCTGGGGGCGAGCTGCGGAGACCGCCGCACGACCGAGGTCTGCCCTGCCGACCACCCCCCAAGCACGGGCTCGGGCCCCGCGACCACGACGTCCGGCCAGCAGGCTGGAGCCAGAGATCGACGGGGAAGGTGGTGTACGGGAGGGGCGAGGGGGAACCTGTGGGAGGGGGCGGAGAGCAGGCATCGCGACCACCGAATCACCGGACACCACCTCGGCCATGCGGTCTCCGAACTGGCGCACGCGCGGGGGAAGGCCAGCGGCCGCAGCCGCCGCCTCGGCGAGGTCCTCCTCGGCCGCCCAATCAGCCCAACGGGGGCAGGCGCGCGCGAGGACAGGAGGGGCAGGATGGGGGGTGCGCGAGGCGTCGGCCGGCCGTGAGGGCGAAGAGGGGGCAGACCGGAGCCCGCACGGCGGGAGGAAGGCGCGTGGGAATGCCGGAGCGGCTGGGGAAGCTGAGGCGGGGTCGTCGGAGGGAGCGCCGGCAGCGTCGCCCACCCCGTCGCCAAGCGTGTGCGCCGTTAGCGGCCGTGTTGTGAAAGTTGATTTATAGAGCCCGCACCAAATTTGGATGTGCTCCTCGAAGACATGAGCTCATCGATGGAAGCAAGTGAACTTCTTTTGTCGCCGTGCTTAGCTTTGCTTTCCTTGCTCCTCCTTCTGTATTTTATTAGGGTTTTCTTGATATTTAGTTCAAATTATACTATTTGGCACCCCCAATTCTACGGTTCCTAGGTCCGCCGCTGCTGATCCCCCGTGCCATTGAGTTGTATGAGCGTGTTGTTTTCGTATTTCTGACCAAATGATGGCTTTATTAATTCAAAGCCGAGATCGTATTGAGCCTCGCAAAAGCTACATCAAGACTGTCAGCCTCCATGTATTCAATATAAGCGCAATCAACAAGGGCAAGCAAAGTCCAAACACCAGCCATTGTACCAGTATCTCAGAATTCCCAAACAAGCTGTCCCCACCCAATCTCCACATAAACATTGGCCTCTATCTATCTACCACCGCTGCTCAGGGTCGTCTCTGCCACTGTCGCCACTGAACCCCCCATTAAAAAAGACAGAAAGAAGGGAGAACCCGAACCCTCCCCCCAACGGTCACTTCGTCGTCCGGATCGCCTCCCCCGGACCAACCCACCCGGTCGCCCGCCACCTCCGGAGAGGCCCTTCTCCCCTCCCACACGAGCGGCGACGAACCAAGGAGCAGCGAGGCCGAGGAGGAGGAGGAGGAGGAGGAATCATCGCCATCAGCATTAACTCCTCGTCCCCCTGCCCTCCCTCGAAAGCGCCACCACACCACCGGATCCAATCCAACCACATCCCCGGCGCCCGCCTCGAGGCCCCCTCTCTCCCCGTAGGTTCGCTTTCTCCGATCCTCACGACACCGCCACGCCCCCGCTGGGCCATGCCCCTGCCGCGATGGCGCGTAGCGGCGTGGAGGTGATCGCCAGCAGGGGCTGCTCCAGGCTGCTCCTCCCCGGGATGCAGCCCTCCTCCGCCTCCGCTGCCTCCTCCTCCGTCTCGGTCTCCCGCTCAGCCGCGGCCGCGGCCGCTGCCGCTCGGCGCCCGCCCGACGGGCCCTTCGCAGGCCTGGTCGTCTGCGTCACGGGGCTGTCCAAAGGTCAATTGCTCGCCTCTCGATTTGGCCTTGCTTCTCGGTTTGAGGGCTTCTGATTCGTGGTTTGGGGAATTTTTGTCTTTTGTGTTCTGCAGAGGCGAGGAGTCAGGTGAAGGAGGCCGCCGAGAGGCTGGGAGGCGACTACAGCGGCAGCTTGCACCCCAAATGCACTCACCTTGTGGTGCAGATATCCTTGCCATTGTTTTTTTTTTTACAAAACCATCCACTGTTATGTTTGTTTCTTAAAATTCAGGTTACATGCTTGTGCTTCCTTAACAAGCAGCACAGCTTCGCCGGCCGCAAGTTTGAGCACGCTCTCAAGCATGGTCCCAGGAATGGCCTTTTTGTTGTCACACTAGGCTGGTTTGTCGATTGCGTTCGGAGGAACAGTAGGACAGGCTCCATCATTACTTCTTCCTGTTCTGTTCCTGCCCAGTTACCAGTGCATCATCTGGTTCTGATTTATGGTATTTCTACTACAGTGAGGCTGGATGAATCCTTGTACAGTATCAAGAACATTGGGGAGAACGGTCTGCCGCTCGGGGAATCCAACCGGCTTGTTGGAGTTCCTGTTAATGAGAAGTCGTGCCTTCCACCAATGATTTTTCAAGACAAAGCATGCTCAGACACAACACATAAGCACCAGCTTCAGGCTCATAGAGAAGAACCTGAACATGATGTGTTCGTTTTTACGAATGACACAATCTACATTGACCCTGGGATATCTGGTGAGATGAAGAAGAAGGTATGTCCATGTCAGTTGCTGCTTCATTCCATAATGGTTGACACTCCACCACCCACATGTTTCAGAAAGAAAATTACTACTCCCTCCAATCCATATTAATTGTCGCAGATTTAATACTACAACTTTAGTAGTACACAGTTGTACAAGTTGTACTAAATCTGCAACAATTAATATGGATCGGAGGGAGTAGTATTTTTTGGTTGCTCCTGTTGATAGTGCACTATATCACATCACCAAATGGACAAGAGAATTACTTAACACTTTGTGTGAAGAGAGAGAGAAAAAGAGCAATCAGCCAAACGATGCAATGCCTGTTCTCTAAATTTTTCAGTCTACAAGCATCACTAACTTTCCACTCTTTCACTGGAATCATCTTCACACGACATCCCTTGTTAAATTGCACGAATGATTTTTACATAAAATGCATTTTATCTGCAGATATCGGATGCTGCTACGAGTGAAGATGGAAAATTATTGGACCACTGGTTTATCGGTTGCCATGCCACATATGTTGTGTGTGAGGATGCTTCTATCAAGAGATATGTTGGTCACTCAGATAACATTGTAACAGTAAGTAATACTGAATTACTGCAATAATATCCTCTTGTGTTCCCACGCTCCTAACTTACTTGAGGGCCACTGTGTACTATTTAACACTTTCTGCTTGAATGTTTCAGCCGTTTTGGATCTTGAAAACAGTGAAGGAAAAGAACTTGCAGCGCCTGGTCCATTTGTCTTCAGACCTAGCTAGACATGTTGCAGTGGTTCTAGAAAATTTCCACACATCTCAAGAGGTATTTTATGCCATGTACTCTTGTGGACAAACCTGAATCTAGTCTTTTGTTATCTGAAGTTTTCCTTTCAACAAATTGGGGAAAGAGGTCTTTATTTTTGTTTCTACAAAGGTAGGATTAGGATTTTTCACATCAACCATTTTTTAGGTGTTTCACCGCGTCTTTTTTTTTTTTTGGTGTTGAAAGGTAACAAGAAAAAGTAAATTGGTATCTGGCATTTTACATTTGCAACTCCTACCTGTCTTTGTAAAGGAGAACTATTTTCTAGAAATAAAATAGGTTTTTCATTGCAGTTCCTACAAAGCCTTGGAGTAGGATTTTGTTATCTTTGTTAGTTGTCTTTTTTCCCCCCTGTGTGTTCAGAGGGAAAAGGAAAAACGAAATTAGAATTGTATATGAGCGACTACCTAGTCAGAGTGGAATCAATAACGAACAGCTGAGCTTTGCTACATCTACGGGCTGGTTTATACGGATTACAATCTACAGGCTGAGGTGGCATGAGCTAATTGGAAACTGGGGTGCCCCGCAATTAGGGTCTAGAACAGTTTATGTTTTCTTTTTCTTATTTTTTATTTGATGTTCTCTCATGTTTATAATAGGTTTATTTTCTTAGAAAAGGATTATTTTACATATTTTGACTCTTCATTGGTTAACATTGGATCTTCTGTTCTTTTAGAATAGAAAACTTGGGAGTGTTCCTTCTCTGAACTCCAGCGAACTGCCAACCCGAGGGGAGATATATGAGACTCGTCAGGAGAGGCAAAAATTTGTCGAGGTAGCGAAAAAGGATATTCGAGACCGCCGTGTTCGCCGTATGCAGGTAAGGAATGTTTCACCTATCGCAATATGATCTTCCTTTTCATTGTCAAAATATAAAGAGCCAGCAAATTCATTGTTATGTTTTCTTCCACAATCAGGCTGGTTGTTAAAATATAGAAAAGCTCTTCTCCTACGCATCTGGTAGTCACAGTTACCCAATTGCTTGCATGAGAATATGTTTTAGAAAAATAGTCGGAAATAAAGAATTTGTTGATGCCATGATCCTATGCAGTATGTGTTATTTTCAAGTAGTTAATGTTACTCCATACTTCCGGTTCTGCCAAAGCTGTGTGTTGAATTAGCTACCTTTGTATTCTGTTTGGCTCTTCTATATGAAACATTTTGATGAATGTCTACATTGTGGTTTTAAGCCAGTCATGTGAAGTACCAATCCATCCGCTCACACCTGTCACACTTCTGGATTCAATCTGCTGGACAATATCTGAGCCGGTTTCATCTGCAAGTATTTATATGGATTCTTCATGGTCTGAAGATGCCGATGAGCAGCAAAGCACTACTTATTTTGATGCCGATGGGGATGGAAAGGATAGAGACCAGTCAGCTGATAATTTGTCCCGCCCGCTAAGAGAAAGGTAATAGCTTCTTGAATTAACCAAAATTCTGCAACCTTTTTCCCTAATAGCTCCGTTTCGTTGTTTCAGCGAGAGAAGCGAGGTAATTTTTAAGAACCATTTCTTTACCATACTCTTCCCTCTCGATCGTTTTGGCGAGCTTGGACCTTCCTCGAGGACATTCTTCAGCAATGGTGGCTTCACACGCGAACAAGTGTTGGATCACATCTACAATTTCTACCAGGTATATACATTTTTGGTCATAGACCAGAAGTGTCCCACCATGCACCTCTGGTGTAGCCGTGGTTCAGATATGGCGTGCGAGTTTGTGGTAAAAGATCTCCTCTTTGCGCAGGAGAACATGTCAACCGACGAGATAAATGTAGCCCTGCACACGGATTCACGGCATGCCGATCGACTTCGTTCCCTGTACGCAAGCGCTGAATGCGCAGAATCAGGCTTTGTAGCATTCAAAAGAATAGATTTTTTGGGAAGCCGGAGAAGTTTCGAGGCACTAAAGCGCCTTAGCAGAGAGAACAATAGCAATGTATATGAGCTTGTGATTAGGGCATGAGCGGCACCCGTACTCGGTGCCATTTAGTGAAATTTGTTTGTTGTTTACAGGATGTGCCTATGCAGAATAAAATTGTAGAGAATAATACACGGCTTAATGAAAAGGGTTATCTGGTACTAGGGTTTTGTGCTTTTTATCCTTGGAACCTCTAGATCATGTTTGGAAGAGATCTCGGAGTGAACACGGATGACTCCAGAAATTTTTGAACGTCAGGAAAAGACAGTAATCTGGAATATATTTTAGTCATGTATAAAGGTGAAGCCCTGGTAATATAAATAGGAACCTAGTTGGTGGGACTGTATATCCACTATCCCAACTTATGAGCTAGGCTCACTTCTTATTGCTGCTAAGATCTGGTAACTACACACAGTACATTTTTCAAACTGTCTTTTGTATGTCAGCTATGTACTGTACTGTGGCAGCTGACCTCCCAACACTGTTGAGAACTTCAGTGAAATCCTTGCATATCCATTCGCACCAAGGTGTTCACCACTTCTCTCATGGAAGGCCTTGACTGGCAAGCTGCCTGCGTGCAGGAAATGGCTAGATCAAGCAAGTCCAGTGCCTTGGCCTGCTCATCTTCAGGCCAGTAGACAATCTCCTCATCCAGGCAGCTCATGACAGCGGGGCGACGATCGGCCTGCTTCAGGTTCGACCTCATCCATGTCACGATGTCGACACCGTCTCCAAACGCAGGATCCACAGCCATCTTCCTGCACAGGAGCTCGAGCAGCACCACCCCGTAGCTGTACACGTCGCTCTTCTCGGTTAACCTCGTGGAGTATCCATGCTCTGAAAATCAATGGTGGTGATACATGTGCTAAATAAATCCTGAATTTTTAGACACTGTGATCTTACAGAATACAGAGCTACAAACATATGATGAGGAGGAAATGGTGGTACCTGGAGCGATGTAGCCGAGGGTGCCAACGATGACGGAAACCGTGGCGTCCGCGTCCTCGTCGTCGACGATCTTCCCCATGCCGAAGTCGGCGAGCTTGGGCACCATGTCGGCGTCCATCAGCACGTTGCTCGACTTGACATCCCTGTGAACGATCATGGGCACGCAGTCCTGGTGCAGGTAGGAGAGGCCCTGGGCCAGACCAAGGGCGATCTGGTGCCGGACGGTCCAACCAAGGGCCACCTGAGGCCTCCTCCCGTGCAGCAGCTCGAAGAGCGTCCCCTCGGGCATGTAATCGTAGAGGATCAGCCCGGCGCCGCCGCGGATGTGGTACCCGGCCATCCTGACGACGTTCCGGTGCCTCACCGTGTTGAGGATCTTCATCTCCACCGGGAACTTGCCATGGGACAGGTCCACCGTCTTCACCGCCCACTGCCTCCCGAGCTTGCACTGCGTGCGGTACACCGTGCCGTGCCGGCCTCGCCCGATGACGTACTTCTCGCTCCAGTTGTCGGTCGCCCGGAGGATGTCCTCGTAGGTCAGGTCCTCCGGCAACTCCTCCGTCGAGTCCATGCTGCGGATCGAGACGCGCCGAGCCGATCGGCGCCGCGACGACTTCTTCGCGACGTGGTGTAGGAGGAACATGCTGGCAGCGATGATGGCAAGAGTTGGGAGTAGCAATGCAACGATGATCCGTGCATTTCTGGTTCTGTTTTTCGGAGTCTGGTTCTTCTTGGAGCAAGGTGCATTGTCAGACTGAATGCACAGCTGAGGGTTCCCTGAGAACCCTTCCGGCGACTGTGCTGCCAGCTTAGCCCAGCCGGCAGGGAGCTGGCCGGACAGCTCGTTGAACGACACGTTCACAGCCAGAAGGGATATCATGTTGCTCAGCTGCGGAGGAATCGGGCCGGACAACGAGTTCTTGGACAGGTCGAGCACTTCCAGGTCCCGAAGGTTGCCGAGGCTGCTTGGGATCTGGCCGCTCAGTCTGTTGCTGCTGATGTTCAGGGTTTTAGAGATGTACTGAAGATTGCCCAAGCTGTGTGGGATGACTCCTTCAAGAAGATTGTCACCAAGCTGCAGCTCAAGGAGGGCCTGCGTCGCGGCGAAGGAATCCGGTACTGCTCCGGTGAGCTTGTTGCCGCCGAGTAGGAGGCTTTGCAGGCTGCCAAGAGCTGCGATCTCTGCCGGCAAACTTCCATTCAGAAGGTTGTTTCCAAGGTCTAGGCAGACAAGCCGTTTGCAGTTTCCTAGTTCATGTGGTATCAATCCACTCAACGTGTTCGACGACACTCGCAGGGTTACAAGCTTGCTCAGAGCGCCGAGCTCGCGGGGTATTGGACCGGCGAAGCTGTTGCGCGAGAGGTCGATCATGGTGAGGTTGCTCCATGAGCCGATCACGCCTGGTATCCTCCCTTCAAGAAGGTTGTCGCTCATGTCGATGTACGACAGCCCTCTGTTCGTGCCCAGGTCTGCAGGTAAGCTCCCACTGATCCTGTTGCTGTTCAGGTTGATCCTGTACAGAGACTGACATTTGGCTATCTCGCTGGGAAATCTTCCATGGAACCGGTTGTATCCAAGATCAAGAATGGCAAGCTGGCCTCCTGTGCACAGGCCAGGAGGAACCGCGCCGTGGAAGCGGTTGCCGGTGAGGTCGACACGGAGGATCCCCGGCGTGGTGTTGAGCCCCAGGGCTTGTGGCAGCTCGCCGGTGAAGTTGTTACTGTACAAGGTGATCTCTCTCAGGTTCCTCATGCGAGTGATGTCTGGATGTATCTGGCCACCTAGGCTGTTGTTGTTGAGGTACAGCTCCACCATGCCAGATAGTTGCCACAGTGCTGGAGGAACTGGGCCGTGGAGCATGTTATTGAACAGATACAGCTTCTGCAGCAGGCTAAGCTCGGCGATCTCCGGCGGTATCATGCCGGAGAGGCTGTTGTTCTGGAGCTCAAGCTCCACCAGTTCCCGGCAGCTCCTGATTTCCGGTGGGATTCTCCCGGTGAGGCTGTTGTCCGCGACAGAGAACTTCTGCAATAGGGTCAGAGTGCCGATGGACTGCGGAATTGAGCCGGTGAAGCAGTTGCCGTTCAAGTAGAGCATTGTCAAGGATTGGCACTGCCCGATTATATGGGGGACGGAGCCTGTGAACCAATTACTCGACACCACCAATTCTTCCAGGTTCAAAAGCTCACCGATGCTTGCCGGCAATTCGCCGGTGAACGCGTTGTTGCCAAGGTACAGTTTCTGCAAGTTTGGCATGGAGGCGAAGAAATCGGGCACCTCGCCGCTGATGTTGTTGTTGGGTAGATACAGGACGGTGAGGTTGCCGCAGTGCGCGAGGCTGCGGGGGAGCTCACCGGCGAGCTGGTTGGAGAAGAGGCTGAGGTAGAGCAGCCCGCACGGAGCTGAGAACTCCGGCACTGGGCCGGACAGGTTGTTGCTGCTCAGGTCCAGGTAGGTGAGCTCCGGGAGCGCGGCGAGCTCCGGCGGGATGGCGCCGGAGAGTGAGTTGGCGCTGAGGTCGAGGTACACGAGGAGCGAGGAGCCGGAGGGAGCGGCGGGGATCTCCCCGGTGAGCGCGTTGGTGTTGAGGTCGATCGTCCGGAGACGGCGCGAGGAGAGGAGCTCCGCGGGGACGGCACCGGCGAGGAGGTTGAAGGCGAGGACGAGCGTGGTGACGGCGGAGCACGCGGCGAGCGCGGCGGGAACGGCGCCCGTGAGGTTGTTCCGGCTGAGGTCGAGCGCGGCGAGCGCCGGGAGCGCGCAGAGGCGCGGCGCGGACGCGGCGAGCGCGCCGGAGAGCCCCGTCCCGGAGAGGTTGATCCCGGTCACGGCGCCGGCGGCGGAGCACGTGACGCCAAGAAACGCGCAGTGACGGTGGCGGTGGCGCCGAGAGATGGCGAAGGCGGAGGACGAGTTGCCGCCGGTCCGGTGGCGCCGCAGCCATGTCGGACGGAGGACGCGCTGGGCGGCCGGGGGAAGCGCGGCGACGAAGGAGAGCAGAACGGCCGTGGTGGAGCCGGCGCCGGCGGAGGTGTTCGACGGAAGGGGCTGCGGAATGGAGGCGACCAGAGGGACGAGGAGGAGCAAGAGGAAGGGGAGGCGCGACATGCGAGGGAGGTGCTGCAGCTTCGTGGTCTTTTGGGTGTTCGAGGAGGAGCAGGGTAGCCGCGGAAACTGGGGATAGAAACGGTGATACTCTGAAGAGACGATGTAGCATGGTCATGGTGGAGGCGGCATCGCCAGTGGGGCCTGGCTGGATGCCGAGATCGGCTGCGGCGGCCGGCGGGGTGCAAAACCATCGTGCTGCGTCCAATGGTTTGAAATTCGAAGATCCATATGCATGCATGCACGCATTACATTATCATGATTATATCAAATCTTAAAATAAGGTTTGGAATTTTAAAGAGAGGGTTTATTTTTACGGAAATGCTTGGCCTCACCTGGCTGATAAGTGGATGCGCGTCGGTCGTCTCCGTTACCGTCCGATTAGATTTTGATCCCATCTCCCCTCCACGCCTGATCTGCCGCCACAGCCCTAGCGCATGCGCATGCACCACCCAACGCGCCGCCGCCGTACCCGGCGAGCAAGCGCTCCGCCGTCGTGCCTCTCCCTGTTATCGCGCCGCCACCACCTGACCCGTGCCGGCCAGTGGCGAAGCTAGCAGCGAGTTACGCCAGGGCTGAGCTAGCTTGAACGATAAATTCTGGAAATTTCCAGTACTTTGTAGAAAGGAAATGCAAGGGATCTTTGTAGGCTTGTCTCCGCCACTGGCATCGTCCCCTCGCTCCTCCCCTTCCACGCGGTCTCATGCTGGCCAACGCCTCTCGTCATGCCGTCGCCCCACGTGTCGTCGTTGGTCTGTACACCACTCACGTCGGCGGGCACCTCGA
Organism: Elymus sibiricus; assembly: GCA_039707655.1. NCBI lineage: Eukaryota > Viridiplantae > Streptophyta > Magnoliopsida > Poales > Poaceae > Elymus > Elymus sibiricus. The sequence continues at coordinate 268,245,353 of CM077672.1, read as the reverse complement.
GCTCCTCTCCTTGGGCAGCTGCCTCCACCACCATGGCGCCGCCGCGGAGTTCCCGAGCTCAGCATGGCTGTTGCCGACCTCCTCCACACCGTCCCCGAGCATCACCAGCCGCCTCCGTCGCCGCAGCTGTGACACCCTGGTTTTTGGCAACTTTTTCTTTTCAAAATTTTTCTGTCTTGATTGGCAATTTGAATGGTTTTGAACCTTTTCAGTTGACTTTGGACTTATGAATTTTTCTCAATGATCCAAAGCCCTCAGCATCTTGCCAAAATCTTGTCACACATCTTCTGGATCAAATTCTTATTCTTCATCCTTCCCAAATATTCATTTTCTTCCTTTGGGAAAATCTGTCATCACTATGGGTTACACAACAACCTATAGTTCTGGTGATCAGAAAAATCCCAAATTAATCCCACACCTTCTTGTCATCATATACTCCCACAATCTTCAAAAACATTTCTTGGTCCAGTACAAAATTTAGTCCAGAAAACTTCATTTGTCTTCTGGACAGTACTGGCCATTTGTGAAGCAACCTATATTTTCCCAACTCAGAAAATTCTCAGATAATTCCCTGGGATACTAGGGAACCTATCTTGCCACAATATCCAAAAATATCATCTTGTCCAGTACAAATTTTCAGCAGCAATATTCTGCCAAGTTTCTGCTCAATTTAAACCTCTGTGAAGGAAGTACCAGATAGAGGAATCCAATTGAGCTGAAATTTTTATGGCATCTTCTATCCACCAAATAACCCTCCCACACCAAAATTCAGCTCCAGAAGATCAACCAGATGAGTGCATCAAGCTCATCTTTCTTCTGGTCCAGTAATAGCCGTTGTACATGAACTCTATTCAAATCTTGATTAAATTTCCTCAAACTTGGCCAGCCTGTAGTCCTTCCAATGTAGATCACTTCAGACATCTCCCTTGGCTCCATCTCCAGCTCACCTCTTCTCTAGATCTCTCTTAATATTTCTGTCAGAATCTGTAGCTGAAGCTACACTTCGAACCAGAGTGCATCTAGTCGAGCCAGTGGCACAGAGAGGCTAGGTGGTCGAGGGTCGACGTGTTGGACAAGCAGCGCCAGGCTTGCGTGGCCTCCAGATGCCAATGCCCGTGGTGAGCACGGCACTGGCATGCCAGTACGCGTGCTCTGCATCTCGCCCGCGTCGGTCGAGGTCGTTCCAGTGGCCTCGCGCTGCCATTTCGTGTCCTGGGGTGCCGACATCGTCGATGCCGTCCACGTACCCCTCTCCCGAAGCTCCCCCTCGCCGGAATCGCCCTCGCCGGCCGCCACCGCACACGGGCACTGTGGCGCCCGTGCGGCCACAGTGGCCCTGTTGCTCGTCACCTTCCTCCGCATGCCGCCACCGCCTGCATTTACTCCCCCTGCCCTCCTCCGTCCCGTCGCCCGCTCCTGGCCAGCCAGCGCATCGTCCTCGCGCCGGCGATGTGGCCGAGCTCTGCCAGCTTCTGGAGAGCTCGCCCCCGCCTATAAAAGGCCATGACCAGCCTCCCGAGCTCCTCACTCCACTCCTCCACCTCCCAATCGGCCCCCCGAGCACCGAGCCACGGCCGAGAGGCCCTCTGGCCTCGAATCTCGCCGGAGAACCGCCGCCACCCGAGCTCTGCCACCCCGCCATTCCACTCCTTCCCAGCCTCCACTGACTCCACGAGCGAGCTCCACGCATCCCGCTGACCACGCCCGAGCCCTTGCCCGACCGAAACTCTGCAGGAATCGCCGTCTCCGGCGACACCCGAGAACCACCGCCGCCGGAGAGGAAGGGGACGACGCCGTCCGGCCACCTCACGCCAATCCACGGGTACGTGCGTGTTCGTCTCCGAGCGCTCGTTCCATCCCCGCTCTCTCCCGTCCTCGCCGCCGTCTGTATCGCCGGCGACCGTCGCCGGAGCGACGCCGTTCTCTGTTCCCTCTCTCTCTCCCGTTTAAAAATCCAACCGCGGGGCCCGCACGTCAGCGGCTCAGGCGCGCGCGCCGAAGCGGTAAGTGGAGGCGCCTCTCCACTTTACGTCTTCGACGTGGCCCCCTGTCAGTTTTTCTATTTTCTGTTTTAATTCCAGATTTGACCAGGAACTTTGACCAGCCATAACTTTTTATCTATAAGTCCAAATCAATTGATTCTTTTTGCTCTGGGTTTGTCTTGAGCTCCTCTATTTTCTGGAAAAATTTGGTATTTTCCCCATGCTCACAGAATTTCTGGTGCACAGAACAGTATTATGTGAAAATTTCTTTTGCACTTTTAAAATATTTTCAGAAGGAAATACTTTTGGATTTGAAGCCCAGGAGTTTGTGGACAACCCAACAGAGCAAGGCAAGGCATGTCATCCATTGCATGAAGCATTTCAATAGTGTTGGTTATTTAATTGAATTACTTGCATTATTTTAATATGTGATAATTCATAGTGAATTACTTGGATGCCTAGCTACTGCCATGTTAAATTAATTTCAATTAAAACTCATGCTTGAGAAATGCTTGTCAACACTAAACCTAATTGGTTGATCTAGTGTCACCTATCCAGACTTTCCCGTGCAGCCACATTTACCGATATGGGACGGCCTTGACTTGGTCTGGCTTTGTGCTCTTTTATCGGTACCACCAAACTAGGGAGGGTTATGCGTGCGTGCTGCCCTGATCAGGTAGACGGCGATAGTCCTGTGAGCCCAGTTGAGTGATTTTGCCGGCGTCCCCGTTTGGGACAGTTAGTTTGGCCACGACGGTGGCAGGTGTCACGAGGTGACACAGGGGCCACCCAGGACATGACCCTGGGAGGGTATGATTGTCGGTGGTACGATAGAGGAGTCACGGGTCAGGCAGGTTTCGTTGGAGCAGCCCCGGTCCACCCGAATGGGAGCACGAGGCCGGATGCTCCATAGTGTGGGTAAAGTGCGCAACCTCTGCAGAGTGTATGAATCTATTCGAATAGCCGCGTCCACGGTATTGGACAGTCCGTACTAGGCCACTGATTGGTCAACCACAATATGGATAATAATGATGGAAGAACTTGTCTCATGTTCAGAGGTACTCCATGGATCATGAGTATTTCAGGGTTGTGAGATAACCTCGAAGAGAGTAAGTTGGTATTCGGTAACAGTAAGCACTTAATATGATCATTGCCATGCTATGGTTTGCTGCATTGTTTTGGTTGCCATGAGCTTGCGAGTACATTCCAAGTACTCACCTGGCGTATCATGCCAGATGCACGAGAAGCCGAGGACGGAGGTCCCAATGGTTCGTGCTACGCTAACTAGGCTGTGTCCCCAGCAGTGTCCCTGTGGATGGAGTTCTCTACGCAATGTTCCGCTACGCCATAGTCTACCCAGTAGTATCGAGGCCCTGTTATGTTTCATAAATAATGTAGATATTGTCATAGCACTTGATGTGCTTCTGGCCTCACTATCGATGTAAATTATGAGCTTGTACTCGAGATGTATCAATAAAGTTCAGTTCAGTTCTGTTCCAAGTTGTTGTGTGTTTCCAGAAGACATGATCTCTGGGTTGGAAACACTGGTAAACCGGTTCTCTGAGCCGGGGTGCCACATCAGCCCCTCCTATCGCTGACCGCACCTCCAGCTCCGGCGTTGCCCATGCGGTGAAGGGGGTGAGGATTATGTTGCTTTGTGCAACAAGGATCATGTTGCAAACGGCGGCAATGCTGCTGCGACAAGCGTTGGCAACGAGAGCGACATTTCTGCCACATCATCTATGTTACAAAAGTTTCGTCCGCAACATCACGTATGTCATAAAGGTGAAGACGAACAAAAAAAGATCTACAACATCACCTATGTTGCAAAGGTGAAGATGAAGGCGACATTCGACCGCCTGATGATGCCAGATCTGACTGCTCACGACCCAGTCGATCTTTTCAAATGATCAATATGCCGACGCGTAGCACACCCTTATTTTTAGGGAAAAGCTAGGACTCAACTGATGGAATTTCGTCACCCGTCGATCGTGTTGCTCGAGTAATGTGTGTCCCTATGAGGGACCCACAACCACCTTATCTCTTTTGTGCGTTATCTCCACGCGAGAGCTCTGGTCCAATCATTTTGTTTGTTCTTCTTCCCATGTTCCCTTTTTTCTTGATTCACACCGTTGGGGCACGTTCCCTGCTGTGTGCCACCATCGGACACCACAACCGCAATCCGTTCCAGCCACCGAGCTGCGAGCTCCTCCAGAAATCCAGTGTTGCAGCAGCCATCGCTGCAAACTTGTCCCGGTCACCGGTGCTACAAGCTGAGCAAGGCACGACTGCTTTACAACGCGCCACCGACGAGGCGAGGCTGCTGCTGTGGACCTCTACTATGGGGCATTGGGTGTGGGGCATCTGCTGCCAGTAGTGCTCGCGACGCGGTCAACGATGTTGTGGGAGACGATGGAAGTGTGATGTTGCGGCGGGTAACACCATCATCGTCGGCTGCTGCTACCTCAGCATCGTGCCGCTTGTCATGTGAAAGTACATTTGCTCCCTTGGTGGTTTTGGTAATTTATGTCAACATAGATATTGTTGGACTAATGCTTTTATCTAGTGAATTTCAGACAAGTTCAACAATGGCGTGGCAGGGATAAGAGGATGTGGAACCCCTTCAAAATGCTAAGGACAAGGATTGGCAAAAGATCAAGACTCTACATTTTTGGTTTAGTGATCCAAGATCACATTGAGTCCATAGGAAAGTCAATACTATTAAAAGGGGATGAGGTGTTGCTTAATGGTCTTTTTGCTCAAGTGCTTAGTGACAGTACTCCTAAACCCTCAACCACTCTCTCTACCCAAATATGTCCTAAACCCACATTCCAACTTGGCCCCACCAAAATTTCCTATCCGGAGCCACCGAGTTCACCTAGACTTAGCCACTGCCAAAACCCTAACAAATCGGATCCACCGAAATGGATCTCGGTCCCACCGAGATGGCCTTGCCAACTCTCTGTGATCATTTGCACCTACTTCAGTCTCACCAAGTTTTGCAAATCGGTCTCACCGAGATGGCTTGTCAACTCTCTGTTGCCTTATTGCTTCACTTCGGTCCTACCGAGTTAATGAAATCGGTGCCACCGAGATGAGGTTTGCCCTAGCCATTGCACTTCGGTACATCCGAGTTGTTCCTATCAATCCCACCGAGATTCCTAAAGTTCATATCTTTTACACAGTTCGATGCTACCGAGATGATGGTTTCGGTGCCCCCGAGTTGGGTCAAAAGTGTGTAACGGTTGGATTTTGTGTGGAGGCTATATATACCCCTCCACCACCTCCTTCTCAGTAAGGAGAGCCATCAGAACGTGCCTACACTTCCACCATACATTTTCTGAGAGAGAACCACCTACTCATGTGTTGAGATCAAGCTATTCCATTCCTACCTTTTGAATCTTGATTTTTAGCCTTTCCCAAGTTGCTTTCCACTCAAATCCTTCTTCCACCATAGCCAAATCTGTGAGGAGTTGTTTGAGTGCTGGGAAGACTATCATTTGAAGCACAAGAGCAAGGAGTTCATCAACAACACACCGTCTATTACCTTTTGGAGAGTGGTGTCTCCTAGATTGGTTAGGTGTCACTTGGGAGCCTCCGACATGATGTGGAGTTGAACCAAGGAGTTTGTAAGGGCAAGGAGATCGCCTACTTCGTGAAGATCTACCCCGAGTGAGGCTAGTCCTTCGTGGACGTAAGCCATGGTGGAATAGACAAGGTTGCTTCTTCGTGGACTCGCGCAACCGTTACCCTTCGTGGGTTGAAGTCTCCATCAACGTGGACGTGCGATAGCACCACCTATCGGAACCACGCCAAAAACCACCTTGTCTTCATTGCGTTTGATCTTCCATACTCTACCCCTTTACTTTCCGTACTCTTGCATGCTTTACTATTTCCGCTGCTCTATCTCTAGATATGCATGTGTAGAAAGTATTGGAGTGATCTTAACTTGTGCCAAAATCTGCCTAAATTCCAAGAGAAATTAAAAACTGCACCTTGGCTGGTTAAGAGTCTATTCACCCCCCCCTCTAGACCTATCTCCTCGATCCCACAATTGGTATCAGAGCATTGGTCTCCATTGCCTTGGTTTCATCACCATTGGAGGGAGATGGATGTGTCTACATTGGGGAGTCTTAGACGTAGAGTGCCTATTCTCAATGGGGAGTATTACAACTTTTGGAAGGATGAAATGCTTGATATCTTTGATGAATTTAACTTGAGCAAGTACATTCATAATCCTTATGTGCCCCCTATTGATCCCTTATATCCTACTCATGAAGAGGAAATTGACATGCTTCGTAATCTTAGAGCCGTCAATCTTATCATTAGAGGATTACCTAAGGTTGTGCTTAGTTGTTTGCAAAACTTTGAATGTGCTTATACTCTATGGCATGACTTAGAAAAGCGATATCCCGATTACTCTTTAAAGAGTCTGGATAAGATTCTTCATAAGGCTATTGCTTTTCACAAGATGAGTCCTAGTGATCCTAAGTTTGATGATTGCCTGTTTGAGCTTCGTGATCTTATGCGTGGCAAAGGAGATGTTAGAACTATTAGTAACATTATCATGGAAGTCATTAGAATCCATAAACTTGAACATTGTCATGATCATGAAACTAATGAATCTGTTGCCCTAGGTGATGATCACATGCATGATGATGAAGATGTTGAGCATGGCTATTATGATGAGGACGAAGGCTTTGACATTGAATTTGAGAAAACCATGAGTGAAAGGATCGATATGGTTGACTAGAGAGGGGGTGAATAGGCAACTACCAATTTTTAGCTTTTCTTAACAAATTAGGGTTAGCAACAAAATAGGTTGTCTAGATGTGCAACTAGGTGAGCAACCTATATGATGCTAACAACCACAACACAAGCAAGCAAGCACAAGATACAACACAAGTAAAGCATGCACAAAGTAAAGGTAAGAAGTAACCACAAGTGGAGCCGGTGAAGACGAGGATGTGTTACCGAAGTTCCTTCCCTTTGAGAGGAAGTACGTCTCCGTTGGAGCGGTGTGGAGGCACAATGCTCCCCAAGAAGCCACTAAGGCCACCGTATTCTCCTCACGCCCTCACACAATGCGAGATGCCGTGATTCCACTAGTGGTGCCCTTGAAGGCGGCGACTGAACCTTTACAAACAAGATTGGGGCAATCTCCACAACTTAATTGGAGGCTCCCAACACCACCACAGAGCTTCACCACAATGGAATGTGGCTCCGAGGTGACCTGAACTGTCTAGGGTGCTCAAACACCCAAGAGTAACAAGATCCGCAAGGGATTAGTGGGGGGGATCAAATTTCTCTTGGTGGAAGTGTAGATCTAGGCCTTCTCAACCAATCCCTAAAGAATCAACAAGTTTGATTGGCTAGGGAGAGAGATCGGGCGAGTTTGAGCTTAGGAGCAACAATGGAGCTTGGGGGAGGAAGAGGTAAGTCACCTTGGAGAAGATGACCCCCTTATATAGTGGGGAGGAAAAACCAACCGTTATGCACTCACAGCCCGTGCACAAGCGGTAGTACCGCTCGGTCGAGCGGTACTTCAGCTTGAACAGAAGTTCCTGGCGCTGCGTTCAACTGAGCAGGTCAGGGAGGCGGTAGTGCCGCCGGAGCGGTACTACCGCTCCTACCAGCGGTACTTCCGCTTAGTGCTGAACAACAGCCGGAACCAGCGGTAGTAGAAAAAGGCAGGGCGGTAGTGCCGCCCGAGGCGGTACTACCGCTATGAACTACCGCTCTACTTCCGCTAGAGAGACAGAGCTATCCAGAAGCAAAAAACAAGCGGTACTCAGTGCGGTAGTGGAACGGCGGTAGTTCCGCCGGAGCGGTACTTCCGCTTAGGAGTTAACAGCCCAGTAATGTTGCGGTAGTGGGGTGGTAGTCAGGGCCGTAGTACCGCCGGAGCGGTACTACCGTGCTGAACTACCGCTCTACTACCGCCCAATTGCAGAACCTAAAACTAAGCAGAAGTGGGAACCGTACTGCACTGCGGCAGTACCGCTGGAGCGGTACTACCGCTGGGCAGGGCGGTACTACCGCTTAAGATGCTCTGGAAAGCTCATGCACAAAGGAATGGTAAGCTCCATTACCGGGAAAGAACGAGGGTGCAAAAAGGAATGTGTACGTGTTGATTCCACCCAAACCTTTCCGACGCGGACCCCCTCTTGATAGAACGGTGTTCCTACGACTCAAATCCACCGAAAAAGAAACGCAAGAAAAACACCATCTTCATAATAGCTCCGAGGGGCACGAATCGTCTTGTGCCATCTGGTCGATTATCTGAAATGCTCAATGCACACGATTAGTCCGCAAAAGTATTGTCATCAATCACCAAAAGCACTAAGGGAGAAATATGCCCTAACAATCTCCCCCTTTTTGGTGGATTGATGACAACACGGGATTTGCACAAAGATAGAACAAGATAATATACAAACCCAACATCTACAAAATATAAACGGGCTCCCCCTAGATGTGTGCACTAATTAAGTTTGCCTTTGGAATGCAAAGTACACACACTAGGATCCACACTCCCCCTATATTTTATAGACCGGCAACACTTGCATCAACTACATAAGAGAGATAAGCATGGATGCAAGGAAATAGCATGTGAGCATAAAGATAGGGCACAATATAAATATCATCTCACAAGTTAATAAGGTACTTGACATAAAGATAAAAGATAAAGATGGGGTAGCATATGTCTCACACCATATGATAAGAAGGTTCCACACAGAAACTAAAGCAAACCGATGAGAAAGAGTTCACGAGAGAACGAAAACAACAACAAAGAAGACACACTCGTGACTCGGCAAATCCCTAAACTCTCTCCCCCTTGGGCATCGAGACACCAAACAGGCAAAGAGTACTAAACAAGTCCAAGGTGATGAAGAACTCCAGAACATCAGAACTCCTCGTGCTCATCCGAGCCCTCATGCTCCTCAGACTCCTCTGATGCTCCATCTCTGAGTCTGACCACGTGCAGTGCAGTGAGACCCACTCCTCCTCATCTGTGACACGCTCCTCAGAGCCACTAGCGATCTCCTGACCCAGAGCCCTCATCATGAACTTATGGCGAATGCGGGCAGCCTTCTCGGCCACATGAGCTCTATACTGACCCTTGGCCTCAATGCAAAAGAGCTTCTTCATCTGTGACTTGAGCTTGGAAGCCCAAGAAGGGACCTTCTGAGAAGAAGGAACAAACTCATAGTCAGGCTCTGGCTCATCATCCGAGTCAGTGGGGGCAATCTCCTCATCAGTGGCAGCGGGTGCGGTCCCCCAGTTCTCCTTTTGACGCAAGCTCAGAACCCCATGAGAAACCATATGCTCGGTGGGAAGATCCTCCCCTGGAAACTCAGCAGCCCAAGTCTTCTCAATCAATGTAAACAGATAAGGGCCATAGATGGGCACCTTCCGGTCGAGCACGACAGAACGTAGCTCACGCCACATGATGTGGGAGATATCCAAAGTAGATGTCTTGCCCTTCTCCTTGATGCAAAGCAAGAGAAGATCCACCAAATAGGAGTGTACCTGATCCAGGTTCCCAATGCGAGGGCACAGAGTGTTGCGAAAGATACGGTGCACGATATCCAAGAACGGAATGAGCTCCGTGCGAGTGATCCCCCTGAGAGAAGTCACAGACCTGGAGTAACGGATAAGCTTCAACTTGTGAGTAGGAGTGGTTTCCTTGTGAGGTCGGAGACCAACGGGGTTATCTTCCCCCTCATCAGCAATGCCCAAACAGTCCATGAAGTCCTTCCAATCAACCTTCAATCTTCTCCCACCAGTCATCCATGACATAGATCTCTCCTCATTTGCATGAAAGTGAACAGTGGCATAGAATTGAGCCACTATCTCAGCATCGTAGTCCTTGTTGAATGAGATGAAAGGAATAAAGCCCCACTGGTGACAAAGAGCAAGAGCTTCTCCAAAATAAGCTAGGTCCTTCTCCATGTGAGTGATGTTGATAGACTTGACCGCAACATACAAGTTCTACTTGGTCTTCAGAATATCCAAATAGATAAGAGATTGCTCCTTGGTCCAGAAGGGATGACCAACAAGAGCCTCGTCCTGAGGACGGCGGTACGGGTTGCGCACACGGAAAGCAACAAACTCCTTGGCAGTCATCGCATCTGGAGGAGTGCTCTTCTCCTTCTCCTTCTTCTTACTGACGGTTGTCTTCACATTCTGCTTTGGAGGGGCACTGGAACTGGCAGCTGCATCTTCTGAGGTGCGATAGCGCTTGGATCCACCGTGACGATCAGGGTTCTTGCAGCGAGCCTGATGAGCGGAGCTACCATCACCTGGAACCCACAAACACAGAGCGAGGGAAAAGCAGGTGAAAAGCTATTGCATAAGCCAAGAGATATAAAATGAATATAGGAGTAAGTGCAAAAATTCAGAAAAACTACATCACAGCGGTAGTACCGGGCACAAGAGCGGTAGTACCGCCGTCAGGTAAGCGGTAGTACCGCTGGACACGAGCGGTAGTACCGCTTCAAGCGGTAGTACCGTCCGCGTCCCAGCGGTAGTACCGCCCACCCGACGGGAAAACTTCCGCGGATGGATCCGGTAGTACCGGTGACGTAGAATTGCAAAATTTTGGCAAAGACTACTATACCCCTATCTAGCAGTCATTCCACATCCTACTCATGCCTAGATTTAGCCAAAAATATACGAATACCACACGCATTGCCCTAGAACCAAGATTCAAAAAATAGAACCGTAGGAGAGAAAGAGGAGGGCAATACCGGCATCCATGGCAAGAGGAGAGGGTGGGGATCGATCCCACCGGTTGGAAATGGAGAAGACGACACGGATTCGGAGGGCCGGAGCCGGCCTCTGGAGCAGTTCTTGGTCGCCTGAGAGAGAGAACACAAGAGGAAGGGAAGTGAATGGGCAAGGGGAAGTTAGAACTCCCCGTGCCCACCACTTAACCCCCTCGCGGGTCCTCGAAGCGGTAGTACCGCTGGAGTCAGCGGTAGTACCACTTGAGCGGTAGTACCGGTTACTTCCAGCGGTAGTACCGCCCCAGTGCTTCGACAGGAGGTCGGCACACTGCTCTCAGCGGTAGTACCGTAGGTCTGCGCGGTAGTACCGCCTGAGAGGTAGTACCGCCTGAGCGGTAGTACCGTGCCTTCCCGCGGTAGTACCGCTTGCTTCCAGAAGAACTGCTCGGATCAAATTTGGGAGAGGGGCTTATGCAATTATAAGAGGTTTGAGGGAGGAAAGGCTTGGGTTGGAGACAAGGAAACACAGCAAATGGAAAGGAGTACTCCAAGGTTAAAAAGCAACTAAACCACAAGCACACATGGAGTAATCCAACACCCAAAAAGCCAAAGACACGAAAGCACAACTCAAACCAAACGAAGCAAAACCTCTCAAAGAGAGGGCGGTGACCTCGGTGACCGAGGTCACCTATGTTTGAGTCAATTGGTATGGCACCGCGAAGATTTTAACCTTGGGCCCATGACCAAAACTCATATTTGAAGCACAAATACCATTAAAAATGGCTAATGTGAAAGACTTGATCAATTTATGCATAATGGGGGGAGGGAGAGTTCATTGAGAGAACAACACTCCCCCTATGTCCATGCCTACATCTAGAACAAGATAATCATGATGAATGCGGTGGGGTGTGACGAGATTCAAGACACGTTGCTCGAATCAATGATATTTAGCTCATGCCTTAACTCGCGAAATCTTGCTTCATCCAATGGCTTCGTGAAAATATCCCTAGTTGCTCTTGAGTTCCAACATGAATAATATCAATCTCTCCACGCTTGACATGATCCCGGATGAAATGATGACGAATCTCAATGTGCTTCGTCTTGCTATGTGGCACTGGATTGTAGGAGATCTTGATTGCACTTTCATTGTCACAGAAACGAGGCACTTTGTCACAAGTGACACCGTAATCCTTTAAAGTTTGCCTCATCCATAGCAATTGTGCACAACAACTTGCGGCGGCTACATACTCGGCCTCGGTGGTGGAGAGAGACACACACTATTGCTTCTTCGAAGACCAACTCACCAAAGAGCGACCAAGGAATTGGCACCCTTCTGAAGTTGACTTCCTATCCACACGGTCTCCCGCCCAATCCGAGTCCGAATATCCCATGAGATCAAAGCTTGCTCCTTTGGGGTACCATAAGCCAAAGTTTGGGGTATGAGCCAAATATCGAAAGATTCGCTTGACCGCCACAAAGTGACTTTCCTTAGGAGCGGCTTGAAACCGTGCACACATTCCCACACTCAACATGATATCCGGCCTAGATGCACAAAGGTAAAGCAAGGATCCAATCATAGAACGATATACCTTTTGATCCACCGCTTTACCAGTGGGATCAATGTCGAGTTGGCACTTGGTAGGCATTGGAGTCTTGGCCGGTTTGACATCTTCTAGTTTGAATCTCTTGAGCATGTCTTAGGTATATTTGGCTTGGTTGATGAAGGTTCCTTCTCTTCTTTGCTTGACTTCGAACCCAAGAAAGAACTTCAACTCTCCCATCATAGACATCTCAAACTTTTCGGTCATGAGTGCGGCAAACTCATCATTGAAAGCTTTGTTAGGAGAACCAAAGATAATATCATCAACATATAGTTGGCATATGAACAAATCCCCTTTAACCCTCTTAGTAAAAAGAGTGGGATCGATTTTCCCAATTTCAAACCCACGGTCTTGCAACAACTCGGTAAGGTGCTCATACCATGCACGTGGGGCTTGTTTCAGGCCATAGAGTGCCTTATCGAGTTTGTATACATGATTGGGGAACTTGGGATCCTCGAACCCCGGGGGTTGTTTGAAATGTACCAACTCATTAAGAGGACCATTAAGAAATGCACTCTTCACATCCATCTGTTGCAACTTAAAATCATGATGAGATGCATATGCAAGTAACATACGAATAGATTCAAGACGAGCAACAGGAGCAAAGGTTTCACCGTAGTCGATACCCTCAACTTGGGAGTAGCCTTGTGCCACCAATCTTGCCTTGTTTCGAGTGACAACACCGTTCGTATCTTGCTTGTTCTTGAAGATCCATTTGGTTCCAATGACATTATGATTCTCCGTTGGCCTTGGCACCAATGTCCACACTTTGTTGCACTCGAAGTTGTTGAGTTCATCATGCATGGCTTCAAGCCAATCCGTGTCCTTGAGCGCTTCATGTACCTTTTGGGGTTCAACACAAGAAACAAACGCGTGATGCTCACAGAAGTTTGTTAATTGTCTACGAGTGGTTACCCCCCTTTTTAAGCTTCCATAGACATTCTCCAAGACATGTTGTTGATGCTTGAGTTTGGAAGCAATCTTGGCGGCCCGACGCTCCAATAGTTCCTCCGTGGTCACTTGAGGAGGATCATCTTGAGCATCTTGAGCGTCATCTTGAGCTTGCTCTTGATCTTGAGCATGCACTTGATCTTGAGCTAGCTCGGTGTCGTGATCTTGATCTTGGGCATCATTTGGTGCATCACCATCATCTTCAGGTTGATCTTGCCTTGATCTTGATCACTTGGTTGAGGGCCTTCGGTTTGTTCTTCGGAAGCGTGTGGGTCAATGGTTGGTGATGGCTCCACTTGCGTAGAGCATTGTCCTTCTCCTTCGGCCACAAGGGGTTCCTCAATGGGGAGTATTTGACCAATCCCCATTCTTCTTATCGCTTGGGGAGGAATTTCATCACCTACATAACAAAGACCACTTTGCTCCACTTGGGAGCCATTATTTTCATCAAACTCTACGTTACACGTCTCCTCAATGAGTCCGTTGGACTTGTTGAGGACACGGTAAGCATGAGAGTTTGTAGCATAACCAACAAATATGCCCTCTTGAGCTCTAGATTCGAATTTAGACAAACGAGTACCTTTCTTGAGAATGAAACACTTACATCCGAACACCCGGAAGTACTTGAGGTTGGGCTTGTTACCGGTAAGTATCTCATATGGAGTCTTGTTCAAGTCTTTGCGGAGGTAGAGACGATTGGATGCATGACATGCGGTGTTGATGGCTTCGGCCCAAAAGTTGTACGGAGACTTGAATTCCGCCATCATGGTCCTTGCCGCGTCCATCAACGTCCGGTTCTTCCTCTCCGCAACACCATTTTGTTGAGGGGTATATGGTGCGGAATATTGATGCTTGATCCCCTCATCACTAAGAAACTCATCCAAGGTGTAGTTCTTGAACTCGGTACCGTTGTCACTTCTAATCATCAATATCTTTGCCTCATGTTTATGTTGAGCTTCATTGGCAAAGTCGATGATGGTTTGTTGGGTCTCACTCTTCCTCTTGAAGAAATATACCCAAGTGTATCTTGAATAGTCATCCACAATCACCAAGCAATACTTTCTCCCCCCAAGACTATCAAAGGATGGAGGTCCAAAGTGATCCATGTGAAGGAGCTCCAAGGGCCTCTTCGAGTAGATGATAGTCGTGGGTCGGTGAGCCGTCTCATGTAGTTTTCCTTCGATACAAGCACTGCAAGCACGATCTTTGGCAAAGCTCACATTTGTTAGTCCACAAACATGATCCCCTTTGAGGAGACTTTGCAAAGATCTCATATTGACATGGGCTAGCCAGTGATGCCAAAGCCACCCCACATCAACTTTAGCCATTAGGCAAGTCGCGGTCTTAGTGGGTCGCTCCGAGAAGTTAACCACATAGAGACCGTTCTCGACATGCCCAACAAAAGCTACTTTAAGAGTCTTGCTCCACAAAAGGGCCACGGTATCAAGGTCAAAGAATGTGGCAAAGCCCATAAGTGCAAGTTGACGAACGGAAAGAAAATTGTATGCAAGGGTCTCAACAAGCATGGCTTTCTCAATTGATAAATCATGAGAAATCACAACCTTGCCAATACCCAATACCTTAGATGTTGAGGCATCACCAAATTGAACATGGGTGGGCATAGATGTGCTTGGTTGTACGTCCACCGCCAAATGCTTGCTCCCGGTCATATGATTTGTTGCTCCACTATCGAGCAACCATGATCCTCCACCGGAAGCAAACTCCTACAAGAGATCAATGCTTGGTTTTAGGTACCCATTCTTGAATGGGTCCTTTGATGTTAGTAACGAGGGTCTTAGGAACCCAAATAGACCATTCAATGTACTCATAATAAGAACCAACAAATTTTGCATAAACATGTCCATCACTAGCACGGCATAAAACATAAGAAGGATTAAAGTCTCTGGCTTTGTTCTATGGAGTGGGATTGCCCTTCTTGACATTTCCACCCACCACCTTGTTCTTCTTCTCCTTATGAGCACCCTCTCCCTTCTTGACGAATACCTCTTTGAGAGGGAGAGGTTTCTTGGTCTTGTTGTTGTTCTTCTTCTTCGACTTGGGTGCAAACCCGAGCCCTTCCTTTGCCACAACCTCCTTTTGATTGCTCAAAAGGTCATTGAGGTTCTTCTCACCTTGTATGCAAGTCACAAGACCTTTCTTGAGTTGCTCTTTCAACTTGGCATTCTCCTCCATAAGATGCTCATGCTCACAACAAGGGTTAGTAGCAATTGCATTATCAATTAAAACGAACGGAGGACAAGTGGCTATTTCCGTTGTTAGCTTCACTTGGAGTTGATCATGAGACTCTTTGAGAGAGCCATGAGCACTCTTCAAAACCTTGTGGGCTTTGTCAAGTAGCTCAAACTCCTACTTAAGTCTAGCATGGCCAACTCCAAGGTCAACCTTGTCAGATTTGAGCACACGAGTAAGAACTTGAGCATGTTCAAGATCTTTCTTTAGTTGAGTAAGGTCGACGTTGTGTGACTCCTCAAGAGCCAAACGAAGACCTCGCTCTTCCTCAAGAGCAATGGAAAGATCCGCAATCTCATCGACATAATCACGACTATGTCCCTGCAAGTTAGTGATAGTCTCTTCGTGGGACTCAATGATATCATTGGCCTCACCCAATTGTTCCAAGAGAGCAACAAAGTGCTTCTTGGTCTCACCTTTGGGCTTACTCAAGAACTTATCAAACTCGTTCTCATCCACCTTTACCATCTCACTATCATCCACACAATCCAACAATGAAGGTGTAGTAGTGGTAGTGGTTTTGATGTTGGAGGTTACCTTGTTGATACCTTTGGCCATGAGGCACTTGGCAATGATATTTTCATTGGGGGCGCCAAAGAGAGACACCTTGGTTGGGGAAGAGGTGGCAATGGCCACGGTGGCCATTGCTAACACTTCACCACTTGGATCATCATCATCATCATCGGAGTTGTACTCTTCTTGTGCCACCAAGCCCTTTGGAGGTGCCTTCTTGTTGAAATTGTTCTTGTTGGGGAAGGACTTGGCCTTGTCTTTGCGGATGAGCTTGCCACCATTGTCCTCCCTCTTCTCATACGGACAATCCGCCACAAAGTGACTCACATTGCCACAATTGTAGCAAGTCCTTACTCATTGCTTGCCCTTTGAGTTGTTCTTGGAGGAGTTGGGCCTTGTGTTTCTCTTGTTGCCCCAAAATTGCCTTGACGCAAGAGCCATGTGCTCGTGGTAAGCATATTTGGTGTCTTCGGGGCAACTCTCTTCTTCTTCCTCTTCTTCTTCTTCCGGAATACCCTTGGCCTTCAAAGCAAGGTTGGGTGAGGCTTTCTTTGACTGCTGGACACGAGCTAGAGCATTGTCGGCGGTCTTGTTCATGATGTTCATGGCAATAAACTCAGCCAACACTTCACTTGAAGACAAGGTGTGGAAGTCCGGTCTTTGACGGATCACGGAGGACATGGCCTTGTTGAATGGCATGATGGCCTTGAGAAACTTGCGCTTGATCCAATTATCATCCGTATCCTTGCTCCCATGATCTTGAAGAGCGACCGCAAGAGTTTTCAATCTCCGGTAGAGATCCCGAGGATCCTCATCTTCATTCATCACAAACTCATCGGCCTCATCAAGCACCACTTCAAAGTTGGACCGTTGAATGCTTGAGCTCCCCTTGTACAAATATATAATGTGTTCCCAACAATCCTTTGCACGGGAGAAGGGGCGCAAGTGAGCTAGATCTTCGGGAGGCACTGCGGATTGGAGGATGAACAATGCGGAGTGATTGTATTGATTGTCCGCCTCTTCTCTTGGAGTGAGGTTGCTTGGGTCATGTGGATAGAAGCCTTGCTCGATGATTCTCCAAAGATTTGTTGAGCTGTGATTCAAATGAGACTTGATACGAAAAACTCAATTAGCAAAATCACCCTTCACAAGCTTAGGAGGAGGACCAATGTTGTTAATATGCGGTGTAGGGACCGGTCCTCCATAGACCGGGGGAGGGGGAACCGAGGCATAGGTTCCCGTCCCATTCTTACCATGAGGGGAAGAGGTTTGAGTGCCTCTAGCTGCTTCCTTGCCGGAATTGGCCTCCGACACCGATGCGGTGGGATTAACCACAAGCAAAGGATTGGGAGTAGACTTCAACCCCTCAAGGAGTTCTTTAAGCATGGACTTGACCTCAGCCGTCATAGACGTCTTAAGTGAAGCCATAGCTTCATTTAAGTCGTCTCGGGTGACCGAGTTCAACTCCACGGCCTCGGACACTTCCTCATCCCGATCCCCGTCGTCAACCATACTCTTCGGGTGGTGAAACCCTTAATAAAGAGACGAGGCTCTGATACCAATTGAAAGGATCGATATGGTTGACTAGAGGGGGGGTGAATAGGCAACTACCAATTTTTAGCTTTTCTTAACAAATTAGGGTTAGCAACAAAATAGGTTGTCTAGATGTACAACTAGGTGAGCAACCTATATGATGCTAACAACCACAACACAAGCAAGCAAGCACATGATACAACACAAGTAAAGCATGCACAAAGTAAAGGTAAGAAGTAACCACAAGTGGAGCCGGTGAAGACGAGGATGTGTTACCGAAGTTCCTTCCCTTTGAGAGGAAGTACGTCTCCGTTGGAGCGGTGTGGAGGCACAATGCTCCCCAAGAAGCCACTAAGGCCACCGTATTCTCCTCACGCCCTCACACAATGCGAGATGCCGTGATTCCACTAGTGGTGCCCTTGAAGGCGGCGACCGAACCTTTACAAACAAGATTGGGGCAATCTCCACAACTTAATTGGAGGCTCCCAACACCACCACGGAGCTTCACCATAATGGAATGTGGCTCCGAGGTGACCTCAACCGTCTAGGGTGCTCAAACACCCAAGAGTAACAAGATCCGCAAGGGATTAGTGGGGGGGGGGGGCGAATCAAATTTCTCTTGATGGAAGTGTAGATCTAGGCCTTCTCAACCAATCCCTAAAGAATCAACAAATTTGATTGGCTAGGGAGAGAGATCGGGCGAGTTTGAGCTTAGGAGCAACAATGGAGCTTGGGGGAGGAAGAGGTAAGTCACCTTCGAGAAGATGACCCCCTTATATAGTGGGAAGGAAAAACCAACCGTTATGCACTCACAGCCCGTGCACAAGCGGTAGTACCGCTCGGTTGAGCGGTACTTCCGCTTGAACGGAAGTTCCTGGCGCTGCGTTCAACTGAGCAGGTCAGAGAGGCGGTAGTGCCGCCGGAGCGGTACTACCGCTCCTACCAGCGGTACTTCCGCTTAGTACTGAACAACAGCCGGAACCAGCGGTAGTAGAAAAAGGCAGGGCGGTAGTGCCGCCCGAGGCGGTACTACCGCTATGAACTACCGCTCTACTTCCGCTCGAGAGACAGAGCTATCCAGAAGCAAAAAAACAAGCGGTACTCAGTGCGGTAGTGGAACGGCGGTAGTTCCGCCGGAGCGGTACTACCGCTCCGCACGAGCGGTACTTCCGCTTAGGAGTTAACAGCCCAGTAATGTTGCGGTAGTGGGGTCGTAGTCAGGGCCGTAGTACCGTCGGAGCGGTACTACCACGCTGAACTACCGCTCTACTACCGCCCAATTACAGAACCTAAAACTAAGCGGAAGTGGGAACCGTACTGCACTGCGGCAGTACCGCTGGAGCGGTACTACCGCTGGGCAGGGCGGTACTACCGCTTAAGATGCTCTGGAAAGCTCATGCACAAAGGAATGGTAAGCTCCATTGCCGGGAAAGAATGAGGGTGCAAAAAGGAATGTGTACGTGTTGATTCCACCCAAACCTTTCCGACACGGACCCCCTCTTGATAGAACGGTGTTCCTACGACTCAAATCCACCGAAAAAGAAACGCAAGAAAAACACCGTCTTCATAATAGCTCTGAGGGGCACGAATCGTCTTGTGCCATCTGGTCGATTATCTGAAATGCTCAATGCACACGATTAGTCCGCAAAAGTATTGTCATCAATCACCAAAACCACTAAGGGAGAAATATGCCCTAACAATGAGGAATCTCAGTCTTATGGCAAATCTTCGAGATTATATGGCCGGAGGAAAAGAGTGGATTCTTGATAGCGGTTGTACCGATCACATGACCGGAGATAGAGACATGTTTCGTGAGCTTGCTAAAAATGATGGTCCACGCAAGTATGTGACTTTTGGAGACAACTCCAAGGGTAAGGTACTTGGCCTTGGTAAGGTGGCCATATCCAATGATAGCTCCACACGAAATGTTATGCTTGTTGAATCTCTTGGTTACAACCTTCTTTCCGTATCTAGACTAGCCGATTTTGGTTTTAATGTTCTATTTACCAAAGTAGATTGCCAAGTGTTTCGCCAAGATAATCATAATATGGTCTTTACCGGCATTCGAAGAGGAAAACAAGTTGGAGGAAGCCATCCCGTGAAGAACATTATGACCACAAGGAGACCACTCGAGCTACTTCATATGGATCTTTTTGGTCCCAACTCCTATAAGAGTCTTGGTGGTAACTCTTTTGGTTTGGTCATTGTTGACGATTTTTCCAGATTTACTTGGGTGTTCTTTCTTGATGACAAATCGCAGGTACAAAAGATCTTCAAGAACTTTGCAAGAAAGTCTCAAAACCAATTTGAAGTGAAGATCAAGAAGGTTCGAAGTGACAATGGAACGGAGTTCAAGAACGCAAATGTGGACACTTTTCTTGATGAGGAGGGTATTTCACATGAGTTCTCGGCTACATACACACCTCAACAAAATGGAGTTGTTAGAACCGGACACTTATTGAGATGGCAAGAACAATGCTTGATGAATACAAGACGCCAAGACATTTTTGGGCGGAAGCGGTTGAAACAGCTTGTCATGCAACAAATCGACTTTACCTTCACAAGCTTCTTGGTAAAACGGCATATGAACTGCTCACCGGTAACAAACCACAAGTTGGATACTTTCGAGTATTTGGCTCAAAATGTTACATTCTTGATAAGCATCGTCGTTCAAAATTTGCTCTTAAATCTCATGAAGGTTTCCTACTCGGTTATGGATCGAACTCTCACACTTACCGTGTCTACAACAACTTCACTCGAAAAGTTGAAGAGACGGTAGATGTGAAGTTTGATGAGACTAATGGCTCACAAGTCGAGCAATTGCCACTTGATGTAGGAGATCACGAACCATCGGAAGCAATGCAAGACTTGCCCATTGGCAAGATTCGTCCCGTGGAAGTAAAGGAGAGTACCTCGTCTATTCAAGTGGAAGCCCCAACTTCACATCAAGGTGAACGACAAGTTGATATGGAGGCATCCACAAGTGGAACACGTCAAGACGATGGGAATGAGGAAGTGCAACAAGATGATCCACCTCAACCTCCTTCTCCACCTTCACAAGCGAACAACGATAACATCAACGAAGAAGAAGATGATGATGATGAGGAAGTCTCACCACAACCCAAGAGAAAGCTACCTCAAGTTAGAGCAAGAATCGACAAGGATCATCCCGTCGAACAAATACTTGGAGATATCCAATCCGGGAGAATCACTCGCTCTAAATCTCGTTTAGCTAACTTTTGTGAGCATTACTCATTTATCTCTAGTGTTGAACCCTTGAAGGTAGAAGATGCTCTCAAGGACCCCGATTGGGTGAATGCAATGCACGAAGAGCTACACAACTTTGAGAGGAACCAAGTGTGGACATTGGTTGAGAAGCCTAAGGAAGAGCAAAACATCATTGGAACCAAATGGGTGTTTCGGAATAAGCAAGATGAAGATGGACAAGTTGTACGCAACAAGGCTCGTCTCGTAGCACAAGGTTACACACAAGTCGAAGGTATGGACTATGGTGAGACCTATGCCCCCGTTGCAAGACTTGAGTCCATTCGCATTTTACTTGCTTATGCCAATCACCATGATATCACCCTTTATCAAATGGATATAAAAAGTGCCTTCTTAAATGGGGAAATTGAGGAGGAAGTGTATGTTAAACAACCTCCCGGCTTTGAGAATCCCAAGAAACCTGATCATGTGTACAAACTTCGTAAAGCTCTTTATGGTCTTAAACAAGCCCCTAGAGCTTGGTACAAATGCTTGACAAAGTTTCTTCTTGAAAAAGGTTTTGATATTGGGAAGATTGATTCAACTTTGTTCACTAAGAGGGTTAATGGAGAATTATTTGTATGCCAAATTTATGTTGATGATATTATCTTTGGATCTACTAACCCCTCTTTTAGTGAAAAGTTTGGAAGGTTGATGTCGGAAAAGTTCGAGATGTCTATGATGTGTGAACTCAAATTCTTTCTGGGTTTGCAAATCAAGAAAACTAGGGAAGGTACCTTTGTTTCTCAAACAAAGTATACCAAGGACTTATTCAAGAAGTTCAACATGCAAGAATGTAAAGGTATGAAAACTCCCATGCCCACGAGTGGACATCTTGACTTGGCCAAGGATGGCAAACCTGTTGATCAAAAGGTTTATCGATCTATGATTGGTTCATTGCTATATCTATGTGCCTCCCGTCCCGACATTATGCTAAGTGTGTGCATGTGTGCACGATATCAAGCGGCACCAAAAGAGTGTCACCTTAAGGCGGTGAAAAGAATTGTGAGATACTTAATACATACACCAAACTTTGGCGTATGGTATCCCAAAGGATCTTCTTTTAATCTTGTTGGCTACTCCGATTCGGACTATGCCGGAGACAAGGTTGACAGAAAATCCACTTCGGGTACATGTCAATTTCTTGGTAGATCTCTTGTGTCTTGGTCCTCCAAGAAATAAAATTCCGTATCTCTATCTACTGCCGAAGCGGAATACATCGCCGCGGGATCATGTTGTGCTCAATTACTATGGATGACACAAACTCTTAAAGACTATGGTGTGCATGTGAGACATGTACCATTACTATGTGATAATGAGAGTGCTATTAAGATAGCACACAATCCCGTGCAACATTCTCGAACAAAGCATATTGAGGTTCGTCACCACTTCATTCGAGATCATGTTGAGAAATGTGACATTGACATTAAACATGTTCGTACCGACAAACAATTGGCGGACATCTTTTCCAAACCCTTTGATGAGAAAGTGTTTTGTCACTTGAGAAGTGAGTTGAACATCATAGATGCTTCAAACGTGAACTAGAGGTTCATGTGGATGCATACAAGGGCATGCGCATTCTTGACTAATCCATGATACCTTTCATGATCATCTTATATCTTGGATATTTTGCTCCCTTGTATGGTATCTAACCTTTTGTAGGTACTTGGACAAGCTTCATGTCACAAGGTTGCAACACACTCTGATCATGAGCAATCTTGTATAACCTAAGTATCAACAATTGATGGTGGAACAAGGAACAAGACAACCTAAACATATCCTTTGACAAACTTTTGAGTTATGCTTCATTCTTGTCATTTTGGATATACATGTTGTCGTGGTTTTGTCATGGCAGATGTCCTTGTGAAAGGACTTAGTCGTGAGGCCATCGCAATTAGGTAGTCGCTTGAACGGGGTTGATCGGAATCGAGAGACGCGAGTTTTTACCCAGGTTCGGCCCCTCGCGGTGGAGGTAAAAGCCTACATCCTGCTTAATTGATATTGATGATCATGGTATTGATTACAAGGGTGCTGTTTCCCTGTATCTGTCTCGAGAGCTATCAAAACATCTGTCTCGAGACTTGTCTGTCTAACTTGACCTCTCCCAACTTCTCCCTCTTGGGGTGCCCCGCCCCTCCTTATATAAGTTGAAGGGGCGGTTTACATGTAGAGTCCTAGTAGGACTTGCACTTATTCTATTCTGGCTTCTTATCACGGGCCTCTTACCGCGGGCGACTCACTGCGGCCTTCTTATCTTGGGCTTCTCATCTTGTATTTTGACTCTTTCTTGACGGAACCTCGCCGGGTCCTGTAGCAGGCCGGGTTAACTTCAGGTCGGGCACTGTAGCAGACCGGGTTAACTTCAGGCATGGCACTGTAGCAGACCGGGGTTAACTTCAGCCCTGGCACTGTAGCAGCCGGGTTAACTTCAGGCCTGGCACTGTAGCAGGCCGTGTTAACTTCAGGCCTGGCACTATAGCAGCCGGGTTAACTTCAGGACTGGCACTGTAGCAGCCGGGTTAACTTCAGGCTGGCACTGTAGCAGGCCGGGTTAACTTCAGGCCGGGTCTCATCTTCGGGGCTCATCTTCAGGACTCATCTCTGGGACTCATCATAGCAGAAATGACTTAACCTCAGGGCGACTTAAGCCTAGAGATGACTTAACCCTACGGGCGACTCAATGTCATGAGCCGGGTCTAGCCGCGGGTAATTCCCCCGACATTAGCCCCGAGATTAGCTTGGATTTATTCATGCTAAGCTCTTGAGTTTCTGTCATATCAACATGTTGACGCCGTTTCCATGTAGCAAAAAATAACCCTTATGATATTTTTGAGTTGTCTTCAAATGCCTTGGCTTGATAAAAAGAAAATCCGTTTGATGTTGTGCCAACTTTCAATGCTTCAGACTTTGATGAAAAATGAATAAAAATCCGTATGATGTTGAGCTGACTTGTCTGAATAGTCTGGAGGAGATAACCTGTAGCCCCCAAGTCTTAAGAGTAGAGCAAAGTGATAGCTTAAGACTTGCTTAAATATAAATGTTGCAATCATGAACTGAAAGTTTTGTACTTCACATGTGTAGCCCCCAAGGGCCGGCTTATCAGTATATGATGGGCCAGGTCTTCAACTTGGACCTTTTGATCTATTAAACAACTGACTGTTGTAGCCCCCAAGTGCCGGGTCGTTTGCTTGCAGCGACTTGGAACTTACATGTGCTCCTTTGAAAAGAACATCATATGATGTAGTCCCCCAAGTTCCGGGTCACTATTAAGGCTTGAATGTTTGACAGGAGCAATTGGTTGCCCCCAAGGGCCGGCTTATCATATGATTGTTGGGGAACGTTGCATGGGAAACAAAAAATTTCCTACGCACACACAAGATCTATCCATGGTGATGAGCATCTACGAGAGGGAGAGTAAATCTACATACCCTTGTAGATCGCTAAGCGGAAGCGTTTAAGAAACGCGGTTGATGTAGTCGAACGTCTCCGCGATCCAAATCGCAAGTCGTCCCTCGATCCGATCACGAACTAGCGCCGAACGGACGGCACCTCTGCGTTCAACACACGTACGGCTTGATGACGCCTTCACCTCCTCGATCCAGCGAGCGATGGTGAAGTAGTGGTTGAGTTCCAGCAGCACGACGGCGTGGTGATGGTGGTGAGGAACAATCTCTACAGGGCTTCGCCAAGCGCTACGGAGATTATGACGGAGGAACTAGAGGGTTAGGGTTGCCGCACACGGCTTGGGGAAATCTTGATGTGTTCCGGGTGCTAGCCCTGCCCCTCTATTTATATGTTGAGCCCTGGGGTCGAAACTTGGAGAAAGAGCCTCCTCAAAGTCGGTTTGGAACAAAAGGAAGAGTCCTTCTCGGATTCCAGTACCAAACGCCACGGTTCCCGGCGTCTGGCCCAGACGCCATGGGCCTCGGCGTCTGGCCCAGGGCCAGACGCCAGGGTTCCTGGCGTCTGGACCCTGCCCTCTGCAAAACTGCCTTTTGCTAACGCCCCGTGGGTCTCACCTCTTGGCCCAAACATATCGTCCAATATATCGATCTTTACCTCTCGGACATTCCGAGACTCCTCGTCATGTCCGTGATCTCATCCAGGACTCCGAACAACTTTCGGTCACCAACATAACAACTCAACTATACTTATATCGTCACCAAACGTTAAGTGTGTAGACCCTGCGGGTTCGAGAACTATGTAGACATGACCGAGACACCTCTACGGTCAATAACCAATAGCGGGACCTGGATGCCCATATTGGCTCCTACATATTCTACGAAGATCTTTATCGGTCGAACCTCTATGTCAAGGATTCAGTTAATCCCGTATGCTGTTCCCTTTGTTCTTCGGTATGTTACTTGCCCGAGATTCGATCGTCGGTATCTCTATACCTAGTTCAATCTCGTTACCGGCAAGTCTCTTTACTCGTTCCGTAATACAAGATCTCGTGGCTAACACTTTAGTCACATTGCTTGCAAGGCTCATTGTGATGTTGTATTACCGAGTGGGCCCTGAGATACCTCTCCGTCACACAGAGTAACAAATCCCAGTCTTGATCTATGCCAACCCAACAGACACCCTCGGAGATACCTGTAGAGCACCTTTATAGTCACCCAGTTACGTTGCGACGTTTGATACACACAAGGTACTCCTCCGATGTCAGGGAGTTGCATGATCTCATGGTCATAGGAACAGATACTTGACATGCAGAAAACAATAGCAATAAACTGACATGATCAAATGCTACGTTCTTAGTTTGGGTCTTGTCCATCACATCATTCTCCTAATGATGTGATCCCGTTATCAAATGACATCTCATGTCAATGGCTAGGAAACCTTAACCATCTTTGATCAACGAGCTAGTCAACTAGAGGCTTACTAGGGACACAGTGTTGTTTATGTACCCACACATGTATTTGAGTTTCCAATCAATACAATTATAGCATGGATAATAAACGATTATCATGAACAAGGAAATATAATAATAACCAATTTATTATTGCCTCTAGGGCATATTTCCAACAATGATGGGCCGGGTCTTCAGTGAGACTAGTAAAAATGACCATGCATTAGCCCCCAAGTGCTGTGGTGCATGCTTGCAGTGACATGGGACTTTCATACTTGATGTAATCTGGATTTGAATAATATAGCCCCCAAGTGCCGGGTCGTGTGTCTGCGGTGACTCGGGACTATTCCTTCCAGTGTAGAATAAAATCATATCCGTTCTGTGAACTGATGATGCCTTTTTGATGAAAGAAATCCTTGGCCGTGGTTGCAGTGCAAACCGGCAAATATGTGTGAAAAAACCCATAAGTGCTTGTAGTCTTCTATAGAGCACATATTGAATAACCAAAAAACCCGGTTAATAAAAAGACCAGGTATTATATATGACCCGGCTGGATTTGTACCCCAGGATTTCAGAAGAATTGATATCTCAATCATTTAATACTGGTTATGATAAACCATGATGAAGATCCAGCCATTGTGGCTATTAAAGATTGTTTGTTCCTGCAGAGTTACAATGTAACCCGGTTTGAACACCAGCTCCTGCAACATAAACAAATATGTACATGCATATATGATGCATTGTATGATGATGCAATGTATGATGATGTATGTGTATGATAACAGAGTATAAAAATGTCGGCTTTCGAGGCACGACATAATACCGGCTTTCGAGGCTCAAGTCTTGCTTCAATGAAGCTGGCGTGATAGCCCATGGTTTATCCTCGCTCTCTGTAAGCTGGCTCTCACGTGACATAACCAATGTTTTAACCAAGACAAGTTCAGGGTCATAAAAATGATTGACTTGTCAAGAGTACACCGGGTCACCTAAGCGGAGTAGCATCAAGCAGACAGGCAGGTTTAACCAAGATAATGTGGCATTTATTGCCGGGTTAAGAGGATGAGAAAGCTAAACTCGGTGAGTTGGAAGCCCCCAAGTGACCATAATGGAGCGGGATACCCATGTTTAGACTGCGCATCATGGCGACTAGTCTTCTTTGGTAACCCTGTTATATGTTTTGCCAAGAAGGAAGGATACCTATGTTTGAACCGCGCATCATGGCAACGAGTCCTCTTTGGCAACCTTAATTTTTCGCTAATATGGCAGCAGCCCCCAGATCCAGGTTGTCTCCCTTGCAATGATCTGGGGTTCTTGTATTTGTTGAAACCGGCTGAGTCTGCCGAATCATGTCTGTGTAGCCCCCGAGTCTTAAGTCGACTCGAGGAATTGGCTTGAGATTCTTCATACTTGGCCGCAACATAAACCGGCATATAGTTGACAGTTGATAGCTGAATTTTATTGAAGCCAGAAGCGTGTGGCGAGTTGATGATCTTCGCAACACGTGTTGTGTATCCTTGGCGTTGATAACGCGATGTAAATCCGCGGAAGGTTGAGGTCGACCGTGGCGGGTCATAGATGATCTCGCATAAGTCGTGTCAGTAATCTGGCCGATGGTTTGTCCCGGCTGTTTGTTGAAGTGAACCAAACCACATCGGCGGCAACTTGTGTGCCTGTCCCTTGAGCCATCCGGTGCAGGCGGAGGCTGATAATATGTTTGTATTTGCTTCAGAGTTGTCGGAGTAGACCGGGCCACGGGGGCCGTGGCGTCATTTGAGCAGTTCGTACAGACGGGCACAGATCCGGTGTGTTGATGTAGATATGGTAGTCGGCCGGTAACCCGGCACGGACACGGGGATCGCCCATGGCATTGTAAGCGCGGACGCGCGAGTCGGCCGCGGCTTGTAAGTCGGCGCAGACGGGCGAGTCGTCCGCGGACGTGGACGGATGAATCGGCCGTGGCGTGAGCAGGTGAGTCGGCCGCGTGTTGATGTAGACTGAACCGCATAGGCGGCGGCTTGCACACACGTTCATTGAGCAGTTCGGCACAGTCGGTCGCTGGCGCATGATAATGTTAGCGCGAGCGTGATATCCGTGGCACGACGATCGCCCCTGCAGTGATCAATTGTCCTGCATAAACAATATCGCAAGCCAAAGTAATTGTTCTCGGAAAAAAAATGTATCAATAAAAATAGACCGGATGGATTTCACCTGATATATTTTGTTGGAAAACTATCAGCCGCGGGGTTGATGATGACTGCGGTGGAGTTTGAAGTCAACCGCGGGCGAATCGGAGATACTTGTACTAATTGGTGTGTGTATTCTGATAAATTTTGAGCTGACCACACCCTCCTTCTAGCACCATTTTTTTTATCAAACGGCCCCTGCTGTCGTTTGGGTGGCCGGCTACAGCGACTTGGCAGCGAGAGGAGTCTGCGGGGGCGCGCAGCGCGGCCGGCCGTGACGCACGGGGCGGAGACGAGGCGGGCGGAGACAAGCGCGGGGGAGCGACGCGGCGTAGCCGGCAGGGTCGAGCGGCGGAGGCCACGGGGACAGAGGCGCGTAGGCGGCTCGGAGGAAGCGAGGCGCAATGGCGGTTTGGAGCAGTGAGGGCGACTCGGCGAGGCGACTTGCAGGCGGGCCGCGAAAGAGGCGCGGTGGGCGGATGCGAACCAGGGCGGCGGCTCGAAGCGGTGGCGCGAGACCGGCCACATCGGAGGCGACCGCGAGGCCGGGGCGGCTCACGGCGCGGGGCGGCTCGACGACGGCAACTCGACTCAGGATGAGACTGCCTCGGCTAGGGCGGGTTGAGGTAGGCGGCCTTGGAGACGGCCGACGGAGGCAACTTGGAGGCGACGCTGGAGAGACGGTGGCGGCTTGCGGCAGAGGTTCTGACAGGGGCGGCTCGGCAGGCGCGGCGGGCCCATGGCGAGGGCGAGGTGTCCAGTGAAGGCGGCTCGGAGGTAGCGCCTGAGGCAGACCGCGGATACGAGGCGGCTCGGGACGCGCGGCGGCGAGGTCGTGGAGGCGACTAGGCGATGGAGGCGAATCAGCTCGGCGGGGCGGCGGTGATTTGGCCGTGGCTGAGGCAGCTGGGAGGCGAGCGGCTTGAGGGCGAGGGCGTGGCAGCTCACGGCGCGGTCGTGGCCGCAGCTCATCGAGATGGCCGAGGCGGATGTGGCCGGCTCAAGGCGAGCCACGGCGTCGAAGGCGGGCGGGTGCGGAGGCGGCCGGCTTCAGGCGAGGCCGAGGCCGGCGTGGGGTGGCCGCAGCGGCGGCTGAGGCAGGCAGCGAAGGCGCGGCTCATGGCAGAGGCGGCTCAATGGCGCGACGCGGAGGCGGTTTGACGTCGACGGAGGCGGCCGGCCACGGTGGAGGCGACTCAACGACGGCGCGACGCGGATGCGGCTTGGTATGCCGGCGGTAGAGGAGCGACGCGGCGCGTCACGGTGGAGGCGACTTGGCGCTGCCACGGCGTCGGCGCGGCTGAGGAGGTGAAGTGGGCGGCTCGGAGCCGGCCTGAGGCCGCGGAAGTGAGGTCGCGCAGGGGCGGCTCGAGGAGGCGCGGTCGCAACGGCCACGCCGGAGGTGGGCGGCTTGAGGCGAGGCCACAGCCATGGCCGTGAATGGTGGCGGAGGCGGCGACTTAAGGTGAGACCAGCTCGAGGTGGGGCAACTCGAGGAGGAGCGGTGAAACGAGGCCATGGTTACAGAGGCGGAGGCCAGCCACCACGGCGGAGGCGAGCCGGCGACGGCGGCTCGGCAACAGAGGCGCGCCGGCGAGGTACAAACGCGGCGGCAGAGGCGAGACGGCGGGGCTGCGACTTGTGGTGATAGAGTCCCAGTCCGTCCCCCGTCTACGTCTTCCTCCGGGTCATTTTACGAATCCACATCCGTGTACGCTACTAACTGGACTTCACTTCCCATTGATGCATGAGCACGCACGGATTTTTTTAATGCTACGCCACGAAAGCGACAGGTCTCTTCGGACTTGCTTTTGACGTGGAGTACTATTTGAGACTTTCTGCTCTTTCCTTTCCTTGGCCTGATTGCGACGCGTCACCTCTTCGGCAGCGGCGTGTGAGGTACTGTAGCGGAATTTTTTCTTTCCGTCTTGACTTCCAACTGTGATTACGGTCCGGCTTCAATAGATCGTCTGGTCGTAAGGGTGCGCACCGTACAACCCGAATTTGCTTTTTTGCGACTGCTCATCATGGAGACAGTGTTTCCTTCCACCATGCGTATGGTGCAATGTTGATGACGCGCCTGCGGGCACTAGTACGGCGGGTCGCTGCCGTTGCTGATGAAGATCGGACCAATTAAAATCTGAATCTGGCCGATCGCGAGCTTCTCGATCCCTGAGAGAGATCCCTCCAAGAACACAAAACACCGTGCGCTGCCCCACGGTGGGCGCCAACTGTCGTGGTTTTGTCACGGCAGATGTCCTTGTGAAAGAACTTAGTCGTGAGGCCATCACAATTAGGTAGTCGCTTGAACGGGGTTGATCGGAATCGAGAGACGCGAGTTTTTACCCAGGTTCGGCCCCTCGCGGTGGAGGTAAAAGCCTACATCCTGCTTGATTGATATTGATGATCATGGTATTGATTACAAGGGTGCTGTTTCCCTGTCTCTGTCTCGAGAGCTATCAAAACATCTGTCTCGAGACTTGTCTGTCTAGCTTGACCTCTCCCAACTTCTCCCTCTTGGGGTGCCCCGCCCCTCCTTATATAAGTTGAAGGGGCGGCTTACATGTAGAGTCCTAGTAGGACTTGGACTTATTCTATTCTGGCTTCTTATCACGGGCCTCTTACCGCGGGCGACTCACCGCGGCCTTCTTATCTTGGGCTTCTCATCTTGTATTTTGACTCTTTCTTGACGGAACCTCGCCGGGTCCTGTAGCAGGCCGGGTTAACTTCAGGTCAGGCACTGTAGCAGGCCGGGTTAACTTCAGGCATGGCACTGTAGCAGACCGGGTTAACATCAGGCCTGGCACTGTAGCAGACCGGGCTAACATCAGGCCTGGCACTGTAGCAGACCGGGTTAACTTCAGGAATGACACTGTAGCAGCCGGGTTAACTTCAGGCCTGGCACTGTAGCAGGCCGTGTTAACTTCAGGCTGGCACTGTAGCAGGCCGGGTTAACTTTAGGCCGGGTCTCATCTTCGGGGCTCATCTTCAAGACTCATCTCTGGGACTCATCATAGCAGAAATGACTTAACCTCAGGGCGACTTAAGCCCAGAGATGACTTAACCCTACGGGCGACTTAACGTCATGAGCCGAGTCTAGCCGCGGGTAATTCCCTCGACACTCTTGTTCCTTGCAAAGCTAACCCATGTAGGAAGATGAACTACAAATGATAGGATTGCTCCAAACTTCATATCATAAGCATCCACTTCAAGTTCAACTACATGATGGACATCACCACCAAATCCCAATATAAGTTCTCACATCTTAGAGAAGCTTTACTCAAAGACATGAGCTAAAGCAACTCAACAAGATGTGAATACATTGAAATGCTTAAAGGAAAAAATGGCAACCCCATTTTGAGCTTAAACAATGAGTATGACCTATTGTTGACACACGAACGCGTCACGCGTACCCTCGACGCCGGGGGTGATGCACCGCAGCTCACGTCGAAGGAGGCCCGTCCGGAAGCGCGGTACGCAAGCAATCCGGCGGGCGCTTTTGAAACCCGATGCACCGCTTCTCTGGGATGGAACCCGTCAGGAGTCACGAATGGACGATGGGCTGCCCTAGGTCGATTCGCTCGCCCCTAGGGCCTCGAGGTTCGCCGTCCTGCAACAAGAAGAACGAACGAAGAACGAGAAGAAAGATACAAGGGAGAGGGATAAAAGTAGGGTAAAAAGATGTAGATGTGTTTGTTCGATTGTGTGTTGTTTCAATCGGCCATCACCTCTTCTATTTAAGAGGGGGTTGGACTTCCCGTACAAGACACGGACCCAAATTTCCGTCCAAAGGGTCAAAAATACTAGCCAAACTCGGACTCTTCAAAATCTGTCCGAATCTGCGTGAACGGCAAGCGGTAGTACCTCTTCTTGGCACGGTAGTACCGCCCAAGCGGTACTTCCGGGTATTAGTACCGTGCCACTTCTGCGCGGGTGTCCAGAAGTGTTTTTTAAGCGGTAGTAGGGTGGTAGTAGAAGCGCGGTAGTACCGCTCGAGCGGTACTACCGCTTATGGGAGCGGTACTTCCGCCCTCCGCTATAGCAGCATCTTATAACGGCTGTAACTTTTGCATACGATCTCGGATTGAGACGATTTTTATATCAAAATCGACCGATTCGATGAGACGAAGACAATCCGTGTAGATCATTTTCTCATATGAGGTCGTATTGGGGGCTTAATCAGCCTAATAGTGTTCTGGATACAAAATCTCAGTACTTCGAACACAACTTCGGCCTTAGAGATGAGATCGGATGGCTATGGACCAAATATCAAAGTTTCTCCTTTCGACGATACGGAACTTCCTCACTTTGAGCACTTTTCCATTTGAGGCCTTCTTAATTATGTTTTTGACCATGCCAAAATCTGGTGTCAACACATGCCCCCCTGTTTTTCGGCAAAACTTGTGTGCCGAAAAATAACTTGCACAATGCTTTTTCTAAGGACGATGTCAACACTCCATCGGCCATTTATGTTCTTATGGCGATAATCATATATCGGCCATGTTTGCTCTTAGGGCGATAATCATATATCGGCCATGTTTGTTCTTAGGGCGATAATCATATAACGGCCATTGCCTATTTAGGCTTCTTGCCACACACTCGGGTGGTACTTCTTCAAATATTTGCCATTAAGAGCTCGAGGCAGCAATGTTCCTTGTATGGATTCCACCAAATATGAATTTCCGGGAACTATTCTTGCAATCCCGAAAGGACCTTCCCAACTTGGAGACCACTTCCCGAATTTTTTGTCTTTCGAACCAATTGGTAGAATCACCTTCCACACGAGGTCGCCAACCTTTGTTGCACCATGCCTTGAGATTCTATGCGCCCACAAAGCCTCGGACAATAGCTCATGCCATCTTCTTGGATTATCCTCAATCTTCTTCTTGATGAGCTTGATCAATATCTTATTGCTAGACTCAGCTTGTCCATTGGCTTGAGCATAATACGGGGAGGAATTGAGCAACTTTATCTTATATGATTCGGCAAATTCTCTAACTTGATGTGACATGAAAGATGAACCTTGATCCATAGTTAATGTTTGCGGAATACCGAATCTATGAATAATGTGCTCACTTATGAATTGAATTACCTCCGTATGTGTCATATTCTTGAGAGGTACTGCTTCAGACCATTTAGTAAAATAATCAGTTGCCACCAACACGAACCGATGCCCCTTTGAAGAGGAAGGATGAATTTCTCCAATAAAGTCTAATCCCCAACCTCTAAAAGGCCACGGCTTGATAATAGGATGTAACATAGCAGCGGGAGCCAAATGAATATCACCAAACTTTTGACAATCTTCACATCCTTTATAATACCTGAAGCAATCGTTGATCATCGTCGGCCAATAAAATCCAGCACGTCGTAATAACCACTTCATCTTGGGGGGCGACTGATGAGTGCCGCAAATTCCTTCATGAACCTCTCCCATAGCAATTCTCGCTTGGTCTTCGTCCAAACACTTCAAGAGAACATCTTCAACCGTTCAGCGATAAAGACCATCGTCTCTCATTGTATATTTGAAAGCCATGCGCCGAACAGCCCTGTCCACCCTTCCACTCGGATTGCACTAGTAATCAATAATGGGCTTCCTCCAGTCATGATTTTCATCTGCACTAGATTTATTGTTAGTGACCGAATCAGTGGGCTCTGGTTCGGTCTCTCCTATGTTAGCAAGACAAGACATCGGCTTTAGAGAGATATGAAACATGCCATGATCGACATGATAGCCGGATGCTTGTTGTGCCAACTCGTTTGCTCTCCAATTATCATGTCTAGATATATGAGCAATGCTAAAATGATCCAAAGTAGAAATTATATCTAGACATTTATCAAGATAAACATTAAGTGATTTGTCTAAACATTGAAAAACTTTGGATACTTGTTGTACTACTAATAACGAATCACCAAAAGCCTCAATATGTGTAGCACCTATAACAAGCAACATCTCTAAGCCGAATAACAATGCTTCATATTCGGCTTGATTATTTGTGCAAAAATATTCTAAGCGGCATGAGGCTTCAAAAACAACACCATGAGGAGATATATAAGCAATACCAACACCTTGGCCGTTGCTACAATTTGAACCATCAAAATATAATCTCCATGGTACTAACGAGACAAGGTTTATATCAATATCTTGCTTGTCATTAATCCGATGCTCAACGATAAAATTAGCAACAATTTGGCCTTTCATGGATTTTAGAGACTCATAAGCCAAATCATACTCAATTAAAGCATAAGCCCATTTACCAATTCTACCACTAAGAATTGGTCTATGCAACATGTATTTAATGACATCGGTTTGACAAGCTACTATGCAAGCACTTGGTACTAGATAATGTCTCAATTTTGTGCAAGCATAGTATAAGCATAGGCATAATTTTTCAATAAATGTATACCTTGTCTCGGCATCCAATAGGCCTCGGCTCAAATAAGTGATAGCATGCTCTTTTCCTTCGGTTTCTTGAGTCAAAACAGCTCCAATAACGCCTTCCTCGGCTGCAATGTAAAGTCTAAAGGGCTCTCTATGCTTGGGCGCCTTCATCACCGGAGGAGTGCACAAATAATTCTTAATCATATCAAATGCTTCTTGCTGTTTTGCCCCCCAAGTAAAATCAACATCATTCTTCAACCGAAGGATATGAGTAAATGCATCAACCTTCCCTGACAAATTAGCTATGAACCTCCTCAAATAATTGACCTTGCCAAGGAATTTTTGCATATCTCTCTTGCATGTTGGAGCCTCCACTTTTTGTATAGCTTCTATCTTTTTGGGATCAATCTCTAGGCCATCTTCATGAATAATGAAACCCAAAAACTTACCAACTGACACGCCAAACGCACACTTCAAAGGATTCATCTTCAGCCCATATTTCTTCATCCTCTCAAAAGCTAAACGCAAATCGGCTAAGTGAGATTCAAAAGCATCCGATTTGACAACAATATCATCAATATAGACTTCAAGTATAACACCGAGTAAATCATGAAAGATCAAATTCATAGCCCTTTGATATGTGGCGCCGGCATTCTTCAATCCAAAGGTCATCACTGTCCACTCAAATAATCCAAGGAAACCGGGGCACCGAAAAACCGTTTTGGACATGTCCTCTTCAGCCATGAAAATTTGGTTGTACCCCGCATTGCCATCAAGAAAGCTAATAACCTTATGTCCAGAAGCATCATTAATAATCATGTCGGCTATAGGCATAGGATACTCATCTTTGGGCGTAGCTCTATTCAAATCTCTGAAATCAATGCACACCCTCAACTTGCCGGAGCCTTTCTTTTCCACTGGCACAATATTAGAAATCCACTTGGCATACCTGGGGATGAATTCCATGGTAAAGGTATCAATGGCATGGTTGAAGAATATGAATGATGTGCTAACCGAAGATTATTTTTTGTGGACGAAAACCTTCGGCTTAATTTCTTATGAGATTCTTTCTCCTTCTTCACTTTTGTTGTACTTGTTACAATAGAAGCTTGCACATTATTTTCTGTTTGACTGCTCTTCTTGGGAACCCATGCCATGTTCTTCTTTCTCAGTTCATGTGCACTAAGCTTTTGTAATTCCTTCTTTTGCCAATACGATAAGCCGAGTGTGCGCCTCAGCTGTGATTCTTGTTCAAGCAATGGCAATTCTTTTCTAACCTTGTGCACTCTCATCTTATTTTGTTCAGATTTGGCATCTTGATTTTGAACATTTGCTTGCTCGACTTCTTTGCCTTTAGTAGCCAATGTTAACACTTTAATTGGCTCTTTATCATTTAAAATAAAATCTGAAGTGGCACACGTACGACCATCTTTTTTGACTCGATATACTTGCCTGACCACCTCTTTCTTCTTTCTTGAGCTCCGGACCGATTCCTTTTGAGTGAAACGGTCTTGGTTATGTAATTGTTCATCAAATGTTGATCTTCTTGGAGCTGCATAATCTTGATGAGATGGTTCAAAATAAGATGAATAATGTGCCCTTGAATTATACCTGTCCCATGGTGGATATTGATTCGTATAAGCACAGGGAGGTATCCATGGCATTGGCATTGACGTCCCAAAATATGGATATGAATACGACGCATTGAAATTTCCCTTCTGCCAATACCATTCTTTAGATTCGCGCCTAGGGGGTAATCTTGATGCTTTTGAATTACTTGGCCGATAAGCAATCTTTTCCTCACTTATCTTCTGATATTTTTCCAATAGCTGCGCGAAAGTGACTTTCGGCTTTTTACCTTTGCGTTTACTTCGGCCTTTGCTTTCTTTGGTTGTGCTTGCATCGATCATTGGATTTTCTTGTTGCCCCCCAGTGCTTGGCGTCTTCACCGTAACTTTGATAGAACCATTGCCTTCAAGAATATCATCATTGTACTCATGAATAATTTTTGCACTTGAAAGCTTGATCCCATCACCTGCAGCTTTTACCTTCTTGTCTTTAAATGGATCGGCTTGAAGCAGCCGATGCAAAATCTTTTTGCCATCAGGACCAATAGGAATAGCCTGGTCATCCCTTGGTGTTTTAACAAGTCTCAATCGTCCGCTATCAATGGCCGATTTAATTATTTGACGAAACATATTGCAGTCCTCAAAATTATGCTTGAACGAATCATGCAACTTACAATACATTCGTCCTTGGATTGATGGCTTTACACGGTGATCAAGAATTCTAATATAATCATTCTTCAGCAACAAATCAAAAATCTGATCACACATGTTTGAATTGAAGGTAAACCTTTTATTTTCTAGCCGATCTTGCTGTGAGAACGGCTTTGGAGTTAAGCAAACAAATGGTTCAGATTTGGCACCCCATTCGGCTATGCATTGTGTCTCGCACTCTATCTCCGATGACTTTGGATAAGATATTGCAATAGCATCGGTTTTCTCAAAAGATTCAAACCTTGGCTTTATGTTTCTGAAATCAAAACTGTTATAACATATATGTCTCATTTGAGACCAAATGCAAGCCAAGTATGAAATAAGCAAAGCTACCCATGCATATATAAACTTTAAATAAGACAATGGGAAGTACTTTGACTGCGATAGTAAATCTTTATCGGTCTCTATAAATGGTGCAATGGGTTGACCAATATGCTTTATAACAATTTTGTTGCTAACAAGTAAATCACCCTCCTTCATTGGTCTTTCAAAAGTATTTATGATAATTTTTCCAATAGATGCATCAACAATAAAGTTGTGACCAAATCTAAAAATAGGTAAATCACTTGATAGACATACCTCTTCATACACGTTGGGAGAGTATGATGGTTGTAACACTTGAATAATACTTTGATCCACTTTTGAATGACTCTCCAACGCTTTATCCTCATCTTTTCCTTGATTCCGTGCTTCATCACTCGAATGATCTTCAAGTGAACTTTGCTCAGCTGCACGCTTGTGTTCCTGATGTTCATCATTAACCAAACTTTGTTCGGCCATATTACTTTGTTCTTGATGCTCATCAATTTCCTTGGCACGGAACTCGTAGGGCAGGAAATAGGTTCCCTCAACTTCAGAAGAATCAAGCACAGCTGTTTTGTGCTTGCCATGCCCTTTCTCAATGGTGCTTGCCTCTTTGGATTTGATGGATTCGGAATACATACTAGTTGATTCGGCTTTTCCAGCCGAAGAACTTTCACTCTTCGAATCATCATTCTTTTCATTGGCTCCTATAATTGGCAAGACTTCTTCTGTAGTTGATTCGGTACATGTAATGTTTGATTCGGCCTTTTCAATAACCGAAATAACTTTGTTACCTGAATCAATACTTTTCTCTTTTTGAATTTGCAAGGCTTCTCGCTCTTGTCTAATTTTAGCCCACATCTCAGCTTGGTGAGCTTTAAATTTTTTCATCTCAATTTCTATCCAATCCTCATGAGATTGCCCCCCAATGCTTTGAGACTCTTTCGGCAATGAAACTTGAGTGTTGCCGAAACTTTGCAATTGTTTAGGGGGTATATAGCATGCTGCAACAGTAGGTGAAGACATATGCATTGGTGTAGAACTATATTTTTCCTCGCATAGTCTATCAATTGGCAATGATTCATCTTCATACAAAACTCTAGCTTTTATTGCATCATAATCAGGAAACAACCCCTTTTCATGTTGTTCAAGGCAAAGAGCACTAATCCTGTTATTTTGGGCTAGCCTCTTTTTTAATGAAGCCACGTCAGCTTCTGTAAGGAATTGCTCCATAGTATTTTCATATTCTTTCGGCAATGAGGTGTTGCCGAAATTTTGCAATTGTGTAGAGGATGCATTATATGCTACAACATTAGATGAAGGCATGTATGCTCCTACAAATTTATCACTTATTCGGCTATGACCATGAAGGTGTGAAGCCGAATTATGAATATCAACAGTTGCATACGGTGCTGACACATTACTAGTATGAGGTGTAGCATATGATGGTTGATGGTAATTGGCCGAATAACTAGTAGTAGCATAGCCAATTCCACTATCCACCGGCACATTTGAATTAACATATTGCAAGTTAGGTGCCGATGAATAAAAAGGTGAAACACTTTTTTGCATATTATTGAAAGTTCCAACATGAGGTGTTTCAACTTGATTAACCAAACTCATCATGTTGTTCATCGGCATATGGATTTCTGGGGTTGCCGATGCATGAGAGTTGGAATACATATGGTGCATGTTACTAGTATCATAAGAAGTTGAAGCTTGTAAATTACTTTGAATCGGCCCTTGCACATAATTAGATGTATAATTGACAAAACTAGGGTTGGCCGATAGAGCATACTCATTGAATGATCTAGTAGCACCATATGAATTATTTGCATCTACATGAGGGGATTGAGTATTCATATTACCTTTGTAGATTGCAAACCCTAGATGACGATCTCTTCGTAGCAAGAACGGGCCGGAGACCGTTCAAAGCTTCGTCCCCAGCGGAGTCGCCAAAAAGTGTGTTGACACACGAACGCGTCACGCGTACCCTCGATGCCGGGGGTGATGCACCGCAGCTCACGTCGAAGGAGGCCCGTCCGGAAGCGCGGTACGCAAGCAATCCGGCGGGCGCTTTTGAAACCCGACACACCGCTTCTCTGGGATGGAACCCGTCAGGAGTCACGGATGGACGATGGGCTGCCCTAGGTCGATTCGCTCGCCCCTAGGGCCTCGAGGTTCGCCGTCCTGCAACAAGAAGAACGAACGAAGAACGAGAAGAAAGATACAAGGGAGAGGGATAAAAGTAGGGTAAAAAGATGTAGATGTGTTTGTTCGATTGTGTGTTGTTTCAATCGTCCATCACCTCTTCTATTTAAGAGGGGGTTGGACTTCCCGTACAAGACACGGACCCAAATTTCCGTCCAAAGGGTCAAAAATACTAGCCAAACTCGGACTCTTCAAAATCTGTCCGAATCTGCGTGAACGGCAAGCGGTAGTACCGCTTCTTGGCACGGTAGTACCGCCCAAGCGGTACTTCTGGGTATTAGTACCGCGCCACTTCCGCGCGGGTGTCCAGAAGTGTTTTTTAAGCGGTAGTAGGGCGGTAGTAGAAGCGCGGTAGTACCGCTCGTGGGAGCGGTACTACCGCCCTCTGCTATAGCAGCATCTTATAACGGTTGTAACTTTTGCATACGATCTCGGATTGAGACGATTTTTATATCAAAATCGACTGATTCGACGAGACGAAGACAATCCGTGTAGATCATTTTCTCATATGAGGTCGTCTTGGGGGCTTAATCAGCCGAATAGTGTTCTGGATACAAAATCTTAGTACTTCGAACACAACTTCGGCCTTAGAGATGAGATCGGATGGCTATGGCCCAAATATCAAAGTTTCTCCTTTCGACGATACGGAACTTCCTCACTTTGAGCACTTTTCCATTTGAGGCCTTCTTAATTATGTTTTTGACCATGCCAAAATCTGGTGTCAACACCTATGATCAAGTGCTCTCACTTGACTCCTAAGTCAATATACTCTAACATAGGTGACCTAGTCGCCGACCCATCTAGATGAAGTTCTCTAGTTTTCTTTTCTGTGTTTATTTTCTTTTAGCCAGTTTCACAGTTAATTCATTGCAAATCCTTGTGAGAATTCCTTTACCTAGTGAGCTGAGTTGACAAATTGTTCCAATGCACCAAACTCGGTTCCACCGAATTGACTCAACTCGGTGTCACCGATTTGGCTGCTCTAAGGAATTTTCTGTCAAATTTCTCCTGAGAGTTTCTGGTCCAGCTCCACTCAATGATTCTTATCCTCTACTTGCATCTAGAGCCACTCAATGGCTAGATGTGTTTCTCAAGGACCAAACCCATTTAGTCAATAACCTTGAAGTCCCTTCTTGGAAATTGATGTCAAAGGGGGAGAGAGAGGAATACATCAAAGCTTATCACTACAAAAGAGATGCACCTTACAAGAGGAGAGAATGTTACATGTTTCTAAGAGGGGAGAAACATGATTAGCTTGTTCTTTGGTTGTTCTAGTTTTCTCACCTTACATACTCCCAATATCCAATGTCAGATTCAGGGGGAGAGGAAGTTCTTTAAGGGGAGACAACTATTTCTTTTGGGGACATGTCTGCTTCAAAGAAGTATTCACCTAGTGATACTCTAATCTACATGTCATCCCAATCTTGGTTTCTTGTTGATCTTGTGTCTTTTCTTGAAGAAATTATCTTGTGTTATCTAACCTTGTTATCTCAAGTGTATTTCTTCAGGTACTTGATCAAGAACTTCAAGGTAAGTATATGCATCACACTCATGAACATGATTGACCTCTTGCTAGTACATATTGTTTGCAAGAAGAAAATCATGGACATATGGATACCTATATGATATATATATTGCTCTGATGCATATAGCCAAGATACATGTTGCATGTATATCTCCCATGTGGTATCATCACTTTATATGCACCTCTTCAGGGGGAGTTCAGGGGAGCTCATACATGATACATGCTTTTCTTCAAAGCTCTCATACAATCTTCTGCTAAATCCTTATTTGAAGCTTTGATGTATGTTGTCATCAATTACCAAAAAGGGGGAGATTGAAAGCACATTTGCTTCCTTGGTGGTTTTGGTAATTTATGTCAACATACATATTGTTGGACTAATGCTTTTATCTAGTGAATTTCAGACAAGTTCAACAATGGCGTGGTAGGGACAAGAGGACGTGGAGCCCCTTCAAAATGCTAAGGACAAGGATTGGCAAAAGATCAAGACTCTACATTTTTGGTTTAGTGATCCAAGATCACATTGAGTCCATAGGAAAGCCAATACTATTAAAAGGGGATGAGGTGTTGCTTAATGGTCTTTTTGCTCAAGTGCTTAGTGACAGTACTCCTAAACCCTCAACCACTCTCTCTACCCAAATATGTCCTAAACCCACATTCCAACTCGGCCCCACCGAGTTCACCTAGCAAACCTCCAACCGCAACATGACCCATGTTGCAAAACTGGCCAGCTGGATCGGAATCGTGACCCAGCCCATCTTTTTAAAAGATTAGACGACTGATGCGTAGCGTTGCCCTTATTTTTAAGGGTAGGATGCAATTGCATACCTTGACGTACATGCATGCAAACATTACATCATCAAGATTCTATGAAATTAAAGTTTATAAGTCTTTTATCTATCCAAAAGATAGCCCGGAGGACAATATGTTTTCATTGTTGGCTTCGTTGGAATGAGATCGTCAAAACTAGATCATATGTTGGCATGTTTCGACAATTTTTCCAGTTAGTTGTTGCTATCCTCCCTAAAATCATTGATGTTGATACTGTAAAAAGAATAGACCTATCTGCTTAATTCACATGCTCTTTAAGATATTCTCTAAAGCTCTTACCATTAGAATGGAGCATGTTATGTGAAAATTGATTGCTTCTTGTCGGTTTGCTTTTATCAAAGGCCAAAATATCATGGAATGGGTCATGACACTTCATAAGGCGCTGCATGAGGCCAGGAGAAAAAAAAGCAGCATGTCATTGTGTTGAAACTAAACTTTGAGAAAGCACATGATAAAGTTGATCGGAGATACTTGATGAAATGTGTTAGACAAAGGGTGTCAGTGCAAATTGGTGCAAGTGGATACTAGGTATTGTCCAGGGAGGGACCTCGAGTGTTAAAATCAATAAGTTGCTTGGTCCTTACTTTGGTACTTTCATAGGGGTAAGGCAAGGTGATTCTCTACCTCCCTTTCTGTTCAATCTTGTTGCTGCCAGTTTTAATAGAATGGTGGCTAAATCATGGGGTGTTGATAGGATTGTGGGTTTGGTTCCCACCTAATTCCAAAAATATGTCCATATTGCAGTATGCAAATGATACAGTAATCTTCATTCGGGACATCATGGAACATATTGCGCATGTGAAGCTGGTGGTGTATCTATTTGAAGCCATATCTGGGTTAAAGATTAACTTCTCGAAAAGTGAAATTCTGATTGTATCCTGAGGTCTTCGATTGTCAACTAGGTGCTTGGCTCATTAAACATTTT
This sequence comes from Elymus sibiricus, assembly GCA_039707655.1. Taxonomy (NCBI): domain Eukaryota; kingdom Viridiplantae; phylum Streptophyta; class Magnoliopsida; order Poales; family Poaceae; genus Elymus; species Elymus sibiricus. The sequence continues at coordinate 268,203,045 of CM077672.1, read as the reverse complement.
GGTGTGTCTGTTTGTGGAAATAGGTTGCATGTTAAATAATGGGGCTTTCTGATTGAACATGTGGGAAAATGTCTTGATATTTGGATACGAAACTCTCTGTCCCTGGGTGTTAGATTGGTACTTATCAATTCAACTCTTAGTAGTACTCATGTCTATTACATGCCCATGTTTTTGTTGCATGATACAATGCTGGATGCAATGAATACGGTCATGACAAAGTTATTTTGGCAGAATGGTGGGCTGAATAAAAAAAATCATATGGTGAAATGGCACTTGATATGTAAATCCAAACTTAAAGGGGGTTTAGGGATGGAGAATTTGAAACTTTTTAACATCGGCGTTCTCTGTAAGTGGTGGTGGAAATTAGAGCATGGAGAACTTGGTTAGGGCTAAATATAAGATTGACAATGGAATTACTCTCATGAAACACAAGCAGGGTGGCTCTGCTATTTGGATTGATTCGCTTAAGGTCAAGAATATTTACTTGTCGCGGAGGAAAATGGTGATTTATGATGGAAAACAAACTGACTTCTGGAGAGACACTTGGTGAGGAGACTTACCCTTGTGTGATCAATTTCCTCAGCTGTATGAGATTTGCAACACCCAGATTTGTACAGTTGATACCGTGGTATTTTTTTTTTTGGAAATTTGGCATATAGTAGGTGGATATGCCTTGATTAGTGCTTCCTATCAACTAGGAAGGTGTTGGGCCACCAAGTGCAAGGGTTTGTAGCAAGCAACAATTTCCCGCAAGTGACCTCAAGGTTTATCGAACCAACATGAGTTTGACTACACAACCAATTATCAACACATGCACACACAAATATAATACTACCTTGGCCACCCAAGAAACTAACGAGGTTTTCAACCTCACTAGTTTTGCTAGTTACAAGGCTTAAAAATACAAGTATGCGAAAGATTTAATGGCAGCAAGAAAGTAAAAGCAAGGAATTAAAAGAAAATCATTGATTGGTTCAGTATCTAGGGTTTCTCCTCCTCCAGTCGGTGCCGCCGCCTGTCCGCCCCTCCTCCGATGGCCTTTTACTATGGAGGTGTGGAGGACCCCGACCCCTCGCCATCGTGAGGCATCCCGCTTTCGTTCTTGTTTGGTTCAGGGTCTCGATTGGGGTTTTGTGGCGGTGATGCCCCTAGTAGGAATAATATCTCCCCACGCCTGATCCCTGTCCCGATGGTGCATCTAGCATCGTCGGAGGGCGTGTGGTGGTGTGTCTCCGTCGAATATCGCGAGATTCGGTCGGTGCTGATCTTCGATGGATCCGTTTGGATCTAGTCTTCGGTCGTGTGTCTACAGGTTTGATCCTTCTGATCTATGCCTCGCTTCATCGGCGACGGTTGTTGTTCTGGTGTGTTGTTCCTGTGTGGCCTTAGCATGATGACTTTGTGACTGTCTACTACAACAACGTTTGCCCGGCTCTGACAAGGGAGGGGCGATGACGGCGTCACACCTTTGGCTCGCTCCAGTCTTGTAGTCGCCGCTAGGTGGTCCACAGACCTGGTTGTAATTTTTGTTACTTCTGCTGTACTCTGTACTGCCATGAGAGATGATGAATAGATTGGATATTTCTCCCACAAAAAAGGTATATGTCATAGTCTTTCTTGTGAAAAGGACCCAGATCTATTATAAAAGTTCACCAGAAGTACAATGCACCCCAAACATAATAAAAAAAATACATCGAGGTCCCTAGAACATCAAACAACCTCTACCACCGCCAAAACGAGTTGTCGACATGCCACAATCGTTGCTCCCTTACCGGAGCCTGCCTGACCTTATCGTTAACAATCGGGAAGTCTTCGTGCACGTGCTCTTGGAACCAGCGCCCTAGAGCCGCAATTGTCGTCGTTGAATCATAGTCGAAACAATTGTCGTCGTTGAACCCTTGAACCGATCTGAAGCATCTGACACTAGATCCTAAGGAGACGGCGGAAATCACCGCACACGCACTTTGAGTAATCCTACCTCACGGTCCTAAGGAGACGGCAAAAATCTACGCCAGATCTCCGTCAACTCCATGCCGATGGACGAACTCAAGGAGGATCGGTGCTCAAAAGACCAACATGATGATGAAGCGTCATCATCAACCTAAGCCTCGCCCATGTGAGGATTTAAAAAATCCTGGCCTAGACTACTAGCCAAAGTCAAAGGACCGGTATCCCCCTCCTCGCCGCTGGAGCGGCAGGCAGAGGAGAGAAGAATTCACAGGCTCACCAGCGGAGGATGTAAGAGAGGAGTACGCCCTAGTGGCCGCTACGCGAGAAGGCACGTGTAGATCATGATGTCCGGGTATATGTCATAGTTGTCACTGAAGGGGGAAAATCGCACAAAATTATTGTTTTACAGAATTATATACATAGTGTATCATATTAAAAAAATGATGAGAAATATAATCCTTCAAAATCTCTACCTAATAATAAAGCACGGATAACTTCTGGTCGTACGTCGTTGGCGTTTTTGCAGAAAAGCCCTTGTGTTTTTTGGAAATTCAACCCGCAGTCCCTTTTTGTAAATCTAGGGAAACGTTTCTTTTTTAAAAAAAAAAACTGTCATTCATCATATTCTGGCGTGTATCCGGCGACGGGGCGGACGGATCGAGGCGGAGGAGCATGAGGCCGATTGAGAGGTCGCCAGTGACGGCGAGCTGCAAGGCAGGCAGGGCATGATGTGGTTCCTGATGGACGACGGCTTCACGGGCAAGCTGGGCCGAACCAGATGTGTGGTCAACGCGGCGGACGAACAGGCGTTCCTCTCGTCGTCCTCCTCCCGGCGGCAAGCCAGGCAGGCGACGGATCCGTCTGCTCCGGCATGGATCCGGCGGTGAGGCGAACGGATCGATGGAGAGGTGGCCGGAGTCGTTGGCGAGCGGCTGGGTGCCATGGTTCCATGAAGACTTCCTTCCCTGGAGAAAACAGAGATTAGAGACAGAGAGAAGAAGGAGAAGAGAAAAATCAATGGAGAGGACGAGAGAGGCGGCACCTGGTTGGGCTACTTGAGGCAGCTCGGGGCTCAGACGAGCTCCTCTGCAGGCGCGGTTGGAGGAGGCAGGGAGAGGCAGCGCTCGGGAGCGAGATCTGGGCTCGAAGCCCCGCAGAAAGGCGCCGTCGGGGGGTGGGCTGGACATGACGACCCCCGGAGCCTGAGCCCCGCAGAAAGGGGTCGATCCGGAGCCTGAGCCCTGGCGCAGATCTACGCGGACGCTTCAAGCAGTTGCCGGTCATCACTGCTGCCACGCCTCCGCCACATGCCCAGTCCCCGCGCGCATCTGCTTCCTTCACCGATGTGGCACGGAAGCCGCCCCCATCTGCAGCCGCTTTCTTCTGCAGTACAGCATTTGGATGATCCGATTTCTCAGTGGGCTAGAGCACGGCACTGGAGCGTGGGTGTGTGTGTGTGGCTGGACCACGGAGAAGAGAAAGGGGAGCAACGCCTGGAGGAATGGCGATGTGGATAAGGTCCACACACTGGGAGATGGCTCTTAATGTGGAATGCTTTTTTAATTAGGTGCACCGACCAGAAGCTACTAGATGTTGCTATACGTGGCAGCACCGATTGCCAATTATTTTCTTCTACATGAGCACCGATTGCAAATTATTTTCTTCTAAGTGAGCACAGATGCAATTAGTAGTTGTTGTTTGTTGTTACTGTTAGAGCATTTACAACCGAAGGTTGGATCCTCGAACGCTCGCGGATGCGTCCGGCGCGTCCGTGGGCAATGATCGGGCACGCTTCAAATAAACAGGAGTGTATCTGCACATTTCATGCTAAATTCTCAAATCCATACAAAAGCATGGAAATGAAAAAACCTACGTACTACGTAGAAACCTAACTACTACTCCTCGTCGAAGATTTCGATGATCTTCGTGCCGTCCGGCGGATACATGGGCGGCAGCCGCACCTCTGGCACCTCCGGCTGCTCCGCTCCGGCCTCCTCCGTTGCTATCTCCGCGTCAAGCTCGTCGAAGAGCGCGTCGGCCTCCGCCTGCCTCTGTTTGAAGGGCCTGCCGTTCGCCGACACCTCGGCCTCATCCTGGATGGACTCTAGGACAACATGCTGCTCCGCCATCTTCTCGGCTTGGGCGACGACGAACTCAGCGTCCACATCCGCCATGTTGGAGCCCAGAGCAGGCAGGTCCGCCTTGTCCTCCTCCGTCGGCTCTGGCAGCTCCTCCTCCGGCTGTTCCTCCTCCTCCTCCTCCTCCTCCTTAGGCTCCGGCGAGTCCGGAGGCAGACCCGTAGCGATGCGGGCGGCGCACCTCGCCTGGATCTCCGCCTGGATCTGCATCCGACGCTCCGGCGTGAGCATCACGTACATGCATGGTGATCCTACGGTGGACCATATCGACGCCAGAGAGCGGGTGAGAGGAGGCGGACGGGCTCGGATGGGGCGGAGAGAGGGAGGAGGTGGATGTGCTAGGGCGGGTGTACGCCGACCGGCTTAAATAGCCGGATTTGGCATCGGGCAGCGCGTCGGAGCGGCGCCACGCGGCGTTCACACCGCGGCGACGGTCGACGCGTCTGTCGGACCGTCGGGTTTCTAGATGAGTCCGCGTGGGGCCCCGTCGTCAGGCGGACGTGGCAGGCGCGCCCGGGCGCCCCCATATCCGCCCCATAGTTGGGCTAGATATGAGGGGCGCCGGTCAGCTCGGGCGTTTGAGGCTCGTTTGAGGCGCCCGGCTGGGTCGACTTTTCGTGACCGGTCAGTGACCGGCCGGCCTGTGTAGATGCTCTTATAATTTAATTTTTCATGCCTATCACATCTTATGAATACATCATCAAATATACAATAGTTAAAAGTGAGTGAAATATTGAAAATAAATAGTTTGTAACCAAGCCCGGCCTCCGGCAGCCCTTGAGACGACACGACTAGAATAGCCTGCCCCTCCTTCGGTCATCACGTCCTAAATCCGAATCTTCAAAGCAATTATCTGCTACTCCCTCCGTCCCAAAATAAGTGTCGCAGATTTAGTACTAAATTAGTACAAAATTTGTACTAGATCAACGACACTTATTTTGGGACGGAGGAAGTATTTGCCTTCAACAGGATTGAGCGGTCTGCCATACAAGCTTAGCTAGGTGGTTCAGATTATCACTGTTAGTCTTCTGGTCGTGTCAATTTTTTAGACTTCCTGAGGTAGCTCAACCGCTCAACCAATCTGGCTTAAAGCTGTGAAGGGATTTTGCTTGGAAAGATTACTGAAAGGATACCTTCACTTCATTTTATCCCCTAGATTAGTATAAGTATATTAAACCCCTGTTTATTTAGATGTATAGCTTGCATGATAGTCTTGTTTAAACATATTTTTGGGGCATTAAGCAATGCATACTCTGCTCGCCATTGTTCACATGTATGTTGTTAGCCAAGTACTTGCTTTTCAAGATATTCTTTCCAATGTTAATGCTTACAAAACTGTTAATCTTTTTTTTTTATACGAGACAACCATGTTTTCCACCAAGGATTCAACCTTTAAGCATCTGCATCTTATGTTGTCCAATTCACCATGCATGTTAATTCACAAATTGTAAGGTAATTTATATATTAAATTAACCATTTTTTTACAATGACAACGAACATGTCATTTCTAAGCGCTGCTATCAGAATTTTCTTTTTCTGATCCATGTGTTGGTCTATGTCGAAAGGGATGCGCACGTCTCCCTAGGAAAAAACAGGCCGCAATTAACGCAAATCCAATGCATCAAGATCAGCGGTTCCATATTTTTACGACTGACAGTGTACCACTTCATGCCTGCACTTTTTTTATTGTCAAAACACGCCCGATGCTCGCGAAATGTCTAAATAAGATAGATAGTTAGATACATAGATAGGTAGAGACAGAGAGTATGTGAGTGATGGAGCATGATGTGGTCTTGAGCAATTGTACTAGCTAAGGGAGCTGTTTTTTTCTCCCGTTGCAACGCACGGGCATTTTTACTAGTTATTATAAATTCGTTTTGAACCAAACAGACCCAAAGGACAAGTCTGAATGCTCCATCGCTCTCAGTGACAACACCATCATCCCACCTTTGGCGCGGTGGCGCTACCAAAATTGAATCAATTTATATAGTAGTAGTACCACTACATTAGACAATTATTTAATAAAAATAGCTTTTGTAAGCAGGCCATGCTGCCCACTGCATCGAGTGGTGTCGCACCTACCACGTTGTTTTCCCTTCGAATTCACATTTGCGTACAATGGGATTGGCACCATGGTTAGACATAATGATGGGTGGATTTATTACATTATCGATTTAACCATGGTCGAATATTTCCCCGGGGATAAAACATAGTCTAATATTGTAACTCTAAACACATTCATGTAGCAGAAGCTGCAGCCTGCATGCATCATTAATGTGTAAACGGTAAAAACTTGAACTTGCAAATTAATACAAAATTAGCGAACTCCCTATAGGAGCAATATGAAAACACTTCCAAGGGAAAACCCAGCAGTCAGCAGAGGTGACAATAATTCTTTGACATTATACATACGTCCTTACAAAAACATAAGATAAAGTTTTATTGGAGCACAAGATCATCCTCTCTACGAAAAGCTAAATAAAGCTATTGTGGTGCTCATTTGTATTTTTACCGGTGCTGACATGTGGAAGGTTCTTCAAATCTAATATTTGCACCACAAAGATATGATTCCTGCCTGTAGTGGAGCAGCCAGTGCTAATTCCCAAGTCGGCATGAATTTGTGCTTTCGCAGGATTGCTAATACACCTATCATCTCGTCCATTTTCTAGTGTAGGGAGGGCAACATCCATCATCTCGATTAACATTTAATGACCTCCTGATTTGCAGGATTCTGAAAGCACAAGAAAGAAAACGCAAGACTCTACTGAGTGTTTGACACCACAGAAAAAACAAAAGAATTGTACATATAGGTTTAAGTGGATGAAAAATTCCTCCAAAATAGAGTGCAAAGCAATTCTTCGGGAAGAAAAAAAATCATGTGAATCAAATGATGTACTCCCTCCATTTTTATTTACTTCTCATATTAGTTTTGATCTAAGTCAAATTTTGTAAAGTTTGACCAAGATTATATAGAAATCAAACTAAACTTTCACAATAACAAATATACATGATATGAAAGTATATACATTGGTGATTCTAATGGTATTGATTTGTTATTGTGGATCTTAATAATTTTTTGTATAAACTTGGTCAAAGTTTACAAAGCTTGACTCGAGACAAAGCTAATATGCGGGGTAAATAAAAATGAAGGGTACATAGGAAAAAAACCTTGCAAATCAAAGTCCTCCAAATTTTTATATAATTTCTTTGAATCAAATGAGCCCTTAAGTCTCTCCTTAGAGTTGCTACTTGCTGGAGCCTATAATGATGAATATTTCTCACGTCTGTATTTGTGCCCCTCCGTGTCTCTTCCCCGCTCAATGTAGCATGCATATATTTTCTCTATGCACTTACGTGCAACGACAAAGCTACAAAGAATTTGTTCGGTGGGCCTGGCTAAAGGAGAGCAGAAAATATTATCCCACGGTCCAGTTTACCCTCGCTCTTAAGGCCCTCTTTGATTCGTAGGATTTTTGAAGCACTATAATCCTTAAGAATTTTTCTTGTATTGATCGCTTTGATTCATATTATTGAATTATATATAACATTCTCCTAAAAATCATTTGTACTACATCTCATAGAAAATCTAGCATCCACTCAAACCTCTTAAAAAATCCTTCGTTTTTTTGTGATGCAATGAAATAAACTCAAATCTTGTAGGATTCGGAAGAGCGTGACGTTCTAATCCTGTGATTTTCATATTCCTGTGTTTTTACAATTTTGTGAATTCCTGTGTTTTTACAATTCTGCGAATCCAAGAGGCTCTGTATTTTGCTTTTAACTGGGTGGGCCATGATTCAATTTTCTTCAACCTGGCTTTTGAGAAACATAGTACAGAAGCAGACACTCACATACATGTACATACACTCACCCCTATGAACGCACACACGCACACCCTATCCATGTGAGCACCTCCGAGAGACTGAGTCGACGGGTCTTGAGATATTCAGAGCCACAAAGATGTCAAACCCTAGGTATAGTACATGCAAAAAAATGAATAAAAAGAAAATGCCACCTTAGAGACACATAGATGTCAAACCCCACGCGTCCCCGATTTCCACGCGACGGTTGTTGTGGCCTGAAACAAGCCTGTTTTGGCTCGGAATGCCATTCGCCGGATTCACATCAAGCTTTGCCTTACTGTGAAGGCCCTCAAAAGACGGTAGAAGGGGAGGGTGGGCGTGCTTGCCACACAGCTCGCAATTGCTAAGGAGGTGACTTGGAGGCTTGACCTCGCTAAGGAGAGCAGGCCCCTCTTGGACCCCGAGCGTGTCCTTCGTCAAGACCTCAAGTCCCCCTACCTCGGCATGCCTACCATCAATACGCTCAAACTTAGTAAACGCTCAAGTATCACTTGAATCAGGTTAGGCGACGTCAACTCCAAGCTCTTCCACGCCAGGGTAACCAGACACAGGAGGAATAATTTCATTCAGGCCATTCAAACCGATAGTGGGATTGCCATCACCAAAGAGGACAAGGAGGAGGTGTTGTGGAAGCACTTCCACGATCATCTGGGTACGGACACCCAGCGCAACAGGGTGCTAGACTGGAACAACATAGATATCATCCCCCATGACCTGGCTGACCTTGACTCTCCCTTTGACGAGCAGGAAATTAAGGATGAGGTCTTCTCTTTGCCCAGATTAAGGCACCTAGACTTGACAGGTTCATCGGAGCTTTTTCCAATCTTGTTGGGACATCATCAAATAGGACTTGGTGGCCGCCATTCTGCAGCTAGCTGGCCTTAGGGGTGACTACGCCAGCCTAATCAACTCTTCCAATATCGTCCTCTCGCAAGGTAGTTTGATCCACAACATTTCAAAGATTTTCTCCAAGCTTTTAGCCAACTGCCTAGCGCCATTGTTGCCCATGATTCTCTCCAAGTGCCAGAGCGCCTTTGTCCAAAAGCGTTGCATCATGACAAGTTGGTGTACGTTTAGAACATGATCAAGGACCTCCACCACACCAACATGACTGACCTATTTCTCAACTTGGATATATCTAAGGCCTTTGATTCTGTCAGCTGGGCTTACCTCCTCGAGGTGCTCGAGCACCTTGGCTTCGGGCAATGCTAGCATGACTGGATCTGCATGTCGCTGGCCATATCATCTTGGTGTGTTATTCTGAATGGGAACCTTGGGAATCCCTTTACCCACGCTCACGGGTTGCGCCCAGGGGGGAACTTTTGCCCATGCTCTTCATCCTCGCATCTACAGAAGATCCTCAAGGTGGCCGTTGAGTCGCGTATCCTGAAGCTCATCCGAGCACGTGAAGTGACATGTAGGATCTCCTTATATGATGAAGATGTTAGCATCTTTGCCAACCCCTGTAAGGAAGAGCTCTCTAATATCTCTGAGATTCTATCAACCATTGGGAAGGCTAGCGAGGTTGATTACTAACTTGGGAAAGATAGAGGTCTTCCCAATATGCTATAAGAACACTGAACTGCCTGACATCCTCTCGGCCTTCCCGGATAAGATTGAAACATTTCGTGGCAAGTATTTGGGGCCTACCTCTTCACACTCGTTGTTTGCGCAAGGTAGGGTTGCAACCCCTTATCCACAAGGTTGCGGGACGGCCGTCTGGATGCAAGGGGCAAAATCTCTCACGTCCTAGGAGAATTGCCCTGAAAATTTGGTGTGCAAGGCAATTGCTACCTTTCATCTCAGAGTGCTCCCTATGCCCAAGTGGGTCACAAACAAGCTAAACAAGATTTCCCACAAGTTCATTTCGCACGGCGACGATGTAGAGAATGTGTTGGGGGACACTCGCTGGTGGATTGGAAGGTTGTTTCCAGGCCAAATGTGCTTGGTGGCCTTTGCATTGCCGACCTTGAACGCTTTGGGCGGGCACTTAGGCTTCGCTGGCTCTGGTTTCGGTGGGTTGATCACCCGATCGGCCCTAGGCGGGTTCCAACCTCATGTGCAACAACTTCGACATGGAATTATTCTGGGCCTCCACCAGGATCACCATCGGCGATGACGCTAAGGTAATTTTCTGGCATGGAAAATGGACTGGCAAATGTCTGCTCAAAACCTTCGCCCCTAAGTTCTTCAAGATTAGTCCACGAAAGAATAGGACTGTCATGAAGGAGCTCCAGAATGAGAATTGGATCCGCGTCGTCGCCCATCTTAATTCGTCGGCGCAGGTGCACGAATTCATCAATCTCTCTCACGAAACCCTCACCCGGGCCAATAGGATTGCATGTCCTGGAATTGGACCACGTGTGTCATTACTTGTCCGCCTCGGCCTACGCTGCGCAGTTCCACGATCCTTTCCTATTTTTTCCCGTGCAAAGATCTGGCCAACGCTTGCTGATCCCAAATGTAAGTTGTTGGCTGGCTTGTGCTCCATAAGTGAATCCTGGCGGTGGACATGTTGGCCATTTGCAGATGGCCACATGACCCTAGCTACCTGCGAGTTATGTCTGTGTGCCCCGAAAACTACGGTGCACATCTGCAAAGACTGCCCTTTTTCCACCGTTGTGTGGAACCACGTGACTGCATGGACGGGAGAGACCATCATGATCGACCAGGTGCAAGCTTTGGGGTTTTCAGATTGGTGTGACAAGATGATCTACATGGCTCCAAGGGAGACGAGGCGTTGTGGGAGTGGCGGGATCCTTTACACAATCTGCAACCTTTGAAAGGAGTGCAACAGATGGATCTTCAACATCACTCGTCTCACCCGCTTTGAGGTTGCAGCCCTTGCCTTCGAGGACATCAAGCAATGGGAGTTGGCCTTTGGAGGGGGCAACAACAGTGAGGTCATTGGATAGTTCCACCTTTTGGTTTTATTTCTAGAGTTTTCTTCGAGTTCCCTAAAAAACTCATTACCTTTGTATATAAACCTTTTGTTCTCATCTAAATGAAAAAGGCAGGAGTTCCTCGAAAAAGTGTGTATCACTTGATGCACACACTGAAACACTCATGAAAAAATTATGATGATTTTTAAGTGTTCTAACCAGTTGTGTCCATGTAAATCACGGATAACATGATTATGTTTAGGTAGTTGATTCACTTCCAAGGAATAAGAGCCTCTTTCGATTGCAAGCACGGGAAAAAAACATATGAATAGAAATGTGTTTCCTTTGATTTACATGAATTTTGTACCAATTTCGTAGGCTAGGACTCACGTACGAAAATCCTTTAGAGACATTTGGTTTGTAGGAATGGATTCCTTTTTGGAATGTTGGCAGGAGAGCTGCCAAATTCATTGATCAGAAGAAGCATTACACGAACACCTCTGAGAAGGAAAGCACCGCAAAGAGGCAAGTGCAAAAAGAAAAGAAAGAAAAATGAACAGCCAGCACCACCACAAACCCAAGCACCGCCAACAAGCCGTGCACACCATCGGAGAAACCATCGCCGGGTCTCCAAGGTGACGCCTCCAAGAAGGAAGTGATGTCGAGGACACCACCGTCACCCGATCCGGCATAGCCAAATCTTAGGTTTTCACCCGGAGACCACAAGCCATGGGGTACGAAGAGCAAACGAGCTCCACGGCGGTACCTCCAAGGAGGAAGACGACATCCGTAGACGCCGTTACCATTGACACTGACTAGGTCAATGTAGGATTTTCGTCCGGAGTCAAGTCTTCCACCAGCCATTTTGGATCCGAGGCCTGCCATCGCCACCGGGCAGAGAGAGACCATGCACACACTACCAAACACGGACTAGTCACTGCCGCACGCCGGAAACTCGGCGAAAACGCGCCAACCTGGCAGGATCGCACCGCCGCACGCAGGCCCTGGGCGGCCCAAACCAGATCTGGCCATCCTCTGCCTCCGTGCGCAGAACTGGGCAAGGATCCGCACCGCAGTGCATAGGAAGAGCCGAGTGAGAACCGAAACTGGTCGGCCCGCCCCGCCGCGCATCGGAACTGGGCGAACACAAGCAAAAACTGATGCCTCGCACCATCGCGCCCAAGGACAGGCCTAGCCGAGCTGGACCTGGTCTGCCTGGAACCTCCACTGCACCATAAACATTGTACGGCGCCACTGCTCCAAAGGAACCGGACAAGGACACGCTTGAAGGAGGGCCCACCAGCATCCGCCGACACCACCGCTATAGCCTACACCATGATGGGGAACGAAGCATGAACATCAAAAAAATTCCTACGAACACCCACGATCTAATCTAGGAGATGCATAGCAACGAGAGGGGAGTGTGTCTACGTACCCTTGTAGACCGAAAGCGTTAGCATCGTAACGCGGTTGATGTAGTCTTATTCTTCACGATCCAATCGCGGTCCAATCCGATCTAGTGCCGAACGGACGGCACCTCCGAGATTAGCACATGTTCAGCTCGACGGCGTCCTCTCCTTCTTGATCCAGCAAGCGAGGAAGAGGAGGTAGATGAGATCGGAACCAGCACGGCGGTATGGTGGTGCTGGCAGCAGCGGAATTCCGGCAGGGCTTCGCCAAGCGCGTACCGGAGGTGAGGTGGGAGGAGTTGGGAGCGACGGAGGGCAAGGGTGAAGGGGTGTAGCCCCCTGCACCCCTCCCCACTATATATAGGGGTGAGGTGGGAGGAGTTGGGAGCGACGGAGGGCAAGGGTGAAGGGGTGTAGCCCCCTGCACCCCTCCCCACTATATATAGGGGTGAGGGGGAGGGGGCGCCGGCCCTAGCCCCTCCTCCAAGGGAGGGGGCGGCGGCCCTAGAAGGTGGCTTGCCCCCCAAGCCAAGGGGGGCGCCTCCCACCCCTAGGGTTTGCCCACCCTTGGCGCATGGGCCTGGTGGGGGGCTAGTGTGCCTGACCCAACTAGGCCAGGGCGCCCCCCTACAGCCCACGTGGGCCCCCGGGGCTGGTGGACCCGCCCCCCCCGGTGGACCCCCGGAACCCTTCAGTGACTCCGGTACACTGCCTGCATGCCCCTGAACCTTTCCGGTGACCAAAATAGGACTTCCCATATATAAATCTTTACCTTCAGACCATTCCGGAGCTCCTCGTGATATTCGGGATCTCATCCGGGACGCCGAACAACCTTCGGACTTTCCACTGCTAATATCTCAATGCTACCCTAGCGCTACCGAACGTTAAGCGTGACACCCTACGGGTTCGAGAACGTGTAGACATGACTGAATACCCACAAGTATAGGGGATCAATCATAGTCCTTTTGATAAGTAAGAGTGTCGAACCCAACAAGGAGCAGAAGGAAATGACAAGCGATTTTCAGCAAGGTATTCTCTGCAAGTACTGAAAGTAGCGGTAACAGATAGTTTCGATAGCAAGATAATTCGTAACAAGTAACAAGTATAATAAAGTGCAGCAAGGTGGCCCAATCCTTTTTGTAGCAAAGGACAAGCCAGAACGATCTCTTATATAAAGCAAAGAGTTCTCAAGGACACATGGGAATTCTCATCTAGTCACTTTCATCATATTTGTTTGATTCGCGTTCGCTACTTTGATAATTTGATATGTGGGTGGACCAGTGCTTGGGTGCTGTTCTTACTTGAATAAGCCTCCCACATATGATTACCCCCTCTCGCAAGCATCCACAACTACGAAAGAAGAATTAAAATAAATCTAACCATAGCATGAAACATATGGATCCAAATCAGCCCCTTACGGAATAGCGCATAAACTAGGGTTTAAGCTTCTATCACTCTAGCAACCCATCATATAATTACTACTCCACAATGCCTTCCCTTAAGCCCAAAGATGGTGAAGTGTCATGTAGTCGACGTTCACACGACACCACTAAAGGAAGCAACAACATACATATCATCAAAATATCGAACGAATACCAAATTCACATGATTACTTATGACAAGACTTCTCCCATGTCCTCAAGAACAAAAGTAACTACTCACAAATCATATTCATGTTCAAGATCAGAGGGGTGTTGAATATCATTAAGGATCTGAACATATAATCTTCCACCAAATAAACCAACTAGGAGCAACTACAAAGAGTAATCAACACTACTAGCAACCCACAGGTACCAATCTGAGGTTTTGGGACAAAGATTGAATACAAGAGATGAACTATGGTTTGAGATGAGATGGTGCTAGTGAAGATGTTGATGAAGATTGGTCCTCCCACGATGAGAGGATAGTTGGTGATGTCGAGGGCTTCGATTTCCCCCTCTCGGAGTGAGGTTTCCCCGGCGGAATCGCTCCGCTGGAGAGCAAAAGTGCTCCTGCCCAGGTTCCGCCTCGAGACGGCGGCGCTTTGTCCCGAAAGTCTTCTTTTGATTTTTTCTAGGGTAAATGGCTTCATATAGGAGAAGATGGGCCCTGGAGGCCTGCCAAGGGCGCCACAAGCTCGGGGGGCGCGCCAGGGGGGTAGGGCGCGCCCCAGGCTTGTCGCTTCCTGGTGGGTCCCCCTCTGGTATTTCTTCAGCCAATATTTTTTATATATTACACAATAATTCTCCGTAAATTTTCAGATCATTTGGAGGTGTGCAGAATAGCTATCTTTGTTTCACCCCTTTCCGGTCCAGAATTCCAGCTGCCGGCAATCTCCCTCTTCATGTGAATCTTGCAAAATAAGAGAGAAAAGGCATAAGAATTGTATCATAAAGTGAAATAATAACCCAAAACATAATAAATAATAGTAGAAAAACATGATGCAAAATGGACGTATCAACTCCCCCAAGCTTAGACCTCGCTTGTCCTCAAGCGAAAATCCGAAATCGATAAACATGACCACAAGTTTAGAGAGAGAGGTGTCGATAAAACAAAATACGGACATGAAGGCATCATGATCTTTATTATAACAGCAATATATTATCATAAAACTTCTCATGACAAAGTGACAATTCATCCACAAGATAAAGTATGAACCATAAACCGTATTGAAAACTAACAAACTATGATCTCAGTCACTGAAGCAATTTCAATTCATCATATTATCAGAAAGAGTCTATGTAAGAGCTTTTGTTTAGCAAGTTCACATACTCAACTATCATTTAGTCTTCTATGATTGCTGACACTCACGTCATACTTATGGAGCAGAAGTTTCAGTCAGACACATAGAAAGATAGGGGCTTATAATTTCGCCTCCCAACGTATTTACCTCAATGGTAATGTCAACAATAATAACTCATGACCACCTACATTTAACTGGATATATATGTCTGGATCTTTCCCCACCACATGATGCTTGCCAAGAGAGAAAATAAAAAATGGAATAGAGGAGAATAATATTGACTCTTGCATGAAAGTAAATACATAAAAGTAAAAGATAGGCCCTTCGTTGAGGGAAGCAGAGGTTGTCATGTGCTTTTTATTTTTGGATGTGTAAGCCCTTAATGTAAAGGAACGTCACTTTATATTGCCCCTTGTGATAGCGACCTTTATTATGTAGTATGTCGCTTTTATTTCTTCACCATCACAAGATCGTACAAAGCTTATTTTCCCTTACAATAAAAGATCATACATATTTAGGAGCAATTTTTATTGCTTTTGCACCGATGACAACTTACTTGAAGGATCTTATTCAATCCATAGGTAGATATGGTGGACTCTCAGGACATGAAACTGGGTTTAAGGGTTTTTGGATGCACAAGTAGTATCTCTACTTAGTATGGAATTTTGTCTAGCAAAAGATAGGAGGCAAGCACCACATGTTAGAGGATCCAAAACAATATAACTTCTATGTGAATATAAGCAAACATAACTCATTACGTTGTCTTCCTTGTGCAACGTCAACTATTTGACATAGAATATTTAATGGGGGCTCACAATCATAAAAGATGTCCAAGATAGTATATTTATATGTGAGACCTCTCTTCCTTTATTACTTTTTCATGAATTGCAACAATGACAAATGCTATGTTTGTCAACTTCCAACAAGTTTTATCAATTATACCTTTTTTATGTGAAGTCATCACTCCCCATGGGATTAGCATATGATATCTCTTTTCTTTATTCTTTTTATTTTTATTTCCATGATTGGCTCAAGAAAAGCAAAACAACTCAACTCAAACTACTCTTTATTATATAACTCTCACACTCGATTACATAGATAGATAGATCACAAAGCAAGCACTGGAAACTAAATCATACTAAAATTTTATTCTTCTAAATCACGAAATAACTAAGGATCGAACTAAGATAGATAATTATGATAAAAGTGATGGTGATACGATACTGGGGCACCTCCCCCAAGCTTGGCACAAGCCAAGGGTGGTGCCCATACCCGTGTACTCAATTCTCCTTCTTCGGTGATGGTGCTGATGAAGTGATAGGCTTGTTCTCCGTCTTCCAAGGCATAGGCTCCCCATCATAAAAGGATGAACGTGTTTCCAGAGTCCTGAAATTTGCAGCTAAACTCATACCTTTGAACTTGGCCTCATACTCAAAATTTTGGTTTTGTAGATCATAGATTTGGGCCTGAAGATGATCAATCCGGTCATTGAGCTTGAAGATGACGTCCCCAATATCCTTGCTGTCCACCTTGTGCTCATGGATGAATTCCGTGATCATGGAGTGGTTAGCACTGAGTCCGTGCTCCACCATCCCCTGGCACTTGAAGATCTCCTGTTCCACCGCTTCCAGCCTGGCCTTCTCGCTCTCGGTTTTCTTTGGCCCTTGAACGTCCCGGATGTGAAGCACCCCCCTCATGCATCTCGATGGCTTGAGGGTGTTTCATCACCTCCGGAATGTACGGGTTGATGACCTTCTCGTAGAACTTTTCCTTGGACGAGCTTGGAGGCGCCATGGTGATCTAGATCTGTCAGAAAAACAGTCCGAAACAAGAACAGAGGAGAAACTTGTGATGCGGTGGTCAAAACATCCGAGAGTATATATAATGATTTTTTTCGTGCAGGACAAGTAATATGGAAGAAAAACGGAGTCAGGAAAGTCCACAGGGGAGCCACAAGCTCGGTAGCGCGCCCTGGGGGGTAGGGCGCGCCCCCAGCACTACTGCAGGCGACCGCTAACGCGACACATGAATCAGAGACCCCGCGACCAAACTGTGTGCGATGCATGAATCACAAACGGTGTCCTAAAAAACCGTCCCAAATAAGACGAACTGTTTGCGATGCCGGAGACATAAAAACGATTCAGATTAGAGACGCGTGTGCGATACATGGCATATAGTTGATCCATACGAATTGTTTGCGATAAGCTAGAACAACAAACACGGTCATCCAGTTCCTGGTGTGTGCGATACACGGCATACAGTTCACTCGGATGAACTGTTTGTGATTACCCAACACAACCGAAATGGGCTGCCATTTCGAGGTGTGTGTGATACATGGCATATAGTTCACTCGGATGAACTGTTTGTGATTACCAAACATAACAGAAACGGTCAGGCAGATCAAGGTGTGTGCGATATACGGCACGCGGTTCACCCGGATGAACTATTTGCGATTACCCAACACAACAGAAACGGTTCAACTTAACAAGATGTGTGTGATACGCGGCGAATAGGTCAGTAATCCGAAATGTGTGGGAAGACCGATAAAAACACAGACGATTCCTGCTAATAACCCGTGTGTGTTGTGGGCAAATGCTTCCTGGTATACAATTGTCAGCGATTGATGAAATCATCACCGACGGGTTCCCTAGTTTAGCCCGTGGCCGATGTCATTTGCTCTGTCCGCACAACATCTAGGCTCTGTCTACACAACAACAACATATATACTTATAAGAACATTGTTGCATAACCAAATAAAACATCCAATTACATAAGTGACTACACACACCAAAGTAAACAATTACATGCACACTAAACTAGGAGAAAAGATCATCTACTTCTTGTTGTGACGACGCTTGCCATTGCTTTGCTTCTGGCTGGATCCCTGGCCATTTTGAGGAAGGAGGCACTTCCTCATGTCAACGATCCGCCTGTACATCTCGTAGCTCGTGTATGCCTCCTTGGCCGCATACACGACGTGAGCTTCATCGAGTTTCTCCATCCAGGCCAAGTGCCAGGCACGCTTGTCCTTGTCGCAGGAATCCTTCATGTCTCTATAGTAGGGGTCGATGATGGCCTCGGCGAGGTGAACCAGTGAGTCCTTCTCATGCTTCTTGCTGCCCCAGATCTTGTATTGGCCTTGGATGTCGACAAGATTCTGGCAGGCGATGCCCGAATTCTTGAGTACCTTTACATCGTTGGTGATGTCCACCGTAGCGAACACTTAGTGGGGGATGTTGACAAACCTGGCGAAACGCTGGCAAGGCCTTGTGGCCAGGCAGTAGTGGTAGACAAGGACGTGATTGTGCACACACATCTGGGCGACGGCGACCTTGTAACGAGGCCCGGCACGAGCGCGGGTGTACTCGAGGTCGAACGCGACCACCTTGTACTTCTCCGCAGCAAGCAACAACTCCATAGTGTGGATAGTGTTCTCCACCCAGATCGGGTTGTTGGTGTACATGATACGTCTCCAACGTATCTATAATTTATGAAGTATTCATGCCATGTTTATTATAATTTTGTATGATTTTGGTGCACTTTTATATGATTTGTATGGACTAACATATTGACCTAGTGCCCAGTGCCAGTTGTTGTTTTCTGCTTGTTTTTGGTTTTCCAGAAAATCCATATCAAATGAAGTCCAAATGCAGTGAAACTTTTTGACGATTTTTTCTGGAAGGAAACGGACCCAGGAAGCTTCGGGGAAGCAGAAGAAGAGCCACAGGGGCCCCACGAGCCACCTGGGCGGCCTGCCCCCCAGGCACACCCTGGTGCCTCGTGGGCCCCCTGTGGCACCTCTTCGCGTGATTCCAATGCTAAAAAATCATATATATTCAAAAAACCCTGAAAGTTAACCTAGATGAGTTTTTACGCCGCCGCAAGCCTCTGTACCTCCACGATCTAATCTACAGCCCATTTCCGGCACCCTGCCGGAGGGGGGAAAGCTTCACCGGAGGCCATCTTCATCATCCCGGCGGTCTCCATGATGAGGAGGGAGTAGTTCACCCTCGGGGCTGCGGTTTGTACCAGTAGCTATGTGTTTGATCTCTCTCTCGTGTTCTTGATTTGGCACGATCTTGATGTATCGCGAGCTTTGTTAATATAGTTGGATCATATGGTGTTTCTTCCCTCTCTATCCTTGTTGTGATGAATCGAATCTTTTCCCTTTGAGGTTTCATTTTTGTTGGATTGAATATTTCAGATTTGAGAACACTTGATGTATGTCTTGCATATGAATACCCGTGGTGACAATGGGGGTATTATATTGATTCACTTGATATATGTTTTGGCACTCAACTCACGGATTCCCGTGGTGACATTGGGGTAATCTATGCATAGGGGTTGATGCACGTTTTCATTATCTTTTCTCCGATAGAAACTTTGGGGTGCTCCTTGTAGTTCTTTGTGTGGATTGAATATTATGATTATGAAGTTGCTTGATGCATATCGTATAATCAACTCATGGATACTTGTGGTGACATTGGAGTATCTAGGTGACATTAGAGTTGGTTGATGTGTGTCATATGGTGTTATTTTAGTACGAAGTCTAGGGCTGTTTGTGATACTTATAGGAATAGCTCAATAGATCGATCGGAAAGGATAACTTTGAGGTGGTTTTGTACCCTACAAACAATTTCTATCTTATGTTCTCCGCTAATAGGAACTTGAGAGTGATTCTTTGTCGCACGTTGAGGGATGATTATATGATCCAATTATATTAGCATTGTTGAGAGATTGCACTAGCGAAAGTATGAACCCTAGGCCTTGTTTCTAAGCATTGCAATACCGTTTATGCTCACTTTTGTTACTTGCTACCTTGCTGGTTTTTATTGTTCGCACTACAAAAACCTATATCTATTGTCCATACTACACTTGTATCACCATCTCTTCGCCGAACTAGTGCACCTATACAATTTACCATTGTATTGGGTGTGTTGGGGACACAAGACACTCTTTGTTATTTGGTTGCAGGGTTGTCTGAGAGAGACCATCTTCATCCTACGCCTCCCACGGATTGATAAACCTTAGTGTTTGCACACGAACACGTCAACGTGTACCCGCAGGGCCGGGGGTGATGCACCGCAACTCGCCCCGCGGGAGGCCGGCTCACAGCGCGATACGCAAGACAGTAAGCCGGCGCTTTTGAGACCAGACGCCCCAGTTCCTCGGGAGGGACCCCGTCGGAGGAAGCCGGCGACGATTGGCTGAACTGGGTCGATTCGCTCGCCCCTGGCTCGGTTGTCGATATCCGATGAACTTACGCGAAGTCACCGAATAACGGAAGCATGAACAAGGGTTAAGGGGTAAAAAGTAGGTTGTATTGATATGTCGATTGTTTGCTTGATTCAATCGGCCATCACCTCTCACATATATATGAGGCGGCTGGACTTCCCGTGCAAGTAAGAGACTCCTACACGGATTACAAGTTACAATCAGAGTCGGTTTCTAGCCTTAACTAGGTAAGGCACCCGCCAGGGACATCTTGGGCTCGGACTCTCTGTTGGGCCGGCTTACAGTGTGAGTCGCCGACAGCATGAGCCGGCCTTGTTCTCCTGAGTCCATCCTTAGCTTCTCGCAGTCAGCTTTCCTTCTCCTGAGCCATAGAGCCGGCTTTCTGAGTCGCCCTTTGCTCTTGGCTTCCTGAGCCGCCCGTGGCTCTCGGCTTCCTGAATCGCCCTTTGCTCTCGGCTTCCTGAGTCGCCCGTAGGTCTTCTGTGTTGACGCCAGTTCACTTTGCTTTGTAATCCGCCGCTTTGCTAGTTAGCCGCCTTGCCGGGTCTCGATGGGCACGGTACCACCGCTCTGGGCACGGCTAAGTGCCGTACTACGAGTCATCTTCGTGCTGGGTCATCGTCATCTGCCGAGTCCCGGTCTTGCCAGCTTTTAATAATCTTGCGAACTGAGACATAACATGATCAACAGCCCTTGAACAACGCCGGCTCAATATGATAGCGGCGGCTCATCGTCTTTGTCAGAGCTGCCGGTACTGTGAAGCTGAATCCATGATGAGCCGGCTTTGACCTTGAGCTGATTTCTGCAGCCGGGTTACTGAGTTATTGAGCCGATAACCTGCCTCTCTGGGCGGCTGTATCTCCTTCACATTGGCGCCTTTCCAGCAGTGATCCTTGAGCCGTCGCTAGCCGAGTCATCGCCACACCGGGTCACCCTCTGGGGCGAGTCATCAGCCTTGAGTCGCCTTCTGCCAAAAATGAGTGCTAACATATGCCCCCCTGTTTTCTAGCAGAGCTTGCGTGCTAGAAAATATTCCATGTAGGATTTTTTACTAAGGGCGACGCTTATGTTCATCGGCCATGTGGTCTAAGGGCGATGTTTATGCTCGTCGGCCATTAGCATGATCTCAGGCGGATTGCCACACACTTGGGTGGAACTTCTTTAAGTATTTCCCGTTGATAGCTCGAGGTAGTAAGTCGCCCTCCAAAGTCTCCACCAGATAAGAGTTACCGGGTGTTATTCTGGCGACCCGCAACGGTCCTTCCCAACTTGGTGACCACTTGCCAAATTTCCGGCTTCTGGAGCCGACTGGTAGTATAACTTTCCACACTAAGTCGCCAACTTGAAAATCCTTGAGCCGGACTCTCTTGTTGTAAGTCTTCGCCACCCGCAACTTCTCTTTCTCAATGTCCCTTAGAGCCTTTAATCGTTTGTCGGCCACATCGTCTAGGTTATCCATCATTAAGCCGTAGTAGTCTTCGGCCGACAAATCGTTCTGCTTAGCAAACCTTAAGGCGGCCAGATTCACCTCAACTGGTAAGACGGCCTCTTGCCCATATACCAACTCAAAAGGAGTCACCTTGGTAGCCCCGTGCCTTGAGACCCGGTGAGCCCATAATGCTTCGGACAGTACCTCATGCCACCGCCTTGGATGGTCTTTGATCTTTTTCTTAATCAATTTGATCAAGATCTTATTGCTAGACTCAGCCTGTCCATTGGCTTGAGCATAATACGGAGATGAACTGAGCATCTTGATCCCAAGTGATTCGGCAAACTGTTTAACCTCCTTTGCCATGAAGGAAGTTCCTTGATCCGTGGTGAGAGTCTGTGGAATACCAAATCTGTGAACAATATGCTCAGTAATGAATTGAATTACCTCCTTGTGAGTCATGTTCCTGAGAGGTACTGCTTCAGACCACTTGGTGAAATAATCTGTGGCAACCAACACGAACCGATGCCCTTTTGATGAAGCCGGGTGAATCATACCGATAAAGTCAAGTGCCCAACCCCGGAAGGACCACGGCTTTATGATAGGATTGAGCTTGGAAGCCGGAACTAGCTGGATATCCCCAAACTTCTGGCAAGCTTCGCACCCCTTGTAATACTTGAAGCAGTCATTGATCATCGTCGGCCAATAAAATCCGGCTCGCCGGAGCATCCACTTCATCTTGTGAGCCGACTGATGTGTTCCACATAAGCCGTCATGTACCTCTCCCATGGCGACTCTAGCTTGATCCTCGTCTAAGCACTTAAGCAGAAGACCATCAGCCGTTCTGCGGCATAAGTCGCCATTATCCAGTGTATACTTGAGAGCAAGTCGCCGAACGGTCCTGTCTGTTTTCTAACTCGGGTTCTTCAGATAACTCACAATAGGTGCTCTCCAGTCAGAAATCCGGGTTGCCCCTTCCTCAGTAGCCGATTCATCTGAGCCGGCTTCTTCTCTATCAGCCGGCTTATCTAGGCCGGCGTCTCCCTTATCAGCCGGCTCGCCTGAGCCGGCTTTTCCTTCGCCAGCCGACTCACCTGAGCCGGCCTTCTCCGAGTCAGCAGCAATCAGCATCGGCTTTTCCGCTATGAAGAACATGCCTCTGTCGACATGATAGCCTGATGCCTGTTGCGCTAACTCATTGGCGAGCCAATTATCCTGCCTAGACACGTGAGAGATAGAAAAATAATCCAAACTTGCTATAATGTCTAAGCATCTGTCAAGGTACATATTGAGTGATTCGTCATTGCACAGAAACACCTTTGCCACTTGTTGAACAACTAGTAACGAATCACCGTATGCCTTGATATGAGAGACCCTGTATTGACTAAAAGCTCGAGCCCGAATAGAAGTGCTTCATATTCGGCTTGATTGTTAGTACAAAAGTAGTTAAGCCGGCAGGAGGCCTCAAATATAGTACCGTGGGGCGAGATGTATGCAGCGCCGGCTCCCTGCCCATTCTTGCAAACTGAGCCGTCAAAATAGAGCCGCCACGGCTTAGCCGACACAATGTGTAAGCCGGCTTCTTGCTCCGGGTCAATCCGATGCTCAACAATAAAATCAGCTACGACCTGGCCTTTCACAGATTTGAGAGGTTCATAAGCCAAGTCATACTCAATTAACCCATATGCCCACTTGCCGATTCGCCCGCTGAGAATCGGCCTTTGAATCATGTGTTTGAGAACATCGGTCTGACCCACCACCTTACACTCACTAGATAAGAGGTAGTGGTGTAGCTTAGTGCAGGCATAATAAAGGGATAAGCATAATTTTTCCACAGAGCTGTATCTTGACTCGGCATCTATCAAACGGCGGCTTAAGTATGTGATGACATACTCTTTCCCTTCGGCTTCTTGGGTTAAGGCGGCTCCTATTACTCTCTCTTCAGCAGCAATGTAGAGCCGGCATGGCTGACCGTGAGCCGGCACCCTCAGAACCGGAGGGGTTGATAAGCACGTCTTTATCCTTTCAAATGCCTCTTGCTGTTCTGCCCCCCAAGTAAATTCATCATCGTTCTTAAGCCGAAGAATCTGAGTAAATGCATCGACTTTCCCAGACAGGTTAGCAATAAACCGCCTCAAATAATTGACCTTGCCGAGGAACTTCTGCATGTCTCTTTTGCAAGCCGGTGCCTGCACCTTTTGAATAGCTCTAACCTTTTCCGGGTCAACCTCTATGCCATGCTCATGTATTATGAAACCCAGAAACTTTCCAGCTGACACGCCAAAGGCACACTTCAATGGATTCATCTTGAGCCCATACCTCCTCATCCTTTCAAACGTAAGTCGTAAGTCGGCCAAATGATCTAACTCGCCGTCCGACTTGACTACCACATCGTCAATGTAGACTTCCAGTATGACTCCAAGAAGGTCATGAAATATTAAGTTCATCGCTCTTTGATAAGTAGCACCAGCGTTCTTTAATCCAAAGGTCATCACTACCCACTCAAATAGACCAACAAAACCGGGGCAGCGAAATGCCGTCTTAGCCGAATCTTCTTCGGTCATGAATATCTGGTTATACCCTGCGTTACCGTCCAAGAAGCTGATGATCTTGTGTCCTGAGGCTTCGTTGATAAGCATATCGGCTATTGGCATAGGATATTCGTCTTTGGGCATAGCTCGATTTAAATCTCTAAAGTCTATGCATACCCTTATCTTTCCTGACCCCATCTTCTCAACTGGGACAATGTTTGAAACCCACTCGGCATACTTGCAGGGCCGAATAAACTTTGCTTTTTTAAGCCGGCCGATCTCTTCCTTGACCCGGCCATATATCTGTGGGTTGAACTTTCGAGCCGGCTGCTTGTAAGGTCTAAAGCCGGCTTTGATGGGTAACCGATGCTCAACGAGCTGGCGGCTTAACCCAGGCATCTCATGATACTCCCACGCGAAGCAGTCTGCATACTCTCTGATCAGGGCGACTAACTCCTGCTTATAGCCGGCTTCCAGATTCCGGCTTACAAACGTCGGCCTTGGCACCGTGCCGTCTCCAAGGTCCACCTCTTCAAGCGGGTCAGCCGACGTAAAGCCTTGCCCTAATTTGTCTAAGTCGCCAGGCTCTTCAATGGTCTCAAACATATCGTTCCTGTTGGCCCGATATTTGTCAAGCTGGCTTTGAAGCCACTCATCGTTGTTATCCATTCACTTGAGTCTGAGCCGGTTTTCACCAACCGGCTTTAGAGATACCGGCACGAACCCATCCCAGGTTGCACTTAGGAAGTCAAACCCAGACAAGTCACGCCCCGAAAGACATGTAGCAGTGGAGTGTTGCCAGTCAACTAGTGACTCGGCTAATGCAATGCAGGCTGAGTTATCTGCATGGACGACTTCTACTTCATCGTCGACCCACTGAACCAGCTGTTGGTGCAGAGTAGACGGAACGCACTGGTTTGCATGCAACCAATCTTGTCCTAGTAGCACATTGTAGTTCCCTTGCACCTCAGCAACGAAGAAGGCAGTAGCCAGGGTCTTGCTTCCGACTGTAAGCTCTAGACTGATAACCCCTTTAGCTTCCACTCCTTCTCCGCCTTCGAACCCGTTGAGTACCATGTTCGTCTTCATCAAATCATCATCATCAAGTTGTAAATTTTTGAAGACTGAATAAGGCATTAGATTGACTACAGCACCTCCATCAACCATCATCCTGGTAACCGGCTTCCCATTGATGTGCCCTCTGATATACAAAGGCTTGAGATGCTTAACCGGTTCCTCCGGCTTCTCGAAGATAGCGTTCTTGGGTCCAAAGTCAATTTGAGCTACTGAGCCGGCTTCGCCAACAGCGCGAAACTCAGCAGGCAGATAGTACACCATGTTGATATCCATACTCATGTGAGTCGGCGTTCCTTCATAATTCAGAAGCTCTTCATCATCTGCTGACTCGCCCGGCGGCTCATCCATGGCCGACTCTCCTGAGACTGGCGGCTCATCTGACACATGGCTTGGAAGTTCTTCATCAGCCGCTGACTCGTCAGACAGGTCATCCATGGCCGAGTCTAGGTCTGCCGGCTCTCCCAGCATTGACTCTGACATTGCTGGCTCACTCGCCGCCGAATCCTCTGGTGTGGACCGTGACATTGCCGGCCTATCAGTTGTCGGCTTATCTCTCGCCAGGTCTGCGGCTTCAACCTCATCAGCCCATGATGAATAAGTAATAGCCGGTATTGCAACTGGCTCTTTATCCTTATTTAACGCGGAGACTAGTACGCCGGGTGCTTGGGTTATGAGCTCTGTCGGCTTAGGCACCCAGACTTGAGAACGTATTATTGGATGATCCTGGTTGAAACTTGCATCCCTGAGCCACTCAGCTTCTTCTGCAGCCTTCTCTTGATTCCTCAACCTTTGTAGTTTCCTTTTCTGTGTTTTGGTTAACCCGGCAGGGCACCACCTTGGTTGAGTGTATTTTGGGTCATGCGGCTTAGTCTGACCGGAGCTGACTTCATGGTCATTGGTTGCGCCGTTAGGCCCGATAACTAGTATCGGTCTACCTTTTGCCGGTTCTACAACCGGCTCTTTCATCTTCAGTATCTGGCTGCCAATGGTAAGTGAGCCGCCAAATATTCTGCCTGTCATGCTTTCCGGCTCACCAGCCCTAGCATCTTGCGGCTTGACACGCCACACCTTTCCTCTCTCTGGGCTTGGCATATGCTCCTTGAGCCAGCTTG
The DNA here is from genome assembly GCA_039707655.1 of Elymus sibiricus. Lineage (NCBI taxonomy): Eukaryota > Viridiplantae > Streptophyta > Magnoliopsida > Poales > Poaceae > Elymus > Elymus sibiricus. Next base: position 268,176,697 of record CM077672.1, on the reverse strand, counting down.
TTGGCCCTAGCCGGCTTTTGTCAAAAGTGCTTTTCAGAGGTGGCGTCTTTGCTATAACCGGCTTAAAATACCGACTGAACTCTGCCGGTGACCTTGAACACTTTCCATAGGGCCGGCTTGTGCTTGCGCCGGCTTGTCTGACATACTTGCTCATCAACATGTCGAAAGTCGGCTTAATGCGTTTGTACTTAGCATTAGCTGTATTAACCCGCCACTGGCCGACTTCTGGGCTCTTCGGCTTAATGAATCTTTGCGGTGATCTGGGCGGCTCTTCCTGTTGCCCCCCGAGCGTAGGATTGCTGATGGTAGTCTTGATAACCTCCTTGCCGCCGGGTTCTCGACTTATAGTCGCCTTCCTCCCAGACACCATGTTGCCGGCTTGCGTGTTCCTAGGCTCACCAACAACAACGTTAGCTTTGTTAGATGATCCGGCCGTCTCTGGCCGAATGAGTACCTTCTTTCCCTCCAGGTCTAGCGCGTTCATTGGGAACGGCTGTTGATCAATTGCCATGCTAGCAAAGCACAATCGTCCGTCATTAAGGGCCGATTGGATCTGTCGACGAAAAACATTACAATCGTTAGTGGCATGAGAAAAAGAATGATGATATTTGCAATAAGCCCGCCGCCTTATCTCTTCAAGCGGTGGTATGACATGATTGATCTTTATAATTTTGTCCTTCAACAAGGCATCAAATATTCTATCACACTTGCCTACGTCAAAAGTGCATCTAAACTCATCTTCCCGATTCTTACGAACCGGCTTAAGATCATCACACACATAAGGTTTGGCCTTACCCGGCCAAACAAACTCAGCAGTGTAAATATCGGTTTCCTCGTCTGAGCCGGCACTTCCCTCAATGGTGTTAAGCCGGCTCCGGCTCACCCGATGTGAGTCTTTCATCTCATTGGCCCGGCTCTCCTGAACCAGAGCCTTTTCTTGCACTTGGCCGACACTTAGGAACTCATACCCCTCTAATTTTTTCTTTTAAGTGGGATCGTAAACCATTAAGTACTAAGTCGGCCATATCTCTCTCAGTTATAGCTAAACTATAACCCCGGTTTCTTGTGTTCCTAAACCTTTTGACATAATCGGATACCGACTCGTCATGGTTTTGCTTAACCGATGTAAGGTGGGACAATTTTAACTCAATCTCTCCGGCAAAAAAGTGTTCATGAAACTTCCGCTCTAAATGAAACCAAGTATGTATGGAGTTAGGAGCTAAAGCAGAAAACCATGAAAAAGCAGTGCCGGTTAAAGATAATGAGAACAAGCGAACTTTATGATGCTCATGATTGGCTTCACCTAGTTGAGCCAAATATTGACTAATATGTTCCCATGTTGATTTATTATCCACCCCATTAAACTTAGAAAATTCTGGAACTCGGTAACCAGGGGGATAAGGTTGTAAGTCAAAATATTCGGGATAGGGTTTAGTATAATTTCTAGGTTTTAGCGTCACCCCGAATCTATCGTAAGCCATCTGGTCCAACTCACTCCTTAACTTGGCCATCACATCGTCCACATTGAGCGATTGAGCCGGCACAGTGGATGAGTTGGTCACAGGGGCGGCTTGTGTCCAAAGAGCCGAATTCTGAGTCGGCGTCGGCTCATCTCCAAAGCGTACTGCTTGATCCGGCTGTCTAGCCGAATAAGGCATGCTCTGGATAGGAGTCGGACTTGGCAGCATAGGCACAAGTCGGTTATCTCTATTCTGGCTCATCGGCTGTAACTCCGATGGCCGGCTTAACGGCGTGTTTTCTTTAGCCTTATCACGTTCCAGCATTAGATCATAAATACTATTTGTGCTTTGTCCAACATAGTACTGGATTTCGGCTAATTGCTCAGGAGTAAAGAGGCTATTGCTTATGGCGGGTTGGCTGATCTTGATGCTCAGAGGTACGTATTCCGGCTCTTTGATCGGCGAGATGACTCCTTGCCGATCCTTCTTGAGACTCGCCAGATATAGCTCCCGATCTGCTTCAGCCTACTTCTGCCGCAGCACCTTGAACTCCTCGTCACGCTTCTTCTCCCAAGCCGCCAAGCCTTGGCGTTGTGCTTCTGACAGCTCCTCAAGAACCGGTTTGATGATGTTGTCAGTGCTGATGCCAGCGGAGTCGGTCTTAGAATTGGTCATTGCTGTCCAATTTTTAGATTGAATCGTCCCCAGCGGAGTCGCCAAAAAGTGTGTTCGCACACGAACACGTCAACGTGTACCCGCAGGGCCGGGGGTGATGCACCGCAACTCGCCCCGCGAGAGGCCGGCTCACAGCGCGATACGCAAGACAGTAAGCCGGCGCTTTTGAGACCAGACGCCCCAGTTCCTCGGGAGGGACCCCGTCGGAGGAAGCCAGCGACAATTGGCTGAACCGGGTCGATTCGCTCGCCCCCGGCTCGGTTGTCGATATCCGATGAACTTACGCGAAGTCGCCGAATAACAGAATCATGAACAAGGGTTAAGGGGTAAAAAGTAGGTTGTATTGATATGTCGATTGTTTGCTTGATTCAATCGGCCATCACCTCTCACATATATATGAGGCGGCTGGACTTCCCGTGCAAGTAAGAGACTCCTACACGGATTACAAGTTACAATCAGAGTCGGTTTCTAGCCTTAACTAGGTAATGCACCCGCCAGGGCCGTCTTGGGCTCGGACTCTCTGTTGGGCCGGCTTACAGTGTGAGTCGCCGACAGCATGAGCCGGCCTTGTTCTCCTGAGTCCATCCTTAGCTTCTCGCAGTCAGCTTTCCTTCTCCTGAGCCATAGAGCCGGCTTTCTGAGTCGCCCTTTGCTCTTGGCTTCCTGAGCCGCCCGTGGCTCTCGGCTTCCTGAATCGCCCTTTGCTCTCGGCTTCCTGAGTCGCCCGTAGGTCTTCTGTGTTGACGCCAGTTCACTTTGCTTTGTAATCCGCCGCTTTGCTAGTTAGCCGCCTTGCCGGGTCTCGATGGGCACGGTACCACCGCTCTGGGCACGGCTAAGTGCCGTACTACGAGTCATCTTCGTGCTGGGTCATCGTCATCTGCCGAGTCCCAGTCTTGCCAGCTTTTAATAATCTTGCGAACTGAGACATAACATGATCAACAGCCCTTGAACAACGCCGGCTCAATATGATAGCGGCGGCTCATCGTCTTTGTCAGAGCCGCCGGTACTGTGAAGCTGAATCCATGATGAGCCGGCTTTGACCTTGAGCTGATTTCTGCAGCCGGGTTACTGAGTTATTGAGCCGATAACCTGCCTCTCTGGGCGGCTGTATCTCCTTCACATTGGCGCCTTTCCAGCAGTGATCCTTGAGCCGTCGCTAGCCGAGTCATCGCCACACCGGGTCACCCTTTGGGGCGAGTCATCAGCCTTGAGTCGCCTTCTGCCAAAAATGAGTGCTAACACTTAGGTCATCCACTTGAGGGAAAATTGCCGCTGTCCTACAAAACTCCGCGCTTCGAGGCCCAACACGAGTCTACAAGAATAAAGTTGCGCAGTAGACATCAAGCTCTTTTCTGGCACCGTTGCCGGGGAGGTGAGTGCTTGAAGGTATATCTTTAGATCTTGCAATCTAATATTTTAGTTTCTTGTTTTATCACTAGTTAGGTTTATAAAAGAAAACTACAAAAAAATGTTTGGCATAAAATCTTTGAATGATGAGCATGATTGCAATGTTGTTAGTATGAATTCTTTGAATACCCATGATGCTAATGATATGCAAAGCCACAAGCTTGGGGATGCTATGTTTGATGAAGATGATATTTTTAGTCCCCCAAGTTTTGATGAGCAAATTTATTATGATGATTGCATGCCTCCAATTTATGATGATTACATTGATAAAAGTGGACTTGGAGAGGTCATGAATTTATTTAGTGATGATTCCACTATTTTGGAAGAAGTTTCAATTGATTATGACAACAAAGTTGCTATCTATGATGATTATTGTGATGACATGTATGCTACAAAGAATAATTATAACCATGAAACTTGTCATCATGATTTTAATTTTCAATTGGATTATGCCAATCAAGTATCTCATGATAGTTATTTTGTTGAGTTCGCTCCCATTATTATTGATGAGAATAAAATTGTTTATGTGGAGAGTAATAAAAATCCTATGCTTGTAGGTCATGAAAAGAATGCTTTATGTGATAGCTATATTGTTGAATTCATTCATGATGCTACTGAAAATTATTATGAGAGAGGATCATATGCTTCTACATATCTCAATAATATCAAGTTTCCTCTCTATGTGTTGAAAGTTTTGAAGTTATGCTTGTTTTGCCTTCCTATGCTAGTTGATTCTTGCTCCCATAAATTGTTTGCTCACAAAATCACTATGCATAGGAAGTGGGTTAGGCTTAAATTTGATAGTCATATGCTTCATGATGCTCTCTTTGTGTTTCAATTCTTTACTTTTTTGTGAGCATCATTGAAATCATCATGCCTAGCTAAAAAGGCATTAAAGAAAAGTGCTTGTTGGGAGACAACCCAAAATTTATACCTACTGTTTTTGTGTGTTCACATGATTAAGGTACTGTAGTAATCATGTTTTATATGTTTTCTTTCAATAATGTGCCAAGTAAAGCCTTTGGGATAGTGTGGATGCTTGTTGATTTGATTCTGTGCAAAAACAGAAACTTTTGCGTCCAGTGCTGGAATTTATTTTCTGTACTGGAGCATGAGAAAATTCTGAAATATTTACAGAGAATTGGGTTACAAATATTTTACGTTATACTAATTTTTCAGAATTTTTGGAGGTACAGAAGTATGGTTTTTAAATCGCTTACTACACGCTGTTCTATTTTTGACAGATTCTGTTTTCAATGCATAGTTTGCTTGTTTTAGTGTTTCCATAGCTTATATTGAGTAATATAAATTGTGGAAATGATAGAATACAGTAGGCATTATGTGAGAACAATTCTGAAACTTGTCTTGACAGTACCTAAGTGGATGATTTATTTTTATCATACTAACCCATCTCACAAGTTCCGTTAAGTTTTGTGTGATTGAAGTTTTCAAGTTTTGGGTGAGATATCGATATGAGGAGAATAAGGAGTGGCAAGACCCTAAGCTTGGGGATGCCCAAGTCACCCGAAGGTAATATTCAAGGAAGACTCAAGCGTCTAAGCTTGGGGATGCCCCGGAAGGCATCCCCTCTTTCGTCTTCAACATTATCGGTAACCTCACTTGGAGCTATATTTTTATTCGTCACATAATATGAGTTTTGCTTGGAGCGTCATTTTATTTTGTTGAGATTTTCTTGCTGTAATCAATAATCATGTTTTGTATCTTTTAGTTCAATAAAATGCCAATTATAGCCTTTACCATGCTCAGTTTGCAAGTTTATGTGTTGCTGTTTGAAAACAGAAAGTTTTCTGTTATGTTCAGAATATTCCTGAATAGTCAGAACATGATAAAAATCTGAAATTTTTACACAGTAAGAATGCATGAGTTCTCTGTCAAGTGGTGATTTTTCAGAATTTTTGGAGTTATGGAAGTATGAATTTTAAATCCCCCTTTACAGACTGTTCTGTTTTGGCAGATTGCTGTTATAGTTGCATTGTTTGCATATGTTTGCTTGTTTAATGATTCTATTTGAGGATAGGAGTATTAAATATGCAGAGACATTTAGTATGCAATGTGTAATTATAATTTTTGTGATTTGCTATAGTAGAGAATGTTGAGGTTTTGAGTTGATTTATACTAACTTATCTCACGAGTTCTTGTTGAGTTTTGTGTGGATGAAGTTTTTAAGATTTATAGAAACCGTGATATGAGAGGAATTAAGGATACACAAAAGCTCAAGCTTGGGGATGCCCATGGCATACCAATATAATATTTCAAGAAGTCTCAAGCATCTAATCTTGGGGATGCCCCGGTAGGCATCCAACCTTTCTTCTTCAACAACTATCGGACAGTTTTGGTTGAGCCTAAGTTTTTGCTTCTTCACATGATATGTGCTATTCTTGGAATGTCATTTTATTTTGTTTTCTTTGCTGTTTGAATAAAATACTCAAGATCTAAAAATTTTAAATGAGAGAGAGTCCTCACATAGCTACCTATTTACTTAACTACTCATTTGGTCTTCACTTATATCTTTTTGGAGTTGTTTGTCATTTACTCTTGTTCTTCACTTATATCCTATGAGTAAATTGTTGAAATGAATTGAATATCATAAAGTTGAAATTTATATGCTTCATATGCTTTTCCCATGAGGAGTAGTGACTTCACATACAAGTAGTATAAGTGGTAAAATTTATTGAAAGTTAACAAACATAGCATTGGTCACTTGAACAATTCATGAAAGAATTTTGAAGGAAGAGAAATTTCACATATAAATATACTATCTTGGACATCTTCTATGATTGTGAGCCCCCATTAATTATTTTCAAGCTTGATCAAGTAGTTGACATTGGACAAGGAAGACAACGTAATGAGTTATGTTTGTTTATATTCACATAGAAGTTATATTGTCATGGATCCTCTAACATGTGGTGCTTGCTTAGGATCTTTTGCTAGCCAAAAATTCGTACTAAGTAGAGATACTACTTGTGCATCCAACAACAAAAAGCGCATGACAACCTCTGTTTCCCTCTGCGAAGGGCCTATCTTTTACTTTTCTGTATTTACTTTTATGCAAGAGTCATTAATGTTCATCCCTATTCCGCTCTATTTATTCTTTAGTTGGCAAGCATTATGTGGTAGGGAAAGATCCAGGCACATATATCCAGTTGAATATAGGTGATCATGAGTTATTATTGTTGACATTATCCATGAGATAAATAAGTTGGGAGGCAAAACATTAAGCCCCTATCTTCCTATGTGTTTGACTGAAACGGTTTGTTCTAAAATATGCTTTGAGTGTCAGCAATCATGGAAGACTAAATGATGGTTGAGTATGTGGAATTTGCTAGATCAAAGCTCTTACATAGAACCTTCCTGAAAATAAGATGAATTGCAATTGTTTGATGACTGAGAACATAGTTTGTTAGTTTTCAAGAAAGTTTATGGCCTATACTTTAAACATGTGAATAGCTTGCTACTTGATCATGAGAAGTTTTATGAGATGAGCTACTGATTATGATATATATTGATGCTAGAAAAAGTGATTGAAATTATCATTGATCAAACTTATGCACTATGCTAGCATTCACACTTCATAAATTATTTCTTTTATCATTGACCTACTCGAGAACGAGCAGGAATTAAGCTTGGGGATGCTGATACGTCTCCAACGTATCTATAATTTATGAAGTATTCATGCCATGTTTATTATAGTTTTGTATGATTTTGGTGCACTTTTATATGGCTTTTATATGATTCTTATGGACTAACATATTGACCTAGTGCCGAGTGCCAGTTGCTGTTTTCTGCTTGTTTTTGGTTTTCCAGAAAATCCATATCAAATGAAGTCCAAATGCAGCGAAACTTTTTGACGATTTTTTATGGAAGGAAACGGACCCAGAAAGCTTCGGGGAAGCAGCAGAAGAGCCATAGGGGCCCCACGAGCCACCTGGGCGCGCCTGCCCCCCTAGGCACGCCCTGGTGCCTCGTGGGCCCCCTATGGCACCTCTTCGCGTGATTCGAACGCTAAAAAATCATATATATTCAGAAACCCCCGAAAGTTAACCTAGATGAGTTTTTACGCCGCCGCAAGCCTCTGTACCTCAACGATCTAATCTACAGCCCTTTTCCGGCACCCTGCCAGAGGGGGAAAAGCATCACCGGAGGCCATCTTCATCATCCCGGCGTTCCCCATGACGAGGAGGGAGTAGTTCACCCTCGGGGCTAAGGGTTTGTACCAGTAGCTATGTGTTTGATCTCTCTCTCGTGTTCTTGATTTGGCACGATCTTGATGTATCACGAGCTTTGTTAATATAGTTGGATCATATGGTGTTTCTTCCCTCTCTATCCTTGTTGTGATGAATCGAATCTTTTCCCTTTGAGGTTTCATTTTTGTTGGATTGAATATTTCAGATTTGAGAACACTTGATGTATGTCTTGCATATGAATACCCGTGGTGACAATGGGGTATTATATTGATTCACTTGATATATGTTTTGGCACTCAACTCACGGATTCCCGTGGTGACATTGGGGTAATCTATGCATAGGGGTTGATGCACGTTTTCATTATCTTTTCTCCGATAGAAACTTTGGGGTGCTCCTTGTAATTCTTTGTGTGGATTGAATATTATGATTATGAAGTTATTTGATGCATATAGTATAATCAACTCACGGATACTTGTGGTGACATTGGAGTATCTAGGTGACATTAGAGTTGGTTGATGTGTGTCATATGGTGTTATTTTAGTACGAACTCTATGGCTGTTTGTGACACTTATAGGAATAGCTCAATAGCTCGATCGGAAAGGATAACTTTGAGGTGGTTTCGTACCCTACAAACAATTTCTATCTTATGTTCTCCGCTAATAGGAACTTGGGAGTGATTCTTTGTCGCACGTTGAGGGATGATTATATGATCCAATTATATTAGCATTGTTGAGAGATTGCACTAGCGAAAGTATGAACCCTAGGCCTTGTTTCTAAGCATTGCAATACCGTTTATGCTCACTTTTGTTACTTGCTACCTTGCTGTTTTTTATTGTTCGCACTACAAAAACCTATATCTACTATCCATACTACACTTGTATCACCATCTCTTCGCCGAACTAGTGCACCTATACAATTTAACATTGTATTGGGTGTGTTGGGGACACAAGACACTCTTTGTTATTTGGTTGTAGGGTCGTCTGAGAGAGACCATCTTCATCCTACGCCTCCCACGAATTGATAAACCTTAGGTCATCCACTTGAGGGAAAATTGCCGCTGTCCTACAAAACTCTGCGCTTGGAGGCCCAACACGAGTCTACAAGAATAAAGTTGCGTAGTAGACATCAGTACACCACCGAGAGCTCCGTGAACCTTCTATGGGTGTCCACTACGGCATGCATGGTGAACTGCCGCTCATCGTCGGCAGCCGCTGGGACCGCCATTGGAGCCGTGCAGGATACCCTCTCTGTATTTGTCGTCGTGGGTGTGCTTCTTGCCATTGGAGCCGCGCAGGATACCCTCTCTGTATTTGTCGTCGTGGGTGTGCTTCTTGCAATACTGGGGCGCGATCGAAAGGTTGAAGAGACACAAGGGTTAAATGGCCGCTGTAATAAATGGGGTCCGGACGGCCTGTAATCATCACGTCTTATCACCGCGTTCCTAGCGGAGGATTCCAGTGCACGCTTGAGCTGTTGAGCACCCCACATGTGTTTCGTTTGACCACACGTGGGCTCGAAGAGGCGCCAAGTTTACCCATGGGTGATGAGGTCAAAGTTACACAGACGGGTAATGATGGACACTCGAGTGCGATAACTCTGGGCACACAGTTGAGGAAACCAACTGTGTACAATAATGTCAAAGATCGATGTCGTGTCCGCAATATAGATCTTTTGCGATTCAGATCGACATGGGAAACACATTCGAGAATGGTAAATAAAATCAAGTCCATTGAGGTCCAGATATTACACTACTGGAATCAGCTAATTTGCCGTCTGCCAGTTCTTTGCCGTCAGCTGGCGGACGGCAAAGAAGCGCTTTGCCATCCGTTTCCAGAAAACAGACGGCAAAGAATTAGCTGACGGCAAAGAAGCTATTTGCCGTCTGCCGCTTCTTTGCCGTCTGTTGGCAGACGGCAAAGGAGGTTTGCCGTTAGCTAGCGGACGGCAAAGAGGGAGGTGGGCCCACTAACGAGCTGCTTACAAAAAAACCTAACGGCCCCCCTCTTTGCCGTCTGCTAGCAGACGGCAAAGAGCAAAAAGGCAGACGACAAAGGTGGGACAGACGGCAAAGGTTTGACTTAACTAACGGCCGCGCCCCACCCCGCCTCTCTCTCTCTGTTACTCTCCCTCTCGTCCCCGTCGCCCACCGCACGCGCGCCGCCGCCCCGTCGCCCCACCACCCCGCCGCCCCACCGTCCCACCGCCCCGGCGCCACCGCGGCCCCGTCGCCCCCGCCGCCGCGCCCCGGCCCCCCTGCGCGCCCCACCGCCCCGGAGCCCTGCGGCCCCGTCGCCACCGCCGCCCATCGCCCGCGCCCGCCACCCCACCGGCCCGCTGCCCCGGCCGGTGCCCCGCGGCCCCCCTCCGCCCCCCTGCGCCCCCTCCGCCCCTGCCACCCGCCGCTCCCAGGCGCCCGAGCGCCCCTGTCCCCGCCGCCCGGCCGCCACCGCCGCCCCACCGCTCTCGCGGCCCTCCCCGACGCTCCCCCGCCCCTCCCCGACGCTCCCCCGCCCCTCCCCGGTGCTCCCCCAACCCTCCCCGACGCCCCTGCCCCGCCCCCCTCTGGTGAGCTCTTCCCCTCTCCTCTTTTTTCTGTTTTTTTGTTTTTAGTTTAGGTTTAGATTATTAGGTATTAGGTTAGGTTTGGTTAGGGTTAGAGTTTAGTTTATTAGGTTAGAAAAGAAAAAAATCTAGAAGAAAAAAAAGAAGGAAAAAAGAAGGAAAAATGGAAAAAAGAAGAAGAAGAAGAAAAAAGAGGAGAGGAAACATCTTCTGCAAGGGCACATCATATTGAAGCAATTAAAGGCATAAATCATATTAATAAAATTTTAAACAAAACAAAGACCTATATACCAATGCTAGATTGGTTACTCGGGCATGCTCGCTCTGTGCGTGCAGTGATAACACATGTTATGAAGGGATAGTTGACTGCTTTGCAAAGATCCATTCTAACAACATAAAAAAAACTGATGATCTGAAGTAGTATTAGTTTGTACCAATGCTAGATTTGTTACTCGGGCATGCTCGCTCGTCCTGTGTAGCTGGCTCACCTTGAGTTGCATGCTCGCTCGTCCTCTGAAGCTGGCTTTGTTTGCCTCTTGCATGCATGATGGGGATCCCGTGCACTACCCACGTTTGTACAGTTGTACCTCACATCTCTATACTGGTTGACTTGAGGACCCTAGAGGAAGAACTCTTCCGTCCGGAAGGGGAAAGGCAAGATCGAGCCCCGCGGCTCTTGCATGATAGTCGCGCTCGCGGCCGTATGACCCACGCGGGAGGCAAGATTTAGAAATCGGTGCAGCCAGCGACGACTTGGTAGACACAGGAGAAAGCGTGAAATAGAGATTGTTTTTAAAACTTCACATGTTACTAAGATCGAACGGCTGGTATTTTCTGATTTACGTGGGATTTTCTAGTTAATCTCTTTAATTTTTCTCCATATTTTCCTTTTAGTAGATAATAGATGCTAAGTTTAGGTTTAGGTTTAGATAAATAGAAGAGGAAGAAGAAAGATGAAAAAAAAACAGAAAAAGTAGAAGAAGAGGGAGAAAGGAAAAGAAGAAGAAGAAGAAGAAGGAGAAGGAGAAGAAGAAGAGGAAAAAGGAAAAGAAGGAAGAAGAAGAAGAAGAGGAGAAGAAAAGAAGAAGAAGAAGAAAAAGGAAAAGAAGAGGAGGAGAAGAAAAAAGAAGAAGAAGAAGAAGAAGAAGAAGAAGAAGAAGAAGAAGAAGAAGAAGAAGAAGAAGAAGAAGAAGAAGAAAGAGGAGAGGAGGAGGAGAAGAAGAAGAAGAAGAAGAAGAAGAAGAAGAAAAGGAAGAAGAGGAAGAAGAAGAAAAGGAAAAAAGAGGGAAAAAAGAAGAAGAGGAAGAAGAAGAAAACGACACCCCGACCCGACACCCCAACCCCGACCCGACACCCCGACCCCGACCCGACACCCCGACAGCCCGACACCACACCCCGACACCACGACACCACGACACCCAGACACGACACCCCTGACACCCCGACACCCCGACCCCGACACGACACCGGAGCATATATAGATGATGAAGATTAATATTAGTAATGTCAGGTATTCAATTATTATTATGTACATATATATTATTAATTAGTTCATGTTATTAGGTATTCAATTTTTTTATGTTGTACTAATTTCGTTTACTCTTTGTCATTGCAGGTGTTGACAGATGGTGGGCGCAGGTCGAGAGCGCTCCGAGCCTCCTTCCTCGGCGCGTGCTGGGAGGGGTGCTATTATTCCACCCGAGCATCTCCGGATAGCGCTGGTACACAATATGCAGACACCGGCGGGCGCTTCTTCTTCGGCCGGGAGAGGTCGGGGGAAGACGAAGAGGGGTGCTAGAGGTGGACGTGGCGGCGGGAGAGGTAGGAAGGCTGCTGCGCCTTCCTCGCCGCCACCCATAGCTGATTCTCCCGACCACAGGAGTGCTCCGTCTCAGGTGGTTGATTGTGCCTAATGGGGAGAAGTAAGTGCATTTACTCTTTTTTAACCTTTTGCCTTCATGTTTCTTCAAATTAATATCTAATGTGTTGGCCTTGTCATACTGCAGGGGTTGGAAACACGCCCCTGGTGTCCGCAGGCCCAACCAGGTCCTTGGTGTGCTTTGCTGGCACCACTTCCCGGGGTGGGTCACGTTACCCGGTGAGGGTGAGGTTCGACAGCTAGCACTGAGCTGGGAGCTGTACGTGGCTTCCCCGGCCCCGCCGGAGGAGAGGCTCGACGGTGTCTTGTGCGAGATGGTGGCCGACATTGTGATCCGGCGGTTTTGGGTAATTTCTCCTTTACAGAATTAAAAATGAACAACACCTAGTGATTGTACTAATCAGTGTTGTCTTGTTTGATTGCAGACCTTGTACAGGTGTCTTGAGGAACACGAGGCGGACGCGGCTATTGTTCTCGTAGCTGAGTGCAAGCGCCTATTTCAGAACTTACGGCACGAGACTCGGGTGCAGGCTGTTCGAGACTACTACGCCTCGACTAACATTAAGAGTGCCAAGAAGAAGTGCCGCGCCAAGTTTCTGAGTAAGGAGAAGTACATGAAGGTAATTACCTATTCTTAAGGCCTTGTACTTAGTTTCCTTGATTTGATTCGTAGGCGTAGCGCTGAAATTTCTCTTGTCTAACTTAGGTGCCCCCGAGATGGTGTGCGGATAGGATGGACTGTTGGGAGGCGTTGGTGGATGAGTGGTGCTCTCCCCAATGGCTAGCCGTCCACAACAAGGCCAAGGATAAGCATGCCCAAATGAAAGGTGTGCCACACCATCAAGGGAGCTCCAACCTGTTTGAGTTCGGGGATCACTGGGTATGTGGTTTGCTTCATGATTCATGCAATTTCATTCTTCATGCTAGCTTGAGCCCTTAACTAATATTTTGTTCCTCTCTTTTAGGCGCGACACAACAAGAAGGAGGTGCCACCGCTGTTCGACCTCTATGCCATGGCCCATACTGCCCCGTACAAGAAGGCCAAGGCATTCTCTGAGGATGACCTCGATCATCCACAGAGCTTCAGCAACATCTCCTCCCACAACAAGCTCGTGAGGTACAGAGATGTGGGGAAGACGAGGAAAGGGGAGGACTTCAACCCGAGTCAGAGTCCTTTTGATCCAGAGCTCGTGATGATATCTGGTGGTGGGAGGCCCCATGGCTCGATAGCCATTGGGGATGGACTGATACGTTGTCGTAGAACTCTCCCGGAGATCAAGAAGCGCCAGACGAGCTCCGATCCTGAGATAAGGCCTCGTCCACGGCCAATGGAGCTCGCCATCGAGGCTAGGGCCCAGGAGCTTCTGGCAGAGGCAAACAGGCAGGCGGCGGAGAGGGAGAGGGACATGGAGGAGAGGATGGCTAGGCTGGTGGAGGAGGAGAGGAACCGGAACGACGCGTCTCACCGGGCCCTATACGAGCTCCTCGTGGTAAGTTTCTCCTGCATATTAGCCAAATCATGCACGTAATGTTCGTTTCATCACTAACTAATATGACTGACTCATGAAAACAAAATGTGCAGACCGTGTGCCAGAACAACGGTCAGACCCCTCCGCCGATGCCCCAGATTGGTATAGCGCCCACGGTGAGTTTCATTTGAATGGTCATTAGTTACTAGTATTCACATTTGAGTTGCATCATGCTAACGAGACATTGCAAATGATCTTTGGTGCAGCATGCCTCCCGACAAGCATCGACCGATCCTTCTGCGTCTGCCGCAACCCCGACCGGTCCTTCTCCGTCTCACACTGGCGCAAGCCCGACCGGTCCTTCACCTCCGTGATGATGGTAAGTTTTCCCAAGTGTTTTGCTTAACAAATGCATACTTAGCTTAAGAAATGACCTACTTAGCTCCAAAATGACCTATACTTAGCTTATTTTCCTCGAAAATGACATAATAACCTTACTTAGCTCCAAAATGACATATTTTACCTAGGATAGCTATAAAATGACCTATACTTAGCATTTTTTCCTCCAAAATGACTTGATATGCTTAGTTAGCTAAAAAATGGCACAACTACCTAGGATATCTCAATAATGATCTATACTTAGCTTAGCTAGTTCATTTATGACATAATTAGCTCACTTAGGTAAAAAATGGCATAATAACCTTGGTTTAGCTCCAAAATGACCTATACTTAGCTTATTTTCCTCGAAAATGACATAATAACCTTACTTAGCTCCAAACTGACATACTTTACCTAGGATAGCTATAAATATGCTTAGTTAGCTCAAAAATGGCATAACTACCTAGGTTAGCTCAAAAATGGCATAACTACCTAGCTTAGCTCTAAAATGACCTACACTTAGCATTTTTACCTAGCTTAGCTAAAAAATGGCATTTTTACCTACCTTAGTTAGAAGAAGAAGAAGATAAAGAAGAGGAGAGGAGAAAAAGAAAGAGAAGAAAAATTCTTCTTCTTCTTCTTATTCTTCTTCTTCTTCTTCTTCTTCTTCTTCTAGCTAGTCTTCTTCTTCTTCTTCTAACTTTCTTCTTTCCCAATTTGCAGATTTGCTTTAGATGAGGAAGCTTGCGTTGATGGAGTCTACTCTTCTCCTTGTGCTTCCTTTTTGTTTTGATTTTGTACGATGAACTTTGTTGTTGGAAACTTGTTGTTGAATATGTTGTTGGAAACTTGTTGTTGGAAACTGTTGTTGGATATGTGTTGGTATGCTTGTTGAAAGTATTTTCAAACATGTATATATATATATCTATGAAATTCTGTGAAATTGAATGAATTTAAGAAAAAACAGGGGCTATACAGGCTCTTTGCCGTCTGCTGGCAGACGGCAAAGAGCTTTGCCATCAGCCAGCAGACGGCAAAGCTGCCACGTGGCAGCTACCTGTGCAACCTGGGGTGCACTGGGCTGGCCTATTTGGAAGCTTTGCCGTCGGCTGGCAGACGGCAAAGACCTTTGCATCTTTGTCGTCTGCCAGCAGACGGCAAAGCACGCCGTTAACCCCTTAATGGACCTAAGCTGCCACGTGTGCCGTCCATGCCCTTTGCCGTCTGCTGGCAGACGGCAAAGATGCAAAGGTCTTTGCCGTCTGCCAGCAGACGGCAAAGTGGCCTTTACCAGAGCTTGTTCAGCCGGATGTGGTGCCGTCTGCTGGCTGACGGCAAAGATCTTTGCCGTCCGCAATGCATGCCTTTGCCGTCAGCCATGGCAGACGGCAAAGTTGCTGATTCCAGTAGTGTTAATCGTCCATTGCATATGAATGTCAAAATAGTACTACCAATATACGAGTCTCATACGATGCCATTTCAACGATTGTACCACAAAAGCCCGAAATATTACAAGGTTCAAATTCCAGAGTTAGAAGGCTCAAATTCGAATATTAATTACAAGGTTCAAACAGATATTAGAAATGAAATTCAGCTCATGCAGCTGCAGACGCCCGCGCTGATCAGCTGAACTTGGACATATGAGAGGTTCAAATTGATATTACAACTTGTAACACCCATTTCGAAACCTCAACATTTCTGCAAAGGGATCAGCCACTGACAAGTCATGTATGAGCTTGACATAATGACTTCCTATTACTTTGTCAGCTGATCTTCCAAAATGAAATTCAGCTTCTACAGAGCCTTTTCCATTCTGCCGTAGCCGCCGGCACTGATCAGCAAACCATTCAGTTTTGCGAAACAAATGTAGGGCAAGCCTCATTACCTTTAGCACCCTTACTCTCACAACAAAGAACCTTGTGAATATAATCTCCGGTAAGGTCCCTCGGTAGGAGTTCAAAGTAATTTCTGAGAGATGCAGATCAAGGCATTCAATGTGGTTGTTATATTGTATCACATTATCCACTACCGGGCCTAATCTTATCTGCAAAAGAAGAGAACGTATTAGTGCCTACATGCAGTTTTGAACACTACTACATGCCTCTTTGATTTGCAGGATTTCTAAAATACACGAATAGAGTGACATGCCATCTTCGATCCTACATGATTAACATGGGCATTTGATTACAATCTAGGAAAACGTAGGCTTCTTCCCAAGAGGTTGGAGTGGATGGAAATTTACCTACGAAAACTAGTACAGATGAATCGAAAGGAAAAATGCATATGGATTGTAACCTTATGAATCAAGCAACCACTGTAGGGGAAAAAACATCAATGTACTGAAATCCTCCAAAATTCCTTCAGAAATCGTAGTACATTCGTCATTGTAAACTTGGGAAAGGGTACCAAAAAATTGAACTCCCTTATGGTTAACATTTAACAGGAAAGGAGCATCACCTTGATATATAGCTTCTCCAGGCACGAAAAGCATCTCAGGAAACTGACAACTTCGTCTAGGTTGGGGCCGATAGATTCTACTGCGAAGACCTTCACTGTGCGCAGATACGTTGTCAAGCTTGTCGGGTTCATTTTCTAGATGACAGACGAACATACATCTTCAAAATTAGAAAAAATGTTAATTCAAGGAGAAGAAGAAGGCGAATGTTGTACCTGAACGGGTGTGGATCCAATAACAAGTTCGGAGAATTTGACAGACGAGTAGCCCACCAGTGTCAATTTTGGCGCAGAAATGACACTGATTCTTGTTGGACCTTGTTGATCAACTACAAGTAATCTCTCAAGTAAAGGTGTGTCCTCAATGACCATACTGTGATACACCTTCTGTGATCTCTTGTTGCAGCACCAGCAACACACATAAATTGTCCGGAGAGTCATGGAGGTGATGTGGAAGCTACTCAACCCATTGATCGCCTGAAGACGAAGGTACTCGAGTGCAGTACAGCCGCGGAGCAGGCGCTCCATGTCATCCTTGGGAATACAGACGGCGACGAGCTCGAGGTGCTTCAGTCGAGGAAGAAAAAGAGCGGGCGCGTCATTAATCGGGGGCAAATGGCAGTTCATGAACCTGGCGACCCGCAGCGTGGGCGCGAGGCGGAGTGCGGACAGTGGCACAAAGCGCATTTGTCCATCATTAAAACTGAGCTCCTCGAGGTGATCTAGGGCGGGGGTTCAGAACCACTCATCAAGCTTGGCTCGGTCCTTGCCGTTGGAACGGAACTTGCCCGTGATAAGGCCTCTGATTGGGCCAAGGTGCCTGCCGAGGATCTGGGACAACGCGTCCAAGATTTTGCGATAGCCATGGCAGAGCTTGTGGACGTCGATGAGGTCGAGAGGGGTGGAATGCCATAGGGGGCGCCACCGCCGGGAAAGGACGGTTGTCCGCGCGCCATATTTGATTGGGAGGAGGGAGATGATGACGATCAACATATCATCGGGGAGGCTGCTGATGAAGTCTAGGCCCGCCGGAGTCACTTGCGGTTCTTGCTCGACCCGCCTCCGCTTGTTGGCAGCCTCGTCCTCCACCTCCGGAGTCTCCTCGGTGGCGACGCTATCTGATAGGACTAGAGGAGTGGGAGGATAGGGAATATTAAGTTAGAACAGGGCAGAAGAAAAGTGTATTGCTAACTAGAAGTTACTAGGTAGGAACAGACTTAACAGAGTCAGAAAATGGAATCCCTATTGGTTGTTTAAATACTACACAATTACTTTGATATTGCTAGGTAAGTCAGCATGTAGATACTTGAAAAGAACACTTACTTGGAACAAAGTCCGGATGGATGATATCGTCGGGGAAGTTAGCATATATCATATGACCAGGCTCTTTTAGGTGCAGTGCAATTTTAGTGCCAGCTTTCACTACATAAAACTTAGAAATTTCTGTCCAAAGGCCCGCGCCAAAATAGGAGTGACCATGTTCATCAAGTTTTACAGAAGCAACGATTGTAAATCTATGGTTTGTGTTCAATATGACATTCCTGGAGTCTTCAGTTATGTAAAGGCCAAGATTGTGTACTGCAGTTGCTGTTGCAAAGCAAGGGATGTACTGCAGGAAATGATAAGATTGTTAAAGAATAGGGTAACATGCAAATATGGGAGTAATTGAAAGAACAGTACACAACAGTTGAAATCAAAGGACACAAATTTATAGTTAAACAGATAGTGTAATCATGATGTCATGCAAATATAAGAGTAATCGAAAGAACATTACAACATTAATTTGCCTGATATAGGAAGAAGAAAAATCCCCTTTGACGTATATACTGCATGTGGCACCTTTTATCCAAATGTATCAATATATAATATATGTTCAGAAAAGTAGGCCATGCCAACCGAGGTCGGGTGAGACTGAACATACCGTGCGATTCCTGAATCCAGCTGGTACGGAGATGGAACTTCTCGGCTGTCTGGCCGAGGCCGCATAGGCCTGATGTCTCCTTGCACTGTACACTCTATGAATGAAAGAAAACCCTCGAATCAGCTAGAAGAAAAATGAATCCACGACGATTTCGGCCGGGTGATTAAAAGGGGCAGACGGACTGGAATAAGAGATGATCGAATATTTCAGTAAATTAGTTATCTGGTTCTCCATGAGAAAAAAACTCCAATACCGCAGATTCCCCAATCGGGCGGAGCTGGGTCGACGGCGAGCCGCGCCGAGAAAGTCGGTGGTGATAGGCGGCGGCAAGCGGCAGTGGCGAAATGCGGTGGGGTTTGCCGGCAGCCGGCGTCGGCGACAGGCGTCGAGCTAAGTGGTTGCCGCGGCGATAGGCGGTGACATGCAGAGTCGCGGAGGAGTGCAGGTGCGACTGGGGACGGGGAGGGGGGAGGTGGCGGGCGGGGGTGAGGGTTTTGTGACGTGGGGGGTGGTGAGGGTTTTCTTTTTTCCTTTTTGAATTGGGTGGTGAGGGTTTTCTGTCCCAGAGGCCAGAATGCGTTTCAGAGGCAACGATTTGGTAGACTCAACCATGTGCGATTAACATCACTCTGTGTGTGGTGTGGGCAATGGCTTACCCAAGGGTGTGCCATGGCACACCCAGTTTTTTTGAAAACATTTTTCACCATGTAAAAATTAGCTGATTTTTAAGGCTCATGCAAGCTAATTAAAATAGTCTCAATTTTTTTAAAGTATGCACACCTTCTATTTTATTTGTAGGTCCGCCGCTGGGTGTAGGCAATCATATGTTGGTATAAGAGAAGTATAAAATTCCATCAACCAGAATGATTGCATACTCATCCCACATCTAGACATAAGTAAACATATATACCACCTAGTGGTAACTACCACCTAAGAATCCACCGTCGATCTTCCGTGCTTAGATTCGAGCGTGTTTTTTTTTTCTTAGATTGTTACCGAATCTTAACGGGTTAGGCGAGGTTCCACTTCACTTGACCCGTTTGGTATTATTACTAATTATATTCATTAGTTTAATTGATGATTATCCACGGCGTGCTGACCGCCATCGCTTATCCCTGAATTTGAATGCATCTCTATCTATTCGTCGTCCTTATCCAGTTATACTAACCAAAACGGTTTTGTTTTCTCGACCTACCGTTCTGCCCGGGCGACACTTTCTTTCCTCAACGGCTGGAGACGACAGATCGGCGTCGTCGTCGTCGTGGGTCTCCGGCTGGACGGCGGCTCAGCGTCGTCGTGACTATTCTTCTGCCACATCTGAGGCAATGACACCACGGCTGGCCGACGTCGTCCTGAGTACCACACAAGTCAAGGTGAACATGAGCTGCATGCTTCCATGCTCCGTCGCTTGCTCTTTCAACTCCCATCTCTATTGCTTCATGTGGATCAACAGGTTACGAGCAACGGCAGGGAGTAGTGCGTTGAGGCGACACGGCATGCACAAGGTTGATCGATGTTCGCCGGTGACCTGTGGGTGACTGTACGGCGACGGAGACGGCAACCAATGTTGTTCCTGAAGATGCGACATTACTCACTGCCATCGACGATGACGACGATCCAAACCTTGCGACGTTGCCGATCGCCGTCGACGATAGCGACGCCCGCGCGCACGACCCATGCTCACGAACTGCTAGATCCAATAAAGGCGGTTGTAGGATGCGTGATATTCTTTTGTACTTGACAGAAATCTACGGTTAAATTCCTACCAAAGAACGATGTAGTTTTTGGGTCTGTCATCCACATCCACCTAGGCAACATTTGAGCATCAATCACAGACTGGAGTTCATGAATTGATCAATGAACAAGTTGAAACCATGACTGTGATACACACGATCCATGCTAATTTTTTTGATACTACATACTACTACTTCTGTGTATAAAATACTGTATACTACATACTACTTTATGTATACTCCATACGTACCATCCTTTTTTATAGAGAGATACACATACTACTTAAGAGTTGGTACGTAAAGCCTGCCTTAAATTTACTTGGTGGAGACCGGCCAGCAGCGTACATACGCCATTTATGATATACTCCATAATTTGTATTATACATTCATTTTTTATTTTTTATTTTGCGGGAAAATTGTACATTCATTTTTAATACAATATACTCCATACTTCCTTGAAAGGAAAATACTCCATACTTTTTTTACATACTATATACTCCCTACGTTCTAAAAATATTACTCAATTCTATATTCTCCTCCTTTGAGCGCGTACTATATACTCTATACACTCTCAAAAATGGCACCACATTCTTTTTATAGCCATTCTACGCTCTTTTTACATATATCATGTGCCACTTTCTGGATATACTCTTTTTTGGATGAATATACACTAGTGGAGAAACGGCCTTTAGTCCCGGTTGTGAAGGGCCTTTAGTCCCAGTTCACCAACCGGGACTAATAAATCGGGACTAAAAGCCCCCACCCTTTAGTCCCGGTTGGCCACGACCCGGGACTAAATCCCTGCCACGTGGCCGGCAGCGCGCGCCGGGGGCTGGGGACCTTTAGTCCCGGTTGGTGACATCAACCGGGACTAAAGATTTAGGGGTTTAAGGTTTATTGTTTATTTTTCCTTTTCATTTTGTGTTTTCCATTTAATTCTTTTTCATTTTAAACATATTTTACGCTACTACATACTGTACACGTTATGCATATATAATAGAATTTCTCGTAGAACCAATCATATATCATAGAATTTCTCGTACGACCATGCATATACACACATATATATATATATACAATTTGGTATATACAATTTCTCCTACAATTTGCAGATCATTACATGCAGGCATTAGGTGAAATGGTATTCTCCGTCGGGAGATATGACCTGCTGAAGCAAAAATCTCGCCATTTCCTCTTGAAGTGCTCGTATGCGGTCCTTTGGTAGGAGCCTATCCCGCATCTGCACCATCTTTAAAGAAGGAGATCAATATGAATATATTAGTTGCGTGTATATATATTAGATCATGATTAAAAAAAATGTGAATAGTGTTTACGTAACCAAAGATGTCTTGCATCTCCGCTCCTTTCGGTCATAAAGCGAATGTTCTCACAAACGTAGTATGCACATAAATTAGTCCCCTTTTCCTGCCTCATACACTTTACGAGAATAGAATTCAATCAGATAATAATCAAGCATGATAATGGTATTGAAACTAGAATTAAACAGATGTGCGAACGTAGCTAGTACTACTTAATTACCTTGGGCGGTCGCCATTTCAGCTGTGGTTTTCATTCACCGACAACCTCTTTGATGAACTTTTTCCAAACCCTGTCCGGCAAAGAAAATGAATAAAGGAGTTATTAATTACTTGATATCAGGAAATGAACTAAAGAGGCTGACATAGTGCGATAATGATTGAAATTACCTGTTGAGCATCAAAAACAGGTTGATGTATTCTTCAGGGTCTTTACCTAGTGAGTCCAGTACTTCAACAGTTCCCTCGTCAACTCTAATGATTAGCAGGATCCAGTGGAATCTGCGCACACGTTTGTATAAGCGGGCATGCATAACTCATCAACTACACTTAACATCGAGTAAGCAAAAATAGAATTTGTAGTACAAGACAGTAACACTCACCTGAAGTTGTAAGGAAAAAGTATTTCTGGTCTGGTATTTAGTTCCTTCAAAAACATTAGCAAGCTATTCTCTGTGTCTTGTTTGTGGTTATTTAACACATTTTCATTAACGGTATTTGGGTCAATGAACCCAATGCCATAGACTCCATCTCTTTTCAATTCAAAAATCTTCATTCTGCATAATACCACACAAAAGAATATAGTGAGGATAATTACAGGCAATGAACGAGCTGAGCTAGAGACTTAAATTACAGAAAGAAATCACTTACGGACAATAGCAACTCACGAGAGATTTGTCGAGTGCGTCTTGATTGAACAACTGAAAAATTTCACATATGAGTAATATCTTTTATTTGGTGCCTGCGTTAAGCATGAACATTATATCTGGATCGTGTTTATTGCGAGACGGTTGCTCATTTAAATCAGAGAATAATGGTTGTTCTATTTATATGAGTAATATCTTTTATGGTCATGCACCCGATGTGAGGGGTTTATTCTTATTGAATCTCGATAGTAATGATACACATGTTCATAACATTGATGCCAAAAGATGTAGAATTGATAATGATAATACCACTTTCTTGTGGCACTGCCGTTTAGGTCATATTGGCGTAAAACGCATGAGGAAGCTCCATGCTGATGGACTTTTGGAGTCACTTGATTTTGAATCACTTGACACATGTGAGCCATGCCTCATGGGCAAGATGACTAAAATGCCGTTCTCTGGAACAATGGAACGGGCAAGTGACTTGTTGGAAATCATACATACTGATGTATGCGGTCCGATGAGCATTGAGGCACGCGGTGGTTATCGTTACTTTCTCACCTTCACTGATGACTTAAGTAGATATGGTTATATTTACTTAATGAAACACAAGTCTGAAATGTTTGAAAAGTTCAAACAATTTCAGAGTGAAGTTGAGAATCATCGTAACAAGAAGATTAAATTCCTACGATCTGATCGAGGAGGAGAATATCTGAGTTATGAGTTTGGCAGTCACTTAAGACAATGTGGAATTGTTTCACAACTGACACCGCCTGGAACACCACAGCGTAATGGTGTGTCCGAACGTCGTAATCGAACCTTATTGGATATGGTGCGATCTATGTTGTCTCTTGCCGATTTGCCACTATCGTTTTGGGGTTATGCATTAGAGACAGCTGCATTCACTTTAAATAGGGCACCATCGAAATCCGTTGAGACGACGCCATATGAACTTTGGTTTGGCAAGAAGCCAAAGCTGTCGTTTCTTAAAGTTTGGGGATGTGATGCTTATGTCAAAAAGCTTCAGCCTGAAAAGCTGGAACCCAAAGCGGAGAAATGCGTCTTCATAGGATACCCAAAAGAGACAGTTGGGTATACCTTCTACCCCAGATCCGAAGGCAAAGTGTTTGTCGCTAAAAACGGAACATTTCTTGAGAAAGAGTTTCTCTCAAAAGAATTGAGTGGGAGGAAGATAGAACTTGATGAGGTTATTGAACCTTTACTTCAACCTGAGAGTAGCACAGTACAGAAAGATGTTTCTGTAGAGCCTGCATCAGTTGAAGAGGAAGTTAATGATGATGATCATGAAGCTTCGAATCAAATTGCTATCGAACCTCGTAGATCGACAAAGACGCGTAC
This sequence comes from Elymus sibiricus, assembly GCA_039707655.1. Lineage (NCBI taxonomy): Eukaryota > Viridiplantae > Streptophyta > Magnoliopsida > Poales > Poaceae > Elymus > Elymus sibiricus. The sequence goes on along the minus strand of CM077672.1, from coordinate 268,153,010 downwards.
TGCTCCTGAGTGGTACGGCAACCCTGTCTTAGAAGTCATGTTGTTAGACAACGATGAACCTACGAGCTATGAAGAAGCGATGATGGGCCCGGATTCCGAGAAGTGGTTGGAGGCCATGAAATCCGAGATGGGATCCATGTATGAAAACAAAGTATGGACTTTGGAAGTATTACCTGAAGGGCGTAAGGCCATTCAGAACAAATGGATCTTTAAGAGGAAGACGGACGCAGACGGTAATGTCACCGTCTATAAAGCTTGACTTGTGGCAAAAGGTTTTTCACAAGTTCAAGGAGTTGACTACGATGAGACCTTCTCACCCGTAGCGATGCTTAAGTCCGTCAGAATCATGTTAGCAATAGCTGCCTTTTTCGATTATGAAATTTGGCAGATGGATGTCAAAACAGCGTTCCTTAACGGTTTCCTTAAGGAAGAGTTGTATATGATGCAACCAGAAGGTTTTGTCGATCCAGAGAATGCTGACAAAGTTTGCAAACTCCAGCGATCCATTTATGGATTGGTGCAAGCATCTCGGAGTTGGAATCTTCGCTTTGATGAGGTGATCAAAGCGTTCGAGTTTATACAAGTTTACGGAGAAGCTTGTATTTACAAGAAAGTGAGTGGGAGCTCTATAGCATTTCTAATATTATATGTGGATGACATATTACTGATTGGAAACAATATAGAAATGTTGGAAAGCGTGAAGGAATATTTGAACAAGAGTTTTTCAATGAAGGACCTAGGAGAAGCTGCTTTCATATTAGGCATCAAGATCTATAGAGATAGATCAAGACGTTTAATAGGACTTTCACAAAGCACATACCTTGATAAGATTTTGAAGAAGTTCAAAATGGATCAGTCCAAGAAGGGGTTCTTGCCTGTTTTGCAAGGTGTGAAGTTGAGTAAGACTCAATGCCCAGTGACTGCAGGAGATAGAGAAAAGATGAGTGTCATCCCCTATGCTTCAGCCATAGGCTCTATCATGTATGCAATGCTGTGCACAAGACCCGATGTCAGCCTTGCCATAAGTATGGTCGGAAGGTTTCAAAGTGATCCAGGAATGGAACACTGGACGGCGGTCAAGAATATCCTGAAGTACCTGAAAAGGACTAAGGACATGTTTCTCGTTTATGGAGGTGATCAAGAGCTCGTCGTAAAGGGTTACGTCGATGCAAGCTTTGACACTGATCCGGATGACTCTAAGTCACAAACCAGATACGTATTTATTCTTAATGGGGGTGCGGTTAGCTGGTGCAGTTCCAAGCAAAGCGTGGTAGCTGATTCTACATGCGAAGCGGAGTACATCGCTGCCTCGGAGGCGGCGAAGGAAGGTGTCTGGATGAAGGAGTTCATGACAGATCTTGGAGTAGTGCCTAGTGCGCTTAACCCAGTGACTCTGTTTTGTGATAATACTGGTGCCATTGCTCTAGCCAAGGAACCAAGATTTCACAAGAGGACCAGACACATAAAGCGACGTTTCAATTCCATCCGCGATTACATCAAGGAGGACGACATAAATATTTGCAAAGTACACACGGATCTGAATGTTGCAGATCCGATGACTAAACCTCTTCCAAGGGCTAAACATGAACAACACCAGAACTGCATGGGTGTTCGATTCATTACAATGTAAATCACATAGTGATGTGAACTAGATTATTGACTCTAGTGCAAGTTGGAGACTGTTGGAAATATGCCCTAGAGGCAATAATAAATTGGTTATTATTATATTTCCTTGTTCATGATAATCGTTTATTATCCATGCTATAATTGTATTGATTGGAAACTCAAATACATGTGTGGGTACATAGACAACACTGTGTCCCTAGTAAGCCTCTAGTTAACTAGCTCGTTGATCAAAAGATGGTGAAGGTTTCCTAGCCATGGACATGAGATGTCATTTGATAACGGGATCACATCATTAGGAGAATGATGTGATGGACAAGACCCAAACTATAAACGTAGCATATGATCGTGTCAGTTTATTGCTATTGTTTTCTGCATGTCAAGTATCTGTTCCTATGACCATGAGATCATGCAATTCACTGACACCGTAGGAGTACCTTGTGTGTATCAAACGTCACAACGTAACTGGGTGACTATAAAGGTGCTCTACAGGTATCTCCGAGGGTGTCTGTTGGGTTGGCATGGATCAAGACTGGGATTTGTTACTCCGTGTGACGGAGAGGTATCTCAGGGCCCACTCGGTAATACAACATCACAATGAGCCTTGCAAGCAATGTGACTAAAGTGTTAGCCACGAGATCTTGTATTACGGAACGAGTAAAGAGACTTGCCGATAACGAGATTGAACTAGGTATAGAGATACCGACGATCGAATCTCGGGCAAGTAACATACCGAAGAACAAAGGGAACAGCATACGGGATTAACTGAATCCTTGACATAGAGGTTCGACCGATATAGATCTTCGTAGAATATGTAGGAACCAATATGGGCATCCAGGTCCCGCTATTGGTTATTGACCGTAGAGGTGTCTCGGTCATGTCTACATAGTTCTCGAACCCGCAGGGTCTACACACTTAACGTTTGGTGACGATTAGTATAGTTGAGTTATTGTGTTGGTGACCGAAGGTTGTTCGGAGTCCCGGATAAGATCCCGGACATGACAAGGATCTCCGGAAGAGTCCGGAGGTAAAGATTGATATATGTGATAATAGTGTTTTGATCTCCGGAAGGGTTCCGGAATTCACCGGAAGGGGTTTTGGGTGTTTACCGAAGTGTTCGGGTGCAGCAACACTTTATATGGGCCAAAGGGGTAAAGCCCACGAGGTATTGGAAAGTGCAAAAGGAAGTTTTGCGGCTGCCTTAAGCGGTACTACCGCTGGTAAGGCAGTACTACCGCGTAAGCGGTACTACCGCTTGTGTGAAGCGGTACTACCGCTCGTGAGCGGTACTACCGCTTGTACGCGGTACTGCTGGAATCCGAGTGGGACTCTTTCCGTGCGGGCCAAACCGACCTTGTGTGGGCAAAACCGACCTTGTGGAGGCTTTCTCTCCAAGTTTAGACCCCAGGGCTCAACATATAAATAGAGGGGCAGGGCTAGCACACGGGACACATCAAGATTTCCCAAGCCGTGTGCCGGCAACCCTAACCCTCTAAATCGTCCCGTCATAATCTCCGTAGTGCTTGGTGAAGCCCTGCAGAGATTGTTCCTCACCACCATCACCACGCCGTCGTGCTGCCGAAACTCATCTACTACTTCACCATCGATCGCTGGATCGAGGAGGTGAAGGCGTCATCAAGCAGTACGTGTGTTGAACGCGGAGGTGCCGTCCGTTCGGCGCTAGATCGTGATTGGATCGAGGGACGACTTGCGATTTGGATCGCGAAGATGTTCGACTACATCAACCGCGTTTCTTAACGCTTTCGCTTAGCGATCTACAAGGGTATGTAGATTCACTCTCCCTCTCGTAGATGCTCATCACCATGGATAGATCTTGCGTGTGCGTAGGAAATTTTTTGTTTCCCATGCAACGTTCCCCAACAGTGGCATCTGAGCTAGGTCTATGCGTAGATGAGATCTCGAGTAGAACACAAAAGGGTTTTATGGGCGTTGATATTCAGATTGCTTCCTCCCTTGGTCTTTTCTTGTTTCGCCGGTATTGTGGGATGAAGCGGCTCGGACCAACATTACTCGTACGCTTACGAGAGACCGGTTCCTTCAACTTACATGTAACTTCGTTGCATAAAGATGGCTAGCGGGTGTCTGTTTCTCCCACTTTAGTCGGATCGGATTTGACAAAGGCGGTCCTTGAGAAGGTTGAAAAGCAATTTTTATATCACCGTTGTGGTTTTTGCGTAGGTAAGAATAGTTCTTGCTAGATACCCGTAGCAGCCACGTAAAACTTGCAACAACAATTAGAGGACGTCTAACTTGTTTTTGCAGGGTATGTTGTGATATGATATGGCCAATTACATGATGAGATATATGTGATGTATGATATGATCATGTGTTGTATAGAATATCACGACTTGCATGTCGATGAGTACGGCAACTGGCAGGAGCCATAGAGTTGTCTTTAATTATTTTCGCCATTTTGCTTTACTTTATCGCTGTGAGTTAGCAATAGTCGTGGAAGCAACAGTCGGCGCGACAACCTCATGGCGACACGTTGATGGAGATCAAGATGATGCAGATCATGGTGTCATGCCGGTGACGATGGAGATCATGCCGGTGCTTTGGAGATGGAGATCAAAAGCACAAGTTCATGGCCATATCATGTCACTTATGATGTGCATGTGATGTTAATCCTTTTATGCATCTTGTTTTGCTTAGGACGATGGTAGCATTATAAGGTGATCCCTCACTTAAATTTCAAGATAAATTGTGTTCTCCCCGAGTGTGCACCGTTGCGAAAGTTCGTCGTTTCGACACACCACGTGATGATCGGGTGTGATAGACTCTACGTTCACATACAACGGGTGCAAGCCAGTGTTGCACATGCGGAACATTCGGGTTAAACTTGACGAGCCTAGCATGTACAGACATGGCCTCGGAACACAAGAGACCGAAAGGTCGAACATGAGTCATATAGTAGATATGATCAACATGAAGATGTTAACCATTGAAACCACCTCAACTCACGTGATGATCGGACTTGAGTTGGTGGATTTGGATCATGTTACACTCGAATGACCGGAGGGATGTCAATCTGAGTGGGAGTTTTAAGTAATATGATTAACTAAACTCATTATCTTGAACAATAGTCTAAATTGTCTTTGCAATATTTATGTTGTAGATCATGGCTCGCGCAGTAGCACCCCTGAATTTTAATGCGTTCCTAGAGAAAGCTAAGTTGAAAGATGATGGAAGTAACTTTGTGGACTGGGCCCGTAATCTAAGGATTATCCTTACGGCTTCCCAGAAGGCTTATGTCCTTGATGCACCGCTTGGTGATCCACCCGCTCCAGTTGAGTCTCTAGACGTTGTGAACGCCTGGCAGGCTCGTTCTGAAGATTACTCAATAGTTCAATGTGCAATATTGTATGGCTTAGAACCGGGACTTCAAAGACGTTTTGAACGTCATGGAGCATATGAGATGTTCCAGGAGTTGAAGTTTATCTTTCAGAAGAATGCCCGGATCGAGAGGTATGAGCTCTCCGATAAGTTCTATGCTTGCAAGATGGAGGAGAACGGGTCTATCAGTGATCACATACTCAGAATGTCTGGGTACTCCACCCGTCTGGCTGAATTGGGGATGCCCCTTCCGCCAGAGGCTATCACTGACAGAGTTCTTCAATCATTGCCACCTAGCTACAAGAGCTTCGTGTTGAACTATAACATGCATGGAATGAACAAGTCAGTCGCCGAGCTGTTTGCGATGCTGAAAGCCGCTGAGTCTGAAATTCAGAAGGAGCATCAAGTGTTGATGGTCAATAAAACCACTAGTTTCAAGAAAAATGTCAAGGGTAAGAAGGGTAACTCCAAGAAGAGTGGCAAAGCAGTTGCTCCTCCCGTGAAGAAACCCAAGGCTGGACCCAAACCAGAAACTGTGTGCTTTCATTGCAAGGGAACTAGACACTGGAAGCGGAACTGCCCCAAGTATTTGGCTGACAAGAAGGCGGCCAACAACAAACAAGGTATATATGATATACATGTTATTGATGTGTACCTTACCAACTCTCGTTGTAGTGCCTGGGTATTTGATACCGGTGCGGTTGCTCATATTTGCAACTCAAAAACAGGACTGCGGAATAGACGGAGGCTGGCAAAGGACGAAGTGACGATGCGCGTGGGAAATGGTTCCAAGGTTGATGTGATCGCCGTCGGCACGCTCGCTCTTCGATTACCATCGGGATTAGTGATGAACCTGAATAAATGTTATTTGGTGCCTGCGTTAAGCATGAACATTATATCTGGATCTTGTTTATTGCGAGACGGTTGCTCATTTAAATCAGAGAATAATGGTTGTTCTATTTATATGAGTAATATCTTTTATGGTCATGCACCCGATGTGAGGGGTTTATTCTTATTGAATCTCGATAGTAATGATACACATGTTCATAACATTGATGCCAAAAGATGTAGAATTGATAATGATAATACCACTTTCTTGTGGCACTGCCGTTTAGGTCATATTGGCGTAAAACGCATGAGGAAGCTCCATGCTGATGGACTTTTGGAGTCACTTGATTTTGAATCACTTGACACATGTGAGCCATGCCTCATGGGCAAGATGACTAAAATGCCGTTCTCTGGAACAATGGAACGGGCAAGTGACTTGTTGGAAATCATACATACTGATGTATGCGGTCCGATGAGCATTGAGGCACGCGGTGGTTATCGTTACTTTCTCACCTTCACTGATGACTTAAGTAGATATGGTTATATTTACTTAATGAAACACAAGTCTGAAATGTTTGAAAAGTTCAAACAATTTCAGAGTGAAGTTGAGAATCATCGTAACAAGAAGATTAAATTCCTACGATCTGATCGAGGAGGAGAATATCTGAGTTATGAGTTTGGCAGTCACTTAAGATAATGTGGAATTGTTTCACAACTGACACCGCCTGGAACACCACAGCGTAATGGTGTGTCCGAACGTCGTAATCGAACCTTATTGGATATGGTGCGATCTATGTTGTCTCTTGCCGATTTGCCACTATCGTTTTGGGGTTATGCATTAGAGACAGCTGCATTCACTTTAAATAGGGCACCATCGAAATCCGTTGAGACGACGCCATATGAACTTTGGTTTGGCAAGAAGCCAAAGCTGTCGTTTCTTAAAGTTTGGGGATGTGATGCTTATGTCAAAAAGCTTCAGCCTGAAAAGCTGGAACCCAAAGCGGAGAAATGCGTCTTCATAGGATACCCAAAAGAGACAGTTGGGTATACCTTCTACCTCAGATCCGAAGGCAAAGTGTTTGTCGCTAAAAACGGAACATTTCTTGAGAAAGAGTTTCTCTCAAAAGAATTGAGTGGGAGGAAGATAGAACTTGATGAGGTTATTGAACCTTTACTTCAACCTGAGAGTAGCACAGTACAGAAAGATGTTTCTGTAGAGCCTGCATCAGTTGAAGAGGAAGTTAATGATGATGATCATGAAGCTTCGAATCAAATTGCTATCGAACCTCGTAGATCGACAAAGACGCGTACTGCTCCTGAGTGGTACGGCAACCCTGTCTTAGAAGTCATGTTGTTAGACAACGATGAACCTACGAGCTATGAAGAAGCGATGATGGGCCCGGATTCCGAGAAGTGGTTGGAGGCCATGAAATCCGAGATGGGATCCATGTATGAAAACAAAGTATGGACTTTGGAAGTATTACCTGAAGTGCGTAAGGCCATTCAGAACAAATGGATCTTTAAGAGGAAGACGGACGCAGACGGTAATGTCACCGTCTATAAAGCTTGACTTGTGGCAAAAGGTTTTTCACAAGTTCAAGGAGTTGACTACGATGAGACCTTCTCACCCGTAGCGATGCTTAAGTCCGTCAGAATCATGTTAGCAATAGCTGCCTTTTTCGATTATGAAATTTGGCAGATGGATGTCAAAACAGCGTTCCTTAACGGTTTCCTTAAGGAAGAGTTGTATATGATGCAACCAGAAGGTTTTGTCGATCCAGAGAATGCTGACAAAGTTTGCAAACTCCAGCGATCCATTTATGGATTGGTGCAAGCATCTCGGAGTTGGAATCTTCGCTTTGATGAGGTGATCAAAGCGTTCGAGTTTATACAAGTTTACGGAGAAGCTTGTATTTACAAGAAAGTGAGTGGGAGCTCTATAGCATTTCTAATATTATATGTGGATGACATATTACTGATTGGAAACAATATAGAAATGTTGGAAAGCGTGAAGGAATATTTGAACAAGAGTTTTTCAATGAAGGACCTAGGAGAAGCTGCTTTCATATTAGGCATCAAGATCTATAGAGATAGATCAAGACGTTTAATAGGACTTTCACAAAGCACATACCTTGATAAGATTTTGAAGAAGTTCAAAATGGATCAGTCCAAGAAGGGGTTCTTGCCTGTTTTGCAAGGTGTGAAGTTGAGTAAGACTCAATGCCCAGTGACTGCAGGAGATAGAGAAAAGATGAGTGTCATCCCCTATGCTTCAGCCATAGGCTCTATCATGTATGCAATGCTGTGCACAAGACCCGATGTCAGCCTTGCCATAAGTATGGTCGGAAGGTTTCAAAGTGATCCAGGAATGGAACACTGGACGGCGGTCAAGAATATCCTGAAGTACCTGAAAAGGACTAAGGACATGTTTCTCGTTTATGGAGGTGATCAAGAGCTCGTCGTAAAGGGTTACGTCGATGCAAGCTTTGACACTGATCCGGATGACTCTAAGTCACAAACCAGATACGTATTTATTCTTAATGGGGGTGCGGTTAGCTGGTGCAGTTCCAAGCAAAGCGTGGTAGCTGATTCTACATGCGAAGCGGAGTACATCGCTGCCTCGGAGGCGGCGAAGGAAGGTGTCTGGATGAAGGAGTTCATGACAGATCTTGGAGTAGTGCCTAGTGCGCTTAACCCAGTGACTCTGTTTTGTGATAATACTGGTGCCATTGCTCTAGCCAAGGAACCAAGATTTCACAAGAGGACCAGACACATAAAGCGACGTTTCAATTCCATCCGCGATTACATCAAGGAGGACGACATAAATATTTGCAAAGTACACACGGATCTGAATGTTGCAGATCCGATGACTAAACCTCTTCCAAGGGCTAAACATGAACAACACCAGAACTGCATGGGTGTTCGATTCATTACAATGTAAATCACATAGTGATGTGAACTAGATTATTGACTCTAGTGCAAGTTGGAGACTGTTGGAAATATGCCCTAGAGGCAATAATAAATTGGTTATTATTATATTTCCTTGTTCATGATAATCGTTTATTATCCATGCTATAATTGTATTGATTGGAAACTCAAATACATGTGTGGGTACATAGACAACACTGTGTCCCTAGTAAGCCTCTAGTTAACTAGCTCGTTGATCAAAAGATGGTGAAGGTTTCCTAGCCATGGACATGAGATGTCATTTGATAACGGGATCACATCATTAGGAGAATGATGTGATGGACAAGACCCAAACTATAAACGTAGCATATGATCGTGTCAGTTTATTGCTATTGTTTTCTGCATGTCAAGTATCTGTTCCTATGACCATGAGATCATGCAATTCACTGACACCGTAGGAGTACCTTGTGTGTATCAAACGTCACAACGTAACTGGGTGACTATAAAGGTGCTCTACAGGTATCTCCGAGGGTGTCTGTTGGGTTGGCATGGATCAAGACTGGGATTTGTTACTCCGTGTGACGGAGAGGTATCTCAGGGCCCACTCGGTAATACAACATCACAATGAGCCTTGCAAGCAATGTGACTAAAGTGTTAGCCACGAGATCTTGTATTACGGAACGAGTAAAGAGACTTGCCGATAACGAGATTGAACTAGGTATAGAGATACCGACGATCGAATCTCGGGCAAGTAACATACCGAAGAACAAAGGGAACAGCATACGGGATTAACTGAATCCTTGACATAGAGGTTCGACCGATATAGATCTTCGTAGAATATGTAGGAACCAATATGGGCATCCAGGTCCCGCTATTGGTTATTGACCGTAGAGGTGTCTCGGTCATGTCTACATAGTTCTCGAACCCGCAGGGTCTACACACTTAACGTTTGGTGACGATTAGTATAGTTGAGTTATTGTGTTGGTGACCGAAGGTTGTTCGGAGTCCCGGATAAGATCCCGGACATGACAAGGATCTCTGGAAGAGTCCGGAGGTAAAGATTGATATATGTGATAATAGTGTTTTGATCTCCGGAAGGGTTCCAGAATTCACCGGAAGGGGTTCTGGGTGTTTACCGAAGTGTTCGGGTGCAGCAACACTTTATATGGCCAAAGGGGTAAAGCCCACGAGGTATTGGAAAGTGCAAAAGGAAGTTTTGCTGCCGCCTTAAGCGGTACTACCGCTGGTAAGGCAGTACTACCGCGTAAGCGGTACTACCGCTTGTGTGAAGCGGTACTACCGCTCAAGCGGTACTACCGCTCGTGAGCGGTACTACCGCTTGTACGCGGTACTGCCGGAATCCGAGTGGGACTCTTTCCGCGCGGGCCAAACCGACCTTGTGGAGGCTTTCTCTCCAAGTTTAGACCCCAGGGCTCAACATATAAATAGAGGGGCAGGGCTAGCACACGGGACACATCAAGATTTCCCAAGCCGTGTGCCGGCAACCCTAACCCTCTAGTTCGTCCCGTCATAATCTCCGTAGTGCTTGGCGAAGCCCTGCAGAGATTGTTCCTCACCACCATCACCATGCCGTCGTGCTGCCGAAACTCATCTACTACTTAACCATCGCTCGCTGGATCGAGGAGGTGAAGGCGTCATCAAGTAGTACGTGTGTTGAACGCGGAGGTGTCGTCCGTTCGGCGCTAGATCGTGATTGGATCGAGGGACGACTTGCGATTTGGATCGCGAAGACGTTCGACTACATCAACCGCGTTTCTTAACGCTTCCGCTTAGCGATCTACAAGGGTATGTAGATTCACTCTCCCTCTCGTAGATGCTCATCACCATGGATAGATCTTGCGTGTGCGTAGGAAAATTTTTGTTTCCCATGCAACGTTCCCCAACAAGAACTTCATCCACCCCGACACGAGCATAGCCAGGTGGAATCGGATTGCCGTGGATGGTTGCTTCAGGTGCATTCGGTAAAGCAAAGCCGTCCACCACCTTCATGGATATGTTCTTCATTTTCATGTGTAGCTCACAAGTTGTCGTCTCTGGGATATCATCCACGGGGTAGCGAGCCAGCAGTGCATCATCGGCCGGGACCCTCGTGGAACCCACGCTGCTTTTCGGCATAGATGGGATGGTACTATCCAATGCTGGATCTGGTTGCTCCTGCCGCTGAGACGCCCTTTGCTGGCTAATTGTGTCGATCTGCTCCTGTTGCCGCATGAAAGCGCGTTCCAACTCCGCGTTCTTTGATTCTACCTTTTGAAGCCGGTCTGCATCCTGCTTCTTCTGGTCTGCATCCTGCTTCTTCTTTCTCGCACAGCTTCTGTAAGTGTTGTTCCACTCCGCAAACCCCTCAACCCACGGAACAACGCCTTTGCCTCGTGTTCGTCCCGGGTGTTCAGGATTCTTGAGGGCGCGTGTAAGCTCGTCGTTCTCTCTCTCGGGCTGGAACGCCCCCGTTCGAGCCTCTTTTATTGCTTCAAGTAAAGCGTCCGAGGCTTCTTTAAGACTTGCCTGTTCAATAATCTCCCCTGTCTTTGGGTCCAACTTTCCCCCATGCGGATAAAACCAAGTCCTGCACCTGTCGGGCCAACCCACTGTTTTTGGAGTGACCCCTGCAGCAATCATCTTTTCCTCAGATTCATCCCACTTAGGCAACCCAGTCTTGTAGCCACCTGGCCCCAGAACATGGTGAAACTTTTTTTTCTTAGCATTTATCTTGTTTTTCCTCGACCGTTCCTTAGCTGCTTCCGATTCCTTGAACTCCACAAATAAGTCCCAGTGATCTTTTACCTTATGTAGTGGTCCAGTGAATTCTTTAGTCTTCTTTTTTGCGTTGACGTAGTTGGCCCATAATCTTTTCTTCCAAGTATGGAATTGTGTGGCCATCTTCTTAAGAGCACACTTCTTGACTTTCTCCCGTAGGAGATCTGTGAAACCCTCTGATAGGGTGAAATGTGACATGAGCGTATCCCAAAGCAGATTTTTTGCTCTTTCGTCGACAAAACTAACTCCTCGATCTTCCTTTGGCTTATTCCATTCTTGAACGGTGATCGGGATTTGGTCCCTAACAATAACTCCGCATTGACGTATAAATTTGTCCGCATTCTTTTTAGGAGCAATCGGTTCGCCATCTACTTTGATTTCATCAATGTTGTACTTTATGCCATCGGGCAACTTTTTGGCCGGGCCTCGTACTACCCTTGTAGAAGATTTGCTCGATCCGGAGGGCTAAAAGAAGAAAGATTAGTTAATATATATATATATATATATATATATATATATATATATACATACGAATCAATTAATACATGTAATGATCACCAGAGGCCTTATATATACCTCGCCGGACTTTGTTAATTGAAGAACATTTCCTTCGCCATCATTGTTTGTGTGCCCTTCGTCTATTGGTTCTTCCTCAATTCCCTCACCGGACTCGTTCAGATATTGTGAGCCGTCATCTGGTTCAATCTCTGGGTTTTGGGAGCGTATCATGTCGAACATGATATCCTCTTGATCATGGTCGTCTCTGCCGCTATAGTCCATAGCTTAACTAATCCAGAAAAAAGATAAAACAATTTAGTATTCAAATTAGAATGCATTCAATAAGCAAAAACTAATACATCTCGAATAATCCAGTTAATGCATCATCGAATATTATCGAATATTATCACTAATACATTTCGAATATTATCATATAACATCACTAATACAGCTCGAATATTATCGAATAATCCAGTTGACTCGTGGTTCCTGAGGCGCGGGCGGTGGACACCCAAAGAGAAGGAACCATCACAGGATCATAGCTCAGGTGAGATCCCTGAAGAACCTGCCAGGTATTGGAGAACCTGACGTCCAACGCAACCATGTAGCGACGGACGTGCTCGTCCTCCTCCCTGACACGACGATGTACCACCTCCTCTGGGGCCGGCTGCCTCCGCACCGATAGTGGCCCACGCGACCGCCACCAAAGAAGCTCCGGGTCGACGACGGGAGCCCGATTCCTCACCAAGCTACGCGCCCCGGAAGGTAGCACCTCCCAGTGCCAGCCCGGCGGAGCCCAGTCCCGGACATGGCGCCTCTCAAGCAGGTTGTCGCCGCCGAGTCGATGACGAGGATGCGGGCCGGGCTTCGTCGACGTCGAGAACAAATTCTTATGAAAACAAATTCCTATGCAATAATTATCATTTTATTATGCTATTCATATTTAATAAACTTTTACAACTATAGTAGATGGGCAAATTTGAACAACATTTTATAGCATTGATCCAACCATTCTTTTTATAGAGAACCCACACTTGAACAGCATTTCTATTCATCCATTTAAAATCCATCTATCTAACATTTCTATTCATCCATCATTCTAACATACATCAATATAACATCTATCCATCTACATATCCATCTAACATTCATCTACACACAAAAATACATAATAAATCCATCTAATTAACATTCATCTACACACAAAAAATATGAACAAATTAAAAAAATGAAAAAAAAGATGAACAAAAGGAGGAGGAGAGGCTCACCAAGCGGGATCGTCGGGGCGGAGGGAGGCGGGGAGGACGCCCGAGACAGAGGGAGGCGCGCCGGTGGATGGAGGGAGGCGGGGAGGACGCCGGAGACGGAGGGAGGCGCGTGGAGGAGCGGCGCCGGCGTGGGCTCGGGCCGCGGCAGCGCGTGGAGGAGCGGCGACGTCGGGCAGAGGACGGCGGCGCGGCCGGCGTCGGGCAGAGGGGGCGGCCCGCCGTGAGAGGTGCGCTCCGGCATCGGGAAGAGGCGGCAGAGGGGGCGGAGGCATGCGTCGGCGAGGTGAGGCTGGCCGGGGCGCGTGGAGGAGAGCGCGCGGCGCAAGGAGGAGAGCGGCGCCGGCGGGCTCGGGCGGCGCATGGAGGCCGGCGGCGGGAGCTGACGTCGAGGGCACGGTCGGGCAGCCTGACGGCGTCGCGTGGAGGCCGGCGGTGGGAGCGGACGCGTCGAGGAGCAGCTGGTCGATCGGGCGAGGGAGAGGAAGATTTGGCGGAGAAGGGGGCAGTTTAAATACCCAGAGGCCTTTAGTCCCGGTGCGTGGCATCAACCGGGACTAAAGGGTCTTTAGTCACGGTTGGTGCCACGCACCGGGACTAAAGGCCTACCCTTTAGTCCCGGTTGCCACCACCAACCGGGACTAAAGGTCTGTTTTCGGCGGTCCAAATTACGGGCGGGAGAAGGACCTTTAGTCCCGATTGGTGGTGGCAACCGGGACTAAAGGTGTTTTTCATGTTTTCTGTTTTTGTTTTTTTGCTTTATTTTTTTACTTTTGTTTCTACTAATTAACAGGCAATATTTAGAGTTTTTGAGTGAATCTTTTTGCTTTAGGTCACAAAAATTATAAACTTTTCGCTAGTGCCAGTAGTTTTCAAATTTGAATTCTTTGAAATTTGTGTGAATCACTAGTTTGTGAATAACTTTAGTTTAAACTTATTTCAACTCTAGACTTTTTGTGCATTCAATATGCACCATTCAAAGCCACATCCTCAAATTTCAACCTTTTCTAACTTCATTTTCTATTTTTCATGCATTTAATGATTTTTTTTAGCTAAATGACCCTGAAATTGAAAAGCACTACAAATGAACTCTGAAAAGGTTGAAACTTGGCATGGTATCATCATTTCACCCACATAGCATGTGCTAAAAAGTTGAGAGGGTTACGGCAAAAACTGGATGCACTTCGTGTACAAACTGGACCATCTCCTTCGAAGTATCAAGGTTTCAGACGAAAACTCATCTGTTACAAAGGCATTTCATTTTTTTAATCTTATTTCAACTCCAGACTTTTTGTGCATTCAATATGCACCATTCAAAGCCACATCCTCAAATTTCAACCCTTTCTAACTTCATTTGCTATTTTTCATGCATTTAATGATTTTTTTGAGCTAAATGACCCTGAAATTGAAAAGCACTACAAATGAACTCTGAAAAGGTTGAAACTTGGCATGGTATCATCATTTCACCCACATAGAATGTGCTACAAAGTTGAGAGGGTTACGGCAAAAACTGGATGCACTTCGTGTACAAACTGGCCTATCTCGGCTACTCACTAGAGAAGAAAGTGATGACGGTGAAGCCGATCACATCCCAGAGTGGGATCTTGGGGTATAAAACTTTTTCTTCACGTGTGTCCCTTTGCGCCGTAACCATGGACAATCTTCATCATTTAACAGGATGCTTGGGCCAGTCTTCACTGTGAAGGGAGGAATTTCATGAAACTTTTCATAATCTTTTGACATGTCTGTCTTGTCCTCCACTCCCACGATGTTTCTTTTCCCTGATAGAACTATGTGGTGCTTTGGCTCACCGTATGATGTATTCGCTTCCTTATCTTTCCTTTTTCTCGGTTTGGTAGACATGTCCTTCACATAGAAAACCTGCGCCACATCATTGGCTAGGACGAATGGTTCGTCTGTGTACCCAAGATTGTTGAGATCCACTGTTGTCATTCCATACTGTGGGTCTACCTTTACCCCGCCTCCTGTCAGATTGACCCATTTGCACCGAAACAAAGGGACCTTAAACTCACGTCCATAGTCAAGTTCCCATATCTGTAACCATAATATGTGTTCTTTTCCCTATTGGTGTTTGTTGCATCAAAGCGGACACCACTGTTTTGGTTGCTGCTCTTTTTATCTTGGGCGATCATGTAAAATGTATTCCCATTAATCTCGTACCCTTTGAAAGTCAATATAGTCGAAGATGATGACTTGGACAACAAGTACAACTCATCTCCAACACTGTCGTCATTCATGAGATGTGTTTGCAACCAACCGCCGAAAGTCGCCATGTGTGTACGTTTAATCCAGGGGTCAGACTGCTCCGGGTTCTTGGAGCGTACAATATCCATGTGTTCCTCGATATACGGAGCCACCAAGGTGGAATTTTGTAGAACTGTGTAGTGTGCTTGGGCCCAAGAATGCCCGTCCCTACATATTACTGAATCCTTTCCTAGCGTGCCTTTTCCACTCAGTCTCCCCTCATGCCGCGATTCAGGAACACCAATCGGCTTAAGGTCAGGAATAAAGTCAACACAAAACTCAATAACCTCCTCTGTTTCATGGCCCTTGGAGATGCTTCCTTCTGGCCTAGCACGGTTATGAACATATTTCTTTAAGACTCCCATGAACCTCTCAAAGGGGAACATATTGTGTAGAAATACAGGACCCAGAATGGCAATCTCTTCAACTAGGTGAACTAGGACGTGCGTCATGATATTGAAGAAGGATGGTGGGAACACCAACTCGAAACTGACAAGACATTGCACCAAATCATTCTGTAACCTTGGTAGGATTTCTGGATCGATTACCTTCTGGGAAATTGCATTGAGGAATGCACATAGCTTCACAATGGCTAATCGAACATTTTCCGGTAGAAGCCCCCTCAATGCAACCGGAAGTAATTGCGTCATAATCACGTGGCAGTCATGAGACTTTAGGTTTTGGAATTTTTTCTCTGCCATATTTATTATTCCCTTTATATTTGTCGAGAAGCCAGACGGGACCTTCATACTGAGCAGGCATTCGAAGAAGATTTCCTTCTCTTCTTTGGTAAGAGCGTAGCTGGCAGGACCTTGATACTGCTTTGGATGCATGCCGTCTTTTTCGTGCATACGTTGCTGGTCCTCCCGTGCCTCCGGTGTATATTTTGTCTTCCCATACACGCCCAAGAAGCCTAGCAGGTTCACGCAAAGATTCTTCGTCACGTGCATCATGTCGATTGCAGAGCGGACCTCTAGGACTTTCCAATAGGGTAGGTCCCAAAATATAGATTTCTTCTTCCACATGGGTGCGTGTCCGTCAGCGTCATTCGGAACAGATTGTCCTCCAGGACCCTTTACAAAGATTACTTTTAAATCCTTGACCATATCAAGTATATGATCACCAGTACGGTGGTCAGGCTTCTTCCGGTGATCTGCCTCACCTTTGAAATGCTTGCCTTTCTTTCTTAAGAGATGCTTGATCAGAAGAAATCGACGATGTCCCAGGTACACATTCTTCTTACATTTATCCAAATATATACTTTCGGTCTCATCTAAACAGTGCGTGCATGCGTGGTATCCCTTGTTTGTCTATCCTGAAAGGTTACTAAGAGCAGGCTAATCATTGATGGTTACAAACAGCAACGCTCGTAGGTCAAATTCATGCTGTTTGTGCTCATCCCACACACGTACACCTTTTATGTCCCATAGCTGTAAAAGTTCTTCAACTAATGGCCTTAGGTACACATCAATGTCATTGCGGGTTGCTTAGGGCCTTGGATGAGCACTGACATCATAATGAACTTCCGCTTCATGCACAACCAAGGAGGAAGGTTATAAATACATAGAGTCACAGGCCAGGTGCTATGATTGCTGCTCTGCTCCCCAAAAGGATTAATGCCATCTGCACTTATACCAAACCATAAGTTTCTTGCGTCACCTGCAAACTCCGGCCACTTTCTCTCGATTTTTCTCCACTGCGACCCATCAGCGGGTACTCTCAACTTCCCGTCTTTCTTACGGTCTTCTTTGTGACATCGCAACAACTTGGCATGCTCTTTGTTTTGGAACAAACGTTTCAACCGTGGTATTATAGGTGCATACCACATCACCTTGGCAGGAATCCTCTTCCTGGGGCGCTCGCCCTCAACATCATCACCAGGGTCATCGCGGCTGATCTTATAGCGCAATGCACCGCATACCGGGCATGCATTCAAATTCTCGTACTCCTCACCGTGGTAAAGGATGCAGTCATTAGGGCATGCATGTATCTTCTGCACCTCTAA
Source organism: Elymus sibiricus (assembly GCA_039707655.1). Classification (NCBI taxonomy): domain Eukaryota; kingdom Viridiplantae; phylum Streptophyta; class Magnoliopsida; order Poales; family Poaceae; genus Elymus; species Elymus sibiricus. Next base: position 268,135,487 of record CM077672.1, on the reverse strand, counting down.
TCCTATAGGACAGATAGCCTTCTTTGCTTCATACGTATTGTTGGGCAATTCGTTGTCCTTTGGAAGCATCTTCTTTAACATTTTCAGCAACTTTTCAAATCCCTTGTCAGATACACCATTCTCTGCCTTCCATTGCAGCAATTCCAGTGTGGTACCTAGCTTTTTCTTGTCATCTTTGCAATTTGGGTACAACAATTTTTTGTGATCCTCTAACATGCGCTGCAACTTCAACTTCTCTTTTTCACTTTCGTAGTTTCTCTTTGCATCAGCAATGGCCCGACCAAGATCATCAGCGGGCTCATCTGATGCCTCTTCTTTAGCTTCTTCTTCTTCATTCTCTTCCCCCATTGTAGTACCATCGTATTCAGGGAACCCAGGATAGTTGTCATCATCCTCTTCTTCTTCATTCTCTTCCATTAGAACCCCTCTTTCTCCGTGCTTGGTCCAACAGTTATAGCCGGACATGAAACCGGACGTAAACAGGTGGACGTGAATGACTTTTGAGCTAGAGTAATTCCTATCATTCTTACAGACACCACATGGACAACACATAAAACCATTCCGCTTGCTTGCCTCAGCCGCACACAGAAAACTATGCACGCCATTAATGAACTGGGGAGAGCGTCGGTCATCGTACATCCATTGCCGACTCATCTTCATTACACAACACCGAAAAGACCAAATTAATACAAGTTCATACATAAAGTTCATACACACTTATTCTCATAAAACAACATAAAACTATCTAGCTAAAGCATTTAAATGCAACAACAAATGCGATCAAAATCGCAACTAAGGTAATAATTGATCCAACAACATAATGATACCAAGCCTCTTTATTAATGGCATATTTTCTAATCTTCAAGCGCATTGCATCCATCTTGATCTTGTGATCATCGACGACATCGGCAACATACAACACCAATTTCATCTTCTCTTCTTCAATTCTTTTCAATTTTTCTTTCAAATACTCGTTTTCTTTTTCAACTAAATTTAACTTCTCGATAAGAGGGTCAGTTGCAATTTCCAGTTCACATACCTCCTAGATAAAAATATCTATGTCAACTTGATGGGCATAATTGTCATAAACACGAAATGCAACAAATAGTTATAAAAGAGAATATACCACATCCGAATCATAAACCGGACGAGGGCCGACAGGGACGGATATCAAAACCATGGCACTATGTATAACAAACAATCATACAAGTAAGAAAATTATACAAGTAACTATCTAAATCATACAAATAAGTTTTTTTTTATAAAAAGGATAAGAACAAGAGGCTCACCAAGGTGGTGCCGGCGACGGGACGGTGCGGGCGATCGACGGTGGCTAGGATGGGGACGGGAAGGCACTAAGTAAACCACACGAACACATATGCAAACTAAGAAGTTAATTTGAGCTCAAATTGCATATAAATCAAATAAACTCCCACATAATTACTCCCAAACTAAAAGCCACAAATCATTATACTTATAGAGCATTGCACGAGCTAATCTAGCAATGAGAGATGAAAGGACAAAGTTGCTAACCTTTGTGAACACTTGGATAGATGGGGTGCCTCAAATCTTGACAAATCTTGGCAAAAATGGAGGATGATCTCGAGCAAGGGGAAGAGAACAAAGGAGAGAAAGGAGAAAACAGAGAAAGGAGAGCTTGGGCTCGGGCTGGACGAAGCACTATATATAGTGATATCTTTAGTCCCGGTTGGTGATACCAACCGGGACTAAAGGTCCATCTCTAGTCCCGGTTGGTGTTACCAACCGGGACTAAAGGGGTGGTGGCAGGCCCCTTTAGTCCCGGTTGGTAACACCAACCGGGACTAGAGGTCACAAATGAACCGGGACTAAAGCCTAGTCGTTGGAACCGGGACTAGTGGTCACATTAGTCCCGGTCCAAAACCCGACCGGGACTAATGCTCCGGACGAAAGGCCTGTTTTCTACCAGTGATACTATGGTTCCAGCTGGGGCTTTAGTCGGTTACAGCAAAAAAATATGCTGGTTCCAGCACCATCATCTGCTCGCCTGGGGTGCAGCCATTGTCGTGGGAATCCATGGAGGTCGTCGGCACCCCTCGGCACGGCGGCATGGCGCGGTCCCAGCACCTTCCCACGGGAGCCACTGTCGCACAAAAAGAGCGGAAAGGGTAGCTGGTGGTGCCGCGAGGGGATGGTAGCTCGGGAGAACGCCGGCGAGCGCGGGATCTGCGAGGTGGGAGGAGAGAGAAGAACGAGTGGTTGGGAGTAGCTAAAAGAGGATAAGGCCTCGTGATTGGCCCCACCACCCCACGTGTCGCCACCTAACTTGCTGCATCGCGCGCGCGTGGACGCGACCGGCCGAAAGTTCGGCCGGCGCGCCGCACACAAGCATTTACCCAAGAATAATCAGCATCTCATTCGCATCCTTATATCTCATAGACAAGTTGTTATACGTAACCAAGATTTTCTGAACACTGTAGCCAATAATTTAGGAGGTGGTTGAACCAGCGCGTTATTAGCTGCTGGATTATTTTAATGCAAAAACTGAAGTTGGTGCCTATCAGATTACATAGCACCCATTAACCTATTTGCCAGACCCGGTTCACTTGATCCTACGTTTGAGGGAGAGGGGAGGGGAGGGACACGTGGAGGGTAGCTAGCTAAGTGGTAACTACCATCATTGGTAGATAAAATTTGTATGTTCTAGGTATTATCAATCGTATCGGAGAGTATGTACGCGTAGTATGTAGTATATAAAAATGTTTAGTTAGTATATATACAACATTTTAGGTAGTATGTACCATATTTTTAGCATACTCATTTTTACGTACAAATATGTACGGATTTCACAAATATAATAAAAACTATGGGTCAGCTTGCGATTTTTTTATGTAACTAACTTTGAAGTATCTTATATTTAATATGTGAACATACTCAAAGTGACAAATTAGTATATATACTGTCACATGGTAGTATATGAGACATGGGTGTAACTACACCCGGTAGTAGGATGTATTTTTCCTTATATATATATAGGGTGGGTCTATTCTACCAACCCCCTTAAGACCTTATTCTACCCACAAAAATGATTATTCTGCCAACACTTAAGCACTGCCAAAAAATAGCAAACCGAACCGCACCTATACAAAGATAAATAAAAAAATCCCCCGGCCGCCCGCACGACCACCCACCTCTCCCCCACCTTCTTCCCGACCTCCTAGCTTCTGCCGCCGGGGCCGCCAAGGGCCGCGCCGCCGGCCGCCTGCTCGGCGTCTGCCTCCAGCCTCCTACGCCGGCGCCGCCCAGTCGAGCCTACGCCCCCCCTGCGGCGCCGCCCCCTCGAGCCTACTCCTCCCCCCCCGCGTTGCCCCCTCCCTTCCCCTTTTCCTTCTTCCCCACCTCCCCCGACCCCGCCGCCGGGCACTGAACTCACCACCTCCACAGCCTCGCGCTGCTGCCGCCCCTTGCTCGTGGGGCAACCTCCATCTCCCTACCGAGCCTCCTCACCGCCCCAGCGCCGATCCAGGCGCCCCACACCTAGGCGGCCCGAGCGGCTGCCGGCGTGGATCCGGGCGCGCCCGCACTGCTGCCGGCGCAGATCCGCTCGGCGTCCTTCCCCTCGTCTTCACCAGAGATCCATCGCCCCCGGGGCCGTCTCTCCTTCCACCGGCGAGGGTCGCGACAGTGCACTCCTCGCTCCCTCAAGGCTTCATTGCTGACTCGAGAACCGCCGCCGCCTTATCCCAACGCCGGTGTGCTCCCCTGCGGACACCCTCACCGGACAAGCAGTGCGCTCGCACGTGGCATGCAAATCTTTGTAGTGCACGGCATGTACTCAGGCGGTGCATCTCGTGGGTGCAGCAGTTTGTGTGCGATGCTGTTCGGTTGCTCGGGCGCGGCCACGGCGATGCACGACGACATGCAATTCGGCAGGGCCGCTCGTCTGGCTGATCCTCTGTCGTCCCCTACCTTCCTCTGTCCACCTCCTTCCATCTCCCCTCCTCCAATGCCTTCTACTCCTCCCCATCCTCTCCATCATCACGAACAGCAAGCTCATCTCCGGCAGCGTGCGGTTCGGTGCGTGGGGGCGTGTGGTTCGGCGCCCGTGGATTTGCAACTCTTTTTTGGGGGTAAGCATTTTGCAAAAATTGCAGTGCGGTTTGGCGACGGTGGAATTGCGGTGTGGTTCGGTGCCCATGGAGGTGCAGTTCGTCCACCGGGATCTTGTGTTTTTTTTGTCAAAAAAATTGTGCCCTGACGAGGTCCCAGGCGGCCCCGACAAGCAGTACAGATGGCGACGCCGTGCAGCGCATTAGCGACATACGCATGATTTTGCAGCTAGTAGCGTGCAGTTCGATAGCCACCTGATACATGTTATTTTCTAGTTCTTTTGTTGTGTTGCGTGATCTCTGTGTGTTGTGTCAAGTGCTAGGTTCACTTTGTAAAAAAAGAGCAAAGAAATTCTCACAAGAGGTTCACTTCTTTTTCTAATGCACTTTGTTTCGTTTGTGGGATGATTGAAAAAAAAGGTTTTGAAGTTCACTAGCAAAAAATAATGCAGTTCACTTTCGAGAGAGTTACGGTTCACTTTCGAGAGTGATGCCGTTCACTTGCGCCCAACGTGGAAGTGCAAAAATGTTAGGAAAACAACAAAAAATAGTAATGCGGCTCACTTCGATATATGTTGCGGTTCTCTTGCCCTCGTCTCTACGGTTCACTCTCGTTCATAAAAACGGTCCACTCTCGTTCATAAAAAAAGTTAGAAAAAATGACAAAACAAATCGTGCAGTTCGCTTGCCCGTCTGATGCAGTGCGGTCTTCAGTCTCAAGCAGTGCGATTTTCTATCCGATGCAGTTCCCTCGTCGATTTTGGTGTCGCGAAAAACAGAGTGTCCGCATTTTGGTAAAATCAAAACTGCGCTTAAACCGTAAGGAATTAGAGAGAGTTTTCTACATGAAAAAGTTCGCCTCATTGATATCATTCCAACGGCGTATCATTTGAACCCATTCCGACCAGCAGTTTGTAAAAATTCGCAATAAAACGGCCGCTGCCACTCGTCGTCCACCGCACCATTTTCAAAAATAATTTCAAACCGTAAGGAATCTCAAAATAATTTTTACATATGAAAGTTGCGCCTCGTCCATAGCTTTCCAACGGCGTATCACACGCCTCGTTTCGACAAACGGTTAAAAAACTGGAGCGAAAACAGTACCAAAAAATTGTAAAAAATTCAAAAAACAGAATTCGGCGATTTAGTAAATTTGAAACCGCTCTTAAACCGTAAGGAATTAGAGAAAGTAATATATATGAAAAAGTTGCGCCTCAATGATATCTTTCCAATGGCATATTATTTACTTCATTCCGACAAGCGGTTTGCGAAAAAACATGAAAATACGCTCGCTGTCAGTCGTCGCGCGCCCACCATTTTTGAAACTGCTCTTAAACCGCGAGGAATCTCAAAAAAAAATCAACATGGCGAAGTTGCGCCTAATCCATATATTTCCAACGGTATATTACACGCCTCGTTCCGACAAACGGTTTAAATACTGGCTCGGAAACAGTACCGAAAAACACCGCGTACAGTTTTTTCGACGAGAAGTTCGCTATTCTCTGTATTGCAGTGCGCTTGCTTCAGAAAGTGCAGTGCCCTCGCGTTGAGCGTGCAGTTCGGAAGTGTGGGCAGAATAACTATTCTGCCAATATTGGCAGAATAGACGGGTTGTATATATATATATGACAAATTTTCCATACTACCGGGTGTACTTACTCCCACTTTGGTTTCGTTTGGTATAGATAGTATCTATTATATTGGAGAGTACGTACGTGTAGTATGTAGTATATAAGAATGTTTGGTTAGTATATATACTATTTTGTAGGTAGTATGTATCATATTTTGAGCATACTCCTTTTTACGTACAAATATGTACGTATTTCACAAATATGATGAAAACATGGGTTTACATGCAATTTTTTCACATAACTCGTTTTAGAGTATTTTAGATATAGTATATGAACATACTAAAAATGATAAAATAGTATATATATTAGCACATGGTAGTATATGAGATATGGGTGTAACTACACCCGATAAGCATACTCAGGCATAGATAATAAGCGTACTCAAGCATTGTTCAACCATAGTTCAACCGATATATTAAGCATACTCAAGCATAGTTATAATTAAGACACTACATATAGTCATAGTTCAATCCCACATCTCATGCATCTGCCTGCAGGCCTGCACGAAGGTGAAGCTTCTCCAGGTACTCAGCGTACGCGGCCTGCGCCACCCTACGGGAATACTTCTGCTTGAAGGAGCCAACGGCTCGTCCTCTTGCATGCGTCAGAACACTTGCATACTCGTTATGAAGGAGTTGGTTGCAGAACGGGCATCCAAAGCCCCCATTCCAGGTCCTCACACGCCTGTTATGCTTTCTTGCATAAAGCTCCCTGAGCTTTTGCTTCTTGAACCTCCTCTGGGCATCTTCATCCTCGCTGTCGACATCTTCAGATAGCACCTACACATATGGTAAAAAATGTGGCGTCAGTATATTTTATAATAATACGAATTCAGTAGGCGGAGTTTATGAAACATAATATATCATGTGACAGCGTGAACCCTAAATCACCAAGTGATCTTGATGAAAAAATGCATAAATAGAGAGCACACAACTTAGTGCAACAAAATTAAGAGTCTGATTGGTTTGCTACCAACATTTGGCAGAATCAAAAGTTTGGTTTGCTACCGACATTTGGCAAAATCAAAAGTTGCCAACACTTGGCAACCTTTTGTGAGATTGGCAATGAACATTGGAATGCAAACTAATCTCTAGCGAAAATTAGGGAGTTGCCAAAATTTGGCATGCCGATGACTTTTGGCATCAAACCAATTTACATGCCGTAAAGTAGGATCAAAATTTGGCATGCCAACGACTTTTGGCATCACAATCAATTGTCAAGATCTGGCTAGGAATTATTAGCAACACTAACCCTAGTCGGATTTTTTTAGAAGAACAGGGAGGCTCCTCCCCGGTTCCATTACTCGAATGAAACCCTCATAGTGTCATACATCAGCTAACTAATAGGAGATGTTCGAAAGCAACAGCTAAAGGGAAATACACAACGACAGAAATATGAGGATTACAAGTTATCCTGCGCCCCAAAGGGGTCCCTAGTCGGATTTTTAGCAGAAATCATTTGTACAGAAGAAACAATTAATCACTAATCATTTGTACCATTCAAACAAAAAATACACTACACAGATCTATCGAATCTAACTCTGATTTCATGGATCTATCGAATCAAACTCAGATTTTATGGATTGAGAGAACATAACCATAGGATTTCTATTTCAAAAAGGGGAGACAGGACTAACCAGAGAAACCCTAGGATATATTTACCACATAAATGGGTATAGATGACTAACCGGTTCTCCGTCGTCGTCGGAGTCGTCGCCGGAGTCGTCGTCAGAGTCGTCGCCGGAGTCGCTGTGGACCTCCGGCTCCGGAAGTGGAAGCACGACGCCGTCGCCATCGCGCTTCTGCCCACGCGAGACCTCGTCGGTGGCGACGGCAACCTCTGTCTCCAGCTTCATGCCGTGCTCAGGTGCTTCAGCAGCCCCGACATCGCCACTCCCTCCGATGGTGCGCTTCGGCGGCATCCCCATACACTGACGGCGGTGACGACGGAGAGCGGCGTCGAGGATGCAGGCGGAGAGAGAGAATTGTGTGTGTAGCGAGAATGGAGGGTGCGGCCGCCTATTATAACCAGTGGCTCGGGCGCGCCATTAATATGGAGCAGTGGGGAGCGAGGCGGGCGATGGTCAAAGGGCTGGGTCGCCTCCCGGTGAGCCTGCGCAGCGGACTGCTCGCATGCCTACCTTCATTTCACACGGCTACTCGCATGCCTCCCGGTGACACTGTGCAGCGAACACGCCTCCTATCAATTCACACACCTGCCCGCACGCCTCCCGGTCTGCCTGCGTGGCGAACTACGCGCATGCGTCCCGTCAACTCACGCCTGCTCGCACGGCACACGGGACGCGTGGCGGCACGTATATTGTTTTTCTTTTTTGATGATTAATTCTGCCGCTATATTACTTAACCGAAGCATGGCACATACATTGTTGATCTAACGCCCACGGTACGAATAAATAATCCGTTTGCGATATTGGTTGCCAATTATTAATAATCTCCCGTTTGTAAGAATAATATATCAAAACTTGTCTCAAATTTGAAAAAACAATACAATATCATAGTCCATTGGTGTCCATATGACACCACGATAGGTTTCATGAATTTCAACTAAGTTTTGGATTTACTGGATTTTAAAAATCAAGCTTCTCAATGTTTGAAATTTCTTGCATGGGGACTAAACATGCACCCAGAGACACACATATGATTTTCCAATCCATTTTGGTGCACTATCACGTGTGCATGTAGCTGAAATTTGATATTTGCACATTATATCCCTAGGAAATCAGTCTATGTATAAAAACGTCCGAATGATGATCTCTGATTTTTCTTCCTTCCAAATTTTAACACGACACTCCTTTGGTCACATATGTTCACCGCGAAAAAAGTTTAACATGCCTCATACTGGTGGCGGTGGTGGTGCGGTGTGTGTGTGTCGGGGGGGGGGGTCCGGCAGTACAGAGCCACCGTGTGGGGTTGACCGTTTTGTGAGGCAGGTGCCACATCAAAGTCATGAATTGGTTATTTAAAACATTACACGGCCATTTCATACATACATGTTTCGGTCACATGCATGCATGGTGGTTCTCGGACAGTCCCTCGTGCGGTTATCAGCGATGCGCCCATTCGTTAGCCCACGAAAGTTATCACTTTTCACCGACATCGAGAGGCATTAGACCAAAGGTGGATTCATCTTGGGATTAGTTACGGTGGGGATCATGGTGAGATTCCAGATCAAAGTTTGAGCGCGTGTGCGTACACTTGAATCCCTCCCACAGGCTCGAAGTGAGGCGGACTACGACACGTCGTGGACCTCTGTGTAGGGCATTTCCGGTTTGCGAAGCATGTGCCACATCAAAGTTGTGCAGTGGGTATTTCAAACATCACACAACACCTCTTTGGGTATGCAGGCAGGTGGTTGTCCTAGGACACACTCACTTGCGTGTGACGCTTTCTGTGGGCCCGCGAGGTCGTCGTCCATCACTTTGACCTACATCGAGAGAGGTTAATTTGACCAACAAGGATGATTCTTTTTGGTTCGTGTTACAGTAGGAGTACATAGTACGCGTCGAAGAGGGGGTGCAGCATATACTACGCGTCATGAACCTCGCTCCGTGTGGGGACTTTCCGGTTTCCGAGGCAAGTGCCACATGAAAATTGTGCATTGGGTATTAATTCAAACATCACACAACACCTCTTTGGGCCGCATGCAGGCGGTGGTTGTCCTACAGGACACTCACTCGTGTGCGACGCTTAATTTCCATCTGTGAGCCCGCGAGGTCGTCACCCATCACTTCGACCCAACGATCGAGAGAGGTTAATTTGACCGACAAGCAGGATTCTATTTGGTTTGTGTTACGGTAGGAGTATATAGTACGCGTCGAAGAGGGGGATGGGACCAGCATATACTACGCGTCATGAACCTCGCTCTGTGTGGGGACTTTACAGTTCCCGAGGTAGGTGCCACATCAAAGTTGTGCATTTTGGGTATTCAAACATCACAACAACCCACACACACCTCCGTACTTACATATGTTTTGGCCCACATGCAAGCGATGGCGGTTGTCCTCTGACACTCACTCACGCGGTTATCGGTGATATCGATGCTTTCCATCTATGGGCCCTCTTGGTCCATCACTTTGACTGACAACGAGAGAGTTTAATTTGACTTAGGAGGGGATTAATTTTTGGTTTGAGCGCATGCATGTGTACTCATGCATGAATCCCTCTCCCACCGGATCAAAGTGGGGGAGGGGGGTGACGGTGTCCTGGACTAGGGGGTACTCACGACATCGTCTCCCGACCAGGTGGGTTGAGCCGAGGACCCCCATGGCAGTTCACTCATGGGCCACTTCGGGCAGCCCATGACGAATACAAGGAAGATTCCACAAGACTTGGCACCCAAGACGAGGACTCTCCTAAACCCTAGGCCTCCGGTGCATATATGAACCGAGGCCAGACTAGTCAATAGATGAACTCATATTCATTAGAACAATCTCGTGGTAGATACATGTACTCTGTACTACACCCCATATGTATACAATCAAAAGCAGGATGTAGGGTATTATCTCTTCGAGAGAGCCCGAACCTGGGTAAAATCATGTGTCCATGTTACCATCGCTCCAAGACGCCTAGCTTAGGACCCCTACTACGAGATATGCCAGATTTAGAACCGACATTGGTGCTTTCATTGAGAGCCTGCTGGCATTCGCCGCGGTGCGATGGGAATTCAGATCGTCTCCGGCGTGATCTACACGTCGGAACCGAGCTTTATTGTCGATGTCGGCATCTTCGTCGCCGGCTCGACTAGTCACCTCGGCTGGGCCGAGGACCAGGCTCCTCTTCGGATCGTCAAGATCGGACGGATGTCTTCATCATCATCAAATCTGATCTCATCCGGGATCATGGAAAAATCATCCATGGTGCTCGGGGGCTCAACGTCAACATTGCCCTCGCGCGATCATGCAGTTTTTTCTGGACAGCGGGTTCGCGTCCACCGTCACCGCCTCCTCGAGCGTCGTTTTAACGAATCCTTTGGTGGAATTGTGTGGAATTGAGTCTATAATTACCTCGTAAAATTTCGTCATATTCCGATGGAGGAATCTCCGGCGATCTACGATATACCGGAGCCCTGTCAAATCTGGACATGAATCTGGACGAGTTTAGGGCGATGAGTCCAGCGTCCAGCTCGGACATCCTTTGGAAGATCCAACCGTTGATCGGCTGCGGAATTTCTATATCTACCATCCCTTAAAATTTCAGCTCGATCCGACCATTCAAACTCCGGGAACAGCCCGATGAGTGCGCCAATTTCCGGATTTGTTTTCTGCGCGAAAACGAATCCGACCCGAGTTCATCTTTTTCATGAACAGATTATCGGACATCCTTTTTGAAGGGAATTTTTTATAGGGTATTGTGTTTTGTTTTCAAGCACATGCCTGCAAATTTTAAGCCTTTTCCGAGGCAATCTTCGTCGTCGCGCCGGTGTCAAACCAGCCCGGCCACGTTGCTCCATGGCTGCCGACCTGTGCCAGCATCGAGTGTGCCGTCGCTTCATCGAGCCGACGACAACCACCTCGGATCATCACCTCGGCGAGCCAACCAAGAGTTCGGCACCGCTCTCCCTAATGATCATCAAGATAACATCGTCACCTTACGGATTGCACGGGTCGGGCGCGCCAGCATCGCCGCGTGGTGACTTCTCAAGCTGGCATTGACCGCGTCACAAAGTTTCGACCTGCGTCGGCATCGCGCGCCGTTGCTTCTTCGAGCCGATGTCCACCTCGCCGACCTGCTTCAACACCTCGGTTGGCATGGGGGTTGCAACGTCACCTTACCGACCTGCTCCGACACCTCGGCTAGACCGGGGGCTTCGCCATCTCTTCATCAACCTACTCCGGGGACTTCGGCATCACCAGCCGATCAGCTTCGTCACCTTGGCTGGACCGGGGGCTTCGCCTCGCCACATCGACCGTGTCGTGTCGCTGCTTCATCAAGCCGAGCTCTTCGCTCGGCCACCTCGGGCTTGGGGGCTGGGACCTCGGTCAAGCCGAGGACTATGCGTCCTCGTCCCGCCACAAGCCCGCACCACGTCATCAACGCCGAGCACATTAACCAGCTAAGTCGCTTTCATGTTTAATTTTCTAAATTCTTAATTTTTTGTTCGGCTCGACCAAGCATTATATTTATGTTAAAATATGTTTGTTAAAAACGAGGTTCGTTAAAAACCGCTTCTTTTTCCCATGTTAACTGGGGGCTCTTAAATTTATATGAGCCGTTATAATAAGTGTTTTCTTCTTAGTCGTTGCAAAGTCTTTTTCTACTACTCCTTTTTTCGACGTGAGTGTGTGGTCAATAGCCGGATAGCCTGGTTTCTCTCTAAAGCCGCTCGAGTTTAGTTTCACTAAACTGGCCTGAGAAGCACTCCGCCTTCGGGATAGGAGGTTGAAGCCGAAGGCTGACCCGCTTGAAGTCTGGAGATCGGATGTATCATGTTAAAGCACGACGGAAGCATAATTTAATTTTAAGACCAATTTTCGGATTGGCACGAAAAAACTTGATTTAGTTCGGACGTAAAGTTTTTCCAAAAGTTTTTTGGTTTTCCGAGCTTATGGCACCTTTAAGCTATTTGTATGTTTTTCTTTCAGGAGGCGGGACATCCTCATGACCGAGGTGCCTTGCGTAATAATTCAGCACGGGAGATCTTTTCCGACCCGTAGCTCGGCATCTTTCCTGTCGACCTACACCTCGGCGTTGGCGAAACGCACATGACATCTGGACTAGTCCCGAGGAGATTCGATCCTCAGGTTGGTCGGCCGCACCCAACCTGAGTGTCGGGGGATACTGTGTGTCTCCAGCAGAACTCTCGCAGTACAACATGGGATGCCTTTATAGCATCGGCAATATCAATGGGGGGCTACGACTAGTGCCGAACCCACCAAAATCCAAGGTACTCCGAGGAGTCCTCGGCAAAACGTTCTCGGATATTGCTTTATATGCATCAGTTTCGAATTGTGTCTTCGGTCAATAGTTGGGTTGCCCGGCTCCTGTGCTTGCCTCCTACGTTCCGCTTTGTTCGGCTAGGTGTGCAAATGGAGAACCACTGCGATTGTACTTCCGATTTAACTGGTCAAGTACCTCAGTGGAGAAAGCCGAAAACTGACTGTCACAATGAGTGCAAACTGATCAGCGATCCGATGACTGTTTCAAACTATAGATCGATAGAGGTTACCCCGTGGGCCTTTCATAAAATTGGCCGAAGTGTTAATGGCTTGACCTCGACTGACGCCGAACACTAACCGGGGGCCAGTAACTGGCCTCCCAACTTTAAGCTCCTATGACTAAGTGAAATTTATAAAGCCTGGATATCTGATTGCCTCATTTCCACCAACACAACCGCCTCCGGGCACCGAGATGTCGGCTAAGGGTTGTCTTGTTACTGCGGAAACACCCTACGTAGCATCTACAAAGGGGTAGAAGCCGATGATGGACCACTCTCAAATGATAAACAGTCACAAAGGAGTCAAAATAGCATATAGCATAAAAGCGTTTGTATTCAATACACGAGTGCTGCCTTCCGTAATCATCGTTATAAAGCCATAAATATGTATCAATTTGACTTAAGATTTTGGCCAAGCTGGGTTGCCTGGCTCCTGTGTTTACACCCTACGTTCCCGATTGTTCGGCTAGGGGGTAAAGGGAGCACCTCTGCGATTGTTACTTTCGGGTCATCCGGGCTAGTACCTCAGACTGGGTGAAGCTGAAAGCTAGCCATCTTAAGAATATAATTGGTCGGCAACGACGGAAGTGAAAATTTTGGTTCATTAAAGACCACAGAGTTCGGGAACTTTTCCCAAACTAAATCCTCAATATTTTCCTCCCACATTGATCGGAGTTGAGGTTTAACGATCATGGTCAACATGATAGCCTGGTCAAAGGAACTTATAAAGGAACTATTTTTCCCAGAAGATGTTTCTTACGTTAAATAGTAATATAACATATCTCTCCGCGTACCTTTGTTTATAAAACCGTATGGCCGGATTGCCTTGTTTTCCGTAAATCTTTGCCCTTATAAAGGCTTTAGAAAGTAGGAAAGCACTCCTTGGCTACTGGCCGAGGAGGTTGAAGCCGATGGTTGGTCAACAAAGTTTTGTACAATGCGGATCTGAGCGTTAATGATGTAAAGTACTTGGATACATAGACTCATTACACATAAATTGTGATTAAAGTCAATTTCCCCCGGATATCGATCCTTAATTCGGCCACCCTTGCCCAACTTAAGGCTCGGGGGCTACTGGGCTTCACGCTTCTCACTTAAAAGCCATTAACGGGTTACATCGATCCCCTGATCTGGTGTTGCCACCCGACCAGTGGCTCGGGGGCTACTGCATTGATGATTCAATGCAGACAATTCAAAGTGCAAAACAGTTTCCGAGGAGATTACGGTCCTCGGGTTGGTCGGCCTCACCCAACCCGAGTCTCGAGGACTATGCACACCGTGTTTCTGTTCCTAAGTATGCTGCCGAGCAAGGAATCAATCCTCAGGCCGATTTTGCGAATCGACCTGAGTCTCAGGGGCTACTGGGATCAGCGGTATTATTTTATCCTTCAGGTGCATCCTGGATGTTAGGCCGACACACACCTTGAGGGCTACTGGCTATATATCTCGGTAGATAATAAATTGCACCAATCAAAAAAATATTTTAGCCCAAGGCCGAGGTGGTGCACCATCTCGGAAGCAGTCCGGCATAAAGCTCGGCTACGAGTGGCTGGCTCCATAGAGAACTTTTTTGGCGTTTAGCTCGGATAACCTCCTTCAAACTTTTTCAAAGACGAGGTACTCTATGCCTCCTCGAATGCAGTCCGGCGCTGGAGCTCGGATACAGACCGGCGTTGGAGCTCGGCTGCAAAAGACACCTCGGATGCAGTCTGGCGCTGGAGCTCGAATACAGACCGGCGTTGGAGCTCGGCTGCTAAAATGTACCTCGGATGCAGACCGGCGTTGGAGCTCGGCTGCAAAAGACACCTCAGATGCAGTCCGGCGTTGGAGCTTGGATGCAAGAGGACACCGCCGCACGGGAAAAACTTTGAACCCGAGATATGGCGTAAAAATTAACAAGGCATTGATAAAGGCCAAGAACCTAAAGGGGCTCCTCGGATACCCGACGTATGAACTCTTCGGATACACCTCGGCGATCCTCGAGATCGGAGATGAGAATATTTGTTGAACCAGTTTTCAAGACCGACGACCGAAGACGAAGAACAAGTCGGAAGAACCGAGGAGCGTCCCCAACTTCAAGACCGGTTCAGGGGGCTACTGACGATGTCCTGGACTAGGGGGTACTCACCACATCGTCTCCCGACTAGGTGGGTTGAGCCGAGGACCCCCATGGCGGTTCACTCATGGGCCACTTCGGGCAGCCCATGACGAATACAAGGAAGATTCCACAAGACTTGGCGCCCAAGACGAGGACTCTCCTAAACCCTAGGCCTCCGGTGCATATATAAACCGAGGCCAGACTAGTCAATAGATGAACTCATATTCATTAGAACAATCTCGTGGTAGATACATGTACTCTGTACTACACCCCATATGAATACAATCAAAAGCAGGACGTAGGGTATTATCTCTTCGAGAGAGCCCGAACCTGGGTAAAATCCTGTGTCCATGTTACCATCGCTCCAAGACGCCTAGCTTAGGACCCCTACTACGAGATATGGCGGATTTAGAACCGACAGGGGGGGGGGACAACACACGACGTGTCATGAACCGATCTCGCTCTGTGTGGGGACTGTACGATTTTCGACGCGGCCGCCACATCAATGTTGTGCATGGTATTCAAATTAAACATATGCATGTATGCATGCATCACCTCCATATACATATGTTTGGGACACATGCATGCAGTGGTTGTCTTCGAACAGTACTCTCCTAGCGTGGTTATCGGCGGCAAGCCTATATATTCATGGGCCCGCGTGGACGTCCATCACTTCGACCGGCATCGAGAGAGGTTACGAGGGTGGATTCTTCTTCTTTGCATGGTTCGTGTTACCGTGTAGTAGGTCATGGTGATGAGATTCGAGACCTAAGTTTGAGCACATGCGTACGCATGAATCCCCGTCACTGGCTCGAAGTTGGGTGACATACATAGTATACGTCGTGGACCCTCGCTTCATGTGGGGACTTTCCGGTTCCAAAGCATGGTACCATGCCACATCAAAGTTGTGCATTGGGTATTCAAACACACCACACAACACTTCCATACATATGTTTGGGCCACATGCAGGCAGTGGTTGTCTTCGGGCAATACTCCCTTGCATGGTTATCGGCGAGCTAGCCCATATCTGTGGGGTCGCGTGGATGTCCATCACTTTGACCAACAACAAGAGAGAGGTTATACGACCAAGGTGGATTCTTCTTGGTCCGTGTTACACTATGTCTTGGTGAGATGCCCCCTCCCACCGACTCAAAGTGTGTGTGTGGGGGGGGGGGGTGGGTGGGGTGTGGGGGGTAATTCACACTTCCTGAACCTTCGTGGGGTCGGGGATGTCTGGTTAATTTGCGAGGCACATGTGCCACATCAAAGTTGTGCATGAATTGGGTATTTAAATATCACACCACCTCTTTCATACATATAGTTGGGCCACTCGCAGGTGGTTCGTATGTGGCCTTACCCATCTCGCGCCACAAGCACACATTTGTGGGCCCGTACACGGTCCACCTTTAACCGGAAGCGAAAGGGGGGTTTGACCATGATGGACTCCTATAGGTTTAGTGTTACGGTAGGGTGTGCTATGTCAGACCTATTCCCCTCCCGCTGACATGAAGTGGGGGGGGGGTGGCGGACTAGCAATAATGTGGGCTTTGTGAGACAGGTGCCACATTAAAGTTGTGCATTGGGTATTTGAACATCAAACCAGCCTTTTCATACATATATTTGGTCCACATGCACTGTTCGTGTTCTGACCCTTTCCCATGTTTTTTTGGCCACACAACACACACGGTTCCCTCGGACTACCCGTGTGCCACACCCGTGCCCCTGTCACCCACATCAACACAGTAGATTGGGCTCCACGAGGCTTCCCTCGCAATCTCAAAAATATCTACCCGCCTGGAGGGTTTTTCTGTTTGATAGCACACAATTATTATGTTTTGACCGTGTGCGATGCTGTTTGCCCCCGCCCCCCCGCTCCCGCCTGCATCCCTCAAAAATATCTACCCGCGTGGAGGGTTTTTCTGTTTTATAGCACACGGTTATTATGTTCCGACCGTGTGCGATGTTGTTCGTTCCCACTCCCGCCTGCATCCCTCAAAAATATCTAGCCGCCTGGAGTGTTTTTCTGTTTGATAGCACATGGTTGTTATGTTTGGACCGTGTGCGATGTGTGTTGCTCAATCCCTTCATCCAAATTTTCAGTAGCCCCGGCATTTTACCCCCGCCTAGTAAAATTTTCAGTACCCGTGTCATTTCCTCAAACACCACCTTGGCCCCCCCACCCGCTCCACACACACACCCCAAAAACTCCGCGTGCTCACGCGCGTGCGTGCGCACACACACACCACCCCTCCCTCGCTCGAAACCCTAGCAAGGTCACCGCCGCTGTCGTCGCCGCTGCGCCGCGCCACCTCCACCATTAACATCCGCCGGTTTTCCCGTGCAGGTTACCCACCGATCTCCATACCCTAGCCGACCTGAGTTTCTTAGATGATGCCTGCCAAACGCCCCCTTTCCCACAGATCCCCATCCCCACCCCCTCCCCCACTCTAGAGCGTCGCAGCCTAAGCCTGGCTACGCTTCCCGTGGAGCCCCAGGAGCTAATGGCCCAAAAGAGGTTTATCGCGGCCTCTTCGTCCGATGTCGACGAGGTGGCCGCCGAGGAAGCTGACGATGATTACTGGCCGTGGGCTCTCAGTCAGCGGGCAAGAGTATGCTGGCATGTCGCGGACGCCGGCTACGACATCGAGGTCATCGACAGCGACGGCTTGACGCGGGCTATGTCACAGGTTAAGTGGCCCACCCCCAACCCCTCGGGTTCAACCGCTGTCGATCTCATCCATGGCCCCGCTGCTGATCTCCTCTGGCTCGCTGTCAAGAATTTGCCATCCTACATCACCATCGAGCCCCTTTTGTC
This sequence comes from Elymus sibiricus, assembly GCA_039707655.1. NCBI lineage: Eukaryota > Viridiplantae > Streptophyta > Magnoliopsida > Poales > Poaceae > Elymus > Elymus sibiricus. Next base: position 268,117,682 of record CM077672.1, on the reverse strand, counting down.
ATTCTGAAGGACACGTTCTGCGACGCTGGCTTGGGATCCTCAGCTGCCAAGTCAGACCTCATCGACGGTGACCACGAGGAGGGCACCCTCTCCGCCTCTTCCAAGGGGAAAGAGCACATCTGCGACATTAGGGAGTGCACCCTACAGCCATGCTCTTCCAAGGGGAAGGAGCCCATCTGCGACAACATGGAGCGCACCCAGAGTCCGCGCTCTTCCCATGCGAAGGAGCCCATCTGTGACAAGTGAGGAAACCTATGATTTGTTTTGCCGTGCCTCTTCACAGGGTGGAACCCATGATTTGTTTTGTCGAGCCCCTTTTGTAGTGAGAATATGTCCAGTTTTAATTGTTGTGTTTGGTTGTTTGCAGTATGCCTTGTTTACTTCAGTTATTCACAGTGTGATGCTCCATATGTGCAACTATTTACCATGCAGTACAATTTCATCAATACCAGTTTCAATAATACCAATATGAATGACTATATTTGCTTGTTGTTAAGCCTGTTATAGCTAGCATATGCCTCTTTTAACGTTTTTTGGTTGTTCGGTTATTTGTAGTTAGCATATGTCCAGTTTCAATTGCTATCTTTGGTTGTTAGTAGTATGCCTTGTTTATTTCAGTTATTCACAAAGTGATGTTCTATATGTGCAAGTATGAATTGTGCAGTTCAATTTCATCAATACCAGTTTCAACAATACCAATATGAATGACTATTCGGTTGCTGTTAAGCCTGTTGTAGCGAGCATATGCCTCTTTTAACGGTTTTTGGTTGTTCAGTTGTTTGCAGTTAGCATATGTCCAGTTTCAATTGCTATCTTTGGTTGTTTGTAGTATGCCTTGTTTATTTCAGTTATTCACAAAGTGATGTTCTATATTTGCAAGTATGAACTTTGCAGTTCAATTTCATCAATACCAGTTTCAACAATACCAATATGAATGATTATTTGCTTGCTATTAAGCCTGTTGTAGCGAGCATATGCCACTTTTAACGGTTTTCGGTTGTTCGTAGTTAGCATATGTCTAGTTTTAATTGCCATCTTTGGTTGTTCGTAGTATGCCTTTTTATTTCAGTTATTCACAAAGTGATGTTCTATATGTGCAAGTATGAACTTTGTAGTTAACACACCTTTCCACTTCTTGTTTTGCTTAACTAGCATGCTTAAACTTGCACACTGAAGCTATCATTTGGAGATTATGTTGTCTACCATGGATATATTTGGTTGATGTTTAGCCTGTTGTGCTTAACATGCCTTTTGATGTACTTACACAGGACAATATTGGGAACGACTGATGTTTTCCATCGAGGTTAGTTTCATCCCATGGCTTATATATACTCACTGTTCAGGATATCGGTAGCTGGTACCATATAGGCCGGGGGCTGTGATACGTCTCCGTCGTATCTACTTTTCCAAACACTTTTGCTCTTGTTTTGGACTCTAATTAGCATGATTTGAATGAAACTAACCCGGACTGACGTTGTTTTCAGCAGAATTGCCATGGTGTTGTTTTTGTGCAGAAATCAAAGTTCTCAGATTTGGACAAAACTTTTTGGAGAATTTTTATGGAATATATAAAAGTTATTGGCGCAAGAATCAACAGAAGTGGGGCCACCTGCTGCTCACAAGGCAGCAGGGCGCGACCCCCCCTAGGGCGCGTTGTGGTGCCTTGTGCGGCCCACAGGTGGCCGTCTGACCTAATTCCAACGCTATAAATTCTCTTTCCCTCAGAAAAAAATAAGAGAAGAAGTTTCATCGCGTTTTACGATACGGAGCCGCCGCCACCTCCTGTTCTTCATCGGGAGGGCTGATCTGGAGTCCGTTCGGGGCTCCGGAGAGGGGGATTCGACGCCGTCGTCATCATCAACCATCCTCCATCACCAATTTCATGATGCTCACCACCGGGCGTGAGTAATTCCTTCATAGGCTTGCTGGACGGTGATGGGTTGGATGAGATTTATCATGTAATCGAGTCAATTTGTTAGGGCTTTGATCCCTAGTATCCACTATGTTCTGAGATTGATGTTGCTATGACTTTGCTATGCTTAATGCTTGTCACTAGGGCCCGAGTGCCATGATTTCAGATCTGAACCCTTCATGTTTTCATGAATATATTTGTGTTCTTGATCCTATCTTGCAAGTTATATGCATCGATTACGTGTCATGATCCGCATACCCCAAGGTGACAATAATTGGGATTCTTTTCGGTGATTGCCGTAGTTTGAGGAGTTCATGTATTCACTAAGTGCTAATGCTTTGTTCCGGTTCTCTATTAAAAGGAGGCCTTAATATCCCTTAGTTTCCTTAAGGACCCAGCTGCCACGGGAGGGTAGGACAAAAGATGTCATGCAAGTTCTTATCATAAGCACGTATGACTATATACGGTATACATGCCTATATTACATTGATGAATTGGAGCTATTGTGTATCGCCCTAGGTTGTGACTGTTATATGATGAATATCATCCAACATAATTATCATCACCGATCCAATGCCTACGACTTTCTCATATTGGTTTCTGCTAAGTTACTTTGTTGCTACTGCTTTACACTTACTACAAAACTGCTACTGTTACTGTCACCGTTACTATTGTTACTGTTGCTACTGCTATCAAAACTATTATATTACTGTGCTACTAAATACTTTGTTGCAGATATTTTATCTCCAGGTGTGGTTGAATTGACAACTCAACTGCTAATACTTGCAAATATTCTTTGGCTCCCCTTGTGTCGAATCAATAAATCAGGGTGAAATACTACCCGCGAAAACTGTTGCGATCCCCTATACTTGTGGGTTATCAAGACCTTTTTCTGGTGCCGTTGCTGGGGAGCATAGCTCTATTTGTTGAGTCACTTGGGATTTATATCTGTTGATCACTATGAAGAATCTGAAAGACGTTAAGACCAAGATCGTTCCCTCTAAGACGAGGGGAGGTAAGGAACTGCCATCTAGCTCCGCACTTGATTCACCTTCTGTTTTGAGTAGACTTGCGACACCACCGCCTGTTATGCATTCTGATATGTCGCAAGTTATTGATGATACTACTTCTGATATGAATGATACTTATGATGATGCTAGTACTATGCTTGATAATACTGTGCCACTTGGTGAATTTCTTGATGAACAACTTGCTAAAGCTAAAGAAATTGAGAATGCTAAAAATGTTGAAACTCTTGAAAACTGTGATTCACCTATGATGCCTAGCTCTCCTACTAGAGTTGAATCGCCTGATGAACATGTCTTTGATAGGGAGATGGCTAGAGCCATTCTTGCTTGTAATGATAGAGATGAGGTTATAAAATTGCTAGCTGAAATGAAAGAAAAATCTATGAGGGAGAGAATGAAATATGATCCTAAGCTTGCCACCTCTCCCATATTCGTTACTGATAAGGATTATGAATTCTCTATTGATCCTAAGTTAATTACTTTGGTTGAATCTGATCCTTTTCATGGTTATGAAACTGAAACTGTTGTGGCACACCTTACTAAGTTGAATGATATTGCCACCCTATTTGCTCATGAGGAAAAAAACCGCTATTACTATATTCTTAAGTTATTTCCTTTCTCATTAAAGGGTGATGCTAAGAAATGGTTTAATACTCTTGCTCCTGGTTGTGTGCGTAGTCCCCAGGATATGATATATTACTTCTCTAAAAAATATTTTCCTGCTCATAAGAAACAAGCTGCTTTACAGGAAATATTTAACTTTGTGCAAATTGAAGAAGAGAATCTCCCTCAAGCTTGGGGGAGGCTTCTCCAATTACTTAATGCTTTGCCTGATCATCCTCCTAAGAAGAATGAAAAACTTGATATCTTTTATAATAGACTAACCGATGCTTCTAGGGACTACCTAGATAGTTGTGCTAGTTGTGTTTTCAGGGAACGAACTGTTGGGCAGGCTGAAGAACTATTGAATAATATCTTGAAGAATGATAATGAGTGGACACTTCCTGAACCACCACCTAAGCCAACTCCGAAGAAGAGAGGTATTCTATTCCTCAGTCCAGAAGATATGCAAGAAGCTAAGAAATCTATGAAGGAAAAAGGTATTAAAGCTGAAGATGTTAAGAATTTACCACCTATTGAAGAAATACATGGGCTCGACATCCCGACACAGGTAGTGGAGGTAAATTCTCTCACTAAATTTGATGAAGGTGATATTTCGTATAATAAATCTGCTAGTCAATGCCTGTATGAATTTGATAATTACATCATTAAACAGGAACACTTTAATATGTATGTTAGCAATCAACTAAAACGAAATGCCATCATGATTGAACGCTTGAGTGATTTGATGTTTAGAACTGCTAATGATGTTAAATGCTTGAGTAAACATGCTTCTATGGTTCAGACTCAGCTAGAACAAATTGCTAAGTCACAAAATGATTTGCTTGACGAGATGAATAATAAGAAGAATGATCATGCTGTTAGAGTTGTTACTAGAGGAGGTAGAATGACTCACGAACCCTTGTATCCTGAAGGTCAGCCTAAAAGAATTGAACAAGATTCTCAAAGAAATAATATTGATGTACCTAGTCCATCTAAGAAGAAAAAGAAAAGGAAAAAGAAAAATGATAGGACTTTGCATGCTTCTAGTGAACCTGAGGTAGAAAAGCCTCCGGAAAATCATAATGATGTTTCTATTTCTGATGCTGAGACACAATCTGGTAATGAACATGCACCTAGTGATAATGATAATGATAATGAAAATGATGCTGTTCATGTTGATGCTCAACCAGATAATGATGTAGAAATAGAACCTACTGTTGATCTTGATAACCCACCTCCTAAGAATAAAAGATATGATAAAAGAGACTTTGTTGCTAGAAAACATGGAAAGGAAAGAGAACCATGGGTTCAAAAACCTATGCCTTTTCCTACCAAACCATCTAAAAATAAGGATGATGAAGACTTTGAGCGCTATGTTGAAATGCTTAGACCTGTCTTTTTGCGCACTCGCTTGATTGATATGTTGAAAATGTCTCCTTATGCTAAATACATGAAAGATATTGTCACTAATAAAAGAAAGATACCTGAAGCTGAAATTTCCACCATGCTTGCAAATTATTCTTTTAAGGGTGGAGTACCTAAAAAGTTAGGAGATCCGGGAATACCTACTACACCATGCTCCATTAAAAGAAGTTATGTTAAAACTGCCTTATGTGATTTGGGAGCCGGTGTTAGTGTCATGCCTTTATCTTTATATAGAAGACTTGATTTGAACAAACTCACACCTACTGAAATATATTTGCAAATGGCTGATAAATCTACTGCTATACCTATTGGAATTTGCGAGGATGTGCCTATTGTTGTTGCAAATGTTACTATTTTAATGGACTTTGTTATACTTGATATGCCCGAGGACGACAATATGTCAATTATCCTTGGAAGACCCTTTTTGAATACTGCAGGGGCTATTATTGACTGCAACAAAAGCAAGGTCACTTTTCATGTCAATGGTAATGAGCATACGGTTTATTTCCTGAAGAAACAAACTTCAGTGAATGGTATCAACTGTATTGAAAAGGCTTCAGCAATCACTATTGGGGATTTCAAATTTCCTCTTCCCACTGTCAAAAAGAAATATGAATTTCTTATTGTTGGGGAGATGCATATCCCCGTTGAGGTAACTTAGTGTTATACGAAAATTCTTCAGTTTCATGTCACTCGGAAATAGTTTGTTAATAAGACTTGATCAACCTTATTAATGGATTCTTTCTGAAGGTCATGTGGTTGATGAATTTAGTAAGCACAACTTTCTGTACCTACCTTTTGCTCTCTGTTAATTATAGTTTAATAAAATAAAATGCCATGATTATCCTGTTTTCTGAATTATCTGTGCAATAAAAAAATGGCCCAAAAATAAAAGTGCTCAGAATGCAATAAAATTTTAACATGATTTTTTCTGGAATATATAAGAATTTTTGGTACTGAGAACAACCCAGGGGGGTGCACCTGTTGCCCACAAGGCAGCAGGGCGCGGCCACCCCCCCAGGGCGCGCCAAGGTGCCTTGTGGGTCCCACAGGGACCCACTCACTTATCCATTCAGCCCACTTCATCTCCTACCTCCAGAAAAAAAAATCTTTGTAGCTCTCTCTCTCGTGTTCTTGCTCCCAAACCTGAGATTTTCGATCTCTTTGCTCGGAGCTCCGTTTCCAAAACTGTTTTGAGGGATTGCTCCTTGGTATGTGACTCTCCCATTGCTCCAATTAGTTTTTGCTTTAGTGGATTATATTTTGCATAAATTGCTGCTATTGGTGCTACTGAAAATGAGCTTGCATGTTAAATTCCTTGAGTTCTAAGTAGCTTGAATGCTTGATATAGCCTCTAGGCACTTGTATGATGTAACATCCCCATGTAATAGCTACAGTGATCACCTCTTGATAATGCCAAGTCACCATGCTTAACAGTGCTTGATCCTCATTTGCATCATATCTCATTTCAAATTCCAATTCAAATTGAAATTCAAATTTAAAGTGAAAATAAAAGTTGTTCCAACTTGGAAATAAAAATGTTCATTGAATAGCAAATAATCCATAACTAATTATGTTAAGAAAAACAACATCACTAAAAATCCCTAGGTGACTCTATCATCAAGAAACAGTACCAAAATAGCACCCTTTAATCCCTTTTTATTTAATAAAAATTCTAATGAAATCATTTATTCACCAAACCAATTTCTGACAGTGTTAAATATTGCCTAGTGTTTAATTGGACCAGACTCATATTTTATAAAAGTCAAATCGAGGCTAAACATTTTGCAAAGCAGAGGGATTAGAAGAAAACAGAAAAAGAAAAAGAAAAGCGGTAAAAACCTACTGTGCGGCTGGGCTCTAGTCAAACAGTAGCCGGCCCAGCCCGCCTCGCAGGTCGTCGTCCTCCTCGGGCAGGTTTCGACGCTCGCTCGTGCCCAAGCGCGGATGGCCTCGCTGTCGGCCATCCCGCGGCTCCCCGGCGCCGATAAGGCCACCCCCGAGCTGCTCTCGCTCTCCCCGAAACCCTATCCCCCTCAGATCCCTCTCCCTCGCTCGCCTTCGTCCTCCCGCGCACACACCCAAAACTTGCCGTCGCCATGGCCGTGTCCTAGCGCGGCTACTGAGCCTCCCTCGCCGCATCTCTGAGTCCACGAGCCCCGCCTCGCTCGGCTACATCGGCTGGAGCCGTTCATTCGAACCGGGAAGCTCCACGTCGACGCAATCGAGCTCGTCTCCGTCTCCGGCCACCGCGGCCTCTCCGGCGATCTCCGACGACCTTCTGCGCTACTAACCAGTCGCCGGCTTTCCGTAGCCTCCCAGTGAGAAGCCCCTCCTTTCCCCTCTCTCTGCGATGCCTTACGTCGCCCGTAGCCGCCGTATTCGCCATGCCCGAACACCTCACCGCCGACGAGCTCGTCGTCGTGGCCACGCTCGCGGTCGAGCTCAAACAAGCACGGCTTCGTGCTCAGCGCATCCGCGTGAGTCCAACGCGCCCACTAGCTACCCTTGCCGTGCCCCGATGCGCCATTCCCGATCATGGCCGAACTCCGGCGTCCGCCTCGCCGCCCGCCGGCGTCATTACGCTGCCTCCCCGGCCATGGCACCGCCTTAAATCGATGCGGCATCGAACGCACGATCGAATGGAGCAAGCCGCGCGCGAAACGGTCGCCGGACGGCGAATCCCGAGCCACACCAGTGCGCGTCGCCGTCGTTTTGGTCGCCGGCGACAAGTCGCCGGTCGACGCCGACGTGGACGACTGGACCCGCCTCTGGGTCACTGACCGCGGGCCCCACGGGCCCCAGTTGACTGGGTTGACCCAGTCAACTGCTGACTGGGCACCCGTGGGCCACTGACATGTGGGCCCCCCTCGATTAATTAGACTAATTTCAATTTAAACTTAATCTATAATTAGGTTAGTCACTGACATATGGGTCCCGCTAGTTAATTAGGTTAGTTTAATTAAATTAACCTCTGTTAGTTTAAACAGTCGCTGACCAGTGGGACCCACTGGTCAGGTTTGACTCTGGTCAGCCGTAGTTGACTGCTGACGTCACCCCCACGTCATGCTGACGTCACAGCTACTGTTTCGGATAATTCGGAATTAAATAATTTTAGAAATTCCAGAAAATCAATAAAACTTTCAAAAATCATATAAAATAAACCGTAACTCGGATGAAAATAATTTATATATGAAAAATGATCAGAAAAATATGAAGAATCCGAATATGTGGTCAAAATGCTTGACCATCACTCCTATCTAGGTGAACATGGAACTTTTTGCCCGATCTTGATAAATGAATAGTGAATGACCTTAATAAAATAAATCCAAATAAATTCTTAAATTAACTAAAATAATTAGATAGCCATTATATCACCTCTGCATACCATTTAGGCATGTCATGCATCGTTCTTGCATTTTTGCCGTGAATTTATTGTTTCTTCCCCCTCCTTCCTCCCCGATAGACGCCGAGACCGCCACCGACGCAGCTGAGTACGACTACGCTCCGGACAAGCAGCCTTCAGACGACCAGCCCCTTTCGGTAGAGCTTCCAGGCAAGCAAACCCCCTTGATCATCCAGAATCGCCTATTCTTTCCCCTCTTATTCTTGCATTAGAATTGCCCCTGCTATTGTTCCAATAGCTCCTATTCTGATGCATAGCCTGATTTTGTAACCTGTTATTGAGACTTTACCTGTTGTCCTATATGCTTAGTATAGGCTGGTTAGTGATACATCAATTGCTTCACACCCTTGTCCATGTTGCCACGCTCTTCCACCGGAGACTCGATCAGTGTGATCGACGGTCAGAGACCAACACACCACCGCACATTCCCCCTAAGTTGTTCGACTTTACAGAGCTACCACCGAGTGCCGAGGGTGATACCTATTATCTCACTTCCGATGATGCCTCTGTAGAATAGCTATCCGGTTGTGGGTCATCGAGGGTGATTCCTCTTTCATCCCCTCCGATAACGCTTCCGTCGTGCAACTCCTCAAGTGTGAATCCATCGAGGGTGATTCCTCCGGATTCACCTTGACCGATACTTCGAGTGGGAATCCAACAAGGGTGATTCCTCGGATTCCTTCTCGATGCTTTGGACACACAGTTAATTTGACTTACTACTGTCATTTGATAAAGACGGGTCGGCTCCAAGAGCACCCGCGAGTCGTGTGTTACCAAGTCGGAGCGACAGGGTTCCTGATCGTCTCTGCGAGTTACTAAATACGCCTAACGGCTTTGGGTATTTGATCTGAGTGGGTCGTTGGCCCTATACGCACTACCACCATGTGGGATAATGGTTATGGGACCCTCTACGTCGTATGTATCAGCCGAAAGCTCTTCAGACGTCACAGCTCAGAGATGCGAGCTGATTGCTGGGGTGGGCTGGTTACGTCACTGTGTATACAGTGTCGCGCCTGGGCCCCGGCCACCCACGCAACGTGCAGGAGTGCAAAGGGCGATAGCCCAATACCCCTTTGCACTTAGGATTTAGACCAGTGTGCTGACCTCTCTGCTGAGCCTAGGTAGGACTGCGTCGTGTTGATCACCCGAGGCTGGGCATTACCCAGCAAGTGTGTCCGGTCCGATGTGATCGAGCGTGTTGGGTAACAGTAGTGCACCCTTGCAGGTAAGTTATCTATTCGAATAGCCGTGTCCACGGTAACAGGACGCTCGGAGTTGTATCCTGATCCACTACAACTACAAACGGATGATGATTCAATATTAAACTGTTAATATTGCTCTCGGGATCGCTTTCTCGCAGGGAGTCGAGAAAGGATCTGAGGGCGTTGCTATCATAAAACCACTATTATATGTTACTGTGTTCTACTCTCTTCCGATGCTGCAATATTGCTTCAAGATGCTAGTCTTCGAAAGGCTGGGCTTTCCCCCTCTATTCTGGCATTCTGCAGTTCAGTTTAAAGATATAGCCCCATTCCTTTGATACCGATGCATACTTAGTATAGTTCTGATGTCAGTCTTGCGAGTACTTTGGATGAGTACGCACGGTTGCTTTGCTATATTTTTCCCCCATACCCGCTTGATGCAATCAGACGATGGAGCCCCGAAGCCAGACGCCACCGCAGAAGACTACTACCAGGAGAGTCTCGGAGGCACGTACTACTGGGTTGAGCCAGCCGACCAGGAGTAGTTCGGAGGCCCTAGGCAGGAGGCCTTCGCCTTTTCGATCAGTGTCGCTATTTGTGCTAGCCTTCTTAAGGCAAACTTGACTAACTATGTCTGTACTCACATATCATTTGTGTGTATGACTTATGTATTCGGGTCCTCGTGACCCCTGGTTTGTAATATGAAGATTTATGTTTAATTTGAGTTTAGAGTTGTGTTGTGATATCTTCCCGTGAGTCTCTGATCTCGAGCGTGCATGTTTGCATGTATGATTAGTGCACGGTCGAGCAGGGGTGTCACAAGTTGGTATCAGAGCAGACTGCCTGTAGGAAACCCCTTTCCAACTCCTTGGCCGAAGTTGAGTCTAGTTCTTGAAAAATGATTTTACTTACATGGCTGTGTGGCTTACGGGCCCACGTTACCAATGGGTGGTATTAGGATCTTTTAATCCTCTTCTATACTCTGGGACTCTGAATCCTCTTCTATTCGGGTTAAATGATTTTGCTAACTCTAACATTAGGGTCTCGTACTCACATTCACCCGGAGAGCTGGATTATCTGCACTTATTCCTGTCCATTGGACTGATTAATCTGATAATCACATTTTCTTTTCCATTGGTCTATTTAACCTTTTCTTTCCCATACTATCATATGCTTCTCACACTGTCATTTGACACTTTTGGAACCTCTCGGCAAAATGTGTCGTGATCAGCGTCAACATTTTGACTTCTTTCGAGATGTTAATTGAATTCATAGTGAGCAATGCCATCCTTGCCCCTCGCTGATCTATGTTATCATCAATAACCTCTTTGACTACCTGCCCACGCATTGCTGTTAACCCAGAACGAGTTCAGTCTATTCTTGACTGGACTCCTCCACAAACTGTTAAGCAAGTCAGGAGTTTTCTCGGACTCGCTAGCTATTGCCGCTGATTCGTCGAGAACTTCTCCAAGATTGCTAAGCCACTGACTGATTTGCTTCACAAAGGCAAGAAGTTTGAGTGGACGGAAAAGTGCCAAGAAAGTTTTCAAACGCTTAAAGATAAGTTGACATCTGCCCCAGTGCTAGCTCCCCCAGATACCCGCAAGGACTTTGTCATATATTGCGACCCATCCCGTCAAGGATTAGGTTGTGTCCTAATGCAAGAGCGCAAAGTGATTGCTTATGGCTCTCGTCAGTTGCATCCTCACGAAGATAAGTATCCAACACATGATCTCGAGTTAGCAGCAGTTATCTATGCTCTGAAGCTGTGGCGACATTACCTTCTTGGTAATCGTTGCGAGATATACACTGACCACCAAAGTCTGAAGTATTTGTACACTCAACCAGATTTGAACCTCCGTCATCAAAGGTGGCTCGAGACAATAGCCGACTATGACATGGATATTTCTTATACCCCTGGCAAGGCTAATGTAATGGCCGATGCTTTGAGTCGCAAGTCATATTGCAACAACCTCACAGTTTAGCAAGCACAACCTCTTCTTTATGAAGAACTTCGCAAGTTGAACCTTCACATTGTCCCACAGGGTCATCTCAATACCCTGGTTGTTGATCCAGACCTCGAGGACCTCATCAAGCATATCCAGAAAGCCGACTCTGAGGTCGAGAAGATTAAGCGCGATCTCAAAAGAGGAAGGCCCTCGTTCTTCACTATTGGTGCTGATGGCACCTTGTTCTTCAAAAATCGCTTAGTGGTCCCTAGAAAGGACAATCTGGATCTGACCCCGCGCGTCATGAAAGAAGCTCATGATACACCTCTTTCAATTCACCCTGGTAGTACCAAGATGTACCAAGACATTCATCAGAGATATTGGTGGCCTGATATGAAGCGAGACATTGCTCGTTATGTTGCTGAGTGTGACATTTGCCGTCGCATCAAAGCAGAACATCAAAGGCCTGCTGGAAGTCTGCAACCACTTGATATTCCTGAATGGAAATGGGACAAAGTTGAAATGGATTTCATTACTAGTTTTCCCAGATCGCAGAAGGTTCATAATGCTATTTTTGTCGTCATTGACCGATTCTCCAAGGTTGCTCACTTTCTGCCAGTCAAGGAGACAATCACTGCTAGTCAGTTAGCAGACTTATATGTTTCCAGAATCATGTCACTTCACGATATTCCACTGGAGATCAGTTCAGACTGTGGTAGCCTCTTTACCTCAAGATTTTGGAACAGTTTCCAAGAAGCTATGGGAACTCATCTGTCCTTCAGCACCGCTTTTCAGCCCCCAGTCCCAGGGACAAGTTGAACGAGTCAATCAAGTGCTTGAAGATATGCTTCGAGCTTGTGTCATCTCATTCGGTAAGAAATGGGAGGAATCTCTCCCGTATGCTGAATTCTCTTACAACAATAGCTATCAGGCTAGCTTGAAGATGGCACCATTCGAAGTTCTTTATGGACGTAAGTGCCGAACCCCTCTAAATTGGTCAGAAACTGGGGAACGGTCACTCTTCGGTCTAGACATTATCCAACAAGCTGAAGAACAAGTCCGCATTGTCCGTGAACATTTAAAACTACTCAGTCTCGTCAGAAGAGCAATTATGACAGAAAACACCAGGTAATGGTCTATCAACCTGGCGAACAAGCTTACCTTCACGTCACTCCGATGAAGGACACTCATCGATTTGGGATCAAGGGCAAGTTAGCTCCTCGCTACATTGGCCCGTTCCGTATTCTCGCCCGTCGAGGAGAAGTGGCATACCAATTGGAATTGCCGCCAAACCTTTCTCAGGTTCATGATGTCTTTCACGTGTCGCAACTCCGTCGCTGCTTCAATGATCCTATCCGAGCAGTGGATCATGAAATGCTTGGATTGCGAGAAGATCTATCTTATCAAGAGTATCCGATCCGCATTCTCGATCAAGCTGAACGACGAACCCGTCAGAAGTTGATCAAGTTCCTTAAGGTTCAGTGGTCGAATCATTCAGAAGATGAAGCCACTTGGGAACGCGAGGATCGTCTTCGTGAAGAATACCCCACTTTCTTTCAGCCTACCTCTTAATTCTCGGGACGAGAATTTCTTTTAGAGGAGGAGAATTGTAACATCCCCATGTAATAGCTACAGTGATCACCTCTTGATAATGCCAAGTCACCATGCTCAACAGTGCTTGATCCTCATTTGCATCATATCTCATTTCAAATTCCAATTCAAATTGAAATTCAAATTTAAAGTGAAAATAAAAGTTGTTCCAACTTGGAAATAAAAATGTTCATTGAATAGCAAATAATCCATAACTAATTATGTTAAGAAAAACAACATCACTAAAAATTTCTAGGTGACTCTATCATCAAGAAACAGTACCAAAACAGCACCCTTTAATCCCTTTTTATTTAATAAAAATTCTAATGAAATCATTTATTCAAACCAATTTCTGACAGTGTTAAATATTGCCTAGTGTTTAATTGGTCCAGACTCATATTTTATAAAAGTCAAATCGAGGCTAAACATTTTGCAAAGCAGAGGGATTACAAGAAAACAGAAAAAGAAAAAGAAAAGCGGTAAAAACCTACTGTGCGGCTGGGCTCTAGTCAAACAGTAGCCGGCCCAGCCCGCCTCGCAGGTCGTCGTCCTCCTCGGGCAGGTGTCGACGCGCGCTCGTGTCCGAGCGCGGATGGCCTCGCTGTCGGCCATCCCGCGGCTCCCCGGCGCTGATAAGGCCACCCCCGAGCTGCTCTCGCTCTCCCTGAAACCCTAGCCCCCTCAGATCCCTCTCCCTCGCTTGCCTTCGTCCTCCCGCGCACACACCCGAAAGTCGCCGTCGCCATGGCCGTGTCCTAGCGCGGCCACCGAGCCTCCCTCGCCGCATCTCTGAGTCCACGAGCCCCGCCTCGCTCGGCTACATCGGCTGGAGCCGTTCATTCGAGCCGGGAAGCTCCACGTCGACGCAATCGAGCTCCTCTCCGTCTCCGGCCACCGCGGCCTCTCTAGCGATCTCCGACGACCTTCTGCGCTACTAACCTATCGTCGGCTTTCCTTAGCCTCCCGGTGAGCAGCCCCTCCTTTCCCCTCTCTCTGCGATGCCTTACGTCGCCCGTAGCCGCCGTATTCGCCATGTCCGAACACCTCGCTGCCGACGAGCTCGTCGTCGTGGCCACGCTCGTGGTCGAGCTGAAACGAGCACGGCTTCGTGCTCAGCGCATCCGCGCGAGTCCAACGCGCCCACTAGCTACCCTTGCCGTGCCCCGATGCGCTATTCCCGATCATGGCCGAACTCCGGCGTCCGCCTCGCCGCCCGCCACCGTCGCTACGCTGCCTCCCCGGCCACGGCACCGCCTTAGATCGATGCGGCATCGAACGCACGATCGAATCGAGCAAACCGCGCGCGAAACGGTCACCGGACGGCATCCCGAGCCACACCAGTGCGCGCCGCCGTCGTTTTGGTCGCCGGCGACAAGTCAAGGGTCGACGCCAACGTGGACGGCCAGGCCCGCCTCTGGGTCACTGACCGCGGGCCCCACGGGCCCCAGTTGACTGGGTTGACCCAGTCAACTGCTGACTGGGCACCCGTGGGCCACTGACATGTGGGGCCCCCTCGATTAATTAGACTAATTTTAATTTAAACTTAATCTATAATTAGGTTAGTCACTGACATATGGGTCCCGCTAGTTAATTAGGTTAGTTTAATTAAATTAACCTCTGTTAGTTTAAACAGTCACTAACAGTGGGACCCACTGGTCAGGTTTGACTCTGGTCAGCCATAGTTGACTGCTGACATCACCCCCACGTCATGTTGATGTCACAGCTACTGTTTCGGATAATTCAGAATTAAATAATTTCAGAAATTCCAGAAAATCAATAAAACTTTGAAAAATCATATAAAATAAACCGTAACTCGGATCAAAATAATTTATATATGAGAAATGATCAGAAAAACATGAAGAATCCGAATATGTGGTCAAAATGCTTGACCATCACTCCTATCTAGGTGAACATGGAACTTTTTGCCCGATCTCGATAAATGAATAGTGCATGACCTTAATAAAATAAATCCAAATAAATTCCTAAATTAACTAAAATAATTAGATAGGCATTATATCACCTCTGCATACCATTTAGGCATGTCATGCATCGCTGTTGCATTTTTGCCATGAATTTATTGTTTCTTCCCCCTCCTTCCTCCCCGATAGACGCCGACGCAGCTGAGTACGACTACGCTCCAGACGAGCAGCCTTCAAACGACCAGCCCCTTTCGGCAGAGCTTCCAGGGAAGCAAACCCCCTTGATCATCCAGATATCGCCTATTCTTTCCCCTCTTATTCTTGCATTAGAATTGCCCCTGCTACTGTTCCAATAGCTCCTATTCTGATGCATAGCCTGATTTTGTAACCTGTTATTGATACTTTACCTGTTGTCCTATATGCTTAGTATAGGCTGGTTAGTAATACATCAATGGCTTCACACCCTTGTCCATGTTGCCACGCTCTTCCACCGGAGACTCGATCAGTGTGATCGACGGTCAGAGACCAACACACCACCGCACATTCCCCCTAAGTTGTTCGACTTTACAGAGCTACCACCGAGTGCCGAGGGTGATACCTCTTATCTCACTTCCGATGATGCCTCTGTAGAATAGCTATCCGGTTGTGGGTCATCGAGGGTGATTCCTCTTTCATCCCCTCCGATAACGCTTCCGTCGTGCAACTCCTCAAGTGTGAATCCATCGAGGGTGATTCCTCCAGATTCACCTTGACCGATACTTCGAGTGGGAATCCAACAAGGGTGATTCCTCGGATTCCTTCTCGATGCTTTGGACACACGGTTAATTTGACTTACTACTGTCATTTGATAAAGACGGGTCGGCTCCAAGAGCACCCGCGAGTCGTGTGTTACCAAGTCGGAGCGACAGGGTTCCTGATCGTCTCTGCGAGTTACTAAATACGCCTAACGGCTTTGGGTATTTGATCTGAGTGGGTTGTTGGCCCTATACGCACTACCACCACGTGGGATAATGGTTATGGGACCCTCTACATCGTATGTATCAGCCGAAAGCTCTTCAGACATCACAGCTCAGAGATGCGGGCTGATTGCTGGGGTGGGCTGGTTACGTCACTGTGTATACAGTGTCGCGCCTGGGCCCCGGCCACCCACGCAACGTGCAGGAATGCAAAGGGCGATGGCCCAAGACCCCTTCGCACTTAGGATTTAGACCGGCATGCTGACCTCTCTGCTGATCACCCGAGGCCGGGCATTACCCAACAGGTGTGTCCGGCCAGATGTGATCGAGCGTGTTGGGTAACAGTAGTGCACCCCTGCAGGGAAGTTATCTATTCGAATAGCCGTGTCCATGGTAACAGGACGCTCGGAGTTGTATCCTGATCCACTACAACTACAAATGGATGATGATTCAATATTAAACTGTTAATATTGCTCTTGGGATCGCTTTCTCGCAGGGAGTCGAGAAAGGATCTCAGGGCGTTGCTATCATAAAACCACTATTATATGTTACTTTATTCTACTCTCTTCTGATGCTGCAAGATTGCTTCAAGATGCTAGTCTTCGATAGGCTAGGCTTTCCCCCTCTATTCTGGCATTCTGCAGTTCAGTCCAAAGATATAGCCCCATTCCTTTGATACCGATGCATACTTAGTATAGTTTTGATGTCAGTCTTGCGAGTACTTTGGTTGAGTACTCACGGTTGCTTTGCTATATTTTTCCCCCATACCCGCTTGATGCAATCAGACGATGGAGCCCCGGAGCCAGACGCCACCGCAGGAGACTACTACCAGGAGAGTCCCGGAGGCACATACTACCGGGTTGAGCCAGCCGACCAGGAGTAGTTCGGAGGCCCTAGGCAGGAGGCCTTCGCCTTTTCGATCAGTGTCGCTGTTTGTGCTAGCCTTCTTAAGGCAAACTTGACTAACTATGTATGTACTCTGATATCATTTGTGTGTATGACTTATGTATTCGGGTCCTCGTGACCCTTGGTTTGTAATATGAAGATTTATGTTTAATTTGAGTTTAGAGTTGTGTTGTGATATCTTCCCGTGAGTCTCTGATCTCGAGCGTGCACGTTTGCGTGTATGATTAGTGCACGGTCGAGCAGGGGCATCACATATGAGTAGTTGCTATCAATCTTGTGAAGTTTTGTTGACATATTTTTGTGGTCCAAAATTTTTCAGAAATTTCTTCTTAGGAAAAATGAACTTTCTTCGGAGGAGTTCGTTGCGTCGGAGCTCCAAGGGTGCCCTTGATGATGCCCATGACCACGACCTCAACATCCCGCGCAGGACGGAGGTCCAACCGTGCGAGTGGCCGCACAACACCTTCATGAACGAAGCCGGGTTTCGTCAAGAGTTCACGCAATTTGTTGCGAACGCCGGGCTGACCAACTTCCTCGCAGATGAGTGTGACCAGCACCACACCCTTACAAATTCCTTTGTGCAAATTTTTTATTTTATGCCTAGGCTCGATATCCCCATGGTGCGTTTCGATTTATATGTTGAACATCATGAGTTAACGCTAGATGAGTTTTGTGAGATATGCTTGATCCCTTCTGATGGGGATTTGAGGGAGCCTCGGCCTAAGGAGTTCGAGGACTTCGTTCGCATTTTGACTATGGGGGAATTTAGGGGCATTTCAAAAGCCCGTGTTACTAGCTTGCATTTTCCTGCTGTGCACTACTTTGCTTTATTCATAGGGAAATGCTTGACTGCCAAGGAGGAAGGTGGTACGCTCAGTGCCCCTGACCTCGCCATCTTGCGTCGTGCTATTTACGGCGATAACACTTTTAGCTTGGGAGCTATCATTGCACGCCGCTTACACACCAACAGAACTAAGGGTAAAATCCATGGCGGTATTTATGCTTCGCGTCTTGCGAAACGTTTTAATATTGCTATCCGTCCAAATGACCACTTGTTGCCCAAGGCTTATTTAGACCAACAGTGCATGATCGATCGCCACTTTATTGATAACCTGAACCTCCTCAATATATTCGTTATAATCTGGTTTTTAGCGAGACAACTCGCGATATTATTCCGTTGCCTGCACCCTCTTTGTTTGACTCTCATGCTAGGAACGGATACACCATCATGTCGGCAGACATCACAGCTTACAAGAATGAGCTGGCAGCAGCGGAGGACGAGGCCCAGCAGTGGGACCCTCAGGTGCCTCCGCCCCAGTATTATTCGCCCGGTCCTGATGGATACTACGGGTGGTGATTACCAAGCTAGGCCAAAAGCCTAAGCTTGGGGGAGTACGTATCTCTCACCGACATTACATTCATGTTCACACATTCATTTCAGTTGTCGGTGTTCATACTTCTTCATTGTATATCCATGTTAATTTTATTCTCGCTTCTTCTTGTGTGTTTGAAAATTTTCAAAAACCAAAAAATATTTCTCGCTTCTTTTCGGTTTTTCTTTCTTGTTTGTTAGTTCGTAGTATTAAAAGAAAACCCAAAAAGATTTCTCGTTTTTTCTTTTGCTTGTTGGGAGTTCTCCTGTGTAAATAGTTTTCTCGCTTTTCGTTTTTCTTCCTTAATTTGCTTCCTTCAGAAAAACTAAAAACTCAAAAAATATTTTAGTGTGTTTCTCTAAATTCCTTTTCTTTTCGTTGAGTTGGCATAGGGAGAAGACCACGATGAAAATGATGAGTGGTTCTCATATGCTTTATTGTTGATCTAACGAAGAGCCATTATTACCTTGTCTTCTCCCTTGAATAAAATGTTTGCAGATACCAGCTTAGTCCATGGCACACTTGCACTATTATTATTTTCACATCATTCGGTCATGCAAGTGAAAGGCAATAATGACGATGATTTGATGAAGTGACTGTGGCAAGGAAAAGCCGGTATGAACTCTTCTTGTTTTTTTCTGTAAATATGTTTAACTCGGTATCCATGATTCAGCATATTATGAGTAAACATGTTTGTGATGACAATTAGAGATTATAGTTGTTCATGCCATGCTTAAGTAACTAGGAGTGGATAATGATTTATCTTGGATGTCAACATGCATTAAAATGGTTATGATGTAGGATGTTAATATGGTATCCTCCTCTGAATGTTTCAAGTGGCTTGACTTGGCACATGTTCATGCATGTAGTTGATTCAAAACCAACATAGCCTCCATGATATTTATATTCAGGGTGATTATATCCTACTCATGCTAGTATTCAATGTTAATTATTCTCAATGCATGATCATGACCGTTTTCGCTCTCTAGTTGGTCGCTTCTCAACCTATTTACTAGCCTTCACTTGTACTAAGCGGGAATTCTGCTTGTGCATCCACAATCCTTAAACCAAAGTTGTTCCAGATGAGTCCACTAAATCTACCTATATGCGGTATTACTCCGCTGCTCCAAGTAAATTTGCACGTGCCACCTCTAATCATTCAAATAAACATCCGTTTTGTGTGCCTGTACCACTCATGGAGCGACAGGGGGCGGTCAGTATCTTCCATGCTAAGCGGGTTATTCTCGAGATGAGTGTTTACTCACTTGTCATTGCACGAGAGAGGCTGGTATTTGGGATGCCCAGTCCTATGCTCAAAATCGAAAATACATAATGCAAACAAACTCCCCCGGAAAGTTGTTGGTATGGAGGACACCCGAGGATTCGGCTAGCCATGGCTTGTGTTGGTATGGTGGAGGGGGAGTAAACTTTACTTTCCGCTTGGGAACCGCCTATAATGTGTTTAGCATGGAAGATATTGAAACTCTCGGTCGTGATGTTGACAGGAAAAGTACACCTCCCAAAATTATTATTTTTCATCTCTGATTTAAGCTTCGAGATCTGGCACCGCTGCAAATCCTGCTTCCCTCTGCGAAGGGCCTATCTATTTACTTTTATGTTACTTACTTTATGTTATTTTACTTTTATTGATGAGTCTCACCTTCTTGCACTAAGCGCCAATCCTGAGAGCACTATTGTCATCCTTATGCATTGAGTATAGTTAATGTTGTGTGCATCATGACTGGATCTCTTCTACCCTGAATTACAATGTTTAGTCGCTGCTTGAACTTTGGAGGTGCTCTGCATTTATGTTTTGTGGTCTCAAAAAGGGCTAGCGAGATACCATGTTACCATATTATATCATGATTGTTTTGACAAATTGTTGGCATTTGAGATATGTTATTATTGCTCTCTAGTTGATTATGCCATTGATATGAGTGAATGTAGTTTTTAAGTGTTATTATGAGCATGGTTAGTTCATGATCTTTGCTGAAAACCTGGGTACTATTTAAGCTTATATAGGGATACAAGAACAAAAGAGTTCGTAAAAGTTTTTCTTTATCACTTTCAGTTTGTCAACTGAATTGCTTGAGGACAACCAATGAGTTAAGCTTGGGGGAGTTGATACATCTCCGTCGTATCTACTTTTCCAAACACTTTTGCTCTTGTTTTGGACTCTAATTTGCATGATTTGAATGAAACTAACCCGGATTGACGCTGTTTTCAGCAGAATTGCCATGGTGTTGTTTTTGTGCAGAAATCAAAGTTCTCGGATTTGGACGAAACATTTTTGGAGAATTTTTATGGAATATATAAAAATTATTGGCGAAAGAATCAACAGAAGTGGGGCCACCTGCTGCTCACAAGGCAGCAGGGCGCGACCCCCCCTAGGGCGCGCTGTGGTGCCTTGTGGGGCCCACAGGCGGCCGTCTGACCTAATTCCAACGCTATAAATTCTCTTTCCCCGAGAAAAAAAATAAGAGAAGAAGTTTCATCGCGTTTTACAATACGGAGCCGCCGCCACCGCCTGTTCTTCATCGGGAGGGCTGATCTGGAGTCCGTTCGGGGCTCCGGAGAGGGGGATTCGACGCCGTCGTCATCATCAACCATCCTCCATCACAAATTTCATGATGCTCACCACCGGGTGTGAGTAATTCCTTCATAGGCTTGCTGGACGGTGATGGGTTGGATGAGATTTATCATGTAATCGAGTCAATTTGATAGGGCTTTGATCCCTAGTATTCACTATGTTCTGAGATTGATGTTGCTATGACTTTGTTATGCTTAATGCATGTCACTAGGGCCCGAGTGCCATGATTTCAGATCTGAACCCTTCATGTTTTCATGAATATATTTGTGTTCTTGATCCTATCTTGCAAGTTATATGCACCTATTATGTGTCATGATCCGCATACCCCAAGGTGACAATAATTGGGATTCTTTCCGGTGATTGCCGTAGTTTGAGGAGTTCACGTATTCACTAAGTGCTAATGCTTTGTTCTGGTTCTCTATTAAAAGGAGGCCTTAATATCCCTTAGTTTCCTTAAGGACCCCGCTGCCACGGGAGGATAGGACAAAAGATGGCATGCAAGTTCTTATCATAAGCATGTATGACTATATACGGAATACATGCCTACATTACATTGATGAATTGGAGCTATTGTGTATCGCCCTAGGTTGTGACTGTTATATCATGAATATAATCCAACATAATTATCATCACCGATCCAATGCCTATGACTTTCTCATATTGGTTTCTGCTAAGTTACTTTGTTGCTACTGCTTTACACTTGCTACAAAACTGCTACTGTTACTGTCACCGTTACTATTGTTACTATTGCTACTGCTATCAAAACTATCATATTACTGTGCTACTAAATACTTTGCTGCAGATATTTTATCTCCAGGTGTGGTTGAATTGACAACTCAACTGCTAATACTTGCAAATATTCTTTGGCTCCCCTTGTGTCGAATCAATAAATCAGGGTGAAATACTACCCGCGAAAACTGTTGTGATCCCCTATACTTGTGGGTTATCAGGCTGATAAGGGATTAATCAGTGAATCGTACATTTAACTGAATATATCTGTAACCCATTTATTGGTAGGTTAACTAGGGCCATATCTAATATATCTGAGGCTACATAGCAACATGCATTGTACTGAATGTCTAAATATGCAATCCTAGGATACATAGCAACAAGGAAGAGTGTTACCTTAATGTTCTGATGATGTCTAGATATACGAAGAGCAGCAACAGCAACAACATAGCAGCAGTTAACTGTAGTTAATCGGCCGATATTTGTAATAATGTAATAAACTCCCTCTGCCCCATAATATAACATGTTAATTCATCCAATATGTGAGTATATTGGATGTACTAAGATCTTATATAATGGGACGGAGGGAGTGTTGTACTGCATCATTCTGCAATTGCTATTTAGCTTCTAATATTAACTTGGTGCTTGTAGGTACATATGTCATTGGTAAAGATCCGCGCTTCGACCCTTTTTGCGTATGGGGCAATGAGATATTCATGAACCAGCATCAAGTGAGCAAACTGATAAAGATTGTTAGTAAAATGGGTCAAGAGATGGCAATTAAACTATTTGTTTACACTTTATCCAAGACAACAATGAACTGCAGGATGGTAAGTAAGAACTCTGCATGCTTCTTTTTACTGCCCATAATGAGTTGTGTTAGATGACAAGGTCTGAATCTTTTTTCTTTGCAGTGGTTCCCAAAGCAGTTTACTCAAGATTACCTCTCAAAATACATGATTGGTGGGCATGCAAAGGTTAAAGTATTTCTACCACAACACAATGACTATCTAGATGTCGTCATGAAGACAGTGAAGGATGGGCGGTCGGCTTAATCGTGCACTAATCATACACGCAAATGCACACGATCAAGCCTAAGGACTCACTTGAAGATATCACAACACAACTCTAAAACATAAATAAAGTCATACAAGCTTTATATTACAAGCCAGGGGCCTCGAGGGCTCGAATACATAAGCTCGAGAACAAACGTTAGCGGAAGCAACAACAGTATCTGAGTATAGACACAAAGTTAAACAAGGTGCCTTAAGAAGGCGAAAACAAACAACGGCTCTGATCGAAAGAGGCAATGTTAAACAGATAGGCCTTTAAGAAGGCGGGGCAAAATAAAACACTGGATCGAAAGGCGCAGGCCTCCTGCCTGGGTGCCTCCTAACTACTCCTGGTCGCCGGAGGGCTCCTCGTAGTAGTAGTATCCGCCAGGGGGGTAGTAGTAGTCGTAGTCGTCGGCTGGGGCAGCTGGCTCCGGGGCTCCATCATCTGGTCGCAACATTCGGGTATGGGGAAAAGGGAAGCAAAGCAACCATGAGTACTCATCCAAAGTACTCAGCAAGACTTACATCAGATCTATTCTAAATATGCAACATTATCAAAGGAAGGCTGTATATGTGGACTGATTTGCAGAAATGCCAGAATAGAAGGAAAAAGCCTAGCCTATCGAAGACTAGCAACTTCAGGGTCTTGCAGCATTAGAAGAGTGGAGATTGGTCCAATAATATTGTAGTAGCAACAAACATAACAGTAGCCACGCCCAGAGATCCTTCCTCGACTCCCTGCGAGAAAGCGATCCCGGAGCCAATATTAACCCAGTTCTAGTTGTAGTAGATCGGGATATTTTCCGAGCGTCCTGTTACCATGGACACGGCTATTCGAATAGATATACTTCCCTGCAGGGGTGCACCAACTTACCCAACACGTTCGATGACTCCGGCCGGACACACTTGCTCAGTCGATGCCCGGCCTCGGACTATCGACACGTTGTAGCCCTACCTAGGCTCGACAGAGAGGCCAGCACGCCGGTCTACATCCTAAGCACTCAGGGGTCTTGGGCCCATCGCCCTTTGCACTCCTGCGCGTTGCGAACGCGGCCGATGAGCAGTCCTAGCCCCCTTAATACAAGCGCAGGCTTTACTAGACCAACCCGGCGCGCGCCGCTCAACTGCTGACGTCTGAAGAGCTTCGGCTGATACTACGACGCCGAGTACCCATATTATTCCCACGTGCTAGTTAGCGTGAAAAGGCCAGAGGCCTACTCAGATTACATATCCTAACCCATTAGTGCATTAGGAGCGCGCGGTAACGAGCAGACACTCACGATCCCGTGACCCCGTCGCCCCGTCTCGTGGTCTTACGGCAAGGGCTAGGAATGCCCGGCCGTGCCACGTAATCACCACGGGTACCCTCTTGGTCAACCGATATTACATCTCTCGCGGGTACCCCTCGGGGCCGACCCGTCTTATCAAAGACTGTAGGGAACTCAGGTCCACCTCAACCGGGGTGGTACCGCCTGTCCCTTCAGTCCTGTAATAACAGTAACAGTAATGGCAACAAGTGAAGGTGAACGTGCGGCCGTAACATCAAGAGGGTAATCCAAGGAATCACCCTCGTTGGATTCCCACTCGATGTATCTGTCAAGGTGAACCAGGAGGAATCACCCTCGATGGTAATTACTCTGGCGGGGTTACCGACAAAGCTTCATCGGAGGTGGGGAAGAGGAATCACCCTCGGTACCCATAACCGACTAGCTGTACTACAGAGGCATCATTGGGAGTGAGATAAGAGGTATCACCCTCGGCACTCGATGTTAGCTCTGCAGAGTCGAGCAACTTAGGGGTGTGTGGTGATGTGCTGGTCTCAGCCCGTCGATCACATCGAACGGGGCACTGGTACTAAAGCGGGGCAACTATAGCAAGGAAGAGGGGCCACAGATGGTTCACTACCATCCAACCTATCTAAGCATTTGGATATCAGGCAGGTATCAAAAAATAGTTACAAGGACAGGCTATGCATCAGAATAGGATAACACAGTAGCAGTAGCAATTTCTAATGCAAGCAGGAGGGAGAAAGAATTAGGTGATATAGGCATGCGTCAAGGGGGGGTTGCTTGCCTGGAAGCTCTGCGGCAAAAGAGGGATCGTCAGTGGTGTCGTCGGTCTCCTGAGCTGCGTCGGTCTCGGGGGCTATCGGAGAAGAAGAGGGGGAAAGAAACAATAAATAAAAGCAACAGATGCAACACAGAGCATGACATGCTAAAATGCAGTGCAGGGTTGCCTAAAAGTATCTGTAAACCATTTTAGTTATTTTAGGGTTTAAGTTGGATTTATTAGTAGGTATGCATGCACTATTCATCTACCGGAAACAGGCAAAAAGTTGCGGGTTCACCTACGTAGAGGGTCCCGATAAGAAAACAGACGGCATGATCGGATTCGTGGGATTTTTCTGATCAACTTTCATGTAGAAAGTTTTTCGATCCGAGCTACGGTTAATTTTCTATGATTTTTCAAAGTTTTTAGCATTTCTCTGAAATTATTTAAATTAACAGAATTAGCCAGAAATGGAATATGACGTCAGCATGACGCAAGCATGGCGTCAGCGGTCGGCTGGCCGGTTGACTGGTCAAACAGACAGGTGGGACCCACCTGTCAGCCTCAGAGATTATAATTAGCGATTAATTTAAACTAACAGAGTTAATTAACTGGTGGGCCCGGTCTGTCAGTGTCTGGTTAATTACAAGTTTTATTTTAAAATAAATCAATTTAACTAATTAACCGCGCGGGCCCACTGGTCAGTGTCAGAGGGGAATAGTAACCCTCGTTGACCGTGGTCAACGCGGTCAAACGCGGTCAGGGGGCCCACTGGCAGCCTCACTGGGCGGGCCCCACTCGGTGCCACATCGGCGCGTCGCCAGAAAAGGCTCCGGCGAGCCCCCGCGGCGGCGTTCTCGCCTGAGTAGCTCGGGATTGAGCTACGGGGCACCAAATTGCGTGATTCCACTTGCGTTCGAACGGCTACTCGATCCCGCATCGATCTATGGCGTCGGAATGGGCAGAGGAGGTCGGCAAGGAGCAGGACAACGGCGTCGGGCGGCGGACAGAGACGGCCGTACTCGGGCTCGAGCATATGAGCTCGCCCGAGTCGATTTAGCGCTCGCAGGCGATGCGCGGGACCTCCAGGAGCTCGGTGGTGGCGCTAGCACGGCGTGAGGTGTACGAGAGCGACGGCAGTGAGCTCGCCGGCGGAGACAAAGCTCGGCAATGGCGGCGAGCTAGCTCGGGTGAAGCATGCGGCGGCTTGGGAAGAAGGGAGAGGGAGAGATGAGGCTCACCGTGCGGCTAAGAAAAGCCCTCGCTGGATTAGTAGCAGCAGCAGACGACGGAGGTCGCCGGAGTAGCCGTGGCAGCCGGAGATGGGGACGAAGGGGGATTCGGCGCTGCAGGGCCCTCCGGCTCCACTTGAGGGTCGAGAACAAAGTGGGGGACGGCGGCGATGCGGTTGAGCCGGTCGAGGAGGCGAGGGGGCCACGGTGGCCGCCGTGGTGGAGCCGCGCGGCGGCGTTCGGGACAGAGAGGGGAAGGAGAGCCGAGCGCGTGAGGGAAGGTGGGGAGAGGAATGGCGAGGGCAGCCCGGGGAGATGGACGGGGGCTGCCTTATCTCCTCGCCCCACCTGCTCCGGTGCCGTGGCGAGCGGTGGACGGCCGCCGTACGCGCCGGATGCGGGGGAGACGACAACGAGGCGGGAGCAGTTGAGGACGAACAGTGAGGTGGGCTGGGCTGACTCGGCCCAGTAACAGGTATGGCCTCGCCCTTTTCTTTTATTTCCTGTTTTCTCTTTTATTTAAAAACAGAGAAGGGAAAAGAAATAATTGGGCTACCCATCCATTTTAGAAAAATGTGGAGCTTGGCCCAAAATATTCGTTGCAATTTTAGGCACTGCCAGAATTATTTTGGGAGGCAGAGGAATTCATTTGCATTTTTCATAAATGAATATGCAATTATAATTGCTGGAATTGTACTGGATTAAATGCTACTGTCCATTTTAGCAACATAGTGATGTTGTTTTCCGAAACAACAAATTGTTTTGGATTATTTGCTAAATGATGAACATTTTTCCAACAACTTTTTAGCAACTTCAAATTTTACTTGCAGTTGAATTTGAATTCAGGGGCAGAATTTGAAATGAGATATTAATCCAACATGATTATCATTGCAAATCCCAGATGACTTGGCATTAATATGGTGGATCACTATAGCTCCTTACATAGGGGTGTTACATCGGCCATCACAAGGGGTTGGACTAGAGTCGTGCGTGCCTTCTGCATGGAGGAGGGCACAATTTGGGCATTCCGCCTCACCTTGTTCAGCAACCAGAATGTCTTTCGCCTCTTTCTTTACTGTCTTTAATAGTAGAAGTATACAACCCTGGTTCATCATTCATTATTTGGTGCATATATAATTCTTTTTTTATGTAACTCTTGAACATATGTACCTATGAATCGAATAATGCATTGGTTGTTGAACTTGAAGGATATGAATAAAGTTCTAGCCTACTTTCAAATTCAAATTTGGTACAATTTTAAATAGCAGCGATTAAATTAGGGTGAAAATACGCTCTGCGGGTCATTACGGCGCACACGGTCTGTAAAGCACATCGTGTGTGATATACATCATAATCCGACACGGTTCACAGAGAGGAAACATGTGCGACCATGCACACAGTTGTCGTTTGCAAAGCGTGTGTGATGTCAGACTATATCACAAATGGTGCGAGCAAACTAAATGTTTGTTATGGTCGCCTTATCGTACACACTTTACAATCATGAACTATTTCTGATGTCGTACGCATCGTAAATGTTTGCACCACAGAATAGCGTGTGCGATAGTTATCCTGTACGACACTGGTACGACAGTCCGACGTTTCGTAATCCTATCTGACACTCGTACGATGATTAACTAATCTTCTTGATTATATATCACATACGGTTTGGGAGAAGTGAATGTGTGTGATAATCTCCTTATCATGCACGTTTTACAATCGTGAACTGTTTGTGATGGGGCACGCATCGTAAACGTTGCACCATGCTACTTGTAGTCTGCGTTGGTATTTCCCCGAAGAGGAGAGGATAATGCAGTACAGTCGAGATAAGTATTTCCCTCAGTTAAGAACCAAGGTTATCAATCCAGTAGGAGAACCAAGCAAAATTCCGTTAAGCGCACCTACACACACAAGAGCAAACACTTGCACCCAACGCAAATAAGAGGGTTGTCAATCCTCTTAGCGGTTATTTGCAAGGACTAAATCTTATCGAGGTAAATAGATAAACTAAACTACTAATTAAAATAAAAGTAAATGAATTGCAGCAAGGTATTTTTAGGTTTTTTATATGATAAAGATAGACCCGGGGACCATAGTTTTCACTAGAGGCTTCTCTCTTGAGCACATAAACATACGGTGGGTAGACAAATTACTGTTGGGCAATTGATAGAAAAGCAAATAATTATGACGGATTCATGGCAATGATCATGTATATAGGCATCACGTCCGAGACAAGTAGACCGACTCCTGCCTGCATCTACTACTATTACTCCACCCATCGACCGCTATCCAACATGCATCTAGGGTATTAAGTATGAAACAGAGTAACGCCTTAAGCAAGATGACATGATGTAGAGAAGCAAATTCAAGCAATATGAATAAACCCCATCTTTTTATCCTTAATGGCAACAATACAAATACATGTCATGTCCCTTTCTGTCACTGGGATTGAGCACCGCAAGATTGAACCCATCACAAAGCACCTCTCCCATTGCAAGATAAATCAATCTAGTAGGCCAAACTAAACCGATAGATCGGAGAGAAATACAAAGCAATAACAATCATGCATAAAAGAGTTTAGAGAAGACTCAAATATTTCTCATGAATAATCTGATCATAAACTCACAATTCATCGGATCCCAACAAACACACCGCAAAAGAAGATTACATCGGATAGAACTCCAAGAACATCGAGGAGAACATTGTATTGAAGATCAAAGAGAGAGAAGAAGCCATCTAGCTACTAGCTATGGACCCGTAGGTCTCTGGTAAACTACTCACACATCATCGGAAGGGCAGCAAGGTTGATGTATTAGCCCTCCATGATCGATTCCCCCTTCGGCAGAGTACCGGAAAAGGCCTCCAGATGGGATCGTGGAAGAACAGAGGCTTGCGGTGGCGAAAAGGTTTTCTCTTCTGGCTCTCTAGGGGTTTCCCAACATTTGTGAATTTATAGAAGTGGAATTAGGTCAAAAGGAGTCACATGGGCCCCACAAGGTACTACGGCACCCCCCGGGGCGCGCCCTAGTGCCTTGTGAAGCCCCCGTGGGGCTTCTGGCCTCCTCCCGAAGCTTCCCAGGTTTCTTTTGTCCAGAAAAAAATCTCCAAAAAGTTTCATGGCATTTGGACTTCATTTGGTATAGTTTCTCTGAAAAGCCAAAAACAAGCAGAAAACAGCAACTGGCACTAGGCACTGGGTTAATAGCTTAGTCACAAAAAAATGATATGTAATTGCATACAATTGCATATAAAAACGTCCAAGATTGATACTATAATAGCATGGAACAATCAAAAATTATAGATACGTTGGAGACGTATCAAGCATCCCCAAGCTTAATTCTTGCTCGTCCTCGAGTAGGTAAATGATAAAAACAGAATTTTTGATGTGGAATGCTACCTATCATGTGTCATCATGTAATCTCTCTCTTACGGTATGAATAATAAGATCCAAATGATTCAAAGTAATAGTCTATAATTTGATATAAAGACATCAATACTCAGGCATACTAGCAAACAATCATGTCTTTCAAAATAAAAATGCTAAAGAATGTTATCCCTACAAAATCATATAATCTTGTCATGCTCCATCTTCTTCACACAAAGTATTTATCATGAACAACCCCGGTTTTAGCCAAGCAATTGGTTCATACTTTTTAACGCGCTTCAGCTTTTTCAACTCCCACTCAATACATGATGATAGAGATAAATAGGAGAAGTAAAAAATGGAGAAAGTCTCACATCAACGAGGCTAATCAACGGGCTATGGAGATGCCCTTCAATTGATGTCAATGCGAGGAGTAGGGATTGCCATGCAACGGATGCACTAAGAGCTATAAGTGTATGAAAGCTCAACATGAAAACTAAGTGGGTGTGCATCCAACTTGCTTGCTCATGAAGACATCGGGCATTTGAGGAAGCCCATCATCGGAATATACAAGCCAAGTTCTATAATGAAAAATTCCCACTAGTATATGAAAGTGACAAAATAGGAGACTCTCTATATGAAAAACATGGTGCTACTCTGAAGCACAAGTGTGGAAAAAGATAGTAAAATTGCCCCCTCTCTCTTTTTCTCTCATTTATGTTTTTCTTTTCTTTTCCTTTTTTTTCTTCTCTTTTTTTTCTTTTTCTTCTTTTTTTCCTTTTTTTCATGGCTCTTTTTCGCCTCTTTTTTTTCTTCTATTTTTTATTTATTTTATTTTCGTCCGGAGTCTCATCCCGACTTGTGGGGGAATCATAGCCACCATCATCCTTTCCTCACTGGGACAATGCTCTAATAATGATGATCAGCACACCTCTATTTACTTACAACTCAAAATTACAACTCGATACTAGAACAAAAATATGATTCTATATGAATGCCACTGGCAGTGTACCAGGATGTGCAATGATGCTAGCGTAACATGTATGAAAATGATGGACGGTGGCTGACCCACAAATACTATGTCAGCTATATGATCATGCAAAGCAATATGACAATGATGATGTGTGTCATAAAAAACGGAACGGTGGAAGTTGCATGGCAATATATCTCGGAATGGCTATGGAAATGCCATGATAGGTAGGTATGGTGGCTGTTTTGAGGAAGATATAAAGAGGCTTATGTGTGATAGAGCGTATCATATCACGGGGTTTGGATGCACCGGCGAAGTTTGCACCAACTCTCGATGTGAGAAAGGGTAATGCACGGTACCGCAGAGGCTAGCAAATTGCGGAAGGGTGAGAGTGTGTATAATCCATGGACTCACATTAGTCATAAAGAACTCACATACTTATTGCGAAAATTTATTAGCCCTCGAAGCAAAGTACTACTACGCATGCCCTAGGGAGGAGGTTGGTAGGAGTTAACCATCGCGCGCCCCCGACCGCCACACAAAGGAAGTCAATCAATAATAATTCATGCTCCAACTTCTTAGCATAACGACAGACCATACGTGCATGCTTCGAGAATCACAAACCTTAAAACAATTATTCTTACTAAACCACAATTATCTACTAATACCTCCCACATATTACCATCTTAATATCGCAAAACTATTGCAAGGAATCAAATTTATCATATTCAGTGATCTACATGAAAGTTTTTATTATATCCCTCTTGAATACCTATGATATCAGGACCAAATTCATAACCCGTGCATATTACCATTGCTATCATGAGACTCTCAAAAAGATATAAGTGAAGCATGAGAGTGCAACTATTTCTTCAAAATATCATCACCGCCGTGCTCTAAAAGATATAAGTGAAGCACTAGAGCAACTACCTAGCTCGAAAGATATAAGTGAAGCACATAGAGTATTCTAACAAATTACGAATAATGTGTGTCCATCTCAAAAAGGTGTGTTCAGAAAAGATGATTGTGACAAACTAAAAAGCAAACAAAAGCAAACAAACTATTTCACAAGACGCTCCAAGTAAAACACATATCATGTGATGAATAAAAATATAGCTCCAAGTGAGTTACCGATAGATTGTAGACGAAAGAGGGGATGCCTTCCGGGGCATCCCCAAGCTTAGATGCTCGAGTCTTCCTTGAATATTACCTTGGGGTGGCTTGGGCATCCCCAAGCTTAGGCTCTTGCCACTCCTTATTCCTTTGTCCATCGTAGTCTCACCCAAAACTTGAAAACTTCAGCACACAAAACTCAACAGAAACCTCGTGAGATCCGTTAGTATAACAAACAAATCTTAAACTTTAGGTACTGTTGTAAATTGATTCATATTTAATATTGGCATAATTCTACTGTACTCCAACTTCTCCATGACTCATACCCCCCGATACGATCCATAGATTCATCAAAATAAGCAAACTATGCAACAAAAACAGAATCTATCTAAAAGAGAACAGTCTGTAAATATCTATTTAAAATCTATACTTCTGTAACTCCAAAAATTCTTAAAAATTATGACAACGTGGGAAATTCATATACCAATACTGTGTAAAAATTTCAGATTTTTCTGACGCTCCAGTACAGAAATAAAATTCCAGCACTGGACGCAAACCTTTCTGTTTTCCAAACAGCATCAATTATACTCTCTTCCAAATTATCCCAAGGGCATTACTTGGCACAAACACTAATTAAAACATAAAAAGATAATCATAACAGAAGCTTAATTGTGAAAACACACAAGAATGGAAATAAAAATTTATTGGGTTGTCTCCCAACAAGCTCTTTCGTTATAGCCATTAAGATAGGCTTGAGATTTCAATGATGCTCTCATGAAAGATAATAATAGAAACACAAATAGAGCATCATGAAGTATATGAAAAACACACTTAAGTCTAACATACTTCCTATGCATAGGCATTTTGTAGGAGAACAAATTATCAAGACAAGCAATCTTTAGCATATGAAAGGAAGAAGAACGGAGCATTAACAATTTGAACTTCAAGAGAGGTAATTGAGTAACATGAAAATTTCTACAATCATATTTTCCTCTCTCATATTAATTACATCTAGGATCATAGTAAAATTCAACAATATAGCTATCATATAAAATATTCTCTTCACGATCCACATGCATAAAAGTTTTATAATCTTCCAAGATAGTGGGATCATTATTACCTAAAGTTGACGCTCTTCCAAACCCACTTTTAATAATATTGCAAATTTTATTATCAATAACATACTCATCAAGAGGCTTAAATAAATTTTTAAGATCATAAGAAGCACCATCACCCCAATCAAGATCATTGCAATAAGTAGTGGACATAACAAAATCATCATCCCCAAGCTTGTAGTTTTGCATATTATTAACACAATTGACATTAATAGAATTTATAATAACATCATTGCAATCATGCTTTTCATTGAACGAGCTATCACGAATCACTTTATAAATTTCTTCTTTCAATACTTCATCACAATTTTCAGATTCATGATTTTCAAGCAAAACTTCATAGAGATAATCAAGTGCACTCAACTCACTAGCAATTGGTTCATCATAATTGGATCTTTTGAAAAGATTAGCAAGTGGATGAGGATCCATATCAATAGATTTTTAGCAAGCGAAGATGCAAGCAAATAGAAGACAAATGGCACACAAGCAAAGATAGCAAGCGAACAAAAAGGAAAACGGAAAATATTTTTGTATTTTTGTAAAAAAAAAATTAGAAGTGCGGGAGATGAAAACGAGAGGCAAATGCAAATAAAAGGTAAATAAAGTAAATGCAAGTGAATGATAATTTGTGCGAAGGTACTTGGTAATTTTGATGATGTCTCCCTGGCAACAGCGCCAGAAATTCTTCCTGCTACTTGTAGTCTGCATTGGTATTTCCCTGAAGAGGAGAGGATGATGCAGTACAGTAGAGATAAGTATTTCCCTTAGTTAAGAACCAAGGTTATCAATCCAGTACGAGAACCAAGCAAAATTCCGTTAAGCGCACCTACACACACAAGAGCAAACACTTGCACCCAACGCAAATAAGAGGGTTGTCAATCCTCTTAGCGGTTGTTTGCAAGGATTAAATCTTATCGAGGTAAATAGATAAACTAAACTACTAATTAAAATAAAAGTAAATGAATTGCATCAAGGTATTTTTAGGTTTTTTATATGATAAAGATAGACCCGGGGACCATAGTTTTCACTAGAGGCTTCTCTCTTGAGCACATAAACATACGGTGGGTAGACAAATTACTATTGGGCAATTGATAGAAAAGCAAATAATTATGATGGATTCATGGCAATGATCATGTATATAGGCATCACGTCCGAGACAAGTAGACCGACTCCTACCTGCATCTACTACTATTACTCCACCCATCGACCGCTATCCAGCATGCATCTAGGGTATTAAGTATGAAACAGAGTAACGCCTTAAGCAAGATGACATGATGTAGAGAAGCAAATTCAAACAATATGAATAAACCCCATCTTTTTATCCTTAATGGCAACAATACAAATACGTGTCATGTCCCTTTCTGTCGCTGGGATTGAGCACCGCAAGATTGAACCCATCACAAAGAACCTCTCCCATTGCAAGATAAATCAATCTAGTAGGCCAAACTAAACCGATAGATCGGAGAGAAATACAGAGCTATGACAATCATGCATAAAAGAGTTCAGAGAAGACTCAAATATTTCTCATGAATAATCTGATCATAAACTCACAATTCATCGGATCCCAACAAACACACCGCAAAAGAAGATTACATCGGATAGAACTCCAAGAACATCGAGGAGAACATTGTATTGAAGATCAAAGAAAGAGAAGAAGCCATCTAGCTACTAGCTATGGACCCGTAGGTCTATGGTAAACAACTCACACATCATCAGAAGGGCAACAAGGTTGATGTAGAAGCCCTCCGTGATCGATTCCCCCTCCGGCAGAGTACCGGAAAAGGCCTCCAGATGGGATCGTGGAAGAATAGAGGCTTGCGGCGGTGGAAAGGTTTTCTCTTCTGGCTCTCTGGGGGTTTCCCAATATTTGTGAATTTATAGAAGTGGAATTAGGTCAAAAGGAGTCACGTGGGCCCCACAAGGTACTACGGTGCCCCCCTGGGGCGCGCCCTAGTGCCTTGTGAAGCCCCCGTGGGGCTTCTGGCCTCCTCCCGAAGCTCCCCAGGTTTCTTTTGTCCAGAAGAAAATATCCAAAAAGTTTCGTGGCATTTGGACTTCATTTGGTACTGTTTCTCTGAAAGGCCAAAAACAAGCAGAAAACAGCAACTGGCACTAGGCACTGGGTTAATAGGCTAGTCCCAAAAAATGATATATAATTGCATACAATTGCATATAAAAACATCCAAGATTGATACTATAATAGCATGGAACAATCAAAAATTATAGATACGTTGGAGACGTATCACACCACAGAATATCGAGTGCGATGGTAATGCGAGCACACACGAGTAGCAAGGATGGAGCGTTTGAGATATTCGATAGATCACAAACAGTTGGGTGACGAGTCGCGTTTGGGATAGATCGGGCATCGCATATGCTTAGTTCTGCGAAACATATGCTTGCGTGCTCCCTATCGCTGACGGTTCTGGGTTGTGTGGGAAGACCCCCCTATCGCACACAAATGCAAGGCGATGGTTTAAAACTATGTCACACAAAGGGGGTAAAAACCGTTTGTATAGCAGCTCGCTGTACCAGTGCAGGCTTGTCGCTCCCTCGTGCACTTTTTGGACTGTTTATTATTTTCCTAATTTTTTATATATTATAAAACAAACAAAAAGTACTTTTATGGAAGTTTTGGAGTCGGTTTACTTACCGTACTACATACCTTCTCCTTTTCAGGATTCTGGAGCGTTCCGGAAGGTTTCTTCTATTTGTACTTCCGGTGTCATTGTTTGAATAATATTGGTTTCAACATTAATGGGACTACCTGAGATATAATGTTTAATTCTTTGCCCATTAACCACTCTCGGATTAGTGCCTTCGTAGTTATTTATTTTGATGCCTCCGGAGCGATAAACTTCTTCGATGATATATGATCCTTCCCATTTAGAGAGAAGCTTTCCTGCAAAGAATCTTAAACGAGAATTGTATAATAGAACATGATCACCTACTTTGAATTCCTGTTTTTGAATTCTCTTATCATGCCATCTTTTAACTTTTTCTTTAAACAACTTGGCATTTTCATAAGCTTGTGTTCTCCATTCATCTAGGGAGCTAATATCAAATAACCTCTTCTCACCGGCAAGTTCAAAATCATAATTAAGCTCTTTAATTGCCCAATATGCCTTATGTTCTAGTTCAAGAGGTAAATGACATGCTTTTCCATAGACCATTTTATATGGAGACATGCCCATAGGATTTTTATAAGCAGTTCTGTAAGCCCATAGTGCATCATCAAGTTTCTTAGACCAATTCCTTCTAGATCTATTAACGGTCTTTTGCAGAATTAATTTTATTTCTCTATTAGTTAATTCAACTTGACCACTAGACTGAGGATGATATGAAGATGCAATTCTATGATTAACATCATATTTAGCAAACAATTTACGGAAAGCGCCATGAATAAAATGTGAACCACCATCTGTCATCAAATATCTAGGGACTCCAAACCTCAGAAATATAACGTCTTTAAGCATTTTAATAGAAGTGTTATGATCAGCACTACTAGTAGGAATAGCTTCTACCCACTTAGTAACGTAATCAACAACAACTAAAATATGTGTATACCCATTACAGGAAGGAAAAGGTCCCATATAATCAAAACCCCAAACATCAAATGGTTCAATAACAAGTGAATAATTCATAGGCATTTCCTGACGTCTACCAACATTACCAATTCTTTGAAATTCATCACAAGAGAGGACAAACTTACGTGCATCTTTGAAAAGAGTAGGCCAATAAAAACCAGATTGTAATACCTTATGTGCAGTTCTGTCTCCCGCATGGTGTCCTCCGTATGCCTCGGAGTGACACTTCGGTAGGATTTGTTCATGTTCATGCTCAGGTACACAATGTCTAATAACACCATCTACTTCTTCTTTATATAAATGTGGGTCATCCCAAAAGTAATGTCTTAAACCAAAGAAGAACTTTTTCTTTTCTTGGTATGTGAAACTAGGTGGTATATATTTTGCAACAATGTAATTAGCATAGTCTGCATACCAAGGAGTATTATGAGAGGCATTTATAACAGCTAGTTGTTCATCAGGAAAACTATCATCAATAGGCAGCGGGTCATCAAGAAC
This sequence comes from Elymus sibiricus, assembly GCA_039707655.1. Taxonomy (NCBI): domain Eukaryota; kingdom Viridiplantae; phylum Streptophyta; class Magnoliopsida; order Poales; family Poaceae; genus Elymus; species Elymus sibiricus. The sequence continues at coordinate 268,081,114 of CM077672.1, read as the reverse complement.
ATTTTCCATTCTAGACAAATTATCAGCTACGGGATTCTCAACTCCCTTTCTATCAATAATATGCAAATCAAATTCTTGTAGCAAAAGAACCCACCTAATAAGTCTAGGTTTAGCATCTCTTTTCCATAAGGTATTTAATAGTAGCATGATCGGTGTGAATGGTTACTTTAGAATCAACAATGTAAGATCTGAATTTATCACATGCGAACACAACTGCTAAAAATTCTTTCTCAGTAGTAGCATAATTTCTTTGAGCGCTGTCTAGAGTTTTACTAGAATAATGAATAACATTCAATTTCTTATCAACTCTTTGTCCTAGAACAGCACCAACAGCATAATCACTAGCATCACACATAATTCCAAAGGGTAGGTTCCAATCAGGTGGCTGAACAATAGGTGCAGATATTAAGGCTTTCTTAAGTATTTCAAAGGCTTCTACGCAATCATCATCAAAAACAAATGGCACATCTTTTTGCAAGAGATTAGTAAGAGGCCTAGAAATTTTAGAGAAGTCTTTTATAAACCTTCTATAGAAACCAGCATGACCAAGGAAACTTCTTATACCTTTGATATCTTTAGGACATGGCATTTTCTCAATAGCATCAACTTTAGCTTTATCAACTTCAATACCTCTTTCAAAAAATTTATGCCCAAGGACTATACCTTCATTTACCATAAAGTGGCACTTCTCCCAATTCAAGACAAGATTAATTTCTTCACATCTCTGCAAAACTCGATCAAGGTTGCTCAAGCAATCATCAAAAGAAGTTCTGTAAACGGAGAAATCATCCATGAAAACCTCAACAATATTTTCACAAAAGTCAGAGAATATAGCAGTCATACATCTTTGAAAGGTAGCAGGTGCATTACATAAACTAAAAGGCATACGACGATAAGCATAAGTTCCAAAAGGACAAGTAAATGTGGTTTTCTCTTGATCTTCTGGTGATACGGGTATTTGAGAGAAACCAGAATAACCATCTAGGAAACAAAAGTGTGTATGCTTAGATAATCTTTCTAATATTTGATCAACAAAAGGAAAGGGGTAATGATCTTTCCTAATAGCTTTATTTAATTTTCTGAAATCAATTACCATTCTATAACCAGTTACAATTCTTTGTGGGATAAGTTCATTTTTATCATTAGGAACAACAGTGATACCTCCTTTCTTAGGAACACAATGAACAGGACTTACCCATCTACTATTAGCTATGGGATAAATTATACCTGCCTCCAGAAGCTTCAATATTTTAGTTCTTATCACATCCTTCATTTTAGGATTTAACCTTCTTTGATGATCAACAACTTGTTTAGCATCTGGCTCCATATGAATTTTATGCTGACATAAAGTGGGACTGATGCCCTTAAGATCATCAAGAGTATATCCAATAGCTGCACGGTGCTTCTTCAGAGTTTTAAGTAATCTCTTTTCTTCATGCTCTGAAAGGTTAGCACTAATAATAACAGGATATATCTTCTTTTCATCAAGGTAAGCATATTTAAGTGTATCGGGTAATTGCTTCAAATCAAACACAGGATCACTCTTTGGTGGAAGAGGGTCTCCCAAAGTTTCAACAGGCAAATTATGTTTAAGAATAGGTGCTTGTTTAAAGAACAGCTCATCTATTTCATTTCTTTCATTCATATGCATATCATTTTCATGGTCTAGCAAGTATTGTTCTAAAAGATCAGTAGGAGGCAGAACAATAGAAGCAAGACCAATAATTTCATCTTTATTGGGTAATTCTTCATCATGAGGTTGTCTACTAAACTTAGAGAAATTGAATTCATGAGATATATCACCAAACTTAACTCTAACCTTTTCTTTAACACAATCAATTTCAGCATTAACGGTATTCAAGAAAGGTCTACCAAAAATAATGGGACAAAAATTATCTTGTTGTGAACCAAGAACGAGGAAATCAGTAGGGTATTCGATTTTTCCACACAAGACTTCAACATCTCTAACAATCCCAAGTGGTGTAATAGTATCTCTGTTTGCAAGCTTAATAGTAACATCAATATCTTCAATCTTAACAGGTGCAATATCATTCATTACTTCTTGATATAAAGAGAAAGGAATAGCACTCACACTAGCACCCATATCACATAAACCATGATAGCAATGATCTCCAATCTTAACAGAAACGACAGGCATGCCGACTACAGGCTTGTTCTTATCCAACATATCTCGATTATTTCTAACAGGTTTAGCAATTCTAGCAGCCTCGTCACAGAAATATATGACATGTCCATCAATATTATCAACTAAAAGATCTTTAACCATTGCAATATTAGATTCAACTTTAATTTGTTCAGAAGGTCTAGGTGCTCTAATATTACTTTTATTAACCACAGTTGAAGCCTTAGTATGTTCCCTAATCCTAACAGGGAAAGGAGGTTTCTCAATATAAGCAGTAGGCACAATTGGATCAACATTGTAAACAATTATTTCTTCTTTAACGCTAACAGGTTCTTCATTTAACTCAATAGGTGGATGATACTTAAACCATTTCTCCTTAGGGAGATCAACATGAGCAACTAAAGATTCACAAAAGGTAGCTACTATTTCAGAGTCAAGTCCATACTTAGTACTAAACTTATGAAAAGCATCAGTTTCAGTAAAAGATTTAACACAATCGAACTTGAGATTTATACCTGACTCTTTACCTTTGTAGATTTCCCAATCTTCAGAGTTGCGCTTAGTTCTTTCCAGAAGATCCCATTTGAAATCAATAGTTCTCTTCATAAAGGAACCAGTAGAAGAAGTATCGAGCATGGATTGACCATTATGAGAAAGCCGAGCATAAAAGTTTCGAATAGTTATTTCTCTTGAGAGCTCATGATTGGGGCATGTATGAAACATATACTTAAGCCTCCCCCAAGCTTGAGCGATACTTTCTCCTTCACGAGGCCAAAAATTATATATATAATTCCGATCACGATGAACCAAATGCATAGGATAAAATTTCTGGTGAAATTCCAGCTTTAACCGGTTCCAATCCCATGTTCCAGTATCATCACATAGCCTATGCCATGTCAATGCCTTTCCCTCCAAATATAATGGGAATACCTTCCTATTAACTCCATCTTCGGATAAACCTGCAAGCTTAAACAATCCACAAATTTCATCTATATATATCAAGTGCATATCAGGATGTACCTTTCCATCTCCTACATAAGGATTAGCTAGTAGTTTCTCTATCATACCCAAAGGAATTTCATAATAAATATTTTCAGTAGGTTCAGTAGGTTGAGGGGCAACTCTCAATGCTTCCGGTCGAGCTGAAGATACCCCGAACAAACCCCTCAAAGGATTACTTTCCATAGTGACAAGTGACAGTAAATTTCAGCACGTAATATAAATGTTTCCTTACCAAATTCCACTCACCAAAGGCACTTCACTGCCCGGCAATGGCGCCAGAAAAGAGTCTTGATGACCCACAAGTATAGGGGATCAATCCTAGTCCTTTCGATAAGTAAGAGTGTAGAACCCAACAAGGAGCAGAAGGAAATGACAAGCGGTTTTCAGCAAGGTATTCTCTGCAAGTACTGAAAGTAGCGGTAACAGATAGTTTCGATAGCAAGATAATTTGTAACAAGTAACAAGTATAATAAAGTGCAGCAAGGTGGCCCAATCCTTTTTGTAGCAAAGGACAAGCCGTAACGATCTCTTATATAAAGCAAAGAGTTCTTAAAGACACATGGGAATTCTCATCTAGTCACTTTCATCATGTTTGTTTGATCCGCATTTGCTACTTTGATAATTTGATATGTGGGTGGACCGGTGCTTGGGTGCTGCTCTTACTTGAACAAGCCTCCCACTTATGATTACCCCCTCTCGCAAGTATCCGCAACTACGAAAGAAGAATTAAGATAAATCTAACCATAGCATGAACATATAATTACTACTCCACAATGCCTTCCCTTAAGCCCAAAGATGGTGAAGTGTCATGTAGTCGACGTTCACACGACACCACTAAAGGAAGCAACAACATACATATCATCAAAATATCGAACGAATACCAAATTCACATGATTACTTATGACAAGACTTCTCCCATGTCCTCAAGAACAAAAGTAACTACTCACAAATCATATTCATGTTCAAGATCAGAGGGGTGTTGAATATCATTAAGGATCTGAATATATAATCTTCCACCAAATAAACCAACTAGCATCAACTACAGAGAGTAATCAATGCTACTAGCAACCCACAGGTACCAATCTGAGGTTTTGGGACAAAGATTGAATACAAGAGATGAACTAGGGTTTGAGATGAGATGGTGCTCGTGAAGATGTTCATGAAGATTGGTCCTCCCACGATGAGAGGATCGTTGGTGATGTCGATGGCTTTGATTTCACCCTCCCCGGCGGAATCGCTCCGCCGGAGAGCAAAAGTGCTCCTGCCCAGGTTCCTCCTCGAGATGGCGACGCTTCATCCCGAAAGTCTTCTTCTGATTTTTTTTCTAGGGAAAATGGCTTCATATAGGAGAAGATGGGCCCTGGAGGCCTGCCAAGGGCGCCACAAGCTCGGGGGGCGCGCCCAGGGGGGTTGGGCGCGCCCCCCAGGCTTGTCGCTTCCTGGTGGGTCCCCCTCTGGTATTTCTTCAGCCAATATTTTTTTTATATTACAAAATAATTCTCCGTAAATTTTCAGATCATTTGGAGGTGTGCAGAATAGCTATCTCTGTTTCACCCCTTTTCGGTCCAGAATTCCAGCTGCCGGCAATCTCCCTCTTCATGTGAATCTTGCAAAATAAGAGAGAAAAGACATAAGAATTATATCATAAAGTGAAATAATAACCCAAAACATAATAAATAATAGTAGAAAAACATGATGCAAAATGGACGTATCAACTCCCCCAAGCTTAGACCTCGCTTGTCCTCAAGCGAAAAACCAAAATCGATAAACATAACCACAAGTTTAGAGAGAGAGGTGTCGATAAAACAAAATACGGATATGAAGGAATCATGATCTTTATTATAAAAGCAATATATTATCATAAAACTTCTCATGACAAAGTGATAATTCATCCACAAGATAAAGTATGAACCATAAACCATGTTGAAAACTAAAAAACTATGATCTCAGTCACTGAAGCAATTTCAATTCATCATATTATCAGAAAGAGTCTATGTAAGAGCTTTTGTTTAGCAAGTTCACATACTCAACTATCATTTAGTCTTCTATGATTGCTGACACTCACGTCATACTTATGGAGCAGAAGTTTCAGTCAGACACATAGAAAGATAGGGGCTTATAATTTCGCCTCCCAATGTATTTACCTCAATGGTAATGTCAACAATAATAACTCATGATCACCTACATTTAACTGGATATATATGTCTGGATCTTTCCCCACCACATGATGCTTGCCAAGAGAGAAAATAAAAAACGGAATAGAGGAGAATACTATTGACTATTGCATGAAAGTAAATACATAAAAGTAAAAGATAGGCCCTTCGCAGAGGGAAGCAGAGGTTGTCATGCACTTTTTATTTTTGGATGTGCAAGCCCTTAATGTAAAGGAACGTCACTTTATATTGCCCCTTGTGATAGCGACCTTTATTATGTAGTCTGTCGCTTTTATTTCTTCACCATCACAAGATCGTACAAAGCTTATTTTCCCTTACAATAAAAGATCATACATATTTAGGAGCAATTTTTATTGCTTTTGCACCGATGACAACTTACTTGAAGGATCTTATTCAATCCATAGGTAGATATGGTGGACTCTCATGACATGAAACTGGGTTTAAGGGTTTTTGGATGCATAAGTAGTATCTCTACTTAGTACGGAATTTTGGCTAGCAAAAGATAGGAGGCAAGCACCACATGTTAGAGGATCCAAAACAATATAACTTCTATGTGAATATAAGCAAACATAACTCATTACGTTGTCTTCCTTGTCCAACGTCAACTATTTGACATAGAATGTTTAATGGGGGCTCACAATCATAAAAGATGTCCAAGATAGTATATTTATATGTAAGACATCTCTTCCTTTATTACTTTTTCATGAATTGCAACAATGACCAATGCTATGTTTGTCAACTTCCAACAAGTTTTATCAATTATACCTTTTTTATGTGAAGTCATCACTCCCCATGGGATTAGCATATGATCTCTCTTTTATTTATTCTCTTTATTTTTATTTCCAAGATTGCCTCAAGAAAAGCAAAACAACTCAACTCAAACTACTCTTTATTATATAACTCTCACACTCGATTACATAGATAGATAGATCAGAAAGCAAGCACTGGAAACTAAATCATACTAAAATTTTATTCTTCTAAATCACGAAATAACTAAGGATCGAACTAAGATAGATAATTATGATAAAAGTGATGGTGATACGATACCGGGGCACCTCCCACAAGCTTGGCACAAGCCAAGGGTGGTGCCCATACCCGTGTACTCAATTCTCCTTCAGTGATGGTGGTGATGAAGTGATAGGCTTGTCCTCCGTCTTCCAAGGCATAGGCTCCCCATCATAAAAGGATGAACGTGTTTCCGGAGTCCTGAAATTTGTAGCTAAACTCATACCTTTGAACTTGGCCTCATACTTGGTTTTGTAGATCATAGATTTGGGCCTGAAGATGATCAATCCAGTCATTGAGCTTGAAGATGACGTCCCCAATATCCTTGCTGACCACCTTGTGCTCACGGATGAATTCCGTGATCATGGAGTGGTTAGCACTGAGTCCATGCTCCACCATCCCCTGGCACTTGAAGATCTCCTGTTCCAACGCCTCCAGCCTGGCCTTCTCGCTCCCGGTCTTGTTCTGATTTTTGAGGCCTGCCAGGGGCGCCACAAGCTCGGGGGGCGCGCCCAGGGGGTAGGGCGCGCCCCCAGGCTTGTCGCTTCCAGGTGGGTCCCCCTCTGGTATTTCTTCAGCCAATATTTTTTATATATTCCAAAATAATTCTCCGTAATTTTTCAGGTCATTTGGAGGTGTGCAGAGTAGCTATCTCTGTTTCACCCCTTTCCGGTCCAGAATTCCAGCTACCGGCAATCTCCCTCTTCATGTGAATCTTGCAAAATTAGAGAGAAAAGGCATAAGAATTGTATCATAAAGTGAAATAATAACCCAAAACATAATAAATAATAGTAGAAAAACATGATGCAAAATGGACGTATCAATGACCGAGACTCCTCTCCGGTCAATAACCAATAGCGGGACCTGGATGCCCATATTGATTCCTACATATTCAATGAAGATCTTTATCGGTTGAACCATGATGTTGAGGATTCAATTAATCCCGTATGCAATTCCCTTTGTCCGGCGATATGTTACTTGCCTGAGATTCAATCGTCGGTATCTCCATACCTAGTTCAATCTCGTTACCGGCAAGTCTCTTTACTCGTTCCGTAATACAAGATCACGTGACTAACTCATTAGCCACATTGCTTGCAAGCTCTTTATGATGTTGTATTACCGAGAGGGCCCAGAGATATCTCTCCGTCATACGGAGCGACAAATCCCAGTCTCGATCCATGCAACCCAACAGACACCTTCGGAGATACCTGTAGAGCACCTTTATGATCACCCAGTTATGAAGTGACGTTTGATAGCACAGAAGGCAATCCTCTGGTATCCGGGAGTGACATGATCTCATGGTCTAAGGAACATATACTTGACATGAAGAAAGCTGCAGCAAATAACTAAACGATCTGATGCTAAGCTTACAGTTGGGTCTTCTCCATCACATCATTCTCCTAATGATGTGATCCCATTATCAAATGACAACTCATGTCTATGGTTAGGAAACCTTAACCATATTTGATCAATGAGCTAGTCTAGTAGAGGCTCACTAGGGACACGGTGTTGTCTATGTATTCACACATGTATTTAAGTTTCTGGTCAATACAATTCTAGCATGAATAATAAACATTTATCATGAACAAGGAAATATGATAATAACCAATTTATTATTGCCTCTAGGGCATATTTCCAACAGTCTCCCACTTGCACTAGAGTCAATAATCTAGCTTACATTGTAATGAACCTAACACCCATGGAGTCCTGGTGCTGATCATGTTTTGCTCGTGGAAGAGGTTTAGTCAACGGGTCTGCCACATTCAGATCCGTATGTACTTTGCAAAGTTCTATGTCTCCTCCTTGATGTAATCACGGATGGAGTTGAAGCAGCGTTTGATGTGCTTGGTCTTCTTGTGAAACCTGGGCTCCTTGGTGTGACGCCCCCGACTCGACCGTGCACTAATCATACACGCAAATGCGCACGATCAAGCCCAGGGACTCATGGGAAGATATCACAACACAACTCTAGACACAAAATAAAATAATACAAGCTTTATATTACAAGCCAGGGGCCTCGAGGGATCGAATACATAAGCTCGAGTTACACAAGAGTCAGCGAAAGCATCAGTATCTGAGTACAGACATAATTAGACAAGGTTGCCTTAAGAAGGCTGAGCAAAACAACGACATCTAGATCGAAAAGGCGCAGGCCTCTGATACGTCTCCAATGTATCTATAATTTTTTATTGTTCCATGCTGTTATATTATCAATCTTGGATGTTTTTATATACATTTACAGCAATTATATATAATTTTTGGAGACTAACCTATTAACTTAGTGCCCAGTGCCAGTTGCTATTTTCTGCCCTGTTTTTGTTTTACAGAATATCAATACCAAACGAAGTCCAAATGCCACGAAACTTTTTGGAGATTTTTTTCTGGACAAGATAAACACTAGAAGCTTCGTAAGGAGGCCAGAAGACCATGGAAGGGGCCACGAGCCACCAGGGCGCACCTGGGGGGCAGGCGCGCCCTGGTGCCTCATGGGGCCCACAGAGCTCTGTTTGACCTAATTCCTCCACTATAAATTCCCAAAAAATCAGAAACCCTCAGGGGAGTCCACGAAATACTTTTTCCGCCGCCGCAAGCTTCTATTCTCGAGAGATCCCATCTGGGGTCCTTCTCCGGTGATCTGTCGGAGGGGGAATCGATCACGGAGGGGCTCTACATCAACCTTGCTGCCCTTCCGATGATGCGTGAGTAGTTTACCACAGACCTTTGGTTCCATAGTTAGTAGCTAGATGGCTTCTTCTCTCTTTTTGATCTTCAATACAATGTTCTCCTCGATGTTCTTGGAGTTCTATCCGATGTAATCACTTTTTGCGGTGTGTTTGTTGGGATCCGATGAATTGTGAGTTTATGATCAGATTATCCATGAATATTATTTGAGTCTTCTCTGATCTCTTTTATGCATGATTATTATAGCTTCATATTTCTTCTCCGATCTATTGATTTGGTTTGGCCAACTAGATTGATTTATCTTGCCATGGGAAGATCTTGCCATGGGAAGAGGTGCTTTGTAATGGGTTCGATCTTGCGGTGCTCAATCCCAGTGACAGAAAGGGACATGACACGTATGTATCATTGCTATTAAGGGTAAAAATATGGGGTTTATTCATGCGTGAGTTTACTTTGTCTACATCATGTCATCTTGCTTAAGGCGTTACTCCGTTCTTTATGGACTTAATACACTAGATGCATGTTGGATAGCGGTCGATGTGTGGAGTAATAGTAGTAGATGCAGGCAGGAGTCAGTCTACTTGTCTCGGACGTGATGCCTATATACATGATCATTGCCTTGGATATCGTCATGTTTATTTGCTTTTCTATCAATTGCCCAATAGTAATTTGTTTACCCACCGTATGCTATTTTCTTGAGAGAAGCCTCTAGTGAAAACTATGGCCCCCGGGTCTATCTAAATCATATATTAAAAACCCTAAAATACCTTGCTGCACTTTTACTTTATTTATTTTATTTTATATTTTTGTTTCAATCTATCTATCTATCACAAACAATTTAATCTTGCAATTAACCACCGAGGGATTGACAACCCCTTGTTTGCATTGGGTGCAAGGATTTGTTGTTTTGTGTCCAGGTGCTGCTAACGAGGTGTTGTGTGATGACCCACAAGTATAGGGGATCAATATTAGTCCTTTTGATAAGTAAGAGTGTCAAACCCAATGAGCAGCAGAAGGAAATGACAAGCGGTTTTCAGCAAGGTATTTTCTGCAAGCACTGAAATTATCGGTAACGAGTAGTTTGATAGCAAGATAATTTGTAACAAGTGACAAGTAGCAACAGTAACAAAGAGTGCAGCAAGTTGGCCCAATCCTTTTTATAGCAAAGGACAAGCCGGAACGATCTCTTATAATAAGCAACACGTTCTCGAGGACACATGGGAATTTCATCTAGTCACTTTCATCATGTTGGTTTGATTTGCGTTCGCTACTTTGATAATTTGATATGTGGGTGGACCGGTGCTTGGGTGTTGTTCTTACTTGAACAAGCCTCCCACTTATGATTACCCCCTCTCGCAAGCATCCGCAACTACGAAAGAAGAATTAAGATAACTCTAACCATAGCATTAAACATATGGATCCAAATCAGCCCCTTACAGAATAGCGCATAAACTAGGGTTTAAGCTTCTGTCACTCTAGCAACCCATCATCTAATTACGACTCCACAATGCATTCCCTTAGGCCCAAAGATGGTGAAGTGTCATGTAGTCGACGTTCACATGACACCACTAAGAGAATCAACAACATACATATCATCAAAATATCGAACGAATACCAAATTCACATGATTACTTATGACAAGACTTCTCCCATGTCCTCAAGAACAAAGGTAACTACTCACAAATCATCATCATGCCCAAGATCAGAGGGGTATTAAATAGCATATTGGATCTGAACATATAATCTTCCACCAAATAAAACAACTAGCATCAACTACAAGATGTAATCAACACTACTAGCAACCCACAGGTACCATTCTGAGGTTTTGAGACAAAAATTGAATACAAGAGATGAACTAGGGTTTGAGATGAGATGGTGTTGTCAAAGATGTTGATGAAGATTGGCCCTCCCACGATGAGAGGGTTGCTGGTGATGTCGATGGCGACGATTTCCCCCTCCCGGAGGGAAGTATCCCCGGCAGAATCGCTCCGCCGGAGAGCAAAACAGCTCCTGCCCAAGTTCCGCCTCGAGACGGCGGCGCACCATCCCAAAAGTCTTCTCTTTAGTTTTTTCTAGGGCAAATGGGCTTATATACCAGAAAATCGGGGCCAGAGGCTGGCCAGGGGCCCCACGAGGTAGTAGGGCGCGCCTGGGGGGGTGGCGCTCCCTGGTGCCTCGTGGGCACCTGGGTGGCCCCCTCTGGTACTTTTTGCTTCCAGTATTTTTTATTTATTCCAAAATAATTCTCCGTGAAATTTCAGCTCATTTGGAGATGTGAAGAATAGGTATCTTGACATAGCTTTTTCAGGTCCAGAATTCCAGCTGCCGGCATTCTCCCTCCTTATGTGAATCTTGCATATTAAGAGAGAAAAGGCATTAGAATTGCTCCAAAAAGTGTTATAATGATTAAAAACACTATAAATAACAGTAGCAAAACTTGATGCAAAATGGACGTATCATTGTGTGATTCTCCTACTGGATTGATAACCTTGGTTTCATAACTGAGGGAAATACTTATCTCTACTATGCTGCATCATCCCTTGCTCTTCGGGGAAATACCAACGCAAGCTACAAGTAGCAGGAAGAATTTCTGGCGCCGTTGCCGGGGAGACATCATCAACATCTATCAAGTACCTTCGCATAAACTCTCATCTCCTTGCATTTACTTTATTTGCATTTGCCTCTCGTTTTCATCTCCCCCACTTCTAAAACGTTTTTACAAAAATACAAAAATATTTTCCGTTTGCCTTTTTGCTCGTTTGCTATCTTTGCTTGTGTGCCATGTGAATTCTATTTGCTTGCATCTTTTCTTGCTAGAAATCTATTGATATGGATCCTCAACCACTTGCTAATCTTTTCAAAAGATCCAATTATGATGAACCAATTGCTAGTGAGTTGAGTGCAATTGATTATCTCTATGAAGTTTTGCTTGAAAATCATGAACCAGAAAATTGTGATGAAGTGTTGAAAGAAGAAATTTATAAAGTGATTCATGATAGCTCCTTCAATGAAAAGCATGATTGCAATAATGTTAATTGTGCTAATAATATGCAAAACTACGAGCTTGGGGATGATAATTTTGTTATATCCACTACTTATTGCAATGACCATGATTGGGGTGATAATGCTTCTTATGATCTCAAAAATTTATTTAAGCCTCATGATGAATATGCTATTGATAATAATGTTTGCAATAATATTGAAAGTGGGTTTGAAAGAGTGTCAACTCTAGGTAAAAATAATCCCACTATTTTGGAAGACTAAGAATTTTATGCATGTGGATCATGGAGAGAAAATTCTATATGATAGCTATATTGTTGAATTTGATTATGATCCTACATGTAATTATTATGAGAGAGGAAAATATGGTTGTAGAAATTTTCATGTTACTAAATTACCTCTCGTTATGTTGAGATTGTCAATGTTTTATTCCTCTCCTTTGCATATGCTAGATATTTCTCGTCTTGATAATTTGTTTGCATATAAAATGCCTATGCATTGGAAATATGTTAGATTTCAATGTGTTTGTCACATGTATTATGATGCTCTCTTTGTGCTTCAATTCTTATCTTTCATGTGAGCATCATTGAAATCTCAAAGCCTATCTTAATGGCTATAAAGAAAGAGCTGCTTGGGAGGCAACCCAATGAATAAAATATTTTTTTACCTTTTGTTTATGTTATTACAATTATGCTACTGTTATGATTGAGTTTTTGTGTTTTTAATTAGTGTTTGTGCCAATTAAAGCCTTTAGGATGATTTGGAAGATAGTATAATTGATGCTGTTTGGAAAACAGAAAGTTTTGCGTCCAGTGCTGGAATTTTTTTTCTGTACTGGAGCGTCAAAAAAATATGAATTTTTTACACCGTATTGGTATATGACTTTCCCATGTTTTCCTAATTTTTAAGAATTTTTGGAGTTATAGAAGTATGGCTTTTAAATAGATTGCTACAGACTGTTCTGTTTTTGACAGATTCTATTTTTGATGTGTTGCTTGCTTGTTTTGATGAAACTATGGATTGTATCGGGGGGTATAAGCCATGGAGAAGTTAGAATACAGTAGGTATAATGCAAAAATAAAATATGAATGGGTTTGCAACAGTACTTAAAGTAGTGATTTGTTTTGTTATACTAACGGATCTCACGAAGGTTTTGTTGAGTTTTGTGTGATTGAAGTTTTCAAGTTTTGGGTCAGATCACGATGGATGAAGGAATAAGGAGTGGCAAGAGCCTAAGCTTGGGGATGCCCGAGGCACCCCAAGGTAATATTCAAGGAAGACTCAAGCGTCTAAGCTTGGGGATGCCCCGGAAGGCATCCCCTCTTTCTTCTACCAACCATCGGTAATTTTACTTGGAGCAATATTTTTATTCGTCACATGATATGTGTTTTGCTTGGAGCATCGTGTATTATATGAGTCTTTGCTTTGTTTTATTTTTAGTTTGTCACAATCATCCTTGCTGAACACACCTATTTTGAGAGAGCCACACGTTCATCATAATTTGTTAGAATACTCTATGTGCTTCACTTAAATTTTTTGAGCTAGACACTTGCTCTAGTGCTTCACTTAAATCTTTTTGAGCACGGCGGTGGCTAAATTTTGAAGAAATGAACTCTCATGCTTCACTTATATTATTTTGAGAGTTGATAAGATTGAAATTTTGAAGAAATATTTGCACTCTCATGCTTCACTTATATCTTTTTAAGAGTTGATGAAAGTAATGGTAATTTGCACAAGATATGAATTTGGTCCCAAAGTGATGAATATTCAAGAGGGATATAATAAAAACTTTCATATAGATCATTGGATATGATAAGCGTGATTCCTTGCAATAGTTTTGCGATATGGGAATGATAATATGTGAGTCATGTTAGTGAGTAATTGTGATTTAGTAAGAATATTCGTGTTAAGGTTTGTGATTCCCTATGCATGCACGTTAAGTCAATAGTTATGCAAAGAAATTATATCCTACTTATGGTGCATTATTCGGTGTTAGTTATGTTCAATGCATGTTTATGACCGTTTTCGCTTTTTGGTTGGTTGCTTCTCAATCTTTTGCTAGCCTTCATTTGTACTAAGCGGAAATACTGCTTGTGCATCCAAACTCCTTAAACCCAAGTTGTGCCAAATGAGTCCACTATATCTACCTATATGCGGTATTTCAATGCCGTTCCAAGTAAATTTGCGTGTGCCAACTCTAATTTTCAAAATAATTTTTCTGTTTTGTGTGCCCGTACCGCTCATGAAGCGGCAGGGGGTGGCCAATATTTTCCATGCTAGATGTGTTATTCTTGCGATGAGTGTTTATTCACTTGTCATTGCACGAGAGAGTGGCTGGTAATAGGGATGCCCAGTCCCACAATGAAATCAAAAATTAATAACAACAAAATTCCTTGGAAAGTGATGGTATGGAGGGCACCCGTGGATACGGCTAGCCATGGATTGTGAAAGAATGGTGGAAAGGAAATAAACTTTACTTTCTGTTTGGGAACCGCCTATGATGTGTCTAGCATGGAAAATATTGGGAATTCTCGGTCGTTTTCGTTGACAGGAAAAGCATGCCTCTCAAAATATTTTTATCTCTCTAATTTCAGCTTTGAGCTCTGGCACATTTGACAAATCTCTGCTTCCCTCTGCGAAGGGCCTATCTATTTACTTGTATGCAATTTTTATTTTCTTGAGTCTCCATCTTCTCTTATAAAGCACCAACTAGAGAGCACTATTGTCATACTTGTGCATTGGATGTAGCTAATATTCGAGTGTGTTTCATGAATGGATCAATGATTGAGCATAATGGGCTAGGGATAACTTTCTTTAGCGTTGATATTTTGAAAGACATGGTTGCTTGTTAATATCCTTGAGTATTTATATCTTCATGTCAAACTATAGATTATTGCTTTGAATCATTCAAGTCCAATGTCCATGCTACAAAAGAAAAGAATATGTGATGAATATGATAGGCACCATTCCACATCAAAAATTTTGTTTTTATCATTTACCTACTCGAGGACGAGCAGGAATTAAGCTTGGGGATGCTGATACGTCTCCAACGTATCTATAATTTTTGATTGTTCCATGTTGTTATATTATCAATCTTGGATGTTTTTATATACATTTACAACAATTATATATCATTTTTGGAGACTAACCTATTAACTTAGTGCCCAGTGCCAGTTGATGTTTTCTTCCCTGTTTTTGTTTTACAGAATATCAATACCAAACGAAGTCCAAATGCCACGAAACTTTTTGGAGATTTTTTCTAGACAAGATAAACACTAGAAGCTTCGGAAGGAGGCCAGAAGACCCTGGAGGGGGCCACGAGCCACCAGGGCGTGCCTGGGGGGGCAGGCGCGCCCTGGTGCCTCGTGGGGCCCACAGAGCTCCGTTTGACCTAATTTCTCCACTATAAATTCCCAAAAAATCTGAAACCCTTAGGGGAGTCCACGAAATACTTTTTCCGCCGCTGCAAGCTTCTGTTCTCGAGAGATCCCATCTGGGGTCCTTCTTCGGTGATCTGCCGGAGGGGGAATCGATCACGGAGGGGCTCTACATCAACCTTGCTGCCCTTTCGATGATGCGTGAGTAGTTTACCACAGACCTTTGGGTCCATAGTTAGTAGCTAGATGGCTTCTTCTCTCTTTTTGATCTTCAATACAATGTTCTCCTTGATGTTCTTGGAGTTCTATCCGATGTAATCACTTTTTGCGGTGTGTTTGTTGGGATCCGATGAATTGTGAGTTTATGATCAGATTATCCATGAATATTATTTGAGTCTTCTCTGATCTCTTTTATGCATGATTATTATAGCTTCGTATTTCTTCTCCGATCTATTGATTTGGTTTGGCCAACTAGATTGATTTATCTTGCCATGGGAAGAGGTGCTTTGTAATGGGTTCGATCTTGCGGTGCTCAATCCCAGTGACAGAAAGGGACATGACACGTATGTATCGTTGCTATTAAGGGTAAAAAGATGGGGTTTATTCATGCATGAGTTTACTTTGTCTACATCATGTCATCTTGCTTAAGGCGTTACTCCGTTCTTTCTCGACTTAATACACTAGATGCATGCTGGATAGTGGTCGATGTGTGGAGTAATAGTAGTAGATGCAGGCAGGAGTCGGTCTACTTGTCTCGGACATGATGCCTATATACATGATCATTGCCTTGGATATCGTCATGATTATTTGCGTTTCTATCAATTGCCCAACAGTAATTTGTTTACCCACCGTATGCTATTTTCTTGAGAGAAGCCTCTAGTGAAAACTATGGCCCCCGGGTCTATCTAAATCATATATTAAAAACCCTAAAAATACCTTGCTGCACTTTTACTTTATTTATTTTATTTTATATTTTTGTTTCAATCTATCTATCTATCACAAACAATTTAATCTTGCAATTAACCACCGAGGGATTGACAACCCCTTGTTTGCGTTGAGTGCAAGGATTTGTTGTTTTGTGTGCAGGTGCTGCTAACGAGGTGTTGTGTGATTCTCCTACTGGATTGATAACCTTGGTTTCATAACTGAGGGAAATACTTATCTCTACTGTGATGCATCATCCCTTCCTCTTCGGGGAAATACCAACGCAAGCTACAAGTAGAAGCCTCCTGCCTGGGAGCCTCCTAAATTACTCCTGGTCGTCGGTCTCCATGTAGTAGTAGGCTCCATCGGGGTAGTAGTAGTAGTAGTCGTCGACGGGGTCAGCTGGCTCCAGGGCTCTGTCATCTGATCGCAGCAATCGGGTATGGGGAAAAAGAGGTAACAAAGCAACCGTGAGTACTCATCCAAAGTACTCGCAAGACTTACATCAAAACTATGCTAAGTATGCATCGGTTTTAAAAGAGGGGGCTGTATCTGTGGACTAGACTGCAGAAATGCCAGAATAGAGGGGAAGGCTAGCCTATCGAAGACTAGCATCTTGCAGCGTCTTGCAGCATTAGAAGAGTGCAGATTAGCATCATAACATAAAGTAATAAGTAACATTAGCAATGCCCAGAGATCCTTCCTCGACTCCCTGCGAGAAAGCGATCCCGGAGCTAACATATTATTTAATTAACACAGGTATCCAGTTCTAGTTGTAGTAGAGCGGGATACTCTCCGAGCGTCCTGTTACCATGGACACGGCTATTCGAATAGATATACTTCCCTGCAGGGGTGCACCAACTTACCCAACACGCTCGATTAACTCTGGCCGGACACACTTTTATCGGGTCATGCCCGGCCTCGGCTGATCGACACGTCGTAGCCCTACCTAAGCCCAACAGAGAGGTCAGCACGCAAGTCTACATCCTAAGCGCTCAGGGGTCTTGGGCCCATCGCCCTTTGCACTCCTGCACGTTGCGTGGGCAGCCGGGACCAGACCTAGCCCATGTATACACACGCAGGCTGTCGCAGTCCACCCAGGCGCGCGCCGCTCAACTGCTGACGTCTGAAGAACTTTGGCTGATACATACGACGCCGAGTGCCCATACTTATTCCCGCGTGGTGGTTAGTGCGTAAAGGCCAGAGGCCTACTCAGATCACATATCCAAACCCGTTAGTGTGTTGGGAGCTCGCGGAGACGATCAGTGATCCCGTCGCCCCATCTCGCGGACTTATGGCAAGGGTCGGGCCCATCCCTCTCCTGGGATGGTCTCTGCCTGCCCGGCCGTGCCACGTAATTATCTCGTGGGTACCCTCCTCGTCACCCCGACTTATCCAGAGACTGTCGGGAACTCAGGTCCACCTCTACCGGGGTGGTACCACCTGTCCCTTGAGTCCCGCGATAACAGTAAAAGGGGCAACAGTGAAATGTAACAGTGTGTTTTAACATCAAGGGGGAAGTCTGAGGAATCACCCTCGATGGACTCCCACTCGATGTATCCGTCAAGGTGAACTTGGAGGAATCACCCTCGATGGGTTCACACTTGAGGGGTTGCACGACAAAGGCATCATCGGAGGTGGTGAAAGAGGAATCACCCTCGGTAACCCACAACCGATTAGCTATGCTACAGAGATATCATCAGGAGTGAGGTAGGAGGTATCACCCTCGGCACTCGATAGTAACTCTGCAGAGTCGTACAACTAAGGGGGTGTGTGGTGCTATGTCGGTCTCTGCACGTCGATCACGTAGATCGAAACATTCGAAAGCAAAGCATGGCAACACGGACAAGGGTGCGGGGCCACTGATGGATCACTAACCAGCTTATACTAAGCATATAGGACAACAGGTAAAGTATCAACAACAGGTTACAAAATCAGGCTATGCATCAGAATAGGAGCATTCAAATACAGTAGCAAAATCTAATACAAGCAGGGAGAGAAAGAATGGGCGATATAGGAATGATCAATGGGGTTTTGCTTGCCTGGAAGCTCTGCGGTGAAAGAGGGGTCGTCGGTGGTGTAGCAGTCCTCAGGGGTCACGTCAGACTCGGGGGCTACCGGAGAGAAGAGGGGGAGGAAACAAATAAATACACAGCAAACAAATGCAACACAATGCATGACATGGCAATATGCTGTGCTAGGGGTGACCTAACGCAGTGCTACACGTTGCAGACGGAGCGGGAAAATATCTGGGAATATTTTCCCTGTTTTAGGCATCTGTCAGACAGAGGAACCGGAGGGGAAGGTTCCATGTTTACAGTGTTGGAGGCATATGACAGGTATGTGGATGGCATATTCGGATTCTTCTTATTTTTCTGATCATTTTTCATATATAAATTATTTTCATCGGAGTTACAGTTTATTTTATATGATTTTTCAAAGTTTTAATCATTTTTTGGAATTTCTAGAATTTAATTTAATTTCGAAATTAATTGGAAAATTGCTAGGGGTACCCAGAAATGTACCCAGAGAGGTGCATGTGTGGCTGACAGCGGGCCCCAGTTGACTGGGTCAACTGCCCAATCAGTAGAGGCTGACTGGCGGGCCAGCTGCCCAGTCAGCAGGCTGACTGGGTCAGCCTTATCCACTGGAATAGTGGCTGGCCCCACCTGTCAGTGTCACAGGGGCTAAACAGTGTTTATTTTAAATAAATTGAGTTAATTAGAGGGTGGGACCCCTATGTCAGGGACTAAACTAATTACCAGATTAAGTTATTTAAATAAAACAGTTTAATTAGCGCGTGGGGTCCACCTGTCAGTGGTTGGGGCTGCCCAGTCAGCACAGTTGACCCGGTCAACTGGGCCCCTGGGACCCACTCGCAGTGACCCATGGTGGGCCCCAGGCCGTGCCACATCAGCGGCGCCGGCGATTTGCCGCCGGCGACCAGAAAACGCGGCGGCGACGCACTGGCCGCGCTGGAAATCGCCCACAGGGCTGCATTTGGAGCGCGGGATGGCGCGTTCGAACGCCTGCGACCTCGCGCGTCGAATGGTGGCAGCAGGCGGAGCTGGGGCCGCCAGAAACGGCGTCGACGACGAGGCCAGCGACGGCGATGCTACGGCCTATGACGGAAACGGCGACGCGGTGCGGTTTCGAGCAAAACAAAGGGCCGGGGATGGTCTACGCGTGTGCGCGAACTCAGTGGACATCGACGCACGGGCGTTTGGTCACCGGAATGTTGCCGGTGACGAGCTCGGCGGCGTTGAGCTCGGCCGCGTCGGGAGCGATGGCTAGGGGGCAAAAGAGAACGCAACTAAGAAGGGAAGATGTTCGTAGCTCACCTAGGGAGCTCACGGAGGCTCGGCGAACGGATTAGGAGCAGCAGAACGGCCGTAGTGGACGGAGTTCGCCGGCGACAGAGAGCTTGCCGAGGAGCTCGATCCGGGCGATGTAGAGCTCCCCGAGGCGCGGAGGTTGGGGCAAACGACGCACGGTGTCGAGGCGGAGCTGTGGGGCACGAAGGTGCATCACGAAGGGTTCGTTGGCCATGGCTACGGCGGCACCATGCCATCGGTGGCGCTCAGATGGAGGAGGAGAGCGAGAGAGAGAGAGCGCGTGGGAGGAGGAGATGAGGACTGGGGGTGTCCCCGAGGGCCGGCGCAGCGTTCTTATCCCCTCCCGACGTTGTAGCGGCGCGAGGAGGCGAGCGGGTTCAGCGGCGACGGCGCTCGGCTTCGACCGCGCGTGTGCAGTGCCGACACGGGGAGGAGAGAGAGGAGGGAGAAGACGGGAGTGGACTGGGCCGCACTGTGGACTTGAAGCCCACTGGCGCAGTAGTGTTAGGCCCTTTTCCCTTTCTTTTTCTCTTTCTTTTTCCAGCAGCTATTTTGCATTTATTTGAGCTGCCAAATGAATTTTGTAAAATATGGGACTTGGCCACATAAATACTTTGCATTATTTGGCACTGCCACAAAAAGTTTGGGACTTGTTTGAATTGATTTGAATTTTTCATAAATGGAAAAGTGATTAAATGGGCTGAATTTGTACTGTTTTACTTGCTAGAGTCCAATCCAACAAATAAGTGATGTTGTTTTTCTTAACATTAATTAACTATGGAATATTCTCTAAATCATGAACTATTTTTCAGACATGTTTGTGAAACTTTAAATTTCATTTGCAATTTGAATTTGATTTCAGTGGTGGAATTTGAAATGAGATATGAATCCATAGTGATTAAGCCTTGCAATTCAAAGTGACTTAGCATAATCATGATGGACTACTGTAGCTTAAAACATGGGGGTGTTACACTTGGCAATGGCAATAGCTCCAGTGTTGTCACAAAAGATAGTCATTGGATCCGATGCACTAGGTATTACTCCTAGATCGGATATGAACTCCTTCATCCAGACTCCTTCTTGCGCTGCTTCCGAAGCAGCTATATATTCCGCTTCACATGTAGATCCCGCTACGACGCTTTGCTTGGAACTGCATCAACTGACTGCTCCACCATTCAATATAAACACGTATCCGGTTTGAGACTTAGAGTCATCCGGATCCGTGTCAAAGCTCGCATCGACGTAACCTTTTACGACGAGCTCTTCGTCACCTCCATAAACGAGAAACATGTCCTTAGTCCTCTTCAGGTACTTAAGGATATTCTTGACCGTTGTCCAGTAATCTACTCCTGGATCACTTTGGTACCTCCCTGCCAGACTTATGGCAAGGCACACATCAGGTCTGGTACACAGCATGGCATACATTATAGAGCATATGGCTGAGGCATAGGGGATGACTTCCATCCTTTCTCTTTCTTCTGCCGTGGTCGGGCTTTGAGTCTTACTCAACTTCACACCTTGCAACACAGGCAAGAACCCTTTCTTCGGCTGGCCCATTTTGAACTTCTTCAAAATCTTGTCAAGGTATGTGCTTTGTGAAAGTCCTATTAGGCGTCTTGATCTATCTCTATAGATTTTAATTCCCAATATGTAAGCAGCTTCACCCAGGTCCTTCATTGAAAAACTCTTGTTCAAATAACCTTTTATGCTTTCCAGAAATTCTATATAATTTTCAATCAACAATATGTCATCCACATATAATATCAGAAATGCTACAGAGCTCCCACTCACTTTCTTGTAAATACAAGCTTCTCCGTAAGTTTGTATAAAACCAAAAGTTTTGATCACCTCATCAAAGTGCATATTCCAACTCTGAGATGCTTGCACCAGTCCATAGATGGATCGCTGGAGCTTGCATACCTTGTTAGCATCCTTAAGATCGACAAAACCTTCTGGTTGCATCATATACAACTCTTCCTTAAGAAACCCGTTAAGGAATGTTGTTTTGATGTCCATCTGCCAAATTTCATAATCATAAAATGCGGCAATTGCTAACATAATTCTAACAGACTTAAGCATCTCTACGGGTGAGAAGGTCTCATCGTAGTCAACCCCTTGAACTTGTCGGAAACCCTTTGCGACAAGTCAAGCTTTATAGACGGTGACATTACCATCAACGTATGTCTTCCTTTTAAAGATCCATTTATTCTCAATGGCCTGTTGGTCATCGGGTAAGTCCACCAAAGTCCATACTTTGTTCTCATACATGGATCCTATCTCGGATTTCATGGCCTCAAGCCATTTGTCGGAATCCGGGCTCATCATTGCTTCTTCATAGTTCGTAGGTTCGCCGTTGTCTAACAACATGACTTCCAGGACGGGATTGCCGTGCCACTCTGGTGCGGAACGTACCCTGGTCGACCTACAAAGTTCAGTAGTAACTTGATCTGAAGTTTCATGATCATCATCATTAGCTTCCTCTCCAGATGGTGTAGGCATCACGGGAACTTCTTTCTGTGATCTGCTACTTTCCAATTCGGGAGAAGGTACAATTACCTCATCAAGTTCTACTTTCCTCCCACTTACTTCTTTCGAGAGAAACTCCTTCTCTAGAAAGGACCCATTCTTGGCAACAAAGATTTTGCCCTCGGATCTGTGATAGAAGGTATACCCAATGGTCTCTTTAGGGTATCCTATGAAGATGCACTTCTCCACTTTGGGTTCGAGCTTATCAGGCTGAAGCCTCTTGACATAAGCGTCGCATCCCCAAACTTTAAGAAACGACAGCTTAGGTTTCTTACCAAACCATAATTCATACGGTGTCGTCTCAACGGATTTAGATGGTGCCCTGTTTAACGTGAATGCGGTTGCCTCTAATGCATAACCCCAAAACAATAGTGGCAAATCGGTAAGAGACATCATAGAATGCACCATATCCAATAGAGTACGATTACGACGTTCAGACACACCATTACGCTGTGGTGTTCCAGGTGGCGTGAGCTGTGAAACAATTCCACATTGTCTTAAATGCATACCAAACTCGTAACTCAAATATTCACCTCCACGATCAGATCATAGAAATTTAATTTTCTTATTACGATGATTCTCTACTTCGCTCTGAAACTCCTTGAACTTTTCAAATGTTTCAGACTTGTGTTTCATTAAGTAAATATACCCATATCTACTCAAATCATCTGTGAAGGTAAGAAAATAACGATATCCATCGCGTGCTTCAACACCCATCGGACCGCATACATCGGTATGTATTATTTCCAACAAGTCACTTACCCGCTCCATTGTTCTGGAAAACGGGGTTTTAGTCATCTTGCCCATGAGGCATGGTTCACATGTCTCAAATGATTCATAATCAAGAGATTCCAAAAGTCCATCAGCATGGAGTTTCTTCATGAGCTTTACACCAATATGACCTAAGCGGCAGTGCCACAAGTATGTGGTACTATCATCATTAATTTTGCATCTTTTGGCATCAATATTATGAACATGTGTATTACTACGATCGAGATTCAGCAAGAATAAACCATTCACCAAGGGTGCATGACCATAAAAGATATTATTCATATAAATAGAACAACCATTATTCTCTGACTTAAATGAATAACTGTCTCACAACAAACAAGATCCAGATATAATGTACATGCTTAACGCAGGCACCAAATAACAATTATTCAGGTTCAAAACTAATCCCGAAGGTAAACGTAGAGGGTGCGTGCCGACGGCGATCACATCAACCTTGGAACCATTTCCGACGCGCATCGTCGCCTTGTCCTTAGCTAGTCTCTGTTTATTCCGCAGCTCCTGTTTCGAGTTACAAATATTAGCAACCGAACCAGTATCAAATACCCAGGCGCTACTACGAGCACTAGTAAGGTACGCATCAATAACAAGTATATCAAATATACCATTGTTGACGTTGCCAGCCTTCTTATCTGCCAAGTACTTGGGGCAGTTCCGCTTCCAGTGACCATTCCCCTTGCAATAGAAGCACTCAGTCTCAGGTTTGGGTCCATCCTTGGGTTTCTTCACGGGAGCAGCAACTGGCTTGCCATTCTTCTTGAAGTTCCCTTTCTTTCCCTTGCCTTTCTTCTTGAAACTGGTGGTCTCTTGTTGACCATCAACACTTGATGTTCTTTCTTGATTTCTACCTCCGCAGCCTTAAGCATCGCGAAGAGCTCAGGGATCGTCTTCTCCATCCCTTGCATGTTATAGTTCATCACAAAGCTCTTGTAGCTCGGTGGCAGTGACTAGAGAACTCTGTCAATCGCTACTTCATCCGGAAGATTAACTCCCAACTGGTTCAAGCGGTTGAAGTACCCAGACATCTTGAGTACGTGCTCACTAATGGAGCCGTTCTCCTCCATCTTGCAGCTAAAGAACTTGCCGGAGGTTTCATACCTCTCGACCTGGGCATGAGCCTGAAATACCAATTTCAGCTCCTGGAACATCTCATATGCTCTGTGGTGCTCAAAACGTCTTTGGAGCCCCGGTTCTAAGCCGTAAAGCATGGCACACTGAACTATCGAGTAGTCATCAGAACGTGTCTGCCAAACGTTCATAACATCTGCAAGCGACGCTTGAGGGGGTGCATCACCAAGCGGTGCATCAAGGACATATACTTTCTGTGCAGCAGTGAGGATAATCCTCAAATTACGGATCCAGTCTGCATAGTTGCTTCCATCATCTTTCAACTTAGCTTTCTCTAGGAACGCATTAAAATTCAGGGGAGCTACTGCGCGAGCCATTGATCTACAACATTAATTTGCAAAGACAATTAGACTAAGTTCATGATAATTGGTTCTCCTAATCAAATTACTAAAGAACTCCCACTTAAATCAACATCCCTCAAGTTGTCTAAGTGTTACATGATCCAAATCAACTAACCCATGTCCGATCATCACGTGAGATGGGGCAGTCATCAATGGTGAACATCTCCATGTTGATCATATCTACTATATGACTCATGTTCGACCTTTCAGTCCTCCGTGCTCCGAGGCCATGTATGTACATGCTAGGCTCGTCAAGTTTAACCCAAGTATTCCGCATGTGTAAAACTGGCTTACACCCGTTGTATGCGAACGTTGAGTCTATCACACCCGATCATCACGAGGTGCTTCGAAATGACGAACTTTCGCAATGGTGCATACTTAGGGAGAACACATTTTATCTTGAAATTAAGTGATCATCTTATAATGCTACCGTCGTCCTAAGCAAAATAAGATGCATAAAAAGATAAACATCACATGCAATCAATATGTGACATGATATGGCCATTATCATCTCGTGCTTTTGATCTCCATCTCCAAAGCACCGGCATGATCTCCATCATCACCGGAATGACACCATGATCTCCATCATCGTGCCGTCATGTGGTTGTCTCCGCCAACTTTTGCTTCTACAACTATTGTTAATGCATAGCGATAAAGTAAAGCAATTACATGGCGGTTAATCATTGACATGCAGGTCATACAATAAATTAAAGACAACCCTATGGCTCCTGCCGGTTGCCGTCCTCATCGACATGCAAGTCGTGAACCTATTACAAAACATGATCATCTCATACATCAACATATATCACATCGTGTTTTGGCCATACCACATCACAACATGCCCTGCAAAAACAAGTTAGACGTCCTCTACTCTGTTTTTGCAATTTTTACGTGGCTGCTAGGGCAAACTATAAGAACCGTTCTTATCTACGAAAAACCACAACGGTGATATACAAGTTGCCTTTTAACCTTCTACAAGGACCGCCCTTGTCAAATCAGATTCAACTAAAGTGGGAGAGACAGACACCCGCAAAGCCACTTTTATGCAATACAAGTTGCATGTCAGTCAGTGGAACCGGTCTCTTGTGCGAGGACAAGTAAGGTTGGTCCGAGCCGCTTCATCCCACAATACTGCCGAATCCAAATAAGACAAAGGAAGTAAGCAATTTGAACATCAACGCCCGCAACTTCTTTGTGTTCTACTCGTGCAAATACATCTACGCATAGACCTAGCTCATGATGCCACTGATGGGGAACGAAGCATGAAAATCAAAAAAATTCCTACGAACACCCAAGATCTACTCTAGGAGATGCATAGCAACGGGAGGGGAGTGTGTCTACGTACCCTTGTAGACCGAAAGCGTTAGCGTCGTAACGCGGTTGATGTAGTCGTACTCTTCATGATCCAATCGCAATCCAATCCGATCTAGTGCCGAACAGACGGCACCTCCGAGATTAGCACACGTTCAGCTCGATGGCGTCCTCTCCTTCTTGATCCAGCAAGCGAGGGAGAGGAGGTAGATGAGATCGGAACTAGCACGGCGGTATGGTGGTGGTGGCAGCAGCGGAATTCCGGCAGGGCTTCGCCAAGCGCGTACCGGAGGGGAGGTGGGAGGAGTTGGGAGCGACGGAGGGAAAGGGTGAAGGGGTGTAGCCCCCTGCACCCCTCCCACTATATATAGGGGTGAGGGGGAGGGGGCGCCGGCCTAGCCCCTCCTCCAAGGGAGGGGGCGCCGGCCCTAGGAGGTGGCTTGCCCCCCAAGCCAAGGGGGCGCCTCCCACCCCTAGGGTTTGCCCACCCTTGGCGCATGGGCCTGGTGGGGGGCTGGTGCGCCTGGCCCAACTAGGCCAGGGCGCCCCCCCCCTACAGCCCATGTGGGCCCCCGAGGCTGGTGGACCCCTCCCAGTGGACCCTCGGAACCCTTCGGTGACTCCGGTACACTGCCGGCATGCCTCTGAACCTTTCCGACGACCAAAATAGGACTTCCCATATATAAATGTTTACCTCCGGACCATTTCGGAGCTCCTCGTGATATCCGGGATCTCATCCGGGACTCCGAACAACCTTCGGACTTTCCACTGCTAATATCTCAATGCTACCCTAGCGCTACCGAACGTTAAGCGTGCGACCCTACGGGTTCGAGAACATGTAGACATGACCGAGATTCCTCTCCAGTCAATAACCAATAGCGGGACCTGGATGCCCATATTGATTCCTACATATTGAACGAAGATCTTTATCGGTTGAACCACGATGTCGAGGATTCAATTAATCCCATATGCAATTCCCTTTGTCCGGTAATATGTTACTTGTCCGAGATTCGATCGTCGGTATCTCCATACCTAGTTCAATATCGTTATTGGCAAGTCTCTTTACTCATTCCGTAATACAAGATCCCGTGACTAACTCATTGGCCACATTGCTTGCAAGCTCTTTACGATGTTGTATTACCGAGAGGGCCCAGAGATATCTCTCTGTCATACGGAGCGACAAATCCCAGTCTCGATCCATGCAACCCAACAGACACCTTCGGAGATACCTGTAGAGCACCTTTATGATCACCCAGTTACGAAGTGACGTTTGATAGCACACAAGGCATTCCTCAGGTATCCGGGAGTGACATGATCTGATGGTCTAAGGAACAGATACTTGACATGAAGAAAGTTGTAGCAAATAACTAAACAATCTGATTCGAAGCTTACGGTTGGGTCTTGTCCATCACATGATTCTCTTAATGATGTGATCCCGTTATCAAATGACAACTCATGTCTATGGTTAGGAAACCTTAACCATCTTTGATCAACGAGCTAGTCTAGTAGAGGCTCACTAGGGACACGGTGTTGTCTATGTATTCACACATGCATTTAAGTTTTTGGTCAATACAATTCTAGCATGAATAATAAACATTTATCATGAACAAAGAAATATGATAATAACCAATTTATTATTGCCTCTAGGGCATATTTCCAACACACCGGCGCGTCCCCGAGGGCGGCGAGATCCGGCCGCGGGCTTGCCAGGACCCGGATCGAGCACGGCCACGGCAAGCCCCACACCACAGCGACCCTGGACCTCCGCACGACTCGCAACAGAACCGCACTGGGGCCAGCCACAGCAACCTGCAATGCGCCAACCGTCCGCGCGCGACCCGCCGCGCAAGCGCACATCGCCCAGGCACGCCGCTCCCGGCGCTCACCCACGCCCGCTCGCCGCGACCACCGGCGCCTGCTCGCCGCGCCCACCGCGCCAACCGGCGCCAGCATGTCGCCCCCCCCCCCCCCCCCCACGCCTCTCCGCGACCGAGCGGCCCCGCACTGCTCAGACCTCGCCAGAGGAGAAAAGGAGAGGCCCCGCCGCCACCAACGCCGCGCGGGCTTTGCCCGGTGGCGGCGAGGGGAGGAGGAGATCTGGGAGGGGGAGTTGTCCTGGCGGCTAGGGTTTCCGGGTCGCCGGGGGGGGGGGGGGGGGGACGACACGGGCATCATGGGTGTAGGGGTTTGAACCACGTAGGAATGGATTCCTATTCCTCGGAATTGGTTCATATCCTTCACATTTCAAAGGAAAAAAACATTAGCTCAAAACTAATGGAAAAAAAATCGTATCATATAAACCAAATGGCATCTTTGTTCCGGTAGAATTTGAGATACATGGCATCTCATACTCTATAATGTTCATATTCCTACAATATTCTTATCCTAGAAATTATTTGACTGTACCACAGAAGAAACACAATACTTCCTGTAGAGATTAATCATGTCACAATTGTCATAAACACAAGAGTAAATTGCACAAACCACCATAATTGAGGTCATGATTGGTCATAACCACCACTTCATTAATATTTTACTGAAAACCACCAACATTTTTTTTTTGAACAAGGGTAGGACCCCGAAGGGTCCAGAAACTGCATTACTTTAGAGCGGTGGGCTTACAAATTACAAGGAGGACCCCGAAAGAAATGGAAATTACAGCACAGTCCTTGACTTTTACAGAAAAGACCCTAAATCGATACTGGAAAATGCCATCGGGTCCTTCTCCACCGGCATCGAGCTCTACACTACGACCACCTGCGCCATCTCCGGGGACAACACCACTTGGCGATAGGCAGGCGACGAACGCCGCAGCAGAGCTGAAGAAGACCCTCCCCTTTGGCACCCTGGCCGGGAGGGAGCAGAAGAGATGGCACCAGCCCAAGGCTGATACCAGAACTCGGAGCGGCCGCCTAACGGCCATTTGGGTCAGCAGCTGGACAACATACTGCCATCGCAGATGAGCTGCTGAGGATCTGCTCCAGTGAATCTCCAAAGATGCAGCCATAACCCCTTGAGCAGCAGATCTGGAAGAACTCCACGCCATGGCCTCCTCCACCTTATCCCCACCTCGGAGATGCAGGAAGAGAGGCACAGCAGCGCCAAGAAACTCCAGATCTAATGCCCCACCGAGCTTATTTAGAGGAGACGCCATGGGAAACTC
This sequence comes from Elymus sibiricus, assembly GCA_039707655.1. NCBI lineage: Eukaryota > Viridiplantae > Streptophyta > Magnoliopsida > Poales > Poaceae > Elymus > Elymus sibiricus. The sequence goes on along the minus strand of CM077672.1, from coordinate 268,052,214 downwards.
ACCCTCCACCTTCGGCTCCGACCTTGGGAGCTCCATGGAGAGGCAAAGCACCACCAGCAGCCAGCAGGAGTCGCTCGAGAACTCCGGCGACCTTCTCCCCATCGGCATAGCGCCATACTCCACGTGGGAAAACTGCAGAAAGCAAAGACTAGACCTACTATGAACAGGAGAGGGCCGGCCTCCTCCCCCCTTCCCACTCCGGCCGGTGAGGCCGCCGGAGGAGAGGGGTAGAGGAGCCGGGGGCAGCACCGCGACTCTCAAGTGGAAGGAGGGAGGAGAGAGGGAAACGAGAGAAATGAGCCCTGAGACGTACTAGAGATTAACCACCAACATTTGGACATGTCACTGCATTCTAAGATGAGAACATTTATGATTCTGTGTTGAAATAACCCAAATGGACACTTGAATAGATTTTTGACTGAATAATTGGTTAGTTTGGGTTGAAGTTTCAATAAACCCACTCAGTAGACAATTTGCGATTCTGGAACTTTTTCCAGATATTCTAGAACATTTCAGTTTTCAACCAAAGTTTGAAGCTTCAGACTTTCGTAGTCTTCTGACTATAAGATAAATTTTAACAGTCCACTTGAAAGACAGTTTATGATTTCCTTAAAAAATCAGATTTTTCTAGAAGGGTTAAATCTCCAGACAGAGCTAATGCATGCCTGTCAAAATCACTAACCCACATTTTAAGCACTCATTTGGGTTATGTGTAATAGCCCTGGTGGTTATCAGCAACATGTTAACAGAGTGGGAGTAATCATAGCCCTAATTGTTGTGTAATTATTTTTTATCAAAATGGTCTAACCTCTTGCCAGGAATTAATCATATTTTATCATAGTGTAACATAGGAATTTTGACGTGTTCATTTCTTGAAACCAAAAAAAGACCCTACAAGCAAACTTTCTGTGGATTGGACTAATGGGCCCCTGAAACAAACCAGGATGCGGATGATTATCTAAAATGAGAGTAAAGAAATTCATCGGCTTCATTTTTGTGCAGAAAAACACAATAGAGACGTTGTGTGACCAGGTAAGTTTTTTTTAGGACTTCTTTTTGAGAGGTTGATGGACATTCTTTTTTTTTTAGAGGAACAGATACTACACTTGATCTTAGCCAAAAGGCCGAGAAAGGTATAGGTTAATGGACATTCATTGAGATCTTAACGTTCTGCACAACGACCTGAAGGCTACGATCTCCTTTTATTTCAACCAGTCCGATCTCAAGGTAGCATGCGGAAAATGTTACTCTCACTGGAAGATATGCTATGTTTCCAGTTTATTAACAGACTAGGGCCCAGGGCACAGATGGCTAAACATGCCAAAAGGCACGAACAATGCATACATGAGATCAACACGTCTCTTATTATATGTACTCAGCAGCAGCGTCGCAATTTGGGTGCAATGATCGACACAGAGAATTTCCTGAAGATGATGGCTGCACGCTCCAGATATCTCAACACCTTATCCCCAAGCTGCAGCACGTTTCACCGGTAGTCCTTCAGCACCAAACTAGCCAAAATTTATTCCCTGTGCTAGAGGCAGCTCGCTTCCATAGTTGATTGTACTGCAAATATTGGTAACCAACATTAGTAAATGAAAACAGTTGCAGAACCTTGATACACGAGTTTTAGCATACTGGATAGTTTAGGTCAAACTATAATAAAAAAAAGCAATACTAACCAATCGGTTTTGAGTGTTTCTCTCCCAAATACAAATAAAAAATGCATTTAAATTGTCAAACCAATGAGAAGTTTGGTGAAAGTCTCAATTCAGAATCGAAGTAACACGAGGTTGCTAGTGGTAGCTAGCAGTCACTAGAGCTTGGTTACGTAGAAATATTTCTCCCTAGTAACAAGATAGGAACTTCAGTTTTATATGGGCTTGCACAAGCTCTACAGGAAGAGAACAATACTAACTACTAGAGTCTCAATGATGTTCCTATGTTTGTCCAGTATGCTCCAACAAGGCATAATATGCTTGTTATTTTTTTATTTTTTTTTGCGAATTATAATATGCTTGTTATAACAAACATAGAATCTCAATGATGCAACTTTGTTAGTCTAGAACTTGGGAACTAATGGTAATGAGCATGTGCATTCATTAAAGGCTTTTGGTTGCATTATTTTTAGCATATAGCTGGTCCAAGTTAATAAGCTTCAAATGACAACTTAGAGGAAAGCAAAAGTAAGTATTGGTTGTATCAAATCCATCTCTGTTGTAGAGTGATCTACAGCTTGTACCATTCGAAATTCCCAGAAAAGATATGCCTACTTACCAAGTGGCCCTCCTCATGTACTGCTTCCAGGAATCACTTCCTGCTTCTCGTCCACCACCGGTTGCTTTTTCTCCACCAAAAGCTCCACCAATTTCAGCACCATTAGTGGGTATATTTACATTCACTATACCACAATCACTACCATGAGGCCTGCATAGCAAGGAGAATAAGAACAACCGCTACTAGTCTATACATGCAAACAGATGTAAGGTGGATCAATTGTTTTAAAATACGATTTACGAAAGATATACTTCTAGCACATATAGCTCCATTAGAGTTATGAACATGAATAATCAACTAAAAAAGAAAAGTGCAGTCATACCAATTGAGTATCATGTAATTGAATAGATGACTCTTCAAGTGTCAATGAACAGAATAATCAGCTAAAAAGGAAAATAATGTGTCCTGTATATATAATATACTGAAAAATGCTAAAAATTTGGTTGAATCTTTAAAATTGGTTCGATTTGATGGACATGAAAATGGTGAACACAAAGTATCCAGTGTTAGACTATTAGAAAACAAAGTCATCATCCTTCAGTGCAGCAAAGGTAAGATCAGAGTGCAGTCATACCAACTGTCAGCATGGACATCTAGATGTCTAGATGATGCTAAAGAACTAACAGTACAGCTCTCTGGGTTATGGAACCAAAGCTTACCCGATCCACTTGAAAATAGCATCTGGTTTCCTTGTAAATATAGAACTGCTCAATCCTTGAGGAACAGAATTGTTGATTTCAATTGCTTCCTTCAGGGTCTGCAGGATAATTGATAACCAGGACATGTATGCTTATGACAATGATATAAGACAAGGGCATACAATCGATGCCATATTGAGCAGATGAATAACACACAAATCTGGATTGTTAACTACCTCAAATTTCATGGCATAAAGGACAGGACCAAACAATTCTTCCCTCACAACTGGCGCAGCAGGTGAAATTTCCACAATTGTTGGTTGAACAAAGTTCCCTTCTGATTCAATAGCAGATCCTCCTAGAAGGATTTTTCCTCCCTGAATGATTTAGCATGCAGTCAAATTAGATTATCAGAACTTCATGTTAAATAATAAATGATCTTTTCTAATAGATTTTGCTACTGAGAGATTAATAATACTGTAGAAACACTGTTGCTACACCAATAAAAACTATATACATTTTCACCTGGGATCTGATATTTTGGATGCCTTTCAAAAAGCTTTCTTTTGATGCAGTAGTGTGCAGTGGTCCCAGCAAGGTGCCCTTTTCCATAGGATCCCCAATACGGACTTGTTTATAAACCTCAACAAGTTGATCAAGAAATGTTTGATATATGCTTTCATGAAGAAGCTGTATTGAGAGTTGTCAAAAAGAAGAAACTGTATTAAGAAAATGCACTTAGACCACTCAAATAACTACCATGGGACAAATAAAGAAATATTGTTTTTATCATACCAGCCTACGACATGTAGTGCATCGTTGTCCTGCTGTGCCAACAGCAGCAAACAAAACAGAACGCACAGCTAGTGGAATGTCTGCATCATCCATGACAATAATGGCATTGTTCCCACTAAGTTCAAGAAGGCATTTACCAAATCTCGCGCTAACCTGTTGCTGAACCATTTGACCAACCTGCATTGAATAATCATTGTTTCAGATTTTACCGTAGATCCACACAGCTACATAAATGGAGTAAATAATAATTAGCAAGTGCTCCAAGGGCTTCCAACAGGAAAATGTACTTCAAACAGCATACACAAAATACCAGTGCGGAAATCTACTGAGATTACAAGATCAAAATGGATTTAGATCAGGGCATTCTGATACTGCCTTCCATACCAGCAGCGAAATCTAGGAAACAAGATGTAGAGGTCCACAGATGTTCAATACCTTTGTACTTCCTGTGAATGAAACCAAAGGTATCCTTGTGTCAAGAGCAATTGCTTGGCCAATTTCAGCACCCCCACAAAAAGCTGTGAAGATTGCACTTGGCAAGTTGTTCTTCTCAAATACACTAGCCACTATTTTAGTCATTGCAATAGTGATCAATGGAGTAGTTGGAGCACCCTTCCTGTAATAATTGGAACATAATTACACAAAGAAACTGTACCAGTCTTTGTGATATTGACAGAACATGCTACAACTGAAAGAAAATAAAACCGAGATCTGGGATGTACTGAACAAACAAACAATATTCAGTTTAGCATTTTTTTAGTGTTCTTGCATCAGCATATCATTAATCTATTGATACACATACTGAAGAACCCAGATTCACCCTTTTTTCTGCCAATTATAACTATTTATCCTTCAGCCTCTCTGCCAATTTTTTCCTACATCCACAACAAACCTATAAGCATGTCACAAGTTGCATTTGCCACAAATAATCCGATCGGTTTATCCAGAGCAAGACTTTGTTTCCATTCTATGAAGCAACAACTAGGACAAGTCACAACAATGAATGCAAGAGGATATTGGATACATGCCAAGGTAGCATGGACTTCTATTGATGTTTTACATATAACAAACTATATAAAGTTAAGATAAATTCAAAAAATACAACACCTGACATCATGTAAGCCAAGTAAATCAGTTGTCAACATGAATGACAAACAGTATTACAAGTAAACCATTCTTACCAGACAACACAGTTGCCGCAGACCAAAGCAATGCAAGCATTCCAACCTAAAACATGACAAAAAGAAGACTTAACCATAATTTCCTGGCAGTTTTAAACGAAGTAAGTGAAACTGACATAGTAAAGGTTGAGAGCAACATAAAGTTTGAAAATGAGTAATAAGTACGACCTACATGTATTGTTTATAGCAGTAGAGTAAGGGCAGCCCGGTGCACGTAGCAGTAGAGTAAACAGGTAAATTGTCACGTTGAAGATTACAACAATAACCATCAGTGGGTGCAGGTACAAGATGAATTGTACAAGTTAACTTCCAATTGTTGAACTCTCGTCGGTTATACATTCCACACAACAAGAGCATGTAAACACCACGTGTAATTACAGTGAACTACGTGGATTAACATTGTAGTCACATTCCAAAAGGGTGCAATGCAAGAATTATCGAAATGGTCAACTTACCCAGCACGGCGCAAGGAAAATTGAATGCTGTGATGACACCAACAACTCCAAGAGGATTCCAGACCTATTCGGATAAGGATTAGTCATTAGCATGTCCAATGATGATACCTGAGAATGTGATGCTGGTTCCGCTTACCTCCATCATCATATGGTTTGGGCCTGCAAAGAATACAGAAGGCAGCATTAGCAAACTTTCAATGTTCTTTTCAGACTGTGTGCACTGGTGCATTTACAGTTTATATCAAAGAATTGCAAAGAAAGATTTCTCTAAATAGACAACCCAACCAGTACACAAGCTTTTCTATAACAGATCAGAGGCAATGCTGAAAATTTGTCAGGTTTCTCTAAAACCTTGTCCAATGGAGTGAATCACTGAATATTTTACCATAATCCTTTACTGTGTGAATATCATACAGAATGTAATGCAACATGTCAGGGCACATAAGCTTGTACAAAACAGCAATCCAGATTAACAAGTCCATCACTCACTGATTCCAGCTGAAATACTTTTTTTCCATCAGACAACTTAGGCAGATACATTATTAGAGATATAGTACGAAATACAAAAATCCTTTAATTTCTCTCAACCAGTTGCAACCAATATGGTAAAAAGGGCACATCTCATTACTGATGATGTTGCATCCTTGCTTTGAACCTATCATCAGAATATAATATGATGAAAAGAAAATGGTCTTACGTTCAGATGGTATGATGGATCCATTTAGCTGACGACTTAGCCCCACAGCATAATCACACATGTCAATAATTTCCTGCAAAAATTGTTGTGTTGATGACATAATGTGCAGAGTGGGAAATCAACAGTACATTGCATTTATGCTTATATGATCATTCATTCTCTCAATTAGAAGATACAACCTTAGAGCACATAGTTTGTTGGCAGTTTGGCACAAGGTTGATTAATCTAGAGATGAAGAAAGATAACAACAAGAAACCACTCCCTGTTCTGACACTGCTTCATATCATGGGTATCTTGTACTAATTGGCTGGGTTGCCTTTTCAGCAGACAATGCAATGGTACCATAATGATAATGCAGTTGTTAGTGAATAATAAGTAACTAATGTCCTAAACAGGAACATAAACATGTGTTCTGAAAAAGATAAATTCATCATCTGAGGCTTCTATTGATGGCCTAGAAGCAATTATGCTCCAACCTGAACCTCGTTAGGAATTGAGCCTAGCTCAGATAGTGGGAGGTGTGGGTGGTTCTTACTTCCTACGTATCTGAAACCCCTCACCACCCTGTTTCAAGACCTCTTTATCTTAAATTTGTGTGCCTACTTCCAAGGTATTCATCATTTTTTACCTGAACCTCCCCAATTCCTTCAGGGAGAATTTTCCCCATCTCGAGTGACAGAAGTCTGCCAAGGTGATGAAGCTTTGCTCTCAGTGCATCACCAATCTGCCTAACAATTTCTCCTCGTTTCGGAGCCGGAATCTGGACATGTTGGTATATCGTATAAGTACAAATTTAGGAACATAATAATATCACTGAATTACTTGATAGAGAAAAAAAAATTCTAACAAGTCAGTACTGCTAACTTTCAGTACATAAGTAGGCATTTAGCACAACACTGATAAATGCAAGCATTTGGATGGCCTCTGAAATTGCAGTGTGAAATCAAATGCCATACTGTATTGTCTTAGCATTTTAGTAGTGACACTTGATTAGCTCGCAAATTCGCATGTTATGCTGCATTCTCCTGTTTTCGTATCAAAATGAGAGCCCATAAAGCCTCTACCAACTCGTGAACAGTAATACTGCAGACTTCCTGAAAACTCAGAAGCCGCAAGGTACTCGAATCGCAAACATTTGGGGTAACAGGCAAAGCGCAGCAACAGCATACTAGTAGCACATCATCATGGGGGCCAAATTGCTGCGAGGCTAGCGGGCATTTCAATCCGCGAAACTTACAGCCATCCAGGTCTTGGCGGCGTTGAAGCAGGCGCTCATGCCCTTCTCGTAGTCGTCCATGGACGCCTCAACGACCTCAGCAATGACCTGAAACACAAACACACACAAAATCCCTCAAAATCCGCCGACAACACAACGAGTCCCCAAAAATTCAGACGAAATCGAGCGGATCGGGTGGAACGGAGAGGCACCTCGTTGTTGCTAGGGTTGGTGGTGGTGACGACGGGGCCCGAGCCGCCCCAGGCGCCGCAGGCGAAGGAGCCCGGGTTGCGCGGCGCGAGGCCGAGCTCGGCGAGGAACTGGTGCTCCTTCCTCGCGAAGCTCGCCATGGCGGGCGGGCGGCGGGAGGGCTCCTTCCTGGCTTGATTCTAGAAGGTGGATTCCGCCTGCTTCACCGTACGAACGTACTCAGTGAGGGGATTGCGGAAGGGGGGAAGAGAGGACTGGACGAGGAATGGTGGTGAGGAGGAGATTTATAGGTCGGAGGTGGAGTGGAGACTGTGAACTGCTCCGGGAGGGAGTGTGGTGGGTGGGGCGGTCCAGCACGGGACGGCGGAACGGGACGAGACGAAAGGAAACCGAGAGCGTGAGGTTGATCACTGAAGACGAAAAGGTTTTCAACTTTTCAACCTTGCACGTCAACAAGTTTTTGTATTTTTTTTCCCTTATTAGAAAAAAAAAGTGTTCCCCTAAAAGAAAGAAAAAAGTGTTGGTATTTAATTCTTATTATGACCTCGTAAGAAATGAATTGGGCGAAGGCTTGCGCCGATAATATAAAAACCAATGTGAGGAAAATTATGGGTGAAAAGACTAACTGCGCTCGAATGCCCCGTGTCGCCAAACTTTCAACCACGACCCCTCTCGCGCGAGTCATGTTATTATGTTTTTTTTTTCCATAAATTTAACTAGAAAAATATGAACTATAATGTTACTACAAAAGTTATACCGTGTGATACATCTTTCGAATACAAATCCAATGATATACATTTTGTAGCATATATCTCGTATTTCATTAGTTATATGGACCATCAAAATTTAACCTAAAATATGAGGGAAAGGAGGAAGTAGCAAGCAAGTGTGCTGGTCTACAAGATAACCATCGCCCATCGGAGCGTGCAAATTAAGCACGGCTCAGCTTTCATAGCAACTTCAGTCGAGTAGTGTTCCTCGGACAGTGATTTGCCCAAGCTTTCTCGAGGGAACCATCCACGTGTGTGAAAACCCAGCTCTACTCCGTAGGATATCATATCATGGAGCGATGTCCCCGTCCCATGACACGAAGCCAATAGGAGTAGTACTAGGCAGGTTCGAAAACGACAGGTGACTCATCAGTGTGATCACAGCTCACAAGCAACGGTGAACACTAATAGTATCAAACTAGTTATACACAATTTTTTTCACGAGAAATTAATATATGGAGTAGTAGGGCCTCTACTATACGGACTTCATCTGTTAATATGTAGATAGATGGCTTTTTGGAAGTGTTCGGTTCAACCTTTATGACTTTGGACTACTAACATAGATAATATGGAGATTAGTTAAGTGAAAATAATACCGTGGCTTATTTTGTTCGAAGCGTGTGTGTGTGTGTATATGTATTCTTGAAAGAACATAATATAGTATCAACTTTTCTACTAGAAAATATCTCCCCACTTTACAGTGATGTTGAACTTTCATATTTATTTGGCTTATTTTGTTTTGCGAGGGATTTAACTAAGGTGCTTAATCCAGCTAGAATTAAAGGTCATATATGAACACTGACACAGATGTAAAGCTATTAATTATTTGGAAAGTTTCTAGTTATCTTCCCAGCTCCATACACAGTCTGCTGTTTTCTCTTTCCCTGACCAATAATAAAGTTTTTATATTTGCGGGAAGACCAATACTAAAAAAGTTTTTTATTTTTGCTGGAAGACCAATAATAAAGTTGTTCAGCTTGTTTTCGGAGTACTTAGCTTGTATTAAAAGATTAATCAGAACTTGTTTGATAGGTACTGTAAGAAAGTTAGATGGCAGGCATGATCCGGCAAGTACAAAAGCAAGCAACTACGTATATGCAGCTGCAAGGCAACGGCGTGTGTAGATGGCGATGCTCCTCCGGCTTTTGCTAGTACTGTTCGTCCGTCGCCTTCCCTGATCCGTGCTTAGCTTGGCCTCTCCCAAGATAGGAAGGAACGCACGGGCTCCACGTCGGAGAGACATCTCCGGCCGCCTCTCTGAGCAGTGAGCACCTCAAAGATATATTAATCTTCTCTCCCTTGGAAACGATCCTTCTCTCTTGCATTTCAAAAAATGAAAAAAATATTCGAAAAAACAAGTGCGAGACAGTATAATAAGCTATCTAAAGCTTGAAGCTCTGCGCAGATCGAAGCAGGGAAAACATGCTGCTACTGTCCTATTCATGTTTGGGCGAATGAAAAAAAAAAGGCAGAATCTCCAATACACTCCATACTACTGTAGTGTATATACTGTACTACAGACACGGCCAATCCACAATCCCTTCATGCGTTCTCTTTTCTGTTGTTGCTGACGGGAAGTATGAATTGAGATTTTTTCTATGCGCTAACCAGTAAATGGGCCGGCTCAGTGCCAAGGTCATTCACGTTGTTTCCATTACTGGGCCAGAAGGAGGAAGACTTGCCGGGGATTTAGTTTCTTGTTAAGTTTCTGTGATGTTCTTTCTCCTTCTGGGCCTGTAAGTTTAAGTAGTTCGATACCTTGGGTGAGCTGGACTTTGCTCTCCAGTGCTGCAAGTGCGTATTGGGGTGCAGATTTTCGGGAACCCCTATATGACGCTCTCTACGTCAAATAGCTGGGGATTCGCACAGGGGGCGCCCACCTGGGCCGGGCAACTCACACATACTGTAGCGAACCAGTTTTTCTGTAGCGCATTTACTCTCACGCATGTACTGTAGCAACCAGTCCATCCACGCTAAGCTGCCCAGTTTTTTTCTATGGCGTACTGTAGAGGACCAGTTCTTATAGCAGATCGTGTTGTAGCAATCGGGTACTGTAGCAACCGATTATTGAAATTCAAGAGACATTTTTTTGGGAAAAAATCAAACATTTTTTCGAAAAAACAAACAATTTTTGAAAAACTCCGAACATTATTTAAAGGAAACATTTTTTATTTTTTAAAAGACTAGGAAAATGGCCCGTGCGTTGCAACGGGATAAAAATTCATCGCACTCCTTCGACAAAACTTTAAAACCAGTTTGTGAAATTTCCAAAAAAACTTTTGTAAACATTTTTTGAAAAACAAGAACAAAAGTGAAAACGTGAACGTTTTTTCAAAATTACGAACAATTTTTACAAAACTCAAAAAAAATTGAAATTCCCCCGAACAATTTTTGAATTGGCGAACAAATTGCGAAAACATGAATAAATTTCGAAAGCGTAACATTTGTTGAATTTGTTAACAAATTTGGAAAACGGGAACATTTTTTGAATTTGTGAACAAATTTTGAAACATGAATGTTTTTTGAATGTGTGAACAAATTTTGAAAAACGGGAACATTTTTTTGAAATCCTTGAACTTTTTAGTTTGTGAACAAAATTTCAACATGCGAACATTTTTAAAAAGTTGACGAACACTTTTTGAAAACGCGAACATTTTTTCAAATTAACGATTTTTTTTTAAAACACGAACATTTTTTGAAAACATCAACATTTTTTCAAAATACGAGCAGTTTTTCAAATTTGCGAACATATTTTGAAAGCGCGAACATTTTTTCAAATTTGCGAACATTTTTTCAAATTTACAAACATTTTTGAAAATGCAAATATTTTTTCAAAATTTGCAAACAATTTTTCAAATTTACAAAACATTTTTGAAAACGTGAACATATTTTCAAATTTGCGATTTTTTTTGAATTGTGAACATTTTTTGAAATTTGCGATTTTTTGAAAAATAAATAAAAAAGGAATTAAAAGAAAAAATTAAAAAAATTAAAAAGGAAACAGAAAAAGAAAAAGAAAAATAAAAAAAGAAACAGAAAAAAGAAACAGAAAAAAGAAAAGAAAAAAGGAAAAAGAATGTTTCATAAAAAAGGAAAAGAAAACAAAAAAAAAACAGACAAGGAAAAAGTAAAAAAAGAAACAGAAAAAAGAAAAAACTGTAAAAACCAGATAATAGAAAAAAAAAACGGTTCAGGAACCTTCTAGAAGGTTCCCAAAACCGGTCAGGAACCTTCCAGATGGTTCCCAAACCGGGATCGATGGAACACTTTGATGGGCCGGCCCAGAACGCTCGCTCGCTCGCCACTGTGTGTGCGAAGCGTCGACAAATCGACGCAAAGAGCGGCGAATAGGAAATTCCCAGATTTTCCCCCTGGTGTTTGGTGTTATGTCTAGTGTGTAGTCCTCGGATGAATACTTGGTTTATGTTTTCGCTTCATTAATAAAAATGGGGCGGGGGGAACCCCTTTCATTCAAAAAAAGAAGTACGCTGATTCGGGTCGGCTTTAGGCGGCTAACTGCCCCTATTACGCGCACTGGAGCGGCCCATGATGACGCCTTTTCCGGTGGAAATTACGACTGCGGGAACGAAATCACTGGTTAAGGGCGTGTTCTGATCCCCTTTCGCTCCACGCTTCACAAATTCCTAGAGCAGATCCGAGCCGATGGAAATAGCCCCGAGAAGCTAGCTTCAGGAAGCAATGATCAATCGCAGTGCAAAAACGCGAAGCACGGTCGGCCCAGCTCCATGGATTGAAAAATCAGAAGTTCGCCCAATTTACAAGGTGTTGCCACCGCCAAACATAACGGTTCGCTACCCCCTCGCTCGAGAAAAAGAAACTAACGATCTTCAGCGAATCGGTACGCCTCTCCCCCACTTGAATCGGTGCACTGGGCCTGAATTAGCTGCGTCCAGCCGGCCCAATTGGCGCCAAACGGGCCACAGCCCTCCCAACTGGGCTCCAGTGCTACGAGAAGTTGTCGATTCAAGCAGAACGGCTCTGGATCGCTAGGTGAAGTTAGAAGCCACAAAAAGAAGCTGGATTTGTGAAGTTTGTGAAGTTGGAGGACATCAGAACACGCCCTAAGTGTCGGTGTAAAAACCGGCAGACCTCGGGGTAGGGGGTCCCGAGCTGTGGATCTCGGACAGATGGTAACAGGAACAGGGAGACGGTGTTTACCCAGGTTCGGGCCCTCTTATTGGAGGTAAAACCCTACGTCCTGCTCTTGTTTATATTGATGGAGAAGTATCAAGTACAGAGTTGATCTACCTCGAGATCGTATGATCTAGTCCTAAGGCTAGGTGAATGAGATTGCGTTGAGGTTCCCCCTAAGGGCTTAAACCCTTCGGCTTATATACACGCTGGATAAGGTATCTAAGATTACAAGGTCGGTATCTAGGCACGGAGGCGGCAGGAGGAGTCTTGGAGTATGCGCCAAGTCTTCGGTAGATGCAGTCTTGACCTCTTCTCCTGCGTGTATTCCGGAGTCCATCTTGATAAGAACGAGAGCCCACTCCTACGGCCCAAGGAATACGGGCCGACTAGGTTAGTACCCCCTAGTCTAGGACACCATCAGTAGCCCCTGAACTGGTCTCCGACGCCGAGGACGACACTCTTGGACTTCGGTTCCGGAGTCTTTGGCTCGGCAGGCAAGTTCCGTACATGATCCCCTCAGCTTAGCTTTAAGCAGACCTCGGCAAGATTGACAATCCCTCCGAGTGGGCCCAGCCCCACCACGCGTGGCCTCAACTTTCTGATCCTTGGGGAACCGTGTCTTACGGGGAAGCGGGCCAGCTTTATGGCGAAACGTCGAAGCGTCGGTCTCCTCCCCTTTTTATCCACGAGTCAGACGTGCGGATTTATCACAAACCCCCAATCTTCCTTTCAAGCAAACCGCACAAGCGCTCCCCTTCCTTCCAAGTCCATCCCTGAGGGTTTCTCATGGCGAGCGACGCAGGTTCTTCAAGGCGCCCTCATGGCCCCGTCCGGGGCGATTGGGGCAGTTGCGCCGTCTCGCGTCTCCAACTGGAGTGCCTGGCCAGGCAAGGGTACCTGCCAGATTCAGATCTGACAGCGACCCGCCCGGGCTTAACATCCATCAACGGGCAGGTGCACGCAGAGAATTTCCCCTCCCCTCAAAAGGATGAACGGGTATGCTTCGTCTCCTTCCTACTGCGCGGTTTAGGATTTCCGATTCACTCTTTCCTCCGGGGCCTGTTAGAGTTTTACGGGCTGCAGCTTCACCACCTTACCCCCAACTCAATTCTGCACATTGCGGGATACGTCGCCCTATGCGAGATGCATCTTGGGTGTGAAGCGCACTTCGGACTCTGGAGGAGGTACTTCTGTGTAGTGCCTTGTTCCTCCGCTGAAAGGCTTTATGAGGTTGGAGCGGCCGAAGTCTGTCGAATCAAAGGGAATGAATACCCGCCAGGCACACCTCGGGAGGATGCCGACATCTGGCCAACAGAGTGGTTCTAAATAGACGATGTCCCTCTCTCAGACCCAGTTCGGCCAGGGCTTCCCCCTTTCTCTCCGGAGCCCCCGAAGAGGCGATATAGCTGGAGGCCGCAGGGTATGGCCCCAGAAGGTGGTGCCGAGGTGACCGAGCTGGCCGGCAAGGTGAAGCAATTGGTAAGGACATGCCTTACCATAATAGACGTAATGGCAACGGCGATAGACCAAAGAGTCCAACCACTCCGGCTACACCCTCACCCGTTGTGCGCATACAACGGGACCGAAGACTACTCTCGATCGATCCGGCAAAATTTCTTTGACCAAGCAACCTTCGGGACAGTGATGGCCGGAATCTACCAAGGAACAGCGGAGGAATTCGCCCGACGTCAATTCCGAGACGGGCTGTCCTACTTTAATCCTGCTGACATAGTGAGTATTCCTGCTCCTTTATTGTGCCTACCCGAGTTGTTTTGATAGCCAGTCCATTTGATCGATCTGCTTATTAATTTTGAGCAAAGATGGAGGCGTCGAGTGGAGGCTCTAAACAGCCCGGTGTCCGAGCCGGAAACACGCCAACGAGCGGAAGACCCCCTCTTTCATGAGGACGAGGATCTGGCCCTCATCTATGAGGGGAGGAAATTCTACATGGAGTGCCTTTACGGCTCCAAGGTAACCGTCACCCCGGACGCACCGGGGACGAAGCCAGCTTCATCGGTAACGCCCTCTTCCTCTAGTCGAAAGCGAGCCCCTCGTCCCCAAGCCCCTGCTCCCCTGACTTCTCCTCCGAAGGGACGGCATTCGAAACGTTCGCGTGGAGAGACGGCTCCTCAAGGGAACCGCCCGCAGGAGGCGGAGGAAGCTCCGGCCGAGGTCATGGAAACGGGCGAAAGTGCTCCCTCAGTCACCAGGTGACGTATGATTGCTGAATTACGCTGAAACGTTGCCTCAAGCTCTGACCCTTTTTGAACATTTCGTAGGCGGCCTTCTTCTGCCGTGGCGGCGAGCACGAGGGCCAAGGGGGCGGCAACTTCAAACAGGGAAGCAGAAGCGCGCCCATCTTCGGGAGCCGCTCCTGAAGTCCCCCGGCCCGAGGACTCCGAGACCAGCTCGGCTACTCCTTCCGAGATCCAGTGTGCCATGAATTATCGGCGGCGGAAGACCTCTCTAAGGAGTCTGGTGACGGTGTCCCGGATTAGGGGGTGCTAACCCAGTCGGCCCGTCTCCTCGTTTGGGCCGATATGCCGCCGTACGTGATCAGGATGGACTCCGGAGGCCGCACACGGGAGACGTGATCGAGGCTGTCTCTACCGAA
The DNA here is from genome assembly GCA_039707655.1 of Elymus sibiricus. Classification (NCBI taxonomy): domain Eukaryota; kingdom Viridiplantae; phylum Streptophyta; class Magnoliopsida; order Poales; family Poaceae; genus Elymus; species Elymus sibiricus. The sequence goes on along the minus strand of CM077672.1, from coordinate 268,037,206 downwards.
GACTTGTAATATACTCCAAGATTTTTCCAGCCGCCTTACTCCTAGATACCGACCTTGTAACCGTAGATACCCTCCCTGGCGTGTATATAAGCCATAGGGTTTAGCCCGTAGAAGGGGGAACAAGGCAATATCGCTTACCTAGCCCTAGAAGTTAGATACATATTACGATCTCGAGGTAGATCAACTCCGTACTCGATACATCACCATTAATATAAACAGAAGCATGACGTAGGGTTTTACCTCCATTCAGAGGGCCCGAACCTGGGTAAACATCGTCTCCATTGTCTCTGTTACCACCGATCCGAGATCCGCAGCTCGGGACCCCCTACCCCGAGGTCTGCCGGTTTTTACACCGACACTGGTGCTTTCATTGAGAGTTCCGCTGTGTGATCGCCGGAAGGATCGATGGGATCGCCGGTTAACGGCTTTAAGCCCACGGAGCGCGTCTCCACATTCGAAGCTTTGGTCGCAAAGACGCCTCCACGTAACGTGGAACCGAACCATGACCCCTCTTCGGTTCCAACAAAGGACCCCCTCACGAACGAGGGGCTAAGATACTTCCTGGAGAGCGGATCGGACAGCGACCCACCAGCGACCGACTCCCAGATTGAATCGGCTAAACCGATAACTACGGATCCATCGCCAGGTGAAGGTGACGAGGTCTTGAGCCCACGGTCTTTAGAGATCGGATCTGGTCCGCTCACCTCCTATATAGAATATCCCCCCGATGACTCCGACCCATCCGACATCTGGGACTTAGCCTACGTACGGCATGTCCCCGGTGAGCCGATCCGACAATACTGGGCCAGATTCTTGTCCGTCAAGAGCAGGATACTGGATTACCAAGACTCTGATATAATCGCCGCTTTCGAGCGTGGATGCAAGGATAAAAGCATCTCGAACGCCCTCGCTCGTCGTTGCGTCCAAACACTCCCTGAATTAACCAACTTGGTAGCGCGATTTTGTGCCATCGAAGACACCTGGCGAACCGAGGAGAATATGGACTCGATCTGTGAGGACTACCCAGGACGCGACCGGTTGGCACTTCGGCACGAGAATCGCAAACGGAACACCCCGGGTGATCGACCCCGGAAGAAGAAGAAAACCTCTGATCACCCCGGAACGGCCCTGGACGGCTTTCTGGGTAAACCGTGCCCGATCCACGCCGTATTAGTTAACTCCTGCCCAACCCACAGCCTTCGCGACTGTTGGGTATTGAGGCAGGTGACAAAAGGGGGACCCGCCCTCCTGGCGGGCACCTCCATCCACCTCGGACAGACCTCGGATGAAGACGAGGTCCTAATGATTTATGAGACCTTTACGTCTAACAACCAGCGCAAATGGGCCTTGCGGGAAATCAACGCCGTCCGGCAGGTACCACCTCGGGGCGCGTGGATAGACACGCCGATCACCTTCACTCAGAATGATCAGCCGAAGTCGGCCCTGGACAGGTGCCCCGCCGCGCTAGTCCTCAACCCCATCGTGGACCACTACCGCCTCCATAAGGTCCTTATGGACGGAGGCAGCAGCCTGAATCTAATATACGAGGACACTCTGGATAAAATGCACATCGATAAATCGCGCATAGAACGGAGCACCACCACCTTCAAAGGAATAGTCCCCGGGCGAGAGGCACGCTGCAGTGGAAAGATAACTCTAGATGTAGTCTTCGGGACCTCGGATAATTATCGCTCCGAGGAGATTATGTTCCACATCGCGCCTTTCAAAAGCGGATACCACGCCATCCTCGGACGGGACGCCTTTTCAAGATTTCAAGCGGTGCCGCACTATGGCTACATGAAGCTCAAGATGCCGGGCCCGAAGGGGATCATTACCATTTCAAGTGATCCTGACAGGGCACTCAAAGCCAAGAATAAAACGGCGTCCCTCGCCCTCGAGACCCTTGCTGAAACCTTCGCGGCCGAAGAGCTGACCGCACTACGCGCTGAGGTCGACTGGGACGATGTCGTTGTCGACAAAAGATCAAAACCTACTTCTTTCAAGCCGGCCGACGAGATTGTCAAATTCTAGGTTCACCCAACGGACCCTGCTAAAACGGCGTCCATAGGGGCTAACCTCGACCCAGAAGTTGCCGAAGCCCTACGCGCTTTCCTCAGGGAAAACTGGGACATATTCGCCTGGCACCCCTCTGACATGCCAGGGATACCCCGTAGGCTTGCAGAGCATAGCCTAAACATATTGGCAGGCCATAAGCCCGTTAAACAAACACTTCGGCGTTTCTCCGAGCCCAAGCGTCAAGCAATGGGCGAGGAACTGGCAAAGCTGCTGGAGGCGGGATTCATCAAGGATATAAAACACCCCGACTGGCTAGCCAATTTGGTCATGGTACCAAAAAAGGACAGGTCATGGCAGTTGTGTGTCGACTTTAAAGACCTCAACAAAGCTTGCCCCAAAGACCCCTTTCCCCTACCCCGTATTGACCAAATTGTGGACGCCACTGCGGGCCACGACGCATTGTGCTTCCTAGACGCCTATTCAGGGTATCATCAAATAAAGATGAAGGAATCGGACCAGGCAGCAACAGCATTTATTATGCCCTATGGGCTGTTTTGCTTCAACACGATGCCTTTCGGACTAAAGAACGCTGGCGCTACGTACCAGTGTATGATCCAAACATGCCTGAAAAAACACATCGGAAAAACTGTGGAGGCTTACGTAGACGACGTGGTTGTCAAAACTAAACACATCGACCAGTTTGTGGACAATCTTCGCGATACATTTGCCAGCCTACGGGAATATCAAATAAAACTCAACCCAGAAAAATGCGTCTTCGGGGTCCCAGCTGGCAAACTCCTCGGTTTTATCGTATCTAGCCGAGGAATTGAAGCCAATCCGGCCAAAATTCGAGCCTTGGATCGTTTGGAGATCCCCACAGAGCTCAAGCATGTACAAAAGCTGGCGGGCTGCGTAGTAGCCCTGAGCCGTTTTATATCACGGCTTGGAGAAAAAGCTTTACCATTGTACAGGCTGTTAAAGCAGACCAAAATGTTTAAATGGACCAAGGAGGCTGCGGCGGCCCTGGAAGACATCAAGGCCCTCCTCGCCACCAATCCCATCCTGGCAGCACCAGGCGTTTGCGAACCAATGATATTATACATCTCGGCCACAAACCAGGTGGTTAGCGCAGTTCTCGTGGTTGAACGAGATATGGAAGGTCATAAGTTCCAGGTCCAGAAACCCGTATACTACGTGTCCGAGGTCTTAACCCCCTGCAAGACACGCTACCCTCATTATCAAAAGATAGCTTACGTAGTCTTCATGGAATCGCGAAAGCTTCGGCACTACTTTCAAGAGTGCGCGGTGACTGTGGCATCCGACGTCCCGTTAAGTGACATAATCAATAATAGAGATGCAACGGGGCGCATCGCCAAATGGGCTATAGAGCTCCTACCTTTTGAAATTATCTACAAACCATGCCAGGCCATTAAATCCCAGGTGTTGGCGGACTTCGTGGCCGAATGGACCGAAGCCGAACTCCCCCGTGAGTACAGTACCTACACGCATTGGACAATGTATTTTGATGGCTCCAAAATGCTTGCCGGCCTAGGGGCTGGCGTGGTGCTCACGTCCCCCATGGGAGATAACATTAGATATGTGCTGCAAATCATGTACACAGACTCTAATAACGCAGCTGAATACGAAGCCCTCTTACACGGACTTCGGATAGCAGTCTCCATGGGTATTAAACGCCTTGAGGTCCGAGGTGATTCCAACCTCGCTATCTCGCAAATCAATGGCGAATTCGATGCCAAAGACCCAAAGATGACAGCTTATCGAAATGTCGTCATAAAGATCTCGGCCAGGTTCGAGGGGTTGGAATTTCACCATATACCCCGAGATAGCAACCAGGCCGTAGATGTACTCGCCCGGCTGGGCGCAAAGCGGGATAAGGTTCCCGAAAACACCTTCCTCGAGCGGCTTTTTAAGCCATCCGTAGTCTGGCAAGACAGCAAAGGAACATCAGACTCAACCAACGTCGGGCAATAGGCCCCGCCCGAAAAGGACGATCGTATCATAGGCGGGTCAACGATCCGGAAGACTGATTCAGCGCATGAAGTCATGGCAGTTATCGCACCATGGACCGAGCCGCTCCTCGCATACCTACTCCGAAGAGAGCTCCCTGATAACCAAGCCGACTCCCGCCGGATTGTAAGACAGTCTAAAGCTTACAAGGTTCATGAAGGGGAACTTTACAAAATGAGCACAATGGGCGTCCTCCAGAGGTGCATATCCGAGGAAGAAGGAAAACTCGTACTTCGAGAGATACACTCCGGCATGAGCAGACATCACGCCGCTGCTCGGACCCTGGTCAACAAGGCTTTTCGAGCCGGTTTCTACTAGCCAACGGCAAGTGCCGATGCCTCGGCATTAGTACAGCGTTGCCCAGGCTGCCAGGTATTCGCCAAGCAGAGCCACATGCCCCCCACGGCCCTGCGCACCATCCCCATTATGTGGCCCTTTGCGGTCTGGGGGCTCGATATGGTCGGGCCACTCAAGGGAGGATCAAACAAAAAAAAAATACCTACTCGTTATGGTAGACAAATTCACCAAGTGGATCGAAGCAAAGCCGGTCACCTCGGCCGAGGCCGTCCAGGTCATCGGATTCATTTCGGGGGTAGTCCATCGTTACGGTGTCCCCCACAGTCTGATCAGTGACAACGGAACCAACTTCACGGCCAAAGAGGTCAAGGCATGGTGTAAGAAACTGGGCATTAAGCTCAACTACGCGTCCGTCTATCACCCGCAGTCTAATGGGCAGGTGGAGCAAGCCAATGGACTTATCCTTAGTGGAATTAAGCCACGGCTAGTTCGCTCCCTTAAAAAAGCCGATTGCAAATGGGTTGAGGAAATTGATTCCGTATTATGGGGCTTGCGTACAACACCAAACAGGTCCACAGGGTATACCCCGTTTTTTATGGTGTATGGCACCGAAGCGGTCCTCCCCTGCGATATCATACATGACGCACCTCGGGTGCGCATGTATGAGGAGCTGGAGGCCGAACTCGATCTGCAAGATGCCCTAGACGCTCTCGAAGAAGAGCGCAACATCGCGTGGGCTAGATCAGCTATTTATCAGCAACAGGCACGGCAATACCACGGTAGAGAGGTTCGTGCCAAAGAATTCAATGTCGGGGATCTTGTAATGAGACTACACCCCGAAAAACAAAAACACAAGCTCTCCCCTAGATGGGACGGACCGTTCATCATTGACCAAGTACTCATCAGAGGGGCTTATCGAATCCGAGATCCAGAGGACGGCCGATTAGAGCCCCACCCATGGAACGCGGCGCTACTCCGATGTTTCTATGCATGAAACCAAGCATACGGTCTGTGTAAATAACTTGTGCATTTTCTTTCAACTTAATTTTTTTTCTTATTTTTTATCTCCTCACCTCGGAAAGTTACTCTATGACCCCGAGGACAATCTAGCATGTTCTTTTGAAAACAAGAGCTATTCCTCCTATTATGTACTATTGTCTTTCAAGCCACTATATGCATCGATTCGCTTTAAGATTTGGCCAAGCTGGGTTGCCCGGCTCCTGTGCTTGCCCCTTACGTTCCCGATATTTCGGCTAGGGGGCAAAGGGAGCACCGCTGTGATTGTTACTCCCGTGTCAACCGATGTAGTACCTCAGACGGACAAAGCCGAAAGCTAGCGTTCTTATAATGCGGATTGGTCGGCTATGGCATAGGAATAACGTGGCAAGGGTCTTTTCAAACCCCGACCAGGGGCTTTACCCCCGAGGTCATCCGTCTTCAGACGGGCGTGTTCGACACAATAACCCAAGGAAAGGAACTGTTGGAAGAACTATTTTCCTTGGAAGATGTTTCTTACGTTAAATAGTAATATAACATAACCTTCCGTTACCCTCTTGTCTTTCGAGCCACACAGCCCGATTGCCTGGTCACCTGAAGCATCTGGTCCGATGACCTCGGCCAGCAGTATGGGACACTCCTCGGAATTTATCCGAGGAGGCAGAAGCCGAAGGCTGGCTGACAGAGTTTGGATAAACGGACGGAAAAAATTGACATAGAATACCTCAGTACATAAAGTCATACAACAATTTTCACGCGCGGTCTAGCCCGTCTATTAGGGTGTCTAACGCGCAATCCTTTTGCAAGAGGCGTGCCGCAGGCATTACACTGTCATATGCCTGGCTGGTAGGGATCTCCTCCCCATCAGGCCCCATGGGTCCCACCTCTGCTAATTCCGTCGTCTTCAGACCGGTGTAGTGGGTCTTCACCATGGCCCAGGCCTCCCTCGCACCTTCTCGGCAAGCTGATAGTTTCCACGCCTGGATCCGGCACCGAGCTCTCTTAAGATGTTCGGCTAGCGCGGCCATATCCTCGGGGACCGGCACCACCTCGGGCCATAAAGCCTGGTGTACATCCTTCATCGCTTTCCGAGCGCTTTCATGCACCTCGGATAGACGAATGCTCATGTCTTCGGACAGCGGACCCCGAGACTCCGGAGGAAGGCCAGTCAAGCAAGCTGTCAAAAACAACATTTCGCATGACAAATCTCCTCGGACAAACTACATGACAAATGTCTGTCGCGATTTATAACTTACCATAAATCATGTCGTCCGTTCGCTGATTCTTTGCTTCTGCAACAGCCAGGCGAGCTTTTAAGCTCTCAATTTCCTGGGCCTGCCGGGCGTTTTCAGCCCTAAGCGCATTCACGCTGCCCGCTCTCTGAGTGACCACATGTTGATTTGCTTGGCGTTGCGATTCAGCATACGCCAGATCGTCGCGGGCCTGCTTCAGATCTCTTTCAAGATGGCCCAGGGCTTCCGCTGCTACAAATGATTCTGGCGTCAGCTCTATTTTTTGGACATTACCCACTTCAAGAAATAAGCACTTACCGTGCGCCTCTCTGGTGAATTTCTTCACCTGCTCAACCTCGGACAAAGCCGCGTCAAGCTGCACCTTTGTTTGGTCCAACGTCGAGGTCAGTTGCTCGTTCTTCAAGCGAGCTTCCTGTTATGACAAAGATTGCGGGTTAGCATTCAAGTCTTGATTTGACCCCAGGGGCTCGTACCAAGCCTTAGGGGCTACTACCATACTTGGTAGTCATATTTGTCTTTAAAACCTTACCCGCAGCCCTCGCGACAGGACATCCAGCGACTCATCAAAGGCACCTCGGGTCGCCCCGAGGTATGCGTCCACTGCGCTGAGAGCATTAAGCACCCTGTCCGAAAAGGCCGGATTGTTCAAGGAAGCCTTTCGCAGCGCATTGGATTTCGGACAGAGTGGCCGATGTCGCCGAGTCCTCGGGCTGGGCGGCTCCGGGGTCAACCCTTGTAGGATTTCGGACCTCTGCTTCCTTGGGCGGGGCCGTGCCTTCCTCGGCCTCCACATGTACGGTGGAGGGTGGAGGCTGTCTGCAAGTAATCAGGAATGTTAGAATCCGAAGTGTCTTTTCTGTAACATAGACCTAAATATTACCTAATGATGGATGGAGCACTTTCGCCTGTCCCCGTAACCTCGGTCGGAGCTTCTCGTACTTCTGGCTGAGCCCTTTCCAGTGGAGCCGTTTCTCTGCGTAGGCATTGGGAGCGCCGCCCCTTTGGAGGAGGAGTCAGAAGACTGGAGACTGGGGGACGAGGGGCTCGCTTTAGTTTAGAGGAAGGGAGAGTTACCGATGAGGCTGGCCTCGTCCCCGGCGTATCAGGGATGACTGCTACTTTTGAGCCATCAAGGCTCTCTAGAAAAAAACTCCTCCCTTCATAAATAAGCCCCAGGTCTTCGTCCTCGTGGTAGAGAGGGTCTTCCGCGCAGTTGTGCAACTCCGGCTCAGGGGCCGGACTGCTCACCCCTTCGAGCCAATGCCTCCACCTCTGTTCAACCGATATGTAACGGATTAATGTTAAGGATCCCGAGGTAAAACAGAAAAGCCCGAAATAGAAACTTACTATGTCGGCAGGGTTGTAGTATGACAGCCTGTCTTGGAACTGGCGCTTGGCAAACTCCTCAGCGGACCCTTGGTACATGCTGGCTAGTACGGCTCTGAGGGTCATTTGGTCCATAAAAGCCCCCTTGATGGATCGAGAGGCATCCTCGGACCCGTTATACTCGCACAATAAGTGCTGGCGCTGCCGGAGAGGCTGGACTCTTCGGTCTAGAGCCACCGCCATCACGTCAATGATGGTAAGGCTAGCTCTTGACAGGAGCTTCACCTTGGCCACCAGCCTAGTCACGGCTTCATCTTCCTCTTGAGCCGAACTCAGCGGCCTCCAACTGTAACGCTTCCTCGGTGGATCCAATGAGAAGGGCGGGAGGCCTGGCCGGACTGGCTCGTACAACAGGACGTCGGTGATATAGAACCACTCGGAAGGCCAGTAATCGGCCTCCTCCCGAGGTGTTCCCACTAGATAGCCAGTCTTGTCAACTCGGCAGACTTCGGCTCCTCCGACCTCGAATAGCTTGTCGGCCGAAGAGCGGGGCACGACGCAGAAGTACTTCCGCCATAATCCGAAGTGCGCCTGACAGCCGAGGTGTAGCTCACAGAGCGTGACTAACCCAGCGATGTGCAGCATCGAATTCGGGGAGAGATGATGTAGCTGTAACCCGTAGAACTCTAGCAAGCCGCGGAGGAAGGGGTGGATTGGGAACCCTAAGCCGCGGAGGAGGAAAGGCACGAAGCATACCCGCTCGTCCCCCCGTGGCGAGGGGTAATTTTCGGTGTGGGCTTGACCGTCGATGGACGTTAGTCCAGGGCGGGTAGCGGCCAGATCCGCATCCGGCAGGTATCCTTGCGTCGCCAAGCGCTCTAATTGAAGGCGCGCGACGGAGCAGCTCCCCCAGTCCCCTCTATCAGGGCTGTGAGGACGCCTTGATGATCCTTCGCCGCTCGCCATTGTTTGGGCTCTTGAGCTTTGGCTAGGGAGGGAGGGGAATTTTTCGCTGCGGTTGCAAAGGCGTACTGCCACAAGCAAGGGCAACGCGTCTGTTAAGTAAGGGCAGAAAGGGCTGATGCTTCGACATTTTTCCCATAAAGGGGCCCGACTCCCTAAGCAGCATGATTTTCAAAGTCTGACATTGGGCCCCCGACGAACTCTAAGGGTTGGCCGAGGTCTTTAAATCTAGTCGGAGAATAAAAGCACGGGAACTTGTCTATCGAGCCAAGACTCCGGAAAGTGAAGGGCGTCGACTTCGGCATCGAAGACCAGTTCAGGGGCTACTGACGGTGTCCCGGATTTGGGGGTGCTAACCTAGTCGGCCCGTCTCCTCGGTTGGGCTGATATGCCGCCGTACGTGATCAGGATGGACTCCGGAGGCCGCACACGGGAGACGTGATCGAGGCTGTCTCTACCGAAGACTTGTAGTATACTCCAAGATTTTTCTAGCCGCCTTACTCCTAGATACCGACCTTGTAACTGTAGATACCCTCCCTGGCGTGTATATAAGCCATAGGGTTTAGCCCATAGAAGGGGGAACAAGGCAATATCGCTCACCTAGCCCTAGAAGTTAGACACATATTACGATCTCGAGGTAGATCAACTCTGTACTCGATACATCACCATTAATATAAACAGAAGCAGGACGTAGGGTTTTACCTCCATTAAGAGGGCCCGAACCTGGGTAAACATTGTCTCCATTGTCTCTGTTACCACCGATCCGAGATCCGCAGCTCGGGACCCCCTACCCCGAGGTCTGCCGGTTTTTACACCGACATCTGGCCTTCTCAGATCGGGAGTTCAATGCTCTCAGCTCGGTGGATGGGTACCTCGGGGCGACCCGCGCCGTTTTCGATCAATCATTAGATGTTTTGTCGCAAGGGTTGCGGGTAAGGTCCAGCCCGAGCTAATTTTCTCTCGAAGATTTCTTTTATGTTTGTTCATACTGTCCACAATGGTAGTAGCCCCTAAGCTTTGATATGGGCGACAATGCCCGTAGCGAGGCTTGATTTTTCCCTGAATAAGTTGTGGGATTTTTTGTGTGTAGGGTGCACGGGTGAGGAATGATCAGCTATCCGAGGCTCTTTCCCAGGCAAAGGGGAAGTTGGAGGCTGCCTTGACCGAGGTGGAACAGGTGAAAAAGTTCACCCGAGAGGCGCACGGTAAGTGCTTTGTCTTGTATAGAGGAATCTTTATTAGCAAAGTCCCCTGACAGCGTAATCCGATGTAGCAGCGGAAGTCATAGGTAATCTTGAGAGAGATCTCAAGCAAGCCTGCGAAGATTTGCTATATACAGAGTTGCAGCGCCAGGCCAATCAACACGTGGTGACTCAAAGGGTGGATAGCGTTAACACGCTAAGGGCTGAAAACACTCGACAGGCGGACGAGATCAAGAGCTTAAAAGCTCAACTGGCTGCCGCCGAAGCCAAGAATTGTCGAACCGATGAGACGATTTGTGGTAAGTTTTTATTTCAACAATCGTTGCTTGAGTTTGGGGTTTCAGCCGAGATGTTTTAGCAGGCTAATACATGTTTTTGTGCCAGCTTCCCTGTCCGGCCGATCCCTTGATGACCGAGGTCCGGTTCCCGAAGACATGGCAACCCGGCTAGCCGAGGTGCACGAAAGTGCACGAAAATCCATGAAGGAAGTCTTCAAGGCGTTATGGCCCGAAGTGGAGCACGTTCCCGAAAACATGGCCGTCCTAGCTGAACATATGTGGCGAGCTCGGCGTCGGATCCAGGCGTGGAAGGTGTCTGCTTGCCGGGAAGGAGCGAGGGAGGCCTGGGCCATGGTCAAGACCCGGTATATGGAGGTTGATACGGCACACCTGGCCGAGGTAGGGCCAATGGGTCCGGACGGGGAGGAAATACCCACTAGTCTCGTATACGAGAACGTTATGCCTGCCGCTCGGTCATCGCAAAAGGACTGCGCCTTGGATGTCTTGATAGATGGGTTAGACCGCGTGGAATGAAACGATAATGTATGACTCTATGTATCAAAGTACTTTACGTCATTATTCAATCTGCGCATGTAAACTCTGTCAACCAGCCAATGGCTTCTACCTCCTCGATCAATGACCGAGTAGTGTCTGCTTACTACTGTCCGAAGTGAACGGAACAGATGCTTCAGGAGACGGGGCAATCTGGCTATACGGTGCGAGTGACGAGAGTGAGGCGGAGAGTTATGTTATATTACTATTTAACGTAAGAAACATCTTCCGAGGAAAATAGTTCTTCCAACAGTTCCTTTCCTCGGTTAGCTGTGTCGAACACATATGCCCGAAGACGGGTGACCTCGGGGGTGAAGCCCCTGGTCGGGGTTTGAGAGACCCCCTCCACTTTTATTTCTATGTCATGGCCGACCAATTTGTATGTTTAAGAATGCTAGCTTTCGGCTTTGTCCGTCTGAGATACTGCGCCGGATAACCCGGGAGTAACAATCACAGCAGTGCTCCCTTTGCCTCTTAGCCGAAAGATCGGGAACGTAAGGGGCAAGCACAGGAGCCGGGCAACCCAGCTTGGCCAAATCTTAAGTCAAATCGATGCATATTATGGCTTGAAAGACAATAGTATGTAAGAGGTGGAATAATGTGTGTTTTGAAAAGAACACGCGGTATTGATTTTGTTCCTCAGGGCCCCTCAAGGGATGCCTCCGAAGTCTTTTAAGAGAGAAAAAGAAGAGAAGAAAAAAGAAAGGCAGGGTGGTGTATGTACACAGGTGAGTAGTTCTCGGAGCTTCAACCATAGAAACGTCGGAGTAGCACCGCGTTCCAGGGGTTGGGTTCTAGACGCCCATCCTCTGGGTCTCGAATTCGGTACGCACCTCCGGTGAGGACCTGGTCGATGATGAATGGCCCGTCCCACTTAGGGGAGAGCTTATGCGTCTGCTTCTCCGGATGAAGCCGCATGACGAGATCTCCTTTGTTGAAGTCCTTTGCGCGGACCTCCCTGCTATGATAACGGCGAGCTTGTTGCTGGTAAATGACAAACCGTGCCCGAGCGACATTGCGTTCCTCCTCTAGGGCGTCCAAGGCATCTTGCCGATCTAGCTCGGCCTCTGATACGTCTCCAACGTATCTATAATTTTTGATTGTTCCATGCTGTTATATTATAAATCTTGGATGTTTTTATATACATTTACAGCAAGTATATATCATTTTTTGGGACTAACCTATTAACTTAGTGCCCAGTGCCACTTGTTGTTTTCTGCCTGTTTTTGGTTTTACAGAATATCAATACCAAACAAAGTCCAAATGCCACGAAACTTTTTGGAGATTTTTTTCTGGACAATACCAATACTAGAAGCTTTGGGAGAAGACCAGACGCCAGAGGAGGTGGCCACGAGCCACCAGGGCGCGCCTGGGGGCCTCGTGGGCCCACCCCAGCTCCGTTTGACCTAATTCCACCACTATAAATTCACAAAAAATCAGAAACCCTCAGGGGAGTCCATGAAATACTTTTTCCGCCGCCACAAGTTTCTGTTCTCGAGAGATCCCATCTGGAGGCCTTTTCCGGTGCTCCGCCGGAGGGGGAATCGATCACGGAGGGGCTCTACATCAACCTTGCTGCCCTTTCGATGATGCGTGAGTAGTTTACCACAGACCTTGGGGTCCATAGTTAGTAGCTAGATGGCTTCTTCTCTATTTTTGATCTTCAATACAATGTTCTCCTCGATGTTCTTGGAGTTCTATCCGATGTAATCACTTTTTGCGGTGTGTTTGTTGGGATCCGATGAATTGTGAGTTTATGATCAGATTATCCATGAATATTATTTGAGTCTTCTCTTATCTCTTTTATGCATGATTATTATAGCTTCGTATTTCTTCTCCGATCTTTTAATTTGGTTTGGCCAACTAGATTGATTTATCTTGCCATGGGAAGAGGTGCTTTGTAATGGGTTCGATCTTGCGGTGCTCAATCCCAGTGACAGAAAGGGACATGACACGTATGTATCATTGCTATTAAGGGTAAAAATATGGGGTTTATTCATGCGTGAGTTTACTTTGTCTACATCATGTCATCTTGCTTAAGGTGTTACTCCGTTCTTTATGGACTTAATACACTTGATGCATGCTGGATAGCGGTCGATGTGTGGAGTAATAGTAGTAGATGCAGGCAGGAGTCAGTCTACTTGTCTCGGACGTGATGCCTATATACATGATCATTGCCTTGGATATCGTCATGATTATTTGCTTTTCTATCAATTGCCCAACAGTAATTTGTCTACCCACCGTATGCTATTTTCTTGAGAGGAGTCTCTAGTGAAAACTATGGCCCCTGGGTCTATCTAAATCATATACTAAAACCCTAAAAATACTTGCTGCAATTTTATCTTATTTATTTTATTTTGTATTTTTGTTTCAATCTATCTATCTATCACATACAATTTAATCTTGCAATTACCGCCGAGGGATTGACAACCCCTTGTTTGCGTTGGGTGCAAGGATTTGTTGTTTTGTGTGCAGGTGCTGCTAATGAGGTGTTGCGTGATTCTCCCACTGGATTGATAACCTTGGTTTCATAACTGAGGGAAATACTTATCTCTACTATACTACATCTCCCTTCCTCTTCGGGGAATTACCAACGCAGCTCACAAGTAGCAGGAAGAATTTCTGGCGCCGTTGCCAGGGAGACATCATCAACATCTATCAAGTACGTACGCATAAAACTTACATCTCCTTGCATTTTCTTTATTTGCCTTTGCCTATCGTTTTCATCTCCCCCACTTCTAAAAAGTTTCTACAAAAATACAAAAATATTTTTGTTTGCTTGTTTGCTTTCTTTGCTTATGTTGCCATGTGCCTTCTATTTGCTTGCATCTTCGCTTGCTAAAAATCTATTGATATGGATTCTCATTCACTTGCTAATCTTTTTAAAAGATCCAATTATAATGAACCAATTGCTAGTGATTTGAGTGCACTTGACTATCTCTATGAAGTTTTGCTTGAAAATCATGAATCTGAAAATTTTGATGAAGTGTTGAAAGAAGAAATTTATAAAGTGATTCATGATAGCTCCTTGAATGAAAAACATGATTGCAATGATGTTGTTATAAATTCTATTAATGTCAATTGTGTTAATAATATGCAAAACTACAAGCTTGGGGATGATAATTTTGTCATGTCCACTACTTATTGCAATGATCATGATTGGGGTGATAATGCTTCTTATGATCTTGAAAAATTATTTAAGCCTCATGATGAATATGTAATTGATAATAAAATTTGCAATACTATCAAAAGTGGGTTTGGAAGAGCGTCAACTTTAGGTAATAATAATCCCACTATTTTGGAAAATTATAAGAATTTTATGCATGTGGATCATGGAGAGAAGATTTTATATGATAGCTATATTGTTGAATTTGATTATGATCCTACATGTAATTATTATGAGAGGGGAAAATATGGTTGTAGAAATTTTCATGTTACTAAATTACCTCTCGTTATGTTGAGATTGTCAATGTTTTATTCCTCTCCATTGCATATGCTAGATATTTCTTGTCTTGATAATTTGTTTTCCTATAAAATTCCTATGCAGAGGAAGTATGTTAGACTTAAACTTGTTTTACACATGCTTCATGATGATCTCTTCGTGATTCAATTATTATCTTTCATGTGAGCATCATTGAAATTTCAGAGCCTATCTTAATGGCTATAAAGAAAGAGCTTCTTGGGAGGCAACCCAATGAATAAAATAAAGTTTTACCTTTACCTGCTGTTATTGTGTGTTTCCATATTTATGCTACTGTTATGATTGAGTTTTTATGTTTTAGTTAGTGTTTGTGCCAAGTAAAGCCTTTAGGATGATTTGGAAGATAGTATAATTGATGATGTTTGGAAAACAGAAAGTTTTGCTTCCAGTGCTGGAATTTTGGTTCTGTACTGGAGCGTAAAAAAATCTGAAATTTTTACAAAGTATTGTTATATGAATTGCCCATGTTGTCCTAATTTTTCAGAATTGTTTGAGTTACAAAAGTATGGCTTTTAAATAGATTGCTACAGACTGTTCTGTTTTTGACAGATTCTGTTTTTGATGCTTTGCTTGCTTGTTTTGATGAAACTATGGATTGTATCGGGGGGGTATAAGCCATGGAGAAGTTAGAATACACTAGGTATAATGCAAAAATAAAATATGAATGGGTTTGCAACAGTACTTAAAGTAGTGATATGTTTTGTTATACTAACGGATCTCACGAAGGTTTTGCTGAGTTTTGTGTGATTGGAGTTTTCAAGTTTTGGGTGAGGTCACGATGGATGAACGAATAAGGAGTGGCAAGAACCTAAGCTTGGGGATGCCCAAGGCACCCCAAGGTAATATTCAAGGAAGACTCAAGCGTCTAAGCTTGGGGATGCCCCGGAAGGCATCCCCTCTTTCTTCTACCAACCATCGGTAATTTTACTTGGAGCTATATTTTTAGTCGTCACATGATATGTGTTTTGCTTGGAGCGTCTTGTATTATATGAGTCTTTGCTTTGTTTGCTTTTTAGTTTGTCACAATCATCTTTGCTGGACACACCAATTTGAGAGAGCCACGCGTTCATCATAATTTGTTAGAATACTCTATGTGCTTCACTTAAAAAAAATTGAGCTAGGCAGTTGCTCTAGTGCTTCACTTAAATATTTTTGAGCACGACAATGGCTATATTTTGTAGAAATAAACTCTCATGCTTTACTTATATTATTTTGAGAGTTGATAAGATTAAAATTTTGAAGAAATAAACTCTCATGCTTCACTTATATTATTTTGAGAGTTGATAAGATTGAAATTTTGAAGAAATATTTGCACTCTCATGCTTCACTTATATCTTTTTGAGAGTTGATAATAGTAATGGTAATTTGCACAAGATATGAATTTTGTCCCAAGGTGATGAATATTCAAGAGGGATATAATAAAAACTTTCATATAGATCATTGGATATGATAAGTGTGATTCCTTGCAATAGTTTTGCGATATGGAGGTGATAATATGTGAGTCATGTTAGTGAGTAATTGTGATTTACTAAGAATATTCGTGTTAAGGTTTGTGATTCCCTATGCATGCACATTAAGTCAATAGTTATGCAAAAAAATTGTATCCTACTTATGGTGCATTATTCGGTGTTAATTATGTTCAATGCATGCTTAAGACCGTTTTCGCTTTTTGGTTGGTTGCTGCTCAATCTATTTGCTAGCCTTCATTTGTACTAAGCAGAAATACTACTTGTGCATCCAAACTCCTTAAACCCAAGTTGTGCCAAATGAGTCCACTATATCTACCTATATGCGGTATTTCCATGCCGTTCCAAGTAAATTTGTGTGTGCCAACTCTAATTTTCAAAATAATTTTTCCGTTTTGTGTGCCCGTACCGCTCATGAAGCGGCAGGGGGTGGCCAATATTTTCCATGCTAGGTGTGTTATTCTCACGATGAGTGTTTATTCACTTGTCATTGCACGAGAGAGTGGCTGGTAATAGGGATGCCCAGTCCCACAATGAAATCAAAAATTAATAATGACAAAATTCCTTGGAAAGGGTTTGTATGGAGGGCACCCATGGATACGGCTAGCCATGGATTGTGAAAGAATGGTGGAAAGGAAATAAATTTTACTTTCTGTTTGGGAACCGCCTATGATGTGTCTAGCATGGAAAATATTGGGAATTCTCGGTCGTTTTCGTTGACAGGAAAAGCATGCCTCTCAAAATATTTTTATCTCTCTAATTTAAGCTTTGAGCTCCGGCACATTAGAAAATCTCTGCTTTCCTCTGCGAAGGGCCTATCTATTTACTTTTATGCAATTTTTATTTTTATTTTGAGTTTCCATCTTCTCTTATAAAGCACCAACTAGAGAGCACTATTCTCATACTTGTGCATTGTGTGTAGCTAATATTTGAGTGTGTTTCATGAATGGATCAATGATTGAGCATAATGGGCTAGGGATAACTTTCTTTAGTGTTGATATTTTGAAAGACATGGTTGCTTGTTAGCATGCTTGAGTATTTATATCTTCATGTCAAACTATAGACTATTGCTTTGAATCATTCAAGTCTAAATGTCCATGCTACAAAAGAAAAGAATATATGATGAATATGATAGGCAGCATTCCACATCAAAAATTCTGTTTTTATCATTTACCTGCTCGAGGATGAGCAGTAATTAAGATTGGGGATGCTGATACGTCTCCAACGCATCTATAATTTTTTATTGTTCCATGCTGTTATATTATCAATCTTGGATGTTTTTATATACATTTACAGCAATTATATATCGTTTTTTGGGACTAACCTATTAACTTAGTGCCCAGTGCCAGTTGCTGTTTTCTGCCTGTTTTTTGGTTTTACAGAATATCAATACCAAACAAAGTCCAAATGCCACAAAACTTTTTGGAGATTTTTTTCTGGACAATACCAACACTAGAAGCTTCGGGAAAAGACCAGACACCAGAGGAGGTGGCCACGAGCCACCAGTGCGCGCCTGGGGGGGGGGGGGGGCAGGCGCGCCCTGGTGCCTCGTGGGCCCACCCCAGCTCCGTTTGACCTAATTCCACCACTATAAATTCCCAAAAAATCAGAAACCCTCAGGGGAGTCCACGAAATACTTTTTTCGCCGCCGCAAGTTTCTGTTCTCGAGAGATCCCATCTGGAGGCCTTTTCCGATGCTCCGCCGGAGGGGGAATCGATCACGGAGGGGCTCTACATCAACCTTGCTGCTCTTCCGATGATGCGTGAGTAGTTTACCACAGACCTTCGGGTCCATAGTTAGTAGCTAGATGGCTTCTTCTCTCTTTTTGATCTTCAATACAATGTTCTCCTCGATGTTCTTGGAGTTCTATCCGATGTAATCACTTTTTGCGGTGTGTTTGTTGGGATCCGATGAATTGTGAGTTTATGATCAGATTATCCATGAATATTATTTGAGTCTTCTCTGATCTCATTTATGCATGATTATTATAGCTTCATATTTCTTCTTCGATCTATTGATTTGGTTTGGCCAACTAGATTGATTTATCTTGCCATGGGAAGAGGTGCTTTGTAATGGGTTCGATCTTGCGGTGCTCAATCCCAGTGACAAAAAGGGACATGACACGTATGTATCGTTGCTATTAAGGGTAAAAAGATGGGGTTTATTCATGCGTGAGTTTACTTTGTCTACATCATGTCATCTTGCTTAAGGCGTTACTCCGTTCTTTATGGACTTAATACACTATATGCGCTGGATAGCGGTCGATGTGTGGAGTAATAGTAGTAGATGCAGGCAGGAGTCGGTCTACTTGTCTCAGACATGATGCCTATATACATGATCATTACCTTGGATATCGTCATGATTATTTGCTTTTCTATCAATTGCCCAATAGTAATTTGTCTACCCACCGTATGCTATTTTCTTGAGAGAAGCCTCTAGTGAAAACTATGGCCCCCGGGTCTATCTAAATCATATACTAAAACCCTAAAAATACTTGCTACAATTTTATCTTATTTATTTTATTTTATATTTTTGTTTCAATCTATCTATCACATACAATTTAATCTTGCAATTACCGCCGAGGGATTGACAACCCCTTGTTTGCGTTGGGTGCAAGTATTTGTTGTTTTGTGTGCAGGTGCTGCTAATGAGGTGTTGCGTGATTCTCCTACTGGATTGATAACCTTGGTTTCATAACTGAGGGAAATACTTATCTCTATTGTACTGCATCTCCCTTCCTCTTCAGGGAATTACCAACGCAGCTCACAAGTAGCAGCCTCCCGCTCTTCGTACATGCGTACCCGAGGTGCATCATGTATGATATCGCGGGGGAGTACTGCCTCAGCGCCGTACACCATAAAAATGGAGTATACCCGGTGGATCTGTTTGGTGTGGTGCGCAGACCCCATAAGACGGAGTCAAGTTCCTCTACCCATTTGCAGTCGGTCTCCTTAAGGGAGCGAACTAGCCTAGGCTTGATGTCGGGCCTGTTTCTGGAATAAATCACAGAATAGCCTCAAGTCACACCAGCCCCAAGATCAGATCAACTGGTGGACTCCCTTGATATAGATATCCAGTACATACATAATATTACACAGGGTTGAGCCAGAGTGCTCAACATTTATTACAGACTTGTCAATATATGGTGGTGGCAGAATATGACAGTGGTGTGGTGATGGTACAACACTGATACAATAAAGTAGAGCCAAGCGTCAGTGTGAGGCTTGATTATTTATTTGGTGTAGCGGAAGCACCGCGGATGATACACGTGGTAGACTCCAAGACCACAGTTGACTGACTGGGAACACCTCTAAGCGTCGGGCTCGCTAGCGCAATCTTCCTCCACAAGCTTGTCTTCCTCCGGGTCTGGCCAAATTAACAAGCCAGGGACAAGCCTATGAGTACGTTGGAATGTACTCGCAAACAATATGAACAAAGGGTATACCAAATGCATATGTTCATGATGGACTAAATATTAGTATGATGCGGATGAATAAATATATTACTTGTAATAAATCAAGGAAATAAAATGGAACATCGGGCGCTGGACCGCCCGAGGAATTCCAAGAAAAGAAATGCCAAACGGGTGTCTCAAAGCGACGCCTCGAGAGGTCTTGAAAAGAAATGCCAAACGGGTGTCTGAAAGTGACGCCTCGAGAGGTCTTGAAAAGAAATGCCAAACGGGTGTAGCGTGGTTTTGTCACGGCAGATGTCTTCGTGAGAAGACTAACTTTTGAGGCCATCGCTGCTAGGTGGAAGCTTGGATGGGGTTGATCGGAAACGAGAAGACGCGAGTTTACCCAGGTTCGGCCCCTCATGGTGGAGGTAAAAGCCAAGATCTTGCTTGATTGCTATTGATTATGGTGGTATCGATTACAAGGGCGCTATTTCGCTACCTCTGTCTCGAGAGCTATCAAAACATCTATCTCGAGACTATCAAAACATCTATCTCGAGACTTGTCTGTCTAAAAACCTCCCTCTTCTGATGACCCAGGGACTCACTTTATATAATAGCTGAGTCCTTGGGGTTACAAGAGATTCCGGGTTATACCCGTAGTCGGAATCCTAATCTAAGTCCTCTAAGTCCTTCGTGTCTTCCAAGTTTGGGTTCTCCGTCTTGTATTTGGACTCCTTGGTGGCATTTCGTCTAAGTCCGGAACATGTAGCAGACCGGGTCCTATAGCAGGCCGGGTCATGCTTGAGGCCAGGCCCTGTAACAGGCCGGGTCATGCTTGAGGCCAGGCCATGTAGCAGGCCGGGTCATGCTTGAGCCCAGGCCCTGTAGCAGGCCGGGTCATGCTTGAGCCCAGGCCCTATAGCAGGCCGGGTCATGCTTGAGCCCAGGCTCTGTAGCAGGCTGGGTCATGCTTGAGCCCAGGCGCTGTAGCAGGCGGGGTCATGCTTGAGGCCAGGTCCTGTAGCAGGCGGGGTCATGCTTGAGGCCAGGTCCTGTGGCAGGCCGGGTCATGCTTGAGGCCAGGTCCAGTGGAAGGCCGGGTCATGCTTGAGCCCAGGTCCTGTGGCAGGCCGGGTCATGCTTGAGCCCAGGTCCTGTGGCAGGTCGGGTCATGCTTGAGCCCAGGTCCTGTCGCAGGCCGGGTCATCCTTGAGGACAGGTCCTGTAGCAGGCCGGGTCATGCTTGAGCCCAGGTCCTGTAGCAGGCCGGGTCATCCTTGAGGCCAGGTCCTGTAGCAGGCCGGGTCATCCTTGAGGCCAGGTCCTGTAGCAGGCCGGGTCATCCTTGAGGCCAGGTCCTGTAGCAGGCCGGGTCTTGACCGCGGGTAATTCCCCCGACATTAGCCCCCAGGTTAGCTTGAATACAGGCTTGGTGTGCATTCATGCTAAGCTGCTGAAATAAGAATAATTAGTACATTAAGGGACCGACTTGCTCAGATGACCAGTTTATTCAATGAGCCGGCTTCTGGAAAGTCCGGGTCTGTTTGTCATATCAACAGGCCAGCTTCACAATCAACTTGCTGATGTTGGTTCCTCGTAGGAAAATATTGGGAATAATTACCCATCTGACATTCAGTCGGTTTCTTGTGTTTCGGCTTAAAAAATATTGGGAATAAAAATCCGTCCGATGTTGAGCCGGCTTTCACTGCTTCGGCTTAATGAAAATATTTGGGAACAATAACCCGTCTGATGTCGAGCCGACTTTCAATGCTTCTAGACCTTCTATGAATAACTTGGAAGAAATAAACTATGCAAACCTCCTCCAAGAAAATGAAACTCGGCTCTCTCAAAATTGACAGCTTGAAGGTGTTCTTCTGTTTTTATCTCCATATTACCTGTAGCCCCCAAGCTCCGAGTTTATCAGTTCATGATGACTTGGTGCTTTGCATAAAAATAACATCTTGACTGTGCAGCCCCCAAGTGCCGGGTTGTCTTGCCTGCAGCAACCTGGGACTTGGACTTTGTCTTGAATGTTGTAGATATATAACTGCAAATAGTGTAGCCCCCAAGGGCCGGCTCATCAGTATGTGATGGGCCGGGTCTTCAATCTGGACCTTATGCACTGTTTTAAACAACTGAACGCTGTAGCGCCCAAGTGCCGGGTCACATGCCTACAATGACTTGGGACTTAGAAAGTTTGTAGATCTTGAACTGAGTAGTGTAGCCCCCAAGTGCCGGGTCATTTGCCTGCAGCGACTCGGGACTTGCATGTACTTCTCCTTTGAAAAGAAAAACATCATATGACTCGAGTCAGAATTTTCGACGACTCAGAATTTTTCGTCGAGTCAGAATTTTTCGTCGAGTCAGAATTTTTCGTCGAGTCAGAATTTTCGACGACTCGGAATTTTTCGTCGAGTCAAAATTTTCGACATAAGCCGGACTTTTTCCTGAAGAACCAGAACTTTTATCATAAGTCGGACTTGAGCCAGATTTTTCTTGAGCCAGATTTTTCTGAGAGCAGGATTTCTCTTGAGCCAGACTTTTCTTGAGCCGGATTTTTCTTGAGCCAGATTTTTCTTGAGCCAGATTTTTCTTGAGCCGGATTTCTCTTGAGCCAGATTTTCCTTGAGCCGGATTTTTCTTGAGCCGGATTTCTCTTGAGCCAGATTTTCCTTGAGCCAGATTTTTCTTGAGCCGGATTTTCCTTGAGCCAGATTTTTCTGAGAGTAGGATTTTCTTGAGCCAGACTTTTCTTGAGCCGGATTTTCCTCATCCGGCCGACCGCGAATTTTCTCGATCCCTGGGAGAGCTCCCTCCAAGAACACAATACCTTTGTGCGCAAGCCCCATGGTGGGCGCCAACTGTCGTGGTTTTGTCACGGCAGATGTCCTCGTGAAAAGGACTTAGTGGTGAGGCCATCGCAACTAGGTGGTAGCTTGAACGGGGTTGGTCGGAATCGAGAGACGCGAGTTTACCCAGGTTCGGCCCCTCACGAAGGAGGTAAAAGCCTACATCCTGCTTGATTGCCATTGATGATGATGATCTTGATTACAAGGGTGTTGTTTTGCTACCTCTATCTCGAGAGCTACTAGGTTGTCTGTCTATCTCGACTTGTCTGTCTATCTCCCCCTCTCCCTCTTGGGGTGCCTTGCCCCTCCTTATATAAGTTGAAGGGGCGGCTTACATGTAGAGTCCTAGTAGGATTAGGACTAGTCTATTTTCTATTACAAGTCAAATCCTAGTCCGGGTCTTGCTTCCTTTGATAGAGAACTTTCCTTGTTTTGGACCTTCTCCGCGAGCCGGCCATTGGGCTCCCCTTAAGCCGGCCTCCTGCCGGGTCTCGCCCTGGGCCCTTGGACTCTCCTTGTTGTCTCGCCATAACCCGGAATATGAGATGACCCATAGAGCCTCCTCACTCTTGGCCGGGTCAAACTTATGGCCGGGTCATAACCGTGAGGAATATCCCCAACATTATCCCCCAGTTTAGCTTGAATTTATTCATGCTAAGCTCCTGAAATAAGAATAACTATTATGTTAAAGGACCAGCTCGTTCAAATAGCCGGCTCATTCAATTGACCAACTCCTGGAAAAATCCAGGTTTTCTTGTCATATCAATATTCTGGCTTCACAATCAACTTGCTGGCACTAACTCCTCGCAGAAAAATAATCCATCTGATGTTGAGCCGATTTTCGGTGTTTCAACTTGATAAATTTTTTGGAAATAAAAACCCGTCTGATGTTGATCCAGCTTTCAATCCTTTGGCTCGATGAAAATATTAGAAATAAGAAATCCGTATAATATTGAGCCAGCTTTCAATGCTTCAGACTTGATAGAAAATATTAGAAATAAGAAATCCGTATGATGTTGAACCGGCTTTCCGGGCCTTTCTATGAACAGCTTGGAAAAGATAAACTTTGCAAATTTCTCCACTAAGAATATGATGCCCGGTTTGCTCAAAACTGAGAACTTGAATGTGTACCTCCCTTATATCCATATTACCTGTAGCCCCCAAGTCTTAAGAGGGGAACGTAGTGAAAGATTTAAGACTTGCTTTAATATAAATGTTGCAACTTTGGAAAAATCTGGGTTGTTCGTCTGAGTCACCAGTCATAAACTGAATGTTTTGCATTTCACATGTGTAGCCCCCAAGGGCCGGCTCATCAGTATATGATGGGACGGGTCTTCAATTTGGACCTTATGATCTGTTTAAACAACTGAACACTGTAGCCCCCAAGTGCCGGGTTGTCTTGCCTACAGCAACCTGGGACTTGAACTTAGCTTTTGATGTTTGTAAATGTATGGCTGCAAATAATGTAGCTCCCAAGGGCCGGTTTAGCTATTCTCATCAATCTAGAACTTGAACTATCTGTAGAGTCAATGACTGTAGCCCCCAAGGGCCGGGTTACTATTAATAGTGAGCCGGGTCTTCAATGAAAGTACTTTTTAAAATGACAATGCATTAGCCCCCAAGTGCCGTGGTGCATGCTTGTAGCGACATGGGACTTTCATACTGAATGTAATCTTGATTTGAATAATGTAGCCCCCAAGTGCCGGGTCGTGTGCCTGCGGTGACTCGGGACTATTCCTTCCATTGTAGAATAAAATCAAATCCACTGTAGCCCCCAGGACTCAAGGAGAAAACCAAGCAAAGCCGGCCCAAAACAAGTCTTGAAGACTCGGCGTTCGACAATTGTGGAGAAAAACTTGCCTGAGTCTGAGGGATGGTTTGTCTGGATGATGTTGCTGGGTACTTTGCATATCAACGCTGAATTTGTTGCTAAATCCATCAAGAGTGCTGCCTTGCATAACACTTCATATTTCATTGCCTTTAATAAATCCAGTTGCCATGATATCCTTGTTTGAATTTTTTTCTCTTTTGCAGCATCAGAATAACCCAAATTGTGAATTGCCACTGGTAATTTATTAAACCCTGCTCCTTACAGTAAGCTAGCATTTCGGATTTTAAAAAGAATAGCCATCTCTCTGAGCCGGCATTGAAAAACCTCAATCATATAATACAGGTTATGATAAACCATGATGAAGACCCGGCTCTCAATTGTAAGCCGGTTTTGTAGATATAGTAAATATGTACCTGCAATTTTTTCAAAATCGGCACTGATAGCCATGTTATTTGAAACTGGTTTTGATAAACCATATAAGACCCAACCATTTTGGCTATCAAAGATTTGTTTGTTCCTGCAGAGTTACAATGTAACCCGGTTTGAAAACCGGCTCCTGCGACATAAACAAATATAGACATGTATATATGATGCATTGTATGATGATGCAATGTATGATGATGGAATGTATGATGATGTATATGTATGATAACAGAGTATAAAAATGCCGGCTTTCGAGGCACGACATAAGACCAGCTTTCGAGGCTCGAGTCTTGGTTTCGCTTCCTGTGGAAGCAGGCTTTTTGGCCTCTTTTGGTTTGTCCTAGCTCTCTGAAAGCCGGCTCTCACGTGACCAACTGACGTTTTAACTCTGATGAATTTTGGGTCACCTTTGTGATTGACTCATCAGGCGTACGCCGGGTCACCTTTTCGGAGTAGCATCTTGCTAACAGGCAGGTTTAACCAAGTATATTTTGGCTTGTTGGTTTATCCTCGCTTTATGAAAGCCGGCTCTCACACAACCAATCGAGCGTTTTAACTCCGATGAATTCAGGGTCACCTTTGTGATTGACTCATCAGGCGTACGCCGGGTCATTTTTTAGGGAGTAGCATCTTGCTAACAGGCAGGTTTAACCAAGTTATGGCATCTCGCCGGGTTAAAGGGTTTTGTAAGCTAAACTCGATGAGTTGGAAGCCCCCAAGTAACCATATGATCATGGAAAAGCTCAGCATAGGATATACAGGAGACAATGCTGCTACTGCAAAACATCTGGGGTCCAGATAAGCCGGCTATATTCCTGTAGCAGGCCGGGTCATCCTTGAGGCCAGGTCCTGTAGCAGGCCGGGTCATGCTTGAGCCCAGGTCCTGTAGGAGGCCGGGTCATGCTTGAGCCCAGGTCCTGTAGGAGGCCGGGTCATGCTTGAGCCCAGGTCCTGTAGCAGGCCGGGTCATGCTTGAGGCCAGGTCCTGTAGCAGGGCGGGTCATCCTTGAGGCCAGGTCCTGTAGCAGGGCGGGTCATGCTTGAGCCCAGGTCCTGTAACAGGCCGGGTCATTCTTGAGCCCAGGTCCTGTAGCAGGCCAGGTCATCCTTGAGGCCAGGTCCTTTAGCAGGCCGGGTCATCCTTGAGCCTAGGTCCTGTAGCAGGCCGGGTCATCCTTAAGGCCAGGTCCTGTAGCAGGTTGGGTCATCCTTGAGGCCAGGTCCTTTAGCAGACCGGGTCATGACCACGGGTAATTCCTCCGACAGGGTGTCTGAAAGCGACACCTCGAGAGGTCTTGAAAAGAAACGAGTATCCAGGTGGACTAGCCATCCCAAGTGATACTCAGAAAATAAAAATGAATATCCAGGTGGACTAGCCATCCCAAGTGATACTCAGAAAATAAAATAAAACTGAGTATCCAGGTGGACTAGCCATCCCAAGTGATACTTAGAAAATAAAATAAAACTGAGTATCTAGGTGGACTAGCCATCCCAATTGATACTCAGAAAAGAAAATAAAACTGAGTATCCAGGTGGACTGGCCATCCCAAGTGATACTCAGAAAAGAAAATAAAACTGAGTATCCAGGTGGACTAGCCATCCCAAGTGATACTCAGGTTGCACATAAAAGAACAGGGTTAGTCCACAATAATATTTATGATAACAATGATATTCATGATAGCCTCACTAATGACAATAATTATCCTGCAAAATGAATCATGCTCAATTTAATTATTTCCTTCGAAGACCGACACCGGGACCGACACTTGACCCTTCCCAGCTAACGTCCTTGACCGTGGACACGGCTATTCGAATAGATATAACTCTACAGAGGGTGTACTCTTTACCCACAAGTAAAGGATTCCTTTAGTCAACACCGAGACGCTGACTAATTCCCATTACGGTCTTTGGGTTGAAAACACACCTGACCAGCACACACCAGATTAACTTTCCGGATGCCAGGAATCACCCAAAGCATCGTTCAAGAAAAACTCTAAGTCAGGGAGACCATCGTCTCGAATAGCATGGGATCACTATTTATAAGCGCGGATTACAAGGGGTGCCCCCCTCTCGGCCCAGCCGGATACACTCATGCCCCTTGACCCGATGACTAGCATTAGTCCATAGCCATGGAACCCTCATCATGGCCCCTCTATGTGGTGTGCACACGGACAGGGGTTAGCAACTTACTAAACCGCACTCCCCTCGCGGGAAGACTTGTGGCAGCACGGTATTTAGCTAGGCATGACGGAACAAGAATCGATCTAGGTCGACTCAGGAGGTGTTGTTATTATGACTGGCATACTACGTATGCCACGGTGACACCATCGTGTCATGAGGTGACCCGTGCCTACCGGCACGTTCAAGGCAGGAGACACACTACTGGATTCTCACAGCTTTTATCCATGTTAGAAAGATTCTTGAGTGGATTGCAAGCAATGTGCAAAGATGATATGACCATGCATGTACCCCTATCCATTTCATACTCGGTGATATTTCCAACTTATGCAAATATGCATGCAATCACCATATCCCAAGTTCAAAATGCTTGCCTTGCTCAAAGTAGTCAGAAGGTGATCCCTCGAAATTCCCGGCAAAGTTCCCCTCCTCGATTTCTATAAAATGAAAATTTAAATTTGAATCAAAATTTTGCAACTGTACAAAAAGTTGTCTCAAAATATTTTCAAATAAATACTAAAAAAACTAGAGTGAAAAATAAGAATTTCAAAAAAAGAATCAACTGAAAATGATTTGTGGTTTAAAAGTTATTAAGGTTTTAAAACCAGGGACTTTTCTGCAAAATAAATATTTGCCAGCGGGTCCCTGTGCGGTAAAACAGAAAACGTTTCGGGCCAAAGTATGCTTTCCAGTGCAGAAAGCGTAAAGCAACAGATGACGCTTTCTGGAATAACGGAAAAAGATTAAAACGCTGACGGGTGGGCCCCAGCCGTCAGGTTTGAATTTCAAACGCGCTCGCGCGCGTGTACAGAGGAGGTGCGGCGATCACCGGCGGCGATGGTCGGGATGTGCTCGGGGAGTGTTTCCGCGTCGGTGGGTGGTGGTGGTGGTCGCCGGCGAGCACCAGAACGACGGCGAGGTCGACTTCGGCAGACGGTGGCGTCGGGTGGTGTTCGATCTCGTCGGAGAGGCGTGGAAACACAAAATTGATGCGCGAAAGGAGTGATACAGTGGACCAGAGGACTACTGATGAAGTTTGAGTGGTGGAGGTGACCTACTGGCGTCGGAAGCTTCCAAGGATCCAAGGCGGATCGGCCAGTCGGAAGTGGAGAAGAAGACCTCCCCGAGGTCGGGGAGGCGTGCGGCAGGTCAATTGGGAAGGCGTAGAGGTGGTGGATGCTTAGAACGGAGCTCGGGGATCCTTTATATAGGCGAGCCGAGGTGGTCAGAGGCGGTGCGGATCGCGCCGGAGTAAATCCGGCCGGCGAGGTGGTTGCTGTCGATGGTCTTGGACGGTGGGTGCCAGCGAGGCCAATGGAACACCCTCGAAGCACCAACGTGCTCAATTTCGAGCTTGATCACCTTATCCATGAGGTGACTCCCGTACGGCCATGGCGGACGTCGTCCATCTCTGGCGACTGACAGGCGGGGCTGGCGGCTTGGACGGCGTATGGAGGTTGCGGAGAAGCCGCCTCGTGGAGAGGAGGTTGGCGAGGCATTGGAGAGAAGTGATGGTGGCTGTCGGTGGTCGAACTGATCCGCTCGGCCGCCGCGGCCGAGGACAGTGGCCGTTGCACCGGCCGGCCACTGTGCTGTCGGCGGGGAACAACTGACCAGGGGGTCCCCGGCGACTCATTTAAGATCAACGGAGGCGTGGATGAGGAGGAGATGGGGTGGAGTGCACTGCACGGCGTCGATCTCCTCTGTTCTCTGAACCTTGCTGTTTTTTCTGAATTTTTGACATTAGCTACAGTGTGCACACCAAGTGTATGATGAAATGCTAGATGGCTCTAGGCATTTTAGGAATTTTTGAGAATTTTTGTGGTGATGTACTGATGTTTGCAATTTTTGAACTGCGAACAGAATGTTTTTGGTGAAATGGAGTGTGGGTACTGCCAAGTAGCTAGGATAATTTTTGTGGGTGCAGAAGAGTTGAGAAAAATATTGTTCCTTTTTAAATCAAAGAAACTAGGTTTAAATCAAATTCCAGCTTTGGAATTTATTAAATATGATAAAAATATTTTTATGGAGAGGAGAGGTATTGGATACTGTCCTAGGGTGTGAGGATGACTTGAATGAGAATTTAGAAGTGGTAGAATAATTTTGTGAGAATTTTATAAGTGCTTGAAAACAATGAAATGGGCCATTTCATTGGAATAATTTTAATTATTCAAAAACTTTCTGATGGATTTATTGGAGCTTTTTACCAGCGAGCTTGGTCTATCATTAAGCATGATGTTATGGCAGTCATGCTTAAGCTTTCGGTGGGTGATGGACGAGGATTTGCCAAACTGAACAAGGCCCATATCGTGCTCATTCCGAAGAAGGCGGATGCGGAGGAAATTGGGGACTTTAGACCCATTAGTCTGATACACAACATCCCCAAGTTATTCGCGAAAGTTTTAGTGAATCTCTTGAGGGGACCTATACATGAGATCATCGAGACCAACCAGTCGGCGTTCATCAAAGGGAGACACCTTCACGATAACTTTCTCCTCGTCCGACAAGTGGCCCATAAAATTCACGCGAGGCGAGCACCGGGAGTGTTCCTCAAGCTTGACATCTCTCGGGCATTTGATTCACTCTCATGGCCCTTCCTTCAAGAGGTCCTATGCGCCAAGGGCTTTACCACAAGATGGATTACTTGGATTGCGATTCTGCTACAATCAGCGAGCACTAAAGTGGAGGTCAACGGAGTCCCGGGAAAAAGATTAATGCACGCATGTGGCCTTAGGCAGGGCGATCCGGTCTCGCCCCTGCTGTTCGTGATTGCAATGGATGCGCTGACAAAACTGGTTCACAAAGCCACGGAACTGGGAGTGATTAGCTCATTCATGGGCATTTCGGCCATCCAGAGACTCTCCATTTACGCGGACGATGTGGCCATGTTCATCAGGCCCTCGGACCAGGACTTGACTAGGGTGAGAACCATCCTTGACACCTTCGGAGAAGCGTCAGGACTGCATATCAACTATCGAAAGTCTTTCGCCATTCTGATCAGAGGAGACAATGAGGACAGAGCACAGGTGGCGGGCATGCTTAAATGCACCATTGCCGAGTTTCCCTGTAAATATCTTGGTCTCACGCTTGCAATCAGGAGCTTGACGAGAGCGTAGTGGCAGCCAATGCTTGACCAAGTCAGGAGATTCATCCCAGCATGGCAACGGGGGCTTATTCAGAGGCCCGGGCACTTGGTCTTGGTGCAGTCCGTTATCGCGGCTAAACCTATACATCATTTCATGGTCACTGACGCACCGGACTGGGTTTTTGAGGACATCAACAAATGGATGAGAGCTTTTTTCTGGGCTGGCAAAGACAAAGTACATGGCGGACAATGTCTCATGGCTTGGGACACCATCTGTAGACCCAAGTGTGTGGGAGGGCTTGGCATGATAAATCTGAAAACACAAGGCCTCACTCTCCGGGTGAGGTGGGAATGGCTTCGAAGGACAGACCCAGAGCGGCCATGGCAAGGTCTGCCAATGGTCGAGGATAAAGACTCCCGCTTGGTCTTTGACACGCTGGTCCATATCGATGTAGGCACAGGGGATAAGGTGCTCTTTTGGAGGGACAAGTGGATCCAGGGCTTCTCGGCAACGGACATTGCCCCCCTGCTG
This sequence comes from Elymus sibiricus, assembly GCA_039707655.1. Lineage (NCBI taxonomy): Eukaryota > Viridiplantae > Streptophyta > Magnoliopsida > Poales > Poaceae > Elymus > Elymus sibiricus. Next base: position 268,007,052 of record CM077672.1, on the reverse strand, counting down.
GTGGCCACGGTGCAAAAGCGCACCATTAATAGCCCGACGGTTCAACAAGCGCTTGACAACGACCAATGGATGGAAGATTGTGAGATGGACCACTCATTCATGGCCTTGATGCAACACATGCATCTGTTGCAGGCGATTGCCACCGTGGAGCGTGACCCGAGCAGGCCAGACATGTTCTCCTAGCCATGTTCGCCATCTGGAGTATACACGGCTAAATCAGTCTACAAGAACCTGTTCTCCAACTTTTAGCAATCCACCACAGCGTCCTGCACTTGGAGGACTTGGGCACCGCTCAAATGCAAGCTCTTTGTTTGGCTAGCATTGCAACACATGCTATGGACCTCAGATCGACGGGCGAGACATGGACTTGAGGATCAGTCATCGGCATGTTTCTTATGTATACAAGCGGTAGACAATATCGAGCACATTCTGGGAGGATGCACCTATGCGCTTGAGGTGTGGCATAAGGTGTTTGACCGGCTCGGACTCAACACTCACATACCCTCAAGCACGGACACTTTTGCCGAGTGGTGGTTGAGAGAGAGGAGAAACTTCGTTGGCAGACACAGAAGAGGCTTTGACACTTTGATTACCGCGGCGGCCTGGGCCATTTGGAAGCAACGAAATGCCAGAGTGTTCCACCGATTAGACCAACAGAGGTCACCCCAGACTCTCTCGGACATGATACTTCACGAGATTGTAGAATGGCGGCAAGCTGGAGTGGGTGTTGGAGGCCTACAACGTTTTGTGAGTAGTTAGCTTAGGTCCAGTAAGAGTGGAGTGGAGTTGTAAAACAGCCGCCGCATGTTCGCATCCGGGTCGGGCTCCTTGTGCATTTTTGCTGCCTTCTATAAAGTTATGGTACACCTTTGGCGTACTCTTGAAAAAAAAATTACTCAAGTAATAACCCATCAAATCAGAACCATTTAAAAAAATTGAAACCCAATTGAAAATTCATAAGTGATTTTCAAAACAGAAGAAAAAGAGAAAAAGGGCCATGGTGATCCAAAGAATTTTATTTTAAATAAAAGGTTTAAAAATTCACAGGAAAAATATTTTTGGGGTGTCACAACACCTACCCCCCTTAAGAAAAATCTCGTCCCCGAGATTTCAGCTGTCCCTCAAACAGGTACGGGTACTCAGTCCTCAGGTGGTCCTTTCTTTCCCATGTTGCTTCCTCCTCGGTATGATTACTCCACTGAACCTTGTAAAACTTTATCACATTCCGACGGGTTCTCCGTTTAGACTCCTCCAAAAAAATTATAGGATGTTCCTTATATGTAAGGTCTGGCTGGATATCCAGGTCCTGATGCTGGACTTGCTTTTCCGGGTCACTGACACATCTCCTTAGTTGTGACACGTGAAATACATCATGAACATCTGATAGTTTGGCTGGTAGCTCTAGTTGGTAGGCAACCTTGCCTTTCCTTGCAATTATTCTAAATGATCCAATAAATCGCGGTGCTAGTTTTCCTTTGACCTTAAATCTCTGTAGTCCCCTCATTGGGGATACCCTGAGATACACATAATCATCGGGTTCAAAACTGATCTGACGGTGTTTCTGGTCATAGTAGCTCTTCTGACGGCTCTGAGCTGCTTTCAGTCTGTCCCGGATAAGTTTTACTTTCGTTTCTGCTTCTTTGAGAACTTCTGGGCCGAAGATTCAGCTATCTCCGGTTTCAGACCAATTGAGAGGGGTTCGGCACCTCCATCCATATAGGGCTTCGAAGGGTGACATTTTTAGACTGGCTTGATAACTATTGTTATATGAAAATTCCACATATGGCAAACTATCCTCCCAGCTGACCCCATAAGTAAGAACACAAGCTCTCAGCATGTCCTCCAATATCTAGTTTACCCGTTCAGTCTGCCCTCCTGTCTGTGGGTGATATGCTGTGCTGAATACCAGTTGAGTCCCTAAGGCTTGCTGCATGTGTTCCCAAAACCTAGAGAAAAACTGAGTGCCCCTGTCAGAGACTATGGTCTTGGGTACTCCATGTAAGCAAACAATTCGGGAGAGGTGTAACTTAGCAAGCTTCTGTGTTGAGTATGTTGTTTTCACCGGAATGAAATGTGCCACCTTGGTTAATAAATCTGTGATAACCCAGATAGCATCATTCCCGTGTCGTGACCTTGGCAATCCGACAATAAAATCCATTCCTATCTCATCCCATTTCCATTCAGGCACTCTGAGTGGCTGCAACAATCCTGCTGGCCTCTGGTGTTCTGCTTTTATACGCTGACAGGAGTCACATCGTGCGACATATACGGCTATATCCCTTTTCATCCCATGCCACCAATTTTTTTCCTGTAAATTCTTGTACATCTTGGTTCCCCCTGGGTGAATGGAGTACGGGGTGGTGTGGGCTTCTGCCAAAATCTGCTACTTTAGTTCTTCCTTATTGGGTACGCATAATCTTTTCCCGTACCATAGGATTCCCTGACTATCAATGGTAAATTCAGATGCCTTGCCTGAATTTACTTTCCTTTTAATTCCCTCGATACTGGGGTGTCCTTTCTGAGCTTCTTTAATCTGATCTTCCAGTGTTGATTTTACTTCTAGGCGGGCAATGGTTCCTTCCGTGACTAGGACCATGTTAAGTTTGGCAAATTCTCGGTTGAACTCATGCTGTGAGAATTGCACACTGTCATTATCGGTGCATGGATTTCGGCTGAGGGCGTCTGTCACAACATTTGCTTTACCCGGGTGGTAATGAATTCCCACATCATAATCCTTAATTAGCTCAAGCCAGCGACGTTGTTGTAGGTTTAATTCTGGTTGGGTGAAGATATACTTAAGACTTTTATGATCCGTGTATATATCACATCGATTACCAAGAAGGTAATGTCGCCATTCCTTGAGTGCATGTATCACAGCTGCTAGTTCCAAGTCATGGGTGGGATAATTTTCTTCGTGTCGACGTAATTGTCTCGAAGCATATGCTACGACCTTTCCTTCTTGCACTAATACACATCCAAGGCCCTTCCTGGAAGCGTCACAGTATATTTCAAAATTCTTGTGCACATCTGGCACGATCAGAACAGGTGCCATTGTTAATCTCTTCTTTCATTCCTGGAAACTTTTCTCACATGCTTCAGTCCATTCAAACTTTTTATCTCTCTTGAGTAACTGAGTCAGAGGTTTGGCTATGGTGGAGAACCCTTCAATAAATCGTCGGTAGTAGCCAGCCAAACCGAGAAAACTTCTGATCTCAGTCATGTTGGTGGGTTGCTTCCACCCTAAGACATCTTTTACTTCACTTGGGTCCATTGCTATTCCATCCTGTGTCAGTACGTGTCCCAGAAAACCAACTTCTCGCAACCAAAATTCACACTTACTGAATTTGGCATATAGTTGATTTTTCCGCAATTTTTCCAGGACTATTCGGAGATGTTGCTCATGTTCTTCTGGCGTCTTGGAATAAATAAGTATGTCATCAATGAACACAACCACGAACTTGTCCAGATACTTCATGAAAACCTTGTTCATGAGATGTACGAAATAAGCAAGAGCGTTGGTTAATCCGAAAGGCATCACAGTGAACTCATATAATCCGTATCTGGTGGTAAAAGCAGTCTTGGGTATGTCTGAGGGTTGGATTCTTAGCTGATGGTTACCTGACCTCAAGTCTATTTTTGGGAAAACCTTGGCTTCTGCCAGTTGATCGAACAAGTCATTGATCCTTGGTAGTGGATATTTATTTTTGATAGTAACCATATTGAGTGCCCTATAATCAATACATAACCTTAGGGTCCCATCCTTTTTCTTGGCAAATAAAATCGGTGATCCCCATGGTGATGAGCTGGGTCGCACATAACCCTTTTCCAATAATTCCTTAATTTGTTTCTTTAGCTCAACCAATTCTGTCAGAGCCATTCGATAAGGCTTCTTGTAAATGGGTACCGTCCCGGGTGCTAGTTCAATAACAAATTCAATTTCATGATCGGGTGGCATGCCTGGTAGCTCCTCAGGAAATACATCGGGGTATTCGCATACCACAGGAACCTTACTTAATTCTGTCATGTCTACCTGATTTAACTTTCCTTGCGTGGTAGAAATTTCCCTTGTACCAAACTTTACTGTCTTCCCTTGACAATTGGTGAGAGTCACTGTACGATTGTAACAGTCTATAAAACCTTTATTTGTGGTCAACCAGTCCATTCCCAAAATAACATCCAGATCGACTGCTTCCAATACAATAAGATTTGCTAAAAACTTCATCCCATGTATTTCAATATTCACACCCTTGCAGTACCATTGTGTGCTTTGCTTTGATCCCGGGGACTAAATAACCATCGAATTTTTCAAAGGCGAAAAAGAAAACTGATCCTTCGAGGCAAATCTTTTAGAGATGCACGAATGGGAAGCTCCAAAATCAAATAAAACTGTAGCATTAATTGTGTTTACAGGGAACGTACCAAACGCAATGTCCGGTGCATTCTGTGCTTCCTCAAATGTCACTTGGTTAACCTGCCCCTTTTTGTGATTGTTGTTGAAGTTGTTGTGTCGCGGAGCTGCATTAGCACTGCGGCCATTGTTGTTGGGCTTAGGGGTATTATTCCCCTGCTTTGGGCATTGCCTAGCATAATGCCCTTCTGCTCCACAGGCATAACAGGTGATGCCAGGACGGAATATTACTTCTTTGGCCCTGTTGTTGAAAGTATTGCGGTTCTATTGTGGTCGTGGTGTTGGAACTGCTGGTCGGGGTGCCATAGGCCTCTGAAATTCATTTCGGGGCCTGTTGTTGCGAACCTGTATTGACTGGTTCATGCGGCGCTTGCGAATCTCATTTATGTTGTGGTGCACATTTTCCAGGATAATAGCCTTGTCTACCAGTGTCTTGAAATCCAAAAAAGTATGAACCACTAGTTGGCACTTTAAAGATGGAACAAGTCCGTCGAGAAATTTCTCCATCCTTTTGCTTTCTGCCATATACTCATCATTGGCATAACGGGCTAGCTGAGTAAACTGGTCAAGGTACTGAGTTACCATTGTGCCCCGTTGCTTGAGATCCTCAAATTCCCTTTTCTTTAGTTTCATGATACTGTTGGGAATATGTGCTCCCCGGAAGCTTTCCTTGAATTGCTCCCAGGTCATGTCTCCTCCATTGGGGTGCGTGTGGCATAAATTTTCCCACCATGACGCTGCTATTCCAGAAAAATAATGTGGAGCATATAATACATTTTTCTGGTCCGTACACTGGGCTATGACCAATTTTCTTTCAATATCACGCAGCCAATCGTCTGCCTCCAGAGGTTTGTCTGTGTGAGAAAAGACAGTTGGATTGGTCCTCTGGAGTTCAGATAATTTTGATCTGGGCTGATGCTGTCCTTGGTGATTCCCCATATTTATTAGATGTTGCATCATTTCCAGGTGCTGCTGCTGACTTTGTTCATAAAGACGGCACACTTGTGAGAATGCTGAATCATTGCTTTGCTGACTTGTCTGTCCTGGTGTGAAATTATTTCCCATCTATGCAAAGTTGTCCTCTGGTGGACTGGGCATAGAACGGGTCCAGGGACGATGCATTTTCTTTCTGGGGTATTTGTGTAACACCGATGAGAAAAGAAATTATAAGGGAAGAAAATAAATTTTAAGAGACTGGAAATAATTTCCCCCCAAAAACGCAAGTGCATAAAAGTAGCAGGTTATATTATACATGAAGATTTAATTATACATGCATGATTTAATTATACAATATGCCCGTCGTAGCCGTGATGCTTACATGACCGCTTATTTAGACTAGTGTACTACTCCATCCTCTTAGCATGCTGCGTTCCAAGTCTACTGCTCGCCATCTTACAAAGAAGAAAAGAAACAGAAAATAAATATTTTACAGCTACACTCTCATAAAAGATGACTGCGGTGCTGATTCCTAGTCTTCTATCATGGAGTGTCTGGAACGTCGTAGGCCCTGCTGAGGGTAAGTCCCAGACGGGGTGCTGAAGACTCGACCTCCTCCTCCTCCTCGGGTATGGTCTCCAGTCGAGCAGCTGTCGATGCCACGCCTGCTCGTGGTGGCACTGTGCTCATAGGCGGTGAAGTCCTAACCGGAATGGGAGCAGCCAAGCGACTAGACTCATCGCTTGGAGATGAGCGTCGAATCACGGAACGAGTAGGAGGATCGTATGGTGGAGTCGGAATGCGAGGAGCGCGTGGTGAAGGAGAACGGAACTCACTCCTGCGAGGAGTCCTCGCACGAGCTAAGTCCATCCGTGCAGCAAGATAGTCATCCACCAGTGAGGTGAAGACTGACTCTAGAGCCATGATGTACTGAACAAGGGGCTCAATTGCCTCATCCCTATCTTCCACGGTGCAAGCGAAAGCATAGTGACTAGTGTATGGAACATGGCATGGAAGATAATGATAGGGACGTGTCTGCATGACTGGAAGGATGTCCCTAAGACAAGCGATGGCCTCTCGGGCAGCCATCTGGATAGCATGCCTCTCAGTAGGCATGACTCTCCCCACAAAGCGATAGTTGCGATGTGGCATGGAGTTCCCACCCCGAATATATACCGAAGCCTGGTACATAGTCAGGGTGTCTGAAATCCAGTCCGGATAAACGGTGTACTCCGGACGACTCAGAGATCCCATTGCGACTCTGGCGATGTAGACGAGAAGACGGGAAAATCCCGCAGGCTCGTTGGCAAAAATCTGGGTCGGACAGCTACCGCCAGACATCTACAGCAGTAGACAAAAATCCAAATAGCCATGTCATAAGTATATGATGACCAAGGAAAATTTGTTACAATGCATGAGATGCATGCTAAAAATGTTACTGCTGACTCTATTACTAGCGATCGTGCCTAGGGCTTCCTACAGTCAGCCTGGCTCTGATACCAAGGTTTGTCGGGCCTGTTTCTGGAATAAATCACAGAATAGCCTCAAGTCACACCAGCCCCAAGATCAGATCAACTGGTGGACTCCCTTGATATAGATATCCAGTACATACATAATATTACACAGGTTTGAGCCAGAGTGCTCAACATTTGTTACAGACTTGTCAATATATGGTGGTGGTGGAATATGACAGTGGTGTGGTGATGGTACAACACTGATACAATAAAGTAGAGCCAAGCGTCAGTGTGAGGCTTGACTATTTATTTGGTGTAGCAGAAGCACTGCGGATGATACACGTGGTAGACTCCAAGACCACAGTTGACTGACTGGGAACACCTCTAAGCATCGGGCTCACTAGGGCAATCTTCCTCCACAAGCTTGTCTTCCTCCGGGTCTGGCCAAATTAACAAGCCAGGGACAAGCCTGTGAGTACGTTGGAATGTACTCGCAAACAATATGAACAAAGGGTATACCGAATGCATATGTTCGTGATGGACTAAATTATATGCATATGCTGACCGGAATTAAAATATGGCATGATAAATATTAGTATGATGCGGATGAATAAATAAATTACTTGTAATAAATCAAGGAAATAAAATGGAACATCGGGCGTTGGACCGCCCGAGGAATTCCAAGAAAAAAAATGCCAAATGGGTGTCTCAAAGCGACGCCTCGAGAGGTCTTGAAAAGAAATGCCACACGGGTGTCTGAAAGCGACGCCTCGAGAGGTCTTGAAAAGAAATGCCAAACTGGTATCTGAAAGCGACGCTTCGAGAGGTCTTGAAAAGAAATGAGTATCCAGGTGGACTAGCCATCACAAGTGATACTCAGAAAATAAAAATGAATATCCAGGTGGACTAGCCATCCCAAGTGATACTTAGAAAATAAAATAAAACTGAGTATCCAGGTGGACTAGCCATCCCAAGTGATACTCAGAAAATAAAATAAAACTGAGTATCCAGGTGGACTAGCCATCCCAAGTGATACTCAGAAAATAAAATAAAACTGAGTATCCAGGTGGACTAGCCATCCCAAGTGATACTCAGAAAAGAAAATAAAACTAGTATCCAGGTGGACTAGCCATCCCAAGTGATACTCATGTTGCACATAAAAGAACAGGGTTAGTCCACAATAATATTTATGATAACAATGATATTCATGATAGCCTCACTAATGACAATAATTATCCTGCAAAATGAATCATGCTCAATTTAATTATTTACTTCGAAGACCGACACCGGCACCGACACTTGACCCTTCCCAGCTAACGTCCTTGAACGTGGATATAACTCTGCAGAGGGTGTACTCTTTACCCACAAGTAAAGGATTCCTTTAGTCAACACCGAGACGCTGACTAATTCCCATTACGGTCTTTGGGTTGAAAACACACCTGACCAGCACACACCAGATTAACTTTCCGGATGCCAGGAATCACCCAAAGCATCGTTCAAGAAAAACTCTAAGTCGGGGAGACCATCGTATCGAATAGCATGGGATCACTATTTATACGTGCGGATTACAAGGGGTGCCCCCCTCTCGGCCCAGCCGGATACACCCATGCCCCCTAACCCGATGACTGGCATTAGTCCATAGCCATGGAACCCTCATCATGGCCCCTCTATGTGGTATGCACACGGACAGGGGTTAGCAACTTACTAAACCGCACTCCCCTCGCGGGAAGACATGTGGCAGCACGGTATTTAGCTAGGCATGATGGAACAAGACTCGATCTAGATCGACTCAGGAGGTGTTGTTATTATGACTGGCATACTATGTATGCCATGGTGACACCATCGTGTCATGAGGTGACCCGTGCCTACCAGCACGTTCAAGGCAGGAGACACACTCCTGGATTCTCACAGCTTTTATCCATGTTAGAAAGATTCTTGAGTGGATTGCAAGCAATGTGCAAAGATGATATGACCATGCATGTACCCCTATCCATTTCATACTCGGTGATATTTCCAACTTATGCAAATATGCATGCAATCACCATATCCCAAGTTCAAAATGCTTGCCTTGCTCAAAGTAGTCAGAAGGTGATCCCTCGAAATTCCCGGCAAAGTTCCCCTCCTCGATTTCTATAAAATGAAAATTTAAATTCGAATCAAAATTTTGCAATAGTACAAAAAGTTGTCTCAAAATATTTTCAAATAAATACTAAAAAATACTAGAGTGAAAAATAAGAATTTCAAAAAAAGAATCAACTAAAAATTATTTGTGGTTTAAAAGTTATTAAGGTTTTAAAACCAAGGAATTTTCTGCAAAATAAATATTTGCCAGCGGGTCCCTGTGCGGTAAAACAGAAAACGTTTCGGGCCAAAGTACGCTTTCCAGTGCAGAAAGCGTAAAGCAACAGAAGACGCTTTCTGGAATAACAGAAATAGATTAAAACGCTGACGGGTGGGTCCCACCCGTCAGGTTTGAATTTCAAACGCGCTCGCGCGCGTGTACAGAGGAGGTGCGGCGATCACCAGGGACGATCACCGGCATTTCAGACGGCGGCGATGGTCGGGATGTGCTCGGGGAGTGTTTCCGCGTCGGTGGGTGGTGGTCGTGGTCGCCGGCGAGCACCAGAACGACGGCGAGGTCGACTCCGGCGGACGGCGGCGTCGGGTGGTGTTCGATCTCATCGGAGAGGCGTGGAAACACCAAATTGATGCGCAGAAGGAGTGATATGGTGGACCAGAGGACTACTGACGAAGTTTGAGTGGTGGAGGTGGCCTACTGGCGTCGGAAGCATCCGGGGATCCAAGGCGGATCGGCCGGTCGGAAGTGGAGAAGAAGACCTCCCCGAGGTCGGGGAGGCGTGCGGGAGGTCGATTAGGAAGGCGTAGAGGTGGTGGATGCTTAGAACGGAGCTTGGGGATCCTTTATATAGGCGAGCCGAGGTGGTCAGAGGCGGTGCGGATCACGCCGGAGTAAATCCGGCCGGTGAGGTGGTTGTTGTCGATGGTCTTGGACGGTGGGTGCCAGTGAGAGCAATGGAAGACCCTCGAAGCACCAAAGTGCTCAATTTCGAGCTTGATCGCCTTATCCACGAGGTGACTCCCGTACGGCCATGGGAGACGTCGTCCATCTCCGGTGATTGACAGGCAGGGCTGGCGGCTTGGACGGCGTATGGAGGTTGCGGAGAAGCCGCCGCGTGGAGAGGAGGTTGGCGATGCGTTGGAGAGAAGTGATGGTGGCTGTCGGTGGTTGAACTGATCCGCTCGGCTGCCGCGGCCGAGGACAGTGGCTGTTGCACCGGCCGGCCACTGTGCTGTCGGCAGCGAGCAACTGACTAGGGGGTCCCCGGCGACTCATTTAAGATCAACGGAGGCGTGGATGAGGAGGAGATGGGGTGGAGTGCACCGCATGGCGTCGATCTCCTCTGTTCTCTGAACCTTGCTGTTTTTTCTGAATTTTTGACAGTAGCTACAGTGTGCACACCAAGTGTATGATGAAATGCTAGATGGCTCTAGGCATTTTAGGAATTTTTGTGGTGATGTACTGATGCATAATAGAGATGCTTGCAAAAATTCAGAATTTTTGGAGCAATTAAAATTAGGTTTTGATCAAAGAGTTTGAATCTGGTCCAAATTTCACTTGAATGAAATTAGATATTTTTGAACTGTGGAACAGAATATTTTTGGTGAATGGAGTGTGGGTACTACCAAGTAGCTAGGATAATTTTTGTGGGTGCAGAAGAGTTGAGAAAAATATAGTTCCTTTGTAAATCAAAGAAACTTGGTTTAAATCAAATTCCAACTTTGGAATTTATTAAATATGATAAAAATATTTTTATGGAGAGGAGAGGTATTGGATACTGTCCTAGGGTGTGAGGATGACTTGAATGAGAATTTAGAAGTGGTAGAATAATTTTGTGAGAATTTTATAAGTGCTTGAAAACAATGAAATGGGCCATTTCATTGGAATAATTTTAATTATTCAAAAACTTTCTGAAGGAAAATACTTTTGATCTTTCAAAAATAATTACTCAAGTAATAACCCATCAAATCAGAACCATTTAAAAAAATTGAAACCCAATTGAAAATTCATAAGTGATTTTCAAAACAGAAGAAAAAGAGAAAAAGGGCCATGGTGATCCAAAGAATTTTATTTTAAATAAAAGGTTTAAAAATTCAAAGGAAAAATATTTTTGGGGTGTTACACTTGATGCCACTGAGGATTAGTCCGTTGGCGCGTTCTACTTGCCCGTTTGGCTGCGGGTGGTATACGGATGCATAGTCGAGCGTAATGCCCATTTTGGCGCACCATGCTTTCACTTCTTTGTCCGTGAAGTTTGTCCCGTTATCTGTTATGAGACTGTGGGGGATACCATAACGGTGTACGACCCTTGATATGAATTCCAGTACGTGGACTACGCCGGCCGAAGTTACTGGTTTTGCTTCGATCCACTTAGTAAACTTGTCCACCATGACAAGTAGGTACTTATTCTTTCTTGATCTGCCCTTGAGTGGGCCGACCATATCTAGCCCCCAGACCGCGAAAGGCCAAGTGATAGGTATTGTGCAGAGAACCGCGGGGGGCATGTGGCTTTGTTTGGCGAATACCTGGCAGCCGGGGCAGCGCTGTACTAACGCAGCGGCGTCGGCGCCCGCGGTTGGTGTAACACCCTCATGTATTTTGCTACAGTGATCCTTCATGATTATGCTAATTCACTTTGCCTTGCTATGCTTGATCACTATGGAATCATATCTCATTTCAAACTCCATCACTGATTTCAATTCAAATTGTAAGTGAAATTTGAAGTTGCACAAAAGTTGCTGCAAAATAGTTCATCATTTAGCAAATATTCCATAACAATTATTTGTTAAGGAAAACAACATCACCTATTTGCTTAAATGGGCTATAGCAATTAAAATAGTGCCAAATCAGCATTTTTAAATGCTTTTCCATTTTTGAAAAATTCAAATTTACTCAAATGCCTCCCAAACTTTTTGTGGCAGTGCCAAGTAATGCAGTGTATTTATGTGGCAAGTTTCACATTTTACAAAAATCATTTGCTATCAAGAGAAAATGCAAAACAGCAGCTGGAAAAAGAAAACATAAAGGACTATAGAAATAAAGAAAAGGGTCACTGTGCACTGGGCCTTAGTGCACAGTGTGCAGGCCCAGCCCATCAGTGACTTCGTCGTCTCCCTCCTCCAGCTGTCGACGCCGCGCGCTCTGGCCGCCGTTCTCACCGCGCTAGCTCGCCGCCCGCGCCGCTACAGGCGCCGCGGGAGGATAAGAGCACCACCGCGGCCCTCGGGGACTCGCGCTGGTCCTTATCCCCTCGCTCGCTCGCTCTCCCCCTCGCGTCTCCACCTCACCGAGCGCCGCCGTCGCCATGGCCGCTCCATAGCCGTGGCCACCATCGTCCCCGTCGACTGAGGCCTCGCCAGGAGCCTCGCCTGCCTTCTCTACTTCATCTCCGACCCCGAGCTCGAGCTCTGCGCCACCACAGCTCTGGGATCGAGTTCTTCTTTGTCCACGGTCGCCGGCGCTTCTCGGATGAATGCCGCCATTCTGCTGCTGCTAAACCCTCGCCGAGCCCTCTTGTGCCTCCACGGTGAGCAGCCGCGCGAAACCCCTCTCCTCCTGCCTCGATCCCATCCCCATAGTTCCCTCCGCCACCACCACCGTAGCTCGCCGCCGCTGCCATGCTCGCCAACGCGGCCACAACCATCATGGCTCCCGTCCGGGCACGGCATCGTGCTCCTGGAGCTCCTAGTACCCGAACGCGCCCACGCACGCACCCTCCCGTGCCTCGTAGCAACATACTCGGCCTCGCCCGATTCCGGCCGTTCACCGCGCTTGTCGCCGCTGTCGCTATAGAGCTTCCCCGGCCATGCCACCGCCACCATTCGACGCGCCGTTGAGTGGCCGTTCGAACGCGACTGGCCCCGAGCGAAATGGATGCCCATAGCGGTTTTTCGGCGAGGTCCCGAGCCACTCCACCACGGATTTGGTCGCCGGAGCTTGCTCCGGCGCCGCCGCTGATGTGGCCGGCCATGGGGCCCACCCTGGGTCTCTGCCAGTGGGTCCCATGGGCCCCATTGACCGCGTTGACCCAGTCAACGTGCTGACTGGACTGGGTCCAGTCACTGACATGTGGACCCCACGAGTTAATTAACTATTTTTATAATTAAACTTAAGCTGTTAATTAAGTGTGACACTGTCAAGTGGGTCCCACCTAGCTAATTAACCCATTAGATTAATTTAACTCTGTTAGATACTAACAGTCACTGACATGTGGGGCCCTAGCACTGTTTAAATGGATAGGGCCGGCCCAGTCAGCTGCTGAGTCAGCAGCTGGGCCCACCAGTCAGCCTCTGCTGACTGGGCAGTTGACCTAGTCAACTGGGCCCACTGTCAGCCCCTGTGGCTTCTGGCTGGGAACACTCTCGGGTGTACTTAGCATTTTAGCCCTCTGTTTTTCGAATTTAATTTAATTCCAGGAATTTTTAGAAAATGTTTAAAACTTTGAAAAATCATATAAAATAATTTATATATGAAAAATGATCAGAAAAATAAGACAAATCCGAATATGCCATCCATATACCTGCTACACCCCTCCAACACTGTAAACATGGAACCTTCCCCTCCGGATCGTCTGACCGATAATTGCCTAAAGCCGGGAAAATATTCCCAGATATTTTCCCACTCCGTCTGTAACGCTTAGCACCGCATTAGGTTACCCCCAGCATAGCATATTGCCATGTCATGCATTGTGTTGCTTTTGTTTGCTTTGTATTTATTGTTTCTTCCCCCTCTTCTCTCCGGTAGACTCCGAGACTGACGCTGCTCCTGAGTACGACTACGCCCCTGATGTCCAGCCCCTCTCAGCAGAGCTTCCAGGTAGGCAAAACCCCCTTGATCATTCATATATCGCCCATTCTTTCTCTCTCGTGCTTGCATTAGAATTTGCTACTGTTGTCCGAAAGCTCCTCTTCTGATGCATAGCCTGTTTTTGTAACTGCTGTTGATACCTTACATGCTATCCTAAATGCTTAGTATAGGTTGGTTAGTGATCCATCAGTGGCCCCACACCTTTGTCCTAGTTGCCATGCTTTACTTCCGATGACTCGATCATTGTGATCGATGTGCAGAGACCGACACATCACCGCACACCCCCTTAGTTGTACGACTCTGCAGAGCTACTATCGAGTGCCGAGGGTGATACATCCTGCCTCACTCCTGATGATATCTCTATAGCGTAGCTAGTCGGTTGTGGGTTACCGAGGGTGATTCCTCTTTCACCACCTCCGATGATGCCTCTGTCGTGCAGCCCCTCAAGTGTGAACCCATCGAGGGTGATTCCAACAAGTTCACCTTGGCGGTTACATCGAGTAGGAATCCAACAAGGGTGATTCCTCGGATTCCCCCTTGATGTTATGGACACACGGATACCCCTGTCTTTACCTCAGTCCCCTTGTTGAAGTCGGGTCGACCCCGAGGGGCACCCGCGCGAGATGTGAAGTCGGGTTGACCGTGAGGGTACCCGCGAGATAATTACGCGGCACGGCCAGGCAGGCAGACCTCCCCAGGAGAGGGATGGGCCTGGCCCTTGCTGTAAGTCCGCGAGACGGGGCAACAGGAGCACTAATCGTCACCGCGAGCTCCCAACACACTAATGGTTTGGATATGTGATCTGAGTAGGCCTCTGGCCCTATCGCACTAACCACCACGCGGGATAAGTTATGGGCACTCGGCGTCGTATGATTCTTCCAAAAGCTCTGTCAGACGTCCAGTGCAGCATTGCGGCATGCTACTTGTGAGCTGCATTGGGATTTCTCCGAAGAGGAGGGGATGATGCAGTACAGTAGAGATAAGTATTTCCCTCAGTTATGAAACCAAGGTTATCAATCCAGTAGGAGAATCACGCAACAACTCGTTAGCAGCACTGATACGTCTCCAACGTATCTATAATTTTTGATTGTTCCATGCTGTTATATTATCAATCTTGGATGTTTTTATAATCATTTACAGCAATTATATATCATTTTTGGAGACTAACCTATTAACTTAGTGCCAGTGCCAGTTGCTGTTTTCTGCCCTGTTTTTGTTTTACATAAAATCAATACCAAACGAAGTCCAAATGCCACGAAACTTTTTGGAGATTTTTTTCTGGACAAGACAAACACTAGAAGCTTCGGGAGAGGGCCAGAAGACCCAGGAGGTGGCCACTAGCCACCAGGGCGCGCCTGGGGGGGGGGGGCAGGCGCGCCCTGGTGCCTTGTGGGCCCCCCTTTGCTCCGTTTGACCTAATTCCACCACTATAAATTCAGGAAAAATCAGAAACACTCAAGGGAGTCCACGAAATACTTTTTCTGCTACCGCAAGTTTCTGTTCTCAAGAGATCCCATCTGCAGGCCTTCTCCGGTACTCCGCCGGAGGGGGAATCGATCACTGAGGGGCTGTACATCAACCTTGCTGCCCTTCCGATGACACGTGAGTAGTTTACCACAGACCTTCGGGTCCATAGGCAGTAGCTAGATGGCTTCTTCTCTCTTTTTGATCTTCAATACAATGTTCTCCTCGATGTTCTTGGAGTTCTATCCGATGTAATCACTTTTTGCGGTGTGTTTGTTGGGATCCGATGAATTATGAGTTTATGATCAGATTATCCATGAATATTATTTGAGTCTTTGCTGCACTCTTTTATGCATGATTGTTATAGCCTCGTATTTCTTATCCGATCTATTGATTTGGTTTGGCCAATTGAGTTGATTTATCTTGCCATGGGAAGAGGTGCTTTGTAATGGGTTCGATCTTGCGTTGCTCAATCCCAGTGACAGAAAGGGACATGACACGTATGTATCGTTGCTATTAAGGGTAAAAAGATGGGATTTATTCATACGTGAGTTTATCTTGTCTATATCATGTCATCGTTCTTAAGGCGTTACTCCGTTCTTTATGGACTTAATACACTAGATGCATGCTGGATAGCGGTCGATGTGTGGAGTAATAGTAGTAGATGCAGGCAGGATGTGGCGCCCCGCCTGATTACCACTGTAGCCAGACAGTCGCCGCACACACCAGCCCAGGAAATCACTATGGCATGCGCGTTTACAACAAGTATCATGAACACAGGCATTTCTATTAATGGATATATAAGTCTTACATGATATTTTTACAAGGGTGATGGCAGCGGAAAAGCTCTATCTAAGGCAGCATGGTCTTGGTGCGGCTCCAATCCACAGGGATCTGACTGGGTTACTCTTCTAGCCCGCGAACACTCTGGCTCCTCGCTAGCGGTCGTCGAATCCTTAGGTGAACCTGGCCACGTTGAAGGCCACTGAGTACTTTTGAATATACTCGCAAGCAAACCAAACCAACATATACACCAAGCAAAGCAATCCATGGCATTCAAGCATGCACTTGTTATCTTAACAATATTAGTTATCATGTTATGACAGAATTACCTAGCAAGATTAATCATCTAGCAGTATTAATCATCATGTCATAGCAGGATTATCTATCAATATTACTACTGAAGTAAGAACAACATGACGAAGATAAAGCATATCGGGTAATAAATTCATACTCCAAATATTCTCATGATCCAGATCCGATCCAACTTTGCGGTCATCCAACCGCTCATCTCATAGCCACCGCATGGCTAACATACATACCCCTGACATCGTCTGATGTCCATGCATCTGTACTGGAAGTCTGACAAACCTCTCCTTACCCTGGTTCAGTCTTGGTAACATCATTATGCAGTTTACTCCTCCAGACTCGACACAGACCAAATAGTGTGACCTAGTACGAACTGTGTCCCATGACCGAGGACACGGCTATTCGAATAGATTTACACTCTGCAGAGGTTGCGCACTTTACCCACACTATGGAGCTCCTGGCCTCATGCTCCCATTTGGGTGGACCGGTGCTGCTCCAACAAAACTTGTCTATTGCTTGGCACTCTTACGGTCCCACCGACAATCATACCCTCCCAGGGTCATGTCCTGGGTGGCCACTGTGTCACCCCATGACACCTGCCACCGTCGTGGCCAAACAAACTGTCCCAAACGGGGACCTGGTACCATATAACTAAACTGGGCTCACAGGATTATTGCCGCCTACCGGGCCAGGGTAGCACGCACGCATAACCCTCCCTCTTTGGTGGTACCGACAAGAGGCAAGACAATAGACCAAGTTAGGGCCGTCCCATACCGGCAAATGTGGCTGCACTGGAAAGCTCGGTTCGGTGGCACTATGACTCGATCCAGCCGACGGAGGAGGTTGTTGTCATTATATCATATTCTTACTCATTGCAATAACAATGGTAATGCATGCTGTAATCACTATGAAAACATAACAACCTATCCCCATATGCATTACAACGAGTCACTAGTGCGATAACATGATGAGCATTAGCAGGTAATGTAAATAGAAAATTCAAACTGGCAGGAGTTTAATTACTTCTAACACAGGCATAATCATTAATTAAACATGCAAGAATAACACAGATCAATGTTTTAGGGCATATATCAGATGGTCGGCTTGCCTGGGGGTGAAGGAATACTCCGGAAAGAAGTGCGATCACCTCGCGAAAAATTTGCCGGAAAGGATTCTCTCTCGGAGGGACTGGTTGAAGGGCAACGGCAAAATAGTCATTTTCACAGTGTGGAAACATTATGAAAATGATACCATCGGAACGGGCTTGACGAACTGAAAATGTGGGCGTTGGATTTACCTCAATCGGAGTTACGGTCGCGAAGTTAGGGCCGTTCGTTCGTTAGGCAGAAAACAAACGGATTTCTGTCCGTTTTTACTGCTAACTGACGAACGTCCACAAAGTAACCGTTTTGGCCGGCGGCTGAATAAAGAAAATGTACTCCTGGAAATACGCTTTCCTGCACAGAAAACGCATTTCAGCTCTAAGCCGCAGGGAAATGCGTTTTCAACTACAGAAAACGTAAACCCGGAAGTACGCTTTCACTTATCCACGTCACCGGTCAGCTGAGTCAACGAGTGAGGCCGCCAAGCGGGACCCACTGGCCGGCTGGAGGTCGTCGTCGTCTTCCCTCCGTGCCCGCCCCTGGCCGAGGACAGGGCGGCCCCGACGGCGATTGCCGCCGCGGTAGGCCGTCTCCGGCTACGCCTCGGCTACCGGCGAGCTCAGCTGGATGGCGCGCACCCGCCTAGGACATTTGCTCTTGCCGACGAGCTCGCAACCAGGCGGAGCATGAACTGCGGCGGGTGGTGGCGGACGACGGCTTCAGCCGAAGATGGACTCAGGACTACGGCGGTGGAGGAACAAGGAGGGGGATGGGCAGGGCTCCGCCGTGGTCGAGTGGATGCTCTAGTGGGGAGAGGGATTAGAGAGGGGCCCTGGCTTGCTCGAATTCGAGCAGAGGCCATCGGTGTTGGGGAACGTTGCATGGGAAACAAAAATTTTCCTACGCACACGCAAGATCTATCCATGGTGATGAGCATCTACGAGAGGGAGAGTGAATCTACATACCCTTGTAGATCGCTAAGCGGAAGCGTTAAGAAACGCGGTTGATGTTGTCGAACGTCTTCGCGATCCAAATCGCAAGTCGTCCCTCGATCCAAACACGATCTAGCGGCGAACGGACGGCACCTCCGCGTTCAACACACGTACGGCTTGATGACGCCTTCACCTCCTCGATCCAGCGAGCGATGGTGAAGTAGTGGATGAGTTCCGGCAGCACGACGGCGTGGTGATGGTGGTGAGGAACAATCTCTGCAGGGCTTCGCCAAGCACTACGGAGATTGTGATGGGAGGAACTAGAGGGTTAGGGTTGCCGGCACACGGCTTGGGAAATCTTGATGTCTACCGTGTGCTAGCCCTGCCCCTCTATTTATATGTTGAGCCCTGGGGTCTAAACTTGGAGAGAAAGCCTCCACAAGGTCGGTTTTGCCCGCACAAGGTCGGTTTGGCCCGCACGGAAAGAGTCCCACTCGGATTCCAGCAGTACCGCGTACAAGCGGTAGTACCGCTTCACACAAGCGGTAGTACCGCTTACGCGGTAGTACTGCCTTACCAGCGGTAGTACCGCTTAAGGCAGCAGCAAAACTTCCTTTTGCACTTTCCAATACCTCGTGGGCTTTACCCCTTTGGCCCATATAAAGTGTTGCTGCACCCGAACACTTCGGTAAACACCCAGAACCCCTTCCGGTGAATTCCGGAACCCTTCCGGAGATCAAAACACTATTATCACATATATCAAACTTTACCTCCGGACTCTTCCGGAGATCCTCGTCATGTCCGGGATCTTATCCGGGACTCCGAACAACCTTCGGTCACCAACACAATAACTCAACTATACTAATCGTCACCAAACGTTAAGTGTGTAGACCCTGCGGGTTCGAGAACTATGTAGACATGACCGAGACACCTCTACGGTCAATAACCAATAGCGGGACCTAGATGCCCATATTGGTTCCTACATATTCTACGAAGATCTATATCGGTCGAACCTCTATGTCAAGGATTCAGTTAATCCCGTATGTTGTTCCCTTTGTTCTTCGGTATGTTACTTGCCCGAGATTCGATCGTCGGTATCTCTATACCTAGTTCAATCTCGTTATCGGCAAGTCTCTTTACTCGTTCCGTAATACAAGATCTCGTGGCTAACACTTTAGTCACATTGCTTGCAAGGCTCATTGTGATGTTGTATTACCGAGTGGGCCCTGAGATACCTCTCCGTCACACGGAGTAACAAATCCCAGTCCTGATCCATGCCAACCCAACAGACACCCTCGGAGATACCTGTAGAGCACCTTTATAGTCACCCAGTTACGTTGTGACGTTTGATACACACAAGGCACTCCTACGGTGTCAGTGAATTGCATGATCTCATGGTCATAGGAACAGATACTTGACATGCAGAAAACAATAGCAATAAACTGACATGATCATATGCTACGTTTATAGTTTGGGTCTTGTCCATCACATCATTCTCCTAATGATGTGATCCCGTTATCAAATGACATCTCATGTCCATGGCTAGGAAACCTTCACCATCTTTTGATCAACGAGCTAGTTAACTAGAGGCTTACTAGGGACACAGTGTTGTCTATGTACCCACACATGTATTTGAGTTTCCAATCAATACAATTATAGCATGGATAATAAACGATTATCATGAACAAGGAAATATAATAATAACCAATTTATTATTGCCTCTAGGGCAGATTTCCAACAATCGGCGGCCACAGGAGTCGGTCTACTTGTCTCGGACATGATGCCTATATACATGATCTTTGCCTTGGATATCGTCATGATTATTTTCTTTTCTATTAATTGCCCAACAGTAATTTGTCTACCCACCGTATGCTATTTTCTCGAGAGAAGCCTCTAGTGAAATCTATGGCCCCCGGGTCTATCTAAATCATATTACTAAAAACCTAAAAATATTGCTGCCATTTTCTTTTATTTATTTTATTTTGTATTTTTGTTTCAATCTATCTATCTATCATATACAATTTAATCTTGCAATTGACCGCCGAGGGATTGACAACCCCTCGTTTGCGTTGGGTGCAAGGATTTGTTGTTTGTGTGCAGGTGCTGCTAACGAGGTGTTGTGTGATTCTCCTACTGGTTCGATAACCTTGGTTTCATAACTGAGGGAAATACTTATCTCTACTGTGCTGCATCATCCCTTCCTCTTCGGGGAAATACCAACGCAAGCTACAAGTAGCAGGAAGAATTTCTGGCACCGTTGCCGGGGAGACATCATCAACATCTATCAAGTACCTTTGCATAAACTCTCATCTCCTTGCATTTAGTTTATATGCCTCTCGTTTTCATCTCCCCCACTTCTAAAACATTTTTACAAAATTACAAAAATATTTTTTCCGTTTGCCTTTTTGCTTGTTTGCTATCTTTGCTTGTGTTGCCATGTGCCTTCTATTTGCTTGCATCTTCGCTTGCTAAAAATCTATTGATATGGATCCTCATCCACTTGCTAATCTTTTCAAAAGACCCAATTATGATGAACCAATTGCTAGTGAGTTGAGTGCACTTGATTTCCTCTATGAAGTTTTGCTTGAAAATCATGAATCTGAAAATTATGATGAAGTGTTGAAAGAAGAAATTTATAAAGTGATTCATGATAGCTCCTTCAATGAAAAGCATGATTGCAATAATGTTATTATAAATTCTATTAATGTCAAGTGTGCTAATAATATGCAAAATCACAAGCTTGGGGATGATGATTTTGTTATGTCCACTACTTATTGCAATGATCATGATTGGGGTGATAATGCTTCTTATGATCTTGAAAATTTATTTAAGCCTCATGATGAATATGTTATTGATAATAAATTGGTAATACTATTAAAAGTGGGTTTGGAAGAGTGTCAACTTTAAGTAACAAGAATCCCACATATTCGGAGAATGTTCAATCTTATGAAATTTTTCATGAGAGTGGGTTTGGAGAGGTCATAACTTTAGTTAATGCTAATCCCACTATTTCGAAAGATTATAAAAAAATTATGCATGTGGATCATAAAGAGAGTATTGTTTATGATAGTTATATTGTTGAATTTGAGTATGATCCTACATGTAATTATTATGAGAGAGGAAAATATGGTTGTAGAAATTTTCATGTTACTAAATTACCTCTCGTTATGTTGAAATCATCAATGTTTTATTCTTCTCCTTTGCATATGCTAGAAATTGCTTGCCTTGATAATTTGTTCACTTATAAAATGTCTATGCATAGGAAGTATGTTAGACTTAAATGTGTTTTTCACATGCTACATGATGCTCTCTTTGTGTTTCAATTATTATCTTTCATGTGAGCATCATTGAAATCTCAAGCCTATCTTAATGGCTATAAAGAAAGAGCTTGTTGGAAGGCAACCCAATGAATAAAATAAAAAAATTCTGTTATTGTATGTTTTCACAATTATGCTACTGGTATGATTGTGTTTTTGTGTTTTTAATTAGTGTTTGTGCCAAGTAAAGCCTTTAGGATGATTTGGAAGATAGTATAATTGATGTTGTTTGGAAAACAGAAAGTTTTGTGTCCTGTGCCCGAATTTGGTTTCTGAACTGGAGCGTCAGAAATATCTGAAATTTTTACACAGTATTGGTATATGAATTTCCCACGTTGTCCTAATTTTTCAGAATTTTTGGAGTTACATAAGTATGGCTTTTAAATAGATTGCTACAGACTGTTCTGTTTTTGACAGATTCTGTTTTTGATGCACTACTTGCTTGTTTTGATGAATTTATGGATTGTATCAGGGGGTATAAGCCATGGTGAAGTTAGAGTACAGTAGGTATAATGCAAAAATAAAATATGAATGGGTTTGCAACAGTACTTAAAGTGGTGATTTATTTTGTTATACTAACGGATATCACGAAGATTTTGTTGAGTTTTGTGTGATTGAAGTTTTCAAGTTTTGGGTGAGATCACGATGGATGAAGGAATAAGGAGTAGCAAAAGCCTAAGCTTGGGGAAGCCCGAGGCACCCCAAGGTTATATTCTAGGAAGACTCAAGCGTCTAAGCCTGGGGATGCCCCGGAAGGCATCCCCTCTTTCTTCTACCAACCATCGATAATTTTACTTGGAGCTATATTTTTATTCGTCACATGATATGAGTTTTGCTTGGAGCATCTTGTATTATATGAGTCTTTGCTTTGTTTGCTTTTTAGCTTGTCACAATCATCTTTGCTGAACACACCTATTTTGAGAGAGCCACACGTTTATCATCATTTGTTACAATACTCTATGTGCTTCACTTAAATTTCTTGAGCTAGGCAGTTGCTCTAGTGCTTCACTTAAATCTTTTTTAGCACGGTGGTGGCAATATTTTGAATAAATGAACTCTCATGCTTCACTTATATTATTTTGAGAGTTGATTGAAATTTTGAAGAAATAAATTCTCATGCTTCACTTATATTATTTTGAGAATTGATAAGATTGAAATTTTGAAGAAATATTTGCACTCTCATGCTTCACTTAAATCTTTTTGAGAGTTGATGATAGTAACGGTAATTTGCACAAGATATGAATTTGGCCCCAAAGTGATGAATATTCAAGAGGGATATAATAAAAACTTTCATATAGATCATTGGATATGATAAGTGTGATTCCTTGCAATAGTTTTGCGATATGGAAATGATAATATGTGAGTCATGTTAGTGAGTAATTGTGATTTAGAAAGAATATTAGTGTTAAGGTTTGTGATTCCCTATGCATGCACATTAAGTCAATAGTTATGCAAAGAAATTATATCCTACTTATGGTGCATTATTTGGTGTTAGTTATGTTCAATGCATGTTTATGACCGTTTTTGTTTTTTGGTTGGTTGCTTCTCAATCTATTTTCTAGCCTTCATTTGTACTAAGCGGAAATACTGCTTGTGCATCCAAAATCCTTAAACCCAAGTTGTGCCAAATGACTCCACTATATCTACCTATATGCGGTATTTCAATGTCGTTCCAAGTAAATTTGCGTGTGCCAACTCTAAATTTTCAAAATAATTTTTCTGTTTTGTGTACCCGTACCGCTCATGAAGCGGCAGGGGGTGGCCATTATTTTCCATGCTAGGTGTGTTATTCTCACGATGAGTGTTTATTCACTTGTCATTGCACGAGAGAGTGGCTGGTAATAGGGATGCCCAGTCCCACAATGAATCAAAAATTAATAACAACAAAATTCCTTGGAAAGTGTTGGTATGGAGGGCACCCGTGGATACGGCTAGCCATGGATTGTGAAAGAATGGTGGAAAGTAAATGAACTTTACTTTCTGTTTGGGAACCGCCTATGATGTGTCTAGCATGGAAAATATTGGGAATTCTCGGTCATTTTCGTTGACAGGAAAAGCATGCCTCTCAAAATATTTTTATCTCCTTAATTTCAGCTTTGAGCTCTGGCACATTTGACAAATCTCTGCTTCCCTCTGCGAAGGGCCTATCTATTTACTTTTATGCAATTTTTATTTTATTTGAGTCTCCATCTTCTCTTACAAAAGCACCAACTAGAGAGCACTATTGTCATACTTGTGCATTGGATGTAGCTAATATTTGAGTGTGTTTCATGAATGGATCAATGATTGAGCATAATGGGCTAGGGATAACTTTCTTTAGCGTTGATATTTTGAAAGACATGGTTGCTTGTTAGCATGCTTGAGTATTTATATCTTCATGTCAAATTATAAACTATTGCTTTGAATCATTCAAGTCAAATGTCCATGCTACAAAAGAAAAGAATATGTGATGAATATGTTAGGCAGCATTCCACATCAAAAATTCTGTTTTTATCATTTACCTACTCGAGGATGAGCAGGAATTAAGCTTGGGGATGCTGATACGTCTCTGACGTATCTATAATTTTTGATTGTTCCATGCTGTTATATTTTCAATCTTCGATATTTTATAATCATTTACAGCAATTATATATCATTTTTGGAGACTAACCTATTAACTTAGTGCCCAGTGCCAGTTGCTGTTTTCTGCCCTATTTATGTTTTATAGAAAATCAATACCAAACGAAGTCCAAATGCCACGAAACTTTTTGGAGATTTTTTTCTGGACAAGACAAACACTAGAAGCTTCGGGAGAGGGCCAGAAGACCCAGGAGGTGGCCACTAGCCACCAGGGCGCGCCTGGGGGGGGGGGGGCAGGCGCGTCCTGGTGCCTCGTGGGCCCCCCTTTGCTCCGTTTGACCTAATTCCACCACTATAAATTCAGGAAAAAACAGAAACCCTTAAGGGAGTCCACGAAATACTTTTTCCGCCACCGCAAGTTTCTGTTCTCGAGAGATCCCATCTGGAGGCCTTCTCCGGTACTCCACCGGAGGGGGAATCGATCACGGAGGGGCTATACATCAACCTTGCTGCCCTTCCGATGATGCTAGAGTAGTTTACCACAGACCTTCGGGTCCATAGGCAGTAGCTAGACGGCTTCTTCTCTCTTTTTGATCTTCAATACAATGTTCTCCTCGATGTTCTTGGAGTTCTATCCGATGTAATCACTTTTTGCGGTGTGTTTGTTGGGATCCGATGAATTGTGAGTTTATGATCAGATTATCCATGAATATTATTTGAGTCTTTGCTGCACTCTTTTATGCATGATTATTATAGCCTCGTATTTCTTCTCCAATCTATTGATTTGGTTTGGCCAACTGAGTTGATTTATCTTGCCATGGGAAGAGGTGCTTTGTAATGGGTTCGATCTTGCGTTGCTCAATCCCAGTGACAGAAAGGGACATGACACATATGTATCGTTGCTATTAAGGGTAAAAAGATGGGGTTTATTCATATGTGAGTTTATCTTGTCTACATCATGTCATCATTCTTAAGGCGTTACTCCGTTCTTTATGGACTTAATACACTAGATGCATGCTGGATAGCGGTCGATGTGTGGAGTAATAGTAGTAGATGCAGGCAGGAGTCGGTCTAGTTGTCTCGGACGTGATGCCTACATACATGATCACTGCCTTGGATATCGTCATGATTATTTGCTTTTCTATCAATTGCCCAACAGTAATTTGTCTACCCACCGTATGCTATTTTCTCGAGAGAAGCCTCTAGTGAAATCTATGGGCCCCGGGTCTATCTAAATCATATTACTAAAACCCTAAAAATATTGCTGCCATTTTCTTTTATTTATTTTATTTTATATTTTTGTTTCAATCTATCTATCTATCATATACAATTTAATATTGCAAATGACCGCCGAGGGATTGACAACCCCTCGTTTGCGTTGGGTGCAAGGATTTGTTGTTTGTGTGCAGGTGCTGCTAACGAGGTGTTGTGTGATTCTCCTACTGGTTCGATAACCTTGGTTTCATAACTGATGGAAATACTTATCTCTATTGTGCTGCATCATCCCTTCCTCTTCGGGGAAATACCAACGCAAGCTACAAGTAGCAAGCACCTGCACACAAAATAACAAATCCTCGCACCCAACGCGAACAAGGGGTTGTCAATCCCTTGGCGGTTAATTGCAAGATTAAATTGTATGGTGATAGATAGATAGATCGAACAAAAATACAAAATAAAATAAATAAAGTAAAATTGCAGCAAGGTATTTTTGGGATTTTTAATATATGATAAAAGTAGACCCGGGGGCCATAGTTTTCACTAGAGGCTTCTCTCTTGAAAATAGCATACGGTGGGTAAACAAATTACTGTTGGGCAATTGATAGAAAAGCAAATAATCATGACGATATCCAAGGCAATGATAATGTATATAGGCATCACGTCCGTGACAAGTAGACCGAAACGATTCTGCATCTAGTACTATTACTCCACACATCGACCGCTATCCAGCATGCATCTAGAGTATTAAGTTCATAAAGAACGGAGTAACGCCTTAAGCAAGATGACATGATGTAGACAAAGTAAACTCACGCATGAATAAACCCCATCTTTTTACCCTTAATAGCAATGATACATACATGTCATGTCCCTTTCTGTCACCGGGATTGAGCACCGCAAGATCGAACCCATTACAAAGCACCTCTCCCATTGCAAGATAAATCAATCTAGTTAGCCAAACCAAATCAATAGATCGGAGAGAAATACGAAGCTATAACAATCATTGAAAGATCGTGGATGTCGCCTAGAGGGGGGGGTGAATAGGCGCTTTAAAATAATTACGGTTTAGGCTTGAACAAATGCGGAATAAAACTAGCGTTTAATTTGTCAAGCACAAAACCTAAATCGACTAGGCTCACCTATGTGCACCAACAACTTATGCTAAGCAAGATAAACAACTAAGTGATAGCAAGATATATAACAAGAAACAATATGGCTATCACAAAGTAAAGTGCATAAGTAAAGGGCTCGGGTAAGAGATAACCGAGGCACGCGGAGACGACGATGTATTCCGAAGTTCACACCCTTGCGGATGCTAATCTCCGTTTGGAGCGGTGTGGAGGCACAATGCTCCCCAACAATGCCACTAGGGCCACCGTATTCTCCTCACGCCCTCGCACAATGCAAGGTGCCGTGATTCCACTAAGGGACCCTTGAGGGCGGTCACCGAACCCGTACAAATGGCAACCCTTGAGGGCGGTCACCGAACCCGTCAAATTGCTCGGGGCGATCTCCACAACCTAATTGGAGACCCCGACGCTTGCCCGGAGCTTTACACCACAATGATTGAGCTCCGAGGCACCACCAAGCCACCAAGCCGTCTAGGGCGCCAAGGCACCCAAGAGGAACAAGCTCTAGGGTGCCCAAACACCCAAGAGTAATAAGCTTCTCAACTACTAACTTCCACGAATCCCGCGGAGAACTCAAACCGATGCAACTAATGCAATGGCAAGGGCACACGGAGTGCCCAAGTCCTCCTCTCCCAAATCCCACCAAAGCAACAAAAGCTATGGAGGAAAATGAGAGGAAGAACGAAGAAGAACACGAAGAACTCCAAGAACTAGATCCAAGGGGTTCCCCTCACTTAGAGGAGAAAGTGATTGGTGGAAATGTGGATCTAGATCTCCTCTCTCTTTCCCCCCAAAAACTAGCAAGAATCCATGGAGGGATTGATAGAAAGCAAAGCTCTAGAAAGTCAACAATGGAGGAGAGAGAGCTTAGAAGAGATAAGAAAACCGTTGGGGAAGAAGACCCCTTTTATAGGGCCACCCCAAATCCAACCGTTACCCGTGCTGGACGCGTTCAAGCGGTACTACCGCTCCTTCGAGCGGTACTACCGCTTAAGCGGTAGTAATTCAAAACACAGCAGGTGAGAACACGGAACTGGAGCGGTAGTGCCGCACTTAGCGGTACTACCGTGCCAACCAAGCGGTACTACCGCTAAGGAGAAAAGAGCAACAGAAGCTTGCACACTCTGCGAAACACAAGCGGTAGTAGCAGCGGTAGTGGAGGGCGGAAGTACCGCACCAAGCGGTACTACCGCCCAGCAGAGCGGTACTACCGCCCTGAGCGGTACTACCGCACTACAGCCGCACTACTACCGTTTAACAGAAAACGGCAACAGAGACGTGCACAGAAGGAAACCCCGCAAGCGGTAGTGGCGGCGGTAGTAAGGGCGGTAGTACCGCCAGAGCGGTACTACCGTGCTACTACCGCTCTACTACCGTGAATGGCAAACTGGCAACAGAGAGTTGCACGCTCGGGGAAACCCCAAGCGGTAGTGCCACGGAAGTACCAGCGGTACTACCGCATAAGCGGTACTACCGTGGGCACCAGCGGTACTACCGCTTGCAAGCTACTGAAAATCCACAGAAAACAGAGGATACAAATAAAACCAGAACTGCCATAACTTCTGCAAATGAGCTCCGAATTGAGCAAACTCAAGCTTGTTGGATAGAAGACAACGAGTACATATAGAGATGAGAAACCTCTATGAATGAAGAACCGGCATAAACTCCAACATCGAAAACATCATAGAAGATGCATATATGAACTCCGTTTTCGATGAACTCGAGCTTGTCATGAAGATGACCAAAAGCTCAAAGACTCACAAAGAGAAACACCAAACACGAACCAAGAAAGATGATGCAAGGATGCAATGTGTTAGAACATGTGCTGCCCCCATGTTTGGTTTTGGTAATTGATGACAATCTCTATGGACTAATGGTTGCCTTGAGTTATATTTGAAGGGTTTGTCCATAGGCTTGACTTGTAGACCATTTGTTGGTCTCAAGGTGATTTGAAGAAGAATATGTGATGACCAAGGTGCTATTCAAGGATTTATCCAAAGATTGGTCAGGTTGATCAAGACTAAATATGAAGAGTGATTCAAGTTGATCAACACACAAAGCGTAGAAGATGTACCGAGTGGGATCAAGTGATCTCACGGTATGGTAAGCATTGTCCATTACGCTTTGTGTACTAACCCATGTTCTATGCAAGAGTTCTTTGTGGGGTTAGGTTTGTTTCCATGGGCGTGCATCAAAAGGAAGATATCACACAACCCATGGAGGATGACATCAAGTGGTGATCGTCATCAAGATTGCGGTGTGCAAGTTCAAGTGGAGCATCACGAAGAGATCACATGCTTGAAGCTTGCTGTCCATTGTGGTGACAATGGACTTGTGAAGATGTGCCGAAGAGTGGCTCACCCATAGTGGAGTATGGGGGAGCAATCAACTAGTCTTCATCGAGCCGGCGCAATCAAGAAAGGTGGTCCAACTTGAGGAGGTCAAGATCGTCATCATCCAGCTCAAGTGGACTATGCGCAAGGCAAAGGTTTGCCCTTGATAGGTTTTCTATTTTACCGGTCTCATGGTAGTAGTTGGGAGACCGGGTTATAGGATCGATAGCCGTACTATCAAGGGGGGCTCTCAAGTGAGTAGCTTTATCATATCTTCGTAGAGAGCTCAAACCATTGCATCCCTGCATCATATTTCTTGGTTTGTGTTTGGTGTTTCTCTTTGTGAGTCTTTGAGCTTTTGGTCATCTTCATGACAAGCTCGAGGTCATCGAAAACGGAGTTCATATATGCATCTTCTATGATGTTTTCGATGTTGGAGTTTATGCCGGTTCTTCATTCATAGAGGTTTCTCATCTCTATATCATTGGTATTTTCTCTACTGCCACTTCTTAATATAACCAGTCGCTGTTGGATAGTATTTGTCGTCCTCTATCCAACAAGCTTGAGTTTGCTCAATTCGGAGCTCATTTGCAGAAGTTATGGCAGTTCAGGGTTTATTGTTTGTCTGGGCAGTTTACCTGTCACCAAAGCGGTAGTACCGCTCGGGACCACGGTAGTACCGCTTGACACGGTACTACCGCCCCTACTACCGTTGCACTACCGTGATTTCTACTGGCATTCTTTTTCGTTTAGCGGTAGTAAAGCGGTAGTGGAGCGGTAGTACCGCTTGACACGGTACTACCGCCCCTACTACCGTTGCACTACCGTGATTTCTTCTAGTATCATTTTTTCGCTAAGCGGTAGTTGAGCGGTAGTAGAGCGGTAGTACCGCTTGGTGCGGCACTACCGCCCCCTACTACCGTGCCACTGCCGTGCTTTGTTCTGTTGCCCAGTTTTCCTAAGCGGTAGTACCGCTTGGTCGGAACGGTAGTACCGCTTAGTGCGGCACTACCGCTCCAGTTCCTTGTTGATTGCCTGCTGTTTTTGAATTACTACCGCACGAGCGGTAGTACCGCTCGCAAGAGCGGTAGTACCGCTTGTGCGCGTCCTGCACGGGTAACGGTTGGATTTGGGGTGGCCCTATAAAAGGGGTCTTCTTCCCCAACGGTTTTCTTATCCATTGCAGCTCTCTCTCCTCCCATTGTTGACCTTCTAGAGCTTTGCTAACTCTCAATCCCTCCATGGTTTCTTGCTAGTTTTTGGGGGAAAAGAGAGAGGAGATCTAGATCCACATTTCCACCAATCACTTTCTCCTCTAAGTGAGGGGAACCCCTTGGATCTAGTTCTTGGAGTTCTTCGTGTTCTTCTTCGTTCTTCCTCTCATTTTCCTCCATAGCTTTTGTTGCTTTGGTGGGATTTGAGAGAGGAGGACTTGGGCACTCCGTGTGCCCTTGCCATTGCATTAGTTGCATCGGTTTGAGTTCTCCACGGTGATACGTGGAAGTTAGTAGTTGAGAAGCTTATTACTCTTGGGTGTTTGGGCACCCTAGAGCTTGTTCCTCTTGGGTGCCTTGGCGCCCTAGACGGCTTGGTGGCTTGGTGGTGCCTCGGAGCTCAATCATTGTGGTGTAAAGCTCCGGGCAAGCGTCGGGATCTCCAATTAGGTTGTGGAGATCGCCCCGAGCAATTTGACGGGTACCGGTGACCGCCCCCAAGGGTTGCCAAAGTGTACGGGTTCGGTGACCGCCCTCAAGGGTCCCATTTGTACGGGTTCGGTGACCGCCCTCAAGGGTCCCTTAGTGGAATCATGGCACCTTGCATTGTGCGAGGGCGTGAGGAGAATACGGTGGCCCTAGTGGCATTGTTGGGGAGCATTGTGCCTCCACACCGCTCCAAACGGAGATTAGCATCCGCAAGGGTGTGAACTTCGTGATACATCGTCGTCTCCGCGTGCCTCGGTTATCTCTTACCCGACCCCTTTACTTATGCACTTTACTTTGTGATAGCCATATTGTTTCTTGTTATATATCTTGCTATCACTTAGTTGTTTATCTTGCTTAGCATAAGTTGTTGGTGCACATAGGTGAGCCTAGTCGATTTAGGTTTTGTGCTTGTCAAATTAACCGCTAGGTTTATTCCGCATTTGTTCAAGCCTAAACCGTAATTATTTTAAAGCGCCTATTCACCCCCCCCCTCTAGGCGACATCCACGATCTTTCACAATGGTTTGAGCTCTCTACGAAGATACGATAAAGCTACTCACTTGAGAGCCCCCCTTGATAGTACGGCTATCGATCCTATAACCCGGTCTCCCAACAACTACCATGAGACCGGTAAAATAGAAAACCTATCAAGGGCAAACCTTTGCCTTGCGCATAGTCCACTTGAGCTAGATGATGACGATCTTGACCTCCTCAAGTTGGACCACCTTTCTTGATTGCGCCGGCTCGATGAAGACTAGTTGATTGCTCCCCCATACTCCACTATGGGTGAGCCACTCTTCGGCACATCTTCACAAGTCCATTGTCACCACAATGGACGGCAAGCTTCAAGCATGTGATCTCTTCGTGATGCTCCACTTGAACTTGCACACCGCAATCTTGATGACGATCACCACTTGATGTCATCCTCCATGGGTTGTGTGATATCTTCCTTTTGATGCACGTCCATGGAAACAAACCTAACCCCACAAAGAACTCTCACATAGAACACGGGTTAGTACACAAAGCGTAATGGACAATGCTTACCATACCATGAGATCACTTGATCTCGCTTGGTACATCTTCTACACTTTGTGTGTTGATCAACTTGAATCACTCTTCGTATTTAGTCTTGATCAACATGACCAATCTTTGGATAAATCCTTGAATAGCACCTTGGTTAACACATATTCTTCTTCAAATCACCTTGAGACCAACAAATGGTCTACAAGCGAATCCTATGGACAAACCCTTCAAATATAACTCAAGGCAACCATTAGTCCATAGAGATTGTCATCAATTACCAAAACCAAACATGGGGGCAGCACATGTTCTTTCAATCATGCATAAAAGAGTTCAGAGAAAACTCAAATAATATTCATGGATAATCTATTCATAAACTCACAATTCATCAGATCCCAACAAACACACCACAAAAAGGGATTACATCGGATAGAACTCCAAGAACATCAAGGAGAACATTGTATTGAAGATCAAAAAGAGAGAAGAAGCCATCTAGCTACTAACTATGGACCCGAAGGTCTGTGGTAAACTACTCACGCATCATCGGAAGGGCAGCAAGGTTGATGGAGAGCCCCTCCGTGATCAAATCCCCCTCCGGCGGAGTGCCGGAAAAGGCCTCCAGATGGGATCTCTCGAGAACAGGAACTTGCGGCGGCGGAAAAAGTATTTCGTGGACTCCTCTGTTGGTTTCCCAATTTTAGAGTATTTATAGAGGTGGAATTAGGTCAAACGGAGCAGAGGTGGGCCCACGATGCACCAGGGCGCGCCACCCCCCGGGGTGCGCCCTGGTGGCTCGTGGCCACCTCCTCTGTCTTCTGGCCCTCTCCCGAAGCTTCTAGTGTCTCTTATGTCCAGAAAAAAAATCTCCAAAAAGTTTCGTGGCATTTGGACTTCGTTTGATACTGATATTCTGAAAACCCAAAAACAGGCAAAAAACAACAACTAGCACTGGGCACTAAGTTAATAGGTTAGTCCCAAAAAATGATATATAATTGCTTGTAAATGTATATAAAACATCCAAGATTGATACTATAATAGCATGGAACAATAAAAAATTATAGATACGTTGGAGACGTATCACGGCACGACCGACAGCAGATACCCACAGGCACAACGTGGTGAGATTGACCCTGCGCTCAACGACCCGGAGTGCTTAGGGGTGAGCGGCCGAACTACCCCCTCGCGCTTAGGATGTAGACTGGCGGGAACCTTTCTGCGGAGCCTAGGTAGGACTACGGCATGTTGATTAACCGAGGCCGGGCATGACCCGGAAAAGTGTGTCCGGCCAGAGTTAATCGAGCGTGTTGGGTAACTTGGTGCACCCCTGCAGGGAAGTTATCTATTCGAATAGCCGTGTCCACGGTAACAGGATGCTCGGAGTTATATCCCGATCTACTACAACTAAAACTGGATACTTGTGGTAATTAATTAATATGATGGCTCCAGGATCGCTTTCTCGCAGGGTGTCGAGGAAGGATCTCTGGCGTTACTAATATATATTTGTTACTATATTATATGTTACTCTACTCTCTTCTGTTGCTGCAAGATACTAGTCTTCGATAGGCTAGGCCTTCCCCTCTATTCTGGCATTTCTGCAGTCTAGTCCACAGATACAGCCCCTTCCCTTTGATACCGATGCATACTTAGCATAGATCTGATGTAAGTCTTGCGAGTACTTTGGATGAGTACTCACGGTTGCTTTGCTACCTTTTTTCCCTCTACCCGGTTGCTACGATCAGATGACGGAGCCCAGGAGCCGGAGATCCTCGATGGTGCCTACTACTACGTGGAGACCGACGACCAGGAGTAGTTTAGGAGGCTCCCAGGCAGGAGGCCTACGCCTTTTCGATCTAGATGTCGTTGTTTTTCTCAGCCTTCTTAAGGCAAACTTGTTTAGCTATGTCTGTATTCAGATGTTGTTGCTTTCGCTGACACTTGTAGTCGAGCTTATGTATTCGAGCCCTCGAGGCCCCTGGCTTATAATATAAGCTTGTATTATTTTATTTTGTGTCTAGAGTTGTGTTGTGATATCTTCCCGTGAGTCTCTGGGCTTGATCGTGCGCATTTGCGTGTATGATTAGTGCACGATTGAGTCGGGGGCGCCACAGTTGGCCAGTAAAAACCAGCTCGGAAGGCCTTGCTAACCAAGGTCCGAGCAGCGGCATGATGTCCGAGCAGCGGCATGATGGCCGAGCAGCGGCATGATGTCCGCTCATTCTGGAGTGAACCTCCTGAAGTAATAATCGCCCTTCCTCTTCGGAGATACATCGCTGGAGGACGCCCGTGGTGCTTATCTTATAGAGTTCTCCCTCGTGGACCTTGTAGGCTTTAGATTGCCTTACAATCCGACGTGCGTCGGTTTGGTCTTGGGGGAGCTCTTTGCGGAGCAGGTATGCGAGGAGCGGCTCGGTCCATGGTGCAATGACTGCCATAACTTCGTGCGCGGAGGCTGTTTTCTGAACAGCCGAGCCTCCCACTATATCCAGCCCCTCGTCATCTTCGGGAAAGGTATGTTGTCCAGCGTCGTTTGATTCTGACGTCCCCGTGTCGTCTTGACAGACTACGGAGGGTTTAAAGAGCCGTTCGAGGAAGGTGTTATCCAGGAATTTTTCCCGCTTAGCGCCCATTCGGGCGAGTACATCTGCGGCCTGGTTGCTATCTCGGGGTATGTGATGAAATTCCAGCCCCTCGAACTTGGCCGAGATTCGCACAACGGCATTCCGGTAGGCTGTCATCTTTGGGTCCTATGTGTCGAATTCGCCATTGACCTGTGAGATGGCGAGGATGGAATCACCTCGGACCTCCAGGCGTTGGACACCCATGGAGGCTGCTATCCGGAGTCCGTGCAATAGGGCTTCGTATTCCACCGCGTTATTGGAGTCGGTATACATGATTTGCAATACGTACCGAATACTGTCCCCTGTGGGTGAGGTAAGCACTACGCCAGCCCCTAGGCCGGCAAGCATTTTGGAACCGTAGAAGTACATGGTCCAATGCGAATAAGTGATGTATTCTCGAGGGAGCTCGGCCTCCATCCATTCAGCCACGAAGTCGGCCAACACCTGAGATTTAATAGCTTGGCGTGGTCGGTAAGTTATTTCAAAGGGTAGGAGCTCTATGGCCCATTTGGCTATGCGCCCCATTGCATCTCTGTTGTTAATTATGTCGCTTAATGGGACATCGGATGCCACGGTTACCGAGCACTCTTGAAAGTAGTGCCGAAGTTTTTGAGATGCCATGAAGACGGCATAAGCTATCTTTTGATAGTGGGGATAGCGTGTCTTGCACGGTGTTAGGACTTCGGAGACGTAGTGCACGGGCCTTTGCACCCGGAACTTGTGACCTACCATGTCTCGTTCGACCACAAGTACGGCGCTGACCACCTGGTTTGTGGCCGAGATGTATAATATCATCGGCTCGCAAATGTCGGGCGCTGCCAGGGTAGGATTGGTTGCAAGGAGAGTTTTAATGCCTTCCAGAGCTGTCACGGCCTCCTCGGTCCATTTGAAGTTTTTTGTCTGTTTTAAGAGTCTATACAAAGGTAAGGCTTTCTCCCCGAGTCTTGATATGAAGTGGCTCAGCGCTGCCACGCATCCTGCTAGTTTTTGTACATGTTTGAGCTCTGTTGGTACCTCTAAACGGTCCAAGGCTTTTATTTTCGCCGGATTGGCTTCAATACCTCGGCTAGATACGATGAAGCCGAGGAGTTTGCCGGCTGGTACTCCAAAGACACATTTCTCCGGGTTGAGCTTTATTTGATACTCCCGTAAGCTGGCGAATGTGTTACGGAGATTGTCGACCAATTGTCCGACGTGTTTGGTTTTGACAACCACATCATCGACGTAGGCCTCAACAGTCTTCCCGATGTGTTTTTCCAAGCATGATTGAATCATGCGCTGGTATGTGGCGCCTGCGTTCTTTAATCCAAAGGGCATTGTATTGAAGCAAAACGGCCCATAAGGTGTGATGAATGTTGTTGCTGCCTGATCAGATTCCTTCATCTTGATCTGATGGTATCCTGAGTAGGCATCAAAAAACACAGCGAATCATGCCTGGCGGTGGCGTCCACGATTTGGTCAATTCATGGTAGAGGGAAAGGGTCCTTGGGGCATGCTTTATTGAGGTCTTTAAAATCGACACACAGGCGCTAGGACCTATCTTTCTTTGGTACCATGACCAAGTTGGCAAGCCAATCGGGGTGTTTTATGTCTCGGATGAATCCGGCTTCCAATAGCTTGGCTAGTTCCTTGCCCATTGCTTGACGCTTGGGTTCCGAGAAGTGCCGAAGTGTTTGCTTGACGGGTTTGTAGCCTTTCAATATGTTAAGGCTGTGTCCGCAAGCCTGCGGGGTATTCCTGGCATGTCCGAAGGGTGCCAGGCGAATATGTCCCAATTTTCCTCATGAAAACCTCATAGAGACTCATCAATTTCTGGGTCGAGATTTGCCCCCATGGACGCCATTTTAGCTGTGTCCGTGGGGTGTACCTGGAATTTGACTATTTCGTCGGCCGGCTTGAATGAGGTGGACTTCGGCCGTTTTGTCGAGGATGATATCATCTCGATCGACTTCGGCTCGTAGTGTGTTTAGTTCCTCGGCCGCGAGGGCTTCGGACAGGGTTTCGAGGGTGAGTGACGCCGTCTTATTTTTGGCCGTGAGTGCTCTGTCGGGGTCGCTCGAGGCGGTGATTATCCCGTTCGGTCCCGTCATTTTGAGCTTCATATAGCCGTAGTGCGGTACTGCTTGGAATTTGGAGAAGGTGTCTTGTCCCAGGAGGGCGTGATATCCACTCCTGAACGGGACGATGTGGAACGTAATCTCTTCGGATCGATAATTATTTGCAGTTCTGAAGACTACGTCCAAGGTTATCTTTCCACTGCAGCATGCCTCTCGCCCAGGTATAATACCTTTGAAGGTGGTGCTACTCTGTTTGATGCGTGATTTATCAATTTGCATTCTGTCCAGAGTGTCTGCGTATATCAAATTTAGGCTGCTGCCTCCGTCCATTAATACTTTTTGGAGACGGCAGCTGCCCACGATTGGGTGAAGGACCAGGGCGGCGGGGCACCTGTTCGGGGTTGACCTCGGCTGATCTTTATGATCGAAGGTGATGGGCGTGTCTATCCACGCGCCCCGAGTTGGTACTTGATAGATGGAGTTGATTTCTCGCAGGGCCCGCTTGCGCTGGTTGTTGGACGTAAAGGTCTCATAGATCATCATGGCTTCGCCTTCGTCCGAGGATTCTTCTGCGTGACAGGGGTTGCCCGTAAGGAGGGCGGGTCTTCGGTTTGCCACTTGCCTCACTACCAAGCAGGCGCGCGGGCTGTGAGTTGGGCAGGAATTGAGCAAAACAGCATGTATCGGGCATGGTTTATCCAGGAGACCATCGAGGGTGGTCCTGGGGAGGGCAAAGATTTTCTTCTTTTTCCGAGGTTGCTTGGTCGGTACGGTCCCTACGCGGGGTCTACATTGAGGTGTAGGTCTTTCTCGCTTTGACTTGCGCTCACAGATCAAATATGTGCTCTTCTTGGCAATCCAAGCATCCTCGATGCTGCAGAATTTAGACACCAGGTCGGACAACTCCAAGATGGTTTGTACACAATGGCAGGCGAGGGCGTTCGAGACACCTTTATCCTTGCATCCGTGCTGAAAAGTTGTTACTATATCTGCGTCCTGGTAGTTTGGTATCTTGTCCTTGATCGACAAGAACCTGCACTACTGCAGGCGACCGCTAACGCGACACATGAATCAGAGACCCCGCGACCAAACTGTGTGTGATGCATGAATCGCAAACGGTGTCGTAAAAAACCCGTCCCCAATAAGACGAACTGTTTGCGATGCCGGAGACATCAAAAACGATTCAGATTAGGGACGCGTGTGCGATACGTGGCATACAGTTGATCCATACGAACTGTTTGCGATAAGCCAGAACAACAAACATGGTCAGCCAGTTCGTGGTGTGTGCGATACGCGGCATACAGTTCACTTGGATGAACTGTTTGTGATTACCCAACACAACAGAAACGGGCAGCCAGTTCGTGGTGTGTGCGATACACGGCATACAGTTCACTCGGATGAACTGTTTGTGATTACGCAACACAACAGAAATGGGCAGGCAGATCAAGGTGTGTGCGATATACGGTATGCGGTTCACTCGGATAAACTGTTTGCGATTACCCAGCACAACAGAAATGATTCAACTTAACAAGATGTGTGTGATACGCGGTAAATAGGTCAGTAATCCGAAATGTGTGGGAAGACGGATAACAACACGGACGATTCCTTCTAATAACCCGTGTGTGTTGTGGGCAAACACTTGCTGGTATACAATTGTCAGCGATTGATGAAATCATCACCGACGGGTTCCCTAGTTTAGCCCGTGGGCGATGTGATTTGCTCAGTCTACAGAAGAACAAATATATAACCAAATTAAACATCCAATTACATAGGTGACTATACAAAACATTCACACACACCTCAATATACAATTACATGCATTCTAAACTAGGAGAAACGATCATCTAATCATTTACTTCTTGTGACGCTACCGCCACTACTCTACTTGTGCCTCGATCCCTCGTCGTCCACAGGAAGGAGGCACTCCCTCATGTCAATGATCTGCCTGTACATCTCGTAGCTTGTGTACGCGTCCTTGGACGCGTACTTGACGTGTTCTTCATCCAGTCTCCGCACCCAGGCCTCGTGCCAGGCATCCTTGTTCTTTTTGCACTCATCTTTCATGCCTCTATAGTAGGGGTCGATGATGGCCACGGCTAGGTCAACCAGGGAGTCCTTCTTCTTCTTTCTGCCCCAGACCCTGCCTTGGATGTCGACAAGACTCTGACAGGCCAAGCCCGTAGTCTCGAGCACCTTTAGATCGTTGAAGGTGTCCACCATAGTGAACCTGTAGTCGGGGCTATTGATAAACCTGGTGAAACGCTCGCAAGGTCTTGTGACCAGGGAGTAGTGGTAGACGAGGACGTGATGGCCCACACACAACTGGGCGACGGCAACCGCCTGATCAACCCCGGGACAACCGCCGGTGTACTGGAGGTCGAAGCCGACCACTTTGTACTTGTCATCCTTAGCAAGCAACTGCTCCATGGTGTTGATGCAGTCCTCCACCACGACCGGGTCGATGGTGTACACCACCGTGAGTTCCTTTTCCCTCACGTGGGTGTCCACATGATGCACGCCGTACTCCATTGGAGCGCCGCTGGATATCCTCTCTCACTATGTGTCGTTGTGGGTGTGCTTGTTGTGTTGTGGGGTGCGATCGAAAGGTTGAAGAGACTAAGGTTATAATGTTCGTGGGAATAAATGGGGAGGCCGAACGTCCTAGAGTATCGGCGCGCGCGGATGGAAGTTGTTGCGGCGCGTAACTGCATCGTGCTGCACGTATTAACTACATCGTGGTGACTCGTGCGGACGCAACCGCATGCATATGGCGCCCAAAACGTGATCGTGCGCTGACCCTAACCGCTAAAAGAGCGCGCACGGAGGGACACGAGCAGAGCGCGCCGCGGCCGCCTCATCGTCGAGCAGAGCGCGCCGCGGCCGCCTCAACGGCGAGCAACCACATGCATAATTATTGCATATAGCATTTATGATTTCTAGGCATTCAACTAAAGAAATGGGACCTAAACATTCACCCAAGGACAGATTTATGATTTCTAGGCATTTAATTAAAGAAATGGCAAGCCATTGGCCCTGTTTGAAAGAAAATATGAGTTACAGCCGAGTTGAAAAGGGCAACAACATCTAACTCCAGCTTACAAACGGTACAAAAGCACGAGGATCAGTTCATCAGGTTTAGACAAAACCCAGATTGAACATGGCAATAGCATCTAACTCAACCAAAGTTTTCGACAGTCACAGTCAAATGGATCAGTCTGATCCATAAAATCAAGATCCTGGGCCAGAAAATTTACTGGTACATGATCACAAGTTGTTGTAAATAGAAGCCAAGCACGTTCAGAAGCCCTTTTGTCCACCTGAAACTTCTTTTTGTGCTGTTCAATGTGTCCATCCGTGAGAAACTTTTTGTTAAAAAACTTAATCCTCACGGACAATAGTACCCTCGCATTCAACAGGAAGAATGTGACAAAGCTAGTGTTTGCATGGTTGGATGCATATCCTTCCATTGTTATTGTCCTCAAGCGAATGTCATGAGAACTGAGAAATTCCCTGTGCTTCTTACGCCACCGATTGGTTATACCTTTTTGTCCATGTGTTATTGCCTAAATAGACATGAAGATTGAAAACAGTTAATGTCTAAAAAAAGAGTATGTCGAAAGAGCGACAGCTGAACGGTTAATTCTAGGACATTATATATGGGCTTTCAATGTGCGTGAAATCATCACCTCTACATACAAATTCTCTAGGCATGGAAAGCATCACAGCAATCCAATAATCGTGTTCAGATCTAAACACCACATACTGATATGTAAGGTCTTGACAGAATCCAGCACCATTGATAGGCTATCCATGGACAAACTCTTCATTGAGCATAGAACATAAAATTAGTACCAAAAGTGTACTCCAAGATGATATAAAACTTCTGTGCACAAATGAAAAATGCAGTTTATGATTACAAAAGTGTTGATGATAATATACAGTACCTGAATAATTATGGAGCCAAACACCATCTTGTAACCTTTAAACGGATCACGAATTACACCCAAGGTCTCCAGTTTAGGCGCAGAGACCACATTTATTTGCGAAGGTGCATAACAATAATCAAGGAGCAACCTTTGAAGTGAAGGGGCATCTTCGATGATGAGCTCCTGTCCTTTAAAATAAATTCCAATGCTTACAAGGTGAGGCGACTTTATTTGGAGATAACGGATACGGATTTCTTCTCCAAAAACAAGCAGCAAGTGCTCCAGGGCAGGGCAGCTGGAGTGGATGATGTTGTGCAGCCCTCGGACAGATCAACCACCACAAGCGCAAGTTTTTTTAGCAGTGGGAGTCGAAGCATTTGTACCAGATTGTCTGCTAGATGGCACCGGGCCAAGGTGGCAGTGTGGAGAGAGGAGGAAAACCATGAGATGGACATCGGTGGTGAGGGCACAGATACATCGGTTGGTGGTAAGCTATTTTCATAATAATGGTAGAACTCAAGCTGCTGGAGTTTTTCGAATTCACGGGATGTCAGCCAGTCATCCACCGTGCAGGGTATGTGTAGCAGGCAGCATGCCGGGATGCAGAGGCGTTGAACGGAGCCCTGGTGGGAGGAGATGATGGATCCTGGGAGTTCAAAATCATGAACGACAGATAGCTGACGACAGTCAAGATTAAGAGACGCGGCACGCCACAGAGGGCGCCACCGAGATGCGAGGACCTGTGTGCGGTAGGCATCCTTGGTGGGGAGAAGGGAGATGATCTCCCCAAGCATGGCGTCTGGGAGATCGCTTATGTTGTCCGCCCGATATTCTACGGGTTCCTCAGATCCAGGGGGCCGTGGCCGCTTCTGCCCTCGCTGCCGGGTGTAGGATCTACAACCGGCGGCAGCGTTGACCGGAGCCTCATCAGTGTACATACCAATCTGGGGGAAAAATTGGCACAATCAATTCTCAAGATCTGGAACAAAAAAAATGGCACAAACATATATGTAGGACATTCAAAATCAATTCTCAATATCTGGCTACGAATTATTAGCACGAACACTAACCCTTGTCAGATTATTAGCAAAAATCATTTATACAGAACAAACAATTAATCACTAACCCTAGACGGATACCATTCAAACAATCAGTACAGTACACTACACGGATCTAACGAATCTTACTCTGGTTTCATGGACTGAGAGAACATAACCACAGGATTTCTATTCCAAAAAAATGAAGGGGGGGAGGAGTAACCAGAGAAAACACATGATATATTTGCCGCAAAAATGGGTATAGATGACTAACCAGTTTTCCGTCGGAGTCGGAGTCGTTGCCGGAGTTGATGTGGACCTCCGGCTCCGGCTGGCGAGGCACGACGGCAGCGATGACGTCAAGGTCGCGTTGTTGCCCGCGTGAGACCTCGTCGGCGGCGACGGCAACCTCTGTGCCCAGCTTCACGCGTTGCGCAGGTGCTTCACCAGCCCCGGCGTCGCCACTCCCTCCGATGGTGCGCTTCGACGGCATCCTCATACACTCCAGACGGCGGTGACCACTGTGGACGGGGGGTGCGGCCGCCTATTATGACCAGTGGCTCGGGCGCGCCATTAATATGGAGCAGTGGGAGCGAGGCGGGCGACGGTCAAAGGGCTGGCGCGCCTCCCGGTGAGCCTGCGCAGCGGACTGCTGGCATGCCTACCGTCATTTCACACAGCTAATAGCACGCCTCCCGGTGACACTGCGGAGCGAACACGCCTCCCGTCAATTCACACACCTGCCCGCATGCCTCCCGGTCTGCCTGCGCGGCAGACTGCTCGCATGCGTCCCGTCAACTCACGCCTGCTCGCACGGCACACGGGACGCGTGGCGGCACGTATATTGTTTTTCTTTTTTGATGATTAATTCTGC
This sequence comes from Elymus sibiricus, assembly GCA_039707655.1. Lineage (NCBI taxonomy): Eukaryota > Viridiplantae > Streptophyta > Magnoliopsida > Poales > Poaceae > Elymus > Elymus sibiricus. Next base: position 267,964,992 of record CM077672.1, on the reverse strand, counting down.
CGCTTTATTGCTTAACCGAAGCATGGCACGTACATTGTTGGTCTAATGCCCACGGTTCGAATAAATAATCCGTTAGCGATATTGGTTGCCAATTATTAATAATCTCCCGTTTGTAAGAAGATTATATCAAAACTTGTCTCAATTTTGACAAAAAAATACAATATCACAGTCTATTGGTGTCCATATGACACCACGATAAGTTTCATGAATTTCAACTAAGTTTTGGATTTACTGGATTTTAAAAATCAAGATTCTCAATGTTTGAAATTTCACGGGGAATAAACATGCACCCAGGGACACACATATGATTTTTCAATCCATTTTGGTGCAATATCACGTGTGCATGTAGCTCAATTTTGATTTCTGCACATTAAATCCCTAGGAAATCAATCAATGTATAAAAACGGCCGAATGACCTCTGATTTTTTTTTCAAATTTTAACACGACACTCCTTTGGTCACATGTTCAGTGCAGAAAAAGTTTGACATGCCTCGAAGTGGCGGTGGTGGTGCGGTGTGTGGGTGGGGGGTCCGGCAGTACACTATGAGTCGTGATCCTCCATGTGGGACTGACCATTTTGTGAGGCATGCCACATCAAAGTCGTGAATTGGTTATTTAAAACATTACACAACCCTTCCATATATATATATACATACATGTTCGGGCCACATGCATGCATTATTGGTGGTCCTCGGACACTCCTCGTGCGGTTATCAACGATGTGCCCATTCGTTAGCCCGCGAAGGTTATCAGTTTTCACCGACAGCGAGAGGCATTTGACCAAAGGTGGATTCATCTTGGCCTGTGTATACAGTGTGGATCATGGTGAGATTCCAGATCAAAGTTCGAGCGCGTGCGGACACATGAGTCCCTCTCACCACTGGCTCAAAGTGAGGGGGACCATACATGTCGTGAACCTCTGTGTGTGTTTCCGGTTTGCGAAGCATGTGCCACATCAAAGTTGTGCATTGGGTATTCAAACATCACACAACACCTCTTCGGGCCACATGCGCGCGGTGGTTGTTCTAGGACACTCACTCACGTGTGACGCTCTCTGTGTGCCCGCGAGGTCGTCATCCACCATATCACTTTGACCTACAGCGAGGGAGAGGTTAATTAATTTGACCAACAAGGATGGTTCTTTTTTGGTTTGTGTTACGTACGGTAGGAGTATATATATAGTACGCGCCGAAGAGGCGGGGCAACATATATACTACGCGTCATGAACCTCACTTCGTGTGGGGACTTCCCGGTTTTCGAGGCAGGTGACACATCAAAGTTGTGCATTGGTTATTCAAACATCACACAACACCTCTTTGGGCACATGCAACCGGTGGTTGCCCTATATAGGACACTCACTCGCGTGTGACGCTTCCATCCGTGGGCCCGCGAGGTCGTCTCGAGCACTCTGACCCAATGAGAGAGAGGTTAATTAATTTGACCAACAAGGAGGATTCTTTTTGGTTTGATTTACAGTAGGATTATATAGGACGCGTCGAAGAGGGCCGGGGGAGCTAGGGGATGACCATCACATAAATACGCGTCATGAAAACCTCGCTCCGTGTGGGGACTTTTCGATTTCCGAGGCAGGTGTGCATTGGGTATGTATTCAAACATCACACAAACACCGGCCTCTTTGGGCCACATGCAGACGGTGCAATGAGTGCCCTATAGGACACTCACTCGCGTGCAAAATGCTTCCCTCTCCGTGGGCCCGCGAGGTCGTCATCCATCACTTTGACCCAACAAGAGAGGTTAATTTGACGACCAAACGAGGATTTCTTTTCGGGTTGTGTTACGATAGGAGTATATAGTACGCGTCGAAGAGGGGGGGGGGGCAGCGTATATATATACTACGCGTCACGAGAACCTCGCTCCGTGTGGGGACTTTACGGTTTCCGAGGCGGGTGCCACATCAAAGTTGTGCATTAATTAGGTATTCAAACATCACAACCACACACACCTCCATACATATGTTTGGGCCACATACAAGCGATGGCGGTGTCCTCTAGCACTCACTCACGCGGTTATCGGCGATGCTTCCATCAGTGGGCCCGCTTGGTCCATCACTTTTGACCGACAGCGAGAGAGGTTATAATTTGACTTAGGAGGGGATTAATTTTTGGTTTGTCTTACGATATAGGTCATGCTATATATGAGATTACATAATATACTTTGAGCGCATGTGTACGCATGAATCCCTTCCACCGGATCAAAGTGGGGGGGGGGGGCGAGCATATATATACACGACGCGTCATGAACCTCGCTCTGTGTGGGGACTGTGCGATTTTTGACGCATGCGCCACATCAATGGTGTGCATGGGGTATTCAAACATATGCATGCATCACGCACCTCCATACATATTTTTGGGACACATGCATGCAGTGGTTGTCTTCGGACACTCTCCCCTCGATTGGTTATCGGCGGGAAGCCTATATATTCGTGGGCCTGCGTGGACGTCCATCACTTCGACCGACAAGGAGAGAGGTTACCAGGGTGGATTCTTCTTCTTTGGTTCGTGTTACCGTATAGTACGTAGGTCGATCATGGTGAGATTAATTCCAGACCTAAGTTTGAGTGCATGCATGCATGCGTACACATGAATCCCTCTCACCGGCTCGAAGTGGGGTGACATGCGTACATATATATATACTATATGCGTCGTGAACCCTCGCTAGCTCCGTGTGGGGACTTTCCGGTTCCAAAGCACGGTGCCACATCAAAAGTTGTGCATTGGGTATTCAAACACCACACAACACTTCCACACATAAGTTTGGGTCGCATGCACGCAGTGGTTGTCTTCGGGTACTCCCTCGCGTGGTTATCATCGACAAGCTAGCCCATTTGTGGGGCCGCGTGGACGTCCATCCCTTTGACAAACAATGAGAGAGAGGTTATGCGAACAAGGTGGATTCTTCTTGGTCCGTGTTACAGTACGTCTTGGTGAGATGCCCTATATATCGTCCCACCGACTCAAAGTGTGTGTGGGGGGGGGAGCACTACTCCGCACTTCCTGAAACTCCGTGGGGTCGGGGATGCCCGGTTAATTTGCGAGAGGCACACATGTGCCACATCAAAATTGTGAATTGGGTATTTAAATATCACACCACACCCTTTTCATACACATATATATATATACCCACATGTGGTTAGTATGTGGTCTCGCCCATCTCGCGCCACAAGCACACATTTGTGGGCCCGCACACGGTCCACCTTTGATCGGAAGCGAGGGGGGTGTTTGCCATATGATGGACTCCTATAGGTTTTGTGTTACGGTAGGGTGACATGTCAGACCTAGATATTTGGGGGCATGCGTTCATAGCTAGGATTCCCCTCCCACCGACACGAAGTGGGGGGGGGGGGGTGTGGCGGACTATAGCAATAATGGGCGCTTTGTGAGACACGTGCCACATCAAAGTTGTGCATTGGGTATTTGAACATCAAACCACCCTTTTCATACATATATTTGGTCCACATGCAAGTGTGTTCGTGTTCTGACCCTTTCCCGTGTTTTTTTTTGCCAAATTTATAAACAGCAGACGAGGCGGATGCGATTGGGGACGTAACAGACACGGTTCCCTCAGACTACCCGTGTGCCAACCCCGTGCGCATGTCACTCACATCAGCACAGTAGATTGGGGTCCACGAGGCTTCCCTCCCAATCACAAAAATATCTACCCGCCTGGAGGGTTTTTCTGTTTGATAGCACACGATTACTATGTTTCGACCGTGTGCGATGTTCGTTGCTCCCGCTCTTGAAAATATCTACCCGCCTGGAGGGTTTTTCTGTTTGATAGCACACGATTATTATGTTTCGACCGTGTGCGATGTCTGTTACTCCCGCTCTGCTTCAATCCCTTGATCCAAATTTTCAGTAGCCCGGGCATTTTACTCCCGCCTGCATCCCTCGCAATCTCTAAAATATCTGCTCGCCTGGAGGGTTTTTATGTTTGATAGCACACGATTATTATGTTTGGACCGTGTGCGATGTCTGTTACTCCCGCTTTGCTTTAATCCCTTGATCCAAATTTTCAGTAGCCCCGGCATTTTACTACCGCCTACATCCTTCGCAATCTAAAAAATATCTGCTCGCCTGGAGGGTTTTTCTGTTTGATAGCACACGATTATTATGTTTGGACCGTGTGCGATGTTTGTCACTCCCGCTCTGCTTCAACCCCTTGATCCAAATTTTCAGTAGCCCCGGTATTTTACTCCCGCCTAGTAAAATTTTAAGTAGCCGCGGCATTTCCTCAAACACCACCTTGGCCCCCCTCCACACACACCCCAAAACCTCCGTTCACACTTCACACACACACCCCCATCCCTCACTCGAAACCTAGCTAGGTCACCGCCACCGCCGCCCCCGCGCCGCCTCCATCGTCAACCTCTGTCGGTCTGCCCGTGCAGGTTACCCACTGATCAACATACCCTCGCCGCCCTGAGTTTCTTAGATGATGCATGTGAAACGCGCCCTTTCCCACAGATCCCCATCCCCACCCCTCCCCCACTCCAGAGTGTCGCAGCCTAAGCCCAGCTACGCTTCTCGGGGAGCTCGAGGAGCGAATGGCCCAAAAGAGGTTTATCGCGGCCTCTTCGCCCGACGTCGGCATGGTGGCCGCCAACGAAGCTGACGACGATGACTGGCCAGAGGCTTTCAATTAGCGGGCTAGAGTATTCTGATATGTCACGGACGCCGGCTACGACATCGAGGTCGTCGACAGCGACGGCTTGACGCGGGCTATGTCACAGGTTAAGTTGCCCACCCCCAACCCCTCGGGTTCAACCGCCGTCGATCTCCTCGATGACCCTGCCGCTGATCTCCTCTGGCTCGTTGTCAACAATTTGCCATCCTTCATCGCCATGGAGCCCGTTTTGTCATTTCTGAAGGACACGTTCTGCGACGCTGGCTTAGGATCCTCAGCTGCCAAGTCAGACCTCATCGACGACGACCACGAGGAGGGCACCCTCTCCGGCTCTTCCAAGGGGAAAGAGCCCATCTGTGACATCAGGGAGGGCACCCTACAGCCGTGCTCTTCCAAGGTGAAGGAGCCCATCTGCGACAACATGGAGCGCACCCAGAGTCCGTGCTCTTCCAATGGGAAGGAGCCCATCTTTGACAAGTGAGGAAACCCATGATTTGTTTTGCCGTGCCTCTTCACAGGGGGAATCCCATGATTTGTTTTTGGTTGTTCGTAGTATGCCTTGTTTATTTCAGTTATTCACAAAGTGATGTTCTATATGTGCAAGTATGAACTTTGCAATTCAATTTCATCAATACCAGTTTCAACAATACCAATATGAATGACTATATTTGCTTGCTGTTAAGCCTGTTGTAGCGACCATATGCCTCTTTTAACGGTTTTTGGTTGTTCGGTTGTTTGTAGTTAGCATATGTCCAGTTTCAATTGCTATCTTTGGTTGTATGTAGTATGCCTTATTTATTTCAGTTATTCACAAAGTGATGTTATATATGTGCAAGTATGAACTTTGCAGTTCAATTTCATCAATACCAGTTTCAACAATACCAATATGAATGACTATATTTGCTTGCTGTTAAGCCTGTTGTAGCAACCATATGCCTCTTTTAACGGTTTTTGGTTGTTCGGTTGTTTGTAGTTAGCATATGTCCAGTTTCAATTGCTATCTTTGGTTGTATGTAGTATGCCTTGTTTATTTCAGTTATTCACAAAGTGATGTTCTATATGTGCAAGTATGAACTGTGCAGTTAACACACCTTTCCACTTCTTGTTTTGCTTAACTAGCTTGCTTAAACCTGCACACTGAAGCTATCATTTGGAGATTATGTTGTGTACCATGGATATATTTGGTTGATGTTTAGCATGTTGTGCTTAACATGCCTTTCGATGTACTTACACAGGACAATATTGGGAACGATTGTTGTTTTCCATCAAGGTTAGTTTCATCCCATGGCTTATATATACTCACTGTTCAGGATATCGGTAGCTGGTACCATATAGGCCGGGGGCTGATAAGGGATTAATCGGTGAATCGTACATTTAACTGAATATATCTGTAACCCATTTATCGGTAGGTTAACTAGGGCCATATCTAATATATTTGAGGCTACATAGCAACATGCATTGTACTGAATGTCTAAATATGCAATCCTAGGCTACATAGCAACAAGGAAGAGTGTTACCTTAATGTTCTGATGATGTCTAGATATACATAGAAGAGCAGCAACAACAACAACACAGCAGCAGTTAACTGCAGTTAATCGGCCGATATTTGTAATAATGTAATAAACTCCCTCCACCCCATAATATAAGATGTTAATTCATCCAATATGTGAGTATATTGTATGTAATAAGATCTTATATAATGGGATGGAGGGAGTGTTGTACTACATCATTGTGCAATTGCTGTTTAGCTTCTCATATTAACTTGATGCTTTTAGGTACATATTCATTGGTAAAGATCCGCGCTTCGACCCTTTTTGCGTATGGGGCAATGAGATATTCATGAACCAGCATCAAGTGAGGAAACTGATAAAGATTGTTAGTAAAATGGGTCAAAAGATGGCAATTAAACTATTTGTTTAAACTTTATCCAAGACAACAATGAACTGCAGGATGGTAAGTAAGAAATCTGCAGCCTTCTTTTTACTGCCCATAATGAGTTGTGTTAGATGACAATGTCTGAATCCTTTTCCTTTGCAGTGGTTCCCAAAGCAGTTTACTCAAGATTACCTCTCAAACTACATGATTGGTGGGCATGCAAAGGTTAAAGTATTTCTACCAGAACACAATGACTATCGAGATGTCCTCATGAAGACAGTGAAGGGTGGGCGGTCGGCCATCACAAGGGGTTGGACTAGAGTCGTGCGTGCCTTCTGCATAGAAGGGGGCGCAATATGGGCATTCCGCTTCACCTTGTTCAGCAACCAGAATGTCTTTCGCCTCTTTCTTTACCGTCTTTAATAGTACAAGTATACAACTCTGGTTCATCATTCTTTATTTGGTGCATATGTAATTCTTGTTTTTTTGGATGTAACTCTTGAACATATGTACCTGTGAATCGAATAATGCATTGGTTGTTGAACCTGATGCATATGAATAAAATTATAGCCTACTTTCAAGTTCAAATTCAGTACAATTTTAAATAGCAGCGATTAAATTAGGGTGAAAATACGCTCTGCAGGTCATTAAGGCGCACACGGTCTGTATAGCACAACGTGTGTGATATACATCATAATCTGACACGGTTCACAGAGAGGAAACGTGTGCGACCATGCACACAGTTGCCGTTTGCAAAGCGTGTGTGATGTCAGACAATATCACAAACGGTGCGAGCGAACTAAATATTTGTGATAGTCGCATTATCGTACACGCTTTACAACCATGAACTGTTTCTGATGTCGTACACATCGTAAACGTTGCACCACAGAATAGCGTGTAAGATAGTTATCCCGTCCGACACACGTACGACAGCCGGACATTTCGTAATCTCATCCAACACTCGTACGATGATTAACTAATCTTTTTAATTATATATCGCATACGGTTCGGGAGAAGTGAATGTGTGTGATAGTCTCCTTATCTTACACATTTTACAATCGTGAACTGTTTGTGATGGGGCGCGCATCGTAAACATTTCACCACAAAATACCGAGTGCGATGGTAATGCGAGCACACACGAGTAGCAAGTATGGAGCGTTTGGGATATTCGATAGATCACAAACAGTTGTGTGACGAGTCACGTCTGGGATAGATCGGGCATCGCATACGCTTAGTTCTGCGAAACGTATGCTTGCGTGCTCCCTATCGCCGACGGTTTCTGGGTCGTGTGGGAAGGACCCCCTTATCGCACACACATGCAAGGCGACGGTTTAAAACTCCATCGCGGAAAGGGGGTAAAAACCATTTGTATAGCAGCTCGCTGCACCAGTGCTGGCCCAGAACTGTCTGATCAATTCATCGGGGAATTGTTGCACGTAGGCTAGATTCCAGATGTCTGGAGGCCCCGCATAATCGGGGTAGTACTCGATGTGGGAGGTGGGTGGGTTTTCGATCTCTATGGACCGCAGGCTCGAGGCCTTGGTATCTTCATCCCGTGATAGGCCTACGTTTGTCGGCCCGGCCGACCCGATTCGAAGATCAGGTTCATCGGCCGTGGCTGGCTGGTCGCCGTCTGAATCGCTTTCCAGAAAAGACTTCGGCCCTTTGCCCTTGAAGGGGTGGTCGGCCGGAGCTGGGGAGGAGTCGTGGATCGCTCCTGATCCGTGGGGAAGGAAGGGTGCTTCTGTGACAGAAGCTTCAGATGCGGGAATCGTGCCCGCGAGATCAGAGTTGTAAGCCGATGATCCCATCGATCCTTTTTTGATCTCACAGCGGAACTCTCAATGAAAGCACCAGTGTCGGTGTAAAAATCGGCAGACCTCGGGGTAGGGGGTCCCGAGCTATGGATCTCGGACAGATGGTAACAGGAACAGGGAGACGATGTTTACCCAGGTTCGGGCCCTCTTAATGGAGGTAAAACCCTACGTCCTGCTCTTGTTTATATTGATGGAGAAGTATCAAGTACAGAGTTGATCTACCTCAAGATCGTATGATCTAGTCCTAAGGCTAGGTGAATGAGATTGCGTTGAGGTTCCCCCTAAGGGCTGAAACCCTTCGACTTATATACACGCCGGATAAGGTATCTAAGATTACAAGGTCGGTATCTAGGCACGGAGGCGGCAGGAGGAGTCTTGGAGTACGTGCCAAGTCTTCGGTAGATGCGGTCTTGACCTCTTCTCCTGCGTGTATCTTCCGGAGTCCATCTTGACAAGAACGAGAGCCCACTCCTCCGGCCCAAGGAATACGGGCCGACTAGGTTAGTACCCCCTAGTCTAGGACACCATCACTAAGCGTATCCTTTACAGAGGTCATTCCCACCTTCTCAGGTGTTGACAAGTGACGCACTGCATATGCGTCACTTATCGCAATCTGGGAGTTTTTCTTTTCTTTCGTAGATTCAATTTTTTTAAACATTTTATCTCTTGAACCATGCGTCCAAATCTCGAACCATTTTATCGTGATTAAAAGAGATAAGAAAATTCCTCCTCCACAAGAAAAGACCTCAAGCTTTTCTCCTCGGCGCCGCCGCCGGTCCGCCCCATCTCCGATGGCCTTTGGGCCATGGAGGTGTGGAGGACCTCGGCCTCCCGCTGACGGGAGAGACCCCGTTCTCGTTCTTGTTAGGTTAAGCGTCATGGTTGGGGTTGTGTGGCGGCGGCGATGTCCCTCAATAGGAATAATGTCTCCCACATTCTATCCCCGTCCCGATGGTGCGTCTAGCGTCATCGGGGGGCGTGTGGAGGTGTGTCTCCGTCGGATCTCACGGGATTCGATTGATGCCGGTCTTCGGTGGATCTGTTTGGATCCGTTCTTCATTCGTCTTCATTTGAGTGTTTACAGGTTTGATCCTTCCAATCTACGACTTTCTTCATCGGCGATGGTTGCTGCTCTGGTGCACTGGTCCTATGGGGCCTTAGCACGACGACTTCCCGACTGTCTACTGCAACAAAGTTTGCCCGACTCCAGCAAGGGAGGGGCGATGATGGCGGCGCGCCTTCGGCTCGCTCCAGTGTTTGTAGTCGTCGCTATGTGGTCCACGGACCTGGATGTAATTTTTATTATTTCTGGTGTTCGTTGTATTGCCATGATTGAAGATGAATAGATTGGAAATTTTCTCGCAAAAGAAAATCTCAAACCATTTTCACCGTTGGATTTCTCGTATCGAGATCTTCGAAATTAGATCCTATGTTAATAGGTTTCGATGAACTTTTTTTCATGAAAAAACCCAGAAAACTTGGGGAAAAAACAGAGCAGAAGCACTTTTTTCTTCACCTTTTCCCTTTTTCGAGAAGCACAGATCTGTGCCTCCACGAGATGCAAATTTGAAGCACACAAAAAAATACGAAAAAAATCGTGATTTTTCCCTTTCCGAAGAAGCACAATTGTGCTTCTCGCGGAAGCAAATCTGTACTTCTCGTGGAAGCAAAAAAAAAGTCGCAAGTTTTTTTTTCTTTTTTCAAGAAGCATAGATGCGCTTCTCGTGGAAGGTAAAAATATATAAAGATGTGGTGATAGGTGTCTGTGGTGATGATAGGTAAAAAAATCGCGCAAAAAATCATGAATTTTATTTCCTTTCCGAGAAGCGCAGCTGTACTTCTCGCGGAAGAAAAAAAAATCATGTTTTTTTGCACTTTCTGAGAAGCACAGTGGTGCTTCTCGTGGAAGCAAATGTGTGCCTCCGCGAGAAATACAGAGCAAAATTTTGCTTCAAAAATTTGCTTCTTGTGGAAGCAAATCTGTGTCTTTATGAAAAGCAAATTTGTGCTTCTTGTTGAAGCACATAAAAAATCATGCAAAAAAACGCAGAGTTTATTTTTCTCCAAAACCTGGGGAAACCAGGTGTAAACCGAAAAGCCAAAAAAAATCTGGAAAAAAAGTCATCTAAATCCCGAACACGTGTATAGAAAAAAAAAACTAGAGGAAGCACCCAACACGTGACACTTGGCGCGCTCTCAGCCCACAAAAGTGACCCTTGCGGGGCTCCCCAAGAGGTACCCCTTCACTAGTTGCTCTCCTTCTTTTTTTTAGGCAAACTCACAAAGCTTTTATTGCACCGTCACGTTTACAGGGACGAAGGAAAGATCTCCAGAGTGGCCTAACCAAACATGGCGACCGGTCCCTAGAGTTAAGGACGAAGACTCCCTAGTCGCTCCTCGTGTGCGTTAAGGAGCAGAGGCTTTGCACAGGGAGCGATCCCATTGGGCCGGCCCATTTGCATTTGCATTTCAATTTTAATAAAAAACGTAATGTTGACAAACAGTACTGTAGCAGTTTGGTAGTGTAGCATACCTTTTCATTGTAGCATCCCGGATTATCCTCGGTTTTTATTTCAAAGATTTTAAAAAATGTGAACATTTTTTTAATTGCGAACGAATTTCGAATTCCGAACAATTTTTCTGAATTGTGAACACATTTTCAAAAATTGATTTTTTTAGAAAATCGTGAACACATTTTGAAAACAAGAACAAAGTTTTCACATTTTTTAAAATTGCGAACAAATTTTGAATACCAAACATTTTTTTTTGAATGGTGATCAAATTTTAAAAAGTGAACGGTGAACAAAATTTTGGTGAATAATTTTTGACAGCCAATTTTTTTAAAAAAGTGAACACAATTTGAAAACATGAAAAATATATGTGAACATTTTCTGAAATTAGGAAAAATAGAATTCAGAACATTTAAAAAAAATTGTGAACATAATTTGGAAAAGGTGAATAATTTTTTAAAACATTAACAAAAAATGTGAAAAGTTTTTGAAATTGCAAGCAAATTTTGAAAACCATGAACATTTTTTTAAATCATGAACAAAATTTGGAATTTTGAACATTTTTTGAAAAATTGAGAAAAAAGATAACAAAGAAAAAAAGTAAAAGGATAATATAAATAAAAAGATAAGAAACAGAAAAAAAATGAAAAAAATGAAAAAATTAAACCAAAAAAGAAAAATGGTAAAAAGCAAAAAAAAATGTCGTATTGGCGCAAACCAGTTTGCCTCGCACTGCTTTAACGCTCCAAGTGGCCGGCCCGTCTCTGAGCTCCCCCTCCCCATGTCGATAGTTTGGTAGGACCACTATTTGGAGCTCACACCAAGAATTATGGAAGGTCAGGGCGATATGACGACCATGCAAGACCTGCTTTTATGCCCAAACACCGTACTGGTGGTTATTATGACCATTTGATCATTTTGGGTCCTCTAGTAGAGTTGTTCTAAGGACAACGGATGCCGAAAAGATATGCCGGTGAAAATGTGCATGTCCATACATCTACTAGTAAGTTACATATGCATGAAGTATAGGCTACCATATCTAATTCTCACCATTCATCGCAATGAAAATTATATTATAGCCACGAAATATTTAATGAATTCATGGTATATAGTACATAAAACTCATATTAGCCACGAAATATTTGATGAATTCATGGTATATAGTACATAAAACTCATATGAAATATATAAGAATAGTCAAGTACTCTATCTGCAAAAGCAAATGGACTTTAAGTGAGCCCTAAATATTTACCAGCCTCAACACTTTCTATAGTGAAAAGGCTTAAAATTTTACTCAAGATTCTCAATATGATTTTCAACCTAGTTTTGTGTTTTTAGCACTTCGTTTGTATTTTTTAGGATAAAAAACAATAAACTCCATGTTGGCGGTCGAGTCTTGCCACCCAGAAGTTTGAAACTTCTTTTCATTTTCTTGGATAAGGCCTACATATAACTCAATAACACAAATAAGATTTTCAACTCATTTGTGCATATTATTTCATGTACTTGTAGTTCACATTTGAATTATACCCGTTAAACGCCTAGAACTGCACTTAATAGCTTACATATAGCAAAAAAAATTAAAAAAAATCCAAATTTTGACATGAAAGATGTAGTGATGTATATTGAGTTCAGAAAAAGTTATCAAGTCCAACCAATGAAGATAATTGTCACTTCGCCTTAAAACCCGGCTCGTTCCCTCTCAAAACCATGATTCTTACTCGGCGATGGTTCAATTTCTAAGCAGTTTATATGAAAGCTTTTGTGAATCAATATCAATTTTTTACCACGGCCTCTGGTATGTGACATCATGCCAAGTTTTATGTTTTTCAGACTCCGTTTGCATTTTTTTTTTGAATTTACAACCAATAAGCTCCAGGTTGGCGGTCGAGTATTGGTACCCTAATGTTTCGAATTCATTTTTTTGGATAAGGCCTAAAAATAGATTCGAGGACACAGATAAAAAATTCAACCCATTTGTGCTCATTATTTCGTGTACTTGCAGTTTGAATTTGAATTATATCTGTTAAATGCCGAGAGATGCATTTATTGGATTAAACCTAACAAACGAACCCGAAAAAATGCCAAATTTTGACATGGAAGAGGTAATGTTGTATGTTTAGATTTTTCTAAAGCAAACCAATGAAGAATCAATTCAGATGTTTGCTTGAGCAAATTCAAAATTAACCTTTATTTCCATATTATTGATATTTTGATAAAATATAAATATGATCAACAGAAAAAATAGTCTACTGGATGTATTTATTTATTCTACAAATTTAGAAGAAAGAATCACTTAATTTAAATTTACAAATCAAAAGCTATTTTTGCGGGTATTTATTTTATATAAATCAAAAGTATGCTAATCCTGTTTTTTCATGTTCTTGTGTCTTTACAATCTTGTGAAACAAATATTTCCTTTCGTTTGGGAGGTGTCAGCTCTTATGTGCACGTATGCAGGGTGCTATTTGAGTTCTGAGTATTCAGAGTAAACAGGGACGGAAGAAAACGGCGCACTACAACGGGGCAAAAAACTAACTGTTGGCCTGTTGCGGACACGCCACCTCCACACCCACCGCGCCGCCGGCCGAGCGCGCGCCTGCCCTGCCCTTGCCGGGGAGGGAGTACAACTGCAGTACAGGTCGCGCGCATGTACTGCGTGCGTCCCTGCCGCGGGAGTACTGCCTGGTGAGGTGTTTCATTGGGCAGGCCTTGCCGGCTAATTACGTGGGTGCCCCTATGGCCGACGCCTACCAGTCTCATCCGCTGGTGTAGACTTTTGGGTGCCCTTTTTCCGTCGCTTGCCCACGACTCCGTTCGCACGTTGTCACGACGCGACGCGCGGAAGGCAAGTTTCGCGCCTACTGCCAGCCGGTTCGGGGTTTCGCAATTTTGACCCGTCATGTTGTATTAAAAAAATGTTTTAAAAGAGTATATCCAAGAAGTCAAGCCACCAAGCAATTAAAAAGCTCGAACGTGACACAATATTTCAACAATGGACGTGGTACATTAAAAAAAAACAATGGACGTGGTAGGGGGAAATCTCAAGACTTATATTTCTTTTTTTTAGGGGACTTGTATTTCTTCTAGGATGTAAATGTTACTCCCCCGTTTCGAATTATAAGATATTCTAACTTTTAAAATCAGATGTATATAGACGTGCTTTAGTGTATTTGTTTACTTATTTCAGTTCATATGTAGCCTATTTGAAAAAAAAATCCAAAGCTTCTTGTAATTCGGAACAGATGTGATGGATTTTAAGGGTCTCTTCTCACTGAATCTTACTATCAGAGCACAATAAAAGTTTTCAAAGGCCCATTCAAATTGCATAAGGCATGTGTGTTACTTTAGCCCCATATCGATGGTCGAGTAGAAAACACCAACATATAAAGTCATTGTAGCATGAAAGAGAGTAACAACATGCACCTCACTCATTCACTTAACGCTGCGCGCTTGTGTGACATGCCTCAAATTCAACGTGCCAATACTCGAGCTCATTGTAAACACATTTTTCTACTTCAAAAGATATCTTCAGTTTCATCACCTCATTTCTCTCCAATTGAGAAAATAGCCACGTGCACAACCGTTCCAAAGAGCATGCCTTTGAAATCGCGTCACTTGATAACCTGCAGTAGAGGAGTGATAGGGTTTTTAGGGAGCATGATTGCTCGCACAAGTTCAACTACATCCTTTACGACAGACCATCTGCCCCCTCTACGGTGAACGGCTACGTCATCTTCACCACCATGGAACTCATATGTTCTGAATCTCTCTCTCAGTTGATCGACATGTGTTTCGGGGCATATGCAAAGTCTACCGTGTGTGATTTCGCATGTCAGTAAATGATGAATCTAGATTAAACTTAACAGAAAACTGCTTGATATTCTAACAATAAATGCGTTGAAACTTGAAAAAACGAGACAAAACTTAGCGATCGTTAGACATTGCTTGCTGTTAATGATCTCATGTAAAGAAGTTACTCCAGTAAAACCCCAGCGAGACAAGATGTAACGTGCCGGGAAGCCCAACCTCCGTTACATTCATTCCAATGGCGCGGAACGTAAATACATCCAAACCCCGTGCCCCAAAGCCGCGGCTCGTCAACAAAGGCCGCCCCTTTAAAATCCCACCGGTCGCTTCGCCGGTAATCCTCGTCCTTCCTTTCCCTTTCCGCCTGCCCCTTCCCGTCCGGCGGCGTCCCTCCTCCCCCACCGCGTCGAAATCCCAAACCCCACCCGCCCGCGACCCCTGCCCGCCGGTCACGATGATGCACATGACCTTCTACTGGGGCACGTCCGCGACGATCCTGTTCGACGGCTGGCGCACGTCCGCGTGGACGGGCTACCTCCTCTCCCTCCTGGCGCTCTTCCTCGCCGCCGCCTTCTACCAGTACCTCGAGGCCTTCCGGATCCGCGTCAAGCTCCTCGCCGGCGCCAAGGCGGACCCCCTCCCCCCGCCCGCCGGCTCCGACGCGCGGGCCCCGCTGCTGGCGCCGGGCTCCGCCTTCGCCGGCGGGCGCCTGCCGGCGCGGGTGGCCATGGCGGCGCTGTTCGGGGTCAACGCGGGCATAGGGTACCTCCTCATGCTCGCCGTCATGTCGTTCAACGGCGGGGTGTTCATCGCCGTGGTGCTCGGGCTCGCGGCCGGGTACCTCGCGTTCCGCAGCGGCGACGTGGACGGGGACGACCTCGTCGTGGTCGACAACCCCTGCGCCTGCGCCTAGGGAATCGGACGAGGGGCGGGTCGCCGGCCGCCGGCTTGCCCCCAGGTGTGATTACTTGATGTTGTACCACGCAGGTGGTAATAAGATGGTGTACAAATTGATTTGGGGGATTGCAAATTTTGGTGTCATCCGGGGGGGAATTGTAGAGTACAGAATCGGGAAAGTGTTTGATGCGTGTCTCTCACAGCGAATTGTTTGATGCGTTTCTGAGTTGATGAAGAGTGTGCGAAGACGGTTCCTTTGATTACGGGTTACGAGCTGAGCTGGTGTCAAGTTGCTCATCTTTTATTATTCTTATTAACCGCTCGCTAGAATGGACATCGTACTCTGTTTCGCTGTCACGAATCCGAGAGGCGATATTTGACAGGGAAGAGAAGAAATCGGAACCTAGACACCTATCAGGCTAGATTCGATCATTGGAAGGAGAAATACTTCGTCCTCCTCCCTACGAATGAACGAAAGGTAGGGTCCCTTGTCCCTTGGAATGCAGGGAAAAAGCCAAAGTGTTGTTTCCAGTTCTCTTGGACCGGCATGCTTTGCTTGCTGGTAGAGGCTTGCTTGTCCGGTGAGATCAATGTAAGCTTACTCAAGTATCTTTGAACACGTGTGATCCCCATTCAGTATCTACAGCCGGCTCCCCAAACTGACCGGGCCGACGGCCGGTCAGTGCCCGGTCACTAAACCATGACCCAGATGGGCTCCTCACATTGACACACGTCGTACCCAGACCAAACCTAGGATGGGTATGAAGAGGCTCGGACGCGTCCGCCATTCGTCTGGCCCACCCTGCCCCCACAAATAGCCCCCTTCGGATGAACCCTAGACCGAAGTCAATCAGTTCACTCCACACTCTCTCTCTCTCTCTCCGTCTCCTCCACTCCCACCCCCTCCCCCCACCCCCCCTTCCAATCGTTGGCCACCAAAGGCAGCAGCGTCAGCTCCGACGAGTTGGCAAGTGTGTTGCGCGATGCGGAGCCGGACGATGTGGAGACCGCCCTCCGCATTGCTTTGAGGCGGTCGCGGCTGGTCCAGGGCCAAAGCGGCAGATCCGGTTCCACGCCCTCCCCCGTCGCCCAGCCCTCCCGCCCATCGCGCAGCTTCGCGTACGCCGCCCACCACCGCAAGCTCAATCTGATCCGAATGGCGTACCCCGGCACTGTTGGGTCCTGGTGCTCATGCCGGCGTCGGCGCGGATGAGGACGCCTGAATCTGAGGCACGGGCAGCACGCCGCGAGCGACAGCGAGCGGGGTAGAGGGCGGCGGCAGGAGAGGCGTTGGCCACGCGCCGGACACGCGCGCGAGCCTGTGGATCCCAAGGACGCGCTCCTCGCATCGGTCCTCTGCTGCTCCTTGACGATGGCGGAGACAGATGCGTGGCGGCTCCGCTGCAAGAATGCCAAAGCGCTCCGGCTCGTCATCGAGCTGTCGGAGCGCGAGGCAACGGCGGAGGCGGCCCGACATGCAAAGGAGCAGGACCGCCTGCTCCGGAGGCGGACGGGCCAAATCTACTCCGACGACAACGCCCCTCCGGCCGCCGACGCCTACACGGAGGGGTACAGCCGCACCGGCGACCGCAAGGGGAAGGGGTTGGCACGGAAATGCTGATTTCATCCGCTCTTCTCCGTTTTATCTATGTTTTTAGTATATTGCACTGTCCGGCGATGAAGTTTGATCCTTTTGTCCGGCGATGAACTATGATCCTTTTGTATCGGATAAATTTAGTCCGTTTGTTGCTATTAAGCATGTTCATCTACATAGCGTGGATTTTGGGGGTCGAATATGAGAGACACAACTCTGAGAGCAGCCAAATGAGGGGTGCCTGGTCACTGCCCGCGGACGCGCTCGGCCACGTTCGCAGGCGTTTGAGGGGTCGGATTCGGTGTATCCGGCTGTAGATGGTCTAAGACGTCGAAGTAATAAAAGGTGAAAAGTGTCGTGCGAGCTCGGGGAGTCGTGATTCTGCTCTTGAAGGGTTCTTCAGGTCAACAGCGCTGGACACTGCCGCAACGGTGCCCTCAACAACGCTGACAACCAAAGCCGCTGCCACGCTCGAGGATGGCTGGCTGGAGATGAGCCGCATTCCACGGCCTCTCGACATGCCACATTGCCACTGCTTCCATTTGTTCCACATCGTGGTCATCGAGAGAACTCCGGCAAGAGCGCCGGAGCCCGAACGTGGCGTTGATGACAATCCAAAGCCAAAAAAAGAAAAAGGTCCGGACCTGAATCCCATTTACCTTTCATGGCTTAACATGTAGAGTAATACGCTGCTTCTCCAAATTTCCTTCTGACACTCGGCATTCCAAAGATCTTCTTGCAGTTTGCATTGGCGTGCCGTTTCCTGATTGCTTCTGCAGATCATTTTGCTCGTGACGTCAAAATTCAGTTGCAACTCTCACCATTCGATTTTACAAGATCAATCAAGTACTCGGGTTTTATTATCTAGTCAAATTTCACTAATGTCACACTGGGTGCTATAACTTTCGCTTTGTACCGCGGGAGGTCACAAATCAACAACTGTTACTAGCAGTTCAGGAGGAAGAAATCTCAAGAGCGGCTACGAGGAGAAATGGGTCCATGATACGGCCGATGGATCTTCTCCTCATAGCTCTTTGTAGGCACCTCCACTGCTGGTGGGCTCATCAATGTCAGGCCATGTAGTAACCTCGGCGAACGAGAATTGGTCAGCGGCGCCCAAGAAAGATGCCACTCGCATCACACAGCACTGCGACAGCATGCTCTCTCCCCCAACCGACTCCGGCAATGGAGGCATGCAGCTTGGCAGGCATTCCGCCTTATCGTTGCTCGCTTTCAACAGTGAAAGCGTGGCTCGGCAGAAGATTAACCTGCAGGAAACAACCCAAATGAACTTACTACCGAGGTTTTGGTTCAGTTCTCCAGGACTTGAACTGGAGCGGGAAGTATCACGGATTGACAAGCTAGGTAACCTGAGAAGCAGCCGCCTCAGGAGTGGATCGCCTAAAACTTCAACCCAGACAGGGTCAAGTGAAGTCGAAGCAACTAAAGTCGTGGCCCATTCATTCAACGACAAGGATAATAGCTCCTCGGCTTTGTTATAAGAATCCTACAGAAGAACGATCATATCAATTCTCAAACTGCAAAATGTAGTGCCTGGCAGAAATAAGAAATTTGTCACAAAATAAAAACACAAACCTTGTCACTGTCCAGCCTATTATTGCCGATCAGAAAGCAGAAAGCTTGCAATGGAGCTGTGAGGAACATAGTAAATTGACTACCACTCTGCCGAGTGGAGTCCCCATTGAATCCTACAGCGCAAGATCGGGAGCTTGGAGAAAGTAACATTGCAGCTGTCTCGCCCTTTTCAGCCCCATGAATTGACTGCAATGATTAAATACAACAATTAGTATGGACAAAATCACTGAGAGAACTAGCAGCTACAGCCAGCCTACAGAGAAGGTAAATAACGACTGCATATCACATTATAATAATAAAAAGGACAAAAGGAGCAGAATTTTTTACAGGCAAATGGCAGGTGCTCTGCCTTTTCGTTTAAGAATAGAGAGTAAGATTACAAACATGAGCATCAAACAAAAAAGAAAAGAGAATGCAAAAAAGGAGCAAAGTGAATTGTAGAATAAGAAAATGCAGAAGGAACTTTGTTTCACAATAAGAGCATAGGGCAAAAGGCCTGTGAATATGAAAATAAGAACCATGGAATGCCATTTGGATAAGTATAAAATACATGTTTTGCCAAATAAGAAGGATGCTGAGAAGAGCACCAAATCTGAACAGAACTTTTAAATGTTATTAAAATATAAGCTTGTCTATGCATATGAGCGGCCCAATAACCTCTGCTTCATCTCAAGGAAGCATTACAATATTCCGTATGAAGCATCCATCGATCATGGATACTCCACTTCCACTAAGAATATATATTCAGTATTCACTAGCCAGAATAATAGATATGGCAGCAAAAAAAAAAGAGTAAACAAACCTGCCTTAAATGCATAGCTGACGTTACTGTCAATCACCAAAAAGAGAGGTCTCCTTGTAAACGGGATCAGATCACAAGGGTATATGCAGTTTGAACCTAGATGTTGAACATGTATCAGAAAGATAGAAACAATATACTTATTTTGAAAAACATATATATATCCTTAAGTCTGTATAAAGGCAACTTCAAACAACCATATGCCATCAAAATAGTTCTGTGCCGCATTTGAGATATTGAACATAATCGCATGAACTCAGCATCGCGAAACTAGTTATGTACTGCATTAGAGACATCAAACATAATCGAATGAACTCAGCATCGAAAAAATACCTTCACCTTCACGGCAACCTAACCAGAGGCATGGTTCATTATCTTCCTTTGAAGTGATGGCCCTGGTATTAGATATGTCAAACTTACTAAAGCTGTTCACAACCCTCTCGCTTGTATCGGGACCAAGTCCAGAGGATCCCACCTCCCCTGAAAGAAATTATCATATTTGAATGCTAACAAGAATGACTACCAGACAGCTGATAACATTTTAGTTCTACAAGCCTGGGGCACCAACCTGCAGCCGAAAGGTATATCAACATCATAGCATTCAATGGGAGCTCCTCACATTTGGTGGCAAGGACCTGGATTTCGATCGTAATGTTTTTATCCAGGCAATATTTCATTTATGATAAAATGGTGTAAACATATTTTCTTGTGAAGTGAAAGCAAAAAAAAAAATTTGAATGTTTGACCGTAAAAGGAGGGTGAGGATGATAGGAGGCCCCAGAGGGCACGCACCAAATATTTGCCATTCTGTTCAACAGCAATCATCTCTCTATTGGATCATTTCCATGGCATAGCACCCCAGGAATCGCTAATATCATTATGCCTCAAATATAATTCAGGTCAGAATTCCTAACTGTTATGGGTGTAAAGGAATCAAGAAAGGATTGTTTGGTTATGATGTGTGGATAATAGAGAGGATGATATTATCGATAATGGAACAAATAGAATCAGTTTAGTTGCATTATCTTCCCTCATCATCATGCTTCCTCGTCACGTAATTCAGATGAGTTAGTTAGTAGCATCGTGTACCTATCTTGCAGAATTCCCTACTTTTTTCAATTCTCCTACTAGCCCGTTTCTGATCATTCCAAGAAACATACATTGGCTGTCATTTACACATTATACTTGCACTTCCTAATTTGAAATTAATCTAGAAGAGTTTGCTCCACAAGTTTGCTCCTAGGACCAAACCAGTGCATTAAGCAACAATGAGCAGTGTGTATATTCAGGATGAAGACAATAAATCAAACATTGAGTTGACAAGATGCCAAATGAGAAATTGAACTTACCGTCAGGAAATGTGGCACCGAGGGGCGATAGAGAACTGTTTTCAGTGGGTTCGGGGGCAACGCAGCGTCTCTCAGATCTTTCAGGAGATTGGGGTGATTTTGCCCGCTTTCATCATGGGCGCTGTAGCCATTGTTTTGTGCAAAGGAACCACATGGTTCCCATTCAAGGCACTGAAGCATTCTGAATGTGTCTAGAGTGAGGTCGGTAAATTTGACCTGAAGGTAACACATAGATACATGATGTTTTGCAGTTAAAATTAAGGGGTGAGTACGATGCATCTGACTGCGTGAAACCAAGGAAGCATTACCTCGTTATGATAATAGCTGCATAGCATGGCATCACTTAAGAGCAGACCGCGCTTCTTGACTGTAGGTGGGATGGTCGGAAGAGTTTCCGGGGGAGGATCAAATGCATAGCTGTACCTGAGAGGTCTCATGTTCATGAAGGGCGAATCAACCTTTAGAAACCTCATGATTTCTTGCGCGACATGCTTCCATTCCCTGTAATCAGCTTCCTGCAAGATTTCATCTTCTTAATTCGAGCCAGAGAATGAAGAGCGAGCTAATTGCATCGGGATCGGGAAGCGAGGAAGGAAACAAAAGAGAGAAGAATTGAATTGGACCTGGAGGGTCTTCTTGGATTCGTCGAGGAGCGTCCGGATTTGGCCGGCGAGGCGGGGTACAGTCTGCGCACGGCGGCCGAGGATAAGCGCGACGAGGAGGAACCTAGCGAGGAAGCGCAGGTGCTTGGTGGAGGCCCTGAGGTGGTCGTCGAGGAAGTAGGCGCGGTCGAGGACGGCGTGGTAGAAGACGAAGGCCTCGGAGAGGAGGGCGGTGTCGGAGGTGCGCTGGTACTGGGAGTAGTAGAGGTGGGCGATGCGGGCGGCGATCTCGCCGACCTGCCAGCGGCGGAGGCCGGCGTCGAGGAGGCGGTGGCGGTGCTCCTGCTGCATGCGCCACAGCTGGGTGTAGATGCGGAAGGCCTTGCCGTACTCCGCGGGCTCCTGGCGGCCGAAAAGGGGCAGGTCCCGCACCCGGGCGAACCGCCGGTCCGCCTTGTCCAGCAGCGACCAGAACTGCTCCGCCGGGCAGACGCCGCCGCCGCCGCCTTGGACCTGGCCTTGGCCTTGCTGCGGCGACGACGCCATGGTCGCTCCGCCGGATGCGTTTCGTTCCCCTCCCCCGGAGTTGCCTTGGACAGTTGTGCTGGAGACTGGAGTCATCGCCGTCTTCTTTCCTTTCTCCGTTCCGTTCTGTTCCGTTAGCTTGGAGCCCAGCCCAAGCCCAAGCCCAAAAGCTGATATGGCCGACTCGTGAGACAACACTGTTCAGCGTAAGCCCAACACTCCCTTTTTTTTTTTTTTTTTTTTTTTTGTGTGTGTGTATATATAATACCTTTGCTTCTGTTTCCCTTTTTTTTGTTGCTTCTGTTGGCTTTCTATATGCACTAGTTACTGTTTTTTCTGTCTACAAACACTAGTTACTTTTTCCTTGGGAAAATTCTAAGGCCAAATATTAAGATTCACAGGACCTTACAAACACACTCATACAAAAACAAACAAACAATTAATGTCATGGGGTGATGAAGTCTTCATTCTCATTCATCCACCGACGGCGCGCGATGAGCATAGTTCCGTCTCTGGGCCTCCGACTTGGTAGTCGGTTCTTCCCGGCGTGTCCGAGGAGCTCTTCCGTGGGTTCCTTTGTTGCGGTGAAGTCGGAGCTGCGGTGGAGCGTGTCTAGGTGGTGACGATGACTGGACACTCAGTGGTCATTTGTGGAGGGCTCAGTCGGCGCAAGCCCTACATATTTTCTTTGCGAAGCTCATCATGAAAGATGGAGATGTCGGTCGT
Source organism: Elymus sibiricus (assembly GCA_039707655.1). Taxonomy (NCBI): domain Eukaryota; kingdom Viridiplantae; phylum Streptophyta; class Magnoliopsida; order Poales; family Poaceae; genus Elymus; species Elymus sibiricus. The sequence goes on along the minus strand of CM077672.1, from coordinate 267,942,248 downwards.
TTGCGCGTGTGGCCATCCGTAGGCATGTGTCGTCATGACTTCCGTGCAGCTACTCCGATGGAGCTCTATGGTGAAGTCGGAGTCGCTTGTTCGGGAGCAATCAATTTGAAGACGACACCTGCGACTCCTCGATCAATGTCTTTTCTTCTTTGTAGTTCTATGTTCCATGTCCATGGGCAGGTTGGTTGATGGTGCCAATGTTACGTGGGTTGGATTGTTTTGATTTTAGGCGGGGTTTTCCCAAATTAATCGGGCAACTCCCACTCTCTTCTTAATTAATGAAAACGGTAATGTTTGTAATCGGCTGGCCGGCGCAACGCTCAGCCGGTCGCTATCTCCACGTCACGCATTATGTCTTCCCACACGTCGTAACAGGACCACGCACCCACTGTTTCTCCTTTCCTTATCCCCTCGCGAGCGTTCCTGTCCACTCATTTTCCCACCTCCTCTCTTCTTCCCCATGGATCCCAAATCAGTTTTCACCCGCCATCGCGCAAGGCAGGGGGGAGGACATGGCCTGTTGTAACATCCCCAAGTATTAAGCTACAGTGATCACCTCAAAATCATGCCAAGTCACCATGATTAACAGTGTTTGATCATCATTTGAGTCATATCTCAATTCAAATTCCAAATTCAAATTGAGAATTCAAATTGAGAATTCAAATTTAAAGTGAGTCTAAAAGTTGTTCAAATTTGAAAACTAAAATGTTCATAATGTTGCAAATATTCCCAAAGCAATTAAAAAATTAAAATCAACATTAATTGAATTATCTAAGTGACTCTAACATCATGAAACAGTAACCAAATAGCAATATTTAATCCATTTTATTTAATCCAAAATTCAAATGAAACCAAATTACCTCCAGACATTTTTCTGGCAGTGGTAGATATTGCATAATATTTATTTGGGCCAGTCTCACATTTTACCAAATTCATTTTGTGTAAAAAGAAAAGACAAAACAGTAACTAATAAAAGAAACAGGAAAAAGAAAAAGAAAAAGACAGAAATACACTGGTGGACTGGGCCTAAGTCGCCTATAGTGCGGCCCAGCCCACCAGGCGCGGCCTTTCCCTAACCTCTCTCCCGCGCACGCCCGCGCCCGAGCCGGTCACCGTCGCAGCCGTGCCCGCTCGCCGACCGCGTCGCTACAGGGACCCCTGGGGGGATAAGGACGACGCGGTGGACCTCGGGGACAGCCCCAGATCTTTTCCCCCCTCTCATTCTCGCTCGTTCGTCCTCTCTTTCTCGCGCCCGAGAGCTCCCTCCGCCATCGCCGTCAATCCCGCGTTCTCCGTCGTCCCCGCGTTGCGCCGCCATGTCCTAGCTGTCCGCCGTCGCCGACTACGTCGCCTGCACCAAAAAACACGGGCCAGGAGCCGCTGCTGCGAGCTCGGCGACCTCGTCTTCTTCCTCTGGTCGCCGGTGCCTCCCCGTCGATTCTGGCAACTCCGGCAGCTCCTAAGCCTTTCGACGGCCTCCTTGAGCCGCACGGTGAGCTCCGCTCCCTCCCCGCCGTTTTCCCTTTTTGTTTTCGCGCGCGTAGACGTCGTCGTCGTCGTCGTGGCCGAACCGGCCACCGCCGATGAGCTCGTCGTCGTAGCCACGCTGCCCGTCGAGCTCAAACGAGCACGGATTCGTGCTCGGCACGTCCGTGCGGTTCCAATGCGACCCGCCGCTCGCCCTGCCGTGCCCTGCGTCGCCGGATCTGTCAACGGCCGAACTCCGGCGCCGCCCGCGAGCTCGCCGTCGTCGACTCCGGTCGACTCCGGCGATGAAACCACCGCCATCCGACGCGCCTCACTCCGCGCGTTCGAACGCACCTAGTCCCGAGTCGAACGGCCGCCGGAGCGCGGTTTCCGACGAGAGCCCGTGCGCTCCGCCGCGTTTCTGGTCGCTGGCGGCTCGCCGCCGGCCAGCGCCTCGCTGGCAGCCACGTGGGCGCCTCTGGGCCACTGACCAGTGGGCCCAGGGGCCCCAGTTGACCTGTTGACCAGGTCAACCCCGCTGACGTGGCCCTTGCTGTCACTGACACGCAGGCCCCACACTGTTTAAAACATTTTTAAGTTTGAATAAACCGTTAATTAATCTGTTAATTAAATCATTTAGTTAATTGGTCACTGAAAGTGGGTCCCACTGGTTAATTAGTTAAATTAGTTAGTTTAATCTACTGTTTAATTAGTCTAGTCTATGACAGATGAGCCCCACCCGTCAGATTGACCAGTCAACCGGCTAGGTTGACTGCTGACGTCATCATGACGTCCTGCTGACGTCACCATTCACTGTTTTGGATAATTCGAATTAAATAATTCCAGAAATTCCAGAAAATGAATAAAACTTTGAAAAATCATATAAAATAAACCGTAACTCGGATGAAAATAATTTATATATGAAAAACGATCAGAAAAATATGACGAATCAGAATATCCTACCCACATACCTGCCACACCTCTCTAACATGATGAACATGGAACTTTTCCCTCCGATTCATCTGTCCGATAATTGCCCGGAGCTGGTAAAACACCTCCAGATGTTTTCCCGCTCAGACTAACTTGCGTATTACTGCATTAGGGCACCCCTCGAATAACGTGCTGCCATGCCATGCATCTGTGTTGCATTTGTCTGCTTTTTATTTATTGTTTCTCCCCCCTCTTCTCTCCGGTAGACCCCGAGACCGACGTTGTTGCCGAGTACGACTACGCCCCTGATGACCAGCCCCTTCAGCAGAACTTCCAGGCAAGCAAAACCCCCTTGATCATTCCTATATCGCCTATTCCTTCTCCCTCATGCTTGCATTAGATTTTGCTACTGTAATTGCTTGCTCCTATTCTGATGCATTGCCTGTTTTTGTAACCTATTGTTGTTACTTTACCTGTCATCCTAAACTGCTTAGAATAGTTTGGTTAGTGATCCATCAGTGACCCCTCACCCTTGTCCCTGTTGCCTCGCTTTGTTACCAGTACCTCGATCATGGTGATCGATGTGCAGATACCGTCACATCACCGCACACCCCCTTAGTTGTACGACTCTGCAGGCCTACTATCGAGTGCCGAGGGTGATACCTCGTACTGCACTCCTGATGATATCCCTGTAGTATAGCACATTGATGGTGATTGCAGAGGGTGATTCCTCGCTCTCCCCTTCCCGATGATGACTCTGTCGTGCAACCCCTCAAGTGGGGACCATTGAGGGTGATTCCTCCTGGTTCTCCTTAACGGATTACATCGAGTAGGAATCCATCGAGGGTGATTCCTCGGGTTCCCTTTGATGTTTTGAACACACGGTTACCATGACTTTTACCTCAGACCTTTGTTGCAGGCGGGTCGACCCCGAGGGGTACCCGCGGGGAAATGTAGTCGGGTTGACCTGGAGGGTACCCGCGAGATAATTACGAGGCGTGGTCGGGCAGGCAGAGACCGCCCTAGAGAGGGATGGGCCTGACCCTTGTTGCACTTCCTCGAGACGGGACGACAGGAGTACTGATCGTCTCCGCGAGCTCCCAATGCACTAACGGATTTGGGTATTTGATCTGAGTTGGCTACGTGCCTATACGCACTACCACCACGCGGGATAATGGTTATGGGACCCTCTACGTCGTATGTATCAGCCGAAAGCTCTTCAGACGTCACAGCTCAAAGATGCGGGCTGATCGTTGGGGTGGGCTGGTTACGTCACTTGTGTATACAGTGTCGCGCCTGGGCCCCGACCAGCCACGCAACGTGCAGGAGTGCAGAGGGCGATGGGCCCAAGACCCCTTCGCACTTAGGATTTAGACCGGCGTGCTGACCTCTCTGCTGAGCCTAGGTAGGACTGCGTCGTGTCGATTACCCGAGGCCGGGCATTACCCAGTAAGTGTGTCCGGCCAGATGTAATCGAGCGTGTTGGGTAACAGTAGTGCACCCCTGCAGTGAAGTTATCTATTCGAATAGCCGTGTCCACGGTAACAGGACGCTCAGTGTTGTATCCCGATCTATTACAACTTGAACTGAATATATGATACTTTAACTGTAAGCTCCGGAATCGCTTTCTCGCAGGGAGTCGAGGAAGGATCTCTGGGCTTTGCTTCTACATGCTTGTTACTTTATGTTATGCTACTAATCTGCACTCTTCTAATGATGCAAGACGCTGAAGATGCTAGTCTTCGATAGGCTAGGCCTTCCCCTCTATTCTGGCATTTTTGCAGTTTAGTCCAAAGATACAGCCCCTTCCTTTGATACCAATGCATAATTAGTATAGTTCTGATGTCAGTCTTGCGAGTACTTTGGATGAGTACTCACGGTTGCTTTGCTACCTCTTTTTCCCCATACCCGATTGCTGCGATCAGATGGCGGAGCCCAGGAGTCAGCTGCTCCCGCCGCCGACTGCTACTACACTTCCGGTGGAGCCTACTACTACGTGGAGACCAACGACCAGGAGTAGATTCGGAGGCTCCCAGGCAGGAGGCCTTCGCCTTTTCGATCAGTGTCGCTGTTGTGCTAGCCTTCTTAAGGCAAACTTGTTTAACTTTGTGTCTGTACTCAGATACTGTTGCTTCCGTTGATGCTTGTATTACTCGAGCTTATGTATTCGAGCCCTCGAGGCCCCTGGCTTGTAATATAAAGCTTGTATGACTTTTGTGTGTGTTTAGAGTTGTGTTGTGATATCTTCCCGTGAGTCTCTGATCTCGATCGTGTGCATTTGCGTGTATGATTAGTGCACGGTCGAGCAGGGGCGCCACACTTGCACCTTCTCCATGCTCACGGCTTCGACCGGGGGGGGGGCACTACTAACCATTGTGTGGCGGCGACCTTGGGGCGGCGTGGCGGAGCGGGTGCTGGAGATGGGGAGTCCACTGGTGCTGGAGACGGTGTCCACATGTGCTGGAGACGGCGTCTAGTGATGTTGCAACCGGTCGGGCATGGCGCCACCCACCATGGGCACGATGATCACGCGGGGCAAGGGGTACTGCAACCGTGGAGTGCAAATGTTGGATCCACGATGCTCAGATGATGGAACAATCGGTGAGAGATGCTGGAAGACGCAACTTCCAGCGGTGACCACGCAGACAGGTGCCGCAACCACGGTGGCAAAATGCTGGAACCGGCGGAGCCCGGTGCTGCGACAAGGCGGCGATTTTTGGGGTGGCGAAGTTTTTGCTGGAACCAGGCATCAGCGGTGCTACAATCAGCCATGAAAAATGTTGGAACCGGCGGAGCCCGATGCTGCGTCGAGGCGGCGATTTTTTGGTGCGGCGAAGTTTTTGTTGGAACTGGGCATCAGTGGTGCTACAATCAGCCATGGAATTTGCTGGAACCGGCTTTCTTCCTTGACGACAACCATAGCGTTTCTCTGTTTTTTGCTACAACTGCAGGGTTCAAAGCTGCAACCCGTGTTGCACGGAGCTGGAAAGGCACAGTGGGTGCTGAACGGGGAAGGTGACCACGGTGAACGACTGCCTAACGTCGACAAGTGAGCTGAGCTGCAAGCGGGGGGCGACGGCGGAGCTGCATATGGCCGACGATGGAGCTGCATCTGCTGGCGCGGGAGCTGTAGCTTTTTTTTCGAGAGAGAGCTCGTGCCCTGAGGTGATGCGGTCGTTGGGGGCGAGCCGGGAATGGTGCCGGAGGTCCCCTCGTTGGCCGGCTGTGCAGTAGATGCACGCCACGCGCCGGTGGAAGGTGGAGGTTGACTGCACATCGCGTTCTAGGCGAAGCAAGGCAGATCGGATGGCTGATTTCGCATCAATCGGACGGTACACGTGCGACCGGCGGAAAGTTTGGGCCGGTCGACCGGCGCCTATCACCCGCCTAATGAAAATGAAGTATTTTGCCTGATTTCAAAAATAAAGATGGCACTTATTATTCGGAAATTCACTTTGGCACATGGGAGCATATGCTCCTGCCATCGGAAAAACATTTCAAAATGTCAAAAAATTCCGAACAAAAAATTGACGCGTACAACTCGATATTCTATGTGCACACGCCAAATTTTGTGGAAACCGGCATTTTCTGCGGCTTGTGTAAAAAAGACAAAGAAATGCCTCGTGAAAAGCCCTTTTTGCCACTGAATTTTGTCTTTTTCACACGCGACACAAAAATTGTCAAATTTTCACGAAACGACTTTGTGAGTACGTAGAATGTCGAGATGTACGCGCGAAACATTTTGTCGGAATTTTGTGACATTTCAAAATACGTTTGAAACACATTTTAAAAAACAGAAGCATATGCTTCTAGGTGCCAAAACGCCCCTCTCCTTATTATTTCAACTCCAATTCTGGAATTGCACGCACCAACCCATTTGTGGAAATAAAACAAGAAATCACGACTTCGTGTGGCTGGAGCTGGTAGGTAACCAAAACGACACGCGTGTGGTGTGCATACATCCGGAAGACCGGAAGCACTAAGCGGCGGAGCCCAGCTGGCTGCCGGCGACGTCGATGACGAAGCGGTATCTCACGTCGTTCCTCTCCAGCCGCTCGACCGCCGTATTGACGTAGTCCATCTTGACGACCTCGACGTCGGCGGTGATGCCGTGCTTCCCCGCGAAGTCCAGCATCGCCTGGCAGCTGCTGACGCTGCCGACGAGGTTCCCGGCCACGCGCTTGCCGCCGCCGATGATGGCGTAGGCCGGAAGCTCCAGCGGCGTGCTGGGCGCGCCCACCACTATCAGCTGCCCCCTCGGCTTTAGCAGCTCCAGCAGCGGCACGATCGGGTGCCCCGCCGACACCGTGTCGATGATGCCGTCCATCGTGCCCGCCGCCGCCTGCACCCGAAAACGTACGCGCGTCAATGGCTCCCGTCCCGTGCCAAGAATCACGTGTTACACGCACAAAAGGTCGATTAATGGAGGGAAGCAACTGAAACAAGACGTACTAACCTTCATTTGCTCGGGGTCCTGGCTGACCAAGAACGCGTCGGCGCCGAGCCTCTCGACGGCCTCCTCGCGCTTCCTGGGCGACGAGCTGATCACGGTGACGGTCATCCCGAACGCCTTGCCGAACTTGACGGCCATGTGGCCGAGGCCCCCGAGGCCGACCACGCCCAGGTGCTTCCCCGGCGCGTTGAGGCCGAACTCCATCATGGGGCTGTACACCGTGACGCCGGCGCAGAGCAGCGGCGCCGCCCCGTCCAGGGGCAGGCCCTCCGGGACGCGGACGACGTAGCCCTGGTCGACGACGAGGACGTCGGAGAACCCGCCCTGGGTGGTCGCGCCGTCGTAATCCACGGCGTTGGAGGTGAGCACGAGCGTGGGGCAGTGGTTCTCGTGGCCACTGCCGCAGCTCACGCAGGAGCGGCATGAGTCGATGAAGTAGCCCACGCCCACCGTGTCCCCGGCCTTGAAGTTCTTGACGCCGGGGCCAACGTCCGTGACGACGCCAACGATCTCATGCCTGCGCAGGAATTCACCATTAGCTTCTAGGAATTTGGAGGAGGCAAATCGTCGAATGATTGCTTATTTGATGGGTTGGTGAGGTTCACCCACCCGGGGACGACGGGGTAGAGGGCGTTTCCCCACTCGTTCTTGGCGATGTGGAGGTCGGTGTGGCAGATCCCGCAGAAGAGCACCTTGATCGTGACGTCGTCGTCCTTCTGAGCCCTGCCATCACGCACCACGTAGGGGAATTCGTCAGATCGGCGCAAGAAACAGAGGGGCATGATAGGGACGGGAGAGAGGAAGACGACCTACGTGAGAAGCTGTAGGGGGAGAGGACACCGGACGTGTCCCTCGCAGCCCAACCGATAGCAGGCATGCCTTTCGCCATTGATGACTGCTTGCTCTGCTTCTTCGGTCCTAGCACTTCGATCTCCTGCTCAAAAATCCGGATGATACTGCCAAGCCACGAGGTTGGGGATAAATAGGCAAGCTGACGAGTTGGACTGGACGTCAGACACTACGTGTGTAGGGCATGAACGTCAGGCACCACGTACTCCAGCTACAGCGGTGCGGCATCAAACGGGAAACACATGTACCAAGTCCCAACGCTACCCAGCTCAAAAAAAAGAGTCCCAACGCTGCTAGCTTCGCCGCAGCCACCGGGAAAGGGGGCTCGTGCTGCGTTCTTCTCCCTCTCTCAACTGTAAACAAATCGATCCAAATTCAGAAAGAAACTTAAACCAATCGAAGCGATGGTGCGGTTGGGCCACTAGGACACTTGATCAATTATTGCTAAGCTGTCCAGACGATGTGGGGTCAATGATCGTTGGCAGTGACGATGACCGGCGAGTGATTCGACATGTCTTGTGATAACGGGCGAGCCAGCGAAGACGAACCTTACCTACCACACCTTCTAGCTACCAACCCGATTCATGAGAAGAGAAAGTACCCCAACTACTAGTAATTGTTACTGCAATTCGTTTTCAAAACAGGAATGATTCGGAATCTTGCCACATGATCAGTTGAGCTTGTAAAGTACCTATCGGTCGACTTGATTGTATAATCCTATCTATCCGTGATCTTATTATGTACAGTCTCTCTGAACCTTTTTTCTTGAAGCGTATCAATAACCTTGTCCATTCACATTGCCTAGACAAGGCACACCTCGCTGACCACTTGATTGACCCCGAGGAGCATCGCACCGTCGACTTCATTGACACTCGAAGCTTGCAGTCGTCGTCCATGACTCCCGCGAGCAATCCCCGATGATTCCGACAAGCCCCGGCGACCACTATCGTCACCACCGTTCACCGATGCATCCACAGGTATGATCCGCGCCACCCAAAACCCTCTGTAGAGCTCGCGCACATTGATCACATAGCGCCGACGCCGTCGTCTCCATCTCCGGTGATGATTTTGGTCAACTGAAACCCTAGGGCGACATGGCACGTCCAGAGCCGTCCATCGCCTATGATTCGACGATCGTGTTTTAATTTAAACGAACATGTACCTTTGAATTAGAGTCGTCCATCATCACTTAATCCAACGACCCACGTTATAACCCAGTCGATCGGTATCAGCCAATCAGAGCACGCGACATGCCTTGGTTTTATTTAAATACATTTTCCCGAGATAGAAATAGATGAAGATTTTGCAAAAAAAAAAACCCATATAGCTTCAAACCCTTATAACCTTTTACATGTAGCTCAAATGAGGTGATTCTTGGGCCTCATGGAGTGCTTCATCCAATAGTACAACTTATTTCAACTTTTGGAATTTGAATTTGAATCTTGTTTAAGCCCTACTTTGCAAACCATGAATCCAAATGGAGTGATTCCTTTTGCAAAATGATCCTTTGGATGCCCTCTTTTAGTTAGAACCATGATACGTCCAATTTGCATCATGATTTTCTACTATTAATTATTATGTTCTTGATCATTATTTCACTTTATGGTATAATTCTTATGCCTTTTCTCTCTTATTTTGCAAGATTCACATGAAGAGGGAGAATGCCGACAACTGGAATTCTGGACCTGAAAGGGGTGAAACAGAGATAGCTATTCTGCACAACTCCAAATAACCTGAAAATTTACGGAGAATTATTTTGGAAAATATAAAAAATACTGGCGAAAGAATCAACAGGAGGGGACCCACCAGGCAGCCAAAAGCCTGGGGGCGCGCCTTACCCCCTGGGCGCGCCCCCCCAAGCTTGTGGGGCCCCTGGCAGGCCTTCGGGCCCCTCCTTCTGCTATATGAAGCCATTTGCCCTAGAAAAAATCATAAGAAGACTTTCGGGACGAAGCGCCGCCGTCTCGAGGCGGAACCTGGGCGGGAGCTATTTTGCTCTCCGGCGGAGCGATTCCGCCGAGGATACTTCCCTCCGGGAGGGGGAAATCGAAGCCATCGGCATCACCAACGATCCTCTCATCGTGGGAGGACCAATCTTTATCAACATCTTCACCAGCACCATCTCATCTCAAACCCTAGTTCATCTCTCGTATTCAATCTTTGTCTCAAAACCTCAGATTGGTACCTGTGGGTTGCTAGTAGTGTTGATTACATCTTGTAGTTGATGCTAGTTGATTTATTTGGTGGAAGATTATATGTTCAGATCCTTAATGCAATTCAATACCCCTCTGATCTTGAACATGAATATGATTTGTGAGTAGTTACTTTTGTTCTTGAGGACATGGGAGAAGTCTTGTCATAAGTAATCATGTGAATTTGGTATTCGTTCGATATTTTGATGCTATGTATGTTGTGCTTCCTTTAGGGGTGTCGTGTGAACGTCGACTGCATGACACTTCACCATCTTTGGGCCTAAGGGGAGGCATTGTGGAGTAGTAATTAGATGATGGGTTGCTAGAGTGACAGAAGCTTAAACCCTAGTTTATGCGCTATTCCGTAAGGGGCTGATTTGGATCCATATGTTTCATGCTATGGTTAGAGTTATTTTAATTCTTCTTTCATAGGTGCGGATGCTTGCGAGAGTGGGTAATCATAAGTGGGAGGCTTGTTCAAGTAAGAACAACACCCAAGCTCCGGTCCACCCACATATCAAATTATCAAAATAGCGAACGCGAATCAAACAAACATGATAAAAGTGACTAGATGAAATTCCCATGTGTCCTCGAGAACGCTTTGCTTATTATAAGAGTTCGTTCCGGCTTGTCCTTTACTATAAAAAGGATTGGGCCACCTTGCTGCACTTTATTATACTTGTTACTTGTTACGAATTATCTTGCTATCAAAACTACCTGTTACCGCTACTTTCAGTACTTGCAGAGAATACCTTGCTGAAAACCGCTTGTCATTTCATTCTGCTCCTCGTTGGGTTCGACACTCTTACTTATCGAAAGGACTACGATTGATCCCCTATACTTGTGGGTCATCAAGACTCTTTTCTGGCGCCGTTGCCGGGGAGTGAAGCGCCTTTGGTGAGTGGAATTTGGTAAGGCAACATTTATATTACGTGCTAAAATTTACTGTCACTTCTCACTATGGAAAGTAATCCTTTGAGGGGCTTGTTCGGGGTATCTTCACCTCGACCAAAAGCATTGAGAGTTGCTCCTCAACCTATCGAACCTACTGAAAATATTTATTATGAAATTCCTTCGGGTATGGTAGTGAAACTGCTAGCTAATCCTTATGCAGGAGATGGAACGGTTCATCCTGATATGCACTTGATATATGTGGATGAAATTTGTGGATTGTTTAAGCTTGCAGGTCTATCCGGAGATGGAGTTAAAAAGAAAGTATTCCCTTTATCTTTGGAGGGAAAGGCATTGACATGGTATAGGCTATGTGATGATACTGAAACATGGGACCGGAATCGGTTGAAGCTGGAATTCCACTAGAAATTTTATCCTATGCATTTGGTTCATCGTGATCGGAATTATATATATAATTTTTGGCATCGTGAAGGAGAAAGTATCGCTCAAGCTTGGGGGAGGCTTAAGTATATGTTGCACACATGCCCCAATCATGAGCTCTCAAGAGAAATAATTCTTCAAAACTTTTATGCTCGGCTTTCTCATAATGATCAATCCATGCTCGATACTTCTTCTGTTGGTTCCTTTATGAAGAGAACTATTGAATTCAGATGGGATCTTCTGGAAAGAATTAAACGTAACTCTGAAGATTGGGAAATCGACAAAGGTAATGAGTCAGGTATAAATCTTGAGTTTGATTGTGTTAAATCTTTTATGGAAACCGATGCTTTTCATAAGTTTAGTACCAAATATGGACTTGACTCTGAGATATTAGCTACCTTTTGTGAATCTTTTGCTGCTCATGTTGATCTCTCTAAGGAGAAATGGTTTAAATATCATCCACCTATTGAATTGAATGAAGAACCTGTTAGTGTTAAAGAAGAAACAATTGTTTACCATGTTGATCTAGTTGTGCCTACTGCTTATATTGAGAAACCTCCTTTCCCTGTTAGGATTAAGGAACATGCTAAAGCTTCAACTGTGGTTAATAAGAGTAATATTAGAGCACCTAGACCTTCTGAACAAATTAAAGTTGAACCTAATATTGCATTGGCTAAAGATCTTTTGGTTGATAATATTGATGGACATGTCATATATTTCTGTGATGAAGCAACTAGAATTGCTAAACCAGACACTAAAGATAAAAACCAACCTGTAATTGGCATGCCTATTATTTCTATTAAAATTGGAGAACATTGCTATCATGGTTTATGTGATATTGGTGCTAGTGTGAGTGCTATTCTGTTTACTCTCTATCAAGAAGTCATGAATGATATTGCACCTGTTGAGATTGCAGATATTGATGTTACTATTAAGCTTGCAAATAGAGATACTATTTCACCGCTTGCGATGGTTAGAGATGTTGAAGTCTTGTGTGGTAAGATCAAATACCCTACTAATTTTCTTGTTCTTGGATCACCACAAGATGATTATTGTCCCATTATATTTGGTAGACCTTTCTTGAATACAGTTAATGCCAAGATTGATTGCAATAAAGAAACTGTCAGTGTTAATTTTGGTGAGGTGTCTCATGAGTTTAATTTCCCTAAGTTTCGTAGACAACCTCATGATAAAGAATTACCTAATAAGGATGAAATTATTGGTCTTGCTTCTATTGTTGTACCTCCTACTGATCCTTTAAAACAATATTTGCTAGACCATGAGAATGATATGCATATGAATGAAAGAAATGAAATAGATGAGCTGTTCTTTAAACAAGCACCTATCCTTAAACATAATTTACCTGTTGAAACCTTGGGAGACCCACCTCCACCCAAGGGTGATCCTGTGTTTGAATTAAAGCAATTACCTGATACACTTAAATATGCTTATCTTGATGAAAAGAAGATATATCCTGTTATTATTAGTGCTAACCTTTCAGAGCATGAAGAAAAGAGGTTACTTAAAACTCTGAAGAAGCACCGGGCTGCTATTGGATATACTCTCGATGACCTTAAGGGCATTAGTCCCACTTTATGTCAGCATAAAATTCATATGGAGCCAGATGCTAAACCCGTGGTTGATCATCAAAGAAGGTTGAATCCTAGAATGAAGGATGTGGTAAGAACTGTTAAAGCTTCTGGAGGCAGGTATAATTTATCCCATAGTTGATAGCAGATGGGTAAGTCATGTTCATTGTGTTCCTAAGAAAGGAGGTATTACTGTTGTTCCTAATGATAAAAATGAACTTATCCCATAAAGAATTGTAACTGGTTATAGGATGGTAATTGATTTTAGGAAGTTAAATAAAGCTACTAGGAAAGATCATTACCCCTTGCCTTTTATTGATCAAATGTTAGAAAGATTATCTAAGCATACACACTTTTGTTTCTTAGATGGTTATTCTGGTTTCTCTCAAATACCTGTTTCACCTGAAGATCAAGAGAAAACCACCTTTACTTGTCCTTTTGGAACTTATGCTTATCGTCGTATGCCTTTTGGTTTATGTAATGCATCTGCTACTTTTCAAAGATGTATGACTGCTATATTCTCTGACTTTTGTGAAAAGTTTGTTGAGGTTTTCATGGACGATTTCTCCGTTTACGGGACTTCTCTTGATGATTGCTTGAGCAACCTTGATCGAGTTTTGCAGAGATGTGAAGAAACTAATCTTATCTTGAATTGGGAGAAGTGCCACTTTATGGTGAATGAAGGTATAGTTCTTGGGCATAAAATTTCTGAAAGAGGTATTGAAGTTGATAAAGCTAAAGTGGATGCTCTTGAGAAAATGCCATGTCCTAAAGATATCAAAGGTATAAGAAGTTTCCTTGGTCATGCTGGTTTCTATAGAAGGTTTATAAAAGACTTCTCTAAAATTTCTAGGCCTCTTACTAATCTCTTACAAAAAGATGTTTCATTTGTTTTTGATGATGATTGTGTAGAAACCTTTGAAGTACTTAAGAAAGCCTTAATTTCTGCACCTATTGTTCAACCACCTGATTGGAACCTACCCTTTGAAATTATGTGTGATGCTAGTGATTATGCTGTAGGTGCTGTTTTAGGACAAAGAGTTGATAAGAAATTAAATTTTATTCATTATACTAGTAAAACTCTAGACAGTGCTCAAAGAAATTATGCTACTACTGAGAAATAATTTTTAGCAGTTGTGTTTGCGTGTGATAAATTCAGATCTTACATTGTTGATTCCAAAGTTACTATTCACACTGATCATGCTGCTATTAAATATCTTATGAAAAAGAAAGATGCTAAACCTAGACTTATTAGGAGGGTTCTTTTGCTACAAGAATTTGATTTGCATATTGTTGATAGAAAGGGAGCTGAGAATCCCGTAGCTGATAACTTGTCTAGAATGGAAAATGTTCTTGATGACCCACTTCCTATTAATGATGATTTTCCTGATGAACAATTAGCTGTCATAAATGCTTCTCGTAATACTCCTTGGTATGCAGACTATGCTAATTACATTGTTGCTAAATATATACCACCTAGTTTTACATACCAACAAAAGAAAAAGTTTTTCTTTGATTTAAGATATTACTTTTGGGATGACCCACACCTATATAAAGAAGGAGTAGATGGTATTATTAGACGTTGTGTATCTGAGCATGAACAGGAACAAATCCTACGTAAGTGTCACTCCGAGGCATATGGAGGACACCATGCGGGAGATAGAACTGCACACAAGGTATTACAATCTGGTTTTTATTGGCCTACTCTTTTCAAAGATGCACGTAAGTTTGTCCTTTCTTGTGATGAATGTCAAAGAATTGGTAATGTTGGTAGACGTCAGGAAATGCCTATGAATTATTCACTTGTTATTGAACCATTTGATGTTTGGGGTTTTGATTATATGGGACCGTTTCCTAAATCCAATGGGTATACTCATATTTTAGTTGCTGTTGATTACGTTACTAAGTGGGTAGAAGCTATTCCAACTAGTAGTGCTGATCATAACACTTCTATTAAAATGCTTAAAGAAGTTATATTCCCGAGATTTGGAGTCCCTAGATATTTAATGACTGATGGTGGTTCACATTTTATTCATGGTGCTTTCCGTAAATTGCTTGCTAAATATGATGTTAACCATAGAATTGCATCTCCTTATCATCCTCAGTCTAGTGGTCAAGTTGAATTAACTATAAGAGAAATAAAATTGATTTTGCAAAAGACCGTTAATAGATCCAGAAAGAATTGGTCTAAGAAACTTGATGATGCATTATGGGCTTACAGAACTGCTTATAAAAATCCTATGGGTATGTCTCCATATAAAATGGTTTATGGAAAAGCATGTCATTTACCTCTTGAGTTAGAACATAAAGCATATTGGGCAATTAAAGAACTTAACTATGATTTTAAACTTGCCGGTGAAAAGAGGTTATTTGATATTAGTTCTTTAGATGAATGGAGAACCCAAACTTATGAAAATGCCAAGTTGTTTAAAGAAAAAGTTAAAAGATGGCATGATAAGAGAATTCAAAAACGGGAATTCAAAGTAGGTGACCATGTGCTACTTGTGAGCTGCGTTGGTAATTCCCTGAAGAGGAAGGGAGATGCAGTACAATAGAGATAAGTATTTCCCTCAGTTAAGAACCAAGGTTATCAATCCAGTAGGAGAACCAAGCAAAATTCCATTAAAGTGCACCTGCACACACAAGAGCAAACACTTGCACCCAACGCAAATAAGAGGGTTGTCAATCCTCTTAGCGGTTATTTGCAAGGATTAAATCTTATCGAGGTAAATAAATAAACTAAACTACTAATTAAAATAAAATTAAATAAATTGTAGCAAGGTATTTTTAGGTTTTTTATATGATGAAGATAGACCCGGGGACCATAGTTTTCACTAGAGGCTTCTCTCTTGAGCACATAAGCATACGGTGGGTAAACAAATTACTGTTGGGCAATTGATAGAAAAGCAAATAATTATGACGGATTCATGGCAATGATCATGTATATAGGCATCACGTCCGAGACAAGTAGACCGACTCCTGCCTGCATCTACTACTATTACTCCACCCATCGACCGCTATCCAGCATGCATCTAGGGTATTAAGTATGAAACAGAGTAACGCCTTAAGCAAGATGACATGATGTAGAGAAGCAAATTCAAGCAATATGAATAAACCCCATATTTTTTATCCTTAATGACAACAATACAAATACGTGTCATGTCCCTTTTTGTCACTGGGATTGAGCACCGCAAGATTGAACCCATCACAAAGCACCTCTCCCATTGCAAGATAAATCAATCTAGTAGGCCAAACTAAACCGATAGATCGGAGAGAAATACAAAGCTATAACAATCATGCATAAAAGAGTTCAGAGAAGACTCAAATATTTCTCATGAATAATCTGATCATAAACTCACAATTCATCGGATCCCAACAAACACACTGCAAAAGAAGATTACATCGGATAGAACTCCAAGAACATCGAGGAGAACATTGTATTGAAGATCAAAGAGAGAGAAGAAGCCATCTAGCTACTAGATATGGACCCGTAGGTCTGTGGTAAACTACTCACACATCATCGGAAGGGCAGCAAGGTTGATGTAGAAGCCCTCCGTGATCGATTCCCCCTCCGGCAGAGCACCGGAAAAGGCCTTCAGATGGGATCATGGAAGAATAGAGGCTTGCGGCGGCGGAAAAGTTTTCTCTTCTGGCTCTCTGGGGGTTTCCCAATATTTGTGAATTTATAGAAGTGGAATTAGGTCAAAAGGAGTCACGTGGGCCCCACAAGGTACTACGACGCGCCCCCCTTGGGGCGCGCCCTACATACCTGGCCAAATGGGCCGGCCTTAGCGTGCCGGCCCGATAGCCCGCGTGCCCGGCACATCAAGGGCCGGCCCGGCACGTGGCTAAACGGGCCGTGCCCGGCACGTGGCCCGCCTGGGGCCGTGCCTGGGCCGCGAGGCTGGGCACGCGTGCCAGCCCGGGCACGGCACGCCAGGTTTGCATGCGGGCATAGTTGCATTGCAGGTTTGCATGCGCATACTTGCATAGTTGCATTGCATGCCAGGTTTGCATGCGCATGTGAGTGACGAACTGATGACCGGCCGTTGCATTTGCATACTTGCATAGTTGCATTGCATGCCAGGTTTGCATGCGCATGCGAGTGACGACGAGGAGAGGAGCGTCCCGTGCACAGCCGACCTGACGTGCATTTTTTTTAAAATCGGGCGGACGTGCTGCTCGTGCCTTCCCGTGCCAGACGTGCCTACGGACCAGCCCGTTTAACCAGGGGCCGTGCTTGGGCCTCGGAGGCCAGCACGCGTGCCGGCCCGGCACGGCCCGAGTACTTCGCGTGCCTGGCCGGGCCGTGCCGTGCCTGGCCCGTTTAACCCAGGCCGTGCTGGACCGGGCCGGCCCATTTGGCCAGGTCTGGTGCCCTAGTGCCTTGTGAAGCCCCTGTGGGGCTTCTGGCCTCCTCCCGAAGCTTCCCAGGTTTCTTTTGTTCAGAAAAAAATCTCCAAAAAGTTTTGTGGCATTTGGACTTCATTTGGTACTGTTTCTCCGAAAAGCCAAAAACAAGCAGAAAACAACAACTGTCACTAGGCACTGGGTTGATAGGTTAGTCCCAAAAAATGATATATAATTGCATACAATTGCATATAAAAACATCCAAGATTAATACTATAATAGCATGGAACAATCAAAAATTATAGATACGTTGGAGACGTATCAAGCATCCCCAAGCTTAATTCCTACTCGTCCTCGAGTAGGTAAATGATAAAAACAGAATTTTTGATGTGGAATGCTACCTATCATGTTTCATCATGTAATCTCTCTCTTACGGTATGAATAATAAGATCCAAATGATTCAAAGCAATAGTCTATAATTTGATATAAAGACATCAATACTCAGGCATACTAGCAAACAATCATGTCTTTCAAAATAAAAATGCTAAAGAACGTTATCCCTACAAAATCATATAATCCTGTCATGCTCCATCTTCTTCACACAAAGTATTTATCATGAACAACCCCGGTTTTATCCAAGCAATTGCTTCATACTTTTTAACGCACTTCAGCTTTTTCAACTCCCACGCAATACATGAGCGCAAGCCATGGATATAGCACTATGGGTGGAATAGAGTATGATGATAGAGATAAATAGGAGAAGTCAAAAATGGAGAAAGTCTGACATCAATGAGGCTAATCAACGGGCTATGGAGATGCCCATCAATTGATGTCAATGCGAGGAGTAGGGATTGCCATGCAATGGATGCACTAAGAGCTATAAGTGTATGAAAGCTCAACATGAAAACTAAGTGGGTGTGCATCCAACTTGCTTGCTCATGAAGACCTCGGGCATTTGAGGAAGCCCATCATCGGAATATACAAACCAAGTTCTATAATGAAAATTCCCACTAGTATATGAAAGTGACAAAATAGGAGACTCTCTATATGAAAAACATGGTGCTACTCTGAAGCACAAGTGTGAAAAAAGATAGTAACATTGCCCCTTCTCTCTTTTTCTCTCATTTATTTTTTTGTTTTCTTTTTCTTTTCTTCTTTTTCTTTTCTTTATATTTTTTTCTTTCTTTCCCTTTTTTATTTCATGGCTCTTTTTCGCCTCTTTTTTTCTATATTTTTTTATTTCTTTTTATTTTCGTCCGGAGTCTCATCCCGACTTGTGGGGGAATCATAGCCACCATAATCCTTTCCTCACTGGGACAATGCTCTAATAATTATGATCATCACACTTCTATTTACTTACAACTCAAAATTACAAATCGATACTAGAACAAAAATATGACTCTATATGAATGCCTCTGGCAGTGTACCAGGATGTGCAATGATGCTAGCGTAACATGTATAAAATGATGAACGGTGGCTGATCCACAAATACTATGTCAGCTATATGATCATGCAAAGCAATATGACAATGATGATGCGTGTCATAAAAATGAAACGGTGGAAGTTGCATGGCAATATATCTCGGAATGGCTATGGAAATGCCATGATAGGTAGGTATGGTGGCTGTTTTGAGGAAGATATAAAGAGGCTTATGTGTGATAGAGCGTATCATATCACGGGGTTTGGATGCACTGGCGAAGTTTGCACCAACTCTCGATGTGAGAAAGGACAATGCACGGTACCGAAGAGGCTAGCAAATTGTGGAAGGGTGAGAGTGCGTATAATCCATGGACTCACATTAGTCATAAAGAACGCACATGCTTATTGCGAAAGTTTATTAGCCCTCGAAGCAAAGTACTACTATGCATGCCCCTAGGGGGAGGTTGGTAGGAGT
Source organism: Elymus sibiricus (assembly GCA_039707655.1). Lineage (NCBI taxonomy): Eukaryota > Viridiplantae > Streptophyta > Magnoliopsida > Poales > Poaceae > Elymus > Elymus sibiricus. The sequence continues at coordinate 267,923,192 of CM077672.1, read as the reverse complement.
TAACCATCGCGCGCCCCCGACCGCCACACAAAGGAAGTCAATCAATAATAATTCATGCTCCAACTTCTTAGCATAACGACAGACCATACGTGCATGCTTCGGGAATCACAAACCTTAACACAATTATTCTTACTAAACCACAATTATCTACTAATACCTCCCACATATTACCATCTTAATATCGCAAAACTATTGCAAGGAATCAAATTTATCATATTCAGTGATCTACATGAAAGTTTATATTATATCCCTCTTGAATACCTATCATATCGGGACCAAATTCATAACCCGTGCATATTACCATTGCTATCATGAGACTCTCAAAAAGATATATGTGAAGCATGAGAGTGCAACTATTTCTTTAAAATATCATCACCGCCGTGCTCTAAAAGATATAAGTGAAGCACTAGAGCAACTACCTAGCTCAAAAGATATAAGTGAAGCACATAGAGTATTCTAACAAATTACGAATAATGTGTGTCCCTCTCAAAAAGGTGTGTTCAACCAAGATGATTGTGACAAACTAAAAAGCAAACAAGAGCAAACAAACTATTTCACAAGACGCTCCAAGTAAAACACATATCATGTGATGAATAAAAATATAGCTCCAAGTGAGTTACCGATAGATTGTAGACGAAAGAGGGGATGCCTTCCGGGGCATCCCCAAGCTTAGACGCTTGAGTCTTCCTTGAATATTACCTTGGGGTGCCTTGGGCATCCCCAAGCTTAGGCTCTTGCCGCTCCTTATTCCTTTGTCCATCGTAGTCTCACCCAAAACTTGAAAACTTCAGCACACAAAACTCAACAGAAACCTCGTGAGATCCGTTAGTATAACAAACAAATCTTAAACTTTAGGTACTATTGTAAATTGATTCATATTTAATATTGGCATAATGATACTGTACTACAACTTCTCCATGACTCATACCCCCCGATACGATCCATAGATTCATCAAAATAAGCAAACTATGCAACAAAAATAGAATCTGTCTAAAACAGAACAGTCTGTAAAAATATATTTAAAATCCATACTTCTGTAACTCCAAAAATTCTTAACAATTAGGAAAACGTGAGTAATTCATATACCAATACTGTGTAAAAATTTCAGATTTTTCTGACGCTCCAGTACAGAATTAAAATTCCAGCACTGGACACAAAACTTTCTGTTTTCCAAACAGCATCCATTATACTATCTTCCAAATCATCCCAAAGGCATTACTTGGCACAAACACTAATTAAAACATAAAAAATCAATAATAACAGAATCAAATACTCAAAAACAGTAGGTAAAAGCAAAAATTTATTTTATTCATTGGGTTGCCTCCCAACAAGCGCTATTGTTTTATGCCCCTAGCTAGGCATAATGCATAGTTTCAAGTGTTGTCATCCTTCAAATTAATTCCATAGGTGGCCCTCATAATGGATTCATATGGTGCTTTAATTCTCTTCCTAGGGAAGTGTTCCATCCCTTTATTTAGTGGAAATTGAAATCTTATATTACCTTCTTTCATATCAATAATAGCACCAATAGTTCGAAGAAAAGGCCTACCAAGTATTATGGGGCAAGAAGGATTGCATTCAATGTCAAGAACAATAAAGTCCATGGGCACATAATTTCTATTTGCGAGAATAAGCACATCATTAATCCTACCCAATGGCTTTTTAATAGTAGAATCCGCAAGATGCAAATTAAGGGAACAAGGATCCAAGTCGGTGAGACCTAGCACATCACACAAAGACTTTGGTATAGTGGAAACGCTAGCACCAAGATCACAAAGAGCATTACATTCATAATCTTTAATTTTTTCCTTTAATAGTGGGTTCCCATTCATCTTGTAATTTTCTAGGAATTGATACTTCTAACTCAAGTTTTTCTTCATGTGCTTTCATCATGGCTTCTACAATATGTTTAGTGAAAGCTTTATTTTGTTCATAAGCATTTGATGAATTAATCATGGATTGCAACAAGGAAATACACTCAATTAAAGAACAACTATCATAATTAAAGTCCTTGTAATCCAAAGTAGTGGGTGCATTACTATTTAAAGTTTTAACCTCTCCAAACCCACTTTTTTCATTTTTATGATCAAGATTATCACCCTCCAAGCAAATGGGACTCCTTCTTTCTAAAGTTGACTCTTCTTCAGTCCCTTTTTCATCAAGTTTTATATTATTAAACAAATATTCAATAGGTGTAACACCAATCATTTTAATATCTTCATCATTACTACGATAAAAACCGGGTGGAATCGCTTTTTCTAAAAATTCTCGCTTAGCTCTCAACCTAGCGGTCCTTTCTTTACTTTCATTAATGGAGACATAGATAGATTTAATAGACTCATTTATATCATGCTTAGATGGCAAAATTTTAGTTTTGAGATTTTCCACATCATGAGCAATTTTATCCATGTTCCTAGCCAATTCATCAAGCCTATTCAATTTTTATTCTATCATAGCATTGAAATTCTTTTGCGAACTAATAAATTCTTTAATATTACTTTCAAGATCAGAGGGCATCCTATTATTATTATAAGAATTACCATAAGGATTGCCATAGTTATTAGAGGAATTTCCAGGAAACGGTCTAGCATTGAAATTACCCCTATAAGCATTGTTGTTGAAATTATTTCTAGAGACAAAATTCACATCAATAGCATCATTATTTTGCTCAATCAAAGTGGACAATGGCACATCATTAGGATCAATATGAGCATTTTTACTAGCAACCAATTTCAATAAAGCATCCATCTTATCACTCAAAGTATTAATTTCTTCAATAGAATTTACCTTCTTACCAGTTGAAGTTCGTTCAGTGTGCCATTGAGAATAATTTGCTATAATATTATCAAGAAGTTTTGTAGCTTCTCCCAATGTAATTTCCATAAAGGTGCCACCTGCGGCAGAGTCTAGCAAATTTCTAGAGACAAAGTTTAGTCCCGCATAAATTTTTTGTATGATCATCCATAAATTCAAACCATGAGTTGGGCAATTTCTTATCATTAATTTCATTCTCTACCAAGATTGGGCAACATGTTCATGCTCAAGTTGCTTAAAATTCATAATTTGATTTCTTAAAGAAATAATCTTAGCGGGAGGAAAATATTTAGTAATAAAAGCATCCTTACACTTATCCCAAGAATCAATAATATTTCTATGCAAGGATGAAAACCAAGTTTTAGCACGATCTCGTAATGAGAACGGAAATAATTTTAATTTGATAATATCATTATCCACATCTTTCTTCTTTTGCATATCACAAAGTTCAACGAAAGTATTTAGATGGGATGCAGCATCTTCATTAGGACTACCAGAAAATTGTTCTTTCATAACAAGATTAAGCAAGGCAGCATTAATGTCACATGACTCCGCACTAGTGGCGGGAGGAGCAATAGGAGTACTAATAAAATCATTATTGTTGGTATTGGAAAAGTCACACAATTTTGTATTTTCTTGAGACATCGCGACAAAGCAATCAAACTAGCAAACAAGCAAACAAAATATTTTTTGTGTTTTTGTAAAATATTTTAGAAGTGGGGGAGATGAAAACGAGAGGCAAATGCAAATAAAAGGTAAATAAAGTAAATGCAAGTGAATGATAATTTGTGTGAAGGTACTTGGTAATTTTGATGATGTCTCCCCAGCAACAGCGCCAGAAATTCTTCCTGCTACTTGTGAGCTGTGTTGGTAATTCCCTGAAGAGGAAAGGAGATGCAGTACATTAGAGATAAGTATTTCCCTCTGTTAAGAACCAAGGTTATCAATCCAGTAGGAGAACCAAGCAAAATTCCGTTAAAGCGCACCTGCACACACAAGAGCAAACACTTGCACCCAACACGAATAAGAGGGTTGTCAATCCTCTTAGCAGTTATTTGCAAGGATTAAATCTTATCGAGGTAAATAAATAAAATGAACTACAAATTAAAATAAAAGTAAATAAATTGCAGCAAGGTATTTTTAGGTTTTTTATATGATGAAGATAGACCCGGGGACCATAGTTTTCACTAGAGGCTTCTCTCTTGAGCACATAAGCATACGGTGGGTAAACAAATTACTGTTGGGCAATTGATACAAAAGCAAATAATTATGACGGATTCATGGCAATGATCACGTATATAGGCATCATGTCCGAGACAAGTATACCGACTCCTGCCTGCATCTACTACTATTACTCCACCCATCGACCGCTATCCAGCATGGATCTAGGGTATTAAGTATGAAACAGAGTAACGCCTTAAGCAAGATGACATGATGTAGAGAAGCAAATTCAAGCAATATGAATAAACCCCATCTTTTTATCCTTAATGGCAACAATACAAATACGTGTCATGTCCCTTTCTGTCACCGGGATTGAGCACCGCAAGATTGAACCCATCACAAAGCACCTCTCCCATTGCAAGATAAATCAGTCTAGTAGGCCAAACTAAACCGATAGATCGGAGAGAAATACAAAGCTATAACAATCATGCATAAAAGAGTTTAGAGAAGACTCAAATATTTCTCATGAATAATCTGATCATAAACTCACAATTCATCGGATCCCAACAAACACACCACAAAAGAAGATTACATCGAATAGAACTCCAAGAACATCGAGGAGAACATTGTATTGAAGATCAAAGAGAGAGAAGAAGCCATCTAGCTACTAGCTATGGACCCGTAGGTCTGTGGTAAACTACTCACACATCATCGGAAGGGCAGCAAGGTTGATGTAGAAGCCCTCCGTGATCGATTCCCCCTCCGGCAGAGTACCAGAAAAGGCCTCCAGATGGGATCGTGGAAGAACAGAGGCTTGCGGCGGCAGAAAGGTTTTCTCTTCTAGCTCTCTGGGGTTTCCCAATATTTGTGAATTTATAGAAGTGGAATTAGGTCAAAAGGAGTCACGTGGGCCACACAAGGTACTACGACGCCCCCTGGGGCACGCCCTAGTGCCTTGTGAAGCCCCTGTGGGGCTTCTGGCCTCCTCCCGAAGCTACCCAGGTTTCTTTTGTCCAGAAAAAAAATCTCCAAAAAGTTTCATGGCATTTGGACTTCATTTGGTACTGTTTCTCCAAAAAGCCAAAAACAAGCAGAAAACATCAACTGGCACTAGGCACTGGGTTGATAGGTTAGTCCCAAAAAATGATATATAATTGCATATAAAAACATTCAAGATTAATACTATAATAGCATGGAACAATCAAAGATTATAGATACATTGGAGACGTATCACCATGTTCTATTATACAATTCTCGTTTATGAATTTTTGCAGGAAAACTTCTCTCTAATATTATTCAAACAATGACATCAGAAGAGCACATAGAAGAAATCTTCCGGAACGCTCCAGAATCCTGAAAAGGAGTAGGTATGTGATACGGTAAGTAAACTGACTCCAAAACTTCCATAAAAGTACTTTCTGTCCGTTTTGGAATATATAAAAAATTAGGAAAATAATAAACAGTCCGAAATGTGCACGAGGAGGCGACAAGCCTGGGGGGCGCGCCCTACCCCCCAGGGCGCGCCTACAAGGCTTGTGGCGCCCTCGTGTACTTTCCCAACTCCGTTTTTCTTCCATATTACTTGTTATACATGGGAAAAATTCATTATATATACTCACGGGTGTTTTGACCACCGCATCGCAAGTTTCTCCTTTGTTCTTGTTTCGTGCTGTTGTCTGCCAGATTTGCTAGGCCAGGCATCATGTCTTCCTCTTCCTCCAACACGTGGGAGACGACGCTTGGTTGCTGCAGATGGAGCTCAGGAGGGAGGAGGAAGGAGAGGTGAGCATGGAAGAAGATGATGGGGATTCGCTAGAGGTCCACCCTCCGGCTTCCGAGACGGGTACCCTTGCCGACATCTCCACAATTCCAAATCCTCATCAAGCCATGAGAAACACTACAAGCCATGGGAGTCCAGAGGTACAAGAAGGGCTTCCTCCTAGGAGACCCTCGCATAGGTTACATCGGAACAATTTTCAAAATTTGGTCCACAATTATGGGGTTGAAAACACTCCTCGCATGCACATACCTTCCAATTGGGATATCTCCCGTCCAAGTGAGAATGATGCAGGAAAGGGATCATGGTGGAAGGAAATAAACATATTATGGTGAAAGTGCAAAAGAACGCCACCGCAATTCAGCAGTTGCTTAGGAAGGTCCAGAGTTTGAAGGATATCTTATTAAATATTTTGAAGGACAAGCCTCCCCCGTCATCACCATTATCACCCAAGAAGGAGACTTGAGTACATGGGTATGGGCACCACCCTTGGCTTGTGCCAAGCTTAGGGGAGGTGCCTCGGTATCGTATCACTATCACTTTTTATCATCATTATCTATCTTAGTTCGATCCTTAGTTATTTCGTCATTTAGAAGAATAAAGTTTTAGTATAATTTAGCTTCGAGTGCTTGCTTTGTGATCTATCTATGTAATCGTGTGTGAAAGTTATATAATAAAGAGTAGTTTGGGTTGAGTGTTTGCTTTTGATGATCCAATCTTAGGAATAAAAGGCGAAAGATAAAAATTATATCATATGCTAATCCCATGGGGAGTGATGACTTCACATAAAAGAAGTATAATTGATAAAACTTGTTGGAAGTTGACAAACATAGCATTGGTCATTGTTGCAATTCATGAAAAAGTAATAAAGGAAGAGAGGTCTCACATATAAATACACTATCTTGGACATCTTTTATGATTGTGAGCCCCCATCAAATATTCTATGTCAATTAGTCGACGTTGGACAAGGAAGACAACGTAATGAGTTATGTTTGCTTATATTCACATAGAAGTTATATTGTTTTGGATCCTCTAACATGTGGTGCTTGATCCCTATCTTTTGCTAGCCAAAATTCTGTACTAAGTAGAGATACTACTTGTGCATCCAAAAACCATTAAACCCAGTTTCATGCCATGAGAGTCCACTATATCTACCTATGGATTGAATAAGATCCTTCAAGTAAGTTGTCATCGGTGCAAAGCAATAAAAATTGCTCATAAACATGTATGAACTTTTATTGTAAGGGAAAATAAGCTTTGTACGATCTTGTGATGGTGGAGTAATAAAAGCGACAGACTGCATAATAAAGGTTGCTATCACAAGGGGCAATATAAAGTGATGTTCCTTTGCATTTTGAGATTGCAGATCCAAAAATAGAAAGCGCATGACAACCTCTGCTTCCCTTTGCGAAGGGCCTATCTTTTACTTTATGTATTTACTTTCATGCAAGAGTCAATAGTATTCTCCTCTATTCCGTTTTTATTTTGTCTCTTGGCAAGCATCATGTGGTGGGGATTGATCCAGGCATATATATCAAGTTGGATGTAGGTGATCATGAGTTATTATTGTTGACATTACCCTTGAGGTAAATACGTTGGGAGGCGAAATTATAAGCCCTTATCTTTCTATGTGTTCGACTGAAACTTTTGCTCCATAAGTATGTCGTGAGTGTCAGCAATCATAGAAGACTAAATGATAGTTGAGTATGTGAACTTGCTAAACAAAGCTCTTACATAGACTCTTTCTGATAATATGATGAATTGCAATTGCTCCAGTGACTGAGATCATAGTTTGTGAGTTTTCAATATTGGTTTATGGTTCATACTTTAACTTGTGATCGAATTGTTACTTTTTCATGAGAAGTTCTATGATGATAAATTGATGTTATAATAAAGATCATGATGCTCCATGTCCGTATTTTATTTTTTATCGATGCCTCTCTCTCTAAACATGTGGTCATGATTATCGATTTCGGCTTTCGCTTGAGGACAAGCGAGGTCTAAGCTTGGGGGAGTTGATACGTCCAATTTGCATCATGATTTCCTACTATTAATTATTATGTTCTTGATCATTATTTCACTTTATGGTACAATTATTATGCCTTTTCTCTCTTATTTTGCAAGATTCACATGAAGAGGGAGAATGCCGGCAGCTGGAATTTTGGACCTGAAAGGGGTGAAACGGAGATAGCTTTTCTGCACAACTCCAAATGACCTGAAAATTTACGGAGAATTATTTTGGAATATATAAAAAATACTGGCGAAAGAATCAACAGGAGGGGACCCACCAGGCAGCCACAAGCCTAGGGGGCGCGCCCCTCAAGCTTGTGGGGCCCCTGGCAGGCCTCCGGGCCCCTCCTTCTGCTATATGAAGCTATTTGCCCTAGAAAAAAAAATCAGAAGAAGACTCTCAGGACGAAGCGCCGCCGTCTCGAGGTGGAACCTGGGCAGGAGCTATTTTGCTCTCCGGCGGAGCGATTCCGCCGGGGATACTTCCCTCCGGGAGGGGGAAATCGAAGCCATCGACATCACCAACGATCCTGTCATCGTGGGAGGACCAATCTTCATCAACATCTTCACCAACACCATCGCATCTCAAACCCTAGTTCATCTCTTGTATTCAATCTTTGTCTCAAAACCTCAGATTGGTACCTGTGGGTTGCTAGTAGTGTTGATTACATCTAGTAGTTGATGCTAGTTGGTTTATTTGGTGGAAGATTATATGTTCAGATCCTTAATGCTACTCAATACCCCTCTGATCTTGAACATGAATATGATTTGTGAGTAGTTACTTTTGTTCTTGAGGACATGGGAGAAGCCTTGTCATCAGTAATCATGTGAATTTGGTATTCGTTCGATATTTTGATGCTATATATGTTATGCTTCCTTTAGGGGTGTCGTGTGAACATCGACTACATGACACTTCACCATCTTTGGGCCTAAGGGAAGGCATTGTGGAGTAGTAATTAGATGATGGGTTGCTAGAGTGACAGAAGCTTAAACCCTAGTTTATGCGCTATTCCGTAAGGGGCTGATTTTGATCCATATGTTTCATGCTATGGTTGGAGTTATCTTAATTCTTCTTTCGTAGTTGCGGATGCTTGCGAGAGGGGGTAATCATAAGTGGGAGGCTTGTTCAAGTAAGAACAGCACCCAAGCTCCGGTCCACCCACATATCAAATTATCAAAGTAGTGAACGCGAATCAAACAAACATGATGAAAGTGACTAGATGAAATTCCCATGTGTCCTCAAGAACGTTTTGCTTATTATAAGAGTTCGTTCCGGCTTGTCCTTTGCTATAAAAAGGATTGGTCCACCTTGCTGCACTTTATTATACTTGTTACTTGTTACGAATTATCTTGCTATCAAAACTACCTGTTACCGCTACTTTCAGTACTTGCAGAGAATACCTTGCTGAAAACCGCTTGTCATTTCCTTCTGCTCCTCATTGGGTTCGACACTCTTACTTATCGAAAGGACTATGATTGATCCCCTATACTTGTGGGTCATCAAACCATTACTTTCCAATTTCATCAAACTATTATAATCAGAACCAAATTTAGGACTTCGTTTTTAATAAAGGCTGCAATGGCAAAGTTTTTGGAACCAATTCAAATTGAAATTCGAATTCATTATTTTTGCTTTGTGTCCCAAAGGATCACAAGTGTCCAGTAGAACCATATTATCTAAGTTTGAATTTTTCAAATTTAAACTTATTTGAATTAGATTTCAAATTTCTTTTGAATCTAGAATTCAAACCACATGTTCAAATCAAATGAATATTTTTTGCAAATTGATTCATAAGATGTCCATGAGCCATTTGAACTATTTTGAGACCAAACCTAGCCTATAAATTTTGAATTATTCAAATTTGAATCGAACCTTGTCTAAACCACAACTTCCAAGCCCTTTTGAATTCAAACACGAACATTTTTGCACATCAATTCAAATTTCAAACCCAAACCTTTCAAACCTATTTGAATTCAATTAGAGTCAGCCAAATTTGAATCTGATTCAATTTGAATATGAACCTTATTTGACCACCTTCCACATATCACACACCCAATTGCAATAATTCCTTTTGCGTATTGAATCATGCATTGACCCTTAGTTAGCATAATACTATTGAGTATTCTTATTTGGTTCTTGTTGTTGTTCGTGCAAGTTTTGCTTTGCATTAATTATTTGGTTCTTATGTTGTTATGTAGATTGCGAGGAGTGTGACGCCTATACTGTGAGGAGTGTACGGTGTACCTTCAGAAGTAACAACAAAGGCAAGTGACCAACTCAACATATCACCCCTAGTTTCTTTATGCATGTAGTATGCCATGATAGGGCGGGAGTTTAGGACTATGTATTAACATGCTATGCTATGAAACCTAGTAGGATAGCCATATGGTCTATACCAAGTTCCTTGTCACCAACGATGTAGTTGCATTGATTACCATGCTATGTTATGAACGGGGAAGGATCACATCAATTATGAAATTTTGGTATTTTTATGATATTTATTTAGTGCCAACTTAACTTAATGAAACATCTGGGGGATTAGCAATTTCTTGGTGGTTTAAGAGGGAAGGCATTATGGGGTCTTGCACCTTTTCTAAGGCCTTGCGCTCTGATGTCTACTACACAACTTATTCTTGTAGACTCATCTTGGGCCTCCAAGCGCAGAGTTTTGTAGGACAGTAGCAATTTTCCCTCAAGTGGATGACCTAAGGTTTATCAATCCGTGGGAGGCGTAGGATGAAGATGGTCTCTCTCAAACAACCCTGCAATCAAATACAAGAAATCTCTTGTGTCCCCAACACACCCAATACAATGGCAAATTGTATAGGTGCACTAGTTCGGCGAAGAGATGGTGATACAAGTGTAGTATGGATAGTAGATATAGGTTTTTGTAATCTGAAAATAAAAAAACAGCAAGGTAGCAAGTGATAAAACGGAGCACAAACGGTATTGCAATGCTTAAAAACAAGGCCTAGGGTTCATACTTTCACTAGTGCAATCTCTCAACAGTGCTAACATAATTGGATCATATAACAATCCCTCAACATGCGACAAAGAATCACTCCAAAGTTCTTATCTAGCGGAGAACATAAGATGAAATTGTTGTAGGGTATGAAACCACCTCAAAGTTATCTTTTCCGATCAATCTATTGAGCCATCCCTATAAGTGTCACGAACAGCCCTAGAGTTCGTACTAAAATAACACCATATGATACGCATCAACCGACTCTAATGTCACCTAGATACTCCAATGTCACCACAAGTATCCGTGTGTTGATTATTCGATATGCATCAAACAACTTCAGATCATAATATTCAATCCACACAAAGAACTTCAAAGAGTGCCCCAAGATTTCTACCGAAGAAAGTAGGACGAAAACGTGCACCAACCCCTATGCATAGATTACCCCAATGTCACCTCGGGAATCCGCGAGTTGAGTGCCAAAACATACATCAAGTGAATCAATATAATACCCCATTGTCACCACGGGTATTCATATGCAAGACATACATCAAGTGTTCTCAAATCCATAAAAGTATTCAATCCGATAATAGTGAAACCTCAAAGGTAAAAATTCAATTCATCACAACAAGATAGAGAGGGAGAAACACCATATGATCCAACTATATTAACAAAGCTCGCGATACATCAAGATCGTGCCAAATCAAGAACACGAGAGAGAGATCAAACACATAGCTACTTGTACATACCCCTAGCCTCGAGGGTGTACTACTCCCTCCTCGTCATGGAGACCGCCGGGATGATGAAGATGGCCTCCGGTGATGATTTCCCCCTCCGGCAGGGTGCCGGAAAAGGGCTGTAGATGAGATCGTGGAGGTACAGAGGCTTGCGGCGGCATAGTCCAAATTCTAGGTTTATTTCTGGGGGTTTCTCTATTTATAGGATTTTTCAGCGTTGCAATCATGCGAAACGGAGCTACGAGGGCCCCACAAGGTACCACGGCGCGACCCCCCAGGCCGCGCCGTAGTGCTTTGTGAGCACCTCGTGAGGCTTCTGATCCTTCCACGAAGCTTCGGGGGTCTCTTTTGGTCCAAAAAAATCGTCAAAAAGTTTCGTCCAATTCCGAGAACTTTTATTTCTGCACAAAAAAAAAAACAACACGGTAGTTCTGCTGAAAACAGCGTCAGTCCGGGTTAGTTCTAATCAAATCATACCAAAAACATATAAAATTGTTATAAACATGGCATGAATACTTCATAAATTATAGATACGTTGGAGACATATCAGCATCCCTAAGCTTAATTCCTGCTCGTCCTCGAGTAGGTAAATGATAAAAGAAATAATTTATGAAGTGTGAATGCTAGCATAGTGCACAAGTTTGATCAATGATAATTTCAATCACTTTTCCTAGCATCATAACAGCAACTCTTTCTCATAAAACTCATCATGATAAAATAGCAATCAATTCACATGTTATGGTTCAAACAATGCATTCTCTTGAAACTTAACAACCTATGTTCTTAGTCACCAAACAATTGCAATTCAACTTATCTTCAACAAAGTCTAAGTAAGAGCTTCACATACTCAATTATCATATAGTCTTCTATGATTGCTAGTACTCAAAGCATATTTTTAGAACAAATGGCATCCATCGAACACAGAGAAAGATAGGGGCTTAATGTTTCGCCTCCCAACTCATTTATCATAGAGATAATTGTCAACAATAATAAATCATGATCAAATATATTTGAATGGATATATGTGCCTGGATCTATCCCCACCACATGATGCTTGCCAACTATAGAATAGGTTGGAATAAAAAGTTGACTCAACAAAAATACATAGCATGAAAGTAAATAGCATAAAAGTAAATGGAATGTCCCTTCGCAGAGGGAAGCAGGGATTTGCAGAGGTGCCAGAGCTCATAGCTTAAAACAGAGATGAATACATTTTGAGTGGTGTACTTTTCATGTCAACGTCTCGACCGAGAGTTCTCAATATCTTCCATGCTAAACACATTATAGGTGGTTCCCAAGTGGAAAGGTAAAGTTTACTCCCCCTCAACCATTCAAACACAAGCCATGGATAGCCGAATCCTCGGGTGCCCTCCATACAATCAACTTTCCGGCGGAGTTTGTTTGCATTATATAATTCGATTTTGAGCATAGGACTGGGCATCCCAATTACCGCCCTCTCTCGTGCAATGACAAGTGAATAAACACTCATCATGAGAATAACTTGCTTAACATGGAAGATACTGACCACCCACTGCTGCTTCATGAGCGGTACGGGCACACAAAACAGATATTTATTTGAAGGTTTTAGAGATGGCACATGCAAATTTACTTCGAATGGCAGAGTAATACCGTATATAGGTAGGTATGGTGGACACTCATGGAAGAAACTTGGCTCGAGGATTTTGGATGCAGAAGCAGTATTCCCGCTTAGTACAGAAATTTAGGCTAGCAAAATATTCTAAACAAACACCACATGTTAGAGGATCCATAACAATATAACTTCTATGCAAATATACACAAACATAACTCATTACGTTGTCTTCCTTGTCCAACTTCAACTAATTTGCTCAAGTTTGAAAATAATTAATGGGTATTCACAATCATAAAAGATGTCCAAGATAATATATTTATATGTGAAAGTTCTCTTCCTTATACTAATCATTCATGAATTGCTTGTATGACCAATATTGTGGTTGTCAAACTTCAATAGATTTTACTTTCTAAACCAAGTGTGAAGTATTTCTAAGCGTGAGACAAGCATATGAAGCACATCTAATTTCAACTTTATGATATTCAATTCATTCAACAATTTACTCATAGGATATAAGTGAAGCACAAGAGTGAATGATAAAATACTCCAAAAGATATAAGTGAAGATCAATGAGTAGTCAAACAATTAAGTAGCTATGTGAAGACTCTCTCCAAATAAAGATTTCAGATCTTGATAATTTTATTCAAACAGCAAACAAAATTAAAATAAAAGGACACTCCAAGAATAGCACATAACATGTGAACAAGTAAAAACTTAGGCTAACCGATAGGTGTTGATGAAGAAAGGTGGGATGCCAACCGGGGCATCCCCAAGCTTAGTTGCTTGAGACTTCTTGGAATGTTATCTTGGGGTTCCTTGGGCATCCCCAAGCTTGAGCTCTTGTGTCTCCTTAATTCCTCTCATATCATGGCTTCTCCTAAATCTTAAAAACTTCATCCACACAAAACTCAACAAGAACTCGTGAGATAAGTTAGTCTAAATCAACCAAAACCTTAACATTCTCTACTATAACAAATCGCTAAAATTATAATTGAACATTGCATACTAAATTCCTCAGCATATTTAATACTCCTATCCACAAATAGAAACATTAAACAAGCAACATATGCAAACAATGCAACTATAACCGAAATCTGTCTAAACAGAACGGTCTATAAAGGGTGAATAAGAATTCATACTTCCCTAACTCCAAAAATTCTGAAAAATTACCACGTGACATAGAACTCATGCATGCTTACTGTGTAAAAATTTCAGATTTTTATCATTTTCTGACTATTCAGGAATATTCTGGACATAACAGAAAACTTTCTGTTTTCAAACAGCAACACATGAACTTGCAAACTGAGCATGGTAAAGGCTATAATTGGCATTTTATTGAACTAAAAGATACAAAACATGATTATTGATAACAGCAATAAAATCTCAACAAAATAAAATGATGCTCCAAGCAAAACACATATCATGTGGCGAATAAAAATATAGCTCAAAGTAAGGTTACCGATAATGTTGAAGACGAAAGAGGGGATGCCTTCCGGGGCATCCCCAAGCTTAGACGCTTGAGTCTACCTTGAGTATTACCTTGGGGTGCCTTGGGCATCCCCAAGCTTAGGGTCTTGCCACTCCTTATTCTCCTCATATCGATATCTCACCCAAAACTTGAAAACTTCAATCACACAAAACTTAACGGAACTTGTGAGATAGGTTAGTATGATAAAAATGAATCATCCACTTAGGTACTGTCAAGACAAGATTAATAATTGTTCTCACATAATTCCTACTGTATTCCATCATTACCACAATTTATATTACTCAATATAAGCTATGGAAACACTAAACCAAGCAAACTATGCACCGAAAACAGAATCTGTCAAAAACAGAACAGCATGTAGTGAGAGATTTAAAAACCATACTTCTGTACCTCCAAAATTCTGAACAATTAGGACAACGTAAAAAATTTATAACCCAATTCTCTGTAAAAATTTCAGAATTTTCTCACTCTCCAGTACATCATAGAAATTCCAGCACTGGACGCAAAAGTTTCTGTTTTTGCACATAATCAAATCAACAAGCATCTACACTATCCCAAAGGCTTTACTTGGCACATTATTGAAAGAAAACATATGAAACTTGATTACTACAGTAGCTTAATCATGTGAACACAAGAAAAACAGTAGGTATAAGTATTGGGTTGTCTCCCAACAAGAGCTTTTCTTTAATGCCTTTTAGCTAGACATGATGATTTCAATGATGCTCACATACAAGTAAAGAATTGAAACACAAAGAGAGCATCATGAAGCATATGACAAGCACATTTAAGCCTAACCCACTCCCTATGCATAGGGATTTTGTGAGCAAACAATTTATGGAAGCAAGAATCAACTAGCATAGGAAGGCAAAACAAGCATGACTTCAAAACTTTCAACATAAAGAGAGGAAGCTTGATATTGTTGAAATATATATAAGCATATCTCCCTCTCTCATAACAATTTTCAGTAGCATCATGAATGAATTCAACGATATAAGTATCACATAAGGCATTCTTTTCATGATCCACAAGCATAGAAAATTTATTACTCTCCACATAAGCAAATTTATTCTCATCAATAATAGTGGGAGCAAACTCAACAAAATAACTACCATGAGATACTTGATTGGCATAATCCAATTGAAAATTAAAATCATGATGACAAGTTTCATAGTTATCATTATTCTTTATAGCATACATGTCATCACAATGATCATCATAGATAGGAGGCATGTCATCATCATAATAAATTTCCTCATCAAAACTTGGGGGACTAAAAATATCATATTCATCAAATATAGCATCCCCAAGCTTATGGCTTTGCATATCATTAGCATCATGGATATTCATAGAAAGCATACTAACAACATTTCAATCATGCTCATCATTCAAAGATTTTATGCCAAACATTTTATTGAATTCTTCTTCTATCAATTGAGCACAATTTTCCGATCCATCATTTTCAAGATAGACATTATAAAGATGAATAATATGAGGCAACCTCAATTCCATTTTTTATAGTTTTCTTTTATAAACCAAACTAGTGATAAACAAGAAACTAAAAGATTCAATTGCAAGATCTAAAGATATACCTTCAAGCACTCACCTCCCCGGCAACGGCGCCAGAAAAGAGCTTGATGTCTACTATAGAACTTATTCTTGTAGACTCGTGTTGGGCCTCCAAGCGCAGAGTTTTGTAGGACAGTAGCAATTTTCCCTCAAGTGGATGACCTAAGGTTTATCAATCCGTGGGAGGCGTAGGATGAAGATGGTCTCTCTCAAACAACCCTGCAATCAAATACAAGAAATCTCTTGTGTCCCCAACACACCCAATACAATGGCAAATTGTATAGGTGCACTAGTTCGGCGAAGAGATGGTGATACAAGTGTAGTTTGGATAGTAGATATAGGTTTTTGTATTCTGAAAATAAAAAAACAGCAAGGTAGCAAGTGATAAAACGGAGCACAAACGGTATTGCAATGCTTAGAAACAAGGCCTAGGGTTCATACTTTCACTAGTGCAATCTCTCAACAGTGCTAACATAATTGGATCATATAACAATCCCTCAACATGCGACAAAGAATCACTCCAAAGTTCTTATCTAGCGGAGAACATAAGATGAAATTGTTGTAGGGTATGAAACCACCTCAAAGTTATCTTTTCCGATCAATCTATTGAGCCATCCCTATAAGTGTCACGAACAGCCCTAGAGTTCGTACTAAAATAACACCATATGATACGCATCAACTAACTCTAATGTCACCTAGATACTCCAATGTCACCACAAGTATCCGTGAGTTAATTATTCAATATGCATCAAACAACTTCAGATCATAATATTCAATCCACACAAAGAACTTAAAAGAGTGCCCCAAGATTTCTACCGGAGAAAGTAGGACGAAAACGTGCATCAACCCCTATGCATAGATTACCCCAATGTCACCTCGGGAATCCGCGGGTTGAGTGCCAAAACATACGTCAAGTGAATCAATATAATACCCCATTGTCACCACGGGTATTCATATGCAAGACATACATCAAGTGTTCCCAAATCCATAAAAGTATTAAATCCGATAATAGTGAAACCTCAAAGGTAAAAACTCAATTCATCACAACAAGATAGAGAGGGAGAAACACCATATGATCCAACTATATTAACGAAGCTCGCGATACATCAAGATCGTGCCAAATCAAGAACACGAGAGAGAGATCAAACACAGAGCTACTTGTACATACCCCTAGCCTCGAGGGTGAATTACTCCCTCCTCGTCATGGAGACCGCCGGGATGATGAAGATGGCCTCCGGTGATGATTTACCCCTCTGGCAAGGTGCCGGAAAAGGACTATAGATGATTGTGGAGGTACAGAGGCTTGCGGCGGCGTAGTCCAAATTCTAGGTTTATTTCTGGGGGTTTCTCTATTTATAGGAGTTTTCAGCGTTGGAATCACGTGAAACGGAGCTACGAGGGCCCCACAAGTTACCGAACATGACCCCCCAGGCCGCGCCGTTGTGACGCCCCTGCTCGACCGTGCACTAATCATACACACAAATGCACATGATCGAGATCAGAGACTCACGGGAAGATATCACAACACAACTCTAAACACAATTAAAAGGCATACAAGCTATATATTACAAGCCAGGGGCCTCGAGGGCTCGAATACATAAGCTCGAGTCATACAAGCATCAGCGGAAGCAAAATCATCTGAGTACAGACACAAAGTTAAACAAGATACCTTAAGAAGGCTAGCACAAAAGTAACATCGATCGAAAAGGCAAGGCCTCCTGCCTGGGAGCCTCCGAACTACTCCTGGTCGACTGGCTCAACGTAGTAGTAGTGGCCTCCGGGACTCTCCTGGTAGTAGTCACCTGTGGTGGCGTCTGGCTCTTGGACTCCGTCATCTGGTCACAAGTATCGGGTATGGGGAAAAAGAGGAGCAAAGCAACCGTGAGTACTCATCCAAAGTACTCGCAAGACTGACATCAGATCTATTCTAATATGCATCTGTATCAAAGGAATGGGGCTATATCTTTGGACTTAACTGCAGAATGCAAGAATAGAGGGGGAGAAGCCTAGCCTATCGAAGACTAGCATCTTGAAGCAATCTTGCAGCATTAGAAGAGAGCAGATTAGCATATTTAAATTAACAAGCATGTTGGAGCAAGCCCAGAGATCCTTCCTCAACTCCCTGCGAGAAAGAGATCCCGGAGCTTACAATTAATTAACATAAATCCAGTTCAAATAGTAGTAATAGATCGGGATACAACACTGAGCGTCCTGTTACCGTGGACACGGCTATTCGAATAGATAACTTCCCTGCAGGGGTGCACTGCTGTTACCCAGCACGCTCGATTACATCTGGCCGGATACACTTGCTGGGTAATACCCGGCCTCAGGTAATCGACACGAAGCAGCGTCCTACCTAAGCACAGCAGAGAGGTCAGCACGCCGGTCTAAATCCTAAGCATGAAGGGGTCTTGGGCCATCGCCCTTCGCACTCCTGCATGTTGCGTGACTGGCCGGGGCCCAAGCACGACTGTGGAAACACCACAGACGTAACCAGCTCACCCCAACAATCAGCCCGCATCTCTGAGCTGTGACGTCTGAAGAGCTTTCGGGAGAAACGTACAACGTAGAGGGTCCCATAACCATTATCCCACGTGGTGATAGTGCGTATAGGGCCAACGACCCACTCAGATCAAATACCCAAATCCGTTAGGCATATTGAGTAACTCGCAGAGGCGATCAGACTACCTCTCGCTCCGACTTGGTAACACACGGATCACGACCAGGGTGGTCTCCGCCTGCCTTGTCGTTCCGCCACAATAATCTCTCGCGGGTGCCCTCCTGGCAAACCCGACTTCACATTTTTCTCCGCGGGTACCCCTCGGGGTCGACCCGCCTATAATAAAGGTCAAAGTATCTGTGTGTCCAAAGTATCGAGAAGGAATCCGAGGAATCACCCTCGATGGATTCCCACTCGAGGAGTTGCACGACGGAAGCTTTATCGGAAGTGATGAAAGAGGAATCACCCTCGATTTCCACAACCGGATAGCTATTCTACAGAAGCATCATCGGAAGTGAGATAAGAGGTATCACCCTCGGCACTCGATGGTATCTTAGCAGAGTCGAGCAACTTAAGGGGGCATGTGCGGTGATGTGCTGTTCTCAACCCGTTCGATCACCTCGACCGGGGCACCAGTACTAAAGCGAGGCAACTAGAGCAAGGAAGAGGGGCCACAGATGGTTTACCATCCAACCTATACTAAGCATCTCGGACAGTAGGCAGGTATCAATAACAGTTACAAGGACAGGCTATGCATCAGAATAGGATACAACAATAGCAGCAGCAAATTCTAATGCAAGTAGGAGGGAGAGAGAATAGGTGATTTAGGCATGCGTCAAGGGGGGTTGCTTGCCTGGAAGCTCTGCTAAGAGGGAAGAAGGGTCATCGGCGACGAAGTCGATCACAGGGGCAGCGTCGGTCTCGGAGTCTACCGGAGAGAAGAGGGGGAAGAAACAATAAATACAATGCACACAGATGCATCACGATGCATGACATGGCAATACGCGGTGCTAGGTGTGACCTAACGCAGTACTAGATGATACAGACGAAGAGGGAAAATATCCGGGAAAGTTTTCCCGAAGTTTGGCATTTTCGGTCAGATGAAAAGGAGGGGACGGTTCCATGTTCGCTATGACAGAGGCACGTGATAGATGAACGGAGGGCATATTCGGAATCGTCATATTTTTCTGATCGTTTTTCATATATAAATTATTTTAATCCGAGTTACGGTTTATTTTATATTAATTTTCAAAGTTTTAATCATTTTTTGAATTTATTTAAATTATTAAATTAGAATTATCCGAAACAGTGATGATGACGTCATCATGACGTCACTGTGACGTCAGCAGTCAACTCTGACTGGTCAAAGTCAACCCTGACATGTGGGTCCCGCCTGTCAGCGTCTAATTAGGCTAATTAGGACTTAATTAATCTAATTACAGATTAATTAGGTTAATTAATAATTAGTTTTAATTAAACATAATTAATTAAGTTAATTAGTTAATTAATTAATTAATTAATTAATTAATTAATTTAATTCTTTAATTCTTTTATTTATTTATTTTATTTATCTATATTTTCTTTTTCTTTTTCATTCTAAACAGATAAAGGGGGTGGGCCCCTGTGGTCAGCGTCTCGGGCCGGACAAGTCCGCGCCGTGTCCGTTCGGGGCCGGACATGTCCGCGGTTCGCGTGCACGCGGGCACACAGAGGCAGCCAGACACGTCCGGGCACGCGCGTGTGCGCGCGGGCAGCGGCGAGCGGCTGCGGCACGGGCGTGGCGCGCGCGGGGCAGGCGCCGGCAGAGTGCGGTGGCCAGCAGCGGGTGACGAGACGAGCGGGAACAGCGCGCGCGCGCGGACGCGCGGGAGCACGGCGACGCGGGGGGAGGAGGTCTGGGCAGGCGCGGCAGCAGGCGAGCGGCAGCGGGCGGCGCGGAGAGATGCAACGGGTCACGGCGGACAGCGAGCGGCGACGGCGACAGAGAAGGGAGAGGGGCGATGGGGGCCTCACCCCGGTGCAGGGGTACGGGGTCGGCGAGGCTGGAAGAAGACCGGCGAGGGGGAGGACGGGGACGCGACGACGGCGACGAGGCGACGGCGACGGGGACGACGGGCGAGCGGCGACGAGGGGAAGAAGGGGATCGGGGGAGGGATTAGGGTTTCGGGGGGGTGGCGGGCGAGAGGCCTAAATAGGCCAGGGGGGCGACGTGGGCCGGCTGGCCGAGGCCCAGGGGGGCGGGTTTTTTTTTGTTTATTTATTTTTTTTCCTTTTCTGTTTTGCAATTAGTTAGGCCACTAATTAAGTTTTGTAAAATATGTGATCTAGCCAAATAAATACAGTGCAATATTATGTACAACCAGAAAATGGTTTGGAGTCAATATGATTTCATATGAATTTTAATTAAATAAAAATATATTAAATATTGCTGACTTGGTTCTGTTTTAGGATGTTATGGTCATTTAACTATTTCAATAATTGTTGATTATATTTTTATAAATGCCTCTGGATTATTTGCAGCATTATGAACATTTTGGTTTTCAAATTTGAACAACTTTTATTTTCACTTCATATTTGAATTTCAATTTGATTTGGAATTTGAATTGAGGTATGATGCAAATGATGATCAAGCATGGCTAATCATGGTGACTTGGCATTATCAACAGGTGATTACTGTAGCTATTACATGGGGATGTTACAATTCTCCTCCTCTAAAAGAAATTCTCGTCCCGAGAATTAAGAGGTAGAAAGGAGAAGGCCGGGTTATTCATACCAAGGAAGCTTGGCATGGGCCCGCGGAAGAATTTCCCACCACGGACGGTGCAACTAATGTCATGCATGTATGCAAAAGCTTATGACAGAAGGAAAAGGATTAGTTGTGGATAATCCAGCTCTCCGGGTGAATGTGATTACGAGAACCTAGTGTCAGAGTTAGCAAAATCATTTTAACCCGAAAGGAAGAGAATTCAGAGTCCCAGAGTGTAGAAGAGGAAGAAAAGATCCTAATACCACCCAGTAGGCGACGTGGGCCCGTAAGCCACACAGCCATGTTAGTAAAATAGTTTTCGGAAAGACTAGACTCAACTTCGGCCAAGGAGTTGGAAAGGGGCTTCCTACAGGCAGTTCACTCTGATACCAACTTGTGACGCCCCTGCTCGACCGTGCACTAATCATACACGCAAATGCACACGATCGAGATCAGAGACTCAAGGGAAGATATCACAACACAACTCTAAACACAATTAAAAGGCATACAAGCTTTATATTACAAGCCAGGGGCCTCGAGGGCTCTAATACATAAGCTCGAGTCATACAAGCATCAGCAGAAGCAAAAGCATCTGAGTACAGACACAAAGTTAATCAAGATGCCTTAAGAAGGCTAGCACAAAAGTAACATCGATCGAAAAGGCAAGGCCTCCTGCCTGGGAGCCTCCGAACTACTCCTGGTCGACTGGCTCAACGTAGTAGTAGTGGCCTCCGGGACTCTCCTGGTAGTAGTCACCTTTGGTGGCGTCTGGCTCCTGGACTCCGTCATCTGGTCGCAAGTATCGGGTATGGGGAAAAAGGGGAGCAAAGCAACCGTGAGTACTCATCCAAAGTACTCGCAAGACTGACATCAGATCTATTCTAATATGCATCTGTATCAAAGGAATGGGGCTATATCTTTGGACTGAACTGCAGAATGCCAGAATAAAGGGGGAGAAGCCTAGCCTATCGAAGACTAGCATCTTGAAGCAATCTTGCAGCATTAGAAGAGAGCAGATTAGCATATTTAAATTAACAAGCATGTTGGAGCAAGCCCAGAGATCCTTCCTCGACTCCCTACGAGAAAGCGATCCCGGAGCTTACAATTAATTAACATAAATCCAGTTCAAATAGTAGTAATAGATCGGGATACAACACTGAGCATCCTGTTACCGTGGACACGGCTATTCGAATAGATAACTTCCCTGCTGGGGTGCACTACTGTTACCCAGCACGCTCGATTACATCTGGCCGGATACACTTGCTGGGTAATACCCGGCCTCGGGTAATCGACACGAAGCAGCGTCCTACCTAAGCTCAGCAGAGAGGTCAGCACGCCGGTCTAAATCCTAAGCACGAAGGGGTCTTGGGCCATCGCCCTTCGCACTCCTGCACGTTGCGTGACTGGCCGGGGCCCAAGCACGACTGTGGAAACATCACAGACGTAACCAGCTCACCCCAACAATCAGCCCGCATCTCTGAGCTGTGACGTCTGAAGAGCTTTCGGGAGAAACGTACAACGTAGAGGGTCCGATAACCATTATCCCACGTGGTGGTAGTGCGTATAGGGCCAACGACCCACTCAGATCAAATACCCAAATCCGTTAGGCATATTTAGTAACTCGCAGAGGCGATCAGACTACCTATCGCTCCGACTTGGTAACACACGGATCACGACCAGGGTGGTCTTCGCCTGCCCTGTCGTTCCGCCACAATAATCTCTAGCGGATGCCCTCCTGGCTAACCCGACTTCACATTTTCCCCGCGGGTACCCCTCGGGGTCGACCCGCCTGTAATAAAGGTCAAAGTATCTGTGTGTCCAAAGTATCGAGAAGGAATCTGAGGAATCACCCTCGATGGATTCCCACTCGAGCAGTTGCACGACGGAAGCTTTATCGGAAGTGATGAAAGAGGAATCACCTTCGGTTTCCACAACCGGATAGCTATTCTACAGAGGCATCATCGGAAGTGAGATAAGAGGTATCACCCTCGGCACTCGATGGTATCTTAGTAGAGTCGAGCAACTTAAGGGGGAATGTGCGGTGATGTGCTGTTCTCAACCCGTTCGATCACATCGACCGGGGCACCAGTACTAAAGCGGGGCAACTACAGCAAGGAAGAGGGGCCACAGATGGTTTACCATCCAACCTATACTAAGCATCTCGGACAGTAGGCACGTATCAATAAGAGTTACAAGGACAGGCTATGCATCAGAATAGGATAAAACAATAGCAGCAGCAAATTCTAATGCAAGCAGGAGGGAGAGAGAATAGGTGATTTAGGCATGCGTCAAGGGGGGTTGCTTGCCTGGAAGCTCTGCTGAGAGGGAAGAAGGGTCGTCGGTGACGAAGTCGATCACAGGGGCAGCGTCGGTCTCGTAGTCTACCGGAGAGAAGAGGGGGAAGAAACAATAAATACAATGCAAACAGATGCATCACGATGCATGACATGGCAATACGCGGTGCTAGGTGTGACCTAACGCAGTACTAGATGATACAGACGAAGAGGGAAAACATCCCGGAAAGTTTTCCCGAAGTTTGGCATTTTCAGTCAGATGAAAAGGAGGGGACGGTTCCATGTTCGCTATGATAGAGGCACGTGACAGATGAACGGAGGGCATATTCGGAATCGTCATATTTTTCTGATCGTTTTTCATATATAATTATTTTAATCCGAGTTACGGTTTATTTTATATTAATTTTCAAAGTTTTAATCATTTTCTGAATTTATTTAAATTATTAAATTAGAATTATCCGAAACAGTAATGATGACATCATCATGACGTCACTGTGACGTCAGCAGTCAACTCTGACTGGTCAAAGTCAACCCTGACATGTGGGTCCCGCCTGTCAGCGTCTAATTAGTCTAATTAGGACTTAATTAATCTAATTACAGATTAATTAGGTTAATTAATAATTAGTTTTAATTAAACAGAATTAATTAAGTTAATTAATTAATTAATTAATTTATTATTTTAATTCTTTAATTCTTTAATTTATTTATTTTATTTATCTATATTTTCTTTTTCTTTTTCTTTTTCGTTCTAAACAGATAAAGGGGGTGGGCCCCTGTGGTCAGCGTCTCGGGCCGGACATGTCCGCGCCGTGTCCGTTCGGGGCCGGACATGTCCGCGGTTCGCGTGCGCGCGGGCAGTGGCAGCGGGCGACGAGCGGCTGCGGCACGGGCGTGGCGCGCGCGGGGCAGGCGGCCCTAGAGTGCGGTGGCCAGCAGCGGGCGACGAGGCGAGCGGGAGCAGCGCGCGGGCGGGGGTGCGCGCGCGCGCGGACGCGCGGGAGCACGGCGACGCGGGGGAAGGAGGTCTGGGCAGGCGGGGCAGCAGGCGAGCGACAGCGGGCGGCGCGGAGAGGGGCAGCGGGTCGCGGCGGACAGCGAGCGGCGACGGCGACAGAGAAGGGAGAGGGGCGATGGGGGCCTCACCCCGGTGCAGGGGTACGGGGTCGGCGAGGCTCGAAGAAGACCGGCGAGGGGGAGGACGGGGACGCGACGACGGCGACGAGGCGACGGTGACGGCGACGGGGACGACGGGCGAGCGGCGACGAGGGGAAGAAGGGGATCGAGGGGAGGGATTAGGGTTTCGGGGGGGTGGTGGGCGAGAGGCCTAAATAGGCCAGGGGGCGACATGGGCCGGCTGGCCGAGGCCCAGGGGGGCGGGTTTTTTTTTTCCTTTTCTGTTTTGCAATTAGTTAGGCCACTAATTAAGTTTTCTAAAATATGTGATCTAGCCAAATAAATACAGTGCAATATTATGTACAACCAGAAAATGGTTTGGAGTCAATATGATTTCATATGAATTTTAATTAAATAAAAATGTATTAAATATTGCTGACTTGGTTCTGTTTTTGGATGTTATGGTCATTTAACTATTTCAATAATTGTTGATTATATTTTTATAAATGCCTCTGGATTATTTGCAGCATTATGAACATTTTGGTTTTCAAATTTGAACAACTTTTATTTTCACTTCATATTTGAATTTCAATTTGATTTGGAATTTGAATTGAGGTATGATGCAAATGATGATCAAGCATGGCTAATCATGGTGACTTGGCATTATCAACAGGTGATTATTGTAGCTATTACATGGGGATGTTACAGCCGTAGTGCCTTGTGAGCACCTCGTGAGGCTTCTGGTCCTTCCACGAAGCTTCGGGGGTCTCTTTTGGTCCAAAAAAATCGTCAAAAAGTTTCGTCCAATTCTGAGAACTTTTATTTCTGCACAAAAAACAACACCACGGTAGTTCTGCTGAAAACAGCGTCAGACCGGGTTAGTTCTAATCAAATCATACCAAAACCATATAAAACTGTTATAAACATGGCATGAATACTTCATAAATTATAGATACGTTGGAGACGTATCACGCTCATAAGTTTGCACTCTACTGCAATGCATCCCAGGTTCAGAGAGATTGGATGGATTCCAAGTTTAGTAGCTTACTTGTGTAGCCGCGTGTCATACGAGCTCTGTCTTGACTACGTACGTTTTGGGACCCGGTCTGGTAGAGCAGCTGATGTAGGTGTAAGTACGTTGGGCTGGATCAATCTTGTGGACTGGGCAACTGCCTCTGGAAGATCTCGTCTCGATCATTTCCTACTCTGCACTTGAGTTTAGTGGCAAATGAGTTTGACTGGGTCATGCTGGTAAAGTACGAAAACCTCTCTCGAGTATAAAAAGTAATCATGATTAGCCGTGTTCACAATTAAGGACAGTTTTGAGCAACTTGGTCAAGAGATATTTGGAAGGTTTCATCATTCTAATTTCTTAAATAAAACTTGATGGATTAAACAAGAAAATAGGACTACCAGTGGGGTTCTGATAACCCACAAGTATAGGGGATCGCAACAGTTTTCGCGGGTAGTATTTCACCCAGATTTATTGATTCGACACAAGGGGAGCCAAAGAATATTTGTGAGTATTAGCAGTTGAGTTGTCAATTTAACCACACCTGGAGAACTAAATATCTGCTGTAAAGTGTTTAGTAGCACAGTAGTATGATAGTTTCAATAGTAGTAGTAACAGTAGCAATAGTAACAGAGACAGTAACAGTAGAAGTTTTGTAGTGATTGTAACAGTAGAAACAACGAAAGTAACTTAGCAAAGATCAATATGCGAAAAGCATAGGCATTGGATCAGTGATGGATAATTATGTTGGATGACATTCATCATATAACAGTCATAACCTAGGGCGATATACAATAGCTCCAATTCATCAATGTAATGTAGGCATGTATTCCGTATATAGTCATACATGCTTATAGTAAGAACTTGCATGACATCTTTTGTCCTACCCTCCCGTGGCAGCGGGGTCCATAAGGAAATCTAAGGGATATTAAGGCCTCCTTTTAATAGAGAACCAGAACAAAGCATTAACACATAGTGAAT
Organism: Elymus sibiricus; assembly: GCA_039707655.1. Lineage (NCBI taxonomy): Eukaryota > Viridiplantae > Streptophyta > Magnoliopsida > Poales > Poaceae > Elymus > Elymus sibiricus. The sequence goes on along the minus strand of CM077672.1, from coordinate 267,896,438 downwards.
ACATTAACTCCTCAAACTACGGTAATCACCGGAAAGAATCCCAATTATTGTCACCTTGGGGTATGCGGATCATAACACGTAATAGGTGCATATAAGTTGCAAGATAGGATCAAGAACACAAATATATTCATGAAAACATAAAGGGTTCAGATCTGAAATCATGGCACTCGGGCCCTAGTGACAAGCATTAAGCATAGCAAAGTCATAGCAACATCAATCTCAGAACATAGTGGATACTAGGGATCAAAGCCCTAACAAATTGACTCGATTACATGGTAAATTTCATACAACCCATCACCGTCCAGCAAGCCTATGAAGAAATTACTCATGCTCGGTGGTGAGCATCATGAAATTGGTGATGGAGGATGGTTGATGATGACGACGGCGTCGAATCCCTCTCTCTGGAGCCCCGAACAGACTCCAGATCAGCCCTCCCGATGAAGAACAGGAGGTGGCGGCGGCTCCATATCGTAAAACGCAATGATTCTTTCTCTCTGATTTTTTCTAGACGAATAGGTACTTATAGCGTTGGAATTAGGGTAAACGGAGCTGCCAGTGCCCCACAAGCCTGGGGGGCGCGCCCTGTGGGGGTAGGCGCGCCCCCGGGGCTTGTGGCCCCTGGGTGGCCCCCCTCCAGTAGATCTCTTCGCCAGTATTTTTTATATATTCTGAAATAATTCTTCGTAAATTTTCAGGTCCATCCAAGAACTTTTATTTCTGCACAAAAATAACACCATGGCAATTCTGCTGAAAACAGCATTAGTCCGGGTTAGTTCCATTCAAATCATGCAAATTAGAGTCCAAAACCAGAGCAAAAGTGTTTGGAAAAGTAGATACATTTGGGATGTATCAACTCCCCCAAGCTTAACTCATTGCTTGTCCTCAAGCAATTCAGTTGACAAACTGAAAGTGATAAAGAAAAACTTTTACAAACTCATTTGTTCTTGTTGTCTGTATATATACTTAACTAGCATCCAAGTTTTCAACAAAGATTATGAACTAACCATATGAATGATAACACTTAGGTCTCACATTTACTCATATCAATAACATAACCAACTAGCGAGCAATAATAAGATATCTCGGATGCCAACACTTTGTCAAAACAATCATGATATAATATGATAACATGGTACCTCGCTAGCCCTTTCTGAGACCGCAAAACATAAATGCAGAGCACCTCTGAGATTCAAGCAGCGACTAAACATTGTAATTCAGGGTAGAGGATATCCAGTCATGGTCACACCCAACATTAACTATACTCAATGCATAAAAATGACAATAGTGCTCTCCAACTGGTGCTTGAATGAGAGGGTGATGACTCAACAATAAAAGTAAAATAACATAAAAGTAAATAGATAGGCCCTTCGCAGAGGGAAGCATGGATTTGCAGCGGTGCCAGAGCTCGAAGCTTAAATCAAAGATTAAAACAATTTTGAGAGGTATGCTTTTCCTGTCAACGTTATGACCGAGAGTTTTTAATATCTTCCATGCTAAACACATTATAGGCGGTTCCCAAGCGGAAAGGTAAAGTTTACTCCCCCTCCACCATACCAACACAAGCTATGGCTAGCCGAATTCACGGGTGCCCTCCATACCAACAACTTTCCGGGGGAGTTTGTTTGCATTATATAATTCAATTTTGAACATAGGACTGGGCATCCCAATTACCAGCCTCTCTCGTGCAATGACAAGTGAATAAACAATCATATGAGAATAACCCGCTTAGCATGGAAGATAATGAACACCCCCTGTTGCTCCATGAGCGGTACGGGCACACAAAACAGATGTTCGTTTGAATGTTTAGAGGTGGCACATGTAAATTTACTTGGAACGGCAGAGCAATACCACATATAGGTAGATATAGTGGACTCATCTGGAACAACTTTGGTTTAAGGATTTGGATGCACAAGCAGTATTCCCGCTTAGTACATGCGAAGGCTAACAAATAGATTGAGAAGCGACCAGATAGAGAGCGAAAACGGTCATAGACATGCATTGCGAATAATTAACATTGACTACAAGCATGAGTAGGATATCAACACCCTGAACATACATATCATGGAGGCTATGTTGGTTTTGATTCAACTACATGTATGAACATGTGCCAAGTCAAGCCACTCGAATTACTCAGAGGAGGATACCATGCTAACATACTACATCACAACCATTTTAATGCATGTTGACACTCAAGATAAATCATTATCCACTCCTAGCTATTTAAGCATGGCATGAGAAACTATAATCTCTAATTGTCATCACAAACATGGTTACTCATAATAATGCTGAATCATGAATACTGAGCTAAACATATTTACAAAGACAAAAACAAGAAGTGTTCATACCAGCTTTTCTTCACCGCAATCACTTCATCAAATATCATCATTATTGCCTTTCACTTGCATGACCGAATGATATGAAAATAATAATAGTGCAAGAGTGCCATGGACTAAGCTGGAATCTGCAAACATTTATTCAAAGGAGAAGCCAAAGTAATAGTGGCTCTTTGTTAGATCAACAATAAAGCATATGAGAGCCACTCAACATTTTCATCGTGGTCTTCTCCTCGCGGCGACTCAACAAAGAGAAAAGAAATTTAGAGAAACACACTGAAATATTTTTGGAGTTTTTGGTTTTTATGAAGAAAGAAAATTAACGAAGGAAAACGAAAAACGAGAAAAACTATTTACACGGGAAAGCTCCCAACAAACAAAAGAAGAAACGAGAAATCTTTTTGGGTTTTATTTTAATACTATGAATTAACTAAACAGGAAAGAAACTACAACTAATTTTTTTGGATTTTCGAAAGTTTTTCAAACACACAAGAAGAAAGCGAAAATAAAACTAACATGGATAATACAATGAAAAATGATGAACACTGACAACTGGAATGAGTGTGTGAACATGAATGTAATGTCGGTGAGAAATACGTACTCCCCCGAGCTTAAGCTTTTGGCCTAAGTTGGTCTACGACCACTCCTGGCCTGGATAATACCCGTGATGGTAATTCGGGTTGTACTGAAGTGCAGCTGCCACAGCTTGGCGAGCTATCTCATTGAGGCGCTCGGTCTCTGCCGCCCTCTCGTACTCCTCAGCCTCCTCCTCAAGTATGAAATGTCTATGTTTTTCCTGGAAATCAAAGAAGGCAAGAGCAGGCAAAACAATATGGAAAACATGACGCCTGTTAAAGATTAGCCTGTATCTGAAAGGGGGGTCACCCCTCTCAAGGAACTGGTGGCGTTTCATAGCATCATAATCAAGAAAACTCGGTGGCAACAGGGTATCATTTTGTTTGATGGGCACACCAAGATAAGCGGCTAAGCGAGTAGCATAAATTCCACCAAAGAAGTCACCAACTAAGGCATTATTATGTAAACGACGTGCAACAACAGCCCCCATGTTAAATTGTCTATCTCTCAACACCTCACTCTTAAGAATGCTCAGGTCAGGGGCGCAAAGATGACTATGGTCATGTTTACCATTAATGCATCTACCAATGAACAGAGCAAAATAATGTATAGCAGGAAAATGAATGCTCCCCATTGTAGCTTGTGTAATGCCACTAGTTTCACCCCTAGTAATGTTCATGACAAATTCATTGCAGTCAGATTTACGAGGTTCAGTGCAAGTCCCCCAAAATGGAATTTTACAAACACTACTAAATTCTTCAACGGACATGCGAAAAGGCTTTTCATATAAGTTGAAAATAACATCATGTGAAGTGCGCTGATATACATACTCGAATCTCCGCACAAAGGATTCAGTGAGATCATAGTATTGCGGGCACTTATCTGTCAAGAACTCCGTGAGCTCGGCATTGCGCACGTACATATCAAACTCTTCATTGATGCCGGCTCGAATCATGAAGGCATCCGACGGCCACTCGCATGGCAAAACCGAAGCCTCCCGCGGCGGTTCGGTATCTGGCTCGCATATTGTGGGCCTAGGAGCACTCTTGCTCGAGGAACCACCATGGAACATATTCCTAAACATTTTCTTCCTCTGAAAATTTCTAAAATTTTGAGTGACTCAAAATAAAAGTGAACGAAACTCAACAAAATTGATAGCAACTACTCCCACAAGTATCTAGAGGCTATATCATGCATCAAAACTACTTTGGACCATACAAATTCAACATGCAAGCTCATAAACATGGTCACCACAACAGCAAAAATTTGCAAAGTATAAAGCACTAGAACAAAAAAACTAATTGGAGCATTGGAGGAGTCACATACCAAGGAGTAATTCCTCAAAACAGTTTTGGAAACGAAGTCCCGAGCAAGGATATCGAAAATCACAGCAAAATGAGCAAGAACACGGGCTTGGGAGCAAGTTTGATTTTTTTCTGGAGGAAGAAGAACGAGATGGGTGGCTGGCATAAGTGAGTGGGTCCCTGTGGGACCCACAAGCCTGCTGGGCGCGCCCAGGGGGGTGGGCGCGCCCTGTGAGCTTGTGGCTCACAGGTGCACCCCCTGGGGTGTGTTCAGTGCCAAAAATTCTTAAATATTCTGGAAACAATCATACTAAATTTTCATGGCATTCTGAGAACTTTTATTTTTGGGCCATTTTTTATTGCACGGAAAATTCAGAAAACAAGATAATCATGGCATTTTATTTTATTCAACTACAAATAACAGAGAGCAAAAGGTGGATAAAAAAGTTGTGCTTACTAAATTCATCGACCACATGCCCCTCAAAAAGAATCCATTAATAAGGTTGATCAAGTCTTAGTAACAAACTATTTCCAAATGGCATGAAACCGAAGAATCTTCGTATAACACTAAGTTACCTCAATGGGGATATGCATCTCCCCAACAATAAGAATTTCATATTTCTTTTTGACAGTAGGAAGAGGAAATTTGAAACCTCCAATAGTGATTGTCGAAACCTTTTCAATACAATTGATACCATTCACCGAACTTTGTTTCTTCGGAAAATAAACCGTATGCTCGTAACCATTGACATGAAAAGTAACCTTGCTTTTGTTGCAATCAATAACAGCCCCTGCAGTATTCAGAAAGGGTCTTCCAAGGATAATCGACATGTTGTCGTCCTCGGGCATATCAAGAATAACAAAATCTGTCAAGATAGTAACATTTGCAACTACAACGGGAACATCCTCGCAAATTTCAATGGGTATAGCAGTGGATTTATCAGCCATTTGCAAAGATATTTCAGTAGCTGTGAGCTTATTCAAATCAAGTCTTCTATATAAAGAGAAAGGCATAACACTAACACCGGCTCCTAAATCACATAGAGCAGTTTTAACATAACTTCTTTTAATGGAGCATGGTATAGTAGGTATTCCTGGATCTCCTAACTTCTTAGGTATTCCACCCTTAAAAGAATAATTTGCAAGCATGGTGGAAATTTCAGCTTCAGGTATCTTTCTTTTATTAGTGACAATATCTTTCATGTATTTAGCATAGGGAGACATTTTCAACATATCAATCAAGCGAGTGCGCAAAAAGACAGGTCTAAGCATTTCAACAAAGCGCTCAAAATCTTCCTCATCCTTGTGTTTTAGATGATTTAGTAGGGAAAGGCATAGGTTTTTGAACCCATGGTTCTCTTTCCTTTCAATGTTTTCTAGCAACAAAGTCTCTTTTATCATATCTTTTATTCTTAGGAGGTGGGTTATCAAGATCAACAGCAGGTTCTATTTCTACATCATTATCTAGTTGAGCATCAACATGAACATCATCATTATCATTATCATTATCTCTAGGTGTATGTTCATTACCAGATTGTGTCTGATATGTCTTCGTCGTATCTATAATTTTTGATTGTTTCATGCCAATATCCTATAATTTCCACATACTTTTGGCAACATTTTATATGACTTCTTGGACTAACATATTGATCCAGTGCCCAGTGCCAGTTCCTGTTTGTTGCATATTTTTTGTTTTGTGGAAAATCCATATCAAACGAAGTCCAAACGCGATAAAAAATTACGAAGATTTATTTTGTAATATATGTGATTTTTGGGAAAAAGAATCAACGCGAGACGATGCCCGAGGACACGGCAAGCCTGCAGGGCGCGGCCCCCCTGTGCGCGCCTAGGGGGCTTGTGGCTCCCCTGTAGGTCGGTTGAGGGTGTCCGTCTGCTGCAAGGAAGCAAATATCCGGATAAAAATCCCCTCAAAATTTCAGCCCAATCGGAGTTACGGTTCTCCGGGAATTTAAGAAACGGTTTTTGGCCAGAAAACAGGAACGCGAAACAGAAGAGAACATAGAGAAAGATCTAATCTCCGAGGGGCTCCTCCCCTCCGGGAGCCATGGCGGCCATGGACCAGACTGGAAACTCTCCTCCCATCTAGGGGGAGGCCAAGGAAGAAGAAGAAGGAGGGGGGCTCTCCCCCTCTCTCCCGATGGCGCCGGAACGCCGCCGGGGCAACCATCGTGACGGCGATCTACACCAACAACTTCACCGCCGTCAACACCAACTCTCTCCCCCTCTATGCAGCGGTGTAACACCTCTTCTCCCTATTGTAATCTCTACTTAAACATGGTGCTTAACGCTATATATTATTATCCAATGATGTATGGCAATCCTATGATGTTTGAGTAGATTTCTTTTGTCCTATGGGTTGATTGATGATCATGATTGGTTTGAGTTGTATGTTTTATTTTGGTGCTGTCCTATGGTGCCCTCCATGTCATGCAAGCGTGAGGGATTCCCGCTGTAGGGTTTGCAATACGTTCATAATTATCTTATAGTGGGCGGCTAGAGTGACAGAAGCTTACACCCGATTAAGGGGGTTGTTGCGTATGGGAGTAAAGAGGACTTGTTACTTAATGTTGTGGTTGGGTTTTACCTTAATGATCTTTGGTAGTTGCGGATGCTTGCTAGAGTTCCAATCATAAGTGCATATGATCCAAGTACGGAAAGTATGTTAGCTCATGCCTCTCCCTCATATAAAATTACAATAATGATTACCGGTCTAGTTATCGATTGCCTAGGGACAAATCCTTTTCTTGTGTTACAAAAGCTTTCTACTAAACAACTAACTTTTATTATCTTGCAAATTACTCATAGTTTTATTCTCGCAAAGTACTCCAAGTTTTATTCTTGCAAAGTAGTTCTAGCATTACACCTACAAAGTACTTCTAGTTTCATACTTGTTGTAGGTAAAGCAAACGTTAAGTGTGCGTAGAGTTGTATCGGTGGTTGATAGAACTTGAAGGGAATATTGATTCTACCTTTAGCTCCTCGTTGGGTTCGACACTCTTATTTATCGAGAAAGGCTACAACTGATCCCCTATACTTGTGGGTTATCAGTGTCTCAGCATCAGAAATAGAAGCATCATTATAATTCTCAGGAGGTTTTCTATATCAGGTTCACTAGAAGCATGCAAAGTCCTATCATTCTTCTTTTCTTTTTCTTCTTAGATGGACTAGGTGCATCAACATTATTTCTTTGAGAATCTTGTTCAATTCTTTTAGGATGACCTTCAAGATATAGAGGATCCTGAGTCATTCTACCCCCTCTAGTAACAACTCTGACAGCATGATCATTCGTTTTATTATTCATCTCATCAAGCAAATCATTCTGTGACTTAGCTATTTGTTCTAACTGAGTCTGGACCATAGAAGCATGTTTACTTAAGCACTTAACATCATTAGCAGTTCTAAACATCAACTCACTCAAGCGTTCAATCATGATGGCATTTCGTTTTAGTTGATTGGTAACATACATATTAAAGTGTTCTTGCTTAATGATGTAATTATCAAATTCATACAAGCATTGGCTAGCAGATGTATTATAAGGAATATCACTTTCATTGAATCTACGAAGAGAATTTACCTCTATTACCTGTGTCGGGATATCAAGTCCATGTATTTCTTCAATAGGTGGTAGATTCTTAACATCTCCAGCTTTAATACCTTTTTCCTTCATAGATTTCTTGGCTTCTTGCATATCTTCGGGACTGAGGAATAGAATACCTCTTTTCTTTGGAGTTGGCTTAAGTGGTGGTTCAGGAAGTGTCCAATCATCGGCATTTCTCAATATATTATTCAATAGTTCTTCAGCCTGTCCAACAGTTCGTTCCCTGAAAACACAACCAGCACAACTATCTAGGTAATCCCTAGAAGCATCGATTAGTCCATTATAGAAGATATCAAGTATTTCATTTTTCTTAAGAGGATGATCAGGCAAAGCATTAAGTAATTGGAGAAGCCTCCCCCAAGCTTGAGGGAGATTCTCTTCTTCAATTTGCACAAAGTTAAATATTTCCTGTAAGGTAGCCTGTTTCTTATGAGCAGGAAAATATTTTTCAGAGAAGTAATAAATCATGTCCTGGGGACTACGCACACAACCTGGAGCAAGAGTATTAAACCATTTCTTAGCATCACCCTTTAACGAGAAAGGAAACAACTTAAGGATGTAATAGTAACGAATCTTTTCCTCATGAGCAAATAGGGTGGCTATATCATTCAATTTAGTAAGGTGTGCCACAACGGTTTCAGTTTCATAACCATGAAAAGGATCAGATTCAACCAAAGTAATTAACTCATGATCAACAGAGAATTCATAATCCTTATTGGTAACAAAGATAGGTGAAGTAGCAAACTTAGGATCATATTTCATTTTCTCCCTCATAGATTTTTCTTTCAACTCAGCAAGCAATTTTCTAATATCATCTCTATCATTACAAGCAAGAATTGCCCTAGCTGTCTCTCTATCAAAAAAATAACCATTAGGTATCTTAGGCATTTCAATTCTAGTAGGAGAGCTAGGCATAATAGGTGAATCATAATTTTCAAGAGATTCAACATTCACTGGTATAGTGAGCTGCTATACAAACAGTTTTTAACCCCTTTCCGCGACGTAGTTTTAAACCGTCGCCTTGCATGTGTGTGCGATAGGGGGGTCCTTCCCACACAACCCAGAAACCGTCGAGGATAGGTCCTCCGGTCACACACGCTGGGCAAAATTAGCTCGTGTGCGATCGGGCGAGCCATCACATACAATTATACAGGCCCAATCGTTTCCGTTCATATGTACATCCCACATAGTGAATCCCAGATAAACATTTCTGTTCGTATGTACATCCCACACAGTGCATCCCAGCCAAACGTTTCCGTTCGTATGCACATCCCACACAGTGAATCCCAGACAAACGTTTTCGTTCATGTCTACATCACACACAGTTTTCTGTATAGCCTCGTCTGTGATAGGTGTAACGATCACACACGCTCTGCCTCTGTAAACCATTTGTGTTATTCAAGTATATCACACACGCTTTCGCTGCTAGAACCATTTGTAAAGTTCCATGACCCATTTAGCAGGTTTATTAGTTTACTATTAATAATTACAGTATTAAGCAAAATCACATTTCATATAGAACAGCTGTTTGCCAATTTCATATCAGGCACATAAATATATTATAACATCACAGTACGATAGGTACGTGAAAACAGCACAGTACAACATATAGCTAGTTCACTTTCATAAGTACAATATTAGAACAATATATTCATTTCCCTAATTGACTGATGCATGCTCAACCAAATTAGTCTTCTCCACCTCTGCTTTCAGTTCAGTAAGTACCTGTTTTGCACTGACCAACTGGGAAAGTGCCTCCTCCTTCGCAAACACCATCTTAGCAAAGTCTAATTTAAAAAATCTGAGCTCATTCTCCATCTTCCTCTTTTTTTCCAGTACCTTGAAATATTCTTCAGCGTTGACAACATTTTCTCTAAGCCTATCTCTATTCTCTTCCTCAAACATGCTCCAGAGCTTTGCTAGGCACATCTTTAAAGACGGTGGCCACTCTTGATCAACCCACTCCAGGTAAGAACACTTCCATTCATCCTATAAAATTTAAAACTAAATTAGTTACAGTTGTAGGGAAAATGGGTTTCTAGCAACATAGAAAATCACCACATACATATTTTGAAAAAACTGAAGAAACACGTTTATTATGACATATCTTCTCAAAAAGTTCAATGTGCAAATGAATTAATTGCTACTGAGACAACAACCAAATTCAGGAACATCACAAGCTAAAATTAAGTTCTTAGTCAGGTACTATAATAACAAATTGACCATTTTATGAGGAAGCTAAATATAACTGCAACAGCACAGCGACAGTGTTTCAATGCCATCAAATTACAGTCTTGCTAAGTCTCAGTCGACCGAAACTTCGTTATGTCTCAGTCGATGCAATATTCCTTTGATCTTGCATGAAGATTCATGCAAAATAAATTTTTTTAGTTTTTTTTTTCTTATACTATATCACTTGACTGGGACTTGGTTAAGTATCAGTCGACTGAGACGTAGCCACACCCATCAAATTCATACTAACATGTATGTACATGCATAAATTTAATAACATAGAACTAATACCAATCCGGTGTCAAATCAACTGTGTAGGCCAAAACCGGTGTCAAATCAACTGTTGCTACATTTGGCACCGGTATCCTGCACTGCCGAGTCGTTGCCAGAGGAAAAATTCAGGGAACCGGAGCACCTAGTTGCTCCGATGCCTAGTTCCTTCCTGCCATAAAGTATTAGTATTTTATTGCTTGGCTGCTCGGATGTGTGGAGCAAAGTTGGGTGCACAAACTGCTGAAGCGGTGCCAAATAATTTTCTCAGGGCACCGCTGATGAGATCACAACATTTTTAGATACTAGGTAGAAACTTTGACAGTGTCTTAATCACATCCATATTAACATAGCACAGTGACAGTGTCTAAATCACATCTAACAAATGATTTGTAATAACGAAAGTGGGGCTAACCTTCTCTGCAAAAGCCAGAAACTTCCTCCCAGTGTCCATAAATTCAAAAGCAACTAACTTCACGCATGGAGATTGATGGTGACAACGAGCAGGCAGATCTTCAGCTACCCCACTCCATTCCTTGCAAGTGATGGTCCTAGGGAGCTACAAAAGGAACAAATGGCTCAAATCGGTCTCTGGGTTAAAATCCTTTATTACAAATTAGAACCCTAAGCCTAGGGGGCGAGAGAGAGGAGAGAGGCATACCCGGCTGGTGACATACTCATCATCATCGGAGGAACCGCTGGAGAGGTCAAAGAAGACCATGGCGTCCGCGGTGGTCGGATGCGAGACGGCGAGAGTGAGGAAAGCAAGCGAGGAAGCGGCTATAGCTTGGGAAGGAAGGAAGGAGTAAACAGGGGAAATGTGGCTCGTGGTCGGGGAGAAAAGGGGGGCAAGAGTTAGATATTTCGGTGGTAGGCAAAAAATTCGAAAGGTTGGGGGGGGGGGGACTTGGCGCGCAGTGTCATCGGACACCTTTCACTTTGAACAAATGTGTGCATCGCAAATGATTCTTATGCTTTACGCGCATGCGATGAGTTTGAGCACTCAAATTTTGGTGGAAATTTCCCTGGGTACAGTGCTCATCCACGTCATTGCATATTTAACATCACTTGCTAATTTGGGGGGTACACAAAAGAGCCTACAACACACGAACCACACTTACTGGATCGAGCAATTTTATTAATTAAACAGAGCCAGTTGACCTAAACATTGCTCTAACAAAAGACCAGCGTTATAAACAAAGGCTAAGTAATCATAATTTAAACAAAGCCGCCGACGCGCCGCCGCCCTATGCCTCGCCGGTGTAAGATGAGATGTCGATGACTTGTCCTGGTGACATCCCGCCGCTGGTGGACTCCGCATCCCCCAGGCTGAAGTCGACCACGTCGTCGTCCTCGTCCTCGGCGCCGCCCTCAAGGTTGTAGTATTCGTAGTAGTGGCGGCGCCAGAGCTCGCGTTGGTACTCCACCGCCGATTCCTCGACGAACAGGCGACTCTCTTCCTCCTCCTTAGCCACGCGCAACTCCTCCTCCCGGCGCTCCTCGATCTCGGCCGCCTCCTGCATCTCCAGCTCCCGCTCGACGATCTCATGAGGAAGCAGGGGCTCCATGGCCTCCGCCGCCGCATCGTCGACCAGCATCTCCGCCGCCTTTTCGGACGTGGGGTGCATGCTGGATTCCGAGGAGGCCTGGAATATCTTGACGTGGGCGTCCTCGACCTGAGCGTGGATGGCCTCGACCCGGGCCAGGGCGACCTCCGCGGCACGGACGGCTGCTTGAGCGCTCTTGGCGTTTGCAGCCGCCGTTGCAGTAGCTGCTGCCATAGACGCCCTCTCGGTGGATGCGGCTGCGCTCAATGCGGATGCGGCCGCGCTCTCGGCGTAGGCGGCCGCGCTCTTGGCGGAGGCGGAGCCGCTCGGGGAGGACCCGGCCACCGTACGGGCCCTCACAAAGCGTCTCCATGGCATCATTCTTTGCAAGAAGGGGATGGGGAATGGGTATCGGGGACTCGAGGATTCGAGGATTCGGGGGTGAACAACGCTTGAGCAGACAAATTCGGTGAAGCTTATGGAGGAAGACATAAAAAGACCCGCGAATTTTCATCGCAAACGGTTCTTATAACCAACTGTGTGCGATGCAGTCCATTTTTTAATTACCTGTGGCAGACTAATTTGGAGTACACTAGCAACGAATGGTGATGGAAATTGTTCAAATTTTTTGTACCGTTAACATGCACTGATACAACTGTCATGTTAAAATTTGGAATTTTTCAGGGTTCATCTGACCTTTTTAAGACATTAAGTGAGTTCCTAGCCATATAATGGCCGTAATTCAAATTTGAACTCCATGTACATGCAACAGCAAACCATCATGGGTTGGAAAATCATATTTGTGCCCTTGTGTGCTAGTTAATGCCCTGTGTAGTAAATTGGAAGGAATTTTCAAACATATTGGTGTTACGGCTTGGACACAAAGAGTGAGAACCATGGCTTTTAAATTCCAAAAAATTCAAAAATGATCAAAAATATATGAAACCTTGCTTGATGTCATGAAATGGTACCAAGATGCTGTGGTAAAAGAATTAGCCAATTTGACGAAAGTTTTGACACAGACCTCTCACAAATCGGAGCATCTCACGAGAAGACACGTGGTTCCGAGAGGGAACAGTGCATGTTTGATGACGAACCGGCGCTCGCTTCCTCGTATGACCCTAAAAAATTTTCTATCGTTAACATGCACTAATGCAATGGTCATGTTAAAATTTTGAAATTTTCGGTGTTGATTTGACCTTTTTAAGACATTAAGTGAGTTTCTAGCCATATAATGGCCATAATTCAAATTTGAACAGCATGTACATGCAACGGCAAACCATCATGGGTTGGAAAATCATATTTGTGTCTTTGTGTGCGAGTTAATGCCATGTGCAGTAAATTGGAAGGAATTTTCAAACATATTGGTGTCAAGGCTTGGACACAAACAGTGAGAACCATGGCTTTTAGATTCCAAAAAAATAAAAAATGATCAGAAATACATGAAACCTTGCTTGCTGTCATAAAATGGCACCAAGATGCCGTGGTAAAAGAAGTGGCCACTTTGACGAAAGTTTTGGCACACACCTCTCACAAATCGGAGCATCTCGCGAGAAGACATGTGGCTCTGAGAGGGAACAATGCATGTTTGATGACGAACCGGCGCTCGCTTCCTCGTATGACCCTGAATTTTTTTCTACCGTTAACATGCACTAATGCAATGGTCATGTTAAATTTTTGAAATTTTCGGTGTTGATTTGACCTTTTTAAGACATTAAGTGAGTTTCTAGCCATATAATGGCCGTAATTCAAATTTGAACTACATGTACATGCAACGGCAAACCATCATGGGTTGGAAAATCATATTTGTGTCCTTGTGTGCGAGTTAATGCCTTGTGCAGTAAATTGGGAGGAATTTTCAAACATATTGGTGTCAAGGCTTGGACACAAACAGTGAGAACCATGGCTTTTAAATTCCAAAAAAATAAAAAGTGATCAGAAATACATGAAACCTTGCTTGATTTCATGAAATGGCACCAAGATGCTATGGTAAAAGAATTTTCCACTTTGACGAAAGTTTTGACATACACCTCTCACAAATCGGAGCATCTCGCGAGAAGACACGTGGTTCCGAGAGGGAACAATGCATGTTTGATGACGAACCGGCGCTCACTTCCTCGTATGACCCTGAATTTTTTTCTACTGTTAACATGCACTAATGCAATGGTCATGTTAAAATTTTGAAATTTTCGGCGTTGATTTGACCTTTTTAAGACATTAAGTGAGTTTCTAGCCATATAATGGCCGTAATTCAAATTTGAACTGCATGTACATGCAACGGCAAACCATCATGAGTTGGAAAATCATATTTGTGTCCTTGTGTGCGAGTTAATGCCCTGTGCAGTAAATTGGAAGGAATTTTCAAACATATTGGTGTCAAGCTTGGACACAAACAGTGAGAACCATGGCCTTTAAATTCCAAAAAAAAAGGATCAGAAATACATGAAACCTTGCTTGATTTCATGAAATGGCACCAAGATGCTGTGGTTAAATAATTGGCCACTTTGACGCAAGTTTTGACACACACCTCTCACAAATCGGAGCATCTCACGAGAAGACTCGTGGTTCCGTGAGGGAAGAATATGCATGTTTGATGACGAACCGACAGTGGCTTCCTCTTATGGCTTGGCATTTTTTTCTACCGTTAACATCCACGAATACAACTTTCATGTTAAATTTGGAAATTTTCAGGGGTTATTTGACATTTTTAAGACATTAAGTGAGTTTCTAACCATTTAATGGCCGTAATTCAAAATTGAACTACATGTACGTGCAACAGAATATCATCATGGGTTGGAAAAATCATTTATGTAATACATTTTCCAACAATATCATGGTAACACGAAATAAGTATTCATGCAAAACATTTGGAAAGAAAATGTAAATATCTGGCAAGACAACTGGGCCCCCCATGATTGGTATTCTGTTTTGCGCCGCGGGGTTTGGAAGGTGAGTGGCGCGGGTTATTTATCAGACGCGGTTCAGTCTTGGGAACCATCAGCGATTTATTTCACACACGGATTTTGATGCGATAATCGTGTGTAATTCAAGCTATAGTACTCGTAAATTCTGGCCACCGGCGCTTCTACTGCTCCCGTCGATCCAGATTCCGGCCGCCAATAAATACTACCCCGCCCACGTCGTCCCGGCTGCATTCTCATCTACATTCTCTCCTCGCTCGCCCCCCCTCTCTCTCACAAAACTCTGCCATGGCGCCGACGATCTGCCCACCCGTCAAGGAAGAGGCGCCGCCCCGCGAGGACATCCAGGCGCAGAGCAGTGACAAGGAGGACCCCTATGCGCCACCAGACGAGGTTGCGTTGGAACCCCCAACTTTGGAGTGGTTTTGGGGCCAGTACAATCTTTGTCTGTGGAAGGCGTTGCCGCCGGCTGAGAAAGCCAGGCAAGTGGCGTTCAAGAAGGAGATGGCAGAGGAGGAAGCCAGGTACCAGGCGGCCCGTGAAGCCCGTGAGGCCGCCTGGGAAAACGAGGCATTGGAGCTTTGGCGGCGGGTGCATCGACGTGCGGACGAGGTGTACGAAGATGGCCGGTACTTCGCCAGGAAGGCCAAAGGTGCTAGGCGCCTCATCGCTGCATGGAGGTGGGCCGATAAGCTCCAGCGTGCTACTGACGAGGAGCTCCGATGGGTGCCCACCGAAATGGCAAGATCGTTCGCGCGCGTCCGCCAGCAAGAGGCAGATCGGCACGTCAAGCGCTGCGAGGCAGAGGAAGCGGTGAACTCCCTCCGCGCTGGGAAGCCGCCGCGCACCAGGGAGCTGCTAGCGAGGGGCTGCCGGAATACTAGCCGCATAAGGAGGGATTATTAGTTTTAGTATTGTTCGTTCTCAATTTTATGAATTGTACTTAGTAGTTAAGTATGGGATCCCAGTTAAGTATCATCACGTATTGTTCGTTTTCGTACTAATATCTATCTAGCTGTTTACCATCCACATGTACAAAATGGAAAACATACACATTGAAAGAGAACAATATATAAGAACGGAAAACAGAGTAGACACATTGAAACAGAGCAATAAACAGAGCAATATTATGATTGTTGGGAATACATAGCGATCAACATCGAAACGACTCAACAAAATAAAACGCGTCCATGACCACCACCCCTGCCTACGGTAGCTCTTGCCTCTGCCTGAACTCGTGCAGGCATTCGTCCAAGCGGTTGACACGTTCGCGGTACATCTGGTGCGCGATCTCGAGCTCCGAGTTGGCTATTTCATCGGAGATCACCAGCTCGAGGATGCAACGGCCATGTTCCTCTACTATGCCTATGTGGACACCTGGGCCAAGGAGGTGCTCGAGCCTAGTGACCAGCGCGTTGGCATCGAGAGGGCCGCGGACAAGGCGAACGGCGCGACCCAAGCGAACGGCGCCGCCGGCGTCCGGTGCAAGCACGGCGCGGTCAGCCTCTGGTGCTAGTACGGCACAGACGGCCTCTGCCCACTCCTGGCGAGGAATGGGGCTACTGACGGGCCGTGTAGCTAGCTGCAACGCCCTGTCGATAGCAGGTAAGCGCCGATGAAATCGCTCTTGCTGTGCAGCGCGCCGCTCCTCTCGCTCTGCGGCGGTCCATCGGTCTCACTGTGCGGTGAGCCGCAGCCTATCGGCGCGCACACGCCTATCTTGCGCTGTGGGGCACCACCCATCATGTTGTGCGTCGAGCTGTAGCCTCTCGGCGCTGAGTTGCCTTTCTTGATCCGTGGCGCCGAAGCGCCGTCCGGCAAGGGTCTGCTCAACCCTGGCGATGACGCGCAGCACGACATCGTCCATCGCGTTGCCGGGGACGCCCTTGGCCTCGACGGGCCGTGGTGCCTGCTCGTTTACCTCGTCGAGGAGGTTGATGGCAGAGGCGGCGCTTCGGTGGGTTGGCATGCTTGGAAAAGGTAGCTAGAGGGGCTATAGGCCGCGCTTGTGCCTCGGTGTGTCGCGCGCCGCCTAGGCTTATGCGCAATCGCTGGGTGGCGGCGGGAAACCGATGGGGAAATGGCGGGAAACGGTGGCGTGTTCATAAAACGCCATCAATTAATGGAAACTTAGCATAGAAGGAAGCGCGAGCTAGCACGGCGCGGGCGCTCACATTGCTTGCCCACGGGTGTGATCCATATATCTCGTGTGCCCAACAGAGCACACTATTCACACAAAAAAATATTGTTCTGTACACAGAGAGCATAGATGTTGTGCAGACTGAGAAATCGCATCACACACGGATTAAACTACGGAACCCGTCGGTGATGATTTCATCAATTGCTGACAATTGTTTACCAGCAAGCGTTTGCCAACAACACACACGGGTTATTATTAGCAGGAATCGTCTATGTTGTTATCGGTCTTCCCACACATTTTGGATTACTGACTTGTTTGCCGCGTATCACACACATCTTGTTAAGTTGAACCATTTCTGTTGTGTTGGGTAATCGCAAACAGTTCATCCGAGTTAACCGCATGCCGTATATCGCACACACCTTGATCTTCCTGACCGTTTCTGTTGTGTTGCGTAATCACAAACAGTTCATCCGAGTGAACTGTATGCCGTGTATCGCACACACCACGAACTGGCTGACCATGTTTGTTCTTCTGGCTTATCGCAAATAGTTCATATGGATCAACTGTATGCCACGTATCGCACACGTGTCTCTAATCTGAATCATTTTTTATGTCTCCGGCATCGCAAACAGTTCGTCTTATTGGGGACGGTTTTTTACGACATCGTTTGCGATTCATTCATCGCACACAGTTTGGTCGCGGGGTCTCTGATTCATGTGTCGCGTTAGCGGTCGCCTGCAGTAGTGATTCTCAATTCCTTTAGCTTTAGCAATTTGTTCATCAAGAAATTCACCAAATGGCACAGTATTATCAAGCATAGTACTAGCATCATCAATAGTTTCATTCATAGCAGAAGTAGTATCATCAATAACTTGCGACATATCAGAATAAATAGCAGGTGGTGGTGTCGCAAGCCTACTCAAAACAGAAGGTGAATCAAGTGCGGAGTGTGATGGCAGTTCCTTACCTCCTCTAGTCATAGAGGGGACGATCTTGGTCTTAGCATCTTTCAGATTCTTTATAGTGATCAACAGATATAAATCCCAAGTGACTCAACAGATAGAGCTATGCTCCCTGGTAACGGCGCCAGAAAAAGGTCTTGATAACCCACAAGTATAGGGGATCGCAACAGTTTTCGCGGGTAGTATTTCACCCAGATTTATTGATTCGACACAAGGGGAGCCAAAGAATATTTGTGAGTATTAGCAGTTGAGTTGTCAATTCAACCGCACCTGGAGAACTAAATATCTGCAGCAAAGTGTTTAGTAGTATGATAGTTTCAATAGCAGTAGTAATAGTAGCAATAGTAACAAAAAGAGTAACAGTAGCAGTTTTGTAGTGATTGTAACAGCAGCAGCAACGAAAGTAACTTAGCAAAGATCAATATGTGAAAAGCGTAGGCATTGGATCGGTGATGGATAATTATGTTGGATGACATTCATCATATAACAGTCATAACCTAGGGCGATACACAATAGCTCTAATTCGTCAATGTAATGTAGGCATGTGTTCCATATATAGTCATACGTGCTTATAGTAAGAACTTGCATGACATCTTTTGTCGTACCCTCCCGTGGCAGCGGGGTCCATAAGGAAATCTAAGGGATATTAAGGCCTCCTTTTAATAGAGAACCGGAACAAAGCATTAACATAGTGAATATATTAACTCCTCAAACTACGATAATCACCGGAAAGAATCCCAATTATTGTCACCTTGGGGTATGCGGATCATAACACGTAATAGGTGCATATAACTTGCAAGATAGGACCAAGAACACAAATATATTCATGAAAACATAAAGGGTTTAGATCTGAAATCATGGCACTCGGGCCCTAGTTGATGGAAATATGCCCTAGAGGCAATAATAAAGTTGTTATTATTTTATATTTCCTTGTTCATGATAAAGGTTTATTATTCATGCTAGAATTGTATTGACCGAAAACTTAAATACATGTGTGAATACATAAACAAATACCGTGTCCCTAGTGAGCCTCTACTAGACTAGCTCGTTGATCAAAGATGGTTAAAGTTTCCTAACCATAGACATGAGTTGTCATTTGATAACGGGATCACATCATTAGAAGAATGATGTGATGGACAAGACCCATCCGTTAGCTTAGCATATGATCGTTCTGTTTATTGCTACTGCTTTCTTGAATGTCAAATACATGTTCCTCAGACCATGAGATCATGCAACTCCCGGATACCGGAGGAATACCTTGTGTGCTATCAAACGTCACAACGTAACTGGGTGATCATAAAGATGCTCTACAGGTATCTCCGAAGGTGTCCGTTGAGTTGGCATGGATCGAGACTGGGATTTGTCACTCCGTGTTTCGGAGAGGTATCTCTGGGCCCTCTCGGTAATGCACATCATAAGAAGCTTGCAAGCAAAGTGACTAAGGAGTTAGTTACGGGATGATGTATTACGGAACGAGTAAAGAGACTTGCCGGTAACGAGATTGAACTAGGTATGGAGATACCGACGATCGAATCTCGGGCAAGTAACATACCGACGGACAAAGGGAATTACGTATGTTGTCATTGCAGTTCGACCGATAAGATCTTCGTGGAATATGTAGGAACCAATATGAGCATCCAGGTTCCGCTATTGGTTATTGACCGGAGAGGCGTCTCAGTCATGTCTACATCATTCCCGAACCCGTAGGGTCCGCACGCTTAACGTTCGTTGACGATATAGTGTTATATGAGTTATGTGAATTGGTAACCGAATGTTGTTCGGAGTCCCGGATGAGATCCCGGACGTCACGAGGAGTCTCGGAATGGTCGAGAGGTAAAGATTTATATATGGGAAGTCATATTTTGGGTTCCGGAAAAAGGTGCAGTTTTTTCGGTATTGTATCGGGAAGCTTCCAGAAGGTTCCGGAGGATTCCGGAGGAGTCCGGAAGTCCACAAGTGGGTCCACCACGTCCCAAGGGCTGGCATGGGCTAAGGGGAGGCGCCCTGGCCTTATTGGGCCAGGCGCACCAAGTCCTCAAAAGCCCACGCAGCTAGGGAAGGAAAAAATGAAGAGTCCTAGTAGGAATAGGATTGGACTTTGGAGTCCAACTCCACGTGTGTACTATTCACGGTTACTGTTCACGTGGCACTATTCCTTCTACTCCAAGCCCCTACACATATATAAATAGAGGACAGGGGGCGCCCCAAAGGAGATAACATTGTCTTAGCCGTGTGCGGCGCCCCCCTCCACAGTTCCGTCCCTCGGTCATATTTTCGCAGTGCTTGGCCGAAGCCCTGCGGAGATAGCATCGCCATCACCGTCACCACGCCGTCGTGCTGCCGGAACTCATCCACTACCTCGCCGTCTTGCTGGATCAAGAAGTCGAGGACGTCACCGAGCTGAACGTGTGCTGAACGCGGAGGTGTCGTACGTTCAGTGCTCGGTCGGTTGGATCGTGAAATTGTTCGACGACATCAACCGCGTTGTTCTAACGCTTCCGCTTACGGTCTACGAGGGTACGTAGACATACTCCCCCTCTCATAGCTATGCATCTCCATGGATAGATCTTGCGTGTGCGTAGAATTTTTTTGTTTTCCATGCAACGTTCCCCAACACTAGTGACAAGCATTAAGCATAGCAAAGTCATAGCAACATCAATCTCAGAACATAGTGGATACTAGGGATCAAAGCCCAAACAAATTGACTTGATTACATGGTAAATCTCATCCAACCCATCACCGTCCAGCAAGCCTACGAAGAAATTACTCATGCCCGGTGGTGAGCATCATGAAATTGGTGATGGAGGATGGTTGATGATGACGACGGCATCGAATCCCCCTCTTCGGAGCCCTGAACGGACTACAGATCAGCCCTCCCGATGAAGAACATGAGGGGGCGATGACTCCGTATCGTAAAACGCGATGATTCTTTCTCTCTGATTTTTTTCTAGATGAATAGGTACTTATAGCGTTGGAATTAGGGTAAACGGAGCTGCCAGGGCCCCACAAGCCTGGGGGGCGCGCCCTGGGGGGGGGGGGTAGGCGCGCCCCCTGGGCTTGTGGCCCCTGGGTGGCCCCCCTCCAGTAGATCTCTTCGCCAGTATTTTTTATATATTCTGAAATAATTCTCTGTAAATTTTCAGGTCCATCTGAGAACTTTTATTTCTGCACAAAAATAACACCATGGCAATTCTGCTGAAAACAGCGTCAGTCCGGGTTAGTTCCATTCAAACCATGCAAATTAGAGTCCAAAACCAGAGCAAGAGTGTTTGGAAAAGTAGATACGTTTGGGACGTATCAGGTTCTACCATTGTGTCCAAGACAATTACTAGGGTTTTACCAGCATGTCCTAAATATGTAGAATAGTTCAACCTAATACAAAGATAAGATAAAACTCTGATTGTTTCTGCGAAATAAACTAAACCTCTGCTTACCCCAAATTCATGTAGTCCTCGCTAGGGTCATACGCCATGCACCTGGGCTTCTCCAACTTCTACATATCGCAAGTTCTATTAGAGCGAGAAGGTTTTTGCGGTTTTCACCGGCGTGGAGGTGGATTAGTTATGAATACTCAACTCTCTAGCAAAGTCTTAGGGTGACAATATTGGTCGAACGTGCGGTCTGGGACCTCCTCATCTCAAACGAAAACATTCGGTGGGGAGGCAGCAACGATCGAACATTTTCGTTCGAAATATCCCCAGCGCGAACACCGTCGTTGCTGGACCCCTATAGTGGGCCATGAGTGGTAAAGCCCAACAACGCCATTATCTTGAGAAAAAAGAACAAAAACTCTTGGTTAAAAATGCACATAGTGAAATTTCTTAGTTTACCTATGTGTACTATGAGATAACAACATAAAATTACAAATTTTTGCCATTGATTAAAAACGTAGGAGAAAAGATTGTTTTGGAAAAAATTGCCATGGTACAAAAAAGTAAATACTGAAAAAACAAATTACCATCAGATGGTGAAAAAATTGAAAAAAAATACCATGGTAAACACATGATAATTCACATTGCATTTTCCTTTTTAAAGTTATGAACAAAGAACTGCCATGGCAGGTTCATAATAAAAAATTGTCATGGTATTTTAATTAGAATGTCCATGTTTGTATGAGAGAATTTGTCGTGTATGTAAAAAAAGAGAACAAATTATGAACCGAGAATTGCCATGGTAAGTTTATAAAAAATGCCATGGTATTTTAATTAAAATTTGCATGTTTGTATAAGAAAATTGCCGTGTCTGAAAAAAGAACAAATTATGAACAAAGAATTGCCATGGCGGATTCATGATAAAGATTTGCCATCGGCTTTTAAAATTAAAATTGCCTTGTATGATAAAGTAAAATTGTCATGGAAAAATGAAGGTATATTTGCCAAGTGGGAAAATTAAAAGTAAATTTTGCCATGTTTGAAAAGCAATGAATCATGGTCCAAAATAAGTGAAATAGCCAATATAAACTACATTTGCCATATTGTCCAAAAAAGAGTAAATTTATCGTGGCAAAAAATAAAAACTAAAAATTTGACATGGGCGTTTATAATTAAAATTGCCACGTATGTTAAAGTAAAATTGCCATGGCAATATAGCTAAATTTGCCATGCCAAATCAAGGTAAATTGCCATTTACAAAATGTCATGTTTGGTATGATAATTGATAAATTGTCGGGCATGTAAAAAACACAAAAAACAAAAATGCCATGGTAAATGCATATTAAGATTTGCCATGGTGTTTTAATTATAATTGGCATGCTTTGTGTGACAAAAAATTGCCATGAATGTATGAATGTAGTAAAAAATGCCATGACACAAAACCTACATTTTCCATGCCCCATTAACTTAAGTTGACATGTTCATATTATTATTTTTTGCCTAATTTGTAGAACAGGTTTTTTTTTCATGGTCCCCGAAATTAAGTTACCATGCTCCATTAGCTTAGTCAAATGATGTCATTCCCTACAAATTTGCTGTGGGATGAATCTCAAATATATTCTACCATGGAAACTACTACAAAATTTTGCCATGGCAATTGCTCCAGAAATTTGCCATGGCAAAAAACTCATAGCAATTCTCCATGGCAACTACTCATATCAAAGTAATGGCCATGGCAACTACTCATATCAAAGTAATTGCCATGGCAACTACTGCATAATTTTACCATGGAAATTACTCCAGAATTTTGCCATGGGAAAAATGTTGGCAAACGTAGTAGAAAACCAAAAAATTCGCACCTACGCACAACCAGGATCAATATGAAGATGCATAACAGGTTGTGATCACGATCGTTACCATCACCGAGTTGCAGCGGAAGAAGATCGTGCCGGTGTAGATCGTACTTGGAGTCCCACGAACCATCGATGAACGATCCCTCGAACCGCCCACGAACAGCCCCTCGAACAAAAGACCGAAAGCACGGCCTCTCTACTTGGTTGCAAGTATGCAGCCTTCACGATCCGGCAGCGCTTCGCCGTCCAGAGCTAATCGTCGCCAGAGAATTAAAGGGGGGAGATTAGAACCACACTAGGCTTCTAATTATGAGGATTAGAGAATTGGCTAGCTCTAATTAGTCAAATAGGGCCAACTAGAAATAGAACTAGAGGGACTAGAGGAGGCTCCAAACTTGTATATCAAAAGAGCACAAATCCTCACATATATATAGGTTAGAGGGGAGAGGGAGGGCTGCCACCAAGGGGGGAAAGCCTCCTTGGGGCGTTGGCCAAGGGGGAGGAGGAGTTGGATTCCTCCCCCACTCCTATTCAGCCTCCTTCCTTAAAGAAGGGAGGCGCCTTCCCACTTGGGCCCTTGTGGCCCAAGTTGCCTTCCACCTCTTGGCATTTTTAGGCCTGTTGATATTAAATTAAATATAAAATTGGTCTAAATACTTTCAGACCATTTTATATATAATTTAACATCCCCGAAAACATTTTCCGCCTATATATATTTATCGGTAATACACGGTATTACCCGATATTCACCGAAACCCTTCCGGTGACCCCGAAACACTTCCGGATCCTCTCGAAACTATTCCGAATATTAATGAAACAATTCCATAAATATATTCTCATCACTCCCATCCTACTAACACTCAGCAGATCATGATTGCCTTAAGCTTGTGACCCCATAGGTTCGGTAACTCATAGACATGAACAAAACCGTTCGTTGAATGACCGACAACGGGACCGTGGACGTCCATATCGATCCCTATGAGCACATGAATGATATTCGAGTGAACCTATGGTTATCATGTGATATTTCCTTTGCTTCGCGATACTTCACAAAACCCAGGATGAATCAGTATCCTCCTGAGTCATCACTATGCTCACTATATCGAAATCCTCCTTACCGGTTTTGTTCTTCTTTCTCGTTATTGTGTTCCGGTATCCCCGTGACGCAGTCACCTGTGTCTGGCCAGACGATGATGGATTCTGTCACACTGAGAGGGCCCTAAGAATATCTCTCCATCGTTGGAGGAGCAAATCCCACTTTTGAGCTATCCGACCACTTGTCAAACCTTCCAATGAGCTTGTAAGTTGTCGTTATGATCACCGTGTTACAGGTGACGTTTGAGCAACCCCGAAGTCCACTATACGGTAAGAAGTGACCACGATACTCTCATGGTCTAAGGAGAAAAATCACATGTTAACACTCCGTGTTATTACAATTGATTACAGACGATATTATCTCAATTCATAACAAACAAGTTTGGGTCGATTCAATATGATCGTTCTTCCAACGTCATAATCTCAATATTGTTTTAGGACTATCGTTACACTTAACGATATCCTAATACCCGGAAAACGTGATCACCAACAATACTTGAGCTAGTCTTAGAGGCGAGACTAGGAACCTTTATTTTATCCATTTATCATTTCACACGTGCATATGAGTTTTCCACTGAATCGCATATTCCAGGATCATAGCAGTTATAGCATGAAATATAAACACTTAATTATGAATATGGAAATATAATAATACAATATTATTGCCTCTAGGGCATATTTCCAACAGTCTCCCACTTGCACTAGAGTCAATAATCTAGTTAGCACTTTTAAGTTTTACACCAATGCCAATTCGGTGTCAGTCCATGCTTTGCTTGTGGTATAGAGTTCGTCCTATCGGATCTGACAATCTTCAGATCTGTGTGTATCATTTTCATTTCAATGCATCTGTCATGTTTTCACAAGAATTCATAATTTATGTGAAACATGCTTTGTATGTATTGAATCACTGGTAGGACCTTTGATTCCTTAGATTGAGCTACAGAACCACTATTGAGAACAGTGTTCCATCTGCACGATCATCTAGAAACCATACCAAGTTCATAAAAGAAGCTTTGATTCATCACCCTCTATTGTTACTTCTAAAGTGACAATCTACTCAGCCTTCTGTTATAGAATTCACCACAGTAACTTTATTAGACCAATTCCAACTTACTGTGCCACCATTAATCATTTAATTAAAACCGAAAATCGCTTGGAGCACTGATGAAGGTTTTATCGATGTACTACTTACAACAAGCCTGTATTGATGTAATTCCTAACAACAATCTCTTCATCTTTTTCGTATGCGAGAAACATGTTGTTAGTACTTAACGGCATTTTACTGTTGCCCCATGATCAACAATTTGGTCATTCTGGTAACTTTACTCGCAACTTACTTGGATTACTAGACATATCTGATTGTTTACATACCATGGAACATATTTAACACAAGTATGATTGAAATCATGTATTTCACTCATCAGTATTTCAGGATACCGATTCTTGCTTAAAACTCCTTCCATGTGACTTTGCAAAAACTCTTTTTGGATATTTCATACTAAACTGTTTTAGTATTATGTCAATATGTATTTTGGTTAAGCCTGATTAGACACTACTATCTCCATAGATCATTATGCCTAATACCAGGACTATATATTGCTTAAGTACTTCACTGAAAAACTAGTTTCAATAAAGTCTTAGTCCGTGTCAAGAAATTTGTATAATTTCCAATCAACAATGTGTCATGCACACACAGTGTTTAGAAATATTATGCTCCCACTTACTTTCTTGTAAATACAAGTATCTTTGCTTCTATCGATGAAATCATATTATTTAATCAATTCATCAAAACAAAGATTCCAACTCCACTATACTTACTTCAGATCATTATAGGATCTCCTGAAGTTTGCACACTTACTAGCATCCTCTGGATCAACAAAATTACCTTGGACCGTATCAAATATACAACCTTGGTTCTATTTCCATCTCATGGGAGTCATTTTGACATCCATCTGTTATATCTCATAACTGAAATATTTAGTAATTGCTAGTTTAATCTGAACTGACTTTAAGTACTATTATGATGACACAAACTCGTCATAATCAACTCCTTGATCTTGTCATAAACTATTTGCAACAAGTCAAGCATCATAAAACATTTCTATCTTTGTCAATCTATAGATCCATCACTTCACTTTAGACTTTAAGTCTTTCAGAAGGTCCATCAAGTTCTAAACTTGAATTTATATATATGGATACTATCTCGGATTATTTTGGCGTATAGCCAATTCCGGAGTCAGGGCCCATCAACGCTTCTCTGTAATTTATAGGTTCATTGTTTGTTCAACAATATTTCGTCTGCGCACCATGAAAGTTTGCAAGAATTTCCCCAACCTATATAGTTCAGCTGCCAGTTCGACCGAAGTCTCTATATCTCATGTAGAGGCTTTCATATCAGTCGCTCTAGGAAATTCTAGAATCACTTCTAGCGTTTCTTTTCTTTGACCTGATCACGAAGATTCTGCAATCTTGTCGAGTTGCACTGTCCTCCCACTCACTCTTTTGCAGAAAACATTTTCTTCAAAATTTTCGCACTCTCCAGCAAAACACTTTGCCTTGGCGTAGTGATAGAGGAATACCAACCATTTGGGATAACTTACAAAATAGCACTTATTTCAATAAATTTGATGGCGCTCTTTTAGTGTAAAAGCCACAGTCTCTAAAGCATCACATTAAAAAGTATATTGGCAAAATAATTAATGTCATCTTTGATCGCACCATGTCATACATAGCTTGATTACATCTACACAAAACACTCTACTCTTAGTAGTGTTTCTAGGAGGTGCAAGCTATAAAATATTTTCCACAACTCATCAGACATTTGCTAAATTTGTAACTCAAATATTCTTTTCTGCAATCCAATTGTAGAAACATAATTTTCTTGTTACAATAATTTCTACTTCATTCTGAAAATCTTTTGAAACATTTCAAAAGATCCAGATTTATGTCTCAATTAGTAAATATAAATATCTACTTGAGTCATCCTTGAAGATAGATAAATCCACTGCTTGCAACAACACTTATTGGACTACATACATCAATATGCATATTTCCAATTATTTTGTTGCTAGTTCTTTATGGCCTGTGAACGGTATTTTAGTTTACTTCACTATTTGGACGAAAGTTGCAAGTGTCAGATGATTCGTAATCATATGACTCCAAAATCCATCACTATGGAATTTCTCCATGCGGGTTTCTCCAATGTGACTAAATGCAGTGCCACACATATGTGGTATTCTTTTAGTCTTGTGACATTTAGCTTCAGTGTTATGGATGTTCAATTCTATCATCAATATTCATAACTTACATCCTATTCACAATAGGAGTATGGCCCTTTTGTTCATTACATTGAACAACTATTGTTCTCTTATGAACAACCTCCTTGCAACTTCTATGCAATGGGCTAGAGTGTACAAAACTCTAAAATGAATTATGACAATAAATTCAGAGGTAATATGTTGATGAAAAAGTATCATAAGTTTTGCACATATTTTAACCTCATTAATTTGTTGGTCATTAGGCCGTAGTAATTCTTGCATCGATTCGCAACAACATGCAATCGAGTCGGTATCCTTGTGATCAACTTTTAACCACAATTCCCGAGGAATATAGTGTTTAACAATGTAATCACAATTCTCAAGAATTACACTTTACTTAGCCGACTTTCTCTACATCTTATAACTTGTATGACATTCATACCTGAGCTGGACATTCCAGTCTTGTTTTCTTTCCGCCTCTAAACTTCTTATAGTTTCACTTTCAATATTTCTCCCACTCAATAGAAAGAATTATCTAACTTTTTAAGAGTGGCGTGAGCCCCGAACTTCCCTGGGCATGTAAGTCTCATTACATCCTTTGGTTTTGTTCTTTCTCTCTAAGTTCTCACCATCAACTCATGACTGGTGTTTTTCCGGATCTTACACATTTTAGTCTCAAACATAGTTGAACGCTTCACTAGAACTTGCAAACAAAACACTTCTTTAGATATCATATATATTTTAACTTTTGTTTGTTTCTGAAAATAATTTTCAGTTCCAAGAATATCACATAACCATCCCAAACATTTTGATGTTCGGGTTTCTTGGAAGCAAGCAGACCGTAATGTAATTCTTAGCCTTTTGGATCGAAAGACGTAAGTCTCATCATCCATAGCATTAGCAGGAGAGCATTGTAAGCATGCAGTAGGACAAAATCCTTCTTGGCACTCTTAGAGGACAATCCTCCCAATCGTAAAAGATTCAACAAGATAAATAACAGTCAATTAATTTCAACAGCAAAGGTGGAACCGTGAGCCATAATTCTACAGCCATAATGCAAACTACACATAGACATTGTTCATAATTAATTTTGCACTAGTGATTAAACTTAACTAATACATAATTGTGCTCCCACTCAAATCAATATCTCTCATAGTTGATATTAAGTGATTCAAGACCCTGATTTTATTCACAGCCATTGATGTGGACATCACTGATGACGTGAAGTTCAACCAGTAGGCAATCTTTTGCCGACCGTATCTCCATATGACTCTTGTTCATCTTTCGATGCTTCGTGCTCCGAGCTCAGAACGATTTTGCCAGAATTTCAAGACAACCGAGTGTTATCTGCTTGCTCGGTCTGACCTCGCCCGCCTTACACTTCACGATCCGTTTGTACTCACGTGGACATGACGCACTCCGGAAAGCCACATGTTATAGACGGTTGCAACACTGGGAAGAGCACCTTTTAACATGATATTTACTGTGAGAGATCACCCTAATAATTGACTACTGCGCAATCAAAGGGTGCAAACAACAAAGGGATAAACATCTCAAGCAATTCATAAAAGCATGATATGGTATAGCCTTGGGCGGCGGGAATCCTTCATGATCATCTTCAATCTTCAGTTGAAGCATTGTGACGGCCAATATTTCGTTGTCGTGGCAACCGTTTCGTAAACGTTGCCGTGGCGGCAATTTCAGAAAATGTTGCCGTGGCGACCATTTCAGAAAACATTGTCGTGGCACCAAATTCAGAAATTCCACTGTGGCACGAAATTATAGCTCCTCGTCCCGTGCCTAGTACACCTTCTCCACGCCGGGGTCCTCCGTGTACGTTTGCCACCGTCACCTGTAAGCTGTAGACTATCTCTACGATATTTACATAAACGTGGCAATCTCGTGGCTCCAGCCATCATGTTGTGACGCGCAGGCCACTTAACATTACAACATATAACCATCTCATACGTAAACTCATTATCATGACGAAGGCTATACCACATCATATGCATACTCTGCAAAACCAAGTTAGACGTCCTCTAATCGGTTTGGCAAATTTAATTACGTGGCTGCTAGGGTTACCAGACAACACTAGCTACCTACGTGCACAAATAAGGCGATGATTCTTGATGCTAGATTAAGTTTTGGGGTGTGTGAAACAAGAGACTTCATTAAAAATCTCTAGCCCCACACTAAACTTTGTCAAATACGCGTGACCCCCTAGAAGATCATCCATCTTTGGCACCCTCTTATGTACGCGACGGTTCACTATTCTCAACTATGGTGAAGCCCAAGGAACTGTTAGCTGATCGTCGACAGCCAGAGCCGATCGATTGTCAGAACCTTGTGAAAAGCGACACCATGCCGTCGATGAATTGAACCAAAGTAACACTCGAGGGAAGCATAGCAAGAACATCAACCCTCACAATCACATGTGATCTAGATCGCAACCTGCACCTACTCATATAACTGCTCATGATGCCACTGTTGGGAAACGTAGTAGAAAACAAAAAAAATCGCACCTACGCACAACCAGGATCGATACGAAGATGCATAACGAGCTGTGATCACGATCGTTACCGTCACCGAGTTGCAGCGGGAGAAGATCGTGCTGGTGTAGATTGTACTTGGAGTCCCACGAACCGTCGATGAACGATCCCTCGAACCGCCCATGAACAGCCCCTCGAACAAAAGACCGAAAGCACGACCTCTCTACTTGGTTGCAAGCATGCAGCCTTCACGATCTAGCAGCGCTTCACCGTCCAGAGCTAATCGTCACCGGAGAATTAGAGGAAGGAGATTAGAACCACACTGGGCTTCTAATTATGAGGATTAGAGAATTGGACTAGCTCTAATTAGTCAACTAGGACCAACTAGAACTAGAACTAGAGGGACTAGAGGAGGCTCCAAACTTGTATATCAAAAGAGCACAAATCCTCACGTATATATAGGTTAGAGGGGAGAGAGAGGGCTGCCACCAAGGAGGGAAAGCCTCCTTGGGGCGTTGGCCAAGGGGGGGGGAGGAGTTGGACTCCTCCCCCACTCCTATTCGGCCTCCTTCCTTAGAGAAGGGAGGCGCCTTCCCACTTGGGCCTTTGTGGCCCAAGTTGCCTTCCACCTCTTGGCCTTTTTAGGCTCGTTGATATTAAATTAAATATAAAATTGTTCTAAATACTTTCAGACCATTATATATATAATTTAACTGATGGGGAACGTTGCATGAAAATCAAAAAAAATCCTACGAACACCCAAGATCTAATCAAGAAGATGCAAGGCAACGAGAGGGGAGTGTGTCTACATACCCTTGTAGACCGAAAGCGGAAGCGTATAAAACGCGGTTGATATAGTCGTACACTTCACGATCCAATCACGATCCAACCGATCTAGAGCCGAACGAACGGCACCTCCGAGTTTAGCACACGTGCGGCTCGGTGACGTCTCCTCCTCATCATCAAGCGAAGGAGGAGAAGTAGATGGGATCACAACCAGCACGACGGCGTGGTGGTGATGGTGGAGTGCCGGCAAGGCTTCGCCAAGCTATACCGGGACGAGGAGGTGGTAGAGAGGGAGAGGGGCTGCGCCAGGAGACAGGTGCGGCTGCCCTCCTTCCCCTCCACTATATATAGGGGTAAGGGGGAGGAGCCGCCAACCTTGGCCCCTCCTCCAAGGAGGGGTGCGGCAACCCTAGGGGGGAGTCCTCCTCCCACAAGGGAGGGTGGGACCCCCTTCCCCACTAGGGTTTCTCCCCCCTAGCCGCATGGGCCCAAGGGGGCTTGGTGCGCCTGGCCCAACTAGGCTAGGGCGCCTCCCCTCAGCCCATGCTGGCCTCCGGGAGTGGTGGGACCCACTGGTGGTCCCCCCGAAACCCTTCGGTGCCCCCGGTACACTGTCGGTGGACCCCGAACTTTTCCGGAACCCAAATAAAACTTTCCTATATAGAAATCTTTACCTCCGGACCATTCTGGAACTCCCCGTGATGTCCGGGATCTCATACGGGACTCCGAACAACCTTCGGTCACCAATGCAAATATCCCAATACTACTCTAGCGTCAACGAACGTTAAGCATGCGACCTTGCGGGTTAGAGAATCATGTAGACACCTCTCCGGTCAATAAACAATAGCGGGACCTGGATGCCCATATTGATTCCTAAATATTCCATGAAGATCTTTATCGGTTGAACCACGATGTCAAGAATTCAACTAATCCCGTATGCAATTCCCTTTGTCCGGCGATATGTTACTTGCCCGAGATTCGATCGTCGGTATCTCCATACCTAGTTCAATCTCGTTACCGGCAGGTTTCTTTACTCGTTCCGTAATACAAGATCTCATGACTAAACTCATAAGTCACATGAAGCTTCTTGTTATGTTGTATTACCGAGAGGGCCCAGAGATATCTCTCCGTCACACGGAGTGACAAATCCCAGTCTCGATCCATGCAACCCAACAAACACCTTCGGAGATACCTGTAGAGCACCTTTATGATCACCCATTTATGAAGTGATGTTTGATAGCACACAAAGTATTCCTCCGGTATCCGGGAGTGGCATGATCTCATGGTCTGAGGAACTGATACTTGACATGAACAAAGTTGTAGCAAATAAACTAAGTGACACGATCTGATGCTAAGCTTACGGTTGGGTCTGTCCATCACATCATTCTTCTAATGATGTGATCCCGTTATCAAATGACAACTCATGTCTATGGTTAGGAAACCTTAACCATCTTTGATCAACGAGCTAGTCTAGTAGAGGCTCACTAGGGACACGGTGTAGTTTATGTATTCACACATGTATTTTAGTTTCCGGTTCAATACAATTCTAGCATGAATAATAAACATTTATCATGAACAGGAAATATGATAATAACCATTATATTATTGCCTCTAGGGCATATTTCCAACATTAACATCCCCGAAAACATTTTCCACCTATATATATTTATCGGTAATACACGGTATTACCCGATATTCACCGAAACACTTCCGGTGACCCCGAAACGCTTTCGGATCCTCTCGGAACTGTTCTGAATATTAAGGAAACAATTCCACAAATATATTCTCATCACTCCCGTCCTACAAACACTTAGCAGATCATGATTACCTTAAGCTTGTGACCCCGTAGGTTCGGTAACTCATAGACATGAATGAAACCTTTCGTTCAATGATCGACAGCGGGACCGTGGACGTCCATATCGATCCCTATGAGCACACGAATGATATTTGAGTGAACCTATGGTTATCATGTGATATTCCCTTTGCTTCGCGATACTTCACAAAACCCGGGATGCATCGGTATCCTCCTGAGTCATCACTATGCTCACTATACCGAAATCCTCGTTACCGGTTTTGTTCTTCTTTCTCGTTATTGTGTTCCGGCATCCCCGTGATGTAGTCACCTGTGTATGGCTAGACGATGATGGATTCCATCACACCGAGAGGCCCCTAAGAATATCACTCCATCGCCGGAGGAGCAAATCCCACTTTTGAGCTATCCGACCACTTGTCAAACCTTCCGATGAGCTTGTAAGTT
Organism: Elymus sibiricus; assembly: GCA_039707655.1. Taxonomy (NCBI): domain Eukaryota; kingdom Viridiplantae; phylum Streptophyta; class Magnoliopsida; order Poales; family Poaceae; genus Elymus; species Elymus sibiricus. Next base: position 267,863,426 of record CM077672.1, on the reverse strand, counting down.
GTCGTTATGATCACCGTGTTACAGGTGACGTTTGAGCAACCCCGAAGTCCACTATACGGTAAGAAGTGACCACGATACTCTCATGGTCTAAGGAGAAAAATCACATGTTAACACTCCGTGTTATTACAATTGATTACAGACGATATTATCTCAATTCATAACAAACAAGTTTGGGTCGATTCAATATGATCGTTCTTCCAACGTCATAATCTCAATATTGTTTTAGGACTATCGTTACACTTAACGATATCCTAAGATCCGAAAAACGTGATCACCAACAATACTTGAGCTAGTCTTAGAGGCGAGACTAGGAACCTTTATTTTATCCGTTTATCATTTCACACGTGCATATGAGTTTTCCACTGAATCACATATTCCAGGATCATAGCAGTTATAGCATGAAATATAAACACTTAATTATGAATATGGAAATATAATAATACAATATTATTGCCTCTAGGGCATATTTCCATCAAAAAACTCATAGCAATTTTGTCCCATGGCAACTACTCATAGCAAATTCTGCCATGACAGCTACTACATAATTTTGCCATGGCAATTACTCCAGAAATTTGCCATGGAAAAAACTCATAGCAATTATGTCCATGGGAACTACTCATAGCAAAAATCTGTCATGGCAACTTTCATTCCAACATTCAGTTTGCCATGATACTTTAAGTAATAATTTGTTATAAGAACACTTTCTAAACTTGAAATTCTGGCCAATACAAAAACATGTCTAAAATTACCATGAACTATAGAACATTTTCTTGACATTTTTGCCACGAAAATACAATATCTATAGGAAAAAATTTCTGCCATGGCCCCTTATGCGTACAACATGTGAACTTTATGGGAAAAGGGTTGGTGATGTTTCAATGCCATGGTAAATGAAACATGACATTTTTGCCATGACAAACTTTAAAAATCGGTAGTATGAACAATTTCTAAACTTGCCATGGGAACAAATACAGAAAATTGCCATGCTATGTACAAAGCAACGGCCATGCTGCACACAAAGGATTTGCCACCCCCCTACATGAAAAGTGTGGTTTGCATCTCATGTCGTACTGCTTGATGTTGTTTGATACTGGATTCAGCACAATGACTAAATGGGTGGTCGAATCTCGCATGCACCTCATCAAAGTAGAAAGGGAAGGATGAGGGGTAGGGTCGCGGCCGTGGCTTCTACTGCCGAGCTCTTGAAACCCCGACCATGGTGTACAAAGCAATGACCACGGTGGCTGACCATGGATTCGACGGACAGGACGCCACTGACATCGATCCGAAGGGGGGGGAGGGTAAGATGTAGCTCACCTTGGGGATATGGTGGCGAGCTCGGAGGAGACCCAGGAAGCAGGACGACGACGGGAAGCGTGGTGGAAGCATCGGTGGCGAGCCCCGCCTCCGCCGCACGACACCACGATTTGGTGGTTGGAGCTCCTCTCCACAGCGGCCCGCCTAGGCTCCACCGTCGCCAGCCACGGGTACGACTGCGATGGAGAGGATGCGAGGCCGGGGGCAGTGCGCCTCCACATGCTCGAGCCCTCGGGCGCACGCGAGCCTCCCCCTCACCGTCGCCGCGCGCGTTGCGCCACCTCCTCTGCCGCCGACCCTGCCTCTTGGCCGGGATCCGGCGTCCTCCTCCCTCGTCACCGAGATCCGGAGACCTTCTGGTTCGTCGCCAGCCATTGCGCGGTGGTAGAGCAGAGAGGAGAGGGGGAGTGAGATGGCGAGCGGTGGGTGAGAGGATTGGGATTGGGAGACGAAGAGTAGTGGGTGAGGAGTGTTCGGCGCGACGGTTCACGAGCCCGAATGTCTGTGGAATCTGACGTGGCAAAGTTCAGCGTGTTTAACATTCGTGGTTCAAATCAAGGGCCAGAAGGGCGTTCGGGCCAAAACGCCAGGTTCCTGACGTTCGGCCCTTAGGGCATCTCCAACGGTTTGCAGGTCTGCGTTGGAGATGCCCTTATCGTTTGGGAAGTCTTATCACATTCTGACTAAAAACATGCTATAGAAACAGTTGACGGCATCTTACAATTCTCAATGCGTAGATGCTCTCCAAGCATCTTTACTCAAGCAGCAACTTCTCCAAATAAAAAGTATTCACAATTCAGAAATCGGTATGAATGTAATGGATAAATATGGGTGTGTACTTGGATGCTAGATACCACGCCACATTTTATTTTTCAATTCATTCAGAGAACAATCGGAAGGAAAGACGACAACAGTTCAATTTTCTGGCGGAGCAGTGGCGAGGAAGGCACGAACGGCATCCATGAGCCCGGAGACGCCGGGAGAGCGGCCACTGGGCGGGACGTACCTGCCCGCGTGCTCCATGGTGTACTCCGCGATCTCGGCCGCCTCGCCGCCGCAGCGCAGCCACAGGGCCTCCGCGTAGCTCGCGTTCGCGAAGTAAGCCTCTGCCTCCACCTCTTTGCTCGTCCCATCAACCACGACGGTGATCCGCCGGCGCTCGTAGACGCCGAGGTGAGTGCCCTGCCGTCGAGCCGAGTGAGAAATCGAGATTACTGAACTGGAAAGGAGACGTGTATTGAACTGATAGGAGACAGGGTACCTCTAGCAAGTCGAGGTCGGCGAGGGCGCTGGGAGACGCGGAGTAGAGCTCGCCGGAGACCAGGCGGCCGGAGGACGGAGTCGGGGTGGGGAGGAGGAAGGGGACGGAGTAGGGCCCGATGACGAGGGAGGCTGGGGCGGCGGTGGTGGCCGCGCCGGCGAAGGGGCAGTCGAAGGCGGCGAGGCGGGGGTGGTTGGGAAACCCGCGCTTCAGGGTGCCGTACACGAACACCATCGTCGCCGACGCCGCCTCCATTATTCCCTCGGACCTCCTCTGTTCCTCGGCCAATCGGCTCTCGCGCAGCACTTCCGTGACAACACGGAAAAACCAGAAGGGGCTCGAAAAATAACGTGGCGAACTGTGCAGTGTAGATAGCCTGTTTGGGCCTCTGCCGTTGGGCCATCCAAGACGGGGAAGAGAGAGACAGAGAGAGGGGGATAGCGCAAAGAGGAACCGAATAGAGCACGAGAAGACCATGGCCACCGCGGCGGGCGACGAGCCGGAGACGGTAGAGGTGAAGCTGCGCGCCGTTGGTCCGTCCCGGCCCACCACCATCCGCCTCCCGCCGCTTATCTCGGTCGGTAACACCCCCAGAACACTCCCCTTCTTCTTGCCTCGCTCCGCCCTGATTAATTGGGGATCGGTCTCGTTGTAGGTTGCCGATCTGCGCCGGAGCGTCGCTCTCGACCGGCGTCTCCCAGAAGACCGCCTCCGCCTGGTCCTCCGGGGGACGACTCTCCCGTGGGGAGACGACACCCATGTCAACCTCCGCGATGGGGGTAAACTAACTATACGTACCCTCCTCTTTCCCGTCCTGGTTGTCATGTTAGATCAAAGCTCGCATCGTTCTTCATAGCTTGTGTTGTTGTTCCTTTTTTTTTTTTTTTTGAAACTCTGGTGTTGTTGTTCCTGGCCATTTTATTTCATCTTTCCACGATTGCTGGTAATGTTCATCCACTTTTGGAGTCACATACATACATCAAATGTGCAAGAAATTTCCCATTAGGACAGTTAAATGGCTGTTTCACCAAGTTCTTATTTGTGCACTTGACATATCTTGTGGACGTTTATTTATGTTTCTTTACATCGTGATTTCTGTAGATAGCCTTATAGTGGCCGTGGCACCTAAACCACCTGCTAAGCATCTCCGGGATGATGATGATGATGATGACGACGACGATGAAGAAGAACTGGTAAGGTCTTCTCTGAATATTTCTATGAATATTGTATTTTCAATCCATGCTCCATGTAACAGTTATTGGTCCATCCTGTAGAAGTTCAAAATACCTCAAACAACAACATGGTGGAAGAAAAGAATTTTCATATTTCTTCGAGAAAAACTGAGATTACCCGGTAATGTATATGACACACCCTAATTTTCTTTAAAATGGTAGTGCAAATGACCAATGTGGTGTGAATTCCACTTCTGCAGATATCTTGTTGATGGCACTATTTTCTGTCACTATGAAAGCATGGATTACTATGACACTATGGTTCCTATTGGCGCCTATTGCTCGAAAGTATGAGGTCGGACCTTTATATGTAAGTAACTCCTTATTTTTCTTCTCCAATAAAATAATTATTATCAGCAGTATCCGAGCTCTTCATGGTGCTGAGGTACATGTAGCATTGTCAAAACATATCTGGAGCCAGTTTGAACATACATATCAATTTATGTCTAGTTCAAGACACGGGAATAATACCTGTACGCTGCTTGGAAAACTAGAAACCAGGGGTTACTACCTTCAAGTGGTTTTCTATTCCCATGTATAAACCTTTAATTCATGACTCAGCCATAGAAGTCGAGTACATGTAATCCTTCGTCAATTTCTTATGTCCAATGTATAGATTCTGTGTGTAGCAATGTGCTACAGTTCCATAGTGCAATTAGCAATGTTCGATTTGGTGCTAGATTTCAGTTTATTGACAGATGTTACTGTTTTCTTTCTGCCCAGATACTTGCGACAGGTTTCTTGATCATACTTCTTAACCTTGGGAGACGACAACAAGGTGATGTTAGGTATGTTATCTATGCTATCTATGCCCTTCAGTCTGTGATGTTGCTGTGTAGTTTAGAGTGAAAAGTTGGCTTTTAAATTCAGAACAAATAAACATTGGCGACATAATGGTGGTCTATGCCATTGGTATAGTTTTATTCTTGCAACATTGCATATTGATTGGTATTCTGTGGTTTCACTTTGTTGGATAAAAGTTCTGCAGGAGTTTCATTACATAGGCTATGAAGAATAGGCAAATGCTTTGTCAACATTAGTAGCAATATAAAAGCAGTCATGCTGTCATTTCTCAAACTATAGTCGTGTTTTGGGTAGGAATAGAATAACTGAAATTTTCAAGTCCTGGTATTTTCATTTTATACTCAAAATGGAAAGATGACTATTTAAATCTTGCAGAGCTCATGCTGATAAACAAAATTGTGGATATGGAGAGTGCATTGGGAAGTTACAGTTCATTCTCTTGCCCTTTCCACTTTCTAAAATTATTCTATCTTCCATGCAGTGCATACTCCATATTTAATGAAGACTTCAGGGAGATTCCAGGAACATTTAACGCGGAGCGCATAGATAGAGACCTCCGGGCAGGTCAATTGTAAGTCCTTATCTGTGTTACGAGGACTGCATTTTCCAGATATTTGAGTGTGCAAATCCAGAAAAGGCAGAGTTACGCACAGATATGCTGGTTTTGTAGCTGATGAGACCTCAACAGAAAAGTTGCCTGGCAAGTGGCAAGTGCAACTGCTTTAGCCGTTTTTGCATCCATATTTAGCGTAGCCACTCCGGATTGTCATCTCCTGTGCGATGAGCAACATCACAACATAACAGAAATTACATACATGTGCTGATGTGCATCAGATCTACCAGAGAAGAATTATCTCATGTATATTTAAAGTTAAAGTCTTGAGCCGATTTGACTTTGTACAAGAACGCACATCCACATCAGAAACATGCGCAGGTAACATTTAGTAGGAGTAATGAAAGCTACATTCGTACAAGACCATGTACAATGCAAGATGCTTAGAGAGGTGCTTGTATAAATAAATTTGTTTTACAGAAAAGAAAAAAGAACATCCAACCTAACATTCCATTCTTTCCTGGGTTAGCACTTACTCCAGGATTAGCAGTTAGCAGCTGGTTAAAAACTTCTTAAGGATGGATAAAGATTTAGCATGTACTCCTTACTGTCATATCTAGCAAAGAATGCCAAGTGTCACCCGTCCTCTAATACAGTCCCCGGTTCTCACTTGTAATCAAGCAGTAGTAGCAATTAGTGCTTCAACAGCCATCAGGTCGGCAATTATCACAAGCACGTAACATTAAGTATGAAACTATGGATGGATACCATTTCTGGCCGGGTGAGGCTGACACTGGCTGATATCATGATCATGTCTGGCGTGGCATGTTATTTTCTTCTTTGCTATGAGGTGTGGCATCTGAAGGAAGCTATCTCTTGAATCTTGATAAGCAATAATGCAACTGAATCATTCTATGGGGTGACCAGCTCACAGCTCCACCCATGCCAATGCGCAGCTGAGGTGTGACTACGGCGTAATGGCGATCAATCACTACAGACTACAGAGTGTCTGTGTCCGGACTTCATTGGTGTTTTGGTATATCTCGAGCGAGTTCATGGGCAACACTGACAGCACGTATACATTTTTTTTGCTTTTCGAAACGGCAGTATTTTTTTTACCTCATCGATTAATTAAGAATAAGTTTTGAGAGATTTTTACACACATAGACTAAAGATTACAAAGGTCATTACTCTCCCGATAAAAGAGACGAGACACATACTCATTTATATAGACCGGGTATATAGTAGATGCATTCGTGCTAAGGAAAGCGCGGTCCAATTTTGTGAACGAGAGGCATCAGTTGTTTCTTCTCCTTTCCTCGGTACTGTTCGGGAGAGGCGAAAAAGAAAGCAGCTCGGGCCCGGCCCGATCCCGGACCTTTGCCGCCGGCGACGCCGGTCGGGAAGGAGATGGGAGATGGGATCGGTGCTCTTCTGTACATAGTTGTACTAGCTACGATGTTTCCTAGGGAATTTGGGCTTTATGCCGGCGTCTGGCGCTATGCCGATGGAGTGCAGCCCGCCGTCGCTCGCGTGCAGCGACTGGTGGTCTCCGGTGACGTCCTCCTCTCTCCCTCCGTGGTGGAGGCGAAGGGAAAGGGGCCCATCTGGAGCTAGCTCCCCAAATAAGCATGCTGCTGCTTCCGATTCATCCTCAGATCTGGTGGTTCGGTTCTCTCCAGGTCCATTCTCTGCTGGCCGCCGTGGTGGAGGAAGTGGAGAGGAAGGGAGGGGGCTAAGCCGCTGTGGACTGAAGTCAGTTCATCCCTGGAGATCAACCCCAGCGGCGAGTGTTCTGGAGCGCTGGCGCCTTCCGACGATTTCTTCTCCCTGGAGTGAATTCTTCGGTGGTCGATGGCCGGCTGCAGGGGCCCTGCTGCTGCATCTTCTGGTTGAAAGGCAACCAATTTTCATTTCCTCCCGGCCGGAGCGCCTGATGGGAGGCAGGTCAGCTCTAGGCAGACGTCCATGTCTTACATCTTCGGCTAGCCGCTGGCGATGTTGCTGTGTCACTATGTGCATTCGGTTTATTCGGTTTACATGGTTCGGTTTATACGGTTTTTCGGTTTGTACGGTATTAATACTTCGGTAAATACGGTATGAAATTAAAATACGGTTCGGTTTCGGTATATACCAAATTATTTCGGTATGGTTTCGGTATATAACATAATAACCAAAGTTGATGCGAATTTGAAAATGACGAAATAACAATTTGCAAATTTTTGACTCAAAACATATACTATTTTACATAAATAGTACATAAGTATATGTATAAGTATATTTGCATGCACGGATTCATACTTTGATGGTTATGGACGTCCTTAGCATTTTTTATGAGAAAAATGACTATGTTACAAGAAAAATGTACGTGCTTGGTAGGAAATTTGGCTCATGTACAAGAAAAATGACAACTTGTATGGTTGTTCGCCTCAAGAAATATAAATATATATTTTAATTCGGTTTATTCGGTTAACCGTTCGGTTTTTCGGTATATACCATAAAAACCAAAGTTCAAAACGGTATGAAAAGTTCATACCATACCGAAACCAGAAACCATAAAAACCGTAAAATTGGTTCGGTTCGGTTTCAAAATGCACAGAGTGATTGCTGTGGCGAGCTGATTACCCCAAGTGGTTTCGTCCCTGGTGGTAATCGGCTTGGATCTGTTCTACAGTTCATTGTAGGGATCGAATTGCAATTTACTTTTCAGATCTGGGGTCCTTACTGTAAGATGCAAGGACTAGTTCGTAATTTAGTTTCTACTCTGAGTCCTTGTGTAATATGTGATTGTACTGTTCCTATCAATATCTAATAAAATCTGGGTCCTTCCGGACCCTTCCCCTGTTCAAAAAAAAATAAAAATTTGTGAACGATTTACCTTTGTTGTATGTGTTAAAAATGTTAGTACCAGTTAACTTCAGGCTCGTTTAATTAACTTTGTCTTTCTTCCTCCTCTTCTTCTTATTACTATTATATATACATATACATGGAACTTTTTCTCTTCTTCCGAAATCATACATGGAAGTGTTCTAGGAAACATTCTTTGTCTTGTCTATGTGACATGGTGTCGGCTAATAAGTAACAATACTAAAGCGGGAAGCTTTCTCTTTTTCTCATTTTTTTGAATTTTTTTTTGCTGTATACTGTATATTTTACTGATGAGCCCAGCGCCACGTCCCTCCCTGTGAACAGTAATCATATATGAACAGTAACTGAACTCAGACAATAATTATGCATGAACAGTAAATAGTCCTGAACAGTACTTACTTTTGAACAGTGGTTTCAGGGAAAAATATGTACATATCAATTAAAAAAAAATTACATATACACATACACATATACTAAGCCGGGAGTGGATTGGTCTCTTTATTTTATTTTATTTTATTTTTGTGCTGCTTAGATTGGAGAATTACGTAAAGGGTTAACCGGCAAGGCTTTGTTTTTTCCTTTTTTTGGGATTCTTTAAATGCCTCATGAGGATTTACAAGCAATTGGTTGGGCTCAGCCCAACACTCCAAGTCACGCTTTTCGTCTGTGTTTATTTACAGACGGCGAAGTGGTCTTTGCCGTCAGCCCCGACGAAAAGCTGACGGCAAAGAGCTCCACATACGACAAATTAGCTGATTCCTGTAGTGTGTATCTGTCTCAACATATTTAAGAATATTAAAATATGCACCATAACACACATACATACACTATAATTTAACACGAGTTTCATATAATAATGGGTGGCGTTATGAGATTCCATTCTTTTTTAAGGTTTAAGGGGTTCCAACATATTTTTAACCAAAACAGTAACCGAATTGTAACGCAGAGCAATACACCCGAATAAAACAGGACAACAAAAGCAGTAAACCAACACTATGCATTAATGTGAACAGTAATCCAGAAGGAAAACCATAAACAAAAAAATAAACCCAATTTTTTTTTGAGACTCCTCCTTCCTCGACCCGGAATAATAAAACCAGTGAAACGAAACAACACCTGAGTACACCGGAAACATTAGCCCATCCAAACCATAAACCAAAACAGTACCCGAATTGTAATCCAGAGCAATACACCCGAATAAACCGGGACAATAAAAACAATAAATCAGCACCATGCATTCAAGTGAACAATAATCCAGAATAAATGTCAGGAAAAAAATCCCCAAAAAAACTAAGACTCCTTCTCCTTCGGTGCGTTCAACTACGCAAGGAGAATAACCGGTGTTGCTGTCGTCATCTACCTCGCCTTTTCCTTCCTTGCGGCCAACCAGATCGAGGCTTTAACCACAACGCAATTACTGAAGCCACCTCTACGACATGCCCCATCACGGCAGTCTATAAGCAACCAATGACAAGAGGCAACATGAAACTAAAAATGGTCACTCGACCAACCTCTTCACTCCACTCCACTCCCTATTCTATTTCTTTGACTGATTCAATGAAAAAGAAAAAAAAACAAGACAATAGATCATCCATGGAGGGTAGTGTTTGCTCAAAAAACTATTGTAGAACCAGTTATTCCTTAGCCGCCAAAATTTTCCGAAGTATGGATATACCACTTACCATATATCACACTTTGAAAAGCGCATTGGGTTGAACGTCCTGTTATCAGGTTAGCCATTCATAGATAGTGCGTAAAACTAAGCTTTCCGCCAATTACTATCCATTTTTACACCACGACAAATTTGGGGTTTAAATTACTTATAAAATTTGAATTTTGAATTTTATTAAATATATCCATATTTGAGAGAGAATGAAAGAATGCCGACTAGGAACTAGATATGAAATGTAGGTGAAAAAGATGCACAAACAGGACAAGAAATATTTCCATACGATAGGGTCTACACATTAGTAGCAATCCCATTCGATCTCACTATTGATCAAACATGTCATATGAGAATGAATTCAAATACATATTACTACCGTGTGCATCACTTTTTTTTACTTACGAAAGGGGGAAATACGTTCTTATGAAAAAAATATTAATAGACCAGTCGGTTTACCTAATTTATTAAATCATTTAATATTTGTTACATGCCTACGTAGATCATGGGGTAAAGATAGAATTAATATTCTTCTTTTTATTTTATTTTCTCGTGTGATACATGTTGTTTTCTTGCTTATTTTCGTAAAATACAGACGGAATCGGTCACGAGTGCGGCGTGCGCCGCCGCGCTTCTTCGGCGCTAGTTATAGTTATGTATCCTCCAAGCATAGTCAGGGAGCTGCACGCGCATATGCATTATCATTTGTTCATTGTCATGGGCCATGACTGGAATCAACAAAGGTCAAAACACTTGTATTTGCCTCAGTGTTATACTGGTACGAACGACTAGAGGGTCAAATCACTTGTACGTGCAAACAAGCATTTTCCAACTACAGAGTGCGCATTCTGACTGACAGTTATCTCATCTCTTCTGGTCAGCAGCATGGCGCGAATCTAAGGTAGTGCTGTGACAGATCTGGTGCCCCTCTTACAGTAACTCAGATCCGCAGAAGCTGCGTTTAAAGCGCAAGCTTCATATTTTTCGTCCACTACTCAAAACTGGAAAGACCACTGCGCCAGCTTCACATTATAGTACTCTCTTCTTTCTACACTCTTGAGTCCTGTTGCCCTGCAAAGTTAAGTGGCATGGCACGTACAAAGTGACAACAAAGTTACTAAGCCACGATCTCGATAGGACCCCCTTGGTAGTTCAGATCAAGAGGAAACACTGACAAGTGATTTCGCTTCCATAAGCCGGCGACTATTGATTCAGAGGACCAGAAGGCTGAGGAAGTGCGTCGACGACTTTCAGTGGCTTTCTCGACGGAATCCAGCTAGCTGCCACGGCGAAGGCATGAGAGCGTGGAGCCACACGGCGCACGGCGGTGCTCCGCCCGAGAAAGTGGAGGCATGGGCGACGCAGTATTAGAAAGGGGCACGGTCCAAAGCCACGCGATCGCCGGATCGGATCACAGTGGCACGCACCGGCCACGCGCGATCATCGAGCTACTCTCGCCCACCGCGCGTGCTCGCTCGCGCGGTGCGTCCCATGAACGCACACAGCCTCCGCCCCACCACCGGCACGCACCACGTAGGGGCGACCGGACGCAGACATGAACTGCGGGCCGGGGCGGGGGCGCCGCGGGCGTACGTGCACGGCCATGGAGTGCGCCGCTTGGAAAGACGGGGCCGGTCGACCGGCGGAATAATGGGCACGGAGGCCGGACGCAGACACGCATCATGCACACTGCCGGGCCGTGCTTGATGCCTGATCGATCGGTGCGCTTTTGTGCCCCCCACCACAGTACTGTCACGCTGTTCATCGTGCAATTCTCGCGACGTGCAGTCGGCGCGCACTGCGGGAAAGTTTGACGCTGACACCAAAGAAAGTCCATGTGTGCAGGCCAGGAACGTCACACGTACTGTAAACATTTTCTGTGGTGACACTGATTGCTGATTCCGTGACATGTGGATTTTTCTTTGCTTTCACTAATGGCGTACAGAAAATTAGGTTTACGACGATCGTTGATCTGTGCTGCACAGAGAAATCAACATCTTCCATTAGCGGGAAGTTCGTACGCGGCCTGCTGACTCTATATTTGAATCGAGCGCCTCGACGGATTGTTGTCACACGCACCACTCCCTCCACCCCCACTCCCACTCCCACTCCCCCACGTACGCTGCGAGGTCCGAACGCGCCATGCAGCAACCACCCCGTCTCCTCGTCGTCCTCCTCCTCTTCTGCCTCGCCTCCTCGTCCGCGCTCGCCTCCGGCGGGGATGAAGGCGCGGCGACCTACATTGTGTACCTGAACCCCGCGCTCAAGCCGTCGCCGTACGCCACGCACCTCCACTGGCACCACGCGCACCTCGACGCGCTCTCCCTGGACCCTGAGCGCCACCTCCTCTACTCCTACACCACGGCCGCGCCGTCTGCCTTCGCCGCGCGCCTCCTCCCGTCCCACGTCGCGGAGCTCCGCGGCCATCCCGCCGTCGCGTCGGTGCACGAGGACGTCCTGCACCCGCTCCACACCACGCGCTCACCTTCGTTCCTCCACCTCCCTCCGTACAGCGCTCCGGCTCCTAACGCGGACGGTGGAGGCTCCGACGTCATCGTCGGGGTGCTCGATACCGGCGTGTGGCCCGAGAGCCCCAGCTTCGCCGATGCCGGCCTGGGCCCTGTGCCGTCGCGGTGGCGCGGGAGCTGCGAGACCAATGCCACCGACTTCCTGTCCTCGATGTGCAACCGGAAGCTCATCGGTGCGCGCGGCTTCTTCCGGGGCTTCGGGGCGGGCGGCAGGAACAGCTCCTCCCACGGAACCACCAAGCTCTCGTCGCCGAGGGACCACGACGGGCATGGCACCCACACAGCGTCCACGGCGGCGGGGGCCGTGGTGGCCGACGCGAGCCTCCTCGGGTACGCCCACGGCACGGCGCGGGGCATGGCGCCCGGGGCGCGCGTCGCGGCGTACAAGGTGTGCTGGAGGCAGGGATGCTTCAGCTCGGACATACTCGCTGGCATGGAGCAGGCCATCGAGGACGGAGTCGACGTGCTCTCGCTGTCGCTGGGAGGCGGCTCGTACCCGCTCTCCCGCGACCCCATCGCCGTCGGCGCGCTGGCGGCCACCCGCCGCGGTATCGTCGTCGCATGCTCCGCGGGGAACAGCGGGCCGGGGCCGTCGTCGCTAGTGAACACTGCCCCGTGGATCATCACCGTCGGAGCTGGCACGCTCGACCGGAACTTCCCGGCGTACGCGAAGCTCGGCAACGGCGAGACCCATGCCGGCATGTCGCTCTACTCCGGCGATGGGCTGGGTGACGACAAGTTCCCTCTGGTGTACAACAAAGGCATCCGCCCGGGCAGCAACGCGAGCAAGCTCTGCATGTCGGGCACGCTGGACGCGGCGGCGGTGAAGGGCAAGGTGGTCCTGTGCGACCGGGGCGGGAACTCGCGGGTGGAGAAGGGGCAGGTGGTGAAGCTGGCGGGCGGCGTCGGGATGGTGCTCGCGAACACCGGGCAGAGCGGCGAGGAGATCGTGGCGGACAGCCACCTGCTCCCCGCCGTGGCCGTGGGCGCCAAGAGCGGCGACGCCATAAGGACGTACGTGGAGTCGGACGCTGGCGCGGAGGTGGCGTTGAGCTTTGCAGGCACCGCTGTCGACGTGCACCCGGCGCCGGTGGTGGCCGCGTTTAGCTCCCGTGGGCCGAACAGACAGGTGGCGCAGCTGCTGAAGCCGGACGTGATCGGACCGGGGGTGAACATCTTGGCCGGTTGGACGGGGTCCGTCGGGCCGACTGGGTTGACCATCGACGAGCGGCGGCCGGCGTTCAACATCTTGTCAGGTGAGCGCACACTTTGCTTCTTCTGTACAAAAACTCTCGAGGATTGTACTGACCGACACGTCTTTCTTGAAAATATGGACCTAAAAACCTACTTTACGGGTAGCCGTAGCAGCCATGCGAGCGTGCTATCGTTATGGTCGTCTTTAGGTGCTAGCCATGAATCCATGATGTGGTTAGCTTTAGGTGCAGTTCGCACGCATCGAAATGCCATCATAGTAATGAGTAATGACAGGCTTTAGCGCATGCGTTTGGTTATTTCTCTCTCTTTTTCCTACACTGAACCTTGATGCAGCAATGATACTGAACTTACAAGCTCCAAATAATTCAGGCTCCAAAATGGCATGTCTCTGCAGCATGACTGAACTTACCAACTCGATCTGCAAATAATTCAGTGTATGGTGATGCAGGGACATCCATGTCGTGCCCTCACATCAGCGGCCTCGCGGCGTTCGTGAAGGCGGCGCACCCGGACTGGAGCCCCAGCGCCATCAAGTCTGCGCTCATGACCACCGCCTACACCGTCGACAACACCGGCTCGCCCCTCCTCGACGCGGCCGGCGCCAACGCCACGGCCACGGCCACGCCATGGTCCTTCGGCTCCGGCCACGTCGACCCCGTCAAGGCCCTCTCCCCGGGCCTCGTCTACGACACGTCCATCGACGACTACGTCGCCTTCCTCTGCACCGTCGGCGGCGCCTCGCCCCGGCAGGTCCAGGCCATCACGGGGGCGCCCAATGCGACGTGCCAGCGGAAGCTGTCCAGCCCCGGCGACCTCAACTACCCGTCCTTCTCCGTCGTGTTCGGCCTCCGCAAGTCGCGGACCACCGTCAAGTACCACCGCGAGCTGACCAACGTCGGCGCCGCCGGGGCGGTGTACGTGGCGAAGGTCACCGGCCCGCCGAGCATCGTCGTGTCCGTGAAGCCGGCCAGGCTCGTGTTCAAGAAGGCCGGGGACAAGCTCTGGTACACCGTCGCGTTCAAGTCGACGGCGGAGGGCGGCCCGATGGACGCCTCGTTCGGGTGGCTGACGTGGAGCAGCGGGGAGCAGGACGTGCGGAGCCCGATATCGTATACGTGGGGGATGTAACAACGATGCATGAGCGAGTAAAATTCGTACGTGGCCGTGCCGGCGGCGTGATCGGCGTCGGCGGGGGAGATCGATGGAAGTGTTGCATAGGCTGGAAGAATTCTGGCTCCTGATTTCTGTGCTGTCAAAAATGAGATAAGGCGATTGTTGGAGTACATTTCAGGGGAAGGGAACAGCACATTAATAAAAGGGATTGATTTGCTATACAAGTAATTTCCTCACCAGTTTAGCTACTTGTAAATCGCCTGAAAATAGTTTTTGGGTCAGTCGATTTTCGCAGGAAGGAAGAAGCAGCCACCTGGAAATGTTTGAGCCGCGGCGTACCCTCAGAACTAAGGCGACAATTGTTTGAGCCGCGCTTACCCACGGGGCGAAGGGGAAGGAGTGCCTACCTTTGACTGGGGCGGCGGTGCGGAGAAGCGGCCTAGCGGAGAGGGCTCCGAGGCGGTCGCCGACGAGGGTGCAGAGGAGACGCGGCGCCGGCGGGCTCGCGCCGCACGCGCGAGCGGGATATGGGGCAGGTGTTGGGATAAGCTAGGTGCATCGGCTGCAATATAAAAAGTTCCTTACCCGTAGATCAACCAGGAACATGCTACGGGAGATGGATCACAGATCGTTACCACTAGACGCGCAGTGTCGTGCAGCGGAAGTAGAGTTAGGGCAGCGCGTCTCCGAAGTCGTCTCCTCCTCGTCGATCTCTCATGTAGCCGATCGGATCTCACGAACAGGAACGCCGGAGCGGCGCAAGTGCACCGCCTCTAACGGTATCCGGACGTGCAGGAGGAACGTCGTGCGGCGGACTACTAGGTCCGATCTCACCACTGGCGGCGAGTGGAGGTGGCTAGTTGCAACACATGCAAAGCCCTAATGACGACGCTGAAGCGATCAACTAAAAACATATGCCGCACCTCCACTATATATATAGGTATCCGTCGCGGGCTCAACACCTGGGCCTCGCACGGATCCTAAAGCCCAAAGTCTGTTCGGCCTGGATCCGAGTCCGAGTAGGATCACATCTCACTCGTGGAGTCGGATCCGTCCTCTCAGGTTCCTTCCCTTAAGCGCGCGACCCCTTAGATTCAAGTCGGCTTGGTCGCAGTCTGACCTGCTCGGTTGGTAGCGGCCTCTATCAAGGCGTGCCGACCACCAAGTAGACAATGAAGCCGGTTGGCGAACATGTACAACGTGTCACACTTCTTTTCCCTTTGCCACACGATATATGTTGCCGAGCTCAAGGCGAGTCTGTCATCCTTGTGCTAGCCCAACCTCTTTCTCATTCCAGTGACGCCGACCACCAACCGGATTATCTCATAATCCATCGCATGGCCATGCTTATCTTGGTCGGATCACACTAGGGGCCCAGAGTATACCTCTCCTGATCGGAGGGGCAAATCTCATCTTGCTCGACCATGTCTGGACGCATGGGTCTGGACAATCCTGAAACCTACCTTTATAACTATGTAGGAACGAAGTATGTCTACCAGAGGGGAGGGGGTGAATGAGAGTTTTAAATTTTCTTTGGAAATATCAAAACTCTCGGAACCCAGCAGCGGAGCGAATGAAAACAGTGTACAGTGAGCGAGTACAAACTAACGAATGGAAACTAAAAGCATGCATCGAGACAAATCACATGATTGAAATATGTCATACAGCACAGTTCGAATGTAAAGGGGAGAAGCAGAGGTGACCAGTGATGCTCGATGGCGACAAGGAATTTGGTAGACCAGTTCGCCCTTCTGCAAAAGGACTACGTATGGTTGGAGGGGTTGTGATTTAACACAGAAGATAAACTCTCTTCGCACTATTCTCCTCGACAATTGGTTCGTCAACCAATGCCGATCACTCGTGGTAGATGCTTGAGGCGATCTCCAAACCTTTACAGACTTCTTCTTCGAGAACCACAATTACTCTTGGTCTCTGAAGAAATTGACACCTAACCGTCTAGAGAGTTCGCAGCTCTCAAGAGTAATAGGCGGAGCGTACCGGACTTAGATTCGAGTGATGCTGAACCACTATCTAATTTTTCGGCTCTGGGGTTTTCTCTCGGTGGATTTTAAGCTCAAATCACTCAGGAGAGGGGGTTGCTCAACAATCTTCTCAGAATCACACGGAGCAGCCACCGGACAACGCCGGTGCGGGGTGGCTATTTATAGCAGCAGCCTTTCCTGGTGAGAAATGACCATTTTGGACATGCGGTCCAGCCAATGGCCAACTGATACGTCTCCAACGTATCTATAATTTTTTATTGTTCCATGCTGCTATATTATCATTCTTGGATGTTTTTATATGCATTTACAACAATTATATATCATTTTTGGAGACTAACCTATTAACTTAGTGCCCAGTGCCAGTTGCTGTTTTTTGCCCTGTTTTTGTTTTACAGAAAATCAATACCAAACGAAGTCCAAATGCCACGAAACTTTTTGGAGATTTTTTATTGGCCAAGATAAACACTAGAAGCTTCGGGAGAAGGCTAGAAGACCCAGGAGGTGGCCACGAGCCACCAAGGCGCGCCTGGGGGGGGCAGGCGCGCCCTGGTGCCTCGTGGGCCCCCCTTTGCTCCGTTTGACCTAATTCCAGCACTATAAATTCAGAAAAAATCAGAAACCCTCAGGAGAGTCCACGAAATACTTTTTCCGCCGCCGCAAGTTTCTGTTCCAGAGAGATCCCATCTGGGGTCCTTCTCCGGTAATCTGCCGGAAGGGGAATCGATCACGGAGGGGTTCTACATCAACCTTGCTGCCCTTCCGATGATGCGTGAGTAGTTTACCACAGACCTTCGGGTCCATAGGCAGTAGCTAGATGGCTTCTTCTCTCTTTTTGATCTTCAATACAATGTTCTCCTCGATGTTCTTGGAGTTCTATCCAATGTAATCACTTTTTGCGGTGTGTTTGTTGGGATCCGATGAATTGTGAGTTTATGATCAGATTATCCATGAAATTATTTGAGTCTTTGCTGCACTCTTTTATGCATGATTATTATAGCCTCGTATTTCTTCTCCGATCTATTGATTTGGTTTGGCCAACTGAGTTGATTTATCTTGCCATGGGAAGAGGTGCTTTGTAATGGGTTCGATCTTGCGTTGCTCAATCCCAGTGACAGAAAGGGACATGACGCGTATGTATCGTTGCTATTAAGGGTAAAAAGATGGGGTTTATTCATATGTGAGTTTATCTTGTCTACATCATGTCATCGTTCTTAAGGCGGTACTCCGTTCTTCATGGACTTAATACACTAGATGAATGCTGGATAGCGATCGATGTGTGGAGTTATAGTAGTAGATGCAGGCAGGAGTCGGTCTACTTGTCTCGGATGTGATGCCTATATACATGATCATTTCCTTGGATATCGTCATGATTATTTGCTTTTCTATCAATTGCCCAACAGTAATTTGTCTACCCACCGTATGCTATTTTCTCGAGAGAAGCCTCTAGTGAAAACTATGGCCCCCGGGTCTATCAAAATCATATTACTAAAACCCTAAAAATATTGCTGCCATTTTCTTTTATTTATTTTATTTTGTATTTTGTTTCAATCTATCTATCTATCACATACAATTTAATCTTGCAATTTACCGCCGAGAGATTGACAACCTCTCGTTTGCGTTGGGTGCAAGGATTTGTTGTTTGTGTGCAGGTGCTGCTAATGAGGTGTTGCGTGATTCTCCTACTGGTTCGATAACCTTGGTTTCATAACTGAGGGAAATACTTATCTCTACTGTGCTGCATCATCCCTTACTCTTCGGGGAAATACCAACGCAAGCTACAAATAGCAGGAAGAATTTCTGGCGCCGTTGCCGGGGAGACATCATCAACATCTA